>JALAZF010000184.1:37500-2437500 GCA_022829125.1 Lathyrus tuberosus
TGTATTCCTTTGACGTAAATGCGCCCTTTTTAAGTTTTATTTATATCAAACTAAATAATAATAAGGATATCACTACGGTTATTTCTTAAAACCGTTGTTACAAACTGAAGCTTCTTTTTATGTATTTTAAACACCAAGTATATATCAATTTATCCACTGAAAAAAGAAACAAGACGAAACAACCCTAACACCAACGCCGTCACCATTTTCGGGAAGAAGACAAGAACAACAAGAAAGTGTTATACTTTAAGGTGTTGCAATGTCGCATTTAAAGACAAAATCATCCAAAGGTGTTTCTATGTCTTCTTCCGCTGTAAAATCTCGATCTGGAAATTTTTGTGGTTGTGATGGTCGTATGGTTTCGTACAAATGCAAGAAGAGACAAAATAAAGGAAGGCTTTTTTGGAGATGTCCATTTTGGAGGAGCGATGAAACATGTAATTTGTTCATATGGGATGAAGACATGGGAGAAAGAGATGGAAATGAAGATGAGAGCATTATGAAGTCAGGGTTGGAAGTTGTGGGCTATTTGAAGGTTATGTATGAGGATTTAAAGAAAAAGAACAAGAATTTTAAGAACAAACTGAAATCAGAGATATTTTCTGGAAATCTCAAGATGTTATGTTTTCTTGTCTCCTTTATGTTTAATGTTTACTTTGTTATGAAATGTAATAGTTGAATTAGGGTTTGAATTACATTGTTGATGTTTAAACTGCAGATGCATTGTGAATTACATTGTTGATGTTTGAATTACATTATGAAGACAGGAATGCAACTAATATTTTATTCGTTTAACGTTAAGACGCACCTTTTCTTTTTTATTTATTTTAAAATTCACAAATAAAACGGTTATCACTACGGTTCTTCTGGTTAACCGTAGTGATATATTTATAATAAATAAATACCTATCTATACGGTTGGTATTGTTAACCATTGTGAAATAGTTTACCCATATATAAGCGAAATAACTTTCACTTATTGACAGTAGCGTCGTTGCCTTCAAAGTGAAACCCTAGAACCTATTTTTTCTCTTCGTTTCCACCATTAGCCGTGAATCTTGTGATTCATACATTAAGGTATTCTTCTTCTTCCATCTATTGTTAGATATTTCTCATTATCTCATTGGTTGCATGTTGTTTTTGTTGATTGTTCTCATTTTTTCAGATTCGTTTTCACTACCTTAACAAAGACCATACTTTAGAAACTTCATAATGTTTGTGTTGCTATGGAAAAATGTATAAGAAGTATGAAGCTATGATGGAAACTTCATCCACCTTATACTTTTTTTTCATAGCATCACGAACAAGATGTTAGTAAATGAAGAAACAACAGTGTAAGCAAACTTCATCTAGTTTTATAAACAATGAAAAGAAATATAAGAAGTATGAAGCTTTTGCGTAAGCTTCTTCCTCCTTATATTTCTTCTTCATTGATTCCCAAACTAGTTGAACATCATAATTGATTCATGTTCCGCAATTAGTTTCATTAAAAGGTGTGTTAGTCCTGTTCCTCTCTTTACTCTTCACTGGATTATGGTTTTAGGGTTTGTTTTCAACTGAGGATGCTCATTTTTGAAGTTTGTTGTGTTTCCTTACAGGTTAAGGGGATGATACAGGGTGATGATGCTGGTGGTAGCAAGCGTATTATATGAGTTTATAATATCTGGATCTGGTATAGAATGTTGTTTGAGTTTATTATATTCTATTTAGATTGTTTGTTTCACTAATCCTCACTTAAAATACATTCATTTAATTTGACATAGATACTTATAATCTGCAAATTAGGTTGTATTTGAAAACCAACTTATATGAATCAATGTTTTCGAATTGCATCCCTTTCATCGTTCATCTCATGTTGTTTGATATATATTTATTATGGTATAATGATCTGGCTCCTTAGATGCATCGTCGTCTTCCATTATAGTTAAATTTCATTAACAACAAATTATTAGTTAATCTGCCTCTCCATCAACACTTATAATCGTAAAACTTCCGATTATAAAAATTATGATGATAAGTGACGATGATGAGGCAGATTATCCAATGTCTTGTTCTTATGGAAATTTAACTATAATCGAAGATGGTGATACATCGAAGGAGTCAGATCAATAGACCACAATATATATGTAAAACAGCGTGAAATGTACAATGAGACGAATGCAATCAGAAAACATTGGTTTGTTTAAGTTGGTTTTCAAGAACAGTTTAATTTGCAGATTATAGACTTCTTTTTCAAATTGATTCCATGTATATTTCTTTAGTGAGGTGTTTGAAAAACAAGCAATCTACATTTAATATAATAAACTCAGGGTACTTACAACAACGATTATCTATAGTAACCGAGATAATAGGTAATTTATGTTTTACATAATTCGCTGCTGATGGGTTTCGAACCCAGTACCTAAGTGTATGTATCACAACGGTTTATTATCATAACCGTTGTGATATATGGCGCGCGTCTTGCCTTTCAACAACGGTTTCCAGACCGTTGTAGAAACAGCGAACTTACAACGAAAATCTACATAACAACGCCTTCGCCCACGTCATTATATGTCTTTCTCGAAATAAAGTAATATGGTTACGACTTGGTTGGTGTTCGGTGAGCCGATCGGAGAATAAAAAAAGATGTTTTGGCATTTCTATAAGATCTTTACTTTTACTATTTTCATCCGTCGTTAAATGGGTTTTTCGTAGTAATGGAAGATAAGTTTGTCTTGTCCATAAGATCTAACACTAGTACAAATCTCTTTCGTGTTGAAAGGAGACTGGAGTACTCTCGGACTGTGAGGGGAACCAGAATATCTCTCGGTGTTCTTTACTTTCCGTACTTTATTGCTTTCATCACTTAGTAATTAATTAGGAAAGTAATCATAACATAAGATAAAAATCGGAAAAATTTCAAAGTACCTAATTCACCCCTCCTCTTAGGTGCAATCTATATTTTCAACCGGGTTCATGCCTGCGATTTTGTGTACCAGTATACGTGTTTTTGGTTCTGGTTATTGAAGTAACCGGTTACATCACTCTACGTGCTTAAGTAACTGGTTCCACTCATAACTCTCCTTTTACCAACATTATCTCATAAAATCCAATTTTATCAAATCATTATAGGTTACAATTTTCTCTCCCATGAACCAAATAAGTCATTCTCAAAAAGCACTTATTCTTGCACCTTAAAGCCAAAACGAAAATCACCTTCAAAACCTTAGTTCCTCTTCATCCTCAAGCTTCTTTAATGGCTCATCCAAAGAGAAACACGGGAAAAACTAAAGTTGGCGAAGGATCCTCTAATCCAGATTTTGATTCTAACACTGAAGTTGCTCAGAGAAGTTTGAAATCAAGGAGATTGCTCTTCAACTTCAGTACAAGACCTTTGACTCCTCCAAAATATGGTAATCTTGATTCTTTTCCATCTTTAAGCTTTAATTTTCATCCGTTGTTAACATTTCAAAATATCAACAATTTCATTGAAGATGCTGGAAATGTATACCCGAATTTAGTTAAGGAATTTTATGCAAACTTAGAAATTTCTAGTGACTATATGGTTTCATCTATTGTTTAGAACAAAGATATTTTGCTGTCATTAGAGGAATTTGGAAATTATCTAGGTGTTCCATCTCAAGGTGTTATTTTGAAACACAATTTTTCATGTACTGCTCCTCAACTCAAAGAATATGAGAAATGGAAATTTTACTATAGCATAAGTTGCGTATCGAAAGCGGAGTTTTTGAGCAGGTCATTGATCGGAAAAATAGCAAGTGTACTATTTTAACGATGTAGTAATAAGTGGTGTTATCCCCAGAGTCGGTCTCTCGAGGACTGCGTATAATATGTAAGTGTAGATGCTATTTCAATTAAATAAAAGTTACTTTTGGGGTTTGTTTGGGTAGACAGTAATTATAATAACAATATAAAATAAATAGAACTAGAAAAAGTGCTTTTTACGAATATGATGAAACATGCTAGGGAAGGTGTATAAATTGCTTAGTAAGAACCCTGAATTATCATAAAAGAGACATGCCTCAAAACCTTCATTTTACTAACCCTCAAATATTTTTCTTAAATTCCTTAACCGAAAAACCTTTGATATTCTCCTTTGACCCTAATTCCTTAGCTGTCAAGGAAAAACATCAAGCAATAGTTCTGACAAAAGTTTTATAAGTCACTACAGGATATCCCCATTCCTAGGCAATATCTACCGTAATGTTATTATGCAAAATCAATAGATTGGTTTTTCAGGCCAAATCCCTAACCGTAAATCGTTCCCAATTTAACCGATCGATAAATGTTAAATAATTTGCATAACAAAAGATTAAGGCAAGAAAACATAATCTCATCAAATAATTCAACAAAGGTTCATTACATCAGAATTCAGGGACACCCCCCTAGCATTGGGGGGTTTAGCCTCTCATAATATTCAAAATCAAAACAACAATAAGATTAAAGAAAGACATTACAAATTGATCGGAGTAAATTGATTCTTCAATCGCTTCCGCTCATGAACAATCCCCTTCTCCCAATCTCCTTGATCGCATAAAACTATCGTAAATTTTGTTCGTCCAATCAAAAAGTCCTTTTTTCCTTCCTAAAAACTCATCTAAATAGTATCAACTCATTCAGATCGGTCGAAAATACCCAAAGCGCCCCCCACAACTTAATATATGGAGGAAATATGAAATAATTCAGGAAATCAGCGTCAAAGCTGACACGGGCCGTGTCAGCCAACACTGTCGGCTGTGTCAGCTTGCTGAATTTTATAACCGAAATTGTTTCGATCATAACTTTTGATCCGTAAGTCTGTTTTGGTCCCCGTTCGAAGCGTCGAAAAGCTAATGAGGAGAACTACAACATAGTACAGACAAGGAACTTGGTTGCCCAATATTTTTCCATGCTTGTTGAATTTTAGGTTCAGGCATCCTCTGCTTCATTCCAAAAACTCTTCTAAATCCCCGGAACTTCCATTTTCTTTGCACGAGTCCTTTGGGCTTTTTCCACTCAGACCTGAAACCATTGAAAACTACCAAACCAAAGCATAAAATGCAACATAATTGAAATAAAACAACAAATCATAAAATGCGAGAATAAAATACGACAAGTAAAATTGAATTGAAAAACAATGAAAAGACAAACAAAGTGCTACCGATTTTATGGATTCATGCCGAATAATTGACGGAAAACTAGTAGAAATGGTGACCGATCACAACCCCAAACTTATCTCATTGCTTGTCCTCAAGTAATGCTCGAGACAGTAGAAAGGTCACCCCCGAATTAATCAAAATTTTCTTACCACAACACCGCTGAGATCTTTCGCGACTATCTTTCCACTTTTCTTTCAACATTTCCTTCTTACCTGAATTTTGACGGTCCGCTACACTTCCACATCAAAGTACCTCTTCACCTATCAGCTTTTCACACTCTCACCAAATTTCTCGAGTTACAGTGTTTATACTCAATAATCATAGCATGCAAAGTCAACTCATAAGCTTGAACAACATTTATTTTCATCTCAAACGCACACAACACACTCTTTTTGAGGGCTTTTATGGTTGTAACGGGGCTTAGGGACAAGGTGGGATAAACAAACAAAACGGAAAAACGATTGGTTTTTAGCTCAGACTCAGTGTCGTCATTCTAATCACTATGGTATTTGTTCTGTTTCACAATCAAGGGTATCAAACACCATTTTACTAGGATTCTTTAGTTTACACTCAATTGTTTCTTTGAGCTTACTTTTTGACTTCTTCTAACTAAATCCTCCTCTAGGTAAGTGCTTTATTCAACTTCTCTTTTTTTTTCTTCTTTCTTTTCTTTTTTTTTTCTTTTTCAGAACTTTTCTTTCTTTCTTTTTTTTCTTTTTGCACTTACCTAGTTCTTTAAGGTATCCCAACCCCAAACTTAGAATTTTTCACAGATCAAAAATCAACAACACTTATCTGAGCAGGGTGAGGGAGTGTTTGGGCTCATGGTTTAATTATGCAGTTAATAAACAAACAAAAGGAAGAAGGCTCGAGGGGGTTAACGAAGGATAACATAAAAGGGTAGGCTGGAAAGGCTCAGGGTTAAAAACAAACAAGTGCCTCAGTGTGTATATGTGTGCATTGACATTCCAACAAATGAGTATGCAAACTAAGAGTGACAGAGACATACCTGACGGACTCTCATGATGATAAAGTGTTTGGCTTTTTATGATCCTCACCATATTTGGCATACTGAAAAATTCCAAGGTCAAAACACTAATATCAGCCATAAGTTTCAAACACTATTACATCAAATTGAAGCCTCTAATCTTGCTTGTTGTCGAGATTTTTTGCAGGATTTTACTATCAAAGTTTTCTCAAAGCAAGATTAATTAGATAATGTGATATTAAACAAGAGGTGCACAAGCTGGAATTGGTAGTGATGATAGGAATAAACAATACACATCAAAAATAAAATAGTGAACCACAGATTTTCTTTACAAGATAAGACCCAAAATAAAACAAATAAATCAAACTGCAAACAGTGGAGAATCTGAAAGCTAAAACCAAGTTGATTTAAGACCCTAACCAAGTTGTAGATTCAAATCCTTAACCTGTTATAGAAACTACAACAATCTGACCCCAAATCCAAACACAGACCAACAATAACAGAAGTGCAAACAAAGATTCAAATCCAAGAACAAAGTGTAAACATTATAAACAAAAAAAGCAATGCAAGGATCCACCGTCGCATTCTCTCCGCACCGCAAATTCGCTCAACTCGATCATGCCACCACTGCGAGAGCCTTTAACCACCGCTCGGCCTCTCGAATGCAGCCACCACGAAACCGCGTCCTCCACCCTTACGCACGACACCACCGCACTGTCGACTTAACTTCCCATTGTTATTCACGAAGTCGCCGTTATGATTCATTCACCGACATTGTTTCTGTTTTCTTAGGATGTGGAAAATTGTCATGTTGGTAGAGTTTTTATGTTAAGTGGACACATTGGAAAGAGGAAGAATAAGTAAGGAATGAATTTTAGGGAATGGGGTTAAGAAGATAAAAGGAAAACAGAAGAAACACGATTGAAGGAAATAAAATAGGGAGGGTATCTATCATATAAAAGATTGTATGTTCTGGAAAACCCAAAGAAAAAAAAAACTTATGTCTTCCCCTTTCGACACGTGGATAGCTTCACAAGCCTCCTTTCAATTTTATTTGCCACGCATTCAACTTTTGGTTCATATCTTTTTATCAGATTTTATGATTTTCCTATATCTTCTTTTCTAAATTTTCAATTCCAATTTTCATTTTTCACATCACTAACATAACTTTCTCTTTTTAAGTTTCATCTTTCTAACTTTTTCTTTCTATTGTGTTATTGATCTTCCACACATTCCACTTCCTCTTTTTCGTCTTTCTTACCTCTCACTTCTCTCTTTCATCATTTATGTTTTCTGCTTACTGACTTTATTTCTTTTTTTTCCAACTGTGATTTGAAATGGCTTCAGCGGATTTTAAATCGAAACAATCATATCTGTTATCGAAACCATCAGATCTTATATCAAAACCCCCAGACTTGAAATCAACATTCATCTTCTTCATACTTACAAGGTTTGTCTATTCACTCTTTGCTTTAATACTTCATTATTTTTCCTCTCACTTGATATGTTTTTCACTCTGTTTTCCAGTTTTCCTCTATCAATGTTTCATTTCTTTCTCTTCAACATCGTTCAACTTTTATCAAGGTAAGTTCGTTTCGTTTTACACTAATTTACATGATTCTTTACTAACAATATGTTTCATTTTATGTGTTGAATACATATTCACACTATTTTTGGCTAAGGTTTTTGTACTTGAAACAAATTAATTTTTTCTTGAATCCACTCAAATGTGTTTTTTAAGTGTTGGTTTTGTTTACTGAGTTACGCCTTAATTGCATTTGAAATTGAAATTTTCTACTTTAAACAAATTTACTTTTTCAGAGATCTTTTAAAACCTCAATTTTAAACAATAGATAAAGTGTTCTTTTTCTAAATGTGAAAAAAATGGAAGAAATGTTGCAATAAGAATTTGAATTTTATATGAGAAATATTGAGTCCATTTAGTAGAAATAACATAAATTTTGTTTTCTTTCTTTTTCTTTTGTTTTTTGTTTTTATTTTATTTTATGTTAAATATTTTTATTATACTATTATTATTATTATTATTAACAAGGTATGTTGTTGTTACAGGTTGGGAAGAATTTGAGATTATGCTTTTATGCAATCAACTAGGTTATTAGAATAATATGTAGGAATTACTTAAATTTTTCATCTGTTGCAGTATATTATATCATTTGTATGTTGTAGCTACCTTTAGAAGCCGCCTTATTGCATCAAAATGTGAAAAATCTCATATGATGGACAATTCAATCAAGAGTTTTTGTTTTATATTTAATATTTTTATTATACTATTATCATTGTATATATATTATTATTACATTATTTATTATTACTATTATTATTTCTATTTTCATTTATATTATTATTATTATTATTATTATTATTATTATTATTAAGGGTTGTTGTTGTTACAAGTTTTTTTTTTGAAAATGCAAAATATTATTAAAAAAACACAGACCTGCATAAGTTATGCAGAGAAAGGGCCACACCAATACAAGATAAAGTCAACAAAATGTCTTTAACATACTAGGCAAAACTGAAGCAAAAAAACACCTAACTCAAATAAGACCAACAACACCTAAGCAAACTAAATCCCCCTCTGATGAGAATGTAAACTTCACCACCCAATACAGAGAAACCAAGCAACAACAAAGAAATCAGCCTCCAAATAGATGATCAAACAACAACACCAAACAAACAACCAACCTCCAGGCAACCACAATAAAACCTATAACCTCCTGCACATCAAGACTCAAACAGAAACAAGAACGAGTTCTGTCACTGCAAGGAATATACTCGAGATGATAAACGGCTGCCAAGCAAAAAGTATAATGCTGACTACACTCCTAGCCAAAACTTAACGCCCTCCAAACAACTGATACAATTATTGGATATAACAAGCTTAAACCCTCTACCTCTGACAGACATAATGATTCCAATAATTTCTCGCCTCCACCACACACCACACCGGGACAAAACTGATGTGTATATGAACCGCCAAATTGCTACGATCAAACTCAGCTAGTGATATCCGAAATTGCAATAACTGCTACCAACGAAATGCCCCGGCCTAGCCAGAGCAACCTCCATCTGCAAAGCAGTACCAACTACACAAGGAAATTCACAAAATTGCCCAAATATTCAAAACGGCCGAAACTGGGGCAACTTTCCAAAATCAAGCCCAACACCAATCTATATACACAACTGCCAGACCTATACAATTTAAGCCGCAAATCAGAAAAGTTCTAAATTCTTATCACTTTTGTCCCTGCGATATTGAAACACAAAAGTATCTGCCAGCACATGAGCAGCTGCCAAGCATTACCACACTCCATGACCAACGAAACCAAAACCTCGGATACTGACAGAGAAATTATACAGGACACTTTCAAGCCATCTTACGGAACTAAAACAACTGATGACTACCAATACCCAACCTAAGACTCGATCACGCCACGCCACAATAAGATATGCCAAAACAAACTGATACAACATAGACCGAACATGTCTAGAATAGAGTCACCAATCCAAGCCAACTGCAATAGCAATGATACAAGACCACCAAAACGCAAACAACAAGAAACAAATAAATGATCAATGCACAACCAGCACCCAACACTGAATTTAAATAGCTCCAAACTAATTAAAAAGGCTGCACTGAGATAGAACCAGTATATCATGCTGCCACCTCTGGCACCAAGATGCCAAGAAGATCATACATCTCTATTTACTGAACCTTCCACCACCGGATCAAAATTCTTCTCCCAACACCGAAACAGGACTCCAACACAAGCCCAAATTAAAGAAACCAAGTTGTTGTTACAAGTTGTAGGAAGATGATGAGAAAGAGAAACAAGTTTTATTACTACAATTGAATGATGAATTAAAATAAATTATTTGGTGAAGTGATTATGAAAGTGTGTCATAACCCATTCTAGGATAAGACCATTACACAGATCACATCCACAGAGAAGATTACAGCAAAAGCATCAATTGTTTCATTGTTTTAATAAATTTGCCAACCTGGTCTACTATACATTGACTGCATCAATTATGACACTACTTTCTTTTAACTTTTCATTAGAGATAATAAACACTTATTTATACTGATGTCTAGCCTATATACTACTGTATATGATTCACTTGCTATTTCTACGACAAATATGATTCATTTACTATTTCTGCACTCGCATACATTTAATTTCTAAAACTTTAATTTTACATGTAATTTTAATCAATTAATTAATTAGAGGATTCTTCCCTATCATTTTTTTGAATGTAAAAAGGTTCCCGCTAATTTTTAAATGAAATTACAATGAAAATGATGAAAAATTGTTTCCGTGGTTAATAGTGAACAGTGTTTGTATTTTGACATATTGTATTAGTGGAAAATATTATTTTATTTGAACATAAAAGTATTTTTTATGTACCTTATGTGACACTGGGGGAAAAGTAATAGGAGAAGTACACACCGAAATCTCAAGGTAATGAAAGAAATCTCAAGAAATCTCTAATGCAAAAGAAAACTTGAAATACGATGAAACTATTCTATGTTGTCATGTCACAACATGCAAAAAAGATGGTTATATATTATATATTAAAAAAAGTATAGGGCGGCTATGTCATGTCACAGCTTTCCATAAATTAAAGAAATTGTTTTATGCTATTTTTATTTATAGCAGTTTTAATAAATTTATCATCTCATTTATAAGTTTTTGAAAAAATTAATACGTTTATAGTACTTTTAATAAGATTTTTAAAAAATAATACGTTAATAAATTTATCATATCATTTATAATAATTTTAATAAATTTATCATCTCATTTAATATATAAGAAAGTTTTAATTTTTTATTTTAAAAATAAAATAGAGAAATAGAGAGAACAAAAATGTTTCTTTAAAAACTGTGTCTATTTAACTTACTTATATATTTTTTAAATCACACTATAAATACTGTGTTTAATTTTGCATGTTAAGTTGTCAACAATTTTATTGAAATTAATTTATAATTTTATTTTTTTATCATGTATCAAATCTTTCTTACTATTATTACCAAAAATATCTAATAATCAATTTTTATGGTGTCAAATTATGATACTTTAAATACAATTTTCTTTAAACATAATATATGAAAAATTGAAATATATATTATTGATGTAAAACAATTTTGTTTTTATTTTAAAAATATGTCTTTCTTTTATAAATAATAAACTATTTTGGTAAAACAATTTTATTTTTCTTATTTATATTTTTATTACATTTTAAAAACAAAAATGTGCGTACCACAAATAAAGTCTTGCTAGGAAAAATGAAGTCATTGATAATATAGTCAAACATATGAGACTAATATTTTTATACACGAAAAAAAATTTAAATACTATATATTAAACTTTGTTTTTACGTAGGAGAAAAGTGTATTGGTGATCCAAGTACTTTTATAAAGGAGAACAAGTATTTATTCATCAAATTATTTTTATAAATAATGTCAAAACAAAATTCATTCGTATTACATTTTGAAAACAATTGTGCATAACTCACCAATATCCATGCGAACACACAGGTATCCAGACCATATTATGTGCGAACGCACGAGTTATTACATTTTTTGAACAATTAAAAAAAATTAAAAGTAAATATATTTAAAATAATGTATGAATCCAAACACGGGAAAATGTGTCGTTTTTAAATTATTTATGTTACTATTATTTTTATTTTGAAATTATTTTTATTTTAAAATACAATAATTTTCAAGATAATATATGGAAAACTGAGTTATATTGCATATATATTTTTATAAATAATGTCAAAACAAAATTAATATTTACATACGGGAAAATATATGGTTGATCAAAATATTTGTATATATGGTTGATATTTATAAAACTAAATGATTGTGTAATACCCCGTATTATCTAAATGCTTAATTGGATATCAGAGGAGATCAGATGAGCATCTATGTGCTCTATCTTTGATTAATTGGATTTATGGAATCCTCTAAGTACTTTAAGTATCGACATTTGGGATCAATAGAGCAACTAATGAACTCTGAAGAGATCAAATATTTTATTAAAGAGACGGATTAATATTTATTAATCCGGGAAAGTAATTTTATGGTAATTCTAATAATTGATCAATTGGGTTGAGACGACAAAATATCGATTGGAGATATTTTACCCTGTTGGAGTTATATTATATATTAATGATTATGTATATATATATATATATATATATATATATATATATATATATATATATATAAGAAAAGAAAGAAAATAGAAAGGAAAAAGGATAAAAGAAGAAGAAGTTAGGAAAAAGAAGAGGAAATGGAAGAGAAAGTGGAGAAAGAGGAAGAAGAGAGAAAAGCTGGATCATCATCTTCTTCAAACTCCTCTTCGATTATCAGGTGGGTTCTAGATAGACACTTTAGTGTAGAGTTTTATGAGTTTAGAGTTAGTTTTGATATTGTGAGAAATGAATAATTTTTCAATAGAATCATAATCTAACTGCTGAAATTCGATGTTTGACTGTGTAGTATACTGGTTGTTATGTTTGTAACATGTTTTGATGTATTTTGATTGGGAAAAATGGAATTTTGGGGTTGAATTTGAGGAACCCGTAGCAGAGTTTTCTGCAGGAAAAATTCTGGTTTCCTCTGCCCATACGCGTAACACGCAAGGCAATACGCGTATTGGGTTGGGCAATACGCGTATGGCAATGAAGGATTTTAGGCGTTACGCGTACGGGAGGGGGCAATACGCGTATGGTTTGAGGCAATACGCATATTGGAGTTTAAATGGAATTTTGAAGGGAAATCAGCCTCTGCCCATACGCGTATCACTTTGGGCAATACGCGTATGGCTGGGCGAGCCAGCTGGGCAGTACGCGTATGGCACAAGGCAATACGCGTACGGCCAGTGGAAGTGCAGAATTGTGTTTTCGCGATACTATTTCTTGTTATTTCCATAACTTTTGACTCGTTTATCCTATATGAGTATTCTTAGTATTGTTATGAAGCTATGAATATCCTCTAGCTAATGGTAGTGAGAAATATCTATTTATTGCCCGATTAAATAAATCGGAGGGAACCGTGAATTGGTGTAATGTGTGGTATATTGAATTATGTGTTTCAATTATGCGATTGATGATTATGTGCCTATACTCTTATTGTTAACCATTTTTGAATATATATATATATATATATATATATATATATATATATGCATGTTAAAATACGAAATAGGTAGAGTGAGGGCTTACCGTAAACAATTGTCGGAAAGTGTGGAAATGACATAGTGACAACGCTCGTGCATGAGAGGCTGAGGCGTGTGTCTAGTAATCATAACCAGTTTATCTTGGGTGTAGTTTCATGAGACTCGAGCACCTCCTTTGAAACGTATGCATAATTACTTGGCAGGTTTGATTCCCGCGTATAGTACGAATGGAGCCTACGGGTAAAGAGACTTGTGACGGTGTACGGGCCGTGTGAAGTGACGGATCATGGTGTACGGGCCGATGATCCCGAATCCATTTCGTATGCCAAGTAACTTCAAGGATCCATGACTCGGGTCGTCTTCTAGACGTAGAAGCGGACGGGAAAAGGGGATGCCTTGGTATGGTTATTGATTAGCGAGATTCTTGAGTTAACAGGCTCAGGACTTACTTTGGTACTAGTGTGAGTTAACAGGCTCACGAGTGTGAATCCATATATGGCGTGTGTGTACTCAAAGTCACTTCCCTTCCCTTTTGACATGAGTTAGGTTGTTAGCACCTTGTAAAGCCGAGATAATCTATAAGATATGGAACTCACTGAGATTTGATGTATCTCACCCCACTATAGTTGCTATATTTCAGGTACTTGCAGGTTGTTTTACAAGTGGAGCTATGTTTGGATGTTTCAAGAGAAGCCTAGTTAAGTTTATACCGTTGTGTATTATCTGTTGTATACAATAGAGGATATTGTATATTCTTAGATTTTATTTTCTTGGCTAGTTTCCATGACTTGTGCCATGGGTTGTATTTATGTTTTAGAAATGGACAAGTATGTGAACTATGCCATTAGGCACTTTTGATGTGCCAGTACCAAATAAAATGCTTGTATTGTATTATTCTAGATAGATATTATACAGGGCATTACAGTTGGTATCAGAGCAGGTCGTATCCTCGACCTAGCCTTGAAACATCATAAGTAAATCTATTCCTGCCTCTTAAGTGTGTCTTGCCAGCATGACTCTTAATATCATACTATCTAGTGTTGGGCCTGATCAACCTAATGCTATGTATGTGATGGGTAGAATCATGTTTGAGCGACCACGAGGACTCCGAAGTGTTGTCGTAACTTGTGCTGTGAGGGTAGGCTCAATCCAATAGTTAGTAGTAAGGAGTTTTGGTCAGCTCAGCTTATATTTTAGTAGAAGTTGTGATTTTACGTAGCATGAAATTGAAGAGTGGGGTGTTGTTCAGGAAATTCTTTGGAATGGATAGAGTCTGAAAATTTAGGATCTCTATCGGACGATTGGTCAAGGTATTGAGGAATATGTAAAATCGCAAGTAGAGCTGGATTGACCATTAGTACGGATAAAGATTTCAAGTAATCTCATCCCGTGGAAAAGAGAAGTTGTTTTGTGGAACGTGTAACGTAAGGCCCGGAAGGGAGATAACTATTGGTGCTTCAGTTCTAAGGTCGCTATGGTATCTTGAGTGGACGAGAGTACCTTAAGGAATGTGTTCGGAACAATGTCTTCCAACTGGTTTAAAGTTGAGAGTTAAGGACGTTCGGTTTTTGGGAACCTAAAGTGGTAGGGAAGTATGTGAAGGAACACAAGGATGTGTTACATGCTTCAAGTGAAATAAGTATGTGCCGGACAAAGAAGGGGTGAGGATTTGTGTATATTCAGTCATGTAGAGAGATTAAGTTCGAGATAATATTTCAGGTTTTCTGTTTTCAGTAAGAGACCAAATTGGAATTGTCAAATTACCCAAAGAACAATATAAGGTATTGTGTTGGAGAAAGAATGAGCTTCATTTAGTAACGGAAAGTGTAGTGATACGGACCGGAAGAAGTTGGTGTTAAGAAACAGAGTAAATACCTTGGATTCAAGGAAATCTTGTAAGATGGGTTTATATTTGGACCTGAGAGGATTACAATGGAGGGTGAAGTAAGCGCAGTATGAAAACTGGTATTAACGGTATGTTATGAGGAAGTGACAACGAAATGTATTTTTGGACGAAGGTGCAATAGAGCTATTGAGTAATTGTTGAGGCTCAAATTAAGGAAGTGTAATCAAAGATGGTTCGCCTGTGAGGAGCCTATTAGTAAGAGGTGAAATGAGAAAGTTACACGTTGGAATTAAGAACAAGCGTAGTAGTAGCACCGTGGCCACCAGTGTACTCGATGGATTCTCATTCTTGAGACCAGCGTGAAGGGATGTACCTTGTGGAATCGTGAAGATTGTATTTTAAGAAGCAAGATTGCGGTAAATCGACTAAAAGTAAACCAAGGCTTATTACGGACTAAGAGTAAATGATGTGACGGTTCATAGCGGAATGGTCTTGTAGTTAGTTAATAAGAATTGTTGAATGCGAGTATTTCATTAAGTGACTTAAGTGTAAGTGTGATGTACAATGGATAATTGGAAGAAAGAAATTCCGGTTAATGTGTACGAAGTGAGGGAAAGGTTCTTCAAGAGGATGCATTGCCCCGATTTATTTTCGAGTGTAGAGAAACTTCTGTATTTGTGAATAATCAGAATAATTGGAATCTACCTTTTATTGGACTAAGAACGTTGTTGTCTTATTTTCTCACCAAGGAGTTCAAGTGAGAGAATAAGGTGGTATGCTTGATATGAGATGTCCATCAATTTTGTGGTACCGTTTATTGGTTGTGTGTTGAGTTTTGGCTTATGGACGAATTAAGTGTGAGTTGTGGCTAAAACCCTAGAATGTCGTCATTATTGACTTCCCGCTAGTGCAATTGTTTGAGTAGAAAAATGAACTATCCCGCTGAAGTTTTGTAGTGTGACTGCGTCAGAATATTGGAATTTTGCCTTGTCACTTGGTTGGAGTGTGTCGTCTGCATGTTTTGACTTTGTCAGTTTTTACCTGAGTGGATCATGGTTAGTGACTGTTTTACAAGTTAGGAAGCCGTAAGTTGAGAAGGATATTTTTCCAGTTAGAACAAATCAGATTGATGGTTTGGGTAGGGATGGCTTGAATGAAGAAGGAGCTGGTTTTCAGTTTCTGCAGCAGTGTTAACCGATTAACACAATGGGGTTAACCGATTAACACGTGCAAGGATGGTAGTTTGTGCTGAATTTTGAGAAGTTAACCGATTAGCTCAGATGGGTAATCGATTAACATGTGTGTAAATTGTGAAATCCCTTAGGAACCATCATCTGTGTTTTGTTACCTTATGTTGCTCCGAGTAGAGAGTATTGTGTGAATGGAAAACGGGATGGTAAGTAAATGAAGGACATATTTGTGTTTTGAAATCGGAACTTGTGGAAGGGTGTGACTTAGTCGATCATCTGGTGAGATGACCAAGGAGTTTGACTTCGAGGAAGTAATCTTACGAACTGGGTTGAGTATGAGAAAGTCTTAGGTGCATTATTATTACTGTTGAGAACTTTAAAGACGAAGTTGGAAAATACTCACGAAGTGTTAATCACGCAAGGAAATATTTCGGTGTGTATTCATGGTGTTGGTTTTGGACTCTGTGAGAGTGGTACCAGTTGTGTGCAGTTGCGTTTTACCAAGAGAATGTAATTTGGAGGTTATCCTTCCAAGTAAGAGTGAAATTGAACGTTTCGAAGTTAAGCATATAACTTGTGTCGTTTATGAAACAGAATAATTAAGGAAAGTTGATTCAATGGAGAAGCATGGCAGGTCCGTTGAGGGTGTGTGTACGTGTAGAGTGTTGTTTGTGGATCGGTGAGTAGTGTGAAAACTCACAATTTCGCTTGAATGGCTTAAATATTGGTACATGGTGAATCGTATATGTTCGAAGTTCCGAAATGGGGTTACATGTGATTGATTGAGATCTCGAAATCAACCAGAAACCTTGAGTGAGTGGGACAACCGCAAAGAGAGTTGTTACAGAATGGGGTAACTAGAAACGGAAGTTGATAAGCTACTTTGGATGAAATTGTTTCGAGTTTAGACCGGATTGAGAGTTGTGTGGTTATGTGTTCCACTATAGGACGTCGGTAAGTTTCTTATGTCGTTGGTTAGTAAGAACCCAAATGGATAAGGGTGTTCTCCGCGGACTGTTAGCTACTTGGTGATGCTTGAGGATTAGTGGTATTCCACTGTTAGATTTTTGGATTTGCGCAGTGGAAGGAGACAGACGAAAGAGTTCAGTCAGAATTAGAGATTTGACAGATTGTTACTTATAGGAATAATAAAGAAAGGCAATATCGGATGGAATGATTACAATGTTTAGTATCAGATAGATGGAAATGGTAAAGAAGTCGTGGACTAGTTATGAAGTGGTTCGAATGTTAAAGGATTCATGAAAGGATAGTTGTCGGTAATTGCATGAAGTTAAGAAATCACTAAATTACATCGTGAGGGTGTATGGAGGGTTGTGGTCCTGATTTGAGAGGAGGTGTTACGGTCTTGTTTTGCGACTCAATAGAAGGGTGTAAGAATAGTATATTCTCTCTGAAGTAGAATGCGACTCAGTCTTCTAGTAAGAAACAACAGATGAATTACGGAAAAAAAAAGGCAACGTTATAAGTTAACTCGATATTGGAACAAGAGTATGATTAAGGACGTAAAGTTTGTTAATTTGTGAAAATGAGTATTTTGGTCTGTGAAGTTAAGTTGGAATTGGAATACGTCAGGAAGTTGAACGGAAGTCAAGTTAAGTGTGAATCTAAGACCAGGATACAAGTTGTGGTTAATACCGAGTAGAGGAAATTCGGGGGCGAATTTCAATTTAAGGGGGGGGGGAGAGTGTAATACCCCGTATTATCTAATTGCTCAATTGGATATCAGAGGAGATCAAATGAGCATCTATGTGCTCTATCTTTGATTAATTGGATTTATGGAATCCTCTAAGTACTTTAAGTATCGACATTTGGGATCAATAGAGCAACTAATGAACTCTGAAGAGATCAAGTATTTTATTAAAGAGACAGATTAATATTTATTAATCCGGGAAAGTAATTTTATGGTAATTCTAATAATTGATCAATTGGGTTGAGAAGACAAAATATCGATTGGAGATATTTTACCCTGTTGGAGTTATATTATATATTAATGATTATGTGTATATATATATATATATATATATATATATATATATATATATATATATATATATATAAGAAAAGAAAGAAAATAGAAAGGAAAAAGGATAAAAGAAGAAGAAGTTAGGAAAAAGAAGAGGAAATGGAAGAGAAAGTGGAGAAAGAGGAAGAAGAGAGAAAAGCTGGATCATCATCTTCTTCAAACTCCTCTTCGATTATCAGGTGGGTTCTAGATAGACACTTTAGTGCAGAGTTTTATGAGTTTAGAGTTAGTTTTGATATTGTGAGAAATGAATAATTTTTCAATAGAATCATAATCTAACTGCTGAAAAGATGTTTGACTGTGTAGTATACTGGTTGTTATGTTTGTAACATGTTTTGATGTATTTTGATTGGGAAAAATGGAATTTTGGGGTTGAATTTGAGGAACCCGTAGCAGAGTTTTCTGCAGGAAAAATTCTGGTTTCCTCTGCCCATACGCGTAACACGCAAGGCAATACGCGTATTGGGTTGGGCAATACGCGTATGGAAATGAAGGATTTTAGGCGTTACGCGTATGGGAGGGGGCAATACGCGTATGGTTTGAGGCAATACACGTATTGGAGTTTAAATGGAATTTTGAAGGGAAATCAGCCTCTGCCCATACGCGTATCACTTTGGGCAATACGCGTATGGCTGGGCGAGCCAGTTGGGCAGTACGCGTATGGCACAAGGCAATACGCGTACGGCCAGTGGAAGTGCAGAATTGTGTTTTCGCGATACTATTTCTTGTTATTTCCATAACTTTTGACTCGTTTATCCTATATGAGTATTCTTAGTATCGTTATGAAGCTATGAATATCCTCTAGCTAATGGTAGTGAGAAATATCTGTTTATTGCCCGATTAAATAAATCGGAGGGAACCGTGAATTGGTGTAATGTGTGGTATGTTGAATTATGTGTTTCAATTATGTGATTGATGATTATGTGCCTATACTCTTATTGTTAAACATGTTTGAATATATATATATATATATATATATATATATATATATATATATATATATATATATATATATATATATATATATATATATATGCATGTTAAAATATGAAATAGGTAGAGTGAGGACTTACCGTAAACAATTGTCGGAAAGTGTGGAAATGACATAGTGACAACGCTCGTGCATGAGAGGCCGAGGCGTGTGTCTTGTAATCATAACTAGTTTATCTTGTGGTGTAGTTTCATGAGACTCGAGCACCTCCTCTGAAACATATGCACAATTACTTGGCAGGTTTGATTCCCGCGTATAGTACAAATGGAGCCTACGGGTAAAGAGACTTGTGACGGTGTACGGGCCATGTGAAGTGACGGATCACGGTGTACGGGCCGATGATCCCGAATCCATTTCGTATGCCAAGTAACTTCAAGGATCCATGACTCGGGTCGTCTTCTAGACATATAAGCGGACGAGAAAAGGGGATGCCTTGGTATGGTTATTGATTAGCGAGATTCTTGAGTTAACAGGCTCAGGACTTACTTTGGTACTAGTGTGAGTTAACAGGCTCACGAGTGTGAATCCAGATATGGCGTGTGTGTACTTCAAGTCACTTCCCTTCCCTTTTGACTTGAGTTAGGTTGTTAGCACCTTGTAAAGCCGAGAGAATCTATAAGATAGGGAACTCACTGAGATTTGATGTATCTCACCCCACTATAGTTGCTATATTTCAGGTACTTGCAGGTTGTTTTACAAGTGGAGCTATGTTTGGATGTTTCAAGAGAAGCCTAGTTAAGTTTATTTCGCTGTGTATTATCTGTTGTATACAATAGAGGATATTGTATATTCTTAGATTTTATTTTCTTGGCTAGTTTCCATGACTTGTGCCATGGGTTGTATTTATGTTTTAGAAATGGACATGTATGTGAACTATGCCATTAGGCGCTTTTGATGTGCCAGTACCAAATAAAATGCTTGTATTGTATTATTCTAGATAGATATTATACAGGGCATTACAGATTGCATATATTTTAAATTATTTTTAATTTAAGATACAATTTTTTTAAACACAATATATGGAAAATTGAAATATATATTATTGATGTAAAACAATTTTCTTTTTATTTTAAAAGTATGTCTTTTTTTAAAATAATAAACTATTTTGATAAAATAATTTTGTTTTTCTTATTTACATTTTTATTATATTTTAAAAACAAAAACGTGCGTACCACACTAGTACCCTGGCAAACACACGGTACTGATATGGTACATGCATATGATACTGATATTAAACTAATGATTTAAATTTTAAATAATAATGGGAACAACTTTAGTATTTATTTAAATATTTTTATAAATAATTCCAAAACAAAAATATTTATATATAGGAATTCAACAAAAGAGATATTTGTAATCATAGTTACATAAATTAGGAGATATTTGTATAAATGAAAAAATTATATTTATGCTCCAAATCTTACTATATAAGAAAATCTAAGGCTCTGTAAAACACCAAAATAACCTTCTCTCTTTTGTTGCCATGTCATGCTTTTGGGGGCAAATTGGTCCAAAAATTTCAAAAAGTAACTAAGTTTCTTTCTTAACTATTCTGATTGGCCAAATTAGTCCATTTTATATGTACTCATTGTCATGCTAACTGAAAAATACATTTTCTTTTACAATCCAATTGAAAAAAGGTAAAACCTTTTTATGTCTAATCGGTACTTTTTCAAAATTCAATATATGTTTTGCTTCCCCAAATACAAAATCAGATTCTCTCTCCATCTTCTTCTTTATTCTCTATTCTCTCGTCCTCTACTTCTGTCTCTCTTCCTTTCCTCTCTGCCTCTCTCTTCATCTTCTTTCTCCTCTCTTTTAATGCCTATATCTTCTTCTTCTTCTTTCATCATTTCAATGCAATATAATTATTTTGGTTTTAGGGCTTGAAGCTCCATGAAGCCATCATCGTTTATTAAGTTATTCATATAAAATTGTTCTTCTATCTTAAGAACTTGTCGACGATTTGAGCGGTAGATCTGTGGTTTGATATGAGTATGTCATATTTTGGTTTTTTTTAGCCAACGAAAGAAGAAATTAGGGTTTTACGGCATCCACCTTTTTCCTCTTCTACAGATCTTATGATTATTCGATTTACACTACGGAGTTAGGGTTTAATCTATATATATTCATTTGCAGATACGTAAATCGTGATCATGTGTTTCAACTCAGTCTACAGATCTTTGGAGGTTATAATTCCACCGGTATTGTTTTGTTATTTCGTTTTTTATTTTCTATGAAATATGACTGTAGAACAATTATTTATTGATTAATTTTAACTATTATATAACTTTTTGATGCTTTGTGATCTATTTTTATATATTTAGTTATGAATTTGTGAACTTAAATTGGTTTTTTCAGATGTCAAATTTAAGTATGTGCATTGAGATTTGGTTTAGGGACATTACCTGGCTTGTGCAGAACAACTGCTCAATTGGCTTCTGGGTTAGAGACTTAACTTATAATACGAGATGTGAAAAAATGACCAATAATCAGTTGCGATAATAATCATGATACTTTGCTTTATTAATTTATTGTGCTTTAAATTCTGCAGTGAGGAAGTGGCAAAATAACAGAATATAAGATATTTTCCTCATCTTCACTTTTTCACTCAGATTTTCTCTAGGAGGATAATTTGTTGTTGTCTTCACAATCCTTTGGAAGCTGTTAAAACCAATACAGAAAGACGAGTGAAGCTGTTAAAATCAGTTTAGTATGAGTGACACTATTTTTGTTGTAACAATTCAGTTTAGTATGCCTGGATGAGTGACACTATTTTCCATTGCCTGGTTGAACTTCATAAGGAAGTCTTCTCGATTTGATATGTCGAGGACATCAACTTTATTCCTGCTTGAAAGTACATTTTTTCAGTAATATATTCTTTCTGGTTGCTTAGTTTGAAATTGTTTCAGGTTGTTGACCTTAATTGCATTTTGGTTGGGTCTATTTTCTATCCATTCACCAAGGTATAGAAAAAATTACTCACATTTGGTTTTAAATAACCATTGTTTCTGTTGCGAAAAGGCTTTCTGTTGCGAAAAAATATGTCACATTTGGTTTTTATGCATAGAGACAACAAATACAGACCTTAAGCCTGATAATTTTTTAGAAAAGATTGTCCAATATAACAACCATTTCGACTATATTTACTAATCTCTTGGTGTTATGCATAGAGACCTTAAGCCTGAGAATTTTTTGTTTGATACTGTTGAAGAAGATGTTGTTCTCAAAACTATTGATTTTGGGTTGTCAGCTTTTTACAAGCCAGGTTTTTTCTTGCTTTTGCTTTCTATTCCGATCTGATTCGGTTTGATTGATCAAATGATGAGTGATTTGATCATGGTTTTGCATATGGGTCATTGTTCTGATTTTAATCTGTTGATTTTGGTTTGCTGTTTTTTTAGGGAATGGTTGTGTTGTGTCAATCTGATTCTGATTTCACTGCTGCACTTGCTTGATTATAACATGTTTCAGGAAATAAATGGATTTAAAAGAGCAATGGGATCTAGGGAAATACTAATGTAAAAGTGATGTGTATGTTTATATAACTGATGTGTTTTTCAGGTGAAATCTTTAGTGATGTTGTTGGAAGCCCATACTATGTTGCACCAGAGGTTTTGCACAAGCATTATGGACCTGAGCCTGATGTGTGGAGTGCCGGGGTTATTTTGTACATCTTATTAAGCGGGGTGCCGCCATTTTGGGCTGGTATGTATATATTTTTCATTTATACGTTAAATTATCGTCTGCGGTTGCAGGTTTTAGGTATGTTACGGTTCGTCCGCACGGGTTCCCGTCTGCGTTAAAATTGTGGAGTGCCAGAGGTTAAATTATCGTCTGTGTTTGGATCTCTCTATCAGGGCCGCATTGTCATGGCTGAGAAGTTGAAAGGGATTTCATTTAACAGTCCTCCGCATGTGAACTCCTGATATGGTGTTTCCTGTTTTGTATAGTTATTCCTAGGTTATTGCGGAGAGGCTGTCGGAGGAAGAAATTTGTGGTCAATGAGATTCAAGTAGCTTGTAAGGAGTTTGGTTTGGATGATATCCATATCGATGAAATGGTCAAGGAAATTGATCGAGATAATGTAAGTTTTCTTCTTTGTTAATGAAAAAATGTTTCTTATTGCTACTGCAGGTAACACATGTTTTTCCAAAGAGTTTAACTATTCTGTCACTCATATGAAGGGGCATTTCAAACATGTTTCATTAGCAGCAAGGAAAATGTATCAACATATGTAGTCATTGGATGTTATTAAAATGAAAATTGATGGTCAAAATAATTATTCGCTAACCTGAAAAGATGATGTTGTAGAAAGAAGGTGCACAGAAATACGACTATGTAGCAGTAACTGTGATGTTGGTTTGGGAAGGCAACCGATAAATTGAATGTAGTGTCGAAATTTGTAAGTAGAGTTTGAAATAATATCAATTGTTGGTTAAGCTGTATAAAGGCGATAAAATTCATAATTTGATTGTTTCTATAAAGGACATATCGTATACATTTTTTCCTCATTTTATCCTAACGTTTTTAATATAATAGTATTTTTATGAACAAATTGGGAACCAAAAGACTATGTTAGTTGTCTCTAGCAGTAGCCACAAATACATGGATATTGTAAAATGTCATCCTTATGATATATAATATGTTAAAGGATTGGACTTTTGAATAAATGTATATGTGTTGTTACATCAGAGAGCAGGAAAAACGGGTAGCTACAAAATATCATTTAAAATAGCATAAAGAATGCAGAAAATAAAGTCTAAGTACAAGCAACTTTAAAAGCACATTTCTCCTAGCAACTTTAAAAGAGCCATTTTAAAAATATTTTTATTAAAACTTTCAATTCAATATTTTTAATATTATTTAATGCAATATAATGGAAAACCTAAAGGAAAATTTCAAAAGACTCTACATGATTTTCTACGACAATAGATTTAAAATAAAGTTATGACTAAATTTTTTAATCAATAATTTTCAAATTTTCTACTTTAAAAAAATAATAATATATAAGAACATTTTTGGTTTTAAAATGAAATTAATTTTTTTTAAAGTTAATTTTATGTATAAAATGTCATGAAAAAATAGATTTATATGTTTTACTAAACCACTTCTTTAGTATAAAAATATAATAAAATAATTTATGATTTATTTTATCTTTACCTTCACCTACTTTTAGTATTCAATAAAAATTGATTTTTATAAGGTACTTACAAATAGAAATTTGGATCTTTTGTTATTATTTTATGGTAGTTAATAAATTTCAATAAATTAGATTAATTTCATTACCATTCAATTTCTTAATAGCCATTTTAATGATTTGGATAGTAAATAATATTAAGATTCATAATTTTTGTGAGAGAATAGATATACCCAACATTCTAATTTAATTAAATAATTTTAATTAAATAAATTATTAGGGGTTTTTATTTTATTTAATAAAGACATTGACTACAATTTTATTTGATTTTTGTAAACACACGGGTACTGATTTCAGGCCAATTATTTTGTATTCTAAAAGGTATCTTGAACTGCACTAAAATAGTTATAATCAATTATATAGAATCATTATTTTTAATGTATAAAATGTCATGAAAAAATAGACTTATATGTTTTACTAGACCACTTCTTTAGTATAAAAATATAATAAAATAATCTATGATTTATTTTATCTTTACCTTCACTTACTTTTACTATTCAATAAAAAATAATTTTTATAACGTGCCTACAACTAGAAATTTGGATCTTTTGTTATTATTTTATGGTAATTAATAAATTTCAATAAATTAGATTAATTTCATTACCATTCAATTTCTTATCATTCAATTTCTTAATAGCCATTATAATTGATTTAAATATTTTTATAAACGGGACGAACTATACTATTGATTCTAATATTTTTATAAATAATGTCAAAACAAATATATTATTTTCATTTATATTTTTTTATAAACGAGATCAACTTTACAATTGATTCAAATTTATTTATAAATAGTGTCAATAAAAAAATAATATTTATACACGGGAAAAAATACATCGTTTATTGAGTGTTTCATTTTAATTCTTTTTGAATTTTAAACTACAATTTTTTTTTGTCTTTGAAAACATCCAGGCACGTGACCTTTTGGGCTGTTCAACTCTTATACTATCCAAATATTTTTATAAATTAAGTCAAGAAAAAAAATTATGTTTATATACGAGAAAAATATTTATATACGGAAAACAATTTTACTATTTATATAACGTGCCTACAACTAGAAATTTGGATCTTTTGTTATTATTTTATGGTAATTAATAAATTTCAATAAATTAGATTAATTTCATTACCATTCAATTTCTTATCATTCAATTTCTTAATAGCCATTATAATTGATTTAAATATTTTTATAAACGGGACGAACTATACTATTGACTCTAATATTTTTATAAATAATGTTAAAACAAATATATTATTTTCATATATATTTTTTATAAACGAGATCAACTTTACTATTGATTCAAATTTATTTATAAATAGTGTCAACAAAAAAATTATATTTATACACGGAAAAAAATACATCGTTTATTGAGTGTTTCATTTTAATTATTTTTGAATTTTAAACTACAATTTTTTTTGTCTTTGAAAACATCCAGGCACGTGACCTTTTGGGCTGTTCAACTCTTATACTATCCAAATATTTTTATAAATTAAGTCAAGAAAAAAATTATGTTTATATACGAGAAAAATATTTATATACGGAAAACAATTTTACTATTTATACGAATAATCTTTTATTGTTATAAACGGGAACAACTTTACTATTGATTCAATTAATTTTATAATTGATTTCCTAAAATATTAATTATTATATACGAAAAAAATACATTGTTGATTCAAATATTTTTATATACGGGAACAACTTTACTATTAACTCAAATATTTTTATAAAATAATATCACAACAAAAATATTATCTATATAACGGAAAAAAAAACATTGTTGATTAAAACATTTTATATGCGGGAAAAACACTATTCTTATATACGGGATCAACTTTACTACTTATTCAAATATTAAACAATAGAATTTTATCGACTATTTTTTTTTAAATATGTGAAAACAATTTAGGGAATCTATTCAAAAATATTGTCTTGATATTTTAAAATTGTATTCTCTCTTATAAAATTATTGTCTTATTTTGAAATCATATTATTTTTTATATTTTGGTTTACATTTCATCTGCTACATTTATTCCTATTTAAACTTAAATTTAATATAAAAACTTTACTTTTGATTCAAATATATTTATAAATAATGTTAAAACATAAATAATTTTTTGATTTAAATATTTTTATAAATGGGAACAACTTTACTATTGATTTAAATATATTTAAAATAGTGTCAAGACAATAATAATATTTATATACGGGATAAAATACATCATTTATTGGGTGTATCATTTTTTTTTTAATTTAGAACTAAATTTTTATATTTTAATTTTTTTTTATATTTCATAATCTAAATGGTGACACATACCCAATCCACACCAGAACCCGTGCGTCCGCACGGGTTTCCCACTAGTATAAATAAAAATATGATCTTTTTTTAAAAATAAAAAACTTTCATGGTAAAATAATATTATCTTCTTTTTTATTTTAATTTAAAAAAAGAAAACAAATATGCGTCACCAACGGATACCTGCGAGTATTGATTCCTTATTTTTTTTAATATGAATTAAAATTTTTTTATTTACTAATTTTTATTAATCATATTTTATTTTATTTTTTAAATTTTAAAGGTAAACAAATGCGCGCCACCGATCAGTACTCGTGCTAAGGCACGGGTATCATACTAGATGGGTTATAAAAATTTAAGTTTTTTTTTCCTTTAGGAAGGACATGTGTCAGCCTCTCATTTCTCTTTAATGCATTTTATTATTATTATTTTTACTTGTTATATTTTTTTTAAATAGGATTAGGGTTAGAGATATGGAATGGGCCTTGGACTCCATCCTTTCTGTTAACACCCCTCTGTTGACTTAACCTAGTTATTCTCAATTGCAAATATACACCTACAGTTCCCTTTTATTTTAATTCTTTAGTTTAATTAGTAACTGCAATTATAATTTAGTTAATTTTTAAAATTAGTTTAAGTGGGATGATTAGGTTTGTAATTAACATATTTTTATAATAATAATTAATTAGGGTTATAATTTAAATTATCTAGGATAAATAACATATTTAGGGTTTAATATAATAAAGGGATTAATATAAAAATAATTAAATAATTAGGATTAACTATGAGATATTAATTAATCAGCAAATTAGGGTTAATTTATGGGATAACTATGTGATAATTTAGGGATAAAATTCTAGAAAGATTTCTAGGGTTCAGGGATACAAAATCAGGGATAAGGGATAGGATATTTGGTTAACTTACTCCAAGAGTAGTTTTTTTAATTTACTACAAATCATAGTCTTTGGATTGAATATAATATAATGATTAATTAAGTAAAAAAAGTAATTAACCATTAGATTAGAGACAATTCAAAGGCTATAATTTAGAGTAAGTTAAAAAAACATACTCTTGAAGTAAGTTGATCCCCACTATATGTATATATATATATATATGTGTGTGTGTGTGTGTGTGTGTGTGTGTGTGTGCGCGTGTGTGTGTAGGTGGGTGTGTTTGTGCGTGTGTGTGTGTGTGTGTGTGTTTGTGTGTGTGTGTGTGCACGTGTGTGTGTGTGTATGCGTGTGCGTGTGCGTATCTGTGCGTGTGCGTGCGAGTGTGTGGGTGTACGTGTGTGTGCGTGTCTGTGTGCGTATGTGTGTGTGTGTCTGTGTAAGTGTGTTTGTGCATGTGTGTGTGTGTCTGTGCGTGTGTGTCTGTGTGTGTGTGTGTGTGTGTGTGCGTGTGTATGTGTGCGTGTATGTGTGTGTGTGTGTGTATATGTGTGTGTGTGTGTGTGTGTGCGTGTGTGTGTATGTGTATGTGTGTGTTTGTGTGTATCTGCGTGTGTGTGTATGCATGTGTGTGTTTGTGCGTGTGCGTGTACGTGTGTGCGTGTGTGTGGGTGCGCGTGTGTGTGTGTGTGTGCGTGTGTATGTGTGTGCGTGAGTGTGTGCGTGTATGCATGTGTGCGTGTGTGCGTGTGTATGTGTGTGTGTGTGGGGGTGTGTGTTTGCGTGTGTGTGTGTGTGTGTTTGCGTGTGTGCGTGTGTGCATGTGTGTGTGTGTGTGTGTGTGTGTGTGTGTGAAGTCAAATCTCTTCAAAGTCTTTGTTTTGATGAAGTCAACAAATATGCATTGGATCAAGAAAAGATGAGCAAAAGATCATAAAGGCTATGGATTGATATTTCAACTTTTATGAAGAATAAGCTTTGATTATTTTAAGTGATCTTCAATTATTGGTACAAGTATTTAATTTAGCTTTGATATATTTTAAGTGCTCAAAATTCACCTAAACATTTATTCATTTGCATCCTCTCATTTTAAATCATTTGGTATTGGCTATCACATGATTACAAATTGCATTTTTCATTACCTTCAGTAATGTAATCGGTTACATGGTGAGGTAACCGGTTACATGAACTTTTGCAGAACTTCATTGTTATGCATTTTTGCTTGTTTTTAGTGAAGTAACGGTTACATGGTGAGGTAACCGGTTACATGAGCTTTATTTTTGAAAATTATGTATGTTATCTTTGAGGTAACCGGTTACATCCCTGAGGTAACTGGTTACATTACTGAACTAGTGCCATTTTCAGAAAAATAATGATTTAAACATGTTGTACTTTTACACCTTGAATCATTGCATTGCTTAGTCATTTTATACCCTTTCCAACAGGTGTAATGCACTTATAAATACTGTCATTTTCAGATTTCATAACACCTCTTTCATAAAAATTTCACATCATATTACTCACTCATTTTCAAACAAGTGTTCTTGATACTTGAATTTTCATTGAGAAATTTCTACATACTATTTTCATATCAATTCAGAAAATATTTCTCTCACATTCATAAACACTTGAGCACTACTATATCATTGTGAATTAACTACTTGAAAGAGAAAATCAATCTTAGTGATTGATATATATATATATATATATATATATATATATATATATATATATATATATTCATCATCTCGTGTTACTCAAATAATTTCCAGATTTTGTTGTTAATTCCTTGCTGTACAGGATTGTTGGAAGCAAGAGGTTCATTAAGTAGAGGATTGTTCTCTTAGTGAACTTTTGTAAAAATCCAAGAGGATTGTTCTTGGTAATTGTGGTTAGAGTCTGTATAGGAACACTACTACAAAACGCCCAAACAACAACGCCAGATTTACAACGGCATCCTATACACCGTTGTTATAGTTCGTACGGGATGCGCGCGCATTATTTTAATTAGAAATTTCAAGGGTATAATAACGGTTTTTGTGAACACCGTGGTGATATAATCAAGCTTTCATGGGTTCGAACCTCATCGCCCTCAAATAGTGTATTCATTTGACGTAAATGCGTCCTTTTTAAGTTTTATTTATATCAAACTAAATAATAATAAGGATATCACTACGGTTATTTCTTAAAACCGTTGTTACAAACTGAAGCTTCTTTTTATGTATTTTAAACACCAAGTATATATCAATTTATCCACTGAAAAAAGAAACAAGACGAAACAACCCTAACACCAACGCCGTCACCATTTTCGGGAAGAAGACAAGAACAACAAGAAAGTGTTATACTTTAAGGTGTTGCAATGTTGCATTTAAAGACAAAATCATCCAAAGGTGTTTCTATGTCTTCTTCCACTGTAAAATCTCGATTTGGAAATTTTTGTGGTTGTGATGGTCGTATGGTTTCGTACAAATGCAAGAAGAGACAAAATAAAGGAAGCCTTTTTTGGAGATGTCCATTTTGGAGGAGCGATGAAACATGTAATTTGTTCATATGGGATGAAGACGTGGGAGAAAGAGATGGAAATGAAGATGAGAGCATTATGAAGTCAGAGTTGGAAGTTGTTGGCTATTTGAAGGTTATGTATGAGGATTTAAAGAAAAAGAACAAGAATTTTAAGAACAAACTGAAATCAGAGATATTTTCTGGAAATCTCAAGATGTTATGTTTTCTTGTCTCCTTTATGTTTAATGTTTACTTTGTTATGAAATGTAATAGTTGAATTAGGGTTTGAATTACATTGTTGATGTTTAAACTGCAGATGCATTGTGAATTACATTGTTGATGTTTGAATTACATTATGAAGACATGAATGCAACTAATATTTTATTCGTTTAACGTTAAGACGCACCTTTTCTTTTTTATTTATTTTAAAATTCACAAATAAAAGGGTTATCACTACGGTTCTTCTGGTTAACCGTAGTGATATATTTATAATAAATAAATACCTATCTATACGGTTGGTATTGTTAACCATTGTGAAATAGTTTACCCATATATAAGCGAAATAACTTTCACTTATTGATAGTAGCGTCGTTGCCTTCAAAGTGAAACCCTAGAACCTGTTTTTTCTCTTCGTTTTCACCATTAGCCGTGAATCTTGTGCTTCATACATTAAGGTATTCTTCTTCTTCCATCTATTGTTAGATATTTCTCATTATCTCATTGGTTACATGTTGTTTTTGTTGATTGTTCTCATTTTTTCAGATTCGTTTTCACTACCTTAATAAAGACCATACTTTAGAAACTTCATAATGTTTGTGTTGCTATGGAAAAATGTATAAGAAGTATGAAGCTATGATGGAAACTTCATCCACCTTATACTTTTTTTTCATAGCATCACGAACAAGATGTTAGTAAATGAAGAAACAACAGTGTAAGCAAATTTCATCTAGTTTTATAAACAATGAAAAGAAATATAAGAAGTATGAAGCTTTTGCGTAAGCTTCTTCCTCCTTATATTTCTTCTTTCATTGATTCCCAAACTAGTTGAACATCATAATTGATTCATGTTCCGCAATTAGTTTCATTAAAAGGTGTGTTATTCCTGTTCCTCTCTTTACTCTTCACTGGATTATGGTTTTAGGGTTTGTTTTCAACTGAGGATGCTCATTTTTGAAGTTTGTTGTGTTTCCTTACAGGTTAAGGGGATGATACAGGGTGATGATGCTGGTGGTAGCAAGCGTATTATATGAGTTTATAATATCTGGCTCTGGTATAGAATGTTGTTTGAGTTTATTATATTCTATGTAGATTGTTTGTTTCACTAACCCTCACTTAAAATACATTCATTTAATTTGACATAGATACTTATAATCTGCAAATTAAGTTGTATTTGAAAACCAACTTATATGAATGAATGTTTTTGAATTGCATCCCTTTCATCGTTCATCTCACGTTGTTTGATATATATTTATTATGGTATAATGATCTGGCTCCTTAGATGCATTGTCATCTTCCATTATAGTTAAATTTCATTAACAACAAATTATTAGTTAATCTGCCTCTCCATCAACACTTATAATCGTAAAACTTCCGATTATAAAAATTATGATGATAAGTGATGATGATGAGGCAGATTATCCAATGTCTTGTTCTTATGGAAATTTAACTATAATCGAAGATGGCGATACATCGAAAGAGTCAGATCAATAGACCACAATATATATGTAAAACAGCGTGAAATGCACAATGAGACGAATGCAATCAGAAAACATTGGTTTGTTTAAGTTGGTTTTCAAGAACAGTTTAATTTGTAGATTATAGACTTCTTTTTCAAATTGATTCCATGTATATTTCTTTAGTGAGGTGTTTGGAAAACAAGCAATCTACATTTAATATAATAAACTCAGGGTACTTACAACAACGATTATCTATAGTACCCGAGATAATAGGTAATTTATGTTTTACATAATTCGCTGCTGATGGGTTTCGAACCCAGTACCTAAGTATATGTATCACAACGGTTTATTATCATAACTGTTGTGATATATGGCGCGTGTCTTGCCTTTCAACAACGGTTTTTAGACCGTTGTAGAAACTGCGAACTTACAACGATAATCTACATAACAACGCCTTCGCCCGCATCACTATATGTCTTTCCTGAAATAAAGTAATATGGTTACGACTTGGTTGGTGTTCGGTGAGCCGATCGGAGAATAAAAAAAGATGTTTTTGGCATTTCTATAAGATCTTTACTTTTACTATTTTCATCTGTTGTTAAATGGGTTTTTCGTAGTAATGGAAGATAAGTTTGTCTTGTCCATAAGATCTAACACTAGTACAAGTCTCTTTCGTGTTGAAAGGAGACTGGAGTACTCTCGGACTGTGAGGGGAACCAGGATATCTCTCGGTGTTCTTTACTTTCCGTACTTTATTGCTTTCATCACTTAGTAATTAATTAGGAAAGTAATCATAACATAAGATAAAAACTGGAAAATTTTCAAAGTACCTAATTCACCCCTCCTCTTAGGTGCAATCTATATTTTCAATCAGGTTCATGCCTGCGATTTTGTGTACCAGTATACGTGTTTTTGGTTCTGGTTATTGAAGTAACCGGTTATATCGTCAAGTAACCGGTTACATCACTCTACGTGCTTAAGTAACTGGTTCCACTCATATCTCTCCTTTTACCAACATTATCTCATAAAATCCAATTTTATCAAATCATTATAGGTTACAAATTTCTCTCCCATAAACTAAATAAGTCATTCTCAAAAAGCACTTATTCTTGCACCTTAAAGCCAAAACGAAAATCACCTTCAAAACCTTAGTTCCTCTTCATCCTCAAGCTTCTTTAATGGCTCATCCAAAGAGAAACACGGGAAAAACTAAAGTTGGCGAAGGATCCTCTAATCCAGATTTTGATTCTAACACTGAAGTTGCTCAGAGAAGTTTGAAATCAAGGAGATTGCTCTTCAACTTCAGTACAAGACCTTTGACTCCTCCAAAATATGGTAATCTTGATTCTTGTCCATCTTTAAGCTTTAATTTTCATCCGTTGTTAACATTTCAAAATATCAACAATTTCATTGAAGATGCTGGAAATGTATACCCGGATTTAGTTAAGAAATTTTATGCAAACTTAGAAATTTCTAGTGACTATATGGTTTCATCTCTTGTTTAGAACAAAGATATTTTGCTGTCATTAGAGGAATTTGGAAATTATCTAGGTGTTCCAACTCAAGGTGTTATTTTGAAACACAATTTTTCATGTACTGCTCCTCAACTCAAAGATTATGAGAAATGGAAATTTTACTATAGCATAAGTCGCGTATCGAAAGCGGAGTTTTTGAGCAGGTCATTGATCGGAAAAATAGCAAGTGTACTATTTTAACGATGTAGTAATAAGTGGGGTTATCCCCAGAGTCGGTCTCTCGAGGACTGCGTATAATATGTAAGTGTAGATGCTATTTCAATTAAATAAAAGTTACTTTTGGGGTTTGTTTGGGTAGACAGTAATTATAATAACAATATAAAATAAATAGAACTAGAAAAAGTGCTTTTTACGAATATGATGAAACATGCTAGGGAAGGTGTATAAATTGCTTAGTAAGAACCCTGAATTATCATAAAAGAGACATGCCTCAAAACCTTAATTTTACTAACCCTCAAATATTTTTCTTAAATTTCTTAACCGAAAAACCTTTGATATTCTTCCTTGACCCTAATTCCTTAGCTGTCAAGGAAAAACATCAAGCAATAGTTCTGACAAAAGTATTATAAGTCACTACAGGATATCCCCATTCCTAGGCAATATCTACCGTAATGTTATTATGCAAAATCAATAGATTGGTTTTTCAGGCCAAATCCCTAATCGTAAATCGTTCCAAATTTAATCGATCGATAAATGGTAAATAATTTGCATAGCAAAAGATTAAGGCAAGAAAACATAATCTCATCAAATAATTCAACAAAGGTTCATTACATCAGAATCCAGGGACACCCCCTAGCATTGGGGGGTTTAGCCTCTCATAATATTCAAAATAAAAACAACAATAAGATTAAAGAAATACATTACAAATTGATCGGAGTAAATTGATTCTTCAATCGCTTCCACTCATAAACAATCTCCTTCTCCCAATCTCCTTGATCGCATAAAACTATCGTAAATTTTGTTCGTCCAATCAAAAAGTCCTTTTTTCCTTCCTAAAAACTCATCTAAATTGTATCAAATCATTCAGATCGGTCGAAAATACCCAAAGCGCCCCCACAACTTAATATATGGAGGAAATATGAAAGAATTCAGGAAATCAACGTCAAAGCTGACACAGGCCGTGTCAGCCAACACTGCCGGCTGTGTCAGCTTGCTGGATTTTATAACCGAAATTGTTTCGATCATAACTTTTGATCCGTAAGTCTGTTTTGGTCCCCGTTCGAAGCGTCAGAAAGCTAATGAGGAGAACTACAACATAGTACAGACAAGGAACTTGGTTGCCCAATATTTTTCTATGCTTGTTGAATTTTAGGTCCAGGCATCCTCTGCTTCATTCCAAAAACTCTTCTAAATCCCCTGAACTTCCATTTTCTTTGCACGAGTCCTTTGGGCTTTTCCACTCAGACCTGAAACCATTGAAAACAAAATGGAAAAACGATTGGTTTTTAGCTCAGACTCAGTGTCGTCATTCTAATCACTATGGTATTTGTTCTGTTTCACAATCAAGGGTATCGAACACCATTTTACTAGGATTCTTTAGTTTACACTCAATTGTTTCTTTGAGCTTACTTTTTGACTTCTTCAAACTAAATCCTCCTCTAGGTAAGTGCTTTATTCAACTTATCTTTTTTTTTCTTCTTTCTTTTCTCTTTTTTTTTCTTTTTCAAAACTTTTCTTTCTTTCTTTTTTTTTCTTTTTGCACTTACCTAGTTCTTTAATGTATCCCAACCCCAAACTTAGAATTTTTCACAGATCAAAAATCAACAACACTTATCTGAGCAGGGTGAGGGAGTGTTTGGGCTCATGGTTTAATTATGCGGTTAATAAACAAACAAAAGGAAGAAGGCTTGAGGGGGTTAACGAAGGATAACATAAAAGGGTAGGCTGGAAAGGCTCAGGGTTAAAAACAAACAAGTGCCTCAGTGTGTATATGTGTGCATTAACATTCCAACAGACGAGTATGCAAACTAAGAGTGACAGAGACATACCTGACGGACTCTCATGATGATAAGGTGTTTGGCTTTTTATTATCCTCACCACATTTGGCATACTGACAAATTCCAAGGTACCTCTAGTGTAATGTCGCTTTATTTCCGCCTCAGGTGCACAGTACTCCCGTATCAGTCCAGTGTTGGAAAGTCGCGTCCAATCATCCACCTCAGCAGTACCAACTTTTGGGGGTTTCCTGGAGAGCAAGTATGGGTTGTGCCTTTTCATCCACTAACTATAAGTCTCCTCATTCATCCGACACGAATATCTTCTATCTGTAACACACGAAAACAAAACAAACCAACCAAAATAAAAATAAATGGAACCAAATGAAATAACTGAGAATAAAAATATTGAAAGCAATAAAATCCCACCCCCCCCCCCCCCCCCACACTTGAACCAAACATTGACCTCAATGTTTTAGAACAAGCGTGAGAGGGTAACTCACAAAACCTCACTGAGGGAGAAAAAAGTTATAAAACATGAAAATCACGCATGCCAGACACGGGTCGTGTCAGTATTCTGTCCTCAATCCATCAAAAAAAATTTTTTTTTTCGCCCTACAGTAGAGCTGACACGGGTCGTGTCAGCTGACATGGGTGGCCGTGTCAGCCTACTGTAAAAAAAAATTTTTTTTCGCCCTACAGTTGAGCTGACACAAGTGGTCGTGTCAGCCTACTGGAATATCACTTTTTTTTGCCAATTTTGTTACTTTTTCTTCGTTTTTTCTCTCTTTGATTCCTCCTCTATACTAGTGCAGCATCTGTGAGCACCTAACAAAACAAAATAGACAAACAAACAAAAACAAAACGATTAGCAATAAAACGCGTGGGTTGCCTCCCACAAAGCGCTTCGTTTAACGTCGCATGGCTCAACGGGTTACTCCTCAATGCTATGGGGGATGCTTCAGCTTATGCGTTTTGTCACCTGACATTTCCACAACAGAGCACCGGTCAGATTCAGGAATAAGAGCTACATTGTGATTCACCTCATATCCAACTTCCAAATTTTTCCTTTGATGTTTTTTTCTCTTCTTTCTTTGATGTTTCTTCCTCTTATTGACTTCTTGACTGGATTTTGGAGTCTTGCTAGTTGCAATAGATGACTCAGATGCTGCAACCTGGTGGATTATTCCAGAGACTTTTTCAAGAAGTTGTATTGAGCTTTTACTCTTTCCCACTGTTCGGATCATTCTAACTGAGGGGTGATTACTATCCTCTTGACCTTGCTTCTCGAGCTCCAACACTTTTAAGGTTCTTTCCTCCTCAAAATATTTCAAGGTTAGAGTACCAGCTTCAATATCCACACTGCACCGACTAGTCATCAAGAATGGTCGACCCAGTATGATGGTCGACTCCTCATCCTTGGGTAGATCAATGATCTCAAAGTCTACTGGATAGGTGAAGTTATCAATAGTCACAAGCACATCTTCTGCTAAGTCGTACGACCGCTTGGTTGTGAGGTCGGAAAACTTCAGATTTGTTCCCGTTTCACTTATTTTCTTTATACCCAGCTTTTTGAAAATTGAGAGGGGCATGAGACTCACGCTAGCACCTGAATCAATCAAGACTCTCTTAAACATTCTGTCCTTTATGGTACAGGGGATTGATACAGAACCAGGATCTTTCCGTTTGATTGGAATTCTCCAACCTTGTGATTCCCCACTACTCTCCTCACTTAGACTCTTTACCTCCTCTCCACTAGGCTTCTTTTTCCCAATGACCTCCTTCATGAATTTCTTATATAGAGGCATTTGTTTAAGTGCTTCAAAGAAGGACATATTAATCTCTAACTTTTTTACCAATGAGCTGAATTTCTCCAAGTCTTTTTCTGGTATCTCCTTCTTTGTCACTCTTGAGGGGTACGGTAACTTGATCTTAGGTTTAACCACTTCTTTTCTTTTCTCTTTGGTTGATCTGGCTTCTTCTTCTGTAACTTTCTGGCTCCTTGTTGTAACAACATTGACATTCTCATGACTCTTCGGATTTGGTATGGTGGCGCTTGGGAGGGCGCTTGGTGCTTGAGAATTTGCAACTTGTTAAGCTATCTGACCCAATTGAACCTCCAGATTCTTTATAGAGACTGTGGTATTCCTATAGCTATTCTGGGTCTCTTTCTAAAATTGCATGTTATGAGTTGCCATCTTCTCAATTGAATCTCCCATTGTGCTTTTTGGGGAGGTTATTGCTGTTGTGGGTATTGTTGTTGATTCTGATCTTTCCAGGAGAAGTTAGGATGATTCTTCCACCCTGGATTATAAGTTTGAGCGTAGGGATTATTCTGCTTCAGGAATTTTATCTCTTCAATTTGTTGCGGAGTCGCAACACAATGTGCAGTATAATGGGGTCCACTACAAATCTCACAACTCATGGGTTGACCAGTTTAAACTTGTGCCACACTTTGAGTACCAAGATTCATGTTCTTAAGTTTTCTCTCTACCTCAGCTGCAATCTGGTCTTCCATCTTTACCACTTGCTCAGTGAGCTTCAAATCAATTAACTTTTCTGGTTGGCTCACATTGCGATCATACAACTCCAAATGCTCGTTAGCGGCTATGGCTTTGTCGCGGTGAAAATTGGATACCATAGTTATTTGTTAACTAGGATCGCATTTTTTAATGTCACCACCGGTCTTTGATTTTATCCAAGGGAAGGGAGAAAAATCGAATACCCACAATGCAATGTAAATGCACTAAGATTCTAAGTTCGGGGGTTGGAAATACCTAGGGAAGGTGTTAGCATCCTAGATATCTGTAGTACTCTACAGGAACCTCTTGATTCATTTATGTTATTTGTTTTTTTTTTTTTTTTTGCTAAGGGTTTAAGGGTAGGTGATTTATTATTATTATTCCTAAGTGTGCTCGACAAGATATCGCATCTTGTGCCTACATATCCTGTCAGGAGGGAATCAGAGCACTTGTAGTTCCTTATTAGGGATACTAAATGTTTTAAAGGTTTAGGAGAGGAAGATGAGTCATCGTCTTAAGAAAGACCACCACAATTTTGAAAATGTTTGTATTTTGTGGGGTATGGGATTGTATGTCCCTTTCTTTGAGATGATTAACATCTAATTCTCTTGTGTGGAGAATTAGGTAGGCTAAAGTTTGATTAAATAATCAAAATTGTGGGGGACTAACCTAGGAAATCTATCCTAAGTTGTCTAATTGACTTATCTTAAGGTATCGATTATGAAATGCAAATGATATGCACCATGCACAATAACGTGGTTATTATGCATGGGATTTTCCCTTGGATATTAATGCGATTAAATTATTGTTATTTAGGCGAGGGTGCTAGCAAAGTGATGCTAGACTTGTGTCTTGTGACCAAAAGGCTGAATGCGATGCTTAAAGGCAATCAACTTACATGGGTAGAAAATGGGCTCGACGTTGGATCGAGATTTTTATATTTTTGAAAGGGTTTTGACAGAATAACATGCATTCATCAAGTATAATAGTAAAGCATAATGATAACAAGAAGAGACAAGATAAACATTCAAGCGTACACTCAAGCGTAAGGGATGGTTATTAAGAAAAGAGTTGATTTTTAGGTTTATGATAAAAGGTTTATTATTATTTTAGAGTTATGTTTTAATTTGAAAAAGATAAAGGTTTTCCTATTAATAAAAATATTTTAATTATTTTTTAAAGTTTTAATTATTTAGTTTTAAAGTTATATTAAAAAAAATGCTAATAAAGTTTTTCTTATTAATAAAAAGTTTTAGTTATTTGAAGATTTTGTTATTTTAGTTTTAAAGTTGTATTAATAAAGTTAATAAATAAAAGGTTATCATATCGATAAAAGGGTTTTAATCATTCTAAAAGTTTTTAATATTTTTAGTTTTGAAGTTATATTACAAAAGAAGTTAGTTAAAGAAAAGAGAAAAAAAAATTATTAAAAGAGTTTTTTATTAAATTAGAAAATATTTTTATTTTATTTTAATAAAAGTTTTTATTTAAAACAAGAAGGTTTTTTACTAATTAAGAAAAAAGTTTTTACTATAGTTTAATTGATAAAATTTTTTAAGTTATATTTTATTAAAGAAAAGGATATTTGAGATAAAAAAAAGGTATATTTTATTATAAGGAAGAAAAGGTTATTTAAAGTTTTATTTTTCATTAAAAACAAAATTAGATTGATTATTATAAAAAGGAAAGGTGGAATTAAAAAAGATTTAAAAAACAGAGGGATCCCACGCGTACAAAGGGAGAGGGTCCATCGCGGACCCTCAGATCATAACCATTGGATGTAATTCTAACGAGATCTAACGCAAGTGATAGAGGGTGCATGATATGAAACCGTGTGTGCACGTGTACAGGAACGAATCAACAACAAAAGAAAGGCAAAAAGGAAGAGAAACCACACACGATCTCTCATCTTTCACTCTCTCGTACAGCTCTCTCGCTCTCAAACAAAAATAGGGTTCTTGGAACCCTAATTTGCGGCGCGCTCTCAAAACCTCTCACACGCCGTTTCTCTCTCTCGGTTGCTAGCCCTAAATCAAACATCAGCAACAAGAATACCCTAACCCCCGACAGTCCCATACCTCAATTCATTAGCATTATCACGATTACAAATTACAGAAATTGAGTAAAAGGGAAAGGTCGTCGAAGATGGAAGCTGGTGAGGGCCTTCGAGCTTTCACGGACCGCCGGCATACAGATAAGTCCTCTTTTTTCTTCTCCGTCTTCTTCGTATGCGTGCTATCTCTTCGTGTCCTCGTTGTTTGTGTGATTGCTGTCGTGTGTGTATGTATGCTTCTCTTGAAATCTCTGTGAGGGTTCTCTTTTGTATATGTGCGAGTGAGTTCTGATGCGCAAGGATGGATGTTTGGTTGTGATGAATTGATATTGGGTTTGTTGATTTTCTGGTGGGGTGGATTGATATTATGTACTGATAGGTTAATGGTTAGCCCGAGTGGTGTTATACTTCCAATCAGGTATGTGTATTGTTATCTTTCTCCCTGTGAAATGCAAGCTCCGTGTCTCTGTATGTGGTATGCTCATGAACACTATGATGTTACTGGCGTGTGTTTTTGATGGGTTTATGGATGAGTTTTGTATGAATCGTGTGAAGTCCTTTTTATAGCTTCAACTGATTTCCAATCCAATTAATTGTGTCAAATACCGTTTTGGAAATAAATGTTAACAGTTAGTAATGGTTTCCATTTTCAGAAGAGTGTGTTTGGATATGGTTTTTGGAAATAATTCAAAATGGGTCTGATTCTTGTTTTAATGAGTGTAAATATTGATTCTTGCCATGAATACGTGAGAGAACTTGCCATTCTGATCTTCCCCTTTCATCTCTTTTTGATGATTCTATTCAGGGCCAACTTTATTTTGTACGATTGAAAATTGATGGGGATAATAAATTTCTGTTTTCATAACTTCTCACCAATTTGGAAGTTTTTGATAGTGTTGGTGTCCTACGAGTTCTCGCTTTCCCCGTTTTGGACGAGATTTGAAACTGTTGTGAATTTACCTTGATATGCTCTTGATTCTTTCCTTGAATGCGTGATTAAGTCTTTCCATGTTCACCATGAATATTTGATTACTCACACTTGATGATAATGCGTTATTTCTAATCGCTCGTGCTTTCAATGCCAAATCTCACGAATCTGATTAGTTTGTAATGTTCAAGTTTTCTCCTTGATTGTGTGCTTGCTTCAGCGAATTCCTTCTCTCCTGACATGCCTGAGGATTGCTTTGGAAAGAAACTGTAATTTGATTTCTTAGTTTGAGGAATGATAATTTTGATTTCTTCTTTTGATTCTTTTAGGAGGCTGAATCGGGTTGCTGCAGCTTAACGTTAATTTCAAGGAGCGACTCAAGGTGATCCAATGGCATTAGACCAGGCTGCAGGACTTGGATGTTCCCTAATGCTTATCCGACCAACAAGATATTACCACGGCAAGAAACCATTTTCATGGTTCAACTTGAGGAAAAGTTACAATGGTTCCAACCTCCTGAACATCTGTTGTTAAAGCATGTAGTCAAAGAGCTCATACTCCGTAAAACTGGATCCATTTACGTGAATCGTTCAGGTAATAATTTTTCGACAATGTTTCTAGTTATGGTTCAATGCTTTTCAAGAATTGGCTTTGTTATCTCCATAAAACACTTTTTAGTTTGTAGAAAGTGAGGGTGGATTGTGAATGCTTTTCATCATTGTAATGATGTTCATCTTACGTTTATTTTATGTCATGATAGGTAGATACTGAAATACAGCGGATGTGGCAAATACCAATCGACGTCTTCGTCCATGCTCTGAAGGTCGGCTTCATTTCTCCACGTTGTTCCTTCACACTCATATACTCGTGAGTAGCTTCAAACACGTCAACCACTTTAGGAATCTTCACTTGTTCTGATACCTGCTGTGTAGAGACAGGCTTTCTTTCATCAGCTATTCCTTGCCTATTTGTTATTCCTTCATTAACTGGTAAAACTTTTGGTTTCCTATTAGGGGCAGCAGATGAAGTAAGAGAGGGTATTGTTGGCGACGAGAAGACTACGTATTTTGAACTTAGTAAGTGCTCCCAGCCTTTTTAGTACTTCCACCGCCATCTTTATTTTTGGTGCTAAATTTATGCCATGTTCATACTGCCAGTCAAACTCCGATGAATTCGCATCATAATTCGAGGAGTACCTTGGTTAGAAACTATATTTTGCAAAACCATCGTTAAATGATTGTTGATATGTTTTTTTTTTATGAATTTGTTAGGAAATTCTTCTCATTGGACTTTTGCCAAATAAGGTGTAGAAGTCTTGGAGACTAACAGGTCCTGCACATAATGCTCAGGCACGATAACAGATTTACCGGGAAGTCGTCTTGTCCCGCTGGAAAAAAAATGGAATAGCTACTGAAGTGATGGAAATGTATCCTAGCCGAAAAGCTGTGCTTGAAATAGAATATTTTGGTGAAGTTGGCATTGGCCTTGGTCCCACTCTTGAGTTCTATACACTTCTAAGTCCTGACTAGATACGAGGAACTTACTCAAGCTCCTCCCAGTCCGTGATTGTCGATGCATTAGAAGGTAGCCAGCTAATTAAAGTGATTGAATATTGCATAGTTGCTATAGCACTTGAAGATGGATGTCTATTAGATTTGCCGTTATCCATAGCCTTTTATAAGCTTGTTCGGGATCTTGATTCGACTCATTTTAAGTACGCACCGACAGTTGTTGTTTAAACACCATAACCTTGGATTTGAAAACGTTCGGTTACGAGTTAAATTGGTTAAATTTTATGGTTTGATTGTGTTGTGAATTAATTTGTTAGGAACTAATTTTGGACGGGTTGTTTTGTGTGCCAGGAGTGGGACCAAGTATCTGCACCGGCATATTTATTACATCAAGTGAGCTTGGTAGCATCAAACACCCATTTTGTGTGTATACTGCAATTTATTTTCCTTAAGGTTGTAGTCTTGATGAGGTTCTTCTTATCTTTTGTGCAGGAAAAAGATGGCGCGGTACTCGAGTGTATTTGTTAATCTCTGAATAATGAATTAAGCAATGGTTTCCAAATGTGTCGCAAGGTCCACTAGTGACACCAAACTTCCACGGTCTTTGACTTCTTGGAGTACATTGGTTAATATGGAGAGGCATGAAGCTTTTAGTATCTGTCCTGTCTGGTTTTTCTTCAAGGTGTAGTTTAGGAAGTAGTTTGAATGAGTGATGTCATTGTTCTTCATTGTATCCAAAACTTCTTATATGAACAATCCTGATTTTATTTCCGTCTCGCTGCTTTGTTAATTAACGGAAAACCGAATTAAGGTCATAAGGAAAAAATATGTATTGTTATCAATCCAATACGAGCTGAAAATAGTGTACGACAGTCTGATCAAGGAGTTGTAATATGTTTCCCATATGTACATATAAATCATTAATATTGTGTTTGACCACATTAATTATAATATCATACCAGCAGCAGTTGCTTAGGCTATTATCACTTGGTGACTTCCTCATTTGGGCTTGTGAATTCCAAGTAAACTTTGATTTGGAACTCAACTTTAAACTTGAAATTCGTGATAACTATCACCAACATGAACCTGCATTTCTTTATAATGAACTCATGAATTCCAATTGCGAACCTTACTTGAACTTTGTACTGAATGTGTTAATTGGCATGGAACCTTCTTGAATAAGTTTTGACTTAAACGATCATCCAACTTGTGAAAGAATTTGGCCGTGAACATGAATTTTGAAACTTGAAATGTCTTGATCTTGAACCAATCAAAGGACCTGACTTTTCATCTTGGAATTCCACCTCTTCTAATTCCTTTCAGATCTAGCCTTCCAGAGGATATAAGGACATAATATTCTGTGGGGAGGGAAAAACTGAGGAGTCTACAGAGAGAAAAGGCTTGGTAGTGGTTTAGGGATTTGAAGGATGAGGGCACAATCTCAAAGGAATCCACACACATCTTGTAAAGACCAAATAAACTCCACAAACACACACACAACACTGCCTTCAAGACCTTGAATCTTCTGCAGCAGTACCTGTACTCAAAAGAGAAACAAACAGACAAAGCTAGATAAAGTGGTTAGTTATGCACGAATGATTGACCTAATATGTTATGCAAAAAAACAAGGCGGGGATCTTAGGGTCAAAAATTAGGGTGTGACAGATGCCCCTATTTAAGTTTCTCCTATTCGGAGATATGGAGATCAAAATCTTCATCTCGACGAGCTAGGAGGGACTTAAATACAAACATGCACAATTTTTGGCCCTAAGATGCCACCAAATGCACATGCTATGGTATGAAAAGATATGGAATGCAAGACAAAGATCCTGTGAGGAATAATGTCCCAGGGGAATAACTGCGGTTGAAACGCTGGAACACAACTAAAGAATGGAAGACCCGACGAGGAACGACTCAGCAAAGCAAAACTCCACGGGGAAAGATGTAACTCCACTGGAGAAAAGAGACTAGCAACTGACAATCACAGGGTAGCTTAAACATAGGGTGATGAACTTGCGGTGAAACCTTCTAACAAAATTTACTTGAGGATCCTATTTTAGTGGTCAACCGAAGGAATCATCAAAAGATATCAACTGGAGGAGTCTGTTGTTGAGACTTAGAACCTCTTCTGAGAATACCTTATCCGAAGGTTTTATTGAAAATGTGTCCACTATCAAAGATACTAGAGAATCTGCTGAGAAAAATGACTGTCTGTCAAAGTTTAACATTAACCAGGGAATCTACTGCCGAGATCCTGGAAATAAGCGACTGTCTGTCGAAGTTTAGAATTAACTCGAGAATCTACTGCCGAGATCCTGGAGGGAAACGACTGTTTGTCGAAGTTTGCTGGAGATCTACTATCGAGAATAACCAGAGAATTTAATATGAAATACCTACTGTCGAGGTCTTCTGGAAATCTTCTGCCGAGAATAACCAGGGAAATACCTACTACCGAGGTCTTCTGGAAATCTACTGCCGAGAATAACCAGGGAATTTAATAATGAAATACCTACTGCCGAGGTCTTATGGAAATCTACTGCCGAGAATAACCAGGAAAGTAAACGACTGTTTATCAAAGTTTAATGTAAACCAAGGAATCTACTGTCGAGATCCTGGGAGGAAATGATTGTTTGTCGCAATTCGATATAAACCAGGGAATCTACTGTCGAGATCCTGGGAGGAAACGACTGTTTGTCGCAATTCGATATAAACCAGGGAATCTACTTTCGAGATCCTGGGAGGAAATGACTGTTTGTCACAATTTAAAATAAACCAGGGAATCTACTGCCTAGATCCTAGAAGCTTCACCGGGGATCTTCAAAAGAGATGTGGGTCGGCTGACTTGTAGAATATGTCTTCTCAAATAAAGAGAAAGATCATCTAAATATTCATCAAACTTCTCGAAGAGATGCCATTTGATGGAAGCAAATTAAATTGTGGGCTCACTGGGGAGAATACCACTGAGAAGTAATATTGCTGTAGTTGAAAACTGTGTTGAAGCTAGTAAAATTCTTGTAATAGAGATTCTCAAATAAAGAGAACACTTGTAAAGTCTTCAATGAATTTCTCTGACGGATTTCCAGCGAGATTATATTTGATGGAGAATGGTTGATAACCTCAATAACTTCACCGGGGGTAGACAAAATGTCTTGAGGAGATTGCCATTTGTCATCCAGATAGAAAACTGAGCTCAAATAAAGAGCTACCACTTGTTGTCTGGGTTTAAATTCCACGAAAATACTGGAGGAATAATTTCTGTTTTCTATAGAGATCTTCAAATAGGTTCACCCTGGGGAGACAAAGTGCAAAATAAATGCACGCTCGATTCAGGTTCAACATCTCAGAGATATCCAAAATTTGTGATTGTCAGGGACCAAAGTTCAATCCAGGAAATAACTGGGAAGAAACGGTCAAACAAGGACTCCGCCCATTGAGGATTGAACTCAACGGGTTTATCTTTATCCAGATATGGAAAAGAAAATTAAAGCAACCATCTTCCACGAGGATCGAGCTCAGTGGGGAATTAGAAAGTATGTGCTTTTTCTGCCTAGGGTTGATGACTCTACTTGGAGGGAGCAGACAAAACCCAGTCACTTGGAGATAAGCGCAACCAAAGTGAAAGAAAAAACAAACAAACACAAAGAAATGCAAGATGTAAAAAATGCGCACATGCCATGCATCTACATGAAAGAATGTCATGTTATGCTTATGCTGACAGAACAACGGCAAGAAGCAAACTGGAGATGAAAACAAGCATCTCGATACGGATACTCGGCCAATCTTCGCAAGGTAGGAGCATCACTGGGGATGAATGGAAAGCCATATGTGGAAACATGTCCTGCTTCAGAGCTTCAGACTTCTCTGGGGGAAAAGAGAGCACTCCACTTGGGGATGAACATCGTGACTTCACTAATAGGATAGTCAAGATGAACCCTGTGATTCTGTTGGGGTGAGAGAGATTCACTGGGAACGAATCAAACTCATGATCGAAAAGACTTCATGGGGGATAAAATAAATATCCACTGCGAACTGAAGTAGTCTGAATGAAAATTGTAACCGGATAAAATAAATATCCGCTTCGTCGGGGAAGCTTGGATCAATAGTAGTTGGAAATGTCGGAGATAAAAAATTCGAGGGGATGAAATAAACATCCACCTTCACTGGAGAAGATTGAGGTAGTGAGAACATCCAATAAAGAGTGAAATAAACACTCACTTCGCGGGGGAAGGTTGAAGTTGTAAGAAAATCCATTGAGGATTCTTAGGTTGCTGACTGGCGAAATCCTGCGTCAAACAATGCCATCACTTCTCGAAGTAGAGATTCACTAGGGAATAGTCGTGACTACACGGAGAAAAGACTTGTTGGGGAGTCGTCACATTACTTGGGATAGATACTCTTTGAGACATGGACTACGGAGACCGCTGTGAGACTGAAGTAGCTCTGTATTGATGAACCGCATGGTAGTCGCCATTTTAAACAACAATTGTTGTGGATGAGAAGCAATCTTCATTTCTCAAATGCCCCAGATCACTTGGTTTATAAGAAGAAGTCATCCCAAGAGGATTTTACAGAAAACTTGGCGTCCAACTGTCCCAATGTTTTCAAACTCTTGGAGAGATTTGTAGAATCTCGATGTAACTGGCCCAGATTGACGGTATTCTGTGTAACTGAGTCTTCAAATTCTTTGAGAGATTTACCAAATCTCGACGTAACTGCCCCAGATTGACGGTGTTCTGAGTCTTCAAACTTTGTTCTTTGAGGTCAGACGGCGAAAGAAACAGCTAGGAAACAACTTGCCCCTGCTCAGCAGGGTCTTCAGGTGACATGCCCCTGGATACTATCATCTCCTTGAAACAGTACTAAATTTTAGCTCATCAATGCCACACGTATGTTAATTTCTACGATGTCAAGCAATGTTAGCAAGTAGAAAATGTTAATTCTGAAACAGATAATGCAATGTATGTTTGTCTTGAAGTTTTATTAAAAGAAAATATTTTTGTGATTGAATTACCGATTTTATAATGCCAACACGAATTTGAGCATAGCTCGTAGGAGTCAGGAAACGATATCTCAATGGGTATGCTTTTGAAATAAACCCTGCTTCAATTAGGCCTTTTAAGGGTTGTATCTTGGTTTGGTTCACGGTTTAAGAAACAAGGGATATAAGGCTCAAAGTTTGTTTATGCCCACCCAATCTTCGTGATATTTTACTCCATTTTTTTTTTGAAAATAACCCTGCCCCAGGTTAAGATTGAGGTTTTTTGTAGAGAAGAAAACTCCTACTTCAAAGGCTCAAAAGGGTTAATGAGGGTTTATCTCCTTATATCTTCGGTGTTTAGGATTTTTGAAATAATGCCTTATATCACTAGCAGAGTTTTATTCAAAATCATACAACAAGAGATCTTGCGTTTTGCTTTCATCATCCTCCTTTCCGTTCTCTGCCAAGGCAAGAGGTTGGGCAACATTGGAATTATAAAATAGAAAGAGCATTTAAAATGAGTGAAACCAATGGATTTCTTCAAGACAAACATTATCCATTGCATCAAACATTCAAAATAACAAGTTCTTACACACAAACATGCTCATAATCAAAGAAATAACAACAAGATGCAAGCAAGTGAATAAACAGCTTAATGATCTTGAGAGTAAGCTCTACTCTTAATTCTATTGGCTTGGGAAGAACTCCTTGAGTCTTCACGTCCATCAGCATAAAGGTGTTCCATTCACAACTGGGCTTCCTCTCTTGAAGGTTAGCACTTCATCGTCGATCACTTCTTGGACTTTTTCTTGGAAAACCTTGCAATCTTCAATTGAATGACCCAACACTCCACCATGAAATTCACAACTGGTATCTGGATTGAACCAAGGAGGGCGAGATTTCATGGCTCTGGTCTTTCTGGGTGCCATCACTGAGTTTCGGGCAAAGTAAGACCACAATTGACTGTAAGTCATTGGGATTAGGTCAAACCAACGAGTCTTTTCTTCTGGACTAATCAGAGGTCTCTGCTGATCCTGACGCTGATTCTGGTGATTCATGCTCTGAATTCGTGGATTTTGACATTGATTATGAGGAGTCAACCTTCGTCGTTTGTACGGACGTCTTTGAGGTAGTGATTGCTAGCACTGAACAGGCACTGCATACCGACGTTTGTGATAAGGCATCGGAACTGGAGCTTGCGAGGCCTGAGAAGAATCCAAAATTGCATTAACTTCAACACTTCTTCCCTCTTGAGAATCACTAACAGACTTCTCTTCATTAGCTTGTCTATTTGAGACGTCTTTAATTTTCCCACTTTTGAATGCATTCTCGATGTTTACTCCGACTTCCATAATTTTAGAGAACTCTAAGGGCACAACGCCTATCATTCTGTCATAATAAGAGTCTGGCAGTGTTTTTAGAAACATCTTGGCTAACTCCTTCTCTTGAAGTGGTGGCTGAACTTGGGCTGCCAATTCTTCCCACCGTTGTGCATATTCCCTGAATGACTCGTTGTCTTTCTGACTCATGGTCATCAATTGATCACTGTCTGGAGCCATGTCTACATTATAATTGTATTGTTTCATAAAAACGTCAGCTAAGTCTTCCCAAGACTGAATATGGTTCCTTTCTAGCTTCATATACCACATCAAGGATGCCCCGGATAAACTTTCTTGAAAGTAGTGAATCATCAGCTTGTCATTGTCGACATAAGTGGTCATCTTTTGACAAAACATCGTCAAATGGTACGTTGGACATCTAACACCCTTGTATATTTCGAAGGTAGGCATTTTGAACTTTGATGGAATAACCACGCTCGAAACTAGACACAAGTCAGGAGCCTTAAGACCAGATGCGTTAGGTCCTTTCAACATCTTCAATTGTTCTTGGAGGTCACGAAATCCCTTTTCAATTTCTCCCAATCTAGGATCATCCACAGTTGTCACATGACGGGCGTTCTGAGAATCTGGTATATACCTTAGAAAATGGGAAGCTCTTTCATTAACTTGACCAACCAGGTTATCTTGCACAAGCTGAGATCGAGTAGGGACATCCACTTGTGGAGCATCGTCGTCAATAGAAAAACCGTACATCGAGTTAGTCATCACTCTGAAGCTTGACATGGGATCCATATTTTGTGTTCTATCCATTATCCCCAGTAACTACTTCAAGTTCGATGCGAATGCCAGAAGATCAGCTGAGCGACACGAATATAGAAGATTGAATAAGCTGAGGTGGAGAAAAGACGTATGCAAAAAGGATGCAATGCTAAAGATGCAAATGCAAATGCAGCAAGTTTCATGGAACTCAGCTATTTATAATCATCAAGGAATATCAAAAGACTCGTTTTTTTATTATTAAAATGGTTACAACTATTAGTATCGGAATACTAAAAGATTGATTTATTACAAAATTGTTTACAACGCGTCGGTACACTTTCCAAGAGTCATAACAGAAAAGCTAAATAAAAGCTAGTAATGATGGATCTAAGGAGACTCTTCCAACGGTCTTTGTTTGACTTCTTCTTCCAATTGAGCCTCCAAGGTATTGATTAAGGACTAGAGTAGCTTTTTTAAAGAATTTCTCCTTTTGTAGTCATGTTAGCTTGAATATTAACCGGAGATAGTAAATTGATTCTTGTCTTGAATAAGTAACTCCATTAGCTGAGAATATTCTTCAAGAGTTGTCACCAATAGTGATGGACTGGAGTAGAGTAGATAGTACTTCCTTATCAATAAGGGCTTCCCCATATCTGGTCTTGAACCCTTCTTTATTCGTCAATAAGGTCTCCAATCCCCTTAGATCGTCCAGGTTATGACTCTTGTAAGTGTACTTCAACGTTTTTCCTTTAAATTTTTTTTTTTAAAGTCCATGGTATCCTTATGATGTTTATAAACAAGGCTAAGTTCCATGAATCTTTATGATGCTATTGAATGCAGGGATGCAAACACACAAAGCACAAAGCACAAAGCACACACAAGCAATCAAACAGACAAAAGGTCTTAGGTTTGAAAGGTCACAGCATGGAGCCAAGGTCTACCCATCCCAATAGGAGTGCACTATAGTTTCAAATGTACCTGCCGAACGGGTTCTACAAAGTTCCCAGAGTCTACAATCCATCTTTCGGATATTATCGATTTTCCAGATCACTTGGTAGTCAATAATATTCTCAAGAGAATCTCGTCTGAGTGTAGTATCGCGTAGCAACTATCGCAGAAATAGACTCCTGCATAGTCCCCACACTACGCCCTAATAGGCCAAGTTGGGTTAAAGGTAACTACGGTCCCCAGTCCCGAGGGCCTTTAGATCGAAACCATATCGTCTTCATGAATGAACTTGTTGGACAAATATTTTATTCGAGAGGGCCTAGACTGAGTGGTGAAGTCTCAATTCACTTTTTTAGGAATTGACTCCCTCAAAGTATCCTTGAATTCTCACCGTTCCTATCATAATTTTCACTCTAGTCCGGGTGTAGGACTTTGTCTCACCACACAAGTAATAACCCAAGCAAACATAACAAATACAAATATATAACAAAAAACATAATTAAACAAGTTAGGGGGAACCCTCTTATGAGAGTCCCCAGTGAAGTCGTCATTTCTGTCGCGGTGAAAATTGGATACCATAGTTATTTGTTAACTAGGATCGCATTTTTTAATGTCACCACCGGTCTTTGATTTTATCCAAGGGAATGGAGAAAAACCGAATACCCACAATGCAATGCAAATGCACTAAGATTCTAAGTTCGGGGGTTGGTTATACCTAGGGAAGGTGTTAGCATCCTAGATATCTATAGTACTCTACAGGAACCTCTTGATTCATTTATGTTATTTGTTATTTTTTTTTGTTTGCTAAGGGTTTAAGGGTAGGTGATTTATTATTATTATTCCTAAGTGTGCTCGACAAGATATCGCATCTTGTGCCTACATATCCTGTCAGGAGGGAATCAGAGCACTTGTAGTTCCTTATTAGGGATACTAAATGTTTTAAAGGTTTAGGAGAGGAAGATGAGTCATCATCTTAAGAAAGACCACCACAGTTTTGAAAATGTTTGTATTTTGTGGGGTATGGGATTGTATGTCCCTTTCTTTGAGATGATTAACATCTAATTCTCTTGTGTGGAGAATTAGGTAGGCTAAAGTTTGATTAAATAATCAAAATTGTGGGGGACTAACCTAGGAAATCTATCCTAAGTTGTCTAATTGACTTATCTTAAGGTATCGATTATGAAATGCAAATGATATGCACCATGCACAATAACGTGGTTATTATGCATGGGATTTTCCCTTGGATATTAATGCGATTAAATTATTGTTATTTAGGCGAGGGTGCTAGCAAAGTGATGCTAGACTTGTGTCTTGTGACCAAAAGGTTGAATGTGATGCCTAAAGGCAATCGACTTACATGGGTAGAAAATGGGCTCGACGTTGGATCGAGATTTTTATATTTTTGAAAGGGTTTTGACATAATAACATGCATTCATCAAGTATAATAGTAAAGCATAATGATAACAAGAAGAGACAAGATAAACATTCAAGCGTACACTCAAGCGTAAGGGATGGTTATTAAGAAAAGAGTTGATTTTTAGGTTTATGATAAAAGGTTTATTATTATTTTAGAGTTATGTTTTAATTTGAAAAAGTTAAAGGTTTTCCTATTAATAAAAAGATTTTAATTATTTTTTAAAGTTTTAATTATTATTTAGTTTTAAAGTTATATTAAAAAATGCTAATAAAGTTTTTCTTATTAATAAAAAGTTTTAGTTATTTGAAGATTTTGTTATTTTAGTTTTAAAGTTGTATTAATAAAGTTAATCAATAAAAGGTTTTCTTATCGATAAAAGGGTTTTAATCATTCTAAAAGTTTTTAATAATTTTAGTCTTGAAGTTATATTACAAAAGAAGTTAGTTAAAGAAAAGAAGAAAAAAAATTATTAAAAGAGTTTTTTATTAAATTAGAAAAGATTTTGATTTTATTTTAATAAAAGTTTTTATTTAAAACAAGAAGGATTTTTACTAATTAAGAAAAAAGTTTTTACTATAGTTTAATTGATAAATTTTTTTAAGTTATATTTTATTAAAGAAAAGGATATTTTAGATAAAAAAAAGGTATATTTTATTATAAGGAAGAAAAGGTTATTTAAAGTTTTATTTTTCATTAAAAACAAAATTAGATTGATTATTATAAAAAGGAAAGGTGGAATTAAAAAAGATTTAAAAACGGAGGGATCCCACGCGTACAAAGGGAGAGGGTCCATCGCGGACCCTCAGATCAGAACCATTGGATGTAATCCGAACGAGATCTAACGCAAGTGATAGAGGGTGCATGATATGAAACCGTGTGTGCACGTGTACAGGAACGAATCAACAACAAAAGAAAGGCAAAAAGGAAGAGAAACCACACACGATCTCTCATCTTTCACTCTCTCGTACAGCTCTCTCGCTCTCAAACAAAAATAGGGTTCTTGGAACCCTAATTTGCGGCGCGCTCTCAAAACCTCTCACACGTCATTTCTCTCTCTCGGTTGCTAGTCCTAAATTAAACATCAGCAACAAGAATACCCTAACCCCCAACAGTCCCATACCCCAATTCATTAGCATTATCACGATTACAAATTACAGAAATTGAGTAAAAGGGAAAGGTCGTCGAAGATGGAAGCTGGTGAGGGCCTTCGAGCTTTCACGGATCGCCGGCATACAGATAAATCCTCTTTTTTCTTCTCCGTCTTCTTCGTATGCGTGCTATCTCTTCGTGTCCTCGCTGTTTGTGTGATTGCTGTCGTGTGTGTATGTATGCTTCTCTTGAAATCTCCGTGAGGGTTCTCTTTTGTATATGTGCGAGTGAGTTCTGATGCGCAAGGATGGATGTTTGGTTGTGATGAATTGATACTGGGTTTGTTGATTTTCTGGTGGGATGGATTGATATTATGTACTGATAGGTTAATGGTTAGCCCGAGTGGTGTTATACTTCCAATCAGGTATGTGTATTGTTATCTTTCTCCCTGTGAAATGCGAGCTCCGTGTCTCTGTATGTGGTATGCTCATGAACACTATGATGCTACTGGTGTGTGTTTTTGATGGGTTTGTGGATGAGTTTTGTATGAATCGTGTGAAGTCCTTTTTATAGCTTCAACTGATTTCCAATCCAATTAATTGTGTCAAATACCATTTTGGAAACAAATGTTAACAGTTGATAATGGTTTCCATTTTCAGAAGAGTATGTTTGGATATGGTTTTTGGAAATAATTCAAAATGGGTCTGATTCTTGTTTTAATGAGTATAAATATTGATTCTTGCCATGAATACGTGGGAGAACTTGCCATTCTGATCTTCCCCTTTCATCTCTTTTTGATGATTCTATTCAGGGCCAACTTTATTTTGTACGATTGAAAATTGATGGGGATAATAAATTTCTGTTTTCATAACTTCTCACCAATTTGGAAGTTTTTGATAGTGTTGGTGTCCTACGAGTTCTCGCTTTCCCCGTTTTGGACGAGATTTGAAACTGTTGTGAATTTACCTTGATATGCTCTTGATTCTTTCCTTGAATGCGTGATTAAGTCTTTCCATGTTCACCATGAATATTTGATTACTCACACTTGATGATAATGCGTTATTTCGAATCGCTCGTGCTTTCAATGCCAAATCTCACGAATCTGATTAGTTTGTAATGTTCAATTTTTCTCCTTGATTGCGTACTTGCTTCAGCGAATTCCTTCTCTCCTGACATGCCTGAGGATTGCTTTGGAAAGAAACTGTAATTTGATTTCTTAGTTTGAGGAATGATAATTTTGATTTCTTCTTTTGATTATTTTAGCAGGCTGAATCGGGTTGCTGCAGCTTAACGTTAATTTCAAGGAGCGGCTCAAGGTGATCCAATGGCATTAGACCAGGCTGCAGGACTTGGCTGTTCCCTAATGCTTATCCGACCAACAAGATATTACCATGGCAAGAAACCATTTTCATGGTTCAACGTGAGGAAAAGTTACAATGGTTTCAACCTCCTGAACATCTGTTGTTGAAGCGTGTAGTCAAAGAGCTCATACTTCGTAAAACTGGATCCATTTACGTGAATCGTTCAGGTAATAATTTTTCGACAATGTTTCTAGTTATGGTTCAATTCTTTTCAAGAATTGGCTTCGTTATCAACATAAAACACTTTTTAGTTTGTAGAAAGTGAGGGTGGATTGTGAATGCTTTTCATCATTGTAATGATGTTCATCTTACGTTTATTTTATGTCATGATAGGTAGATACTGAAATACAGCGGATGTGGCAAATACCAATCGACGTCTTCGTCCATGCTCCGAAGGCCGGCTTCATTTCTCCACGTTGTTCCTTCACACTCATATACTCGTGAGTAGCTTCAAACACGTCAACCACTTTAGGAATCTTCACTTGTTCTGATACCTGCTATGTAGAGACAGACTTTCTTTCATCAGCTGTTCCTTGCCTATTTGTTATTCCTTCATTAACTGGTAAAACTTTTGGTTTCCTCTTAGGGGCAGCAGATGAAGTAAGAGAGGGTATTGTTGGCGACGAGAAGACTGCGTATTTTGAACTTAGTAAGTGCTCCCAGCCTTTTTAGTACTTCCACCGCCATCTTTATTTCTGGTGCTAAATTTATGCCATGTTCATGCTGCCAGTCAAACTCCGATGAATTCGTATCATAATTCGAGGAGTACCTTGGTTAGAAACTATATTTCACAAAACCATCGTTAAATGATTGTTGATATGTTTTTTTTTTTTTTGAATTTGTCAGGAAATTCTTCTCATTGGACTTTTGCCAAAGAAGGTGTAGAAGTCTTGGAGACTAACAGGTCCCGCACATAATGCTCAGGCACTATAACAGATTTACCGGCAAGTCGTCTTGTCCTGCTAGAAAAAAATGGAATAGCTACTGAAGTGATGGAAATGTATCCTAGCCGGAAAGTCGTGCTTGAAATAGAATATTTTGGTGAAGTTGGCATTGGCCTTGGTCCCACTCTTGAGTTCTATACACTTCTAAGTCCTGACTAGAGATGAGGAACTTGCTCAAGCTCCTCCCAGTCTGTGATTACCGATGCATTAGAAGGTAGCCAGCTAATTAAAGTGATTGAATATTGCATAGTTGCTATAGCACTTGAAGATGGACGTCTATTAGATTTTCCGTTATCCGTAGCCTTTTATAAGCTTGTTCGGGATCTTGATTCGGCTCATTTTAAGTACGCACTGACAGTTGTTGTTTAAACACCATAACCTTGGATTTGAAAACGTTCGGCTACGAGTTAAATTGATTAAATTTGATGGCTTGATTGTGTTGTGAATTAATTTGTTAGGAACTGATTTTGGACGGGTTGTTTTGTGTGCCAGGAGTGGGACCAAGTATCTGCACCGGCATATTTATTACATCAAGTGAGCTTGGTAGCATCAAACACCCATTTTGTGTGTATACTGCAATTTATTTTCCTTAAGGTTGTAGTCTTGATGAGGTTCTTCTTATCTTTTGTGCACGAAAAAGATGGCGCGGTACTCGAGTGTATTTGTTAATCTCTTGATAATGAATTAAGCAATGGTTTCCAAATGTGTCGCAAGGTCCACTAGTGACACCAAACTTCCACGGTCTTTGACTTCTTGGAGTACATTGGTTAATATGGAGAGGCACGAAGCTTTTAGTATCTGTCCTGTCTGGTTTTTCTTCAAGGTGTAGTTTAGGAAGTAGTTTGAATGAGTGATGTCATTGTTCTTCATTGTATCCAAAACTTCTTATATGAACAATCCTGATTTTATTTCCGTCTCGCTGCTTTGTTAATTAACAAAAAACCGAATTAAGGTCATAAGGAAAAAATATGTATTGTTATCAATCCAATACGAGCTGAAAATAGTGTACGACAGTCTGATCAAGGAGTTGTAATATGTTTCCCATATGTACATATAAATCATTAATATTGTGTTTGACCACATTAATTATAATATCATACCATCAGCAGTTGCTTAGGCTATTATCACTTGGTGACTTCCTCATTTGGGCTTGTGAATTCCAAGTAAACTTTGATTTGGAACTCAACTTTAAACTTGAAATTCGTGATAACTATCACCTACATGAACCTGCATTTCTTTATAATGAACTCATGAATTCCAATTGTGAACCTTACTTGAACTCTGTACTGAATGTGTTAATTGGCATGGAACCTTCTTGAATAAGTTTTGACTTAAACGATCATCCAACTTGTGAAAGAATTTGGCCGTGAACATGAATTTTGAAACTTAAAATGTCTTGATCTTGAACCAATCAAAGGACCTGACTTTTCATCTTGGAATTCCACCTCTTCTAATTCCTTCCAGAGGATATAAGGACATAATATTCTGTGGGGAGGGAAAAACTAAGGAGTCTACAGAGAGAAAAGTCTTGGTAGTGGTTTAGGGATTTGAAGGATGAGGGCACAATCTCACAGGAATCCACACACATCTTGTAAAGACCAGAGAAACTCCACAAACACACACACAACACCACCTTCAAGACCTTGAATCTTCTGCAGCAGTACCTGTACTCAAAAGAGAAACAAACAAACAAAGCTAGATAAAGTGGTTAGTTATGCATGAATGATTGACCTAATATGTTATGCAAAAAAAACAAGGTGGGGATCTTAGGGTCAAAAATTAGGGTGTGACTGGCTTCAATAATCTTTTTGACACCAGTGGCTGTTGCAAAATTAGATGAGCCACCGGCAGCTGTATCAATTAGTTGCTTAGTTTTTATCTGGAGGCCATTGACGAACACCTACATCTGCTCAGTTTGATCCATGTTGTGAGTCGGACAGGCTACCAAAACTTTCTTAAACCTCTTGTATGCATCTCCGAGAGATTCTCCGTCCTTCTGTTTAAAGTTCACAATATCATATCTTTTTCGAATATAAACAGAGGCCGGAAAATACTCATTCAAAAATGCCTTCTCCATCTCTTCCCAAGTGGCAATACTCCCAGCAGGTAACGAGTAGAACCACTCTTCAGCCTCTTTCGCCAGAGTGAAAGGAAACATTCTTAACTTCTTTGCTTCCTCTGTGTGCCCCTCAATCTTGAGAGTAATGCTCATAGTCAGAAATCTTTGCAGATGTTTGTTGGCATCTTCATTAACCTTTCCGGTGAAAGGTCTCCTCTCAAGTTGAGTGATGGTGCTAGGATGCAGCTGGAAATTCAGCACATTCACCGGTTGGTTCACAATGGTCAACCTATCAGCCGGTGCACTTGCCCCGCCGTAATCGCCCAGAAGTCTCTCAGGTGGTTGATTTCCAGCCACGGTTACTGTATCTTTGTCTGACTCTGAACCTGAGTTTGAGTGCTTCGACGGTTCAGCTTCAGATGCTGCAAGTTTTGCTTGCCTACGCCTCTCGTGTAGCGTTCTTTTAATTTCTGCGTCAAAAAGAAAATTTGCTGAGGATTCTCCTCGCATAAAAATGTTAGACGCAGGTTAGTGGTAACAGTAATAATCCAAAAGTTATAAAATAAAAATAAAAAAATAAAAATAACAGAAAAAAAATTTTTAGTCACAGAGTGACAAAATTTCAATTGAATTAACACACGAACTTATAACTTGGTAGTCCCCGGCAACGGCGCCAAAAACTTGATCGGAAAAATAGCAAGTGTATTATTTTAATGATGTAGTAATAAGTGGGGTTATCCCCATAGTCGGTCTCTCGAGGACTGCGTATAATATGTAAGTGAAGATGTTATTTCAATTAAACAAAAGTTACTTTTGGGGTTTGTTTGGGTAGACAGTAATTATAATAACAATATAAAATAAATAGAACTAGAAAATGTGCTTTTTACGAATATGATGAAACATGCTAGGGAAGGTGTATAAATTGCTTAGTAAGAACCCTGAATTATCATAAAAGAGACATGCCTCAAAACCTTAATTTTACTAACCCTCAAATATTTTTCTTAAATTCCTTAACCGAAAAACCTTTGATATTCTCCCTTGACCCTAATTCCTTAGCTGTCAAGGAAAAACATCAAGCAATAGTTCTGACAAAGTTTTATAAGTCACTACAGGATATCCCCATTCCTAGGCAATATCTACCGTAATGTTATTATGCAAAATCAATAGATTGGTTTTTCAGGCCAAATCCCTAATCGTAAATCGTTCCCAATTTAACCGATCGATAAATGTTAAATAATTTGCATAACAAAAGATTAAGGCAAGAAAACATAATCTCATCAAATAATTCAACAAAGGTTCATTACATCAGAATTCAGGGACACCCCCTAGCATTGGGGGGTTTAGCCTCTCATAATATTCAAAATAAAAACAACAATAAGATTAAAGAAAGACATTACAAATTGATCGGAGTAAATTGATTCTTCAATCGCTTCCGCTCATGAACAATCCCCTTCTCCCAATCTCCTTGATCGCATAAAACTATCATAAATTTTGTTCGTCCAATCAAAAAGTCCTTTTTTCCTTCCTAAAAACTCATCTAAATAGTATCAAATCATTCAGATCGGTCGAAAATACCCAAAGCGCCCCCACAACTTAATATATGGAGGAAATATGAAAGAATTCAGGAAATCAGTGTCAAAGCTGACACGGGCCGTGTCAGCCAACACTGCCGGTCATGTCAGCTTGCTGGATTTTATAACCGAAATTGTTTCGATCATAACTTTTGATCCATAAGTCTGTTTTGGTCCCCGTTCGAAGCGTCGGAAAAGCTAATGAGGAGAACTACAACATAGTATAGACAAGGAACTTGGTTGCCCAATATTTTTTTCATGCTTGTTGAATTTTAGGTCCAGGCATCCTCTGCTTCATTCCAAAAACTCTTCTAAATCCCTGGAACTTCCATTTTCTTCGCACAGTCCTTTGGGCTTTTCCACTCAGACCTGAAACCATTGAAAACTACCAAACCAAAGCATAATATGCAACATAATTGAAATAAAACAACAAATCATAAAATGCGAGAATAAAATATGACAAGTAAAATTGAATTGAAAAACAATGAAAAGACAAACAAAGTGCTACCGATTTTATGGATTCATGCCGAATAATTAACGAAAAACTAGTAGAAATGGTGACCGATCAGTCATCAGCATCCAACCGAGTTCACATCTTCTCATCCACCCTATCGGTTAGTGAACGTATGCTTCACTACTTGATTGCTTATATTTTGTTACCGAAGCATTCAAACCAGTCTCAAGTTTGTGATCTCGATATACAACTTATGTATGCTTTGAAGAACAAAATTCCTGTGAATTGGGCGTTTTTATTTGTTCACAACATGTCACACCAAAAGAAGCGCAAAGGTGGTCTTCCCTACGGACGAACAATTTCAAAGATTTTGGAAAATGTGAGGTAGATTTGAAAAGAGAACCAAAGTTGGAGATGATACCCAAAACTTGTGAAATAAGCTCCAAAGCGGCTAACAAAAACATGGGGATCTTCCAAGATAATGATGGCAAATTTAAACACATTGAGCAAACTCCAACTCCAGCTCCAAATCCTACTCCAGCTCCGACTCTAGTTCCGATTGAGATTCCGGAAGGTGGTTATACTAATGAATTCTTACACCACTCTATGCAGTCTATGGAAAGTCAGATTAACACCCGTATCGACGACCTCCGCGAAGCACTTCTTGAGGAAATTAGGAAATCTAACCAAACCCAAGAGTATGAGGAGGATGATATGGAAGAAGACGAAGATCATTGCATCTATTGTTGTCTATGTTTAAATTATGTCATTGTACTTTATGTTGCATATGTTGTTCTATGTTTCATGTTTAGTCCCTTTTCTCTATTTCATGTTTAGACATATATGCATGTTATGTTCTAATGTTATATCTATGTTAGTTTCGTCATTATACTTGTTACATAATGCGATGAATGTTTTATGAAATCATATATGTTACTTTGTATCTTTTCCCCGTCCTTTTTGATAATATCAAAGAGGGAGAAGATTGTTGGTATGATTGCATGTGTCTTGTATATCATGTATCTAACTTTTGTAGCAAACAAGTAATCTCAACATATTACATCAAATCTGTCCAAACCGTCTGCATCAAGATATAGCAATTTTTCAAAGGGATATTGAACTTAGGGGGAGCATTATTGTAATACCCCATAAGTTATTTTACTCTGGATAATATTAGTATGATCAACTGGGTTCCGGTGTACTCTGAGAATTTATGGGATAAAATAATTAGAGTAAACTGATGAACTCAGAGCAGATCAAATTAATATTATCTGACCCTGAGGTTTTAACTTTTGGTGTTATAGAGACTTATTGGAAATTTAAGTTGGTTTTACTAACTAAATGATATCTCTATGTATCATTTCATTTTCCTTTTTCTCATCATTTGGAACAAAGATAGGAATAGAAAGAAGAAGTAGAGAGAAGGAGGAGAAAAGATAAGAGAAAAGAAGAAAAACCTAGAAGTTGAAGAACAACTTAGATCATCAATTCTTCTTCATCAAATCATCTTCCAATCTTCATCGTCATCTAGTATTGAGGTGGGTTCTAGATAGAGACTATACTTGTAGAATTTCTTGAGTTATAGAGCTAGGTTAGATATTGTGAGAAATGAGTAATTTTGCTAAATCAAAGGATCTAACGGTTGAAATGCGATATAAACTATGTAGTATGATTGATATATATGTGTGATCATCTGTCAATGCTTATTTGTGTATTGGGTTATGTTTGGAATGGGATTTTGGCCCTAAGGACCTGCTGTTGCGTTGCTGAAATTCTGGGAATTTGCGGGTTCGCAAAGCGAACCAAAGCGAATGGCAAGGCGAAGGTTCGCCAGCAGTGTAGTTCTGACTTGGTTCGCCCAGAGGTTCGCAAAGCGAATGCTCGCTGGAGATTCGCAAAGCGAATTTTGTGTCTTTTCAGTTCTGTTTTGATTCGTCTAGAGCTTCGCACGGCGAAGAGGAAAGCGAACGTTCGTTGGGGATTCGCCTAGCGAACATGACAGATTTTTCCCATTTTGTTTCCTTCATAACTTTTGATCCGTAACTCGGATCGAGACGTTCTTGGTATCATTGGAAAGCTATGATCGAGACGTTCGTTGGGGATTCGCCTAGTGGAAAATGAAGGAAAGTGATGTTTTATGTGATGGATCATTATATGTGATTCTATTATGAAATTGTAATATGCTTTGCCTAATATTGATGTTAAACATAATCGAGAGACTATGCATGTTAAAATATGGAATAGAAAGAGTGAGGAAACTTTACCCCGTAATAATATGATAGTGGAACCTAGTAATGGCTAGGGATTGGTAGACAACCTAGATGACGATGCTCGTGCATTCGATGTAGAAAGGTACATCCGTGACGAGGAATGGTCTAGGAGAGAGTGAAACACTAGTATGGAACACGTGTAACTTTGATGTTTTTGAGAAAAGGCAAAAGAGGCCTAAAGGCTAATATGGCCTAGAAATGTTGAATACAATTATGGTTGTATATGAAATCACGACATCGCAACCATTCCCCATTATGTGTCGTTTCATGAGTAACGAGCTCCTCTGGAATGAATGCACGGTTAGTTGGTAGGTTTGATTCCCAATGTTATAGTACGAATGGAACCTATATGGTAAAGAGACTTATGTAGGTGTATCGGCCGTGTGAAGTAATGAATTAGGGTGATACCATGTCCCTTAGTTCTGAATCCATCTCGTATGCCAAGTAATCTACGAGGATCCATGACTCGTTCCGACTTCTAGACTTAGAAGAGGACGGGGAAAGGGGATGCCTTGATAGGGTTGACGATAGTGATAACTTTTGAGTTAACGGACTCAATAATGTGTTTCCATATAGTGTAAGTTATGTACTCAAGGTCATTTCCCATCCCTTTTGACTTGAGTTAGGTTTGATAGAACCTTGTAAAGCCGAGAGGACCTATAAGATAGGGAACTTACTGGGATTTAATATCTCACCCCATGTTATTGATTATATTACAGGTACCACAGGTTCCGCGAAGGGTAAGGATAAAGTTGTTTGACTTTTCCTTACTTATCTTAGCTTTTGGGGATGGCAAGACTTCTGTTGTGGAGATTATTTTGAGATCATTGTTTTGATCTAGTTCTTAGTGTCTTGGAACATCTTGTATACATTATGCCTTGGTAGTTTTTTTGTATTAGTGTGAAGGGCGTGTAATGTATATAATGTGTTAACTAGGAGCTTGTATATTTTAGTACCAAACACTTGGATTCATGTATAGTATTTATGCTTTGATGTATGATATTATATGTGGGTGTTATAATTCTAATGACTATTTCTACAAAGGCACAAGCACTTCAAACTTTAAATAGTTGACATCATCAAAAAGGGGGGGGAATGTGAAGTCAAGCCTCTTCAAAGTCTTTGTTTAATGAAGTCAAGAAATATGCATTGGATCAAGAAATGATGAGCAAAAGATCATAAAGGCTGAGGATTGATATTTCAACTTTCATGAAGAATAAGCTTTGATTATTTTAAGTGATCTTCAATTATTGGTACAAGTCTTTAATTCAGCTTTGATATATTTTAAGTGCTCAAAATTCACCTAAACATTTATTCATTTGCATCCTCTCATTTTAAATCATTTGGCATTGGATATCACATGATTACAAAATGCATTTTTCATTACCTTCAGTAATGTAACCGGTTACATGGTGAGGTAACCGGTTACATGAACTTTGGCAGAACTTCATTGTTATGCATTTTTGCTTGTTTTCAGTGAAGTAATCGGTTACATGGTGAGGTAACCGGTTACATGAGCTTTATTTTTGAAAATTATGTATGTTGCCTTTGAGGTACTCGGTTACATCCCTGAGGTAACCGGTTACACCACTGAACCAGTGTCATTTTCAGAAAAATAATGATTTAAACATGTTGTATTTTTACAGCTTGAATCATTGCATTGCTTAGTCATTTTATACCCTTTCCAACAGGTCTAATGCACTTATAAATACTGTCATTTTCAGATTTCATAACACCTCTTTCATAACAATTTCACATCAAATTACTCACTCATTTTCAAACAAGTGTTCTTGATACTTGAATTTTCATTGAGAAATTTATGCATATTATTTTCATATCAATTCAGAAAATATTTCTCTCACATTTATAAACACTTGAGCACTACTATATCATTGTGAATTAACTACTGGAAAGAGAAGATAAATCTTAGTGATTGATATATGTTCATCATCTTCTGTTACTCAAATAATTTCCATATTTTGTTGTTAATTCATTGTTGTCCAGGATTTTTGGAAGCAAGAGGTTCATTAAGTAGAGGATTGTTCTCTTAGTGAACTTTTGTAAAAATCCAAGAGGATTGTTCCTGGTAATTGTTGTTAGAGTATGTATAGGAAGATAATGTTGTCTTGTCCATAAGATCTAACACTAGTAAAAATCTCTTTCATGTTAAAAGGGGATTGAAGTACTCTCGGATTGTAAGGGGAACCAGGATATCTCTCGGTGTTCTTTACTTTCTGCACTTTATTGCTTTCATCGCTTAGCAATTAATTAGGAAATTAATCATAACATAAGATAAAAATCGAAAAAATTTCAAAGTACCTAATTCACCCCCCCCCCCCCCCCCCCTCTTAGGTGCTATATATATATATATATATATATATATATATATATATATATATATTATTAATTTATTTTTTTAAATAAATTAATCATTACATTTTTACAAATAATCAAGGGATTAAAATCAATCTAACGCACTCAAACTCTAAAGTCATCTGTCCTTGTGCATTGGGACATTTTTCAAATAAAATACTTCTACTCCCCCGATGAGTTGAAAACTTTTCAAGGGATAAAAACAACAAACACACCAACATTTTTTACAAGAACTATGGTGCTTTGCTCCTTCATCCAACATGAGGGAGCGTATGCATAGAGTCGTAACACTCTAGCGAGTACAATAATCAAAAAACATTTTTAGGTTCTCCTTTCTCAATTAATCAATTTTCACTTAAATAATAAAAATAGGTTTTTGTAAATAAATAAATAATTAACCAATAATAGATAACGAAGAAAACATCCTTAAGCAAGCACTAACCCTAGAATTATAGGAGGATCCCATTGAATACAATGGAGGTGATGGGTGCCTAGTACCTTCCTCTTGCTTAACGGACTCCCGAACCTAATCTCTCACCCTTAGTTATTAAGTTTTATCATTATTTCCCTGTTTCTTAGGAACAAATCAAGGAAGATGGTGACTCTGTGATTTTCCAGCCGCGACAGCTGGCGACTCTGCTGGGGAAATCCTATACTTCCCTAAAAAAGGTGTCCATCCTAACCTTGGGTTTTAGGGTTTTGCTTGTTTGCTTTGTGTATTGGATTTCCTTTATTTCTATTTTTTCTATTTATTTGCCTTATTTTTTCTTATTATTTTATTATTCGTGTTTTCCTATATTATATACATATCATGTTGGTGGGGATATATATTTGTGTGAAGCTAAAATCCAGGCTTGAGAAAAAAGTAATAAGTTAAGTAAGGGGTCATCCTGTTTTGGCCACTGTGGATTCTTATCCCATGGGGTATTTAATGAAGATTTCGCCTTGATTAGATCAATTCAAAGGGTTTGTCATGAGTTGGCTAGCATTTCTTCATGATGAAACCTTGAATTTGGTCCACGACTCTAGGTACCTCTTCTAGAACTGATTCTACTCATAGTGACCTTATGTTATCAACCTGCAAGGGTCGTTACTAAGGTCTCACCTAGATGAGACTTATCCTAAAGGATTACCGTAGGAAATCTTGCTCCTTCTCATGGTAGAACAATGGTATAATCCATGACTTTAGGGTTGTTGTCCTACAAAAACATTATATCCTACAAGTGAGGGGATTTGGTAGTCTAAACCTAGATCTGGCCTATCATAAGAAGCTTATCTTAACTAGGTCATGCTTGCATATTACCTTTATCTCAAACCTTAAAGCTTCAAAAAAAGCATTCATATCATCTTATCATTAAAATCATTTTTTTGCATTCAATCTTCACAAGAATCTTAATCATCTAGTAACAAGTAAGATGCAAAATGGAATTTTGTAGAAGGAAAAGAAACTATACCCAAGAACAAATGAGGGAAAGGGAAGAATTAGAGACTTGTATCATACACTTGGAAGCTGAGAACCAAAGTTTAATCTATGCTCTTCAAGAAGCTAGAGGTCAAGCCATGGATTCACAAATACAAAGAAGAGTTGCTGAAGGACTACTTGCCAGACGTCTTTCTCAACGGAGGAAAGCCTATGAGGAGGTAGTAGATCTTAAAAGACAAATTAATCTCCTTGAAGAAGCATATGAGAAGTTGAGAGAACGGGGCATTTACATAGAGGTGCATAATCAAGAAATGGATGACACAGTCGAGGTTGACAAGGCTATTATGATGGAACTTCAAAAGAAGGTCGAGCATCATATGGAGAAATACTTAAAGTTGGTCATGTTGTCCAATGATCTGATTAATGAGATACCCCGAAGTTTGAGGGAAGCTGAAGATATGATGGACATATTCAAGCCTAAGAAGGACATTTGTGACTTCCTCAAGTTGTGCCGTCAGATGGTGGACGAGTTTAGGGCTAAAATTAGGAAACGTTGTTAAATTTTCTCCATTGTAAGGGTTGTCAATTTTTTTGTTTTCCCTTTCCAATAATTATGAACAAGTTTGGGGTGTTTTCCTTGTTATTTTCCTTGAAATTATGAAATAAATAAAGTATTTGAATTTCTAATTTTTTTAGCTTGCTTGCAATCGATGAATGATTAAGATTCCTTCAAAAACTATTTTTGCATACATACTCATGCATTCATATATTCATCAACATGCATAAAGAGAAACCATAAATCATTTCTCTCCCATATTCTTCTCAGAATCATCGAACGCAACAACCTAACTTTCCGACCTCAAACTCGAGCTTACCGAAAGAAGGCTATAGAGCAACTGGAATAAAATCAGGCCGCTCTTAGAAGGGACATAGATGTTGTCAAAGGGAATATGGAAGAGATGAAAGATAAGATCGATCAACTAACTCGTGTCATTCAGAACATGATAGCCAAGGACGAGGAGAATAATAGTAGAAGGAAGGCTTCTACTCCTATCCCCCCGCTTGGTGACAATAACCCTCTGCTAGGGTTTGTTGAAGACATCCAACATGCTAAAGCTGAGGCCGCTTAATTAAAAGCAACTGAAGAACCAGTTCCTCCGCCATTCCTAGTGGGGCATCTCGTCCTACTCAAATAGATGTTCCCCACGAGGACTATGTAGACTAGAATCTTCAATATGAGGGTGAGGATTCAAGGTAGGTGATCCCTGAAAATAAACTGGTTGTTGTTGTAGAAGGACCAAAGGCTGATGACAAGTATAAAGTACTGGAAGAGAAACTAAGGGTTGTGGAAGGATTCAACATCTTTGGAGTCGATGCTGTAGAGATGTGTTTAGTACCCGATGTGGTCATACTTCATAAGTTCAAAGCACCGGATTTTGAAAAATACAAGGGCGTCAGTTGTCCTAAAAGTTATCTCTGAATGTTTGTTAGGAAGATGGCTTCATATGCGATGAATGAAAAATTGATGATGCGTACCTTTCAAGATATTCTAAGTGAGGCATCCTTAGAGTGGTATATGCAGCTATGACCTGGGAAGATCTTTCTAATGCCTTCCTAAAGCAATAAAAGTACAATGTGGATATGGCTCCTAACCGTATTCAACTACAGAACCAGTCTCAAAAGGGTAATGAGTCCTTCAAGGAGTATGCTCAAAGATGGAGGAGGATCCTTGACCACAAAAATAGGCTCAACTGAAATAACCTTTATCTCGCCCTCAGGTTTCCTCTTCTCGGATTGGTGAGTAATCAATATGGATATGTCTCTCTTTTGACCAATGTTGTCTTCCTCGCCCCTTTGAGTTTGGGGCCTTGTTTAAGTACGCTTTTTTTACTAGTGAAATAGGAGTCATCCTTTATGCATAAAAAGAGGCATGAAAGCAATGAGACCAAAAAATCAAGTAAAGCAAAAGACAAAATCAAACATAAAATGAACTTACGCAAATACTCATTTAACTCTACTTGATATCTCTCAACATCCATCGAATCATAACACTCAGGACATGTAATTGCTCTAATAAATTAACTCCGCGTTTTTCACCTTCGTTGAGTTTTTTGTAGTAAAAAACCACTATTGAGACAAGGTTATTCGACCAATAGAGAGGGAACTTTTGAACTCCCTCATCATAAAATATGATTGCAAGACAATCAACACCCCCTCATACTCGAAGATATTGGTTATTCTAAATTCCTAGCAAGTAGCAGTCCCTTTAGTGGAGATAACTTATAGTTAGTCCTTTTTCAAGTTCAAAACTTTATTAAAGAAGAAGTTGAGCCCTATCCTAATAGTGTAAGCTTGTTATAATTCGACTTGGTTCGTTATTTGAACAGGTGCCTATCTCCTTAAATGAGAATCCTGTTGCGATCCAGTGAATTTTTCATCCCCAACAGATGGTTGTCTCTTTATTTGAGAAGTCTGTTGTGTAATTTGACCTGCTAGCATCTCTTTTCTGAGTATCTCCGGCAGAGTTATTATTTATCTCTAGAAAGTGGCTATCCTTTGTGAAGCTTATCTGTTATTTTGTTAATCTTTGTTTACTTAAGTTTTTTCCAGTAGAGCAGATGACTTTGAGATTCCCCCAGTGGAGTCCAAATACTATTTTCTCTCTCAGTATTTGCAAGTCGTAGCTTCATCATACTCGGAGAAATTGGTTATTCTAAATTTTTTAGTTGGAAGAGTATAAGGAGAATATTCCCTTATTACGGAGGACATTGATAGAAATCCAGTTCCTTTTCTCGATCCCCTTCATCCCATAAAAAGTGAAGAAATATCCTATGGTAGGTTTGATCTCAAGGCCCCACAAAGAATCTCTAACCCCTCAAAAAGGATGAAGTTATGAGGGGGAAATATTGATAGTTTTTAGGACGTTAGCTTCAAAAGGGGCGAAGGAAATCTCCACCCCTAGATTTGACAAGATTTGTGCGTACATGTAGAAGTCTTCACTTACTATCCATTGTATTCGCCTCATGCAGACCTTTTCGCCTTCCATACAGAGCTCTAGCAAGACATCTTCTATGCTATCTATGGAGAATGTATTCAAGTTGTCCCTAAAATATTTTATCCTCACGTCATTTATGTAAACAAAGTTGGCGTGTACTACTTCATTGCATGAGTATTTAATGCTTGTGTTACTAGATGACATTGATGGTCTCGCGGATCTTGAGAAAGAAAATACCAAAAGAACATTACTATTGATACATCAGTCATTGTTTAAGTTACTGCTAGAACTAATTTCATCAATCCCAAACATTTTCATATACACAAATTTTAAGTTAACCTTCATGTTTTCTCGTCTCGTATGCATTATATTGTTGAACAAATGACTTCAAACACAAGAGGTGGATGAACTTTGGTTTTTAGAAATCGTGATTAATATTAAAAAATATTTTCTTAAAAACAATTTATGTTAGTTCGACGTATAAACACATATAAAGTAGCATAAAAATAGAAGAGAAATAATTAGAGAAGAGGGAAAATTAAATAACAAAATGCAAAGAGATAGGGATAAGGAAATCGCACCGTGATTTATACACGTTCGGGCTAACCACTTGGCCTACTTTATCCCTAATAATTTCTTCTTGAGAATTTCTCTAATAATAAGTCTTGAGCTTTTAATGATATGCCTACAAACTTTCTTACAACATATGAGATATTTTACACAAGCTTATCCTTCAAAACAAATTGAATTTTTAACGGGTCGGGCTCATGAACCATGTACATATTTTAAGTGGCTAGTCTAAAAAATCAAAGAGAGATTTACCAGGATAATCTCAAGAACTGAGCAGAGATTTTACCAAGCTAATCTCAAGAACCAAACAAATATATCAAATAATAAAATCACACTCTTGATGGATAATAATATAAGCAAGAACACTCGTACAACCAAACTCCCATGAGTATATTTCACTCATAAGGCACTAAGACAACTCTAATGAAAGAATAGAAAAAGAGTAGGAAGTGAGAATGAAGAGATTCAAAATGAATTCTGGTGTGTTTTGGAATGAGGAGAAAATATGTTTCAAAAAGGAAAACGATCCATGAGCTTTTTAATGCATCTAATAGATTAAGACCTAGAATTAATCGATTAGATATGCCAAATATGGAAAGTTTTCAAATCCATTGTCACTAACCGATTAGAAACTTATTTAAATAATTTAGAAGCATTACAAAAGATTTAATCAATTAACCCTAATGTGTTAATTGATTATTTAGTGTAAAAATCACTTCTAAATTATTAAACCAACTAGTAATCACTTAGGCACGAGCTTAAAACACTTTTAGGTGATTTTATAAAATTATAGAGGCTTCAAAAACATTCGTGTGTGTGTGTGAGAGAGTTGTCTTATTATCTTAGGAGTTACTCTTATACTTTTAAAATACACTGATCACTCAGACACAGAATTAGACGAGTTTTAACACTTCCTCTCTTTCACAACCTCAAAGCTTCAAGATCCCTTGCTTGATTTATCGTTGATTCATCACTTCATTTGGGACTTGCTTTTTCTAACTTATGAGGCTTGATATAGTTTCTTTGATATACACCATCATCAAAGGTTGCTTGATCAAAGATCCTCATGAACTCCACCAAACATCGCTGGACATTAGGTGTTGTCATCATCAAAACCACTATGTGATCATCTGCAGATAGTTATACTTGCAAGCACATCGATCAACATATGCAACGGCTCCACAACTTCCATCTCTCATCATGTGTCTCAAGTTCAACCACATTCTCGTTCTCATCGCACTCCCTAATAAAAGCATACCCCTAAAAATAAAGATTTTGAGAAAGATAAAGAAAGTAACTGACAAAAAAAGCTTTGTCGGACAGACTGAAGTTGAAAAAGACATTGAGTTGAAGAAAGAACAATAACGAGTACAACATTATGTCAAAAGTTATGTTAAAACGTCAAGGGTCTAGTTTTAGATGATTGCCATAAGATGAAGGTATCAGATCAGTCAGCCATTCCTTATGCTTGTAATCATTGTCATCATTAAATGTTATGTCTTCTTTAATCACTTCGTTCTTACAGACCTCGTACTTGAGGGACTTTGGAATGTTACATTATAGTCCAATTAAGTATCAATGGTTTCAATCCATTAGCCCCTCATATAGTACCAAGGACAAAGAGAATTAAAAAGAGGTTGAGTGAGGTCGAATGCTTGTCACACGTGGGGGCAAGTTCGCCACAATCCCCCTACATGATAGAAGTCGGTAACTCATTAAACATGTTCCCAACAACTAACGTGAATATCCTTGTCATAACTGAATAATTCAAAGTTTCGCTTATCAACTAAACACATATCTTATATTAGAGGAATGAGTCATCCACCATATTCTCTAATGAGTCATAGTCAGACGGTATGTGATCAGTGTTATAGGCAAAATAACTGACATCCTCATACGCTTATAAATACCTAATTCGAAAATTAGGTGAAGAAAACCTTAAATATCTAAGTCAGGATTATATCTATTTTACTATGAAAAACTTGTAAAATGTCGTAAAAGTATAAGTATTTAAGTTTAGAAAATCACCCTTATAAGAGTATTTTCTTTCTTCATATACTTGACAAAAGGACAATGCCCCCGGACCTCCTTACCAGCAATTAGTAAGACCATTTCCCACTCATCTCCACCACAGGCAGCTTTTTTTCCATACCATGATTCCATCTACTCTATTGTCACATTACCACCACCACTCTCACCGCTGCACACCAAAATCTCCCACTCACACACTATTGCTCCAATAACCATTAGTTAAGTTTACTACTATTTATTTCAAATTTTCTTTTCATTACTCATTTTCCTTAATTACTCCAATAAGAACCACCAACTTTTCCCTATCATCTTAATAACAAGGGCTCACACCTCCATTTCATTTATGTAATCCAATTATCCAACTATAAACTTATGATTATGACTTGTTTTATTTTACGCATCTAACTATCTTATCCTACGCACCCTCCTCGTGGTTGTTCTGACACTAAACCAGCGAGTCATACCCAGCACGTGTTCGTTATGCAATGCCTAATTTTTTATTCAAACCATTATTGACTCACTATACAACTCAGTGGTCCCACTCAGCTTCTACTAACACTTCTGAAACTTTTTACTAACTTCTTTCTCTTTGACTCTGACTCTGACTCAGTGACTCAGTTTCAAACTCAACCAATGACGCGAAAGGTTTCAAATTTCTCCGATCTGATCCAAAGGGTCACCGCTTCGTGTCTTCTCAACCCACTTGTTCCAGTAAGAAAGGTAGTTGAAGATGACTCGCCGTACGAATCAGAAGAAAACAGAGACGAAGAAGAAGAAAATTATCAAAATGATGATGGTGATAATGATGATGATGATGATGAAGATGAAGGGTTTGAGGAAGAGAATGACGATTTCAAGGAAGACAAAATGGTGGGGTTGAAGATTTTGAAGGTGAAGCAAATGGAAGTGTTAATGGAGGAAGTTTTTGAAACGGTGTCGTCTATGAAGAGAGCGTACGTGAAGTTACAAGAAGCGCATTCTCCGTGGGACGCGGAGAAGATGAGGGTTGCTGACGTGGCGGTGGTCTCTGAGCTGAGGAGGCTTGCGGTACTTAGGGAACGGTTCCGTCGGAATGGCGATGGTAAGAAGAGTGGCAGGAGAAGAGGCTTTAGTGTGGCATCGGTGAGGGAGGTGGTGGCGCCGTATGAGGCGGTGGTGGAGGAGTTAAAGAATGAGGTGAAGGTGAGGGATTTGGAAGTTCAGAATTTGAAAGAGAAGCTTGAAGGTGTTGTTGCTCTTTCAAGTAATGGTAGCGGTGAAAAGAAACCAGGAAGATCTCAGTCTAAGAGAAAACTAGGAATTCAAGGTACATTATGATTATGAATGGCCCTTTGTTTTTTACATGGATTATTAGTTTTATAAAAATGTTGTGTTTCATGTTTGAATTTAGATAATTCAGAAAGAAAAAAAAGTTACCTTTTGGTTTAGACTTTTAGTTTAGATTTGATGCTTTGAAGTAGAGAAGTGTTTTTTTCAAAGTGATTCTATGCATGTGCATTTAGGTTTAGCTTTTAGAGTACAACTTTAAGAGGTTTCAGAAGCTGATTCAAGCTAATACAAAGTTACTGTTTTTTTTGTGAAATTTATTCTGCAGCAATTGCAGCAGTGCCGACACAAGAACTGTTTGAAACAACTATGGTGCAAGTAAGAGAAGCATCAAAATCTTTCACATCTATGCTTTTATCTCTAATGCACAATGCGCATTGGGATATAACAGCTGCTGTTCGTTCGATTGAAGCAGCTACTGCTTCTACCGACAAATATCATAATGCTTCGACCTCATCGATTGTATCAGCTCATCATGCTAAGTATGCACTTGATTCTTATATATCTAGGAAGATCTTTCAAGGGTTTGATCATGAAACTTTTTACATGGATGGTAGTCTCTCTTCACTCCTGAACCCTGATCAGTTTCGTCGCGATTGTTTCACTCAGTACAGAGACATGAAGTCCATGGATCCTGGTGAGCTTCTTGGGATCTTACCGACGTGTCATTTTGGCAAATTTTGTTCCAAGAAGTACCTTGCCATTGTTCATCCCAAGATGGAGGAGTCCTTGTTTGGTAACTTGGAACAGAATAGTCAAGTCCAAGCAGGAAACCACCCGAGGAGCGAGTTTTATAATGAATTTTTAGGGTTGGCTAAGACTCTGTGGTTGCTTCATTTACTAGCATTTTCGTTGAATCCTCCGCCGAGTCAATTTGAGGCAAGTCGTGGAGCTGAGTTCCATCCACAGTATATGGATAGTGTTGTGAAATTTTCTGGTGGACGGGTGCCGGCTGGTCAGGTTGTAGGGTTTCCAGTTAGTCCTGGGTTTAAGCTTGGGAATGGATCTGTTATAAAGGCTAGGGTTTATTTGATAGCTAGAACATAATGTTTTAGGAGTATGAGAGTAATCAAATTATTTGGCTAGAAGGATTAATAGGCTATTGATGTAATATGAAAATCCTTTGGCTAGGTTATTGTTTTTCCGGGTGAATTCAGTTTGAACATGCACTCGTGACATTATTTTGAATTTGACCTTGAGATGATAATGGCATAGTTAATTTTCAAAATATGAGTAAGCAAATACTTTTTTCTATGTATCTTTGGCTTATGGTTCATGAACGAGGAAAAGAGAATTATTAGATGAACATTGATCACTACATCCCAAGTTGTCAAACTCTATGAAAATCTGAAAATGTCCTTTGTCCTGGAGATTAAAATTTGAGCGCACCACAGTACAAATCTCATTTAAAAACACCCCCAAAAAAATATCTACAGATTTTAATATCCAAACACACCATATTAAAATCTGGATTTCAATCTACTGATGCACCGCATCCAAGAACAAATGTATTGTCTGGATTTTGATATGATAACAAAGAGACTCCGAACAAATCTCATTCAATTACAAAATTGTATTGTCAATGTGTGGATATGTGATAACAAAGGGTGAGTCTGGATTTGAATCTTGGGACACACCCCAAGACTCATCTCTAAAAAAATTATAAGCATTGTTTGGGTGTGTATTTCGTAACAAAATTTCAATATCCAGACAAACCCTAGATAATATTGTGAATTCTTAAGCAGTATTATGAACCATTAGCATTACTACATATGCGAACTCTTATGAGTTACTTGTTTAACATTGGTTTGAGAACTTGAATGACATTCTCATAATGAATTTTTTGTTTGTGAACTAGGAAGTGACTTTCAAGTATGTATATATGCACTAAGTCATTCATTACAAAACATGGCATTCTCACATAATAAATCATACACATAAGTCATTCATAATTAATAACAATTTTGCATAACTCATTCATAAACCAAACATCAGTCATACATAATTCAATCATTTAAAACATTTACCTCAAAATACAAATTAAAAAAAAAACTACTGAATATATCTAACGTCATAGTTCCTCCTCTGCCTCTATAGCACTATGCAACAATACGATAACATATGGACAACACATTCATAGCATGGGCTACCCTCGCTTGTTCCTCTTCTAGTAACTCTTGATGAGATGATCTATGAGATATTCTTCTAACGCTGGTGTCATGTATGAATATAACTTCATTGGATGTAATCGTATAGTTTACTCCATGGACGAGGAGTTAGAACACTGCGTACATCCTCTGGCACCAGATGCTCGTGATAGTCTGCAAATTTCTCGCATCAATATCTTTGTAGAGGACAGTAGCAGAAGTAGCAAATATGGAGTCCATAGGGTATACTCTGCAAATATCTGAACTTCTGTAGTAATCGCTCAAGTATATGTGGGTATATAAGTCGAAACCCATAAGGTAACCATCTATAATACCAGAATGTCACATCTATGGGTGGTGTCTAAAAGTGTTCGCTGTACAGTTTGAAACATATATCATTCAGCAGAATGCGGTTAATAGCAAGCTGGACGACTCAGTCTCTGGATTACCCTTGAATGGGATAATCGAGCACGCACATGGCAAATCCTCAGTGTAGTCTTCAACATAGTCTCAATCGACGATACGAAGAAAATGCTGGAAGATCCATGCCTAAAAATGGTTCAGATGAAATATTGGTTAGAGTGTAACACAAGTATTATGAAATTAATATCAGTAAGGTGTAAATAAGTTACCTAGAATAGACAGTTGTTTCCTATCATTTGTCTTGTCTTTCATAAACTAACTTCAACTAATTTGTAGTAGATGTAAACCAAACAAGTTGCCCTCCAATTGTACATGTGAATCCTATCCAAGTCCATGAAGTATTTAATGTTGACAACGTCGACATATGTCGCACTTTTGCTCACGAATATGCATGTGCTTACCAAAATCAGGAAGTATGTCCTCAATGCACATACTTTATGATAGGCAATTTGTGCATCATCGCTCGTAGCATTCACAACTTTATTTAGGTGGTTAATATAATTTCTCGATAGGAATGAAAGTCTAGCATGGCATCTTATGGTGTCTTTTATCTCACTTTGGGCTTTACTCATATCAGCTATTAATTGTGTCATCATCAGGTTGAGTGTCTCAGGTTTACTAGTTCTAGAATGATTCAACAATCATCCTATGGTGATCGAGAGATATATGAGGCATGATACATCATCAAGGATGATAGTCATCTCACCGATCAAAATATGAAATAGCAATGTCTCTGTGTGTCATCTCTTAACAAATTCAGACAATAAACTATGGTCAAGATAACCATATTTTGTCCTACAAAAGTCCTTCATACCAAACGCTCCAATACGTCTTGAAACCAAGGATCATTTGGTTGTGGAAGTTTTGTTATCTTCATACCATGATTTAGACATTTCAACGTGTCATGGTATTGCAAAAATAAATACATCAGTGTCAGACATTTCAGTTAGTACAAAATAGATGTTTAAAAGAGAAAATAAACATTTATGTTATCTCTCATCTCACATGTGTCTAGCAGCATGGTGTGCATATATATGAAGTAGTGAAATGTCTTCGAGGACTCTCAAAAAACTATAAGGTGCGGCAGCATCAGGTCTGGTTATAGGATGTGAATCAACCACGTGTACATGTGTATGAATGGGACAGTGAGTGCTTCGTTATGAGTCGGAGAAACATGACCACGGGAAGAGGATCCCTTAGTCGTACGAGATGATTTTCGAACTACTCACGTCGATTTAGCTTTCTCCCAATAGACTGGAGCATGTTGGGACGATCGATCATGTTTGTATCAATTTTATTCGTCAACTATTTTTCTATAATCAACCAAGAAAAGACATGTCATAATCAAATAAGCATAAACAATGTATAAGCAAGCAAAATTAAGAATCAGAATGGAAAAAAGAGAAATCTAAATTTTGTCATCCGTACTGAGGGTCCGAATTTTGAAATCCGGATTACACGCAGAGAGCACAAGCCAAGATTTTGAAATCTAAACATCAACCTTAACCCTCAAATGTCTCAAATTCATACCCAATTTAAATAGGAATTGCATTTCTATTGGATGTAACCTAACGTAGCTTAACTATAAACTATTAAACTATTAATGGAGTTGCATGTATCAAAAATCATAAAAAGCAAGGATGTGAGAAATTTATCAAATGTGAGAGATGAATGTGCTTAGCTTAATTAGAAAGGGGTAGAAGTTGATGAAGTTTTTGATTTGAATGAATAGATGAGTGAAAGGTTGCGAACATGGTTGAAAAAATGTTGGATTCGAATGAGTGGGCTTTTGTTCTGTTCTTGAGGGAAGTTGAGAAGTTGTTTCAAATGTAATGGAATGGGGAGAGAAAAATTGCCCAGGCACACTTGAATCATGAATGAGTGTCCGAATTTCAAGCTTCAAACTTGATCCATATTTCAATCTCTGGATTTAATTTTCTACTTGTATTAGCATTGTTCTGAGATTGAGTTTGTTGTGTTTAGGATGCATCTGAATTCCAATTTTTAGATTCTAAAGATATTTTAAAATTTTCACCATAGTGAATGAGTAATGCATAAGATGCAATCAACAATGTTATTACTCTTAGTGGATTCCCTGAATGCAAAGATACTTTGGATCTCACATGAAAGAACCAGTAAAATTAAAATCCATTTTCTCTATCATAAATTTATAGACAATGTAGTGTACTCGATAACAGTATTTGAATTGATAAATAAATTACAAACTAAAAAGCTTCATTTCGTTGATCTGTTCAATGAGTTGGGAAATGGGTAATGTATTTCCCATAAAAATGATATATAATAATAATACAATACAGGGTACATCTGTAAAGTGAATGTAATTTGACAGTATATTCGTTGGTTAAGAATATATGAACGGCAACATCCATTATCCACGGGCACGCAGAAAATAAACATAGAAATACAATCTGATGGTTTATTCGATTAAGAACATATGACTATATGAGGCGTGACTTCTCTGCATTGCAGAAGTACAGAAAAATAATTGTAGAAATCTTTCTCTTGCAGCAAATCTAAGAGCAGTTGGGTAGCTAGCACTCATCCGAGAAAGAAAAGGAATTTCTGCTTGCTGAATCTAAATCTAATCATCATGAAGAGTAACAACAATGTTTATCCTCTAAAAACTCCTTTGGCCTGTCAAAAGGATCAAAGAGTGAGACTTAAGTTAATCAAAGGCAGAATCATGGTCAAATATAGTTTTAGGTAAAGTGAAGTTTACCAACAGTTAACATTATCAAAAGGCAAAAGCAAAGTTGTAGTTTACATACAAGGCCATACATAGTTGCTTTATTTATTATAAAAGTACTAAAAAGGTCACTAATTTCTCTCAAGTGGGTATGTTAGAAGATAAGTCAGAAGAAACATATATGCTGAAATTATGCATTCATCAGCAACTATATTGTAAAATTTTCATTCAAAATCTAGATTAGACCAAGACAGATCTGGTATACTCTGTCTAAATTATGTAATGAGAGCATATACAAATACAAGTGACACAAACCTTTATGCTGAACATTATAGATGGATAAAAAGTGCAATATGAAATATTAATAAGAGATAATTCTACCGGCATTACCAGTTTAATATGTATATCTTACTTGTTCAAGGGTAAGAAACATAATCACATTCCAGGCCCCTACTCGACCAAAATTTGGAAGGAAGCCTTTATAAAAGGCCAAAAATCCCTGCAATACATTTGTGACATGATTCAAGTTGATATCTTTGTCATGTAGAATAATCAGAACATTCAAAATAAAAGCTTTAAAAAAACTAACATGATAACAAAAAAGGTGCTAGTTATTGTCAGAAAGCTTTCAACTTCACTGGATTCAAGATTTAAAGTTGCAATACAACAATCACAAAATCAAATAAGAAAGAAATTCACTAACCTCATTGAACGAAGTCTTGAGAAAACAGTCAAATGTGTTTTTGTAGCTTGAGTCCCCCATCATCCTGGATTTTACCTGAAAAATTATAAACGTGGATAAATCCAAAATGCTTTAAAACTTAGATGGTGTTACTTCATAAGATTTCACCAAAAAAACTTCAACTGAACATTTTCATGTACCCCGTGCTATGGTAAATCTTGCTTGCAATAGTTTTAAATTTTCAAAATACCAAGTTCCTTATAACTCAACAGTGATGTTTGTGGGAGAACACAGTGAAACAGTGTTTTGATTCATCGTTATTGACAGATCTGTCATTACTATCAAATGTTCATCTAAAATGCAAGTGTGGACTGCAGGTAAAGAAAATAGGATGGAACAGGCAGCGGTAGAACCTACCACATCAACAGGAGAACCAATAAAGACAGCAAAAAGACCTGCTCCTAAGCCAGCTAGGAGGTGAGTAAAGGCATTGTCCGTGAACCCTGGAATTTTCAAAATCGTCTGCATAAGTATAAAGAATCAGAGCAGCATTGCAATTGCATTTATGCAAGGCAACAACATTAAATTCTAGCAAAATTCCAATTTAGAATCCCTTATAATGTGATTACCTGTTTCACTTGATCATAACTAGCTAGTTCAGCAGCATTTATAATTGCATTTCGTGCTATATTAGGCCCAAGTCCAGTCCACAGGGCCCCTAACCCTTCCTAGTTTAACAAATAAATATAGAATTAGATGTAATTTACATATATTAAGGAACCCAAAAAAAAAACACATCAGAAGAAAATCTAACATGTTTCAATATGGTTGAATATGCATCCATAGCACCAGAATAACGCTTAGGTACTCCAGACGGCAAATGACCTTCAGCTTGAAGCCTAACTTTGACTAGGTCAGTTGGATTAGCGATAGTGATTGCCAAAGCACCTAACACAAGTTTAAAAAAGTGAATCAATAACAATAACATATAAGTATAACCTGTGCTATAAATGAGGAATACCAAGTGCTAACCACCTCAACTCTCTTTGAAGCTATAATTCTCCACACTTGCAATTCAACAAGGAATCATTCTCATTATTTGGAAAGAAAATGCAACTTATGAGCATTTAAGTCTTTTTGTCAAAAAGAGAAACCAACTAATTTTCTTAGAAATTTCCTCAACTCTTGACACTTCCTTTCTCCAAAATTTTAAAACCTATTTTATAAACTATCTACATCACCTACATTAAAAGCCAACAACTTAAACCTACATCAAGCAATTACTACTTCACATTTATGATAAGTTCTAGTGCTATCTTATCAAGGTGAAGAAGTCACCTGATACATTTTTTACTTATCCTAATATTAACTTTTTTTTGTCAAGTAGTCTAGTGACTGAAATTCACCCTTTAAAGGTGAACAAGTGGGATAACGCAAGTTCGAAGAGCTACCAACTGAACTGACTTAACGGGACTATACTAATGTTAACTTAAGAGCATCAAAGAGTTATTTGAAGATATTTTCCTCACAAGAGAATCCAAGATCCTGGAGCTTCCATCAAGCCATATCAAGAACTCCCCTTTAAGTTTCAACCCTAACATTTAAGCAATGTGAAGCAATAGAAAATGGGCTAATTAAGAAGCAGTAATACAAATACTACTGACCAGTTAGAAGAGCAGCAAGTATCATATGGTACAAAGGAACTTCTCCAACAAATGCAGCACCAACAAGAAAAGTTTTAACCTGTGAAAAATGCAGTTCATAATCACATAAACAAACCAAATTACTCCAATCCAAATCAATAACTTGACAGCGCTATAAAAAGAAAATGAACAACTACTAACAGGATCATATAAAGCAATTCTCAAACCACCATACAAACACTGCCTGTGCAAACCAGGAACAATGCCTTTCCACAAAGCATAAACCCCTTCTTCTCTAGCAATAGTTTTAACAGTTCCAAGCAAACCTCTATATTTAGGTAAACCAATTCCACCATCATCATCATCATCAACTCCAACACTTCCTTTCTTTTGCAATTGAAGTCTCACCTTAGCTGTATCCAACGGAATAGTACAAAACTACATTCACAAAACCCAAAAACAAAGATCAAACAACGAATCTGAAAAACAAGATTCACACAAATGTAGAGAAATTGAAGAACCTCAGCGAAACAAGCGGCGAAAGCGCTGCAAAGAAAGGATTGAGCGAACGTAATACGGTTGGGATCTGAGATTGACATTGCTGAGTGTAATGTAATGACGAAGATTGAAAAATGGTTGTTGTGGTAGTAACAGTAGTAGAATAGAATCAAAATCAAAGTGATTGCTTTGGGTTAAAATTAAAGCTAGATCTTGTTATGCTAGAGATGAGTTACTACACCGCTTTTTAGTTATTAATAGTAGTAATTTAAATTTTTAATTCAGATGTGTTGCTTTCGTGTGCTATGAGTAGGGTTGTTTTTACTTTACTTGCTCTAACAACTTAACCAGATTTTTTTTTTTTTTTTTCAATTTATTTGGTGATGTTTGGACCCTAGTTGGTTAATTTGTCTATTTTAGTTGCACGTACAAATGTGAGAGGTTAAGATGAAAAGGAAAAAGTTTATTTATTTATTATGTTATATTTTAGACATTTATGAATAAATCTAAACAAAACATTTCAGCTTATCTTACTAAATTAAGAGTTGGGTTACTGGATATGTTAATATTGGATATTAAAATATGAATATATAAGTTTAAGGTTCAATTTTAAGTTTTTATATATTTATTTTTATTTTGGATGTATTCATAGAACACACTCAAGAACTAGTATCGAGATGTATGTTTTTTATCGATGATATAGTTATTCTTGAAGAGTCAAAGAAGGATTTAAATGAAAGGTTGGAAACTTGGAGGCAGCCTTTAGAATCATATAGTTTTCACCTAAGTAGAAGTAAGACGTGGTATATTGAATGTAAGTTCAACAAAAGAAAAAGTGTTTCTAACCTAAAGATGAAAGTTGGAGATTATATTATCCCTCAAGTAACACGATTTAAATATCTTCGGTTCGTAATACAAAATGATGGAGAAAAGGAAGGGGATGTAAACCATCGAATTCAAGTTTGATGGTTGAAATAGAGAAGGGTGTCAGGTGGTTTATGTGATGCAAAGGTACCACTTAAGTTGAAGAGGAATTTTATCAGACTGCGGTAAGACCTACGATTTTGTATAAGACATAATATTGGGCGGTTAAAAATCAACACGAGAATAAAGTAGGTGTAGCAACAATGAGAATGCTACAGTGGATGTGTGGTGAGACTCGACATAATAGAATCAAAAATGAAAATATTAAAAAGAGTGTTGGGGTAGCCCCTATAGTGGATAAGATGGTAGAAAATAGACTTAGATGATTTGGGCATGTAGAGAGAAGATCGATAGATTCTGTAGTAAAGACGGTAGACCAAATGGATAAAAGGTAAATAATTAAAGGAATAGGAAGACCTATAAAGACTATTAGAGAAGTTATTAAGAAACACCTCAAGATTAATGATTTAGATGGAGACATGGCCATTGATAGAACATTATGGCGAAAGTTGATCCATGTAATCGACCATGCTTAGTGGGATAAGACTTAGTTGTTGTTGTATATAAATAATATGTAATATTGTGTAGCATATTTTAGAATATTATTTTTTTCTAAGCAATGGGAATTGTATTAAAAGCAAGCATTAGGGGTGCTTTAACCCAAAATACAAAGTAAGATACAAATTAATATGATCCCGCGAAAAGTGAACCATCCTCATACCAATTACGTTACAAAAGCATTTGAAAGACAAGAAAACCACAAATGTATATCAATGCACAAATTCCCTTAGGATCTAGCACCTAACCAATCCCACGACAAAGTATAATGTCATATGATCCTTTACGCATCCATTTGAACAAATTTTCATTCCTTGTGAGCCAAATTCACCACATGGTGGGCATCCAAACTAAAATCTTGAATTTCTTTGTTTTTCTTCCTTTCATTAGCACGCTGAAGCTGAGAAAATAGGCAACCAGAAATTCCTCACATGTTATCAAAGACACATTAAGTCAACTGAAAAATAGATTTCCAAACCGAAACAGAAATGGAACACCAGATGAATAGGTGTATGTGGGATTCCTTAGACCCAAACACAGCCGACATACAAGATCATGCTACCCCAATAACACTTTGTGCTTCGGTAATTCGTTTATTGTCTACAACCTATTTAGGATCTATCTCCATGGGAAAGTCTGAATATTACTAGGTAAACTGGAGGACCGCAACAGTTTGAATGCTTTCACCTTGTTATCTGCTAATGGACTACCCTAATAGAATATGCCTTCTAAATGTGCATAAGTTGACTTTACTATAAAAGCGTGGGAATCTCTCCACCAGAAAAACACATCATGTAATTCCTAAATTGGAGTTATGTTGAATATAATACCAACAAGCTCCATGTATTATATTCTTCTAGTAAAATAATTAAGATCAACCTCATCATTAATATTCCAGCTCCAAGTGCAATGCAACTAACTGCCTAATTCATCTATTTTTCATTTTTATGCCTGAAATGCTTTATACAGTACTGGGAAGAGCAAACTGAAAGGGATGTCGCCACACCACCTGTTGTGCCAAAAATCGATCTCGTTCCCTCGCCCAAATTACAAGAAATATTGTTGTCGAACCAGCCAATTTCTTTCGCCACTGAACTAATAAATTGCCTTAAATCTCACCACCATAAAGAGTGCTTTTTGCAGCTAACAGTGCGAATTTCATCCAACACCAAAGCCTTAATGTCATTGTACCTGAACTATAATAATGAGAACAAAAGAGAATTTTGATTCGAAAGAATTCGCCAAGCACATTTCCCAAGTAATTCCAAATTGAAATTTTCCCAATTTTCGACTGCAGCTCCTCCTTCTAGTTTAGGCTTACAAATGGAGTCCCATGAAACCCAGATTATATGTTTCTTGATTTTCATCTCACTCTAGAGGAAATCTCGTTGGATTCTGATTATCTCATTTAAGACCCCTTTTGGTGCTTTATAGAATGAGAAGAAGAAGACAAGTATTAAGTTCAAAAGAGCGTTTATGAGAGTTACTCTACCACCAAACAAGACATTATTCCCTTTCCACACAAACAACTTGACACACAAATTTAACAGAATTGGATCCCATGTAGAACACCTGCGAGGGTTAACACCTATATGGATACCCATAAGAGAGAAAGGAAACTGAATTATAGCACACGATATAAAATTAGATGCAGCCTGCAAGAAATAATGTTTAACGTTGAAGCATAAGATCTTACTTTTGTGGAAATTAACCTGCAAACCTGATGCCAATTCGGACCCTCTAAGAACCTTCTTGTTGGTCTAAATGTTTTCCCAACATGCCTTGTCCATTATGATTGTATCATATCAAAACAAGTTATCGCATACAGATAGTGGAGTAAAGCAGAATGATGAGCGAGCATTTCTTAAGAGACACGTAATTTCTTCAGTTGCAATGATGAAAAGGACGGGCGGCAGTGGATCTCCTTGGTTTAACCCCCTCTAAGCCTTAAACTCCCTTGAATGGTTTCATTTATAAAGACGGACACTTAATTGTTTCTAATGCAAACGTTGATCCAGCCAATCCATTTAGAGCCAAAATGCATACACTTGAGAAGATAAAATATATACTCCTAAAAAACTGAGCAAAGGCTTTTTCCATATCAACTTTGAATAAGAACATGTCTTTTTTAACCTTCTAGCATGATCTATCAATTTGTTAACGAGTAAAACACCATCTAACATGTTCTTATTCTTAAGAAAAGTCGTTTGATTATGGGGTATGAGCTTCTCGATGACCTTAGTGATGATTTTACAGACACTACATATTAGGTAAATTGGTTGAAAGTCGCTTAAATCTTGAGGCTTCGCCTTCTTTGGAATCAAAAATAAGAAAGATGAAGCCAATGCTTTGGGAAAAAATTTGTGATTGAAGAATTTGTTGACACAAGCGAACAATTCTTTTTTAATGAAACTTCAACAAGCTTTATAAAAATCTAAACTGAATCCATACAGGTTAGGGCTTCCCCTCTGAAACACCCTATTTCCCTAACACATAATTATAATTAAATCAGAGATTTTTCACAACATTCACACATAGGATGTTACACATCTTGAAACACACATCTGCTGATCATGTAACACTTAATTTGAATAAACATGCAACACTTGCCATCACATGTTCACCTTCACTTATGGTATCATCGCAGCGTAAATACTCAATTAAAATGCACTAATTTAATTCTCATAATAAATCTCATATCATAATTAAAAGCATCGACTCGCAAGTCTTCTCCAAATGCTTATCACACCAAAACATAAAATATGAGGGTATACATTGTCTCTCAAAAATCTCAACATAAAACAAAGAAATCGCTTCCCAGTGTTACATATCAGAGCATAACCAAAGTTAAAACCAGGAAATTTAAAATTAATAGCTCCAAAAACGAGCTTCCACTCACAACAGCGACTCTACTCTTGAGTATTTGCACAACGCTCATGTAAAGTGAGATATTAACAAGCATATACTGCAAGGTGAGATATTAACACATAGCATAATTTACACAATCTCAAATCATAGTATATCAATTACAATCTCACACCCAACACACCAATAATTCACAAATTAACAAATATACATATAACTCGTTATGCAATACAACTCGACTATGCAACTCTATGCATATTCGTGTGGTACAAACTCAACATTTGGTTCTCTCAGGAATTGGATCATCTCTCTGAATCCATGACCTCCTCCCTCTTTGAGCTCTAAGCCCTCTCTCTGAGCATGGGACAAGCCATTAGTTCCCTCTCTAAACTAGCAGACATGCCTCTTGACACCTTTCTTATGATGCATGAACATATCATCAAATAAATACGTTAAGACCGATCTTTGATCTTAACATAAATGCATTGACAACTCAAGTAATATCCTTTATGGATTACATCACATAATGCACATTACCAGTCAATAGTACAACACATGCATGCTAAAAATTCATCTCAACAAAATTATATTTCAAACATGCAACAATACAACAAACACAACTCAAAATAATCCATATTCACAACATTCCCATATTTCATACTTATTCTCAATTCTTAACATCTCGTCATAGCAACACAACTCGAGCACATATAATTATTCAACTCAATAAAATTATTAACTCACATATGTACAACTCACCATTAACTCAACATTACACACCTCAACATGTATAATTTAGGGGATCCTTTTCGGTCCTGTTCATTTTCTTGAACATACTCAGATATACATCCTCTTTTGATCAAATATTTGATTGCATCCTTGAGCTGAATGCAATTGTCAGCATTATGGCCATGTCCCATATGGAAACAACAATATTTTGATCTGTTTATCTGTGCAGATTCTCGCACGGTGTGGGGAGGTCGGATTCCCGCCTTCTTGAATTTGGTATTGACACTTTCTTGGTAGATTAGTCCCAAGGAGGTGTTTAGGGGGGTATACCTATCGTATCGAATGTACGTACCTTTATCAGTATCCTCTCTTTGCCTACGGGGGTGTCGCTACGCGAAAAAAAAAACTATATAGTCGCCATCGAATTTTATTTATCCCAATGGAGAAAGGAAAAAACATCGAGAAAACCTCATAAGGGAATGAACATGGTCTCGCAACCAAATTCGGGTTTGAAAGTCGATTACGCAAGAGGAAGGTATTAGCACCCCTCGCGTCCGTTGTACTCAATGGGATCCACTCTAGTTGTTCTAATCAAAGGGTGTGTATATCTAAAAACTTACTTGCTAAGGGAATGCATGCATGAATTAACTGGGAAAAATAAAAGGTTTTTATTAATGAGTTCGTCTGAGCTTTGCAACCCAGTGCTTACGTATCCTAAAGGGAATCAGAACTTCGTAGTTCTTGTTGAAAAAAGTTAATTTGTTCAGTGTTTTTTATGGACGATGCTAAGTTCACATTTTAACGGTTAGACAATGTGTGTTTGTGGTAGAACGAAAATAGCACGCCCTTTTTGAAAAGGTTTTAAAGAGAAAAGAAACTCGAAGGTAAAAAGGTTTGAATTTGTTGAAGTGATTTGTTAGGAGATACAACAAATGGTCCCTCAAGGCTGGGGGTATTTGAGTATTACCCCCTTAGTTTTGAAAGTGTTTGAGATACGTATTATACTAAAGTCTATGACATGAGGGCGGATACTTTATACAAATGAGCCAAGCGTCTCACGTACAAAATACTCTAAGAAGAGGTAAGGAAGGCTCCCGCTCATCTTTTCCCTATGTACTTAAGGCTCATGGCATATTTATACGTATCGTATTTATTAAGTGTGTTAGTTTCTTGGATTGGTTGGAATTTTGGTAAAACAAAGGTTGTTCAATGTTGATGTCAAGGTGGTGATGTTGCAACATTGAGTCTTAACACAGGGCTGTGTTAAGTAGTGAAGCTGTTCAATGTTTGATGTCATATGGGTGATGTCACAACATTGAGTCTTAACGCTGGGTTGTGTTAAGAGTTAAGTTGGATGTCTGATGTCACAAGCGATGTTGTGACATTAGGTCTGCAGAATTAATAACATCAGGTTTAGTGATGTTGTTAGGGTTTGCGTTTTAGCTGGAATTGTGGAGAGCTGGTAGTCTCATTGGTTGCGGATATCTTGGGATAGATATTCTCTGTTGCATAGAGATTTGATGCAGATTTGTAGGAGGTTTAAAAGCTGAAGATTTAAGAAGATTTTGAGAGAGAAAATCTGTTTTGAAGATTCAGTTTTAAATAACAAATCAGGTCAGATATTGTAGTAGTTCCAAGCCCAATTCAAAGAGCTATATAAAGCGCATCATTCCTGAAGGAAAAGTAACGAAGAAAAAGAGCTAAAGACTGAGTGTCGTTGTGTCTTCGTGTTTGTAAACCATTCGAGTGTGAGTTGGTATTATTGTTTTGAGTTGTTCTTGATCAAAGCTGTGAAGCAGAATCAAGTAGTGTTATTCAAAGTGTGTGATCTTTGAATTATATCACTGAAGTGATTTAGGGATTGAGTAGTGTTCTCATATCTAAGTGGTCTCTTAGGTAGAAGGTTCATTAAGTAGTGATTAAGTTTAGGAGATGTCAACTGGGTTGTTGAGTCTGTAAATTAATACTACTGATAGTGAAATTCATCCCTGGCTTGGTAGCCCCCAGACGTAGGTAATTAAAACCGAACTGGGTGAACAATTCATTGTGTTGATTTATTGATTTACATTGTCCATTACAGAGTGTGTTGTTGTGACATCACACGTAACATCACACGTCTGGTACCAGAATTTCAATTGGTATCAGAGCAAGCATCATGTCTGTCTCTGGGTGAGATCTAGGGAAGTTACTTTCTGGTGTAAAGATGGACAAAGAAGTTAGAGGATATGTCAACAGACCCCCTATTTTGCATGGCTCGAATTATGATTATTGGAAGCCAAGGATGATCACCTTTTTGAAATCCTTGGACAGCAGGGCTTGGAAGGCTATCATTAAAGAATGGAAAGCACCTGTTGTGTTTGAAAAAGATGATGCTGGGAAAGATAAAGAGGGCACCTCAAAGTCGAAGCCTGAAGAAGAATGGACCAAGGAAGAAGATGAGCTTGCCCTTGGAAATTCCAAAGCTTTAAATGCAATTTTCAATGGAGTGGATAAGAACATATTCAGGTTGATCAATACCTGTGAAGTTGCTAAGGAAGCTTGGGATATTTTGAAGGCTACACATGAAGGAACATCTAGAGTTAAGATGTCAAGACTTCAGCTTCTAACATCGAAGTTTGAAAGTCTGAAGATGAAGGAAGATGAGACTATCCATGACTTCCACATGAGTATTCTTGAGTTGTCCAATGCATCCAATGCTCTTGGAGAAAAGATGACAGAAGAAAAGCTTGTAAGGAAAATCCTTAGGTCCCTTCCTAAGAGGTACAAGATGAAGATGACTGCAATTGAAGAAGCTCAAGACATCAGCAAGATGAGGGTTGATGAGCTCATTGGATCTCTTCAAACATTTGAGTTAGGGTTAAGTGAAGAAGAACCTGAGAAGAAGTCTAAGAGTATAGCTTTAGTTTCCAGTTCTGAAGAAACCAAGAAAGAGAAAGTAGAGGACTCTCAGGAGGAGTTGTCTCAGGCTATTGCTTTGCTGGGTAAACAGTTCAACAAAGTTATGAAGAGGATAAATAGGAGTTATAATCCCAATGTTAAGAACATTACCTCTGACATCAACAGATCAGGAGAACAAGGGAAGAAGTCTAAAGATGAAGAAAAATCCAGTAATGACAGAGGGATACAATGCTTTGAGTGTGAAGGGTATGGACATGTCAATAAGGAATGTCCTACTTTTCTAAAGAAGCAGAAAGGGTTATCATCTTCTTAGTCTGACAGTGAGAGTGAATCAAAAGAAAATTCAGCTAAACTTGTTAGAGCTATGGTGGGGGTTTATGAGTCAGATAATGAGTCTTGGAATGATGAGGTTACTTATGATGAACTTGCTGTCACTTATAAAGATCTTTTCATGAAAAGTGAACAAGTGTGTCTTGAAGGAGAAAAGCTGAAGAAAACCATAATACAGTTAAAAGCAGAAAAGACTGACCTTGAAGCTGAAGTCAGTATACTTAACTATAAGCTGGACTCTATGACCAAAACTATCAGAATGTTGAATAATGGTACTAATGCGTTAGACAACATTCTTAGTATTGGGAAGATAGCTAGAGACAAATGTGGTTTGGGATTCACCAGTGATGCAGGTTCTATCACCCCAAAACCAGTGATGTTAAAACATCATGACAGAACTCCATCTAAGAAGAAATACAGACGCTGGAGGTGTCACCATTGTGGATGTTTTGGACACATTAAGGCTTATTGTTATAAGCTACATGGGTATCCACAGAAGGCTCATCAGGTTGTTCCCAAACAGAACTGTTATAAAGAAAGGCAGGTTTCCAAGCCTAAGAAGCAATGGGTCCCTAAAGTTAAGGTTACCAACTTGATAGCTCATACTTCTTTAAGGGTTTCTACCAAAGAAGACTGGTACTTTGACAGTGGGTGTTCAAGGCACATGACTGGAGTAAAGAATCTGTTGGTAGATGTGAAGCTTGATTCTTCAGGATATGTTACATTTGGTGATGGGGTCAAATGAGAGATCAAGGGGAGTGGTAAACTGAACTGTGCTGGTGCTCCCATACTGGAGGATGTTCTTCTTATTAAAGGACTGACTGCTAATTTGATTAGCATTAGTCAACTTTGCGATCAAGGATTTAAAGTGGACTTTACAAAGTCTGAATGCATTGTCAAAGGTGATAAAGGAGAAGTCATTATGAAAGGAGTCAGGTCTAAGGACAACTGTTATCTTTGGGTGCCACAAGACTCAAGTTCTTCCACTTGTGTTTTTGCTAAAGAAGATGATGTCAAAATCTGGCATCATACGTTGGGACATCTTCACCTAAAGGGAATGGAGAGAATCATCTCCTTAGAAGCAGTCAGAGGAATTCCCAAACTTAATATTGAGGAAGGAAAAGTGTGTGGAGACTGTAAAAAAGGGAAGCAGACAAAGATGTCTCATCCGAAGCTTCAACATGACACCACCTCCAAGGTATTGGAACTACTTCATATGGACTTGATGGGACCTATGCAGGTGGAAAGTCTGGGTGAAAAGAAATATGCATATGTAGTTGTGGATGACTATTCTAGGTACACCTGGGTGAACTTCATCAAAGACAAATCAGAGGTGTTTGATGTTTTTAAAGATCTTTGTCAAAAACTCCAAAGAGAAAAGAAGAGTAAGGTTATCAGAATAAGAAGTGATCATGGAAGAGAGTTTGAGAATAGCAAGTTTGAAGAATTCTGCTCTGCTGAAGGTATAAGTCATGAGTTTTCTTATCCTATTACTCCTCAGCAAAATGGAGTAGTTGAGAGGAAGAACAGAACTATCCAAGAATCTGCTAGAGCTATGATTCATGCCAAGAAACTTCCCTATCATTTCTGGGCTGAAGCCGTGAATACTGCCTGTTACATTCACAACAGGGTTATCCTGAGAAGAGGCACTTCATCCACTCTGTATGAGCTATGGAAGGGAAGAAAACCTAATGCTAAATACTTTCATGTTTTTGGAAGTAGATGTTATATTCTGGCTGATAGAGAACAGAGAAGAAAATTGGATTCCAAAAGTGATGAAGGTATATTTTTGGGATATTCTACTAACAGCGGAGCATATAGGGTTTTTAACTCTAGAACCAAGGTGATGATGGAGTCAATCAATGTGGTGATTGATGACAAGGACAAGCAGGAAGATGATGATGATGTCCTAGATGATGTTGGAACATCAGTTGGTGAAGTTAATCCAGATGCGGAAGACAGAAGTCCAATTCCTAGTGTTGCTGCTGCTGAGCCTGAAACTGAGCAACCTCATAAGGATCCCTCCATCAGAGTGTAGAAGGACCACCCAAAGGAGCTCATTATAGGAGATCCAAACTCTGGAGTGAGGATGAGGTCAAGAGATGTTATAGCAAGTTCATGCTTTGTCTCCAAAATTGAGCCAAAGAATGTCAAGGAAGCATTGACTGATGAGTTTTGGATAAATGCAATGCATGAAGAGCTGGAGCAATTCAAGAGGAATGAAGTATGGGAGCTTGTACCTAGGCCTGATGGAGTTAATGTGATTGACACCAAGTGGATCTACAAGAATAAATCTGATGAACAAGGAGTGGTCACCAGAAACAAGGCTAGATTGGTTGCTCAGGGATACACTCAGGTTGAAGGAATTGATTATGATGAAACCTTTGCTCCTGTGGCAAGGCTGGAATCTGTCAGATTGCTCTTAGGTGTGGCTTGTAATTTCAAATTCAAGCTTTTTCAGATGGATGCTAAAAGTGCCTTCTTGAATGGTTACCTAAACGAAGAGGTGTATGTTGATCAACCAAAAGGATTTATTGATCCAACATTTCCTGACCATGTGTACAAACTAAGGAAAGCTCTATACGGTTTGAAGCAAGCACCAAGAGCTTGGTATGAAAGACTTACAGATTTCTTGGTTGTGAATGGCTACAGAAAAGGAGGGATTGACAAGACTTTGTTTGTTAAAGAGGAAGGAGGAAAACTGATGATAGCTCAAATCTATGTTGATGACATAGTATTTGGTGGGATGTCAGATGCAATGGTGAAACATTTTGTGGAACAGATGTAGTCTGAATTTGAAATGAGTCTTGTTGGTGAGCTGAACTATTTTCTTGGTCTACAAGTTAGACAAATGGAGGACTCCATATTCATTTCACAGAGCAAGTATCCAAAGAACATAGTGAAGAAGTTTAGTCTAGAGAATGCTAATCATAAGAGGACTCCTGCTCCTACTCATCTAAAATTATCCAAGGATGAACATGGTGTCAGTGTGGATCAAAGTTTATATAGAAGCATGATTGGGAGTCTATTGTATCTCACAGCTAGCAGACCTGACATTGCTTTTGCTGTTGGAGTTTGTGCCGGATATCAATCTGAACCTAAGGCTAGTCACTTGAATCAAGTGAAGAGGATCTTGAAATATGTTAATGGCACTAGTGACTATGGGATGCTGTATAGTCATGGTTCTGGAACTGAGTTAAGGGGATATTGTGATGCTGACTGGGCTGGGAGTGCTGATGATAGGAAAAGCACTTCAGGAGGTTGTTTCTTCTTAGGGAATAATCTGATATCATGGTTTAGTAAGAAGTAGAATTGTGTGTCTCTCTCTACTGCTGAGGCTGAGTACATAGCAGCAGGGAGTAGTTATTCTCAACTTGTTTGGATGAAGCAAATGCTGACTGAATACAATGTCAAGCAAGATGTCATGACATTGTACTGTGATAATCTGAGTGCTATCAATATTTCTAAGAATCCTATTCAGCATAGCAGGACTAAGCATATTGATATAAGGCATCATTTTATAAGAGAGTTGGTTGAAGACAAAGTAGTTGTCTTAGAACATGTAGCTACAGATAAGCAATTAGCTGATATTTTCACTAAAGCCTTAGATGCAAACCAATTTGAAAGTTTAAGAAGTAAATTGGGAATTTTCATTTATGAAGATTAAGTGTGCTGGAGAGTGTATTGTGCAGTTGTGTACTTTATTGAAAATTGATTCAACTGCTGAAGACATACAAGATTGGAGTTCATAAAATGTTACAAACAAAGAGTCTACAGATTGTCCCAACCCCCTGAATCTAGAAAAGTTTTCCAGTCTTCATCCCATTCATCATCAGAAGCATGTCGTTGCACTGGAGGTTTCTTGCTGGTTTTCATTTTGGTCTCTGATGTCCTGCCAGCTCTTGTTGCTCCTGAAGTAGTTGCAGCTGCAGTCATTGTTTTGCTTCTCTGCTGAGGTGGATCTAAAGTCGTGCTCTTCTGCTTGAAGTTCTTTGTTGCGCCTTTGCTGTTTGACTGGCTCATTCTTGGTTGTTGAGTGGTGCTGCTAAAAGAAAGGCTTGTGTTTATAATGAAAAACTAGGAGCATAGTTTGTATCGACTGAACAGTCTATGTGTTGGAACTTGTGTTTTTGGGAAGCATGATGTTTGACCATGTCTTTATGTCAGAACATTATGTTTGGTGATTGTCAAATTGTGGCTAAAAAGGGGGAGAGTTAGCCTAGGTGTGTAGAGTGTACCCTATATCTGGTGTGGTGCAGATGTTGAGGGGGAGTGTGCATGTTGAACAACTGGTTATGCTGGTTCTGGTTTTGAGGGGGAGCACCATTGTTGATTGTTGAAAATTGTAGCTGGTGCTGCAGCAGAGTTTTGTGTGAAGTGAAGTCATTATGTATGCCGTGCTTGAAGTTTCAAAAAATATTCAAGTTTATTCCGCTGCTGAAGTCTCTGAAGGTGCAAAGATTGTTTTAGCCAAAATTAGCCAAAGGGGGAGATTGTTAGTTTCTTAGATTGGCTGGAATTTTGGTAAAACAAAGGTTGTTCAATGTTGATGTCAAGGTGGTGATGTTGTAACATTGAGTCTTAACACTGGGCTGTGTTAAGTAGTGAAGTTGTTCAGTGTTTAATGTCATATGGGTGATGTTACAACATTGAGTCTTAACACTGGGCTGTGTTAAGAGTTAAGTTGGATGTCTGATGTCACAAGCGATGTTGTGACATTAAGTCTGCAGAATTAATAACATCAGGTTTAGTGATGTTGTTAGGGTTTGCGTTTTAGCTGGAATTGTGGAGAGCTGGTAGTCTCATTGGTTGCGGATATCTTGGGATAGATATTCTCTGTTGCATAGAGATTTGATGCAGATTTGTAGGAGGTTTAAAAGCTGAAGATTTAAGAAGATTTTGAGAGGGAAAATCTGTTTTGAAGATTCAGTTTTAAATAACAAATCAGGTCAGATATTGTAGCAGGTCCAAACCCAATTCAAAGAGCTATATAAAGCGCATCATTCCAGAAGGAAAAGTAACGAAGAAAAAGAGCTAAAGACTGAGTGTTGTTGTGTCTTCGTGTTTGTAAACCATTCGAGTGTGAATTGGTATTATTGTTTTGAGTTGTTCTTGATCAAAGCTGTGAAGCAGAATCAAGTAGTGTTATTCAAAGTGTGTGATCTTTGAATTATATCACTGAAGTGATTTAGGGATTAAGTAGTGTTCTCATATCTAAGTGGTCTCTTAGGTAGAAGGTTCATTAAGTAGTGATTAAGTTTAGGAGATGTCAACTGGGTTGTTGAGTCTGTAAATTAATATTACTGATAGTGAAATTCATCCCTGGCTTGGTAGCCCCCAGACGTAGGTAGTTAAAACCGAACTGGGTAAACAATTCATTGTGTTGATTTATCGATTTACATTGTCCATTGCAGAGTGTGTTGTTGTGACATCACACGTAACATCACACGTCTGGTACCAGAATTTCAAAGTGTTTTTGTATTTGATAAAGAAGAGAAGTTTTGTCTTTTAAAAGAAAAGAAAATACAATGCAAAAAAGGAAAAGCAAAGTCTAAAGGGAAACTTGATCCTAATTGTTGTCATGCAAAGTGGACTTAAGGTTAAGATTGAAGGGAATCTAACCTAATGTTATCATGCATCAGTGGCCCTAAGGTTGAGATCAAGGGAAATCTTAATCGTGTTATCATGCTTGGATAGAAACCCTAATTTATATCTTAATTTAATCTTAATCAAAGATTAAGTTGAATTAAGAAACCTGAGGGAACATGGGAGTGCACAAGCGAGCAATCGAGCAATAACATCAAGTACCAAGCAATGTTAAGGTCACTCAACAAATATCATGCCACAACTCATCAAAAGAAAATTCTCAAGATCAATCATCAAATTATCAAGAACATGGCAAAAGGAATTATCAATCTTAAGTCATCACAAAGATAGAGAAAAAATCAAGACATAAGAATCAATCTCAATTAATCATCTCAGGCATTAAGAAGATCATCATAATTTTTCATCAAAAATAAACATCAAGCTCATGACAAGGTTTAGATAAAAAAATTCATCACAAAAGGAAGAGAATTAAAACATGAATATTCAATGTATTTCAATCAACATTATTATGGTTTCTCCCCTCAAGAGGCAAGTCAAAATCAGTAAAACCCAAATCATTATCGGCAGTAATGTTGGCAACAACCCTTTCAAACCGGTTAACAGATATCTCCTGAGGTACGAATGCAGTATTCAGGAGCTTCATCAAAGCATTACGCTGAGCTTCAAAACATAACAGCATTGATAAGATGGAAATCTTATAAGGCATTTGGTTGAGCTGTTCAACCACTTTATAGTCACTCTTCTTAATAATTCTCAACAACTCCTAAACTTTTTTGGAGGACGACGCTTCTAGAGTGAAACTTTTCACTGGGTCATCAGTTGCTACTTGTTTGCCCCTGGCCTTAGCAAAAGCATCGACACTATTTTCTTGGGGAGGTTGTGGATAAGCAAATATTCGACCACTACGGGTGAACCTACCAGTACCGACAAAGTTATCAACATTTAGTTCATCAATCACGGGAGACTCAATTTCTTGCTTATGCCCCTGATAATACAATTCAGTACCATAATGCCATGGCACAGCTTTGGTACTCTCGTAAGGAACATGACTAGGTGTAGTAAAAACCAAAGGAGGTTGCCTTGCTGGCGCAGGAATCTGAATTGGAGAATACAGAATGGAGATAACAGTAGCATCATTGCTAGTAACACCTTTGTTAATAGAAATTCTATCAAACTGAATTCGACCTTCCTCTATCATGCTTTGAATACCATCCTTCAACACAACACAACCCTCAGGCTGAATAATGTACTGCTTGCAATTAAAGGAACACCTAGGAAAAACATCACCCTTGAGCAAATGTTCTTTGACAAAAGACAAATGAGTCTTCAACAGATTCACGTCCATAACCAGATTCAACCCATCGACCCTTTCAATAGCATTCACAGCAGGACCATTATGTGATGGCATTGGATTCTGAATTACATTAGGACCATTGTTTGGAGTGAACTCAATAGCTTTTGAATAAATTAAATCGTGGACTTTATGCTTCAAAACTTTGCAGTTCTCAATGTTGTGACCAGGTGCCTCATAATGGAATTCACACCTGGCATTAACATCATAACCAATAGGAAGTTTTGCAGGAGGATGACCCAAAATACGGAGTTCAATCAACTGAAGTTTAAGCAAGTGTCGAAGCAACTGAGCATACGACATTGGAATTGGGTCAAAGTGTCTTTCAGGTATATTTTGTCTCTGTTGATATGGTTGAGGAGCATAAGGTTACTGATATGGTTGTCATTAATGTGGTGCAATTGGAATAGACATAGCAGCTACATGCTGATATGGCGTCTGATAAACTCGACCTTTGCCTTTGTAAGAAGACACAACATTAGTTTCCCCCCTTATTCTTGGGGAATCCAGCATAAGGTTTATTTCCTCCTCCAGAGGAACTAGCAACAACTTAAATCTTACCCATCTTTATACCACTTTTGACTCTTTCTCCAACCGTTACCAAATCAGAAAAACCAACAGAAGTACTTTCAACCATCCTATCATAATAAGGACCCTGCAAGGTGCTCATAAACATATCAACAAGCTCTCTCTCTCCATCATTGGAGGTTGAACTCGTGCAGCCAACTCGAGCCACCTCTGGGCATACTCCTTTAATGTCTCATTGGACCCCTGAGTAAGACTCTGAAGTTGAGTCCTGTTGGGTGCCATATCAATAGTATACTTATAATGTTTGATGAATGCCTCAACAAGCTCTCTCTAACTACGAATATAAGTCTTCTCTAACTGCATATACCATTCCAATGATGCCCTAGTCAGACTATCTTGGAAAAAGTGCACCAACAACTTTTCGTCATCAGAATAAGCAAACATCTTCCTGTAATATGCCCTAATATGAATCTTAGGACAAGTTGTCCCCTTATACTTATCAAAGTCAGGTACTTTGAACTTAGTAGGAACCCTCACACCTGGTACCAGACCCAGGTCAGCAACATCTAATCCAATAGTATTGTGGCTCTCCATAACCCTCATCATTTCTTCGAGCATACGGAGCTTCTTCTCAACTTCAGTAGGAAACCCCATATTAACACTGTGCATAGAAAACACATCATCATGATTATCCATTTCCAACTGAGAAATAAGAATTTCAACAGCATTCTTCCCTGTTGTGTCAGCAACTCTTCAGGAGTGGGTTGAGGATCAACATTATTCTAAGGAGGATCAACACCATTTGGTGGATTCATAACACCAACAGGAGGATTAACACCAGAAGATTGGCCTGGGTTCTCAATAGCAGGTTCAGTGACAACATCAGGCCTTTGCACAAGTGCCCTCAATTCATCCTGACCACGAGTCATGGCCTGAATCACATCCATAAACCAACCCATATGGGTCCTTATCTCAGTCCTCATCTTAACCATATATGTGTGTAACTGCTCCATGATTAGGCTTTGATTGTTACGAGTTGCGTAGTGGTGAAAATTTGGATTAGAAATTCTATCGAGAAAACCAAATCAGAATAAGAAAACCATCTCTAAACACCTGTCATGAATGCATGTATGCATGAAAATGCATGAGTGTATGCAAATGCTATGTTCAATTATTTTCAGGGAATCTACATACTTTGATTCATGTTTTAAGCAAGAGAAATACAAGAGATAAATGGAACACTAGCAGAACAAACTTATATCATTAAATGGAAATTAGAGAAATAGCAGTACAAGTTCATAAAACAAAAGCCATATGCAAAGTACAAAGACAAAAGATCTTAATCAACATGCCTGATAGTGATCTCAACAACATCAAAGCACACAACACTAAGATGTATCATCAATCTCCACAAGGGTAAGTCTTCCCCAACCATGGTGCTTCTTGCTCCAGTCTTAAGCTTCCTTGAAGAGCTTCTTAGTTGCATCATGCTTTGGCCTCTGAATCAATTCTTGGATAAGAACGCCCCTCATGTTAATGATACCCTCTACGTAACGGCACTGATGCTCCCAATGATCATTTTCCTCCTGAAGTTTGTTGATGTCAACCCTTTCAGGATGAGATTTAACTCTAGGTCCCTTGACTTCAGCTTGAACTTTGAGTTTTTCAATCTCTGCTAAGGCTTTGTCCAACTGGAATTGGCGTCAAATGAGCTGATGATCAACTTTGTCCTTATAACGACGTTCTTCTTTGAGCTCCTTTTCTTTACCCTTGAGTTGCTTCTTCAAGTCTTCAACCTGAACTTTGTACTGATCCTCCATTTCCTTACGAGATCTCATAAGGTATTCCCATTGCTTTTTCAACTTAAAGATATTTTGTTCAGCCCTAACCAAATCTTCATTCCTATCATCAATGGTGAGAGCAACCCCACCCAATTATCCACCAATCCTTTGTCTCTTTCTGCTTTCCACCTTAACAATGTTGTATTTCCTTTTAAGCAACTCAGTCCTTAACTTGACTTCATAAGACATCTCATTCTTTGCATGAGTAACTCTATAGACTTGCCTCTTTAAATCTTCATTCTCCTCACGCAGTTCTTGATTGGTGGCTTTGAGCTTGTTGTACTTCTCAATGGATATAAAAGTGGGTTAAACACGAACTTGTGGATATAATGGGAGCTTCCACAGGAAAAGGCAAGTGATATGTCTCAACCCTTTTCTATACCCATTCAACATAAAGTGGATAAGCTACATAATCATTCTTTCCAAAATATGAATTTTCCATCCAATGAATCTTTTGCCAAGCATTAACAACTTTCTTCAACAACTCAGGACTTTCAATCACATTACAAAAAAGAGATTCCTCCACATCTTTGTCCTTTGGTTGATCCTTCAAAGCATAACCTAATTGTCTTTGAGAAAGAACAAGGTTGTAATTAATACCACCTCTCACTCCCATAAAAGGCACATTTAGGAATTCTCCACAACTCTGAATGATCTCCGTCCCATCAAGCTTTCTGTTATACCAAATGATGTACTTAGTAGTAAGACCCATCAACCTCTGGGACCACTTCGAGGATTCTTTAGTGTCCACAAAAGCACCAGTATGAGGAAGATGACTCATGAACCACCTGTAGAGAAGTGGGACACAACAAATAACAAGTTCACCTTTCTTTTTCTCATTCATGGTATGCACAAAATAATAAACATCTTCAAGTATGGCAGGCACATGATTTCTCATCATAAAGATACGAATAACATTCATATCTACAAAATCCACCACAATAGGAAAGAGGATAATCCCATAAATGCAAAGAGCTAGGATTGTATTGAAAGCACTCCAACTGCAGGAATCAGCAAAAACATTGGCTTTACCCACCAAGAAACTCAGATGAAATCCAGCAAGGCCTCCATTAACCTTAAGGTTGGCTTCCACAATAGTTTTGCTCAAATAAAGAGCAGCAGCAATCTGGTGAGACTTGGGAACCTCCATGGAATTGTGAAAAGGCACCTGATTCTTGATACGAATCCCTTAGATATGAGAATACTCCTCCAAGGTGGGAGCTAAATGTTAGTTAGGAAAAGTGAAACATCTCAGAGGAGGGTCATAAAATTGAAGCAGAGTGTGGATGATACCTTTATCAAAAGGTGTGACTGGTGTGTGAAGAATGCCCAAGATTTTACCAAACTCCTTCTTGAAATCATTTACACTATCTGAAGTAGCCCTGGCAACCAAATTATAAAGAGAACTCAGAGTGGGTGTCAAGAACTTGTAACCAATGTTACTCTTCCTACCAGTGTCCATCTCAAAGGAACGTTTAACAACAAGACTCAAAGATAAGATCCCTTGAAATAAAATAATATGTATGTTATGGATATATTATAATGCTATGAATGCAAAGACATGGAATCAAAGTTTCCACATATTCTGGATAATTGCTGCACTGATCTTTGAACATAACATGTTCAAAAGTTTGCCTATTTCAGAACACAAGAAAACCAGGTAGGATGAAGGTCAAAGTTTCCTGCAAAAATCCCATCCCCTCTCACTGGTGGGTTTTAGTCTTGAATAGAGGTTCCTAAAGGTCTCTTAAGTCGCGAGCTCTATATGAAAACACCATGTCTAGTGCATAGGCATACAAGTCAAAGACATCCCCAAGAAAACCTCATCTGGATGTGGGTCTCGTGGCAACTCACCGCAACAGGCGCTACGCGAGTCAACACGACTATCCACTATAATCCTGTGTGTATCCTCAAGCCTAGGTAGTGGGCTTATCACTCAGAATAACAACCTAACCCAACAATACAACAATATCCAGAATAATAGGAATAGCTGAATTAAAATGCAATGAATGAGCAAGTAAAGCATAAAGATAAACACCCAATGAATAGAAACAAACAAGAGCTAGGACTTACTTGTTTATGTACCCCCAGCAGAGTCGTTATGCGAAAAAAACTACAGAGTTGCCATCGAACTTTATTTATCCCAACGGGGAAAGAAAAAAACATCAAGAAAACATCATAAGGGAATGAACATGGTCTCACAACCAAATTCGGGTTCGGGAGTCGATTACACAAAGGGAAGGTATTAGAAACCCACACGTCCGTTGTACTTAACGGGATCCACTCTGGTTGTTCTAATCAAAGGGTGTGTATATCTAAAAACTTACTTGCTAAGGGAATGCATGGATGAATTAACTGAGAAAAATAAAAGGTTTTTATTATTGAGTTCGTCCGAGCTTTGCAACCTAGTGCCTACGTATCCCAAAGGGAATCAGAACTCTGTAGTTCTTGTTGAAAAAAGTTGATTTGTTGGGTGTTTTTTATGGACGATGCTAAGTTCGCATTCTAGCAGTTAGACAACGTCTGTTTGCGGTAGAACGAAAATAGCATGCCCTTTCTGAAAAAGGTTTTAAAGAGAAAAGAAACCCGAAGGTAAAAAGGTTTGAATTTGTTGAAGTGTTTTGTTAAGAGATACATAAAATGGTCCCTCAAGGTTGGGGGTATCTGAGTATTACCCTTTTAGTTTTGAAAGTGTTTGAGATACGTATTATACTAAAGTGTATGACATGAGGGCGAATACTTTGTACAAATGAGCCAAGCGTCTAACATACAAAATACCCTAAGAAGAGGTAAGGAAGGCTCCCGATCATCTTTTCCCCATGTACTTAAGCCTCATGGCGTATTTATATGTATCATATTTATTAAGTGTTTTTGTATTTGATAAAGAAAAGTAGTTTTATCTTTTAAAAGAAAAGAAAATGCAATGCAAAAAAAGAAAAGCAAAGTCTAAAGGGAAACTTAATCCTAATTGTTGTCATGCAAACTGGACTTAAGGTTGAGATTGAAAGGAATCTAACCTAATGTTATCTTGCATCAATGGCCCTAAGGTTGAGATCAAGGGAAATTCTAATCATGTTATCATGCTTGGATAGAAACCCTAATGTCTATCTTAATTCAATCTTAATCAAAGATTAAGTTAAATTAAGAAACCTAAGGGAACATGGGAGCACACAAGCAAGCAATCAAGCAACAACATCAAGTACCAAGCAATGTTAATGTCACTCAACAAATATCATGCCACAACTCATCAAAAGAAAACTCTCAATATCAATCATGAAATCATCAAGAACATGGCAAAGGGAATGATCAATCATAAGTCATCACAAAGATGGAGAAAAAATCAAGACATAAGAATCAATCTCAATTAATCATCTCAAGCATTAAGAAGATCATCACAAATTTTCATCAAGAATAAACATCAAGCCCATGGCAAGGTTTAAATAAAAAATTCATCACAAAAGGAAGAGAATTAAAACACGAAGATTCAATGCATTTCAATTAACCTTAAGCATCAAGAAAATCCTCCTAATTCACCAATAAAATGGTACAAAAACATCCAAGTAATTCATCAAGGATATGACACATGTTTGAATCAAAGGATCAACATACATGAATAAAATCAAAGCATAAAAATCAATTAAAATGCTAAAAATAAAATTCCTAAAATATATCACATGCATCTTCTATTTTTTAATCATTTTCTAGTATTAAAATCATGTAAAAAATAAAGAAAATCAATTAAAATAAAATAAAAAAGAATTAAAACAAATGTATTGAATAGGGAGGTGCACTGGCAGAATAAGGCGTGTGTGAGCAAAAACATGCTAGGCCCGATGATTCAAGTCCAGGAAGCATTTTTTGTCATAAAGCAATCAGTACAAACAAAAATAGATGCATTGGGCCTAAACTAGGGGTGTGCATAACATCTGTGTATGCAGGCCCAAACACGCAATACACAACATCCATTTCACTTTCCTATTTTCTGATTTCAATTATTATTATTAAAAGAAAAAGAATAAAAAAAATTAAACAAAATTGAAGCAAAACGACAGCGTATTGATTCAAATATTCAAAATATGGCGCACATACTTCTCCTTCTTCTCAGATCAATCACATGCTCCGTCCAGAAATAAAAAACAACTACATCACTTGCATCGTTTTGTCATGCTGATTCCAAAAACCAAACTAGTTTTCACAGATTCGTTCTCAATCTCAAACAATCTCACAAATACAGTCAAACCCTAAGCAAATCTAATTGAAATTAAATCCAGTACATTGTGAATTGAAGTTCAAGATGTTAGGGATAATGATCAGCAAACAGATGCGCACACACTGGTATCAAATTTGATGCAAAACAATGATGAAATGATATAGAACAAGGAGCAAGAAAGCTTACCTATCGAGGTGTGTCTGATGCCTCTTTTATGATGGAGATGATGATTAATAATGATAAAAAAAGCTTCCTTAATGCTCTAGGAATATGAAACTATACTCCACTTGCTTTGATTTCTACTAAAACTCTCCAAGCAAATCCACTTGTATGATGAAGAAGATGAAGTTGAACTTAGCAATGTGATGGTTTCAGAAGAAAACTAATGCATACAAAAGCTTAGAAATGAAGAGTTGATGAAGAGTGGATGAAGAATTTGCAGAGAAAACCAAGAGATATTGAGATTCAAAATTCTGAAAATTGAGAGAGTTTTTTGCGATTTTGATTTGTGAAATGTGGTCTATGGTGAAAATGGAGGGAACAGAGGTTTATAGTGGCTAGGTTTGGAGGGAATGGAGGTTATGAAACAAGCATGAGGTCTAGAGTTTGTTATTGCGTGGTATGAAGTTAGTTAGAGTGAAAAATGAACTTCAAGTTACAGGTTTGTATCAAGGCTTGGTTACAAGGCTTTGGCCCAGTTTTTGCTTTGGTTTAAGTTGGTTAGGGTAAGGAAAAATAAGATGGCATCATGAATCATGTTGAGCAAGGTTAATTTTCCAATTCCACTTTCTTGTTTTGAGATATTTGCAAGCTTTTTCACATGTTGCAACAGGTGCGTGGTTTGGCTATTTTAAGCAATGCTTGAATTGATTTTGGTTATGTGGGACATGTTGTATAAGAGGTATAATGCATGAGGTGGATGTTCTATTGTAACTAAATTTGTAAAGTTTGTTTGGACCATTTGGACCATTCATTTTGGACATATTTGGAAACAAACCCTTTAGCATTGATTCATGTTTTTATACGAGAATAAAATTGGGAATGCTTTGGATTATTGGACAGATTTTGAACATAAGTGAAACAAAGCAATGAAAAGTTTAAATGAAGTGGTTTATGGCAAATGTATGGGTTTAAGCATTTTTAAGACTTAACAAACGGATGAACATGATTTGCAATTTTGGACATATAAACTTTAATGAATGGTGATGATATTTATAACTTGGACATTTGAAACTTGAATATAAAAAGGATGATGAGTTGTTGGACTTGAAACCAATATGAATGCCTTAAATTTAAATTACTTGCTTGCCAAGAAATCCACCTAAATGAATCTTTGAATTTTTCATATTTACTACATTTGATCCAATAAACTACCTTTGATATTTTGATCCAGTTTTGAACCATGTAATCACTTGTACCAATCTTCAAATTAAACCTCAATTCAACTCCTCAATCCACAAGTAACTTATAGTACAAGCAATAAGCAAATGAAATAAATGATGATGTATTGAGCATAATGAACCTCTTGCCTCCTGTCTTATACCATAACTTGAGGTTTTGCAATTCTATCCACAAACCCTTAACTTGATGATCCTAAATGGAATGCCTTGAGAAGTTCTTGATGATGCATCAGACTTAAAGTGTAGAGAAACTTGTCATGAAACCCTAATCTTCCATTGATGACTTTAATACAAGACAATGCTTTGGGGAATCCTTTTATGATGTTTAAAACTTAATCTCCATGAGATGCACATTGAATGAAGAAAATGGCTTGAGTTGTTGAAGAACCAAAACCCTAGTCCATAGCCTTCTCAATTGAGAACAATAATGAAAATCTAATCACTTGAAGCTTTTGAGAAATTTTGAAGAAGATGACCTTGATACTTGATGAACCTTGATAAGAAGATGCTCATGTTGATGAGAGTTTAAACCTTGCCTCAAATTAAATGTAGTAGGAACCAAATGAATCTCCTTTGAATATGGGAAGCCCAAATCACAAGAAAACTCTTGATCCCATGTCTTTAGGAGCTCAATGAAATGAATGATTGTGAATTCATGACCTAGTGGATAAATGCATATGTATGAGAAACAAAAACCAATTAAGGTTAGAAACATGAAGGCAAATTTTGGGGTACAACAGGGGGTCCTTTCCTACTGAGCGCTCGGAACGAATATCAACGGATGAGGCCGGATTATCGAAGAAAATGTTCAGTTTATCCTCAAGTGTTATATATGTTTGAGCCAAGATTAACATCTCTTGAGCTGTCCTAACGTTTTTCTTCCCCAATTTGGTGCGAAAATGATTGTTGCGAATAAGGCAATTCTCGAAGATCTAGCACTGAAGATATTATTCGGTTCCTTCCACTTATATTGCGACTTGAGGGAATCCATCAATGTAGGATTGCAAGCCTTTTTTCGCTCCTTGCATGATACAATTGAGGGCGACTATAGTGACCAGTTATATTTTCAGTGCGGTAAAATACGTAGAAAACCGATAACAAAAATCCATCCATAACTCGATGTACCCATTGTGAAGGCCGTTAAACCATAATAGTGTTTGTCTGACCAAAGCCAGTGCCAATAATTTGCATTTGGAGGCATCATTACTGCAATAATAGTTGAGTTGATCGTTGACAAGTTGCACATGCTCGTCGGGATCCCCTTTTCTGTTGTACTCCTACAATTTGAGAGGTTTTTGCATGGATTTAGGGATTTTGGTCTCCAGGATACAAATACATAAAGTATGTGTTAGGTTGTGCTCGGCTTGGTTGACGCTCATCACGACCCGAGGATGAAGCATAACTCATTCGGTTTCCTTCTAGACTCTTAGGACAAGAAATATGCTTACCACCTTTGGAGCGTTCTTTCGATTTTTAGACTTTTCCTTCTTCTTTCATCGTCAGCGATTTCGGTTATTCGAGACTGATTTCTCCTTGACTATACTTTTTGTTGTGTATTTTCCTGAGGTTGAACGTGTTGGAGGCTTTCCTCAAAACGAAGGAACCTTTCTTCTATCGCCTTTGAGTTTTGCTATCAAACGATGTTGTAGATACCGTTAATCAACTCATTTACACCTTGAGATCCAAGGTTCACTTTGAGATTTCCAAAACCTCACGAGATCTCAGGTCGTTCCTGATCGGAGAGGATCAGAAGGAGATCGTCGCAGCCTTCGTGTAGGGCAGGAGTTGATGCTCGTAGGAGAGGAGAATGGGGGGGCGTACCTGCAAGGTACTCCGATGCCAAAGTGAGAGTTTGGACAAGAGGAGAAAAGCAAGTACAAAGTAAGAATGTAAGAGATTAGATACCTGACCCTCTCAAGTGAGAGGGTATTTATAATATACCCCCAGCGCGGGGCCAAGATCTCTCCTCGCGAGTAGGGTGCCTGCTCGGCGAATGAGAGACTGCCAAGTGGAGGACACAACGCGTGGTCCTCTGACTTGGTCCAACTATCCCCGCAAGATCCAGGGAGGGAGTTGGTCGCGTGAACTGACAAGCGAGTGGGGGGGACGTGCCCAACAGCTATATTGTGCCTATTGGGCCTGTTCGCCAACTATAATGGATTGGGCCTGATCCTTAAGGGCAGGAAGCCCTGCCCGGTCCAGAACAATTCCGTTGCAATTGGAGACGAAACTTGACGGCTGACGCAACGATGTATAGAGTGTTCTCGTTCGTGGTGGAGAGAGAGTTACACTCGTTCGTTAAAAAATGTTGACATTGAGATTTCCATCGCCAATTGAAGGTGTAGTATTCAGTCAATTGGTGGTTAGGGATACCGCACCAGCGACTGCCCAAGCGGCTTCGCGTGCGACAGTGGAATGAGTGGTTCTCGATCCAGTCATTTATGTAATTCGACAAAATTTTGAAACGGCGAAAAACTAAGATCTAAAGAATTATTGTATCTTAATCAGCGTTCTCCTTAATTTCCCGATCGAGAGAGAATTTTCTTCAATTTGTTGGGTTCACTCTTTTGAAGTCGAAGAGAACCTCACGCTATAGGAATGCCCTTAGAATTAGGGAATCGTAAGATACGCGGGAATCAAAATTCGTTTTCCACAGATAACACCATTGTTCCATATAAGAACTAGAAATATATGTGGTCATAGAAGCTGCAGTGGTGGAGAGCTTTCCGATGCGATAGATCAGTGGGTGTACCTGTAAGGTTAACACTCCAATGCTCAAGTCAATATGTGAGTGTGAGAGAGAATATTCAAATTGCATTCAAAAACTATTACATGAATTGGCACCATCTCGTATATATAGATGAGTCAAATAACTAACTTGATAACTAACTGACGTGAGATGCGAATGACTGTTGGATGCTTAGTTGAGATGGATCCCTACTCTTAACTTATCAAAGGTACAATATTCAGGAAGCCTGCTGTCGAGGTCGATGATATGCACGGGAAGCGTGGGCTTTTTGTCTGGCTGGCCACCTTCAGCTGGAACCTCATCCTCTCTTGGGCGCTTTGCTGATTTTACCGTCGTCACGATCAGGTTCTGTCCTTTTGTTGCGGCCTCAAAGCATCTGCGAGCGGCCTCGATGTCGCCATGCAGAGTTACGAAGTGCCCTTTCTCAGTATAGTACTTGAGTTTGAGGTGGACCGTAGAGGGGACAGCAATGAGTTCTGCAAGAGCTGGCCTGCCGAGGATGCACTGATAAAGTGACGGGCAATCAATGACTAAGAACTGCATTTTGATTGTCTGAGATGCTTCTTCATCACCAAAAGTGACTGATATCTCCACGTAACCCCAAGGTCGGGTTGTTGCCTCGTTGAATCCTTGGAGGTCCGATCCTACGTATGGTGAGAGGTTGGACTTATTCAGTTTCAATGCGCGGAACAGGTTGGTATACATGATGTCTGTCATACCCCAAATTTTGACCACTAAGATTTCCCATCATTGTGCAAATCATCAGCACAATATGGATGTACCATCATACCTCATTAGTCTCCCCAAAGGTGGGTGAGCATTCACTACAAACAGGATTTAGGGTTTCAAGCCCTCGCAGAGCTCTTAGACAAAGGGTCAATCAAGGAATGACATGATCTTCAACTTGTCTAGCCTCTCAAACATCCACAATGGATCAATAGGACTCCCACTACAAGGATTAAGCACAAGTTTGCTCCCTTCTAGGTGGATCAAGCCTCAGGATCGCCAGTGTCACCAAATTAGGGTTTGGTCGACTAGGGCCTCCAGATGGAAATTTTCCTCTGGGCATGAGCCAATGCTTCAAAGCATAACCTAAAATGCTCCGTGGAACATCATAAACCCCATCATCAAGTCAATTTAGCCTCAGGGGATGCATACATCAAAAATCAGGAAATAGGGTTTCTTGACCTAATTCACCCCTAAGTTGACTTTTGGGACAAATCATGAGCCAAGACCTCAAGACATGATTTGAGGGTCTCCAACATACCACGTTGATCCATTTGCAACAATGGATTGACCCAAGAAGCTTGAGCAACAAGTTTCAATTTCATCTGAACCACAGTTGGGGTTTCGCGGGAAAAGTCAACTGTAGCTTTGACTTTTGACCAGGACATGCTCCCAAGTCGTGGGACACGATTAAATACACCCTATAACACCCATGGAACATGTCCATCAATTTTGATTTAGGTCAAGGACATGATTTCCTGAAGAATCGCACAGTTTAGAATTCATCTGATAAAAAGTCAACTGTGCACAAAAGTCAAACTTTGACTTTTTGAGATTTTTCTTTAAAATGGTTTTTTAACCCTAAAATGATGTTAATGTGTGATTGGAATCATCATTCATCAAGAAAAATCAAAGAAAGTGGGATAACTTGTAAAAGGGGTAACCATAAAAACTTAGAAATTTTTCTAAGTTATGAAAAAAAGTGGCAAAGGTACCAACTTTGGAGGATCATAACTCCTAAACCACAAAGCCATTTTTCTCCATCCAAAGCTTGATTTGTAGCCCTCATTACCCTCTACAAAAACTTCAACTAGACCTAAGTCCAATTCATTAAGGATTTTGAGTTATGCTTGGATCAAAATGGCTAAAAAGTTAAAATTGACATTTTTCAGTACTTAGCCAAAAATATGCCTTGTAATTTCAGCACAATGTCCCAACTTCAAGGCTGTTTTTCTCCATGATCCAAGTTGAACCAGGTCTAATGTTAAACATCAAAGTTAAAGTACGTCATCTAAGCTTTCCGAAAAGTCCTAGAACGTCCATGTAGCATACTCGAGCAAGGAGTTATGGATCTTACAAAAGGCCTTGTTGAAGCTGAATTTTACAAGGCAAATTTGCACATTTTTTGTGCCACACGAATTTTCAAGCCTTGTCATCAGTTTGGACACATCTAAGGATCAAATCCAAGTGGGATGATCTGATCCATGAACCTCCCAAGTCCAAGGAACAAAGAAAAGCATGCCAAAGCCTAGAAATCCCTAAAAGAGGGACAAAACTCCAATTTTGGTTTGGAGCATTTAATGGATGCTTAGAGGTGGCATGTACTGAGCCATTCTCATCTAAAATTAGTCAAGACTTATCCAAGACCAAGGGAACCAGCAGCCTGTGCCCTAACCTCTAGTCAATGGCTAGAGGAGACTTGGATTTCCATTGGCCAACATTGGCCAAACACCTGCTGCAGTTGCCATTCACTGTGGATCCCAAAACAAACTTGCTCCACTATAAATAGAGCTCATTTGTGCTCAGTTTGAGTACACCAAAGCCATCAAACAGATGCTTTCCTCAAATTCTCTCTTTCACTCCAAAATGCCTTCTTTAGTAAGGAAATTCTGAGATTTTGAGCTAGAGAGCAATTCCACTCAAACTAATTACACACACACCTCATATATATCATATGTAAGCTGTGCAAACCATCAAAAGTGACCTATAATCACAACATCACAAAGTCACCTCTCAAAACCTCAAAATGACACTTTTTTGCATTTTTCAAGCCATGTCTTGATTCAGTCACTTTCCAAACCAGATAAAACCTCAAACACACTCTAAATATCATCCTTGAACTATCCCAAATGGTGCCACACATCTGAAACACCATTTGAGAGAGTTGGCATTTTGGCCGTTTTTGACCATCTCGCGAGAAAGTGCACAAACTTGCTCCAGAGGTTTCCAGCCAATTCCAACCATCCTAAAAGCTTCTAGGAGGTCATTTGAGGTTGTCCAAAGCATCAAATCATTTCTGGAACAAAGCACTTGGAAGGTTGCCCAAAATCTCCAAAAAAGAGGTAAAATCCACAACTTGAATTCTTTGAATCATGCTTTCCTTTGTTGTCCACATACATGCATCATATTGAACAATTCTTGAGGTAAAAATGTAGTCCTTAATGTGTATGTTGTGATCCTCCCACTATTTGCATTTTGACATGTTTTTATGTGGAATTTTGGTTGTTTTGAAACCATGTTCAGTTCTGTCTTTTCTTCATTGGTGTGTTCTATACATTAAGTTTTAGTTTGCATGAGTAACACCATTGGATTCCTTGCGAAAAATCAGTCAAGATAGGTTTTTACGGATTTCAATTCCGATGAAAATTGAGAGAGTTACGCGCGTTGGAAATTTTACGCGAAACGGCGTCGAATTAACGATAGCGGTTCTGTTTTTTCGCTTTGTACAGTGAGTTTCCGAGTGAGTGAATAATACCATTGGATTCCTTGCGAAAAATCGGTCAAGATAGGTTTTTACAGGTTTCAATTCCGATGAAAATTGAGAGAGTTACGCGCGTTGGAAATTTTACGCGAAACGGCGTCGAAAACAACGATAGCAGTTTTTGTTTTTTTAATTTATGTGTTTTGTATGTCGATTTTCCGTGTGCGTGAGTGATACCATTAGATTCCTTGCGAAAAATCGGTCAAGATAGGCTCTTGAGGATTTTGATTCGGTTAAAAATCGAGAGAGTTACGCGAGTTGGAAATTTTATGCGAAACGATGTTTTTTAATCGATAGCAGTTTTTTCTGCGTTTTATACGTCGATTTTCCGTGTGCGTGAGTAATACCATCGGATTCCTTGCGAAAATTCGGTCAGGTAGGTACTTCCAGATTTTGATTCCGATAAAAATTGAGAGAGTTATGAGTGTTTGAAATTTGATAAAAACGTGTTGAAAATTAAAGTTTCGGTACTCGTTTTTACCCCAAAAAATGTCGAAAATGATATTTTGATATCTTTTCTCTTTTTCTTACTTTTTATTTTCAAAACTCAACCAATTTTTTTTCACATAGCAAAAAATCATCATTTTCCAATTCGTACCCCATAATATTTTAATAAAAAAAAATCAAAAAAAATATTATTTTTAATATATTTAAAAATAGTGTTTTAAATGGTTTTAAATGCTTTTAAAATGATTTCTTTTTTTTCTTGATTTTTAAAACCAAAATGATTTTAAATATTTATGTTGGTAAAATATTTTTTTTCATAAACTTTAATCATTATTTAATGATTTTGTTTGATATTTTTATTATTTTTTACTTAATTTTTCTTAAAAAAATGCCTAAAAAATGAAATTGGGGTTTTCTTTGATTTTCACCCTAACAAATCTTTTTTAAACACTTGGGCCTCTAATAGAGTGTAAGACCCAATCCTTTTTTGACCAAATCATTTTTGGGCCTTATTCATTGTATAAGCCCCGATACCGTCAAAGACAAACGGCGCGATCGTCGCCTTTTTAAGAAATAACATTGGGCCTCTCCTCGAGATATAAGACCCATTCAAAACACTTTGGGCCTCTATTAGAGTGTAAGACTCAATCCCCTTTTAACCAAAACAATTTTGGGCCTCACTTATTGTATAAGTCCCTCTGCGTTAAAAGAAAAATTCGGCGCGATCGCCATTTTCAAACGAAAATCAACTGAGCTTCTCTTTGAGCTGTAAGTCCCATTTCTTTTCATTTTTTAACACTTGGGCCTCTATTAGAGTGTAAGACCCAACCTTTTTTTTAACGAAACAATTTTGGGCCTCAGCTATTGTATAAGTCCCGATACGTTAAAAATCTCGGCGCGATTGTCATTTTCAAACTGAAAATATTTTGGGCCTCTCCCTGAGTTATAAGCCCCATCTTTTGTACAAAAATACACTTTGGGCCTCTAATAGAGTGTAAGACCCAACCCCTCTTTTTTATATTTTCTTATTATTTTTTAATAATTTGAAAAATTAATAACTCCTTCAATTTTGATTATTTTTTATTGGTTCTTTTTCTGAAAAATCACAAAAATAGTAAAATATTTTATTCTACAAAAAAATCAAATTTATATTATTTATTTAATATAGTTGGTATTTTTGTGAATAAATTCATTTTTAATTGTTTTTAAGCATTTTAAAAGTGAATATTCATCTTGAAAATAAAGGCTATGGGCCTCCCCTCGTGTTGTAAGCCCCATTTCTTTTCTTTAAACTCTTTGGGCCTCTAATAGAGTGTAATACCCAACCCCTTTGTAAATACCAAAATTTTGGGCCTCAGTCACTTGTATAAGTCCCACGGTGTTTACAAAACCTCGGCGCGATCGTCGCCCTTTTAAAAATTAACCATTGGGCCTACCCTCGAGTAGTAAGACCCATTTCTTTTCTTAAAACTCACTTGGGCCTCTTGAGAGAGTGTAAGACCCAACCCATTTGTACAGAAAACCTTTCTTGGGCCTCAGTCACTTATATAAGTCCCTCTGTACAAATTCAACAGTGCGCTCACTGATAAAACCCTGGGCCTCTCCTTGAGCTGTAAGCCCTAAATCTTTCTTTTTCAAAGCACTTTCTCCTTTGATTTTGAATATACTGTTGTTTTCAATCTTTCTTTGTTGAACAACTAACCAAACAGCATGGAAGCTCTACAACCGAGTAAGTGTTTACCCGCTTTCATTTACCGCTTTCATATGTATATAACTGTATTGTGGGGCTGTTTCACTGTAAGTCTCCTTTCACAAACTCATATATATATATATATATATATATATATATATATAACTGTATTGTGGGGCTGTTTCGCTGTAAGTCTTCTTTCATAAACTCATATCAACTATGTAGTAATAGTATAGATATTTAAAGTTTCCCCGGCAACTACGTCTAGAACTAGGTGACGCTGTTTCGTTTATTCGTAGAAATAGACAACTAGATCCCCAATAGGATCACCAGATACAGTCTTCTCTTCGGCTGTCCTCATTAGGAATTGTCAAGAAACTCTACTCCCCAAGATGAATGTCTTCTCCGTGAATGGCATCTTTGAGTTTCTTCCAAATTCTCGAACTTTCCTGACTTGACCTATTCCTTGTGAATAGCTTGCCGGGTTTGGGGACCCACGGGCTTCCTAAAAGCATTGGCCTCCTCTTGGACATCGTACAAGGACCCACAGGCTTCCTAAAAGCAACCCCGCCTCCTCTTGGGCTTCATACAAGGACCCTACGGCTTCTTAGAAGTATTCACAGCCTCCTCTTAGGCTTCGTATAATGATCTCTTCCTCCGGGAATGATAGCCTCCTCTTGGGCTTAGTACAAAGACCTGTCGGCTTCTTAAAAGTTTCCAGCCTCCTCTTGGGCTTCGTACAAATTGTCCCGACGACCTCCTAAAGGTATAGGAACAGAACCTAGTCATCCTCATAGAACAGTCCTTTCAAAGAGTCTACCACTGTTTCTCAAAACATAGTACAAAAGATAAAACTCTAGACACGGACAGTCTAACTTCCTTGAGTCTCAAAGACATTCTCGAGTGACCCCTTCGTTAAATAGGAAGGAAACCCGTAGACTCGGACAGTCTCAATACCCTTTGGATTTCCCATTTCCTCAAAGAAAAGGAAATATCCCTGATCCTTGAATCAAATCCCTGAGTACAGTGTTGCTCATATAAGAACTGATTTTCTCTTTTAAAATCAGTATACTGGACCTGTCACTTAACTAAAACAGTTACCCTAGCCTCCTCTTGGGCTTTGTTCAATGATTCTTCCCAGCGAAGCAAACGTTTAGCCTCCATCTCGGGCTTTGTACGAGATACCAAAATTCTCCCCAGCAGAGTCAAACAACGTTTAGCCTCTCTCTCGGGCTTTGTACGAGACACATAAGAGACTCCCTCGTTGAGTCAATCACCCCTTTCGCCTCCATCTCGGGCTTCGTACGAGATACAAAGACTCTCTTGTTGAGTCAAACCTTTAGCCTCTCTCTCGGGCTTTGTACGAGACACATAAAGGACTCTCTTGTTGAGTCAATCACCTTTTAGCCTCCATCTCGGGCTTCGTACGAGATACAAAAACACTCTCTTGTTGAGTATAAAAGATTCTCCTATTGAGTCAACCCTTTTAGCCTCTCTCTCGGGCTTCGTACGAGACACATAAAAACTCCCTCTTGTTGGGCCAATAGCCTCCTCTTAGGCTTTGTATAAGAAAACCACTGGTTGATCCAATCAACCTTTTAGCAGCAAAGATGTGCCTCGTTCACAGTACACAAACATCAACAACTCTTTTCCCTTCATCTAATCGCTGTAAGCGGCAAACCTCTGGATCATCTACATCCATGCCACTGTCCCTCTTTTAGCATGATAAATTCCTAAGGAAAGATAGCATTGCTCTACACTGAGTTAAAGTCTTCTCCTTCAGGTTAAAATTCCCTTTAAAGGAAATTATGGCATTGCTAGGATCCGCGTATCCCGGTTAAAGTAATTCTCCTTTATAACCAGTCACCCAACAGTTGTGACAGACAAACCCTTCTTTAGAGATGACAAATTCTCTCTAAAGTCGAGGTCTTTCAACTTCACGTCTTGGGCTTTGAACAAGACACAAATAGACCCTTCAGCTTCACATCTTGGGCTTTGAACAAGATACAAACCACCTTTCGCTTCACGTCTTGGGCTTTGAACAAGACACCAAAACACCCATTTCCTCCCATAGAATAGGAGGAACTACGAACGCTCTGATTTCCCTATTTCGGTAAACGGGAATACGTAGGCATAAGATCAAAAGAAAAGATCTTAGCGAGCACAATCAACAAAAAACCAAAATCCCATACTCTCACATGCCTATCAAAAAGCATCAGTCCTAACATCTTAATCCTTGTTCCCCGCCAGAAACCTTCTGCCCAGGTAAAAAGAAAGAAAACAGTATTGGCGAAAATACAAATAACCAGTACAAAGCCCCCCCCCCCACATTGATAGCATTCGTAACCTAACAGACCGCTGTTTAAACTCAGTATGCAAAGCAGGGTTAATTGGAGACATCTATTTCCCTTCCTTATTCAGCTCACAATAGGATAAAAAATGAATCGACCTGTAGTCAAAGCTCAAACCGCAGAGAGCGATCAGCGCTTAAGAACCGCGTCCAAAATCGCTCGCTACAGAAAAAATGGCGCCCACCGTGGGGCCGATCAAAGTTAGATCTAGGCACGGTCTTCCTTTTCACCTCTTGTGTGAAAAACCACAGATTGGGGCTTCCGCCGGGGAACCCATTTTCTGTTAGGAACTTAAGATTCATAGCTTTAAAGGTCTAGGATGTTTAGGACAAATATATATACTGCTTTTCCTAATTGCTATACGTGTTTATTTTTCTGCTAATGGGAATGCGGGTGATGCCGTATGTGGAAAGATTGAGTATACACTTAAGATGAGTGATGGCGACGGGGTCGACCATCAACCTCAGTGGAGACTGACCAACGCAACCCATTCACTCTTCTAGCCAATGGGCCGGTTGTTAAGTCTGAGAAGCTGAGGAGCCAAACCCTTTCGTAGTGCGGAAACTATCAGAAATAGTTGTTACGCGATACTACCCTCATTTGAGGCTGGTGATCTATTCTCGGTGAATGGCACTTACTCTAAGATTGCTCTACAACTCACTGGCGATCCGCTTGTTGTTTTGCTTTCCTGGGAGGAGCTGATGATAATGAGTACAGGTACAAAAATCACCCTAGTATAAACCTTTGGGGATGGGTAGAGCCTTGACTTCATGACAACGACCCTTTGACCCCATGTTTTTTCTATGTTTTTGTGTGCTGCATTCATGCATTCATTTAATAAAACATTAAAACATTCAAAAAACTTCTCTTCTAGTCTCTCTGTTTTTCAAATTAAACTAAGACTGTGATTGCAAATATCAGAAAAAAGGATTACGCTAATGGATTTCAGTAGAAGGAGAACTCATACGTACACCTTCAAGGTTCCAAAACTAGAGGATTTGAGAAGGTTGGCAAGGATGATCACTAACCCTGAGGCTTTCAGAGCCAAGTACGGAGGTTTGCTACCACTGTTAAGAGTCCATGTGATTGAGGGAATCATGGATGCGCTCATTCAATTCTACGATCCGGTTTATCACTGTTTCACATTCCCGGATTACCAGCTTGCACCAACGCTGGAGGAGTATTCTCATCTGATCGATCTACACATTACAGATCGAGCTCCATTTTCTGGACTGGAAGAAATTCCAAAGAATCAGACTATTGCAAGAGCAATTTATTTGGACGAGTCTGAGGTTAGGACTCACATGACCGCCAAGGGTGGCATCCAAGGTTTGCCAGCCCAGTTCTTGACGAAGAAAGCCCTGTATTTTGCCAGTATAGGGAACATCACTGCTTTTGAAAGCATCTTTGTCTTGCTCACCTACGGGTTATTTTTGTTTCCCAACATCAATAACTTCGTCGATATCAACGCCATTAAGGTTTTTCTCATTGGAAACCCTGTGCCGACTTTGCTCTCAGATGCGTATCATTCTGTACACTTGGGAAATTTGTACAGTGGAGGGAAGATCACATGTTGTGTACCTCTGCTTTATAAATGGTTTATCTCTCACTTGCCCAAGTCTGCTGTTTTTTGGGATTGTAAGAGTGTCTTACGTTGGTCGCAGAAGGTCATGTCTCTTACCAACTCTGATATAGATTGGTGTAATAAGATTTATGAGGGAATCAGGATCATTGATCATTGTGGAAACTTCCCCAACGTACCCCTTATAGGAACTAAAGAAGGAATTAACTACCATCCGATATTGGTTCTTCGTCAATTTGGATACCCGATGAGACACATCCCACTGGGTGTTCATCTGGAAGGTCTTTTCTTCAAGGAAGGAGAAAGTGACAGAGCACTAAGGATGGAAATAGTGCACGCTTGGAAACACGTTCATAAGAAAGGACGAGAGTCTCTGGGAAAACCGGACTGTGTCTCGGTGGAGCCTTATCTCCACCGGGTACAAACTAGAGCTCTCAAGCTAAAGATGCCTTATCCTCGTTACGGAATCCTTCTGCCGAGGGAATCTGTCATGTACTTCATGACGAAAACTGAAAAGCTTCAGGTTACTCTCAACAAAGTTCAACAGGAGAGGAGGTCTTGGAAGAACAAGTACCGCACCCTCGACGTAGAGTGCATCAAAATACAGCAACTACTGAAAGAGAAGGATGCTCTGATTGAAATTTTGGAGCAACATGCTGTAGAGAATCAAGACGACCAAAGGAATTTGCTCACTCCTTTCACTTGGCAAAGGAATGACAACCCGACAACGGCCCAAGAGCCCCGGTCGAAGAAGAGGAAGATATCAGAATCAGCACCCGGTTTCTCCTCAGAGAGGACTCGGGACCCTTTAGCTTAGGTTTCTGTTTCTGCACTTTGTAATCTACTGTATTTCTGTTTCTGTAATCCTTTGAATTTCAATAAAAAGGGGTTTCCCCACTGTTTGATATTTGCAATCTGATTGTCGAAGTTTATTTTGATTAAACAAAAAAAAAACAATTAATATAACCATTGCATTCATCATTCTCACATCGCGTATTCTTCTTCCCTACGAATCTCACGTTTGTGTCTCGGTTCTAGAGTCAAACTGTCTCATTCGTATAATACTCAGGCCAATCGTCAGAAAAAGATGGATGATCTTGAGGAAGAAAACAGACAGTTGAAAGAAGAGATCGACGCTCTGAGAGAGGATATGAGAAAGCTTCGTAACGACATGCAAGCCATGGCAGAAGCTCAACTACAAAGAACTGTGATCTCAGAGATCATCTCAATGCCCATAGTGGAGAAGAATGACCCTAGGTATCAGATGCCGAAAGATCGTCCCTGGGGCATGCCTGTCAATTATATCCCGGGAGGATATGTTCCGCCGATCACTGAGGATCAGGGAATCACAACAGAAGCCGCTGGGCCTGAAGGTTACAAACTTCGGGAAAGCGAAGATGCCAGCGGCATACTGAAAACTCCTGAAGGTTACAAACTTTGGGAAATGCCAAGACTCACTGCCATAGTCACGGTACCACCCCCTGTGGAGCACACTGTCCCGGAAGGACAGATTCCACCAATACCTGCTGGTAAAATGGAAACTATGTTTAACCGAATGGATGAATTCCAGGAGCAGTTCCTGGAAATGCAGAAGGAGCTGTAAGCTATTCGCGGTCAGGATCTATTTGGAAAGGACGCCGCAGATCTCTGTTTGGTCCCAAATGTGAAAGTCCCGCACAAATTTCAAGTGCCCGACTTTGAAAAATACAAGGGTAACTCTTGCCCTCAAAGCCATCTGGTGATATACGCTCGGCGGATGTCAGCTCAAACGGAGAATCAGGACCTACTGATTCACTACTTCCAGGATAGTTTAACCGGTGCCGCACTCAAATGGTACATGGGTTTAAACCGTGCTACGATCAGCACTTTCAGAGATCTTGGCACTGCCTTCGTCCAACAATACAAATACAATTTGGACATGGCACCCGACAGAGATCAACTCAGATCGATGTCGCAAAAGGACAAGGAAACCTTTAAGGAGTATGCTCAAAGGTGGCGTGAAATTGCCGCTCAAATTTGTCCACCTCTTGAGGAAAAAGAGATGACAAAGATCTTCTTAAAGACCTTAAGCTCATTTTACTATGACCGAATGGTTGCCAGTGCGCCCAGTGATTTCACCGAGATGGTCGGTATGGGCGTACGTCTTGAGGAAGCCGTCCGAGAAGGACGTTTGGTAAAAGACACTGGATCGACGAGCGGTACTAAAAAATACGGTAGTGCTCTCCCTAAGGAAAAAGAGCAAGATATTGGAAATATCTCTCTCGGAAAGCAAAGGCGACGTTATCAGCCGGTAGCAGCTGTAATTCCTGCTATCAGCCCTGCGCCTATTCCTACGTATCAACCTCAAGTTGCGCAGAGCCAACCTGATCAGCAAAGGACACAACAGCCTCTTCAGCAGGCTCGTCCTCCATATAACAACAACCGTACAACACGACCACCAGGATTTGATCCTATACCCATGTTGTACGCATAATTATTTCCGTTACTACTAGCTAAGGGGCACATCCAGACTAAGTCCCCTCTTACAGTACCGGAAAATCTACCTTTTTGGTTTAAGGTGGATCAGACATGCCCTTATCATCAAGGAGGATCAGGGCATAACATAGAGACTTGCCTCAATTTCAAGTCTGACGTACAAAAGCTTGTTAGGAGCGGGCTCTTATCTTTCAAAGATACGAATCCCAATGTTCTCACGAACCCGCTGCCTCAACATGAGAAATCTGCAGTCAATCTAATTGAGAAAGAGACTAACAATGTCTATCAAATTCATGATGTACTCTTGTTAAAGACCAATCTGGTCAAGATACATTGTAGACAGAGTGGATATGGCCATGTGCCACCTCATAATTATCACCAGTGTGATATCTGCTCTAAAGACAACCAATGATGTTCGGTAGTGCAATCAGCTCTACAGGAACAGATGGATCTCAGATGGATCCAAGAGCACCGAGTTCGTGGAGTTAACATGGTTTACACGAATTCTAACGGCATTCAGAACCATGACATCTGTGCAATGAATGTTAACTTGGTGGCGATGCACTCAAGGCAAAGCCAGTATCATAATCTGCCACAGCACGATTACAGTTCCTGTCTGATTTGCTCGGTAAACAAACAGGGATGCTCTTTCATACAAGAGGCCCTCCAGTGTCAGATGGATCTTGGATGGATCCAAGACTACCATGATAGGAACCCTTATCAGATCAATATGGTTCAGATCTTTGATATTCGCGTGATGAATATCAACCTAGTAGAGTTACATGCTGAGCAGGTCCGACTTGGATTCTTAATATCACATGACTATCAAAACTGTAAAGCAGGTTGCGAAAACGATCGAGGTTGTACCCTTGTCCAGGAGGCACTTCAGCACTTGTTAAATCATTGGTGGATGCCAATCTACATGGGCGAAGATACTCAGCAAATTAGTATCAGTAACAGGAATCCTACTCGTCGTCAAAGTCAGGATGTTCGATCAGTGGAAGCTAACCTAGTGAGGTTACATTGTTTTCAAAGTGGGCGTGGCCAGGTGCCACCACACAATTATGACTGTTGTAGCGCCTGTTCGGAAAGTAACCGAGGGTGTTACCTGGTGAGAGCAGCTCTTCAGGGTCAGCTGGACCATGGAGAGATTCGCCCATATCCGGGTTCTGGACCCATCAACTGGACGCCGAACTACCTTGCCAATCAAGTCGAGGATGTTGTCACAATCTCTGGTCATCACCATACCAGGGATGTTTTTGCCATCATCCCTCTACTTGACGAATCTAAAGTTCCCAACCGGGAACGGATCGAGATTACTTATGATGGTCAGAAAAATCAGAAGGTTCCCATAGTCATCTATCTACCGGGACCACTACCGTATGAATCAACTAAGGCTATCCCTTACAAATACGGTGCAACAACCATTGAGAATGGAAAGGAAATTCCATTACCCTCCGTCGTGAACATTGCAGACATCAGTCGAGTAACACGGAGTGGTAGAATCTTCAACCGAGGGGTTGGGGAAGTTAACAAAGAAAAGGAACTTCAGACAAAAGCTCCCGATCCACCAGTCGGTCAATCCAGTAATCCCGACCTTTCAAAAAACAATGATGAGATGCTGAAGCTCATCCAAAGGAGTGAACACAACATTGTCGATCAATTGTTACAGACTCCTTCAAAGATCTCGGTATTATCACTGTTACTCAAATCAGAAGCCCACAGGGAGGCTCTACAGAAAGTCTTGGAGCAAGCCTTTGTAGAACAGGATGTAACAATCAGACAGTTCGATAGCATTGTCTCTAACATCACTTCCTGCAATAATTTGGGATTTAGTGATGAGGAATTACCCGAAGAGGGTCGCCGTCATAACATGGCGCTCAACATTACAGTTAACTGCCAGGACGATGCTTTAGCCAGCATACTGGTAGACACAGGGTCAGCCCTGAATGTTATGCCGAAGTCCACCTTGATGCAATTATCATTCAAGGGCCCTCCGATGAGAGTCAGAGAGGTCGTCGTCAAAGCATTCAACAGATCCAGAAAAACGGTTATCGGCGAAGTTGATCTTCCCATAACTATTGGTCCTCACACTTTCCAAATCACTTTCCAGGTCATGGACATCCGGGCAACATACAGTTGTTTATTAGGAAGACCTTGGATACATCAGGCTGGAGCGGTTACTTCAACCCTCCACCAAAAGCTAAAGTTCGTCAAGAACGATCAACTTGTCACGGTTTGTGGGGAACAAGCCTTGCTTGTGAGTAACTTGTCATCATCTACTGGTATAGAACCCGAGGAGGTTATTGGAACTCAGTTCCAAGCACTGTCGGTGAGCAAGGATAATCACTTCAAAGGAGGAACCTCGATTTCCTCATACAACGATGCTATCAAAGCGGTCGAGAGTACCGATACGACAGGATGGGGACAACTTGTCATTCCCATTGACAATAAAACAAAGAAGGGTCTTGGTTTTTCTGCAACCTGTACCCAGACAACTGCTAACGATGAAAGTCTTTATCCCCTTCAAAACTTCTTCCACAGTGGAGGTTTTCTCCACCCAGTGTCTCAGACAGTTCATGCTATCAATGAGGAAGATCCCTCTGACACAGATGAAGAATGGAAGTCCTACCTTAACAAGGATGGTTATAAGTCTCAGGAAGAGGTGCCTATGCCTTTTTGCTTTCCTACAGAAAGTCCAAGATTTATACCAAGATCAGATGTTGAAATGATATACGGGGATTGTGATCCGAAAGGATGCCCTGCTCCACCAAATTCATTAGAGGAAGACACTCCGATGAAAGACAACTTTGATCACAATTACTATGGCCCGATGGATGGCCTGCCAATGTGGCAGCCTTACCCAGGAGACTTGGGGCAAGAAAGTCAGCCGAACAATGAAACTCAGCTGAGCATCATTGAACTGAATACCTGTATCCCCACCATGTCATGGGATTAACACTCAGGTCATTCGGAAACTACTTAACATGAGGATGAATTCGCAACGTTTGCAGGACTAAAATTCATCGACTATGCTTTCCCTGAGGTCAACGTCATCGAGAGGGATGACTCCTCCAGTTCCAAAGAAGTGTGGGACACTCTGGGACAACCGAGTGGAAAATACGACTATATGGTCAAGTACACCGCTCCCGAAAGCTCTCGTATCAGGCTCGAAGATATCCAGCCAACTGGATGGGGAGATACAGCTGAGAGCACAAATGCTATGCAAAATACAACAGAGGAATCCTCCTACGACAACTCTGCTTGGGAGACAGATTCCAATGATCCTGCTCCACCAGAAATCAGCGTCATTTCTGAAGACAAATCAAGGAAGGTGCCAGACTTTGTGATTCACCGAGGAGTTCGCCGCCAATGGGTTGCTGTCGATGTTCCGAAGGCCGTTCACCAGTCAAAGTAACTGCCATCTTTAACCTTTCACCCTGCCCAGGTGAAACGGATGTTTTGATAGGGCTCGCTTTCTATAAATTTCCCTCTTCGCTTCGCCCAAAGCGACAAAGTTTTGTTTTATAGGGCTGTAGTTTCAAGATTCGACTTGTTCATTAAAAAAATAACGTCGTTCTGTAATTTCCGCATTAATTGCTGTTTTCTCTTTTTGCTTTTTCAGAAAATGGTAATCCTAAAAAAATAATTTAAAAATAAAAACAAGCAGTAAAACAAATACACTGCACACACTTGCATTTTCTCTATCTCTTCTAAACACGAATCATCACGTCATGCAGATTGCTTATTTTAAACCCAGTTGAAACATACGATCCGATGCCTTCTCCCAACTTTGAGTTCCCGGTATTCGGGGTTGAAGAAGAAAATGACAACAAAATTCCAGAAGAGATCTCCCGATTACTCAGACAAGAGGAAAGGTCCATTGAACCTCATAAAGAACCGTTGGAAACGGTAAACTTGGGTTCAGAGCAAGAGAGAAAAGAAATCAGGATTGGGGCACTGCTCAATCCAACTGTCAAAGAAAGTTTGATAAAGCTTCTCAAAGAATTCCCCGATGTATTCGCTTGGTCCTATCAGGATATGCCAAGGTTGGATACCAGCATCGTGGAACATCACTTACCGTTAAGATCGGAATGTCCGCCAGTAAAGCAAAGGTAAAGACGCACTCACCCGGACATGGCCATCAAAATCAAGGAGGAAGTACAGAAACAGATTGACGCAGGTTTCCTCGCTACATCTGAATATCCTCAATGGTTAGCCAACATCGTACCCGTTCCCAAAAAGGACGGAAAGGTCAGAATGTGTGTTGATTACAGAGATTTGAACAAGGCAAGTCCAAAGGACGACTTTCCTTTACCACACATTGACATGCTGGTAGATAGCACAACAAAGTTCAAAGTTTTCTCCTTCATGGATGGATTCTCGGGCTATAACCAGATCAAAATGGCGCCGAAAGACATGGAGAAAACTTCATTCATTACCCCATGGGGCACCTTTTGTTACAAGGTAATGCCGTTCAGTTTGAAGAACGCCGGGGCAACCTTTCAAAGGGCCATGACTACTCTGTTTCATGACATGATACACAAGGAAATCGAAGTGTATGTCGATGATATGATTGCAAAATCAAAAACAGAGAGTGAGCACGTTGAACATCTGTCAAAATTGTTCGAACGTCTAAGAAAATTCAAGCTCCGCTTGAATCCCAACAAGTGCACCTTCGGTGTCTGTTCAGGGAAACTACTAGGGTTCATCGTCAGCCAGAAAGGAATTGAGGTTGATCCTGACAAGGTCAAGACCATTCAAGAAATGCCTTCTCCGAAAACTGAAAAACAAGTCAGAGGATTCCTGGGACGTTTGAACTACATCTCCAGATTCATATTCCTCATGACCGCGACATGCGCGCCGATCTTCAAGTTACTCAAAAAGAACCAGGATTGCGTTTGGTCAGAAAATTGCCAAACCGCCTTCGACAGTATCAAGGAATATTTGTTGAATCCGCCAATTCTATCACCTCCAGTGGAAGGAAGACCACTGATCATTTACCTCACAATTCTAGAGGACTCAATGGGATGTGTACTTGGCCAACAAGATGAAACTAAAAGGGAAAGAGTCTGCCATTTACTATCTAAGCAAGAAATTCACCGACTGTGAAACTCGGTACACGATGCTTGAGAAAACTTATTGCGTTTTGGCTTGGGCAGCCAAACGTCTTCGCCAATACATGATTCGTCATACTACTTGGTTGGTCTCCGAAATGGATCCAATCAAATACGTTTTCAAAAAGCCTGCTCTTACGGGAAGAATTGCCCGTTGGCGAATGCTATTATCAGAATATGACATAGAGTACCACGCTCAGAAAGCCGTTAAAGGAAGTAGTTTAGCCGATCATTTGGCTCATCAACCGATTGACGATCAAGAATCAATCGGGTTTAACTTCCCAGACGAAGATGTCATGTATCTAAAGATGAAAGATTGCGATGAACCGCTACCCAGTGAAGGGCCAGAACCAGGTTCCCAGTGGGGACTTATCTTTGACGGAGCTGTCAATCATTACGGAAACAGAATTGGGGCTACCCCTTTCTCTCTAGTGTATGGCATGGAAGCAGTGCTCCCCATAGAAGTAGAGATCCCATCAATCCGGGTATTGATGGAAGCTAAGCTTTCAGAAGCTGAATGGTGTCAAAGTCGACACGATGAACTGAACCTGATCGAAGAGAAGCGAATCACGACACTATGCCATGGTAAGTTGTATCAACAAAGAATGAAGAGGGCGTTCGACAAAAAGGTCCGACCTCGTATCTTCAGAAAAGGAGACCTCGTGCTCAAGAAGATACAATCATTTCTCACTGATTCTCGGGGTAAATGGACCCCAAATTATGATGGCCCCTATGTGGTCACGAAAGCTTTCTCAGGCGGCGCCTTGAGACTTGCAACCATGGACGGAGAGGAATTTGCCTACCCCACGAATGTTGATGTAGTCAAGAAATACTTCGCCTAAACTAAAAAAAAAAAAAAAAACGTCTCGGTGGATTGAAAACCCGAAAGGGCGGTCCAGGCAAAAGTTAGAGACATGAAAAAAATCATCCCGATGGATTGGAAACATCATAGTACAATCCAGGCAAAAATTAGGGATAATGACAAGTAACTATGTTCAACAGAGGCAAGTCCCTCAACAGCAGTTACAGCATGCATCGGAGGAAAACTCCAGTCAAGGTCATCTTCGACAGAAGCTCAGGATGTCCCGAATTCAAAGTTGGTAGAAGGATAGTGGTCGTTATGTTTCAACGTAGCCCTTTTCCCTGTAAATTACCATTTTCAAACTTTGTAAATACTCTTTGGAATCACGCGTTTGGCTGATTTCCATCTTATCAATAAAATTTGAGCCCTTGTGCTTTTGTTTGTAATTCTTATTTGTTTTAGCTTTACAGAACGACGTTGTTAACATGATTAACGATTCTTGAAATGAAACAAAAATGAATTTACTTGTTAAAACTTTTTCTGCTTTTTAAAAATAGATATGGCAATTTCTTTTGACTGTTAAACATCGAAAGAACATCAATCGCGTCTCCAAAGGTGTTCGAACCTCAAAGTGCAAAATCAAAGTACTCCTTCTAAACCAGTACGCCTAAATGAAGGATCAATAATGTCAGAGACCATGTTCCATCTGACATCTTCGACCGAGTTCTCATCTCCTAAGCCCGACCAACATCACCCCCAACAGGGACCGTTTCTCCTAAGCAAGGCAGAATTACTATCTTGAACCAGCGATATTTCTACACGCCCCGCGATGGCCGAGTATCCAGTCATGTTCATCTTTTAGTTGGTATGTTGCGTCAGTTTTGTCCGCATATACACACATATATCATGCATTATTGATTTGCATTCACATTCATATTGCATCACTATCACTCTAGTCGGTCTTATCCCCTAGTGGTAAAAGTCCTCTCAATCGAGTTGTCGGACCTTTCCTCGTTAGGAAGTGAATCATCTAAGCAATCTCTCTCCCGTTTATCTCTGGATTAGAGACGGTCCTTGACCACTTTGATAACTTGAACCTCTGAAAGACCAGAAAACTTTCAACAAATATCACTCTTCACCATTGAAGATGATATCCTTGCTTTCCCGGATTAAGGAAAATCCCCAGAGAAAGCCTCTTAATCAGAGATTCGGCGGTACGGCAGTTTTTCTCTGAAAAAACCACTGATGAAAAGGTCATCGGCACCTCAAAATTGGATCCCATCATATGGCATTTCTCCGGAAAGATCCCGAGAAAAGTATGATGTAAGCCCCCAAACGAAAACAGTCTCTCAAGAGACTCGTTTTCCCCAGTAGAATCGACAAATGGCGTCTCCAAAATAGAGAAGTTTGTGCACCTCTACAACTCAGACGAATGGGTTCCCCAGCAAGTCTGACATCAAAACTTTTTCCACTCAAATGGCATCTCCCCAGGAAAATTCGGCGAGAAGTTTGAGGGAAAACCGCTACACATAGCGTCCCTTGTCAATAAAGTTTATTGACAAAAGAAACTAAGACCAGTTCCTTGGTAGAAAACCAGGATCGAGGGGAAGTTTTTCCGAAACTTAGACCACTTCCTTGGTAGGAAACCAGGATCGAGGGGAAGTTTATTTCTGAAACTTAGACCAGTTCCTTGGTAGAAAACCAGGATCGAGGAGAAGTTTTTCCGAAACTTAGACCAGTTCCTTGGTAGGAAACCAGGATCGAGGGGAAGTTTATATCAGAAACCGAGACCAGATCCTTGGTAGGAAACCAGGATCGAGGGGAAGTTTATATCAGAAACCGAGACCAGTTCCTTGGCAGGAAACCAGGATCGAGGGGAAGTTTATATCAGAAACCAAGACCAGATCCTTGGTAGGAAACCAGGATCGAGGGGAAGTTTACTTTAGAAATTGAGACCAGTTCCTTGGTAGGAAACCAGGATCGAGGGGAAGTTCATTTCAAGAGAAACTGAGACCAGCTCCTTGGCTGAAGACCATGATCGAGGGGAAGTTTACCTTTTCTAAGCATCTTCGCTTAGCTAAAGAAGATGAATGCGTAAGCTACCATTCATAACCACCATCAAAATTTCGGGTATTCCGATATTTAATCCTCTTGCACCCCGAATGCCCGAATACCTTCGCCATTCACACCTTCGGGTCCAAGAAGATTAAATAGGGGCATCTGTCATACCCCAAATTTTGACCACTAAGATTTCTCATCATTGTGCAAATCATCAGCACAATATGGATGGACCATCATACCTCATTAGTCTCCCCAAAGGTGGGTGAGCATTCACTACAAACAGGATTTAAGGTTTCAAGCCCTCGCAGAGCTCTTAGACAAAGGGTCAATCAAGGAATGACATGATCTTCAACTTGTCTAACCTCTCAAACATCCACAATGGATCAAGAGGACTCCCACTATAAGGATTAAGCACAAGTTTGCTCCCTTCTAGGTGGATCAAGCCTCAGGATCGCCAGTGTCACCAAATTAGGGTTTGGTCGACTAGGGCCTCCAGATGGAAATTTTCCTCTGGGCATGAGCCAATGCTTCAAAGCATAACCTAAAATGCTCCATGGAACATCATAAACCCCATCATCAAGTCAATTTAGCCTCAGGGGATGCATACATCAAAAATCAGGAATTAGGGTTTCTTGACCTAATTCACCCCTAAGTTGACTTTTGGGACAAATCATGAGCCAAGACCTCAAGACATAATTTGAGGGTCTCCAACATACCACGTTGATCCATTTGCAACAATGGATTGACCCAAGAAGCTTAAGCAACAAGTTTCAATTTCATCTGAACCACAGTTGGGGTTTCGCGGGAAAAGTCAACTGTAGCTTTGACTTTTGACCAGGACATGCTCCCAAGCCGTGGGACACGATTAAATACACCCTATAACACCCATGGAACATGTCCATCAATTTTGATTTAGGTTAAGGACATGATTTCCTGAAGAATCGCACAGTTTGGAATTCATCTGATAAAAAGTCAACTGTGCACAAAAGTCAAACTTTAACTTTTTGAGATTTTTCATAAAAATGGGTTTTTAACCCTAAAATGATGTTAATGTGTGATTGGAATCATCATTCATCAAGAAAAATCAAAGAAAGTGGGATAACTTGTAAAAGGGGTAACCATAAAAACTTAGAAATTTTTCTAAGTTATGAAAAAAAGTGGCAAGGGTACCAACTTTGGAGGATCATAACTCCTAAACCACAAAGCCATTTTTCTCCATCCAAAGCTTGATTTGTAGCCCTCATTACCCTCTACAAAAACTTCAACTAGACCTAAGTCCAATTCATTAAGGATTTTGAGTTATGCTTGGATCAAAATGGCTAAAAAGTTAAAATTGACATTTTTCAGCACTTAGCCAAAAATCTGCCTTGTAATTTCAGCACAATGTCCCAACTTCAAGGCTGTTTTTCTCCATGATCCAAGTTGAACCAGGTCTAATGTTAAACATCAAAGTTGAAGTACGTCATCTAAGCTTTCCGAAAAGTCCTAGAACGTCCATGTAGCATACTCGAGCAAGGAGTTATGGATCTTACAAAAGGCCTTGCTGAAGCTGAATTTTACAAGGCAGATTTGCACATTTTTTGTGCCACACGAATTTTCAAGCCTTGTCATCAGTTTGGACACATCTAAGGATCAAATCCAAGTGGGATGATCTGATCCATGAACCTCCTAAGTCCAAGGAACAAAGAAAAGCATGCCAAAGCCTAGAAATCCCTAAAAGAGGGACAAAACTCCAATTTTGGTTTGGAGCATTTAATGGATGCTTAGAGGTGGCATGTACTGAGCCATTCTCATCTGAAATTAGTCAAGACTTATCCAAGACCAAGGGAACCAGCAGCCTGTGCCCTAACCTCTAGTCAATGGCTAGAGGAGACTTGGATTTCCATTGGCCAACATTGGCCAAACACCTGCTGCAGTTGCCATTCACTGTGGTTCCTAAAACAAACTTGCTCCACTATAAATAGAGCTCATTTGTGCTCAGTTTGAGTACACCAAAGCCATCAAACAGATGCTTTCCTCAAATTCTCTCTTTCACTCCAAAATGCCTTCTTTAGTAAGGAAATTCTGATTTTTTGAGCTAGAGAGCAATTCCACTCAAACTAATCACACACACACCTCATATATATCATATGTAAGCTGTGCAAACCATCAAAAGTGACCTGTAATCACAACATCACAAAGTCACCTCTCAAAACCTCAAAATGACACTTTTTTGCATTTTTCAAGCCATGTCTTGATTCAGTCACTTTCCAAACCAGATAAAACCTCAAACACACTCTAAATATCATCCTTGAACTATCCCAAATGGTGCCACACATCTGGAACACCATTTGAGAGAGTTGGCATTTTGGCCGTTTTTGACCATCTCGCGAGAAAGTGCACAAACTTGCTCCAGAGGTTTCCAGCCAATTCCAACCATCCTAAAAGCTTCTAAGAGGTCATTTGAGGTTGTCCAAAGCATCAAATCATTTCTGGAACAAAGCACTTGGAAGGTTGCCCAAAATCTCCAAAAAAGAGGTAAAATCCACAACTTGAATTCTTTGAATCATGATTTCCTTTGTTGTCCACATACATGCATCATATTGAACAATTCTTGAGGTAAAAATGTAGTCCTTAATGTGTATGTTGTGATCCTTCCACTGTTTGCATTTTGACATGTTTTTATGTGAAATTTTGGTTGTTTTGAAACCATGTTCAGTTCTGTCTTTTCTTCATTGGTGTGTTCTATACATTAAGTTTTAGTTTGCATGAGTAACACCATTGGATTCCTTACGAAAAATCGGTCAAGATAGGTTTTTACGGATTTCAATTCCGATGAAAATTGAGAGAGTTACGCGCGTTGGAAATTTTACGCGAAACGGCGTCGAATTAACGATAGTGGTTCTATTTTTTCGCTTTGTACAGTGAGTTTCCGAGTGCATGAATAATACCATTGGATTCCTTGTGTAAAATCGGTCAAGATAGGTTTTTACGGATTTCAATTCCGATGAAAATTGAGAGAGTTACGCGTGTTGGAAATTTTACGCGAAACGGCGTCGAAAACAACGATAGCAGTTTTTGTTTTTTAATTTCTGCGTTTTGTGTGTCGATTTTCCATGTGCGTGAGTGATACCATTGGATTCCTTGCGAAAAATCGGTCAAGATAGGATCTTGCGGATCTTGATTCGGTTAAAAATCGAGAGAGTTACGCGAGTTGGAAATTTTACGCGAAACGATGTTTTTAACAACGCAACAGCTCTGGTTTTTTTATCGCTGCGTTTTGTACGTTGAGTTTCGGCGTGCGTGAGAGATACCATTGGATTCCTTGCGAAAAATCGGTCAAGATAGGCTCTTGCGGATCTTGATTCGGTTAAAAATCGAGAGAGTTACGCGAGTTAGAAATTTTACGCGAAACGATGTTTTTAACAACGCAACAGCTCTGGTTTTTTTATCGCTACGTTTTGTATGTTGAGTTTCGGCGTGCGTGAGTGATACCGTTGGATTCCTTGCGAAAAATCAGTCAGGATAGGCTTTCGCGGATCTTGATTCGGTTAAAAATCGAGAGAGTTACGCGTGTTTGAAATTCAACGCGGAACGATGTTTTTAATCGATAGTAGTTTTTGTTTTTTAATTTCTACGTTTTGTGTGTCGATTTTCCGTGTGCGTGAGTGATACCATTGGATTCCTTGCGAAAAATCGGTCAAGATAGGCTCTTGAGGATTTTGATTCGGTTAAAAATCGAGAGAGTTACGCGAGTTGGAAATTTTACGCGAAACGATGTTTTTTAATCGATAGCAGTTTTTTCTGCGTTTTATACATCAATTTTCCGAGTGCGTGAGTAATACCATCGGATTCCTTGAGAAAAATCGGTCAGGTAGGTACTTCCGGATTTTGATTCCGATAAAAATTGAGAGAGTTATGAGTGTTTGAAATTTGATAAAAACGTGTTGAAAATTAAAGTTTCGGTACTCGTTTTTACCCCAAAAAATGTCGAAAATGATATTTTGATATCTTTTCTCTTTTTCTTACTTTTTATTTTCAAAACTCAACCAATTTTTTTTCACATAGCAAAAAATCATCATTTTCCAATTCGTACCCCATAATATTTTAATAAAAAAAAATCAAAAAAAGTATTATTTTTAATATATTTAAAAATAGTGTTTTAAATTGTTTTAAATGCTTTTAAAATGATTTCTTTTTTTTCTTGATTTTTAAAACCAAAATGATTTTAAATATTTATGTTGATAAAATATTTTTTTTCATAAACTTTAATCATTATTTAATGATTTTGTTTGATATTTTTATTATTTTTTACTTAATTTTTCTTGAAAAAATGTCTAAAAAATGAAATTGGGGTTTTCTTTGATTTTCACCCTAACAAATCTTTTTTAAACACTTGGGCCTCTAATAGAGTGTAAGACCCAATCCTTTTTTGACCAAATCATTTTTGGGCCTCATTCATTGTATAAGCCCCGATAACGTCAAAAACAAACGGCGCGATCGTCGCCTTTTTAAGAAATAACCTTGTGTCTCTCCTCGAGCTATAAGACCCATTCAAAACACTTTGGGCCTCTATTAAAGTGTAAGACCCAATCCCCTTTTAACCAAAACAATTTTGGGCCTCACTTATTGTGTAAGTCCCTCTGCGTTAAAAGAAAAATTCGGCGCGATCGCCATTTTCAAACGAAAATCAACTGGGCTTCTCTTTGAGCTGTAAGTCCTATTTCTTTTCATTTTTTAACACTTGGGCCTCTATTAAAGTGTAAGACCCAACCTTTTTTTTAACGAAACAATTTTGGGCCTCAGCTATTGTATAAGTCCCGATACGTTAAAAATCTCGGCGCGATCGACATTTTCAAACTGAAAATATTTTGGGTCTCTCCCTGAGTTATAAGCCTCATATTTTGTACAAAAATACACTTTGGGCCTCTAATAGAGTGTAAGACCCAACCCCTCTTTTTTATATTTTCTTATTATTTTTTAATAATTTGGAAAATTAATAACTCCTTCAATTTTGATTATTTTTTATTGGTTCTTTTTCTGAAAAATCACAAAAATAGTAAAATATTTTATTCTACAAAAAAATCAAATTTATATTATTTATTTAATATAGTTGGTATTTTTGTGAATAAATTCATTTTTAATTGTTTTTAAGCATTTTAAAAGTGAATATTCATCTTGAAAATAAAGGCTATGGGCCTCCCCTCGTGTTGTAAGCCCCATTTCTTTTCTTTAAACTCTTTAGGCCTCTAATAGAGTGTAAGACCCAACCCCTTTGTAAATACCAAAATTTTGGGCCTCAGTCACTTGTATAAGTCCCACGGTGTTTACAAAACCTCGGCGCGATCGTCGCCCTTTTCAAAATTAACCATTGGGCCTACCCTCGAGTAGTAAGACCCATTTCTTTTCTTAAAACTCACTTGGGCCTCTTGAGAGAGTGTAAGACCCAACCCATTTGTACAGAAAACCTTTCTTGGGCCTCAGTCACTTATATAAGTCCCTCTGTACAAATTCAACAGTGCGCTCACTGATAAAACCCTGGGCCTCTCCTTGAGCTGTAAGCCCCAAATCTTTCTTTTTCAAAGCACTTTCTCCTTTGATTTTGAATATACTGTTGTTTTCAATCTTTCTTTGTTGAACAACTAACCAAACAGCATGGAAGCTCTACAACCGAGTAAGTGTTTACCCGCTTTCATTTACCGCTTTCATATGTATATAACTGTATTGTGGGGCTGTTTCACTGTAAGTCTCCTTTCACAAACTCATATATATATATATATATATATATAATTGTATTGTGGGGCTGTTTCGCTGTAAGTCTTCTTTCATAAACTCATATCAACTGTGTAATAATAATATAGATATTTAGAGTTTCCCCGGCAACTACGTCTAGAACTAGGTGACGCCGTTTCGTTTATTCGTAGAAATAGACAACTAGATCCCCAATAGGATCACCAGATACAGTCTTCTCTTCGGCTGTCCTCATTAGGAATTGTCAAGAAACTCTACTCCCCAAGATGAATGTCTTCTCCGTGAATGGCATCTTTGAGTTTCTTCCAAATTCTCGAACTTTCCTGACTTGACCTATTCCTTGTGAATAGCTTGCCTTGAATTTCTCGGGGTTTGGGGACCCACGGACTTCCTAAAAGCATCGGCCTCCTCTTGGGCATCGTACAAGGACCCACAGGCTTCCTAAAAGCAACCCCGCCTCCTCTTGGGCTTCGTACAAGGACCCTACGGCTTCTTAGAAGTATTCACAGCCTCCTCTTAGGCTTCGTATAATGATCTCTTCCTCCGGGAATGATAGCCTCCTCTTGGGCTTAGTACAAGGACCCGTCGGCTTCTTAAAAGTTTCCAGCCTCCTCTTGGGCTTCGTACAAATTGTCCCGACGACCTCCTAAAGGTATAGGAACAGAACCTAGTCATCCTCATAGAACAGTCCTTTCAAAGAGTCTACCATTGTTTCTTAAAACATAGTACAAAAGATAAAACTCTAGACACGGACAGTCTAACTTCCTTGAGTCTCAAAGACATTCTCAAGTGACCCCTTCGTTAAATAGGAAGGAAACCCGTAGACTCGGACAGTCTCAATACCCTTTGGATTTCCCATTTCCTCAAAGAAAAGGAAATATCCCTGATCCTTGAATCAAATCCCTGAGTACAGTGTTGCTTATATAAGAACTGATTTTCTCTTTTAAAATCAGTATACTGGACCTGTCACTTAACTGAAACAGTTACCCTAGCCTCCTCTTGGGCTTTATTCAATGATTCTTCCCAGCAAAGTAAACGTTTAGCCTCCATCTCGGGCTTCGTACGAGATACCAAAATTCTCCCCAGCGGAGTCAAACAACGTTTAGCCTCTCTCTCGGGCTTTGTACGAGACACATAAGAGACTCCCTCGTTGAGTCAATCACCCCTTTCGCCTCCATCTCGGGCTTCGTACGAGATACAAAGACTCTCTTGTTGAGTCAAACCTTTAGCCTCTCTCTCGGGCTTTGTACGAGACACATAAAGGACTCTCTTGTTGAGTCAATAACCTTTTAGCCTCCATCTCGGGCTTCGTACGAGATACAAAAACACTCTCTTGTTGAGTATAAAAGATTCTCCTATTGAGTCAACCATTTTAGCCTCTCTCTCGGGCTTCGTACGAGACACATGAAAACTCCCTCTTGTTGGGCCAATAGCCTCCTCTTAGGCTTTGTATAAGAAAACCACTGGTTGATCCAATTAACCTTTTAGCAGCAAAGTTGTGCCTCGTTCACAGTACACAAACATCAACAACTCTTTTCCCTTCATCTAATCGCTGTAAGCGGCAAGCCTCTGGATCATCTACATCCATGCCATTGTCCCTCTTTTAGCATGATAAATTCCTAAGGAAAGATAGCATTGCTCTACACTGAGTTAAAGTCTTCTCCTTCAGGTTAAAATCCCCTTTAAAGGAAATTATGGCATTGCTAGGATCCTCGTATCCCGGTTAAAGTAATTCTCCTTTATAACCAGTCACCCAACAGTTGTGACAGACAAACCCTTCTTTAGAGATGACAAATTCTCTCTAAAGTCGAGGTCCTTCAGCTTCACGTCTTGGGCTTTGAACAAGACACAAATAGACCCTTCAGCTTCACATCTTGGGCTTTGAACAAGATACAAACCACCTTTCGCTTCACGTCTTGGGCTTTGAACAAGACACCAAAACACCCATTTCCTCCCATAGAATAGGAGGAACTACGAACGCTCTGATTTCCCTGTTTCGGTAAACGGGAATACGTAGACATAAGATCGAAAGAAAAGATCTTAGTGAGCACAATCAACAAAAAACCAAAATCCCATACTCTCACATACCTATCAAAAAGCATCAGTCCTAACATCCTAATCCTTGTTCCCCGCCAGAAACCTTCTGCCCAGGTAAAAAGAAAGAAAACAGTATTGGCGAAAATACAAATAACCAGTACAAAGGCCCCCCCCACATTGATAGCATTCGTAACCTAACAGACCGCTGTTTAAACTCAGTATGCAAAGCAGGGTTAATTTGAGACATTTATTTCCCTTCCTTATTCAGCTCACAATAGGATAAAAAATGAATCGACCTGTAGTCAAAGCTCAAACCGCAGAGAGCGACTAGCGCTTAAGAACCGCATCCAAAATCGCTCGCTACAATGTCCACGGAACTGCCCTGGTCGACCAGGATTCTCCGAACATCGGTAGAGGACAATTTGGCCCTGATCAGCAGAGGGATATGGGAATTTGGGGATCCCCCGGGCAGTTCTTCTCGGTAAAACGTGATCGGCTGCGAACGCCCTTTACTTTTTCTGATCACGGACAACTGATCGGGGCTACTGTCTATCAGCTGCTTAAACTTTCGTTTGATGGACCCTATTGTAAGCTCATGGTACCCCCCCACATGAGATGACCATGGCCGTAGGAAAGGCTTCCCAGGTGCTGTGTATGAATACCTGGGAAGTCGTGTCGAGGTGGTCAGGAACAAAGAAGTCCTCTGGTCGGCTGATGGCCATTGCGACCTGCGGGGGAGGACTGGATTGGGTTGATTCTGCCTCTTTCTTCGAATCGGATGTGTCTCGTCGGGAGGACTCTCCCTTCTTCACGTACTGCTTTAGGCGACCTTCTTTGATGAGGATCTCTATTGCGTCCTTAAGATGCACGCAATCTTCTATCATGTGGCCGTGACTACGGTGGAAACGACAGTATTTTCTTTTGTCGACGTTCCCTTTGGATGTGGTCAGTTTAGGGAACCTGACACCCCCTTGTTTAAATTCTGTGTTGATGCATTCGGAGAGAATGTGCTCGCGCGTGGTCGTGAGCATGGTGTACTCCGTAAACCGGCCAGCTGGCCCTTTGCTTTCGTGAGGACGCTCGTCGCGTGTTTTCTCTTTCCCTTACCGGGATGATTCTGGCTCGTCTTTTTTTGATGCCCGGGGTGCTTCGCGATCTCTTAAGTCCCGAGCATGGAATGCAGCTTCTTTTTCCTCATAACGGATGTAGTCCTCAGCTTTGCGAAGGAGTTCCGTCTGTGTCCGGGGAGCTTCGATCCCCACTGCCTTACGGAAATGGCTTTTGGGCCAGAGTCCCTTTTCGAGGAGGTACTTTTTCATGTGATCCGTTGTTAGGACTTCCACTGCTTCTTTGTTAAATCTTTCAATGTATGCCAGCAGGGATTCATCCCTGCCTTGTATAATGTCCTCCAATGCAGCCTCCGACTTAGGATGTCGTTGGGAAGCTGTGAAATGGCGGGCAAACTGGCTCTTTAACTCTCTCCATGAAGAGATGGATCCGCGAGGAAGTCGTTTAAACCATGTCATCGCTCCTTTTCTCAAGGTGATGGGGAACATTTTGCATCTGATAGCCCCTGAGACACCGTGATATTGGAGCATAGCTTCTATATTTTTGATATGCTCGCGGGGATCAGACGTCCCGTCATAGGTTGTCAACGTGGGTGGTTTCTCTAATCCGCGGGGGATTCGAGTGTCCAGGATGTCTCTTGTGAATTGGCCGTGAACGTCATCGTCACTGCTGGAACTAGGAGAGAGTGAAAGGGAACGGTTGTGACCGCAATTTCGACTTCGGCGAGGAGAGCGTCCGCGGGTGTGTCGGTGCTCGTACTTATCTGAGTGTCGAGACCTCTTGGATACCGGGGAGTGCCTGAATCTCTGTGGGGGAGACTGATGGTGTCGTTGTGCTAGATCGGGTGTAGGGTTCCTCGATCTTGAACGTTTCCTCTCTGGGGAAAGGTTGTCGCGTCTTCGCTTCGAGGGAGTTCGTGGACGCGGGGAAAGACTCATCAGTTTTTCTGAAGCAAGGCGTTCCTGAATGATATGCTCGAGAGCATTGATCTTCTACCCTTGCTGGAGGATTAAGAGGTTCGAGTTGTTAAGAGATACGATGAGCACTGCGGTGCTCAGATCAGCATCCTGGGGAACCAGGATGGGCTCGAAGGTGAGCTCCACAGCTGGTGCCCGTGGCTTTGGTTCGTCGGGTTTCAGGGAAGCAGGCCTTCCGTCTCTTCGGTCACTTTCCTGTGGGATATGCCCGACGAAAGCATGGTCATTGTTGTTGGCTGCAGAGGCCACAGTCTTGGTGAACATCATTCTTGATGAAAGCCATGTCGATCTGAGATTTGAAAGGATGAAGCTTTGGTCTTTGTTGTGCAAGAGAAAATCTTGGTTAAAGACGGGGAAGCTGGGATTTCCCACAGACGGCACCACTGATCGGAGAGGACCAGAAGGAGATCGTCGCGGCCTTCGTGTAGGGCAGGAGTTGATGCTCGTAGGAGAGGAGAATGGGGGGAAGGTGTACCTGCAAGGTACTCCGATGCCAAAGTGAAAGTTTGGACAAGAGGAGAAAAGCAAGTACAAAGTAAGAATGTAAGAGATTAGATACCTGACCCTCTCAAGTGAGAGGGTATTTATAATATACCCCCAGCGCGGGGCCAAGATCTCTCCTCGCGAGTAGGGTGCCTGCTCGGCGAATGAGAGACTGCCAAGTGGAGGACACAGCGCGTCGTCCTCTGACTTGGTCCAACTATCCCCGCAAGATCCGGGGAGGTAGTTGGTCGCGTGAACGGACAAACGAGTGTGGGGGACGTGCCCAACAGCTATATTGTGCCCAACGGCTATATTGTGCCTATTGGGCCTGTTCGCCAACTATAATGGATTGGGCCTGATCCTTAAGGGCAGAAAGCCCTGCCCGGTCCAGAACAGTTCCGTTGCAATTGGAGACGAAACTTGACGGCTGACGCAATGATGTATAGAGTGTTCTCGTTCGTGGTGGAGAGAGAGTTACACTCGTTCGTTAAAAAATGTTGACATTGAGATTTCCATCGCCAATTAAAGGTGTAGTATTCAGTCAATTGGTGGTTAGGGATACCGCACCAGCGACTGCCCAAGAGGCTTCGTGTGCGACAGTGGAATGAGTGGTTCTCGATCCAGTCATTTATGTAATTCGACGAAGTTTTGAAACGGCGAAAAACTAAGATCTAAAGAATCATTGTATCTCAATCAGCGTTCTCCTTAATTTCCCGATCGAGAGAGAATTTTCTTCAATTTGTTGGGTTCACTCTTTTGAAGTCGAAGAGAACCTCACGCTATAGGAATGCCCTTAGAATTAGGGAATCGTAAGATACGCGGGAATCAAAATTTGTTTTCCACAGATAACACCATTGTTCCATATAAGAACTAGAAATATATGTGGTCATAGAAGCTGCAGTGGTAGAGAGCTTTCCGATGCGATAGATCAGTGGGTGTACCTGCAAGGTTAGCACTCCAATGCTCAAGTCAATATGTGAGTGTGAGAGAGAATATTTAAATTGCATTCGAAAACTATTACATGAAATGGCACCATCTCGTATATATAGATGAGTCTAATAACTAACTTGATAACTAACTGACGTGAGATGCGAATGACTGTTGGATGCTTAGTAGAGATGGATCCCTACTCTTAACTTATCAAAGGTACAATATTCAGGAAGCCTGCTGTCGAGGTCGATGATATGCACGGGAAGCGTGGGCTTTTTGTCTGGCTGGCCACCTTCAGCTGGAACCTCATCCTCTCTTGGGCGCTTTGCTGATTTTGCCGTCGTCACGATCTGGTTCTGTCCTTTTGTTGCGGCCTCAAAGCATCTGCGAGAAGCCTCGATGTCGCCATGCAGAGTTGTGACGTGCCCTTTCTCAGTATAGTACTTGAGTTTGAGGTGGACCGTAGAGGGGACAGCAATGAGTTCTGCAAGAGCTAGCCTGCCGAGGATGCACTGATAAAGTGATGGGCAATCAATGACTAAGAACTGCGTTTTGATTGTCCGAGTTGCCTCTTCCTCGCCAAAAGTGACTGGTATCTCCACGTAACCCCAAGGTCGGGTTGTTGCCTCGTTGAATCCTTGGAGGTCCGATCTCACGTATGGTGAGAGGTTGGACTTATTCAGTTTCAATGCGCGGAACAGGTTGGTATACATGATGTCCACGGAACTGCCCTGGTCGACCAGGATTCTCCGAACATTGGTAGAGGATAATTTGGCCCTGATCAGCAGAGGGATATGGGAATTTGGGGATCCCCCGGGCAGTTCTTTTCGGTAAAACGTGATCGGCTGCGAACGCCCTTTACTTTTTCCGATCACGGTGTAGCGAGCGATTTTGGACGCGGTTCTTAAGCGCTAGTCGCTCTCTGCGGTTGAGTTTACTACAGGTCGATTCATTTTTTATCCTATTAAAGCTTATGAAGGAAGGGAAATAGATGTCTCCAATTAACCCTGCTTTGCATACTGAGTTTAAACAGCGGTCTGTTAGGTTACGAATGCTATCAATGTGGGGGCCTTTGTACTGGTTATTTGTATTTTCGCCAATACGGTTTTCTTTTTCTCTTTCTAGGACTTTCTGGCGGGGAACAAGGATTTAGGATGTTAGGACTGATGCTTTTGATGTGCTCGCTAAGATTTTTCTTTCAATGTTATGCCTACGTATTCCCGTTTACCGAAACAGGGAAATCAGAGCGTTCGTAGTTCCTCCTATTCTATGGGAGGAAATGGTTGTTTTGGTGTCTTGTTCAAAGCCCAAGACGTGAAGCAAAATGTGGTTTGTATCTTGTTCAAAGCCCAAGATGTGAAGCTAAAAGGGTGTTGTCTTTAGAGAGAATTTGTCATCTCTAAAGAGGGGTTTGTCTGTTACGACTATTTATAAAGGAGAATTACTTTAACCGGGATATGTGAATCCGACAATGCCATAATTTCCTTTATAGGGGATTTCAACCTGAAGGGGAATACTTTAACTCAGTGTAGAGCAATGTCATCTTTCCTTAGGAATTTCTCATGCTAAAAGAGGGACATTGGCATGGATGTAGATGATCCAGAGGCTTGCCGCTTACAGCAATTAGATGAAAGGGAAGGAGTGGTTAATGTTTGTGTACTGTGAACGAGGCACAACTTTGATGTTAAAAGGTTAATTGGATCAACCAGTGGTTTTCTTATATAAAGCCTAAGAGGAGGCGATTATGTGTCTCGTACAAAGCCCGAGAGAGAGGCTAAAAGGTTTTGACCCAACGAGGGAATCTTTTGGTATCTCGTATAAAGCCCGAGATGGAGGTTATTTGACTCAACAAGAGAATTTTTTATATCTCGTACGAAGCCCGAGATGGAGGTTGTTGCTTATTTGGCTCAATAAGAACCTTTTTGTATCTCGTATAAAGCCCGAGATGGAGGAGAAAGAGGTGATTGACTCAACGAGGGAGTCTCTTATGTGTCTCGTAAAAGCCCGAGAGAGAGGCTAAACGTTGTTTGACTCCGCTGGGGAGAATCATTGTACAAAGCCCAAGGGGAGGCTGTGGTTACTGTTTCAGTTAAGTGACGGGTCCAGTATACTGATTTTAAAGAGAAAATCAGTTCTTATATGAGCAACACCATACTCATGGATTTGATTCAAGGATCCGGGTTATTCCTGTTCTTTAAGGAAGCGAGAAATACGAAGGGTATTGAGACTGTCCGAGTCTACGGGTTTACTTCCTATTTAACGAGGGGGTCACTTGAGAATGTCTTTGAGACTCAAGGAAATTAGACTGTCCAAGTCTAGAGTTTCATCTTTGTACTATGTTTTGAGAAACAGTAGTAGACTCTATGAAAGGACTGTTCTATTAAGATGACTAAGTTCTGTTCCTATACCTCTAGGAGGTCGTCGGGACAATTTGTATGAAGCCCAAGAGGAGGCTGGAAACTTTTAAGAAGCCGATGGATCCTTGTACGAAGCCCAAGAGGAGGCTATCATTCCCGGAGGAAGAGATCATTATACGAAGCCTAAGAGGAGGCTGTGAATACTTCTAAGAAGCCGTAGGGTCCTTGTACTAAGCCCAAGAGGAGGCTGGGTTGCTTTTAGGAAGCCCGTGGGTCCTTGTATAATGCTCAAGAGGAGACCGATGCTTTTAAGAAGCCGATGGGTCCCCAAACCCAGAGAAATTCAAGGCAAGCTATTCACAAGGAATAGATCAAGTCAGGAAAGTTCGAGAATTTGGAAGAAACTCAAAGATGCCATTCACGGAGAATACATTCATCTCTGGGAGTAGAGTTTCTTGACAATTCCTAATGAGGACAGCCAAAGAGAAGACTGTATCTGGTGATCCTATTGGGGATCTAGTTGTCTATTTCTACGAAACGAAACGGCGTCACCTAGTTCTAGACGTAGTTGCCGGGGAAACTCGAAATATCTATACTATTATTACACAGTTGATATGAGTTTGTGAAAGAAGACTTGTAGTAAAACAGCCCCACAATACAGTTATATGTATATGAAAGCGGTAAATGAAAGCAATAACCACTTACTCGGTTGTAGAGCCTCCATGTTGTTTGGTTAGTTGTTCAACAAAGAAAGATTGAAAACAAAAGTATAATTCAAAATCAAAGGAGAAAGTGCTTTGAAAAAGAAAGATTTGGGGCTTACAGCTCAAGGAGAGGCCCAGGGTTTTAGTAGTGGGCGCACTGTTTGAATTTGTACAGAGGGACTTATACAAGTGACTGAGGCCCAAAATGTTTTCTGTACAAAGGGATGGGTCTTACAGTCTCTCAAGAGGCCCAAAAATTTTTAAAGAAAAAAATAGTGGGGCTTATAACACGAGGGTAGGCCCAATTGATTTTTCCGTTTAAAATGGCGATCGCGCCGAGATTTTCTTTTAACGCAGAGGGACTTATACAGTAAGTGAGGCCCAAAATGTTTTGGTTAAAAGGGGATTGGGTCTTACACTCTAATAGAGGCCCAAAAGTTTTGAATGGGTCTTATAGCTCCAGGAGAGGCCCAGTGTTATTTTTAAAAAGGCGACGATCGCGTCGTTTGTTTTTTACGGTATCGGGACTTATACAATACTGAGGCCCAAAAATGATTTGGTCAAAAAAGGATTGGATCTTACACTCTATTAGAGGCCCAAAGTGTTTTAAAAATGATTTATGAGGGTTGAATTAATCCAAAAACCCTAATTTATTTTCAAAAATGTATTTAATTGAATAAAAATTCAATTAAAATGATCAAAATTGTTTAACATATGAAAAACAAATTGTGATCTTGGATTAATGCTTCAAAAATTAAGTATTGACCTACAAAATAATTAGAAAGCATTAAAAGTTGCAAAACCAATGTGGAAAAAATATTTTAAATGTCAAAAATAATTAAAATATTAATTCTTTGCAAAAATCTCAATTATATGAAATAAATAATATTTTTGGGATTTTTTGGGAAAATAAAATATTTTAACATTTTTGTGAATTATTAAAAAAAGTATCAATTCAAAATCATTAAAACTCAGAGAGAAATTAATTTTTGAATCAATTAAATAAAATCACAAAATTCAAATATTCAAATTTCTGAAAATGACGCCAAGAACACACCAAAAACACGCGCGTGTTCTGAGTTTCCCAGATTTGCGTTTTCCATCCAATCTCACTGAATACTTAACCATATCATGCAATCCACATACCAATCAACTCGTTTCAACCTCACGATCATGTCTATAACACTTAATTTCATTTAAATTAAACATAAAACATGAAATCATGAAGAAACCTCAAGAACCCTAATTTCTGCATGAAGGCAAGGATTTTTGATACACGATTCAAACAAAGCAATTAATTGAGGGAAAACATTCCATGCATGATTATGAACATATGGCCAAATTATTGTGCAGCAAAAATTGCATGGATCATAGAGTTAGAAGAGCTCATGCTTACCACTTACAGCTGGTGATCGTGATTTGTGTAGGAGGTGTTACAGTTGTGTTGCGATGATATGAACAGCTTCCCTAGGTGCTATGGAGTGTGTTTGAATGCTTGGACTTGATGGAAATTGGCTGGATCACTTCATGGCATCTCAACTGCACTTTGGTTAAAACCTTGAGCAATTGACTGGTGATTCTGAGAAATCAATGTTCCAGTTGTTGTTTAAGTGTTTGATCAGCTCATATGTGATGTATATGAGGTGTGTGAGTGATTGGTTTGAGTGGAATTGCCCTCTAGCTCAAAACCCGATAGTTACCTTGCTAAGAAAGGCATTTTTGCCAAGAGAATGAGATTTTGAGAAAGGCAAGTGTTGTAGGCCTTTGGTGTACTTAAACTGAACACAATTGAGCTCTATTTATAGTAGAGCAAGTTTGTTTTGCAAGGAATAGTGAATGGCAACTGCTAAGTAGGTTTGGCCAATGTTGGCAAATGAAAATCCAAGTCTCCTCTAGCCATTGACTAGAGGTTAGGGCACAGAACTTTGGTTCCCTTGGTCTTGGATAAGTCTTGACTGATTTCAGATGAGAATGGCTCAGTCCATGCCACCTTGATGCTTCCATTGAATGCTTCAATCCAAATTTGGAGTCTTGTCCCTATTTTGGCCATTCTAGGTTCAACATATTATTTCTTGTTCCATGGACTTTGGAGGCTTGGCTCAGTGATTGTCCCCTTTAGATTCAATCCTCAGATGTGTCCAAGTGGATAGGAGCATTTGAATTTGGCTGATTTTGGCAAATCGAGCAAAATTGCAAATTCTGCCTTGCCTTTGACAGATTTCAGTAAGGCAACTTGCCAATGTCATATCTCATGGTGTAAGTTGAATTTGGTAATGTTCTTGACCATTTTGGAAAGCCCTTACATGATACAACAACTGTTTGAACATGTTTGGTTTTGATCTCTTTTGAATCCAAGTGAAAAATCCCCCTACATTTGGCAAAAAGTAAGGCAAAATCTGACTTAGTGAAATTTTCACTAAGTGTTGGAACAAAGTGTTTTCTCTTGATTTTGATCACTCCATAACTCAAAATCCATGAGGAATTTGGACATAGGTCAGTATGAAGCTTTTGTATAGGGAAATGAGATCTACAAATCAAGCTTTGAATGGGGCACAATGGCCTTGTGGTTTAGGAGTTATGGTCCTCCAAAGTTGGTGCATTAGTGGCACTTTTTCATGACTTAGAAAAATTTCTAAGTTTTATGGTTACCCCTTTTACAAGTTATCCAATTTTTCTTGATTTTTCTTGATGAATGATGATTCAAATCATACATTAACATCATTTTAGGGTTAAAAATCCATTTTGGTGAAAAATCTCAAAAAGTCAAAGTTGACTTTTGTGCACAATTGACTTTTTATCAGATGAATTCCAAACTGTGCAATTCTTCAGGAAATCATGTCCTTGACCTAAATCAAACTCGATGGACATGTTCCATGGGTGTTATAGGGTATATTGGTGCATGTCATAGGGTTTGGGAGCATGTCCTGGTCAAAAGTCAAAGTTACAGTTGACTTTTCTCATAAAACCCTAATTGTGGTCCAGATGAAATTGAGACTTGTTGCTTAAGCTTCTTAGATCAATCCATTGTCCCAAATGGATCAATGTGACATATTAGAGATCCTAAAATCCTCTCTTGAGGGCTTGGCTCATGGTTTGTCCCAAAAGCCAACTTAGGGGTGAATTAGGTCAAGAAACCCTAATTCCTAATTTTTGATGAATGCATCCCCGGAGGCAAGATTGACTTGATGATTGGGTCCATGAGGTTCCATGGAGTATATTAGGTTAGGTTTTGGATCATTGGCTTGTGCCCAGATGAAAAATTTCCATCTGGAGGCCCTGGTCGACCAAAACCCTAATTTGGTGACACTGTCAATCTTGAGACTTGATCCACCTAGAAGGGAGCAACCTTGTGCTTAATCCTTGAAGTGGGAGTCCTTTTGATCCATTGTGGATGTTTGAGAGGTTAGACAAGTTAAAGATCATGTCATTCCTTGATTGATCCTTTGTCTAAGCACTCAGAGAGGGCTTGAAACCCTAATTTTGATTGTAGTGGATGCTCACCCATCTTTGGGGAGACTGATGAAGTATGATGGTTCCTCCATATTGTGATGATGATTTGCACAATGATGGGAAATCTTAGTGGTCAAAATTTGGGGTATGACAAATGCCCCTATTTAATCTTCTTGGACACGAAGGTGTGAATGACGAAGGTATTCGGGCATTCGGGGTGCAAGAGGATTAAATATCGGAATACCCGAAATTTTGATGGTGGTTATGAATGGTAGCTTACGCTTTCATCTTCTTTAGCTAAGCAATGATGCTTAGAAAAGGTAAACTTCCCCTTGATCCTGGTTTCCTACACAGGAACTGGTCTTAGTTTCTTTTGAAATAAACCTCCCCTCGATCCTGGTTTCCTACTAAGGAACTGGTCTTAGTTTCTGAAATAAACTTCCCCTCGGTCCTGGTTTCCTACCAAGGAACTGGTTTTAGTTTCCTTTGTAAACTTCCCCTCGATCTTAGTTTCCTACCGAGGAACTGGTCTTAGTTTCTGATGTAAACTTCCCCTCGATCCTGGTTTCCTACACAGGAACTGGTCTTAGTTTCTTTTTTCAATAAACTTAATTGACAAGGGACGCTATGCGTAGTGGTTTTCCTCAAACTTCTCGCCAAATTTTCCTGGGGAGATGCCATTTGACGGAAAAAAATTTGACGCCAGACTTGCTGGGGAACCCAGTCGTCTGAGTTGTAGAGGTGTACAAACTTCTCTGTTGGAGATGCCATTTGTTGACTCTACTCAGGGAATGTGAGTCCCTTGAGAGACTGCATTCGTTTAGGGTCTTTGCATCATACTTTTCTCAGAGATCTTCTCAGAGAAATGCCATATGATGTGATCCAATTTTGAGGTGCCAATGACCTTTTCATCAGCGGTCTTTTTGGAGCGAAACTGTCATGCTGCCGAATCTCTGATTACGAGGCTTTCTCTCGGGATTTTCCTTAATCCGGGAAAGCAAGGATATCATCTTCAATGGCGAAGAGTGATGCTGACTAACAATTCCTATGGTTTCTCAGAGGTTCAAGTTATCAAAGTGGTCGAGGAGCCAACTTCATTCCAGCAATAAACTGGAGAAGAGATTGTTTAGATGCAACATTTCCTGACGAGGAAAGAACTGACAACTCGATTGAGAGGACTGTTATCACTAGGGGACAAGACCGACTAGAGTGATAGTGATGCAATATGAAATGTGAATGCAAATCAATAATGCATGATGTATGTATGTTTATGCTGACAAAACTGACGCGACATACAAACTAAAAAATGAACACGACTGGATACTCGACCATCGCGGGGCGAAGAAGTACCGCTGATTCAGAATAGCAATTCCACCTTGCTTAGGAAAGATAGTCCCTGTTGGGAGCTATGTTGGTCGGGCTTAGGAGATAAGAACTCGGCCGAGGCGTGTCAGATGAAACAAGGTCTCTGACACAGTTGATCCTTCATTCAGGCGTACTGGGTTAGAAGGAGTACTTTGATTCTGCACTTTGAAGTTCGCTTACTTCTGAAGAAGCGACCGATGTTCTTTTGATGTTCAATAGTCAAAAGAAATTGCCGACTTTAATTTAAAAGTAGAAAAAGTTTTAATAATTAAATTCATTTTTGTTTTATTTCAAGAATCGTTAATCATGTTAACAACGTCGTTCTGTAAAGCTAAAACAAATAAGAATTACAAACAAAAGCACAGGGGCTCAAATTATATTGATGAGATGGAGATCAGCCAAACGCGTGATTCCAAAGAGTATATACAAAGTTTGAAAATGGTAATTTACAGGGAAAAGGGCTACGTTGAAACATAACGACTACTATCCTTATACCAACTTTGAATTCGGGACATCCTGAGCTTCTGTCGAAGATGACATTGACTGGAGTTTTCCTCCAATGGATGGTATAACTGCTGCTGCTAAGGGACTTGCCTCTATTGAACATAGTTACTTGCCATTATCCCTAATTTTTGCCTGGATTGTACTATGATGTTTCCAATCCATCGGGATGATGTTTTTTCATGTCTCTAACTTTTGCCTGGACCGCCCTTTCGGGTTTTCAATCCACCGAGACGTTTTTTTTTTAGTTTAGGCGAAGTATTTCTTGACTACATCAACATTCGTGGGGTAGGAAAATTCCTCTCCGTCCATGGTTGTAAGTAACAAGGCACCGCCTGAGAAAGCTTTCGTGACCACATAGGGGCCATCATAATTCGGAGTCCACTTGCCTCGCGAATCAGTGAGAAATGATTGAATCTTCTTGAGCACGAGGTCTCCTTTTCTGAAGACACGAGGTCGAACCTTTTTGTCAAACGCCCTCTTCATTCTCTGTTGATACAACTGACAGTGGCATAGTGTCGTGATTCGTTTTTCTTCGATCAGATTCAGTTCGTCGTGTCGACTTTGACACCATTCAGCTTCGGTGAGCTTAGCTTCCATCAATACTCGGATTGACGGGATCTCTACTTTTATGGGGAGCACTACTTCCATGCCATATACTAAAGAGAAAGAGGTATCCCTTGTTGAAGTGCGGACAGATGTGCGATAACCGTGAAGAGCAAAGGGTAGCATTTCGTGCCAATCTTTGTAGGTTACAACTATCTTTTGAACGATCTTCTTGATATTCTTGTTAGCCGCTTCTACCGCTCCGTTCATCTTTGGTCGGTAGGGAGATGAGTTATGATGTTCGATCTTGAACTCTACGCACAACTCTTTCATCATCTTGTTGTTCAAGTTAGATCCATTATCAGTAATGATCTCGCTTGGAACACCATAACGGAAGATGATATTGTTTTTGATAAATCGGACCACCACTTGTCGGGTTACATAGCGTACGACACTGCTTCGACCCACTTGGTGAAGTAGTCAATGGCTACTAGGATGAACCGATGTTCGTTTGAAGCCTTAGGTTCGATCAAGCCAATCATGTCAATTCCCCATATGGAAAAAGGCCACGGGGAAGAAAGAGCTTTGAGATGTGATGGCAGTACATGAATTTTGTCGGAGTATATCTGACACTTGTGACACCTCCTCATGTACTTGTAGCAGTCGGATTCCATTGTCAACCAATAGTACCCTGCTCTTAAATTTTTTCTCGCCATTGTGTGTCCGTTGGCATGAGTGCCAAAGGACCCTTCATGAATTTCTTTCATAAGCATGTCTGCTTCTGGTCTGTCTACGCATCGGAGCAAGACCATGTCAAAATTTCCCTTATAGAGAGTGTCCCCGCTCAGGAAGAAGTTTCCAGCCAATCTTCTGAGGGTCTTTCTATCTTTCCTGGATGCCCCAGGTGGGTACTCTTGTTTCTGAAGGAAGCATTTGATATCATGATACCAAGGTTTGTCGTCTATGACTGCTTCAATCGCGAAGATGTAAGCGGGCCGTTCAAGGCGTATTATGTCGATCTTAGGTAAGTCGTTCCATTGACCTACACTAATCATGGAAGAGATAGTGGCTAATGCATCAGCCATGTGATTCTCCTCACGAGGGATGTGATGAAACTCAACTCTGTTGAAGAAAGGTAGCAACCTTCTTGCGTAGTCTTTGTAAGGGATCAATCCTGATTGGTATGTGTTCCAATCTCCTTTTATCTGATTGATAACCAAGGCTGAATCGCCGTATACGTCCAAGTTTTTGATCCTTAAATCAATTGCTTCTTCGAGACCCATGATACAAGCTTCGTATTTGGCCTCGTTGTTCGTACATTTAAACGTAAGTCTGGCGGTGAAAGGAATGTGGGTACCCTGAGGGGTAATAATGATTGCCCCAATTCCGTTTCCATAATGATTAACTGCTCCGTCAAAGATAAGTCCCCATTGGGAACCTGGTTCTGGCCCTTCACTGGGTAGCGGTTCATCGCAGTCTTTCATTTTTAGATACATGACATCTTCGTCTAGGAAGTCAAACCCGATTGATTCTTGATCGTCAATCGGTTGATGAGCCAAGTGATCGGCTAAAATACTTCCCTTAACGGCTTTTTGAGCGTGGTACTCTATGTCATATTCTGATAACAGCATCTGCCAATGGGCAATTCTTCCCGTGAGAGCAGGTTTTTCGAAGACATACTTGATTGGATCCATTTCGGAGATTAACCAAGTAGTGTGACGAATCATGTATTGGCGAAGACGTTTGGCTGCCGAAGCCAAAGCACAACAAGTTTTTTCAAGCATCGTGTACCGAGTTTCGCAGTCGGTGAATTTCTTGCTCAAATAGTAAATGGCTGACTCTTTCCGTTTAGTTTCGTCTTGTTGGCCAAGTACACATCCCATTGAGTCCTCTAGAACTGTGAGGTAAATTATCAGTGGTCTTCCTTCCACTGGAGGTGATAGAATCGGCGGATTCAACAGGTATTCCTTAATACTGTCGAAGGCGGTTTGGCAATCTTCTGACCAAACGCAATCCTGGTTCTTTTTGAGTAATTTAAAAATCGGCGCACAAGTCGCGGTCGTAAGGAATATGAACCTGGAGATGTAGTTCAAATGTCCCAGGAATCCTCTGACTTGTTTTTCAGTTTTCGGAGAAGGCATTTCTTGAATGGCCTTGACCTTGTCAGGATCAACCTCAATTCCTTTCTGGCCGACGATGAATTCTAATAGTTTCCCTGAATGGACACCGAAGGTGCACTTGTTGGGATTCAAGCGGAGCTTGAATTTTCTTAAACGTTCGAACAATTTTGACAGATGTTCAACGTGCTCACTCTCTGTTTTTGATTTTGCAATCATATCATCGACAAATACCTCGATTTCTTTGTGTATCATGTCATGAAACAGAGTAGTCATGGCCCTTTGATAGGTTGCCCCGGCATTCTTCAAACCGAACGGCATTACCTTGTAACAAAAGGTGCCCCATGGTGTAATGAACGAAGTTTTCTCCATGTCTTTCGGCGCCATTTTGATCTGGTTATAGCCCGAGAATCCATCCATGAAGGAGAAAACTTTGAACTTTGTTGTGCTGTCTACCAACATGTCAATGTGTGGCAAAGGAAAGTCGTCCTTTGGACTAGCCTTATTTAGATCCCTGTAATCGACACACATTCTGACCTTTCCGTCCTTTTTGGGAACGGGTACGATGTTGGCTAACCATTAAGGATATTCTGATGTGGCGAGGAAACCCGCGTCAATCTGTTTCTGTACCTCCTCTTTGATTTTGATGGCCATGTCCGGATGAGTCCGTCTCAACCTCTACTTTACTGGCGGACATTCTGATCTCAATGGTGAGTGATGTTCCACGATGCTGGTATCTAACCCTGGCATATCCTGATAGGACCAAGCGAATACATCGGGAAATTCTCTGAGAAGCTTTATCAAACCCTCTCTGGCAGTTGGACTGAGCAGTGCCCCAATCCTGATTTCCTTTCTCTCTTTTTCCGAACCCACATTTACCGTTTCCAATGGCTCTTTGTGAGGTTCAATGGACCTTTCCTCTTGTCTAAGTAGTCGAGAGATCTCTTCTGGAATTTTGTCGTCCTTTTCTTCTTCAGCCCCAAATACCGGGAACTCAAAGTTGGGAGAAGGCATCGGATCGTATGTTTCAACTGGGTTTAAAACAAGCAATCTGCATGACGTGATGATTCGTGTTTAGAAGAGATAGAGAAAATGCAAGTGTGTGCAGTGTTTTATTTTACTGCTTGTTTTTATTTGAATTGTTTTTTAGGATTACCATTTTCTGAAAAAGCAAAAAGAGAAAACAGCAATTAATGCGGAAATTACAGAACGCCGTTTTTTATTTATGAACAAGTCGATTCTTGAAACTACAGCCCTATAAAACAAAACTCTGTCGCTTTGGGCGAAGTGAAGAGGGAAAATTTACAGAAAGCGAGCCCTATCAAAACATCTGTTTCACCTGGGCAGGGTGAAAGGTTAAAGATGGCAATTACTTTGACTGATGAACGATCTTCTGAACCTCGACGGCAACCCATTGGCGGCGAACTCCTCGGTGAATCACAAAGTCTGGCACCTTCCTTGATTTGTCTTCAGAAATGACGCTGATTTCTGGTGGAGCAGGATCATTGGAAACTGTCTCCCAGGCAGAGTTGTCGTAGGAGAATTCCTCTGTTGCATTTTGCATAGCATTTGTGCTCTCAGCTGTATCTCCCCATCCAGTAGGCTGGATATCTTTGAGCCTGATACGAGAGCTTTCGGGAGCGGTGTACTTGACCATGTAGTCGTATTTCCCACTCAGTTGTCCCAAGGTGTCCCACACTTCTTTCGAACTGGAGGAGTCATCTCTATCGATGACGTTGACCTCGGGAAAAGCATAGTTGATGAATTCAAGTCCGGCAAACGTTGAAAATTCATCTTCATGTTGAGTAGTTTCTGAATGACCTGAGTGTTGATCCCATGACATGGTGGGGACATAGGTATTCTGTTCAATGACGGTCAGTTGATTTTCGTTGTTCGACTGACTCTCCAGCCCCAAGTTTCCTGGGTAAGGTTGCCACATTGGCAGACCATCCATTGGGCCATAGTAATTATGGTCAAAGTTGTCTTTCATCAGAGTGTCTTCTTCTAATGAATTCGGCGGAGCACGACATCCTTCCGGATCACAATCTCCATAGATCATTTCGACGTCTGACCTTGGTATAAATCTCGGACTCTGTGCGGGATAGCAAAATGGCGTAGGCACCTCCTCCTAAGACATATAACTGTCCTCATTAAGATAGGACTTCCATTCTTCATCCGTGTCAGAGGGATCTTCCTCATTAATAGCATGTAATGCTTGAGACACCGGGTGAAGAAAACCTCCACAGTGGAAGAAGTTTTGAAGGGGATGAAGACTTTCATCGTTGGCAGCTGTCTGGGTACAGGTTGCAGAAAAACTAAGGCCCTTCTTTGTTTTATTGTCAATAGGAATGACAAGCCGTCCCCGTCCGGTTGTATCGGTACTCTCGACCGTTTTGATAGCATCTTTGTATGAGGAAATGGAAGTTCCTCCTCCGAACTGATTGTTCTTGCTTACCGACAATGCTTGGAACTGAGTTCCAATAACCTCCTCGGGTTCTACACAAGTAGATGATGACAAGATGCTTACAAGCAAGGCTTGCTCCCCGCAGACTGTGACAAGTTGATCGTTCTTGACGAACTTTAGCTTTTGGTGGAGGGTCGAGGTAACCGCTCCAGCCTGGTGTATCCAAGGTCTTCCTAATAAACAACTGTACGTTGCCCGGATGTCCATGACCTGGAAAGTGACTTGGAAAGTGTGAGGACCAATAGTTATGGGAAGATCAACTTCGCCGATAACTATTTTTCTGGATCCGTCGAACGCTTTGACGACGACCTCGTTGATTCTCATCGGAGGACCTTTGAATGATAATTGCATCAAAGTGGACTTCGGCATAACATTCAGGGCTGACCCTGTGTCTACTAGTACGCTGGCTAAAGCATCGTCCTGGCAGTTAACTATAATGTTGAGCACCATGTTATGACGGCGACCCTCTTCGGGTAATTCCTCATCACTAAATCCCAAATTATTGCAGGAAGTGATGTTAGAGACAATGCTATCGAACTGTCTGATTGTTACATCCTGTTCCACAAAGGCTTGCTCTAAGACTTTCTGTAGAGCCTCCCTGTGGGCTTCTGAACTGAGTAACAGTGATGATACCGAGATCTTTGAAGGAGTCTGTAACAGCTGATCCACAATGTTATATTCACTCCTTTGGATGAGCTTCAGCATCTCATCATTATTTTTTGAAAGGTCGGGATTACTGGATTGACCGACTGATGGATCGGGAGTTTCTGTCTGAAGTTCCTTTCCCTTGTTAGGTTCTCCAACTCCTCGATTGAAGATTCGACCACTTTGTGTTACACGACTGATGTCTGCAATATTCACGACGGAGGGTAATGGAATTTCCTTTCCATTTTCAACTATTGTTGCACCGTATTTGTAAGGGTTCGCCTTAGCTGATTCATACGGTAGTGGTCCCGGTAGATAGATGACTATGGGAGCCTTCTGATTTTTTTTACCATCATAAGTAATCTCGCTCTGTTCCCGGATGGGAATTCTAGATTCGTCAAGTAGAGGGATAATGGCAAAAACATCCCTGGTACTGTGATGACCAGAGATCGTGACAACATCCTCAACTTGCTCGGCAAGGTAGTTTGGCGTCCAGTTGATGAGTCCAGAACCTGGATATGGACGAATTTCTCCACGATCGACCTGACCCTGAAGAGCTGCTCTCACAAAGTAACACCCTTGGTTACTTTCCGAACAGACGCCGCAACGTTCATAGTTATGTGGTGGCACCTGGCCACGCCCACTTTGAATACAATGTAACCTCACTAGGTTAGCTTCTACAGATCGGACATCCTGACTCTGACGCCGAGTAGGATTCCTGTTGCTGATACTAATTTGCTGAGTATCTTCATCCATATAAATTGGCATCCACTAGTGATTTAACAAGTGCTGAAGTGCCTCCTAAACAAGGGTACAACCTCGATCGTTTTTGCAACCTGCTTTACAACTTTGGTAATCATGTGATATTAAGAATCCGAGTCGGACCTGCTCAGCATGTAACTCTACCAGGTTGGTATTCATCACGCGAATATCGAAGATCTGAACCATGTTGATCTGATAAGGATTCCTATCATTGTAGTCTTGGATCCATCCAAGATCCATCTGATGCTAGAGGGCCTCCTGTATGAAAGAGCATCCCTGTTTATTTACCGAGCAAATCAGACAGGAACTATAATCATGCTGCGGCAGATTATGATACTGGCTTTGCCTTGAGTGCATTGCCACTAAGTTGACATTCATCGCACGGATATCGTGGTTCTGAATGACGTTGGAATTCGTGTAAACCATGTTAACTCCACGAACTCGGTGCTCTTAGATCCATCCGAGATCCATTTGTTCCTGTAGAGCTGCTTGCACCACAGAACATCCTTGGTTGTCTTTAGAGCAGATATCACACTGATGATAATTATGAGGTGGCACATGGCCATATCCACTATGTCTATAATGCATCTTGACCAGATTGGTCTTTAACAAGAGTACATCGTGAATTTGATAGACATCGTTAGTCTCCCCTTCTATCAAATTGACTGCAGCCTTCTCATGTTGAGGCAGCGGGTTCGTGAGAACATTAGGATTCGTATCCTTGAAGGATAAGACCCCGCTCCTAACAAGTTTTTGCACGTCGGACTTGAAATTGAGACAAGTCTCTATGTTATGCCCTGGACCTCCTTGATGGTAAGGGCAAGTTTGATCCACCTTAAACCAAAAAGGCAGATTTTTCGGTACTGTAAGAGGAGATTTAGTCTGAATGTGCCTCTTAGCCAGTAGTTAGGGAAACAGCTCTGCGTACGACACGGGTATAGGATCAAATCCTGGTGGCCGTGTTGTACGGTTGTTGTTGTATGGAGGACGAGCCTGCTGAAGAGGCTGTTGTGTCCTTTGTTGATCAGGTTGGCTCTGCGCAACCTGAGGTTGATACGTAGGAATAGACGCAGGGTTGATAGCAGGAGTCACAGTTGCTACCGGTTGATAACGTCGCCTTTGCTTTCCGAGAGAGATATTCCCAATATCTTGCTCTTTTTTCTTAGGGAGAGCACTACCGTATTTTTTAGTATCGCTTGTCGATCCAGTGTCTTTTACCAAATGTCCTTCTCAGACGGTTTCCTCAAGACGTACGCCCATGCCCACCGTCTCGGTGAAATCACTGGGTGCACTGGCAACCATTCGGTCATAGTAAAATGAGCTTAAGGTCTTTAAGAAAATCTTTGCCATCTCTTTTTCCTCAAGAGGTGGACAAATTTGAGCGGCAATCTCACGCCACCTTTGAGCGTACTCCTTAAAGGTTTCTTTGTCCTTTTGCGACATCGATCTGAGCTGATCTCTGTCGGGTGCCATGTCCAAATTGTATTTGTATTATTGGACGAAGGCAGTGCCAAGATCTCTGAATGTGCTGATCGTGGCACGGTTTAAACCCATGTACCATTTGAGTGCGGCACCAGTTAAACTATCCTGAAAGTAATGAATCAGTAGGTCCTGATTCTCCGTCTGAGCTGACATCCGCCGAGCGTACATCACCAGATGGCTCTGAGGGCAAGAGTTACCCTTGTATTTTTCAAAGCCGGGCACTTGGAACTTGTGCGGGACTTTCACATTTGGGACCAAGCAGAGATCTGCGGCGTCCTTTCCAAATAGATCCTAACCGCGAATGGCTTGCAGTTCCTTCTACATTTCCAAGAACTGCTCCTGGAATTCCTCCATTCTGTCAAACATAGTTTCCTTCTTACCAGAAGGTGTCTGTGGAATCTGTCCTTCCGGGACAGTGTGAACCACAGGGGGTGGTACCGTGACTACGACAGTAAATCTTGGCGTTTCCCAAAGTTTGTAACCTTCAGGAGTCTTCAGTATGCCCTTGGCATCTTCACTTTCCCGAAGTTTGTAACCTTCAGGCCCAGCGGCTTCTGTTGTGATTCCCTGATCTTCAGTGATCGGCGGAACATATCCTTCCGGGATATAGTTAACAGGCATGCCCCAAGGATGATCTTTCGGCATTTGATACCTAGGATCATACTTCTCCACTATGGGCGTTGAGGTGATCTCTGAGATCACAGTTCGTTGTAGCTGAGCTTCTGCCATGACTTGCATGTCGTTACGAAGCTTTCTCATATCCTCTCTCAGAGCATCGATCTCTTCTTTCAACTCTCTATTTTCTTCCTCAACATCATCCATCTTTTTCTGACGATTGGCCCGAGTATTATACGAATGAGACAGTTTGACTCTAGAACCGAGACACAAATGTGAGATTTGTAGGGAAGAAGAATACACGATGTGAGAATGATGAATGCAATGATTATATTAATTATTTTTTGGTTTAATCAAAATAAACTTCGACAATTAGATTGCAAATATCAAACAGTGGGGAAACCCCTTTTTATTGAATTCAAAGGATTACGGAAATGGAAATACAGTAGATTACAAGGTGCATAAACAGAAACCTAATCTAATGGGTCCCGAGTCCTCTCTGAAGAGAAATCGGGTGCTGATTCTGGCATCTTCCTTTTCTTTGACCGGGGCTCTTGGGCCGTTGTCGGGTTGTCATTCCTTTGCCAGGTGAAAGGAGTGAGCAAATTCCTTTGGTTATCCTAATTATCTACAGCATGTTGCTCCAAAACTTCAATCAGAGCGTCTTTCTCTTTCAGTAATTGCTGTATTTTGATGCACTCCATGTCGAGGGTGCGATACTTGTTCTTCCAAGATCTTCTCTCCTTTTGAACTTTGTTGAGAATAACCTGAAGCTTTTCAGTTTCCGTCATGAAGTACATAACAAATTCCTTTGGCGGAAGAATTCAGTAACGAGGATAAGGCATTTTTAGCTTGAGAGCTCTAGTTTGTACCCAATGGAGATAAGGCTCCACCGAGACACAGTCCAGTTTCCCTAGAGACTCTCGTCCTTTCTTATGAACCTGTTTCCAAGCATGCACTATTTCCATCTTTAGTGCTATGTCATTTTCTCCTTCTTTGAAGAAAAGACCTTCCAGATGAACACCCCGTGGGACGTGTCTCATCGGGTATCCAAATTGACGATAAACGAGAACTGGATGGTAGTTGATTCCCCCCTTAGTTCCTATAAGGGGTACGTTGGGGAAGTTTCCACAACGGTCAATGATCCTGATCCTATCATAGATCCTATTACACCAATCTATATCAGAGTTGGTAAGAGACATGATCTTCTGCGACCAACGTAAGGCACTCTTGCAATCCCAAAAAGCAGCAGACTTGGGCAAGTGAGAGATAAACCATTTGTAAAGCAGAGGTACACAGCATGTGATCTCCCCTCCGCTGTACAAATTTCCCAAGTGTACAGAATGATACGAATATGCGAGCAAAATCGGCACAGGGTTTCCAATGAGAAAAACCTTAATGGCGTTGATATCGACGAAGTTATTGATGTTGGGAAACAAAAATAACCCGTAGGTGATCAAGACAAAGATGCTTTCAAAAGCAGTTATGTTTCCTATACTAGCAAAATATAGGGTTTTCTTAGTCAAGAACTGGGCTGGCAAACCTTGGATGCCACCCTTAGTGGTCATGTGAGTCCTGACCTCAGACTCGTCCAAATGAATGGCTCTTGCAATGGTCTGATTCTTTGGAATTTCTTCCAGTCCAGAAAATGGAGCTCGATCTGTAATGTGTAGATCGATCAGATGAGAATACTCCTCCAGCGTTGGTACGAGCTGGTAATCCGGGAATGTGAAACAGTGATAGACCGGGTCGTAAAACTGAATGAGCGCATCCATGATTCCCTCAATCACATGGACTCTTAATAGTGGTAGCAAACCTCCGTGTTTGGCTCTGAAAGCCTCAGGGTTAGTGATCATCCCGACCAACCTTCTCAAATCCTCTAGTTTTGGAACCTTGAAGGTGTACGTATGAGTTCTCCTTCTACCGAAATCCATTAGTGCAATCCTTTTCTCTGATATTTGCAATCACAGTCTTAGTTTAATTTGAAAAACAGAGAGACTAGAAGAGAAGAATTTTTTGAATGTTTTAATGTTTTTTAAATGAATGCATGAATGCAGCACACAAAAACATAGAAAAAACATGGGGTCAAAGGGTCGTTGTCATGAAGTAAAGGCTCTACCCATCCCCAAAGGTTTATACTAGGGTGATTTTTGTACCTGTGCTCATTATCATCAGCTCCTCCCAGGAAAGCAAAACAACAAGCGGATCGCCAGCGAGTTGTAAAACAATCTTAGAGTAAATGTCATTCACCGACAATAGATCACCAGCCTCAAATGAGGGTAGTATCGCGTAACAACTATTCCCGATAGTTTCCGTACTACGAAAAGGTTTGGCTCCTCAGCTTCTCAGACTTAACAATCGGCCCATTGTCTAGGTGAGAGAATGGGTTGCATTGGTCAGCCTCCACTGAGGTTGATGGTCGACCTCGTCGCCATCACTTATCTTAAGTGTATACTCGATCTTTCCAGATGCGGCATCACACGCATTTCCATTAGCAGAAAAATAAACACGTATAGCAATTAGGAAAAGCAGTATATATTTTTGTCCTAAACATCCTAGACCTTTAAAGCTATGAATCCTAAGTTCCTGACAGAAAATGGGTTCCCCGGCGGAAGCCCCAATCTGTGGTTTTCACACAAGAGGTGAAAAGGAAGATCGTGCCTAGATCTAACTTTGAAAGGCCCCACGGTGGGCGCCATTTTTCTGTAGCGAGCGATTTTGGACGTGGTTCTTAAGCGCTGGTCACTCTCTGCGGTTGAGTTTACTACATGTCGATTCATTTTTTATCCTATTAAAGCTGATGAAGGAAGGGAAATAGATGTCTCCAATTAACCCTGCTTTGCATACTGAGTTTAAACAGCGGTCTATTAGGTTACGAATGTTATCAATCTGGGGGGCCTTTGTACTGGTTATTTGTATTTTTGCCAATACGGTTTTCTTTTTCTCTTTCTAGGACTTTCTGGCGGGGAACAAGGATTTAGGATGTTAGGACTGATGCTTTTGATATATACATGAGAGTATGGGATTTAGGTTTTTTGTTGAGTGTGCTCGCTAAGATTTTTCTTTTAATCTTATGCCTACGTATTCCCGTTTACCGAAACAAGGAAATCAGATCGTTCGTAGTTCCTCCTATTCTATGGGAGGCAATGGTTGTTTTTGGTGTCTTGTTCAAAGCCCAAGACGTGAAGCGAAAGGTAGTTTGTATCTTGTTCAAAGCCCAAGATGTGAAGCTACAAGGGTGTTGTCTTTAGAGAGAATTTGTCATCTCTAAAGAGGGGTTTGTCTGTTACGACTGTTTATAAAGGAGAATTACTTTAACCGGGATATGTGAATCCGGCAATGCCATAATTTCCTTTATAGGGGATTTCAACCTGAAGGGGAAGACTTTAACTCAGTGTAGAGCAATGCCATCTTTCCTTAGGAATTTCTCATGCTAAAAGAGGGACATTGGCATGGATGTATATGATCCAGAGGCTTGCCGCTTACAGCAATTAGATGAAAGGGAAGGAGTGGTTGATGTTTGTGTACTGTGAACGAGGCACAACTTTGATGCTAAAAGGTTAATTGGATCAACCAGTGGTTTTCTTATATAAAGCCTAAGAGGAGGCGATTATGTGTTTCGTACAAAGCCCGGGAGAGAGGCTAAAAGGTTTTGACCCAACGAGGGAATCTTTTGGTATCTCGTATAAAGCCCGAGATGGAGGTTATTTGACTCAACAAGAGAGTTTTTTTGTATCTCGTACGAAGCCCGAGATGGAGGTTGTTGCTTATTTGGCTCAATAAGAACCTCTTTGTATCTCGTATAAAGCCCGAGATAGAGGCGAAAGAGGTGATTGACTCAACGAGGGAGTCTCTTATGTGTCTCGTACAAAGCCCAAGAGAGAGGCTAAACGTTGTTTGACTCCGCTGGGGAGAATCATTGTACAAAGCCCAAGGGGAGGCTGTGGTTACTGTTTCAGTTAAGTGACAGGTCCAGTATACTGATTTTAAAGAGAAAATCAGTTCTTATATGAGCAACACCGTACTCATGGATTTGATTCAAGGATCCGAGTTATTCCTGTTCTTTAAGGAAGCGGGAAATCCGAAGGGTATTGAGATTGTCCGAGTCTACGGGTTTACTTCCTATTTAACGAGGGGGTCACTTGAGAATGTCTTTGAGACTCAAGGAAATTAGACTGTCCAAGTCTAGAGTTTCATCTTTGTACTATATTTTGAGAAACAGTAGTAGACTCTATGAAAGGACTGTTCTATTAAGATGACTAAGTTCATATTCCTATACCTCTAGGAGGTCGTCAGGACAATTTGTATGAAGCCCAATAGGAGACTGGAAACTTTTAAGAAGCCGACGGGTCCTTGTACGAAGCCCAAGAGGAGGCTATCATTCCCGGAGGAAGAGATCATTATACAAAGCCTAAGAGGAGGCTGTGAATACTTCTAAGAAGCCGTAGGGTCCTTGTACTAAGCCCAAGAGGAGGCTGGGTTGCTTTTAGGAAGCCCGTGGGTCCTTGTATAATGCCCAAGAGGAGGCTAATGCTTTTAAGAAGTCGATGGGTCCCTAAACCCCGAGAAATTCAAGGCAAGTTATTCACAAGGAATAGATCAAGTCAGGAAAGTTCGAGAATTTGGAAGAAACTCAAAGATGTCATTCACAGAGAATACATTCATCTCTGGGAGTAGAGTTTCTTGACAATTCCTAATGAGGACAGCCGAAGAGAAGACTGTATCTGGTGATCCTATTGGGGATCTAGTTGTCTATTTCTACGAAACGAAACGGCGTCACCTAGTTCTAGACGTCGTTGCCGGGGAAACTCGAAATATCTATACTATTATTACACAGTTGATATGAGTTTATGAAAGAAGACTTACAGTGAAACAGCCCCACAATACAGTTATATGTATATGAAAGCGGTAAATGAAAGCAATAACCACTTACTCGGTTGTAGAGCTTCCATGTTGTTTGGTTAGTTGTTCAACAAAGAAAGATTGAAAACAACAGTATAATTCAAAATCAAAGGAGAAAGTGCTTCGAAAAAGAAAGATTTGGGGCTTACAGCTCAAGGAGAGGCCCAGGGTTTTAGTAGTGGGCGCACTGTTTGAATTTGTACAGAGGGACTTATACATGTGACTGGGGCCCAAAATGTTTTCTGTACAAAGGGATGGGTCTTACACTCTCTCAAGAGGCCCAAAAAGTTTTAAAGAAAAAAGAATGGGGCTTATAACACGAGGGTAGGCCCAATTGATTTTTCCATTTAAAATGGCGATCGCGCCGAGATTTTCTTTTAACGCAGAGGGACTTATACAGTAAGTGAGTCCCAAAATGTTTTGGTTAAAAGGGGATTGGGTCTTACACTCTAATAGAGGCCCAAAAGTTTTGAATGGGTCTTATAGCTCAAGGAGAGGCCTAGTGTTATTTTTAAAAAGGCGACGATCGCGCCGTTTGTTTTTTACGGTATCGGGACTTATACAATACTGAGGCCCAAAAATGATTTGGTCAAAAAAGGATTGGGTCTTACACTCTATTAGAGGCCCAAAGTGTTTTGAAAATGATTTACGAGGGTTGAATTAATCCAAAAACCCTAATTTGTGTTCAAAAATGTATTTAATTGAATAAAAATTCAATTAAAATGATCAAAATTGTTTAACATATGAAAAACAAATTGTGATCTTGGATTAATGCTTCAAAAATTAAGTATTGACCTACAAAATAATTAGAAAGCATTAAAAGTTGCAAAACCAATGTGGAAAAAATATTTAAAATGTCAAAAACAATTAAAATATTAATTCTTTGCAAAAATCTCAATTATATGAAATAAATAATATTTTTGGGATTTTTTGGGAAAATAAAATATTTTAACATTTTTGTGAATTATTAAAAAAAGAATCAATTCAAAATCATTAAAACTCAGAGAGAAATTAATTTTTGAATCAATTAAATAAAATCACAAAATTCAAATATTCAAATTTCTGAAAATGGCGCCAAGAACACACCAAGAACACGCGCGTGTTCTGAGTTTCCCAGATTTGTGTTTTCCATCCAATCTCACTGAATACTTAACCATATCATGCAATCCACATACCAATCAACTCGTTTCAACCTCACGATCATGTCTATAACACTTAATTTCATTTAAATTAAACATAAAACATGAAATCACGAAGAAACCTCAAGAACCCTAATTTCTGCATGAAGGCTAGGATTTTTGATACACGATTCAAACAAAGCAATTAATTGAGGGAAAACATTCCATGCATGATTATGAACATATGGCCAAATTATTGTGCAGCAAAAATTGCATGGATCATAGAGTTAGAAGAGCTCATGCTTACCACTTGAAGCTGGTGATCGTGATTTGTGTAAAAGGTGTTACAGTTGTGTTGTGATGATCTGAACAGCTTCCCTAGGTGCTATGGAGTGTGTTTGAATGCATGGACTTGATGGAAATTGGTTGGATCACTTCATGGCATCTCAACTGCACTTTGGTTAAAACCTTGAGCAATTGACTGGTGATTCTGAGAAATCAATGTTCCAGTTGTTGTTTAAGTGTTTGATCAGCTCATATGTGATGTATATGAGGTGTGTGAGTGATTGGTTTGAGTGGAATTGCCCTCTAGCTCAAAACCCGATAGTTACCTTGCTAAGAAAGACATTTTTGCCAAGAGAAAGAGATTTTGAGAAAGGCAAGTGTTGTAGGCCTTTGGTGTACTTAAACTGAACACAGTTGAGCTCTATTTATAGTAGAGCAAGTTTGTTTTGCAAGGAATAGTGAATGGCAACTGCTAAGTAGGTTTGGCCAATGTTGGCAAATGAAAATCCAAGTCTCCTATAACCATTGACTAGAGGTTAGGGCACAGAGCTTTGGTTCCCTTGGTCTTGGATAAGTCTTGACTGATTTCAGATGAGAATGGCTCAGTCCATGCCACCTTGATGCTTCCATTGAATGCTTCAATCCAAATTTGGAGTCTTGTCCCTATTTTGGCCATTCTAGGTTCAACATGCTATTTCTTGTTCCATGGACTTTGGAGGCTTGGCTCAGTGATTGTCCCCTTTAGATTCAATCCTCGGATGTGTCCAAGTGGATAGGAGTATTTGAATTTGGCTGATTTTGGCAAATCGAGCAAAATTGCAAATTCTGCCTTGCCTTTGACAGATTTCAGCAAGGCAACTTGCCAATGTCATATCTCATGGTGTAAGTTGAATTTGGTAATGTTCTTGACTATTTTGGAAAGCCCTTACATGATACAACAACTGTTTGAACATGATTGGTTTTGATCTCTTTTGAATCTAAGTGAAAAATCCCCCTACATTTGGCAAAAAGTAAGGCAAAATCTGACTTAGTGAAATTTTCACTAAGTGTTGGAACAAAGTGTTTTCTCTTGATTTTGATCACTCCATAACTCAAAATCCATGAGGAATTTGGACATAGGTCGGTATGAAGCTTTTGTAGAGGGCAATGAGATCTACAAATCAAGCTTTGAATGGGGCACAATGGCCTTGTGGTTTAGGAGTTATGGTCCTCTAAAGTTGGTGCATTAGTGGCACTTTTTCATGACTTAGAAAAAATTCTAAGTTTTATGGTTACCCCTTTTACAAGTTATACAACTTTTCTTGATTTTTCTTGATGAATGATGATTCAAATCATACATTAACATCATTTTAGGGTTAAAAATCCATTTTGGTGAAAAATCTCAAAAAGTCAAAGTTGACTTTTGTGCACAGTTGACTTTTTATCAGATGAATTACAAACTGTGCAATTCTTCAGGAAATCATGTCCTTGACCTAAATCAAACTTGATGGACATGTTCCATGGGTGTTATAGGGTATATTGGTGCATGTCATAGGGTTTGGGAGCATGTCCTGGTCAAAAGTCAAAGTTACAATTGACTTTTCTCATAAAACCCTAATTGTGGTCCAGATGAAATTGAGACTTGTTGCTCAAGCTTCTTAGATCAATCCATTGTCCCAAATGGATCAATGTGACATATTGGAGATCCTCAAATCCTCTCTTGAGGTCTTGGCTCATGGTTTGTCCCAAAAGCCAACTTAGGGGTGAATTAGGTCAAGAAACCATAATTCCTGATTTTTTATGAATGCATCCCCGGAGGCAAGATTGACTTGATGATTGGGTCCATGAGGTTCCATGGAGTATATTAGGTTAGGTTTTGGATCATTGACTTGTGCCCAGATGAAAAATTTCCATCTGGAGGCCCTGGTCGACCAAAACCCTAATTTGGTGACACTGTCAATCTTGAGACTTGATCCACCTAGAAGGGAGCAGCCTTGTGCTTAATCCTTGAAGTGGGAGTCCTTTTGATCCATTGTGGATGTTTGAGAGGTTAGACAAGTTGAAGATCAAGTTATTCCTTGATTGATCCTTTGTTTAAGCACTAAGAGAGGGCTTGAAACCCTGATTTTGATTGTAGTGGATGCTCACCCATCTTTGGGGAGACTGATGAAGTATGACGGTTCCTCCATATTGTGATGATGATTTGCACAATGATGGGAAATCTTAGTGGTCAAAATTTGGGGTATGACACACGGACAACTGATCGGGGCTACTGTCTATCAACTGCTCAAACTTTTGTTTGATGGACCCTATTGTAAGCTCATGGTACCCCCCACATGAGATGACCATGGCCGTAGGAAAGGCTTCCCAGGTGATGTGTATGAATACCTGGGAAGTCGTGTCAAGGTGGTCAGGAACGAAGAAGTCCTCTGGTCGGCTGATGGCCATTGCGACCTGCGGGGGAGGACTGGATTGGGCTGATTCTGCCTCTTTCTTCGAATCGGATGTGTCTCGTCGGGAGGACTCTCCCTTCTTCACGTACTGCTTTAGGTGACCTTCTTTGATGAGGATCTCTATTGCGTCCTTAAGATGCACGCAATCTTCTGTCACGTGGCCGTGACTACGGTGGAAACGACAGTATTTGCTTTTGTCGACGTTCCCTTTGGATGTGGTCGGTTTAGGGAACCTGACACCCCCTTGTTTAAATACTGTGTTGATGCATTCAGAGAGAATGCGCTCGCGCGAGGTCGTGAGCATGGTGTACTCCGTAAACCGGCCAGCTGGCCCTTTGCTTTCGCGAGGACGCTCGTCGCGTGTTTTCTCTTTCCCTTGCCGGGATGATTCCGGCTCGTCTTTTTTTTGATGCCCGGGGTGCTTCGCGATCTCTTAAGTCCCGGGCATGGAATGCCGCTTCTTTTTCCTCATAACGTATGTAGTCATCAGCTTTACGGAGGAGTTCCGTCAGTGTCCGGGGAGCTTCGATCCCCACTGCCTTACGAAAATCGCTTTTGGGCCGGAGTCCCTTTTCGAGGAGGTACTTTTTCATGTGATCCGTTGTTCGGACTTCCACTGCTTCTTTGTTAAATCTTTCAATGTATGCCCCTAGGGATTCATCCCTACCTTGTATAATGACCTCCAGTGTAGCCTCCGACTTAGGATGTCGTTGGGAAGCTGTGAAATGGCGGGCAAACTGGCTCTTTAACTCTCTCCATGAAGAGATGGATCCGCGAGGAAGTCGTTTAAACCATGTCATCGCTCCCTTTCTCAAGGTGATGGAGAACATTTTACATCTGATAGCCCCAGAGACACCGTGATATTGGAGCATAGCTTCTATATTTTCGATATGCTAGCGGGGATCAGACGTCCCGTCATAGGTTGTCAACGTGGGTGGTTTCTCTAATCCGCGGGGGATTAGAGTGTCCAGGATGTCTCTTGTGAACGGGCCGTGAATGTCATCGTCACTGCTGGAACTAGGAGAGAGCAAAAGGGAACAGCTGTGACCGCGACTTCTACTTCGGCGAGGAGAGCGTCCGCGGGTGTGTCGGTGCTCGTACTTATCTGAGTGTCGAGACCTCTTGGATACCGGGGAGTGCCTGAATCTCTGTGGGGGAGACTGATGGCGTCGTCGTGCTAGATCGGGTGTAGGGTTCCTCGATCTTGGACGTTTCCTCTCCGGGGAGAGGCTATCGCGTCTTCGCTTCGAGGGAGTTCGTGGACGCGGGGAAAGACTCATCAGTTTTTCTGAAGCAAGGCGTTCCTGAATGATATGCTCGAGAGCATTGATCTTCTACCCTTGCTGGAGGATTAAGAGGTTCGTGTTGTTAAGAGATACGATGAGCACTGCGGTGCTCAGATCAGCATCCTGGGGAACCGGGATGGGATCGAAGGTGAGCTCCACAGCTGGTGCTCGTGGCTTTGGTTCGTCGGGTTTTGGGGAAGCAGGCCTTCCGTCTCTTCGGTCACTTTCCTGCGGGATATGCCTGACAAAAGCATGGTCGTTGTTGTTGGCCGCAGAGGCCACAGTCTTGGTGAACATCGTTCTTGATGAAAGCCATGTCGATCTGAGATTTGAAAGGATGAAGCTTTGGTCTTTGTTATGCAAGAGAAAATCTTGGTTAAAGACGGGGAAGCTGGGCTTTCCCACAGACGACGCCACTGATCGGAGAGGACCAGAAGGAGATCGTCGCAGCCTTCGTGTAGGGCAGGAGTTGATGCTCGTAGGAGAGGAGAATGGGGGGGGGGGGCGTACCTGTAAGGTACTCCGATGCCAAATTGAGAGTTTGGACAAGAGGAGAAAAGCAAGTACAAAGTAAGAATGTAAGAGATTAGATGCCTGACCCTCTCAAGTGAGAGGGTATTTATAATATACCCCCAGCGCGGGGCCAAGATCTCTCCTCACGAGTAGGGTGCCTGCTCGGCGAATGAGAGACTGCCAAGTGGAGGACACAACGCGTGGTCCTCTGACTTGGTCCAACTATCCCCGCAAGATCCGGGGAGGTAGTTGGTCGCGTGAACTGACAAGCGAGTGGGGGGGACGTGCCCAACGACTATATTGTGCCTATTGGGCTTGTTCGCCAACTATAATGGATTGGGCCTGATCCTTAAGGGCAGGAAGCCCTGCCCGATCCAGAACAGTTCCGTTGCAATTAGAGACGAAACTTGACGGCTGACGCAACGATGTATAGAGTGTTTTCGTTCGTGGTGGAGAGAGAGTTACACTCGTTCGTTAAAAAATGTTGACATTGAAATTTCCATCGCCAATTAAAAGTGTAGTATTCAGTCAATTGGTGGTTAGGGATACCGCACCAGCGACTGCCTAAGCGGCTTCGCGTGCGACAGTGGAATGAGTGATTCTCGATCCAGTCATTTATGTAATTCGACGAAGTTTTGAAACGGCGAAAAACTAAGATCTAAAGAATCATTGTATCTCAATCAGCGTTCTCCTTAATTTCCCGATCGAGAGAGAATTTTCTTCAATTTGTTAGGTTCACTCTTTTGAAGTCGAAGAGAACCTCGCGCTATAGGAATGCCCTTTGAATTAGGAAATCGTAAGATACGCGGGAATCAAAATTCGTTTTCCACAGATAACACCATTGTTCCATATAAGAACTAGAAATATATGTGGTCATAGAAGCTGCAGTGGTGGAGAGCTTTCCGATGTGATAGATCAGTGGGTGTACCTGCAAGGTTAGCACTCCAATGCTCAAGTCAATATGTGAGTGTGAGAGAGAATATTCAAATTGCATTAGAAAACTATTACATGAAATGGCACCATCTCGTATATATAGATGAGTCAAATAACTAACTTGATAACTAACTAACTTGAGATGCGAATGACTGTTGGATGCTTAGTAGAGATGGATCCCTACTCTTAACTTATCAAAGGTACAATATTCAGGAAGCCTGCTGTCGAGGTCGATGATATGCACAGGAAGCGTGGGCTTTTTGTCTGGCTGGCCACCTTCAGCTGGAACCTCATCCTCTCTTGGGCGCTTTGCTGATTTTGCCATCGTCAGGATCTTGTTCTATCCTTTTGTTGCGGCCTCAAAGCATCTGCGAGCAGCCTCGATGTCGCCATGCAGAGTTGCGACGTGCCCTTTCTCAGTATAGTACTTGAGTTTAAGGTGGACCGTAGAGGGGACAACAATGAGTTCTGCAAGAGCTGGCCTGCCGAGGATGCACTGATAAAGTAACGGGCAATCAATGACTAAGAACTGCGTTTTGATTGTCCGAGATGCCTCTTCCTCGCCAAAAGTGACTGGTATCTCCACATAACCCCAAGGTCGGGCTGTTGCCTCGTTGAATCCTTGGAGGTCCGATCCCACGTATAGTGAGAGGTTGGACTTATTCAGTTTCAATGTGCAGAACAGGTTGGTATACATGATGTCCACGGAACTGCCCTGGTCGACCAGGATTCTTCGAACATCGGTAGAGGACAATTTGGCCCTGATCAGCAGAGGGATATGGGAATTTGGGGATCCCCCGGGCAGTTCTTCTCGGTAAAACGTGATAGGCTGCGAACGCCCTTTACTTTTCTCGATCACGGATAACTGATCGGGGCTACTGTCTATCAGCTGCTCAAACTTTCGTTTGATGGGCCCTATTGTAAGCTCATGGTACCCCCCACATGAGATGACCATGGCCGTAGGAAAGGCTTCCCAGGTGCTGTGTATGAATACCTGGGAAGTCATGTCGAGGTGGACAGGAACGAAGAAGTCCTCTGGTCGACTGATGGCCATTGCGACCTGCGGGGGAGGACTGGATTGGGTTGATTCTGCCTCTTTCTTCGAATCGGATGTGTCTCGTCGGGAGGACTCTCCCTTCTTCACGTACTGCTTTAGGTGACCTTCTTTAATGAGGATCTCTATTGCGTCCTTAAGATGCACGCAATCTTTTGTCACGTGGCCGTGACTACGGTGGAAACGACAGTATTTGCTTTTGTCGACGTTTCCTTTGGATGTGGTCGGTTTAGGCAACCTAACACCCCCTTGTTTAAATTCTGTGTTGATGCATTCGGAGAGAATGCGCTCGCGCGAGGTCGTGAACATGGCGTACTCCGTAAACCGGCCAGCTGGCCCTTTGCTTTCGCGAGGACGCTCGTCGCGTGTTTTCTCTTTCCCTTGCCGGGATGATTCCGGCTCGTCTTTTTTTGATGCCCGGGGTGCTTCGCGATCTCTTAAGTCCCGGGCATGGAATGCAGCTTCTTTTTCCTCATAACGGATGTAGTCCTCAGCTTTGCAAAGAAGTTCCGTCAGTGTCTGGGGAGCTTCGATCCCCACTGCCTTACGGAAATCGCTTTTGGGCCGGAGTCCCTTTTCGAGGAGGTACTTTTTCATGTGATCTGTTGTTAGGACTTCCACTGCTTCTTTGCTAAATCTTTCAATGTATGCCCGCAGGGATTCATCCCTGCCTTGTATAATGGCCTCCAGTGTAGCCTCCGACTTAGGATGTCGTTGGGAAGCTGTGAAATGGCGGGAAAACTGGCTCTTTAACTCTCTCCATGAAGAGATGGATCCGCGAGGAAGTCGTTTAAATCATGTCATCGCTCCCTTTCTCAAGGTGATGGGGAACATTTTGCATCTGATAGCCCCAGAGACACCGTGATATTGGAGCATAGCTTCTATATTTTTGATATGCTCGCGAGGATCAGACGTCCCGTCATAGGTTGTCAACGTGGGTGGTTTCTCTAATCCGTGGGGGATTCGAGTGTCCAGGATATCTCTTGTGAACGGGCCGTGAAGGTCATCGTCACTGCTGGAACTAGGAGAGAGCGAAAGGGAACGGCTGTGACCGCGACTTCGACTTCGGCGAGGAGAGCGTCTGCGGGTGTGTCGGTGATCGTACTTATCTGAGTGTCGAGACCTCTTGGATACCGGGGAGTGCCTGAATCTCTGTGGGGGAGACTGATGGCGTCGTCGTGCTAGATCGGGTGTAGGGTTCCTCGATCTTGAACGTTTCCTCTCCGGGGAGAGGCTGTCGCGTTTTCGCTTCGAGGAAGTTCGTGGACGCGGGGAAAGACTCATCAGTTTTTCTGAAGCAAGGCGTTCCTGAATGATATGCTCGAGAGCATTGATCTTCTACCCTTGCTGGAGGATTAAGAGGTTCGAGTTGTTAAGAGATACGATGAACGCTGCGGTGCTCAGATCAGCATCCTGGGGAACCGGGATGGGCTCGAAGGTGAGCTCTACAGCTGGTGCCCGTGGCTTTGGTTCATCGGGTTTCGGGGAAGCATGCCTTCCGTCTCTTCGGTCACTTTCCTGCGGGATATGCCCGACGAAAGCATGGTCGTTGTTGTTGGCCGCAGAGGCCACAGTCTTGGTGAACATCGTTCTTGATGAAAGCCATGTCGATCTGAGATTTGAAAGGATGAAGCTTTGGTCTTTGTTGTGCAAGAGAAAATCTTGGTTAAAGACGGGGAAACTGGGAGTTCCCACTGATGGCGCCACTGATCGAAGAGGACCAGAAGGAGATCGCCGCGGCCTTCGTGTAGGGCAGGAGTTGATGCTCTTAGGAGAGGAGAATGGGGGGGGACGTACCTGCAAGGTACTCCGATGCCAAAGTGAGAGTTTGGACAAGAGGAGAAAAACAAGTACAAAGTAAGAATGTAAGAGATTAGATACCTGACCCTCTCAAGTGAGAGGGTATTTATAATATACCCCCAGCGCGGGGCCAAGATCTCTCCTCGCGAGTAGGGTGCCTCCTCGGCGAATGAGAGACTGCCAAGTGGAGGACACAGCGCGTGGTCCTATGACTTGGTCCAACTATCCCCGCAAGATCCGGGGAGGTAGTTGGTCGCGTGAACTGACAAGCGAGTGGGGGGGGACGTGCCCAACGACTATATTGTGCCCAACGGCTATATTGTTCCTATTGGGCCTGTTCGCCAACTATAATGGATTGGGCCTGATCCTTAAGGGCAGAAAGCCCTGCCCGGTCCAGAACAGTTCCGTTGCAATTGGAGACGAAACTTGACGGCTGACGTAACGATGTATAGAGTGTTCTCGTTCGTGGTGGAGAGAGAGTTACACTCGTTCGTTAAAAATGTTGACATTGAGATTTCCATCGCCAATTAAAGGTGTAGTATTCAGTCAATTGGTGGTTAGGGATACCGCACTAGCGACTGCCCAAATGGCTTCGCGTGCGACTGTGGAATGAGTGGTTCTCGATCCAGTCATTTATGTAATTCGACGAAGTTTTGAAACGGCGAAAAACTAAGATCTAAAGAATCATTGTATCTCAATCAGCGTTCTCCTTAATTTCCCGATCGAGAGAGAATTTTCTTCAATTTGTTGGGTTCACTCTTTTGAAGTCGAAGAGAACCTCACGCTATAGGAATGCCCTTTGAATTAGGGAATCGTAAGATACACGGGAATCAAAATTCGTTTTCCACAGATAACACCATTGTTCCATATAAGAACTAGAAATATATGTGGTCATAGAAGCTGCAGTGGTGGAGAGCTTTCCAATGCGATAAATCAGTGGGTGTACCTGCAAGGTTAGCACTCCAATGCTCAAGTCAATATGTGAGTGTGAGAGAGAATATTCAAATTGCATTCGAATTGAAATGGCACCATCTCGTATATATAGATGAGTCAAATAACTAACTTGATAACTAACTGACATGAGATGCGAATGACTGTTGGATGCTTAGTAGAGATGGATCCCTACTCTTAACTTATCAAAGGTACAATATTTAGAGAGAGATTCCAAGAGCTTCAATATGTCCTTGAACTAGATACTAGGTGTTGCGTCTGGAGACAGTCGGGTTGGAAAAGGATTATGTCGGGATCAAATTATTCCGAAGAGTCCTTTCTATGTGGTGGTTTGGATTTATGGGAATTGCCGAGGACCGATATTATTAATTACATTTAAAATATGATTTTGAGATTAAAAAAATAAGATCTAAGAGTATCACTTTAGTTATAGTTGTTTTGAGCCGATCTTGTTTTTTAAAAATGGTGCTCGTTGTTATTTATAATTCATAAATATATTAAAATTACAAATTCTTTTATGTTGTTTTAATAAATCAATTTAAATATCAAATGTATATTTTACTAGTTATAGTTCTTGAATGTATTTTTGACAGTCAATTTATTAGTTTACAGTCGATTTATTAGTAAAATTACAAATAAAAAACAATTTATTAGTTTACATTTTGACAGTTAATTTACTAGTATAATTACAAATAAAAAACAATTAAAATTTATATATGAACATTTAAAATATATTATAATTTTAATAAATTCAAGAAGTACAATTACACTTAGAGCATCTCCAACCGTGAACCCATTTTTGGATTCTTTGTGGGACCTATTAAGCCACGTCTGCTTGAAGCAACTCAACTAGTTTTTTACTCTAATGGTGCAACTCTGAAGAACTCATATTGGGTCCCACAACTTTACTTTATATATTAATATTTTATTCATATTAAATTTTATATTAATTAAAATAATAATTTTAATTATTTAAATTAAATTTGATATAAATTAAATAAAATTCAAATTAAACTTATAATTTAAAATGATAATTAAAATTAATCTCAAATACTTGATATATAATTAAAAACAATAAAAATAAATAATATCACATAATTAATCAAACTTAAATTTCTTCATCTTCATGTCCAAAACGTTCCAAAATATATTCGACTAGATCTCCTTGAAGTTTACGATGAACTTGTTTTTCACGAATACTTGCTCTTCTTTGTAGTCTTGTTGCAAGATTTGGATGAGGACCGCTAAATGTTTCAGTTGTTGAGTTGTTGATATCCACATTATCATAAGAGTAATCAAAATTACCTCCATATGTATGTCGTTCGTCTTCCACAATCATGTTGTGCAATATGATGCAAGCATATATGGTATGCTTGATGGTGTCCATGTGCCAGGCATGCGCTGGGCCACGTATAATTGCAAATCGAGATTGAAGCACTCCAAATGCCCGCTCCACATCTTTTTTAGCCGATTCTTGAGGTTGAGCAAATAATTTTTTCTTTTCTCCCTGTGGCATTGGAATGGTCTTGACAAATGTAGCCTACTCGGGATATATACCATCTGCTAAATAATACCCCATATTATATGGTGTCCCATTGATTGTATATTGCACATTGGAAGCACGTCCTTCCAAAATATCGTTAAACACGTTGGATTGGTTTAACACATTAATGTCATTGTTTGAACCTGCAATACCAAAAAAAGCATGCCAAATCCATAAGTCTTGTGATGCCACTGCTTCAAGCATGATTGTGGGTTTACCATGCTTGAAGCAGTACTAATGACCATTTTACATAGGTGTTGATAAATTAAAGTGGTACTAATGACCATTTTACATAGGTGTTGATAAATTAAAGTGGTACCAATGACCATTTTACATAGGTGTTGATAAATTAAAGTGGTACTAATGACCATTTTACATAAGTGATACTAACTACATTCCATATTTTTTTTTCATCTTATTACAATATTTTTCATGAATATCTCGTTGACTATCGTTCATAGTAGAAGTGTCTTTCATCATCATTTGCACTACCCTTAATTCTAGTTCGTCCTCCTTAGCTTGCGCAAGTCTGTCCATTGTTATTGCTCTTTTATTCTTTGCATCTTGCATTGCATTTGGAATTTCTGATGCCTTACCCTTCCTTTTTGCTGCTTTTTGTCCCATTGGACGCTCCATTGGTGATGATGAGTTAAACTCATAACTTGAATTTGTATTTGGGTTCTCCGATGATGCCCCACTAGCAGAAGCCTTTGTTATTTTTGCAGAACTTCCAATCGATTCTTCGACGATGCGCCATTTAGCTTCATCTTTTAACAATCACCATGTGTACTCAAGATTGAATATTGTACCTTGATCCTGAGCAAAAATAGCATGTGCATCTGCCATGACATCGGTCTCGGATGTCCCACTTTTCTTTCCTTTAAGAGCAATTTTGTAACACCCAACAAATTTTTGAACCATGCCATTTATTCTATGCCATCGACATTTTAATTGTCCTCCTAACTTTTCCCGTAATTGCCCATGATATTGTTATAACTAGCAGCAATTCTTAACCAAAAACTCTCAGCCTTTTGATAAACTCCCACAATTGGATCATTTGAAACATTGAGCCATGATTGGATAAGTAGTATATCCTCATCCCTTGTAAATTGCTCTCGAGATATTTTTTTAACGACAACCCTTTCTTCTTTTTCAGTACCAACTTGAGTAGAAAATGGTGGAACTTGAGTAGAAAATGGTGGAACTTGAGTAGAGAATTCCATACTATTAGAATTCATTTGAGGTATAGGATACATATTTGGATTGTTTGGTGACGGAAGAAATATGGCGGGGTTTGTTGGCACCGGTGGAATTTGAGAATTTTGAGGATTAGGATTTTGATAATTTTGCATGTAATTGAAAAAAACTTGTTGATAATGAAAATGATTAGGATCCATTTGGCCTAAACAATTGTAATTTGAAGTAAAAAGATGAAATTTTGAGTTAAATATTTTGTAAAAAAAATGCTAATGAGAAAAAATTGTTGAAAAATATTAAAAGTTTAGGAATAAAATGATGAAATTGTGAGAGAGAAATTTCAAATTGAAGAGAAAATAAAAGTGAGATAAATTTGTGTTGGTAAATTTTTTGAAACCAAAATTATATTTATAATAAAAAAAAAGTTGGAAAAAAAAAAAAGTAACTAGCCGTTGAACGACTAGTTTTTAATTTAAAAAATAGGAAAAATGCCATTTAGCCTTTGCTTGCCATTTATCCGTTGGCCACGCTGGGAAATGAAAATGAGAAAAAGTTGGTTGCCAGCATGGCGAACCCTTTCAACAACCCACCACTGAAGGTGGTCTTAGTCACAACTTTAAAGGTTTTGTTTATTAACACACTTATAATTCTAATTTTAATAAAGTCAAAGAAACTTCTCCTAGACTCTTCTTTTTTCCTTTCTTAACACACTTCCTAAATTTTGTTTTTGTTTAGGAAATCCAACAAAAAGAAAATAAAAAAAAAGGAAAAATAAAATAATAAAGTTCCCTCCACAAATTGGGTAAAATATAAGCGGGAAATCAATTATTTCATCCTATCCCGCCTAAGGTTCCAGAACATTCCACTATATAAACCATTTCCCTCCTCATTCAACCTTCAATATTTCATACTCCACCCATTCACTTCCAAAACCCTAACCGCCAAAACCCTAATTCTTCAGATCCACCGTCAAGATGTTGGAACTCCGTCTAGTTCAAGGCTCACTTCTCAAGAAGGTTCTGGAATCGATCAAGGAGTTGGTGAACGATGCGAACTTCGACTGTTCTTCTACTGGTTTCTCTCTTCAAGCTATGGATTCCAGCCATGTTGCTCTGGTGGCGCTGCTTCTCAGATCGGAGGGGTTTGAGCATTATCGGTGTGACCGGAACCTTTCCATGGGTATGAATCTTAACAATATGGCTAAGATGCTCAAGTGTGCTGGTAATGATGATATCATTACCATCAAGGCTGATGATGGCAGTGACACTGTCACCTTCATGTTTGAAAGCCCCAGTACGTTTTATTTTATCAACGCTTATTTATTTTGATTTAATTTTTTTCTGCTTCTATGAGTTTGTGTTATTTAGGGTTTAGGGTTTTGTGTTGAATGTTGATACTGAGTTGAATTTATTTTACTAATTGACTATTCTGATGTTCATTTGAAATCTACAGTGATAAACAGTTTTCAGAATTGAAAGTTAATGTCTGATGCTTACTTGGTGTTGTTTTCCCTTTCTAAACCTGATGTGTTTCTGTTTTCTGAGATATCAGTATCTCGTGTATTTGCATATGCTTTCATTTTTTCTGTATGTCTAACTGATACACGAATTGAAAAGTTTGAGTTTTAGCGAATATTTTTTCAAGATTTGTGTTCTGTTTATATTTTCGTATCATAACTTTGGCTGTGTGCCACTCATGGCTTATCAGTTGTCTATTGTAGTTCACATGATATTTGTTGCATGCTTAACTGTACTGCATTTTGAACAATTAAGGGTTTTGGTTTTCAGTTCTGAAATATTTGTGTGTGGTTTGCCCAATTGTGTGTGGTTTCAATATCATATTTTTGTTGGTTTTACTTATGATTTATACATTGTAGCTAATGTTATTCTGACTTAGTTATTTGGATTATGTGATGAAGCCCAAGATAAGATTTCTGATTTTGAGATGAAGCTGATGGACATTGATAGTGAACACCTTGGGATTCCAGAGGCTGAATACCATGCCATTGTTAGGATGCCATCTGCTGAGTTTGCTAGAATTTGCAAAGATCTAAGCAGTATCGGTGATACTGGTAATCAATTTTTGTTATTATTTTCAGGGCTTTACTAATGCTTGACTTTTTCCTTTTTGAGTTATGCTAAATGTTGCTTATTTTGTGGTGTTGTAGTTGTCATTGCGGTTTCTAAAGAGGGTGTCAAGTTTTCCACCAAAGGAGATATTGGAAGTGCAAATATAGTTTGCAGGCAGAATACTACTGTGGACAAGGTGAGACACTGATTCATGATCTCCTATTTCCAACAACACTTTTATGGGTTCATAGTTGAATGATTATGTTTTATTCATATGTTATGTTAAAATTGGATGCTAATGTTTTTTTTGTTGGTTATGTTGCAGCCTGAAGAAGCAACAGTCATAGAGATGAATGAGCCTGTTGCCTTGCAGTTTGCCTTGAGATACATGAACTCTTTTACAAAGGCAACCCCTCTATCCAGTTCAGTTACCATCAGTCTGTCAAATGAGCTGCCAGTTGTTGTCGAGTACAAGATTGCCGAGATGGGTTATGTTCGGTTCTATTTGGCTCCCAAAATAGAGGAGGATGAAGAAGAAACCAAACCACAAGTTTAGTCTGATAGTAGGTTTGAATTTGGACGTAGATGTAGGATGTTTTTATACATTACTACTGTTTGGAAATCTATGCATTTGAAAGACGTGTAAGCTTTGATTGTCACATTATTTTCTACTTCTATAAGAACAATCCTTAACAATGAATGAATGGTTATTTTTCACACTGATCGTTTTATTTTATTGCGTTTATTATTTTGAACGGCTTCAAACAATTTTGCTTAATTGAGGTGTCTAATTACCGCACTAAACTATATGCTGTCAGCTAATATTTAACTTGGACATTTGGTAGTGAATTAATCTACACAATTTACAAGAGCTTATGTTAAATTTATAGGCCAATCTTGTACAAGATTTAGAACAATTAAGGCCAATGTACACAGATTCTTTTGTTAGTCAGCTAAATCCTTACATGTTCAAAATCTAAGCTTCAACCTTTTTTCAGATGTTGATTTTTTTCAGTCATGATTGTTGCTGGGTTAAGTAACACTTTTTCAACATATGGTGAAATAATTGTCTAAATAAGATCATCAATGAATCAAGGATCAAGCTGTACAAATTTGAGAGGAAACATTCCCTGTTGACGCTTGAGCAGGTTAAGAAGTGGTTAGAAGCAATAGTGACTGTTTGGATCAAATATCTCTTTTGCTTCTCTTCTTGGCTTCACTATATAGGATAACCCCAATGACTGTTAGAGAATATCCCAACATTCCAGTTGCTGATACAGGATTTTTAAATATCAAAATGGAGATAACAACTGCCACAGCTCCTTTTGCATTTCCTAGGACCTGGAAAAGCCATCATGCATTCATGTCTGTTATTTGTAATAATACAATTATAGCGGTAAAAACAGCGTTCTGATTTCCTAATATATATAACAAAGATTCCCATGGCCTCAACACTGTATGAAATAACACAACTTTGTTTCATGATTACCTGAAGTGTTAATGCACTGGTGTGCTTTGTGACTAAGAAATTGGTCAAGTTAACCAAATACGCAAGTGCTGAGTTGAAGATAAGCAACCACACAATACTTGAATCTTCTTTAGCAAGTTGAATTGTAATTCCAAGAACATTTTCCTCCATTATAATCGAAGCAGGAAGTAGGAATCCAACCGCGACAGGAGCCATGTACATAAGAAGGTTCATAGAATTCAACTTTTCCCTGAGAAATCAAACAAACTAATTCATTACAATGAAAGGAGAAACAACCGATATTGAAATACAATGTTATCAGAAAGTCGAGTTCATTACGCATCAGAAGAAAGCAAAACCCCTTGAAGCACTGATTTGAGTGCCCTTGCTGCTGTAGCACTGATGCACATTATAAATCCAAATAGATGAAAACTTGGTTCTCCCTACAAAAATAACTAATCAGCAAAATATATTTTTCTTGTAATGCAAGTTATCAATATTCGGTATATGACAAAGGACATACCCCACTAGCAATCATAACACCACTAATAACAGGAACAAGAGCCATGTAAGTAAGCCAACTCTCCTTCTTAAGAGTCATAATATAAGCAAAAACTGCCGTAAAAAACGGGGTTGTAGCACCAATAGCTTGATTAAAAGACACAGGAAGATACTTTAGGGAAATATTTCCTCCAACCACAGACAAACAGAATATAAGTCCAAGCGATGATATCTTCACAAATTGAACCTTTGATCTAACCGTTTGCATTGGAACCACCTTCATCCATGACATGGCAATGTAACTTAGGATTGAACATGCCATCATGTGACATAGTGTCAAAAATATTGGATACTTGAAACCATAGTTGCTTAAAAGATACTTGTTTAATAGCAATACTCCAATGTTTGATGCATACCATAAACTTATCAAACACACCCCGAATAGTTGTCCAGATAATGATGGCACCCTCATTGTAACTAACTATTTAATTGATGTTTTTCTTTTTTGTTATTTTTGCTAGAGATGAAGAATTTGGAACTTTGATTGATAAAGAGAGATTTTTTGTTATGTGGGAGGAAAAAAGAGTGAAATGAGGAAATGAGTATTGGTTTTAGGGGGAAGAAGGAGAAGGGTTGAAAGAGAGAGAGAGGGAAGGAGAATGAATGATGCAGAGTGAGAAGCTCTTTGGAGATCAATATTAGTGCTTGGAAAATGTTGTTAAAACATGATGAGATTGAGGGGATATTATCCATTTATACTATTATTAAAATAATCTACTTTTTAATACATGTATTAAAACATTTTTGTTGTTGTGTTTGGTAAATAAAGTTGCATGTTATCTCTAATAATGTTTGTGGATAACACTAAAAAACAATTACTTGACAAAAAATAAAAAAATCTGGTTGTTTTCTGTTCAAACTTAATTGTAATATTTTTGAAAGAATTTTGAAATGATAATCCATGCCACGTTTAGTGATGGTAAATTTATTTACTATAAGATATTTATGGGTAAAATTGAGAATGTATTGGTTTTACATTTTATTTTTTAAAGGCAATTTCTTTTTTCACTCTTAAGGTTTGGGTCACACTTCTAAAAATTCAAAAATACCGTTAAACAAGGAGAGGGAGCGAGCGTGAAACCAGGGTGTTGAGTTTTTTTTTCCCTTCAATAAGAAGAGCACAAAAAGTGAACAAAAAAATTACAGAGTCAAAGTAATTTAAGATAGTCCACGAGATTTCTCCACCAATTATAAAAATACAACACCATTTTACTTTTCAATCATAGAACAATCCAATTCCAAGATAGTAATTTGATGTGATAACACGCTTCCTCGAGATTCAACCCCACGCTCTTGAAGATGACATTATTCCTCCGAAGCCACAACCACCAACACATTGCCAACCAAATCGACAATCTCTTCTTCTTGATCGCTTTGTTCCTCATGAGATGATAGAATTTCTCCGCATGTTTAGTTGCAAAACTTTCAACAAAAAAAATCCAAATCCAACCAAACGCAAACAAGCTGCCAAATTCTATTCGCAAAAGGGGAAACGAAAAACATATGGAATAAATCTTCTTCGGGAGAGAAACACGAAACACACATGAGGTCTACCGGTTTATGAATAACCCCCTATTCTCTAATTCCACCTTAGTTGGAAGTCTATTGATAAACAACCTCCAATCGAATACGTGAACACTCGACTGAACCTTGGTCTTCCACAACCTTCGAAGAATCACCGACAAATCAGCTTCGCACCCGCTGTTATCCTGAACGAACAACAATGTCTTATAACACGATCTAACAGAAAACATACCAGACAACTCACCCTTCCACACAAAGGAATCCTTCGTTGAACTACAAACTGAAAGCGACGACAAAAAAGATAAAAAAGAATGCATATGATCCACGTTCTGCATAACAACACATGCACAAAGCTCCCTGTTCCAGTTCCACGTTCCTTCAACCCACCTCCCAAATTGATTAACATGCCAAAAATTAAGACGGTGACTGGCGTAAATCTCTGGAAAAGAAATACACAGGGGTTGGCTATCACACCAACTTCTCCTCCAAAAATCCAGAACTTGACCATCACCGATTTTTCCTTGGATAAGGTTTCAAAATCAATATTCAGCATTACCATTACTAACACCTAAAGAAAGCAAATCCCTCCATCAAAAGGAAGGTTTTTTGGCAGAACTGACAGAACCAGGAAACATAACAACCTTAAACAGATAACCATACCTGAACTCCAAAATCTTCCTCCATATCGCGCTTTGATATGTGACAAACCTCCATTTTCATTTCGCAAGTAACGCCGTGTTAATCGTTGAGATATCCTTCACACCCATACCCCCTATTCTTTCGGTTTACAAATCGTTTTCCAGCTAACCCAATTAATCCCCCTCTTTTCTTTATTCCCATGCCACAAAAAATTAGATTGAATCGAAATATTCAACCTTAAGACAACCTTGGGAGCTTTAAAGAAAGATAACATATATAAAGGATTGCTGTTAAGCGTAGAGTTCAACAACGCGACCCTTCCTCTGAATGAGAGAAACTTACATTTCCATCTACTTAATTTCGACTTTAAATAAGCAATAACTTCTTTCCACGAAACCACCCTCCGAGGATTAGCTCCAACTCTGATTCTAAGAAATTTGAACCGAATAAAATCCACACTGCAACACAGAAAATCAACGGTTGAAGTTAATTCAGAATCTGCCAAGTTTAAGACGTTCACCTTGCTTTTTCCAAAATTCACTCTAAGCCCAGAAACCAGTTCAAAACCTCTAAAGATAGCCTTTAAAGCCCATAAGTTCTTCTAACTGAACTCCCCCATACCTAAATTATCGTCCGCGAACTGAAGTATATCATAAACACAATTCTCCTCGCACTTGAATCCCTTAAACATATCACTCGAAACAGCTTTAGACACCAATCCAGCCAGCCCCTCAGCTACTAAAGCGAAAAGAAAAGGCGAAAGCGGATCACCTTGTCCAATTCCCTTGGATCCAATAAAGTCTTTAGTGGGTCTTGTTAAATTGTAATTCCTAGTGTCTAAGTGTCGAAGTCGAAGCCAAGAGTGTCGAAGTCGAAGTGCTGAAGCAGTGTTGCGAAACAGGTTATTTCACCACAGATTTGTTTCTAGATTAGATTTGATATGATTTAGATTAGATTTGATATTTTGGGCCTTTAGTGTTTTGGGCCTTTGTAATTCTAAATCTATAAATAGGGAGTATCCCTTGTACTTTAAAAGATGCAGAAGCATAACAAGTAGTGAAGAATCACAGTGCTTGTAATATCACAGTTGCAGTTTGCAAGTGATCAATAGAATCTGAAATCCCACAGTTCGTGGGTAACATTTTTCTCCAAATATTTCTCCTCTCTCTCGTTTCTTTCTTGTTGTTTGTTCTTCTTCCTCATCATTGCCATTACGTGTTTGTGGTTCGTTATCAATCTTGAGATCAAGATTGTAGAGGAATTACCATAGGTTGTGGTTGAATTCCAACATCTGGTATCTAGAGCTCCGGTTCCGATTCAAGGAAGAAAAACGTGATGGCTATTAATAATTCAAATGGGAACTTTCCGGCGACCCTACAAATTATCAAGAAAGATAATTATGAGAATTGGTGCAAGCAGATCAAGGTGATTTTATGTTATCAAGATCTTTGGGATCTTGTGAAGGAAGGAGTAACACCGCTTGCAGAAAACGCGACGGATCAAGAAAAGGCTGCACACAAAGAGTTGAAGAAGAAAGATTATAAAGCACTCTTTATAATCCACCAGTGTGTTGATCTAGATAACTTTGAAAAAGTTAGTGATGTAGAGTCAGCAAAGAAAGCATGGGAGATTCTTGAAAAGTCGTTTGGAGGTGCAGAGAAGGTGAAAGAGGTGAGGTTACAAACTCACAAGAGAACCTATGAGTTGCTTGAGATGGAAGACAACGAAAGTATTACATATTTCTTCACCAGAGTTACAAAACTGGTGAATCAAATCAAAATATGCGGAGATGTGTTGACATCAAGATCAATTGTTTCAAAGATCTTGAGGTCATTGGCTCCAAAATTCGACCACGTGGTAGTAGCCATAGAAGAGTCAAAAGACTTGTCAGTATTGACGAAGGAAGAGCTTCAAGGGACGCTTGAGTCTCATGAACAAAGGATGGCTGAGAGAGCTGCAGGAAAGTCGAAGAGTGATATGGCTTTGCAGGCGCAGTCAGAAAAGGAAAGGAAAGGTAAAGGAAGCTGGAATGGCAACAAAGGAGGAAACCAGTTGAATCAAAAGAAACCTTGGAACCAAGGCAACCAAAGAGGTGGTGCTGCAGGTAGAAGAAAAGGCGGTGATCGAAAATCTGACAAAAGTCACATTCAATGTTTCAATTGTCAGAAGTATGGCCATTATGTTAGTAACTGTCCAGAAAAGAAGAAAAATCAAGAAACTGATGCAAATCTGGCGAAGCATGAAGAAGAAGAGACGTTGCTGATGGTCACAACAAAAGATGAAGAAAGATTCCAAGATCAGTGGTACTTGGACTCAAGATGCTCATCACACATGACTGGGAGGAAGGATTGGTTTGTCAACATGAAGCCCTCGTCGAAGAACACGGTGAAGTTTGCAAATGACAACACTATAGCAGATGAAGGTGTTGGTGATGTTCTGATTATGAGGAAAGATGACAAAAGGTCAATAATTTCCAATGTGATGTACATTCCAGGCATGAAGAGTAATTTGCTCAGTATAGGGCAGCTAGTCGAAAAGAACTACAAGGTAGTTGTCGAAGACAAGATGATGAGAGTTCTCGACGCAGGTGGTAGATTAATCTTGAAGGCTCCAATGTCTCAGAATAGGACCTTCAAGATTGAACTCAATGTGATGGAGCACAAGTGTCTAGCAACAGCAGCCAGCAGAGATGAGTGGTTATGGCATTTTCGACTAGGCCATCTCAACTTCAATGACATCAGGGAGCTGAAGAGAAGAAATATGGTTTCAGGATTACCAGAAATCGACATTCCCAGTGAATTCTATGAAGAGTGTGTTCAGTCAAAACAACACAAGAATAGCTTCAGCAAGGATGCAGAAAGGAAGTCGAAGGCAATTCTTGAAGTCATATACTCTGATGTATGTGGTCCAATCCAGGTGGATTCGATTGGTGGCAACAGATATTTTGTCACATTTATAGATGATTTCAGTCGAAAGTTGTGGACTTACCTCATCAAGAAGAAAAGTGATGTGATTGAGGTATTTTCCAGATTCAAATCCATGGTCGAAAGACAGAGTGGTCGAAAGTTAAAGATTCTGAGGACATATGGTGGTGGAGAGTATGTGTCGAAAGAGTTTGATACATTATGTGAAAAAGAAGGGATTGTGCATGAGGTGGTGCCACCTTATACACCACAGCAAAATGGAGTTGCAGAACAAAAGAATAGAACCATCATGAATATGGTGAGAAGTATGTTGAATGGAAAGCATCTACCCAAAGAATTACGGGGAGAAGCAATTTCGAAAGCAACATATATTTTGAACAGATGTTCGACAAAGAAGCTTGAAGGAGTCACACCAGAAGAATGTTGGTCTGGTGTCAAGCCAAGCCTCAGTCACTTGAAGGTGTTTGGATCTATAGCACATAGACATGTGCCAGATCAGTTGAGAAGGAAACTTGATGACAAGTCGAATCAGATAATCTTGATAGGATATTATTCGACTGGAGGTTACAAGTTGTTCGACCCAGTGAATAAGCAAGTAGTGATCAGCAGGGACGTGATCATAGATGAGCTTAAAGAATGGGATTGGACAGAGAATGCCAAGAAGGATTCAATGAGAATCTCTTGTGAAGAACCAGCCACTGAAGTCGAAAGAGAAGTTCGATAGGAACCAGTCGCAGATGAAGCAGGTTCATGCAGACCTCGACGAACAAGACACATGCCTGCAAGGTTGCAAGAATGTGTAATTACATCAGATGATATGGTCGATGAAGAGGGTGAGCTGGTACATTATGCTTTCTACGCAGATGTCGAACCAGTCAATGCAGCTGAGGCATTGAAAGATTCAAAGTGGGTGAAAGCAATGAATGAAGAGTTAGAGTCCATCGAAGTCAATAACACATGGTCACTTGTCGAATTGCCTCAAGGCAAGAAGGCAATTGATGTGAAATGGGTTTACAAGGTGAAGGTGAATCCTAGAGGAAAAGTAATTCAACACAAGGCAAAACTTGTGGCGAAAGGATTTCTTCAGAAGGAAGGAATCGACTTCGATGAAGTGTTTGCACCTGTTGCTAGGATCGAAACAATCAGGTTGGTTGTTGGTCTAGCAAATGTGAACAATTGGTACACATGTCAGATGGACGTGAAGTGTACGTTCCTTAATGGCCCCTTAGATGAAGAAGTTTATGTCGCACAACCAGCTGAGTATGTGAAACGAGGCAAAGAAGGAAAGGTGTACAGGCTGCATAAAGCCCTGTATGGACTTAAACAAGCTCCAAGAGCTTGGAATAAGAAAATCGACAGCTTCTTAAGGGAGAAGGAATTTGTGAAGTGTACAACTGAGCACGAAGTGTATGTAAGAAGAAGAAATAATGAATTATTTATACTATGCCTCTATGTCGATGATTTGTTGATAACAGGGAGTTGCAAGAAGGAGATCGGAGATTTCAAACATGATCTAAGTGATGAGTTTGAAATGTCAGACTTGGGAAATCTCTCATATTTCCTTGGCATCGAATTCTACAAGACTAGTAGAAGTTTGATGATGCACCAAAGAAGATATGCAGGAGAAATACTCAAGAGATTTGAGATGCAAGATTGTAACCCAACTTCGACTCTAGTTGAGACCAGATTGCAACTGTCGAAGGATCCAAATGAAGATAATGTCGACCCAACCCAATACAGAAGACTCATTGGGTCACTTAGATACCTTTGTCACACAAGGCATGACTTAGCATACAGTGTGGGTATGATAAGTAGATTCATGCAGAAGCCAAAGGTATCACACCTAACAGCGACGAAAAGGATACTTAGGTATCTGAAAGGGACTCTCGACTATGGAATTTTGTTTCCTGCAACTGATGAAGGAAGAGAATGCAAGTTAGTGGGATACACCGACTCTAGTTGTTGTAGTGATGGTGAGGATAGAAAATCCACAGCTGGATATGTGTTTATGTTAGGTGGTTCACGAGTTGCTTGGAGTTCGAGAAAGGAGCCAGTAGTGGCATTGTCATTATGTGAAGCAGAGTATATAGCTGTTTCTCTTTGTGCATGTCAAGCAACTTGGATGGTGAACTTGGTCAAAGAGATTACAGGAAAGAGTCATGGAGCAATTACCATAAAGATCGACATCATGTCAGCTATCAACTTGGCGAAGAATCCAATAGCTCACGATCGAAGCAAGCACATCAAAATGAGGTTCCATTATCTTCGAGAGTAGGTAGCAGAAGGGAAGATGAATCTGGAACACTGCAGAACTGAGAATCAGATTGCAGATATCATGATGAAGGGAGTGCAGGTCAAAGGCTTCAAAAGACTAAAAGCCATGATGAATGTAGACATCTTAGACACAATGAATTAGGAGGTGTGTTAAATTGTAATTCCTAGTGCCTAAGTGTCGAAGTCGAAGCCAAGAGTGTCGAAGTCGAAGTGCTGAAGCAGTGCGTCGAAACAAGTTGTTTCACCACAGATTTGTTTCTAGATTAGATTTGATATGATTTAGATTAGATTTGATATTTTGGGCCTTTAGTGTTTTGGGCCTTTGTAATTATAAATCTATAAATAGGGAGTATCCCTTGTACTTTAAAAGATGCAGAAGCATAACAAGTAGTGAAGAATCACAGTGCTTGTAATATCACAGTTGCAGTTTGTAAGTGATCAATAGAATCTGAAATCCCACAGTTCGTGGGTAACATTTTTCTCCAAATATTTCTCCTCTCTCTCGTTTCTTTCTTGTTGTTTGTTCTTCTTCCTCATCATTGCCATTACGTGTTTGTGGTTCGTTATCAATCTTGAGATCAAGATTGTAGAGGAATTACCATAGGTTGTGGTTGAATTCCAACAGGACTCTCGTTCACCAGGACAGAAAAAGACGTATTGAAAATGCAGGCTTCCATCCACATCAGCTATCTCGATCCAAAACCAAATCTTGAGAACATGTACCTAAGGAAATTCCATGATACACAGTCGTAAGCTTTCTCGAAGTCCACCTACAAAACCAGACACTCCTTCTTGAATCTCGAGGCATAGTTAACCACTTCGTTCACCACCATCACACCATCAAATATTTGACGCCCTGGGATAAAAGCCGTCTGACTATTTGAAATGGTTTTACCTATCACCTGTTTCAACCTCCCCGCCAGGATTTTCGACAGAATTTTGTACACACTAGAGATTAAACACATGGGACGATATTCACCAAGGTTTTGAGGAATCTCCACCTTCGGGAAGAGAGAAATGAAGGAGGCTGACATTGCTTTTGGAAGTTTACCACAGATAAAGAATTCATTCAGGAAATCCATCAAATCTGACCTCAAAAAGTCCCAACCTCTTTTGAAAAATTCTAGAGAAAACCCATCCGACCCCGGTGTCTTGTCTCCATCACAATCTCATACTGCTTATTTCAATTCTTCGACAGAAAAAGGTTTTTTTCACCCTTTTGCCTTGGTGTGTTGGGCTCAATAGCCCCATGGCCTTACCAATTACACTTTGCCATGCCTTTCCACACCCCCATGTTCCCTTTCCATGTGTATTGGGCTTCTAAGCCCATACATGTTGTTGTTAACACCTAACAACCCTTTCCGCACTCCCTGTTGGCATTCTTTTAGCTATTTTATTTCTTTTATGACTTGCATTAAAATTCTTCTAAATTTAATTTTATAAATTGTTTGTTTTCTATTAAAAATTGACATGAAAATTATGTGCATATTAGTTCACCTTTAGACTTTCCGCTTAATTCTTTTCATAAAAAGGATAAAAAACACTTTAATTTCGTTTTAGAAAATTTAATTAGAATTCTTGATTAGGATTTTTAGCTTGTTCTTAACTCTTTTATGCATATTTGTTCATTCATCATCCTTGATACATTCCACTAACATTTTGGCATTATTTTGAGGTATCAGTTGATGCAATTTTGTGCATATTTGGCATATGGACAAGTGATTTTGGCTTTAAAATTCTAGCATAGGTCTTATTCTCCCATGGTGGGTTCATATGCCTCCCCATTCCCATGAGTATTATAATAGCGTAGGACTTTATTCCTTTATCGCTTTATGCTTGTATTCCTTGCGTGTTAAAAAGATAAAACCAAAAACGATATAAAACAATTTCAAAAAAAAAAAAAGATAAAAACAAAGCTTGATCCAATGTCAAACTATTTTCAAAAACAATTATTTGAACTTCATTTTTCACCACACCTTAGGGTTCCACTACCCTTCACACCCGTAAGTCGATTGCTTAGGCATCGCCATCAACCTCCATTCCATTTTCACACTTCTATCTCTATCTCATTCTTAAAAATCTCACCCTTCTATTTCATTTCACCTTTCACAATTCAAACTCCAAATACTTCTCCAAGCTTTAAAACCCTTGATTCAACGTCAAGTGGCATTTTCTCAAACAAATTTGCAAGATACTTTAAAATACGACTAGAATTATGTGCCACGAGTCTTAAGTAGTGGAGAAGGAATGAGAATGAAGCTTTCCTACAATCATCATGAATATTTCAAACACGAGACGCTCGACTCGCTCGTTTGAGATATTCAACTCCATTCATAGAATTTAGTACAATTCGAGTCAAGAACACTTTATTCTCAATACCTAAAATCAACATTAACAACAAGCTCTTTCTTGGACTAATTTCCGTCCTCTTGGGTTAATCACTGATTCTCGGTTAAAAGACCATCTTCCCCTTTCCTTAGTTAATCGCTGATTCTCGGTTAAAAGATCATCTTCTTCTCTTTTAGGGTTAATCACCTCTTGGTTAAAATACCCGTTCATTGGTTAATCACCAATCCTCGGTTAAAATACCAACCCTTGCAACTTCTCCTTCTTAGGGTTAATCACCACTTCTCAGTTAACAAACCCTACAGCTCATCTCTTTTGGTTAATCACTGATTCTCGCTTAAAACACCATTTCACTTATCCTTTTAAACTCTACTTCTTCTTTGGTTTGAACACCCACCCTATCACTCTTATTACTTCTCTTAGTTATGACACCATTTGTTTTCTCATCCATAGTTCCATGAACTACGGACCTCTGATTTCCTCATTGCACTATGGGGATACGTAGACACAAGATTGCGAGATCTTGGTGAACACCCTTCTTTCATAACCTTCCTTCATTTTCATCCTTAGTTCCGAACTATGAAGCTCTAATTTCCTTATTGCACTATGAGGACACGTAGGCACGAGGACCCCAATCCTCCACAAGCATCCTAATTATAAACCTTTTTCCCCTTTCGTAAGTAATCTTTAAATAGTAACACTAATCCAAGCAAAAAAATAAAATGGTTCCTGTCGAGTACAACATATGTGAGAGATGCTAATACCTTCCCCTCGCATAACCGACTCTCTTACCCATTTCTATTTCCTTGGGTTTTATCGATATTTTCCATTTCCTTATGGAATAAATAAAGTTCGATGGAGACTCTGTTGTATCATCGAGCGTGCGATGCCCTCGGGTATTTTTCGCATAGTGACACTATTCATGCTCATCTTACCCAACTAAAGGGGCCACAACCATGACATATCTCTTGTCTCATCCTCAATTTCACCACTATTAAACCTCTCCCCTCACCCACTCAAGAAACCACTCCCCCACACTCTTTTTTTTTATGCTACACAAACCACCATCAAACCATACTACAACAACAATCCAAACCACATAACAAGCCTCTGCCGCACCCCCATCAGATGCCCTGCAACTAAGCTCAAACGCTTGAATATGTTACCTTGGTGCTTAGCTCTGACCTTCCCATGCATAGAGATCACCGAGAAGCCGCTGAAAGTGCGCCGTCGCCGTTACTGTTTCTGAATTCTTCATCTATGCATTTCACGAATCCTTCCTTTATATTTTTTATCGATAACTCTTCCTCTATTTTTGTTTGTGTTGATTCATGTTTGTTGTTGTTTAAATTTTGTGTCGAGGATGGTTAAAAATTGCATTGGTATTCTACTAAGAACATAATTTTTCTTTTTTGCTTGCTTTGAATCATAATGAGAGAGTAAGAGAATTTGATAAAAAAGACTAAAATGTACAAGAGAGATTTTATGGAGAGAGAGCATATGTTGAATAAGAAAAAAGTTTTTCTTCTGATAGTGTTTTCATGATGGATTAAATATGGAAGAAAAATGATTCTATTTTATTTGTCTTTTCCCATGCCACATGTCATTTCTTGGTTGAAATCTGTGTGTGTGTGTGTGTTTGCCACCCCTTTCTTCTTTGTGAGAATTTTGTGAGTTTTGCTTCTTATTTAATTATTGTCATGTTTAATATTTAGTAAGTAGGATTTTAGTTTAGTGGGATGGGCCGTGGGCCTTTGATTAATTTACTTGATGTCACCCCACTTAACTCTTGCACCCTTTTTTTTTATATTTTTTTCTTCTTATCTTTATTTTTTTTGATTAATTAATTCCTCTAAATTAGTAGTTATTTTATTAAGTAATTAGGATTTATCTCTCATATTTATGTTTGCACCATTTTGTATTCTTATTTTATTTTATTTATTTCTTTATTGATTTGCTTAATATAATTAGTAGTGTTATTTCTGTGCTTTTGTGGTTGACATTTATTTTGCTAAAACTATTCTAGCAGCAAGAAGTTGAAACATGAAGTTCTAATTTGCTGCATTCAACATGTCGAATGAAGATGTCCCATACCTGCTCATAGGACATCGCGTCTGGATTCAGTTTTAAAGCAGATTCTGTTACTGTGAATTGTTACTAAATATTCTGTGAATATTTGGTTATCCTATGTGGCATCCAAAGCATTTTTGGATTGTGTTTATTTGTTGGTCTTTCGGATTTTCAGCTGTTTCTAATTATGGAGAGATATTAGGAAACTTTGGATTGAAGACCTATTTTGTTGGAGTTTATTTTGCAGATTTGTGAGCAGTCTATTTGCTGCGTTTTTGAAGCCCAATTCAGTCCAGATTAAATGCTATATATTGACTGATGTAAACCTAGTTTAGGTGTGGAACTTACTTGTGTTTTGTTAGGGTTTTCGAGTGTATTTTGTGAGCCTAACTGGTATCATTCTGATAATAGTATAAGGACTGGTTTTTGTGTTGTAAGTTCTGTCAGTTACTCATAAGCATTTAGGCATTGAGTTTCTTGTGTGTCAATTCTCATAAGCTTTAAAGTATTGAGAATTGTGTGTTTTGAAAGTGTGACTTTCAGTTTGTTACTTGTGTGGAAAGATACCAATCACGGGTTGTGGTTGTAGAGGGATTTGAGGAGGGCCTCATACCTAGGTGAGTCTTAGGTAGAAGTCATAGGAAGGGTAGTGATTAAGTGAGCAGATTATTCGGTGTTTGTATGATCTGTGAATTGATACTATCGTATATTGGTTTCGTCCCTGGCTTGGTAGCCCCCAGAGTAGGATTGTTGATCCGAACTGGGTAAACATATCACTGTGTTATTTACTTTCTGTACTATTACTTTTATTGTTATCTTGTTCATTGTGTTGGATATCAGTGTCTCAACATCTGTGTAGGATATCTGATATCTGTGCCAGAATTTCAATTGGCATCAAGAGCTTGCACCCTTAACTGGTTCTGGGTGAGATTCAGGGAAGGTACTTTCTGGTACAATGGACAAGGATGAAGGATTTCTGAACAAACCACCTCTGCTTGATGGTTCTAACTATGACTATTGGAAACCAAGGATGATAACATTCATTAAATCCATGGATGATCAAGCATGGAAAGCTGTTATAAAAGGATGGGAGCCCCCAAAGGTTAAAGATGAAAAAGGTACCCCTACTGATGTGGTGAAGGAAGAGGAAGACTGGGATGATGCAGACTACAAAGGGTCCGTGGGAAATTCCAAAGCCATGAATGCATTGTTCAATGGTGTTAACAAGAATATCTTCAGGTTGATAGAACACTACACCATTGCTAAAGAGGCGTGGGAGGTCTTGAAGGTTGCTCATGAAGGGACTTCAAAGGTGAAGATGTCAAAACTGCAGCTTCTCACTAGCAAGTTTGAGAGTTTGAAGATGAAAGAGGATGAGAGCATTCATGATTTTCATATGAACATTATTGAGATAGCTAATGCCTCTAGTGCCCTAGGTGAAAAGATGTCTGACAGCAAACTGGTCAGAAATATTCTCAGATCTCTACCTAAGAGATTTGACATGAAAGTGACTGCTATAGAGGAAGCTCAGGATATAGACAAGATAAAAGTGGATGAACTGGTGGGATCTCTTCAAACATTTGAATTAGGGATCAGTGAAAAGTCTCAAAAAAAGAAGAACATAGCTTTTGTGTCAAATGCTGGTGACTCAGAAGATGAAGATGACCTGGTCAGAGATGAAGGGGTGTTTAAAGATCTGGTATTGCTTGGAAAATAATTTAACAAAGTGTTGAAAAGGATTAACTGGAAGTCGAGAGCAAATGCTCAGAACAAGTCACTCGACATCAGTAAGAACCAGAATGGAGGCAGAAGATCCAGAACTGAAGAAGACTCCAATCAAGGGAAGAGAGTTCAGTGCTTTGAATGTGAGGGATATGGGCACATAAAGACTGAGTGTCCCACGTATCTCAAAAGGCAGAAGAAGGGCTTATCAGTGTCTTGGTCAGAAGGAGAGTCTGAGAGTGATCTTGAAGAAGAATCAGCAAAATTAGTGACAACTTTGACTGGGATCTGTAAGGCTGATGGAGAAACTGCTTGTGAGTCTGACTCTGACAAAGAATCCTATGTTGGAGAACTCACTAAGGAAGAAGTCTTCACAGGGTTTTCAGAGTTGTGTATCAAGAATGAAGAAAGGTGCCAGATAATATTGGAACAGAAGATTCTGATAGCTCAACTAGAAGCTGAGAAGGAAGAACATTTATCAACCATTGCTGATCTGAAAGAGGAGGTTGAATAGCAAAAGTCAAAACTTGACAATATGACCAAATCTATAAGAATGCTGAACAATGGTACCACGCAGCTAGATGAGATTCTTCAGACTGGGAAAGAAGCTGGAAATGTGCAAGGCCTTGGTTTTAACAATCAAGCAGAGACTTACAAGAAGCCTATATTGAAGTTTGTTCCTCAGAAAATAAAGCAAGAAGAGGGGATGTCAAATCACATGTTTCAACATCAGATGAAGCATCAGAAAAGAGTTTGTAGATCAAAGTATAAACCATGGAGATGCCATTACTGTGGAAAGATTGGTCACTTAAAGTCCTTTTGCTACAAGCTGCACGGCTATCCCAAAACTGCTCAGCAACAAAATAAAGGACAGAGTTGGGGTAAAGTGAAGAGAAGATGGATTCCTAGACAAATGATGGCTGGTCTCATAGCACATACCTCTCTTAGAGCATCTGCAAGAGAAGATTGGTACTTTGACAGTGGCTGTTCAAGACACATGACTGGTGTGAAGAAATTCTTGTCAGATATCAAGCCTCACTCCACCAATTATGTCACTTTTGGGGATGGATAAAAGGGTGAAATAAAAGGTGTTGGAAAGCTGGACTACACAGGACAACCAAATCTGGATCGTGTTCTATTTGTCAAAGGGCTGACCGCAAATTTAATCAGTATAAGCCAACTGTGTGATGTAGGTCTCAAAGTAAATTTCACCAAATCTGAGTGTCTAGTAACCAATGAGAAAGATGAAGTTGTTATGAAGGGAACCAAGTCTAAGGATAACTGCTATCTGTGGAATCCTCAAGAACCGGAAAGTTTATCTACTTGTTTGATGTCAAAGGAAGATGAAACCAAACTGTGGCATCAGAAATTGGGTCACTTACACCTGAAAGGGATGAAGAAAGTTATGTCAAGTGAAGCTGTTAGAGGTATTCCCAAGCTGAAGATTGATGAGGATAAAATATGTGGTGAATGTCAAGTTGGGAAGCAAACAAGGGTGTCACACAAGAGGCTTCAACATCTTACCACAACTTCTAGAGTTCTGGAACTTCTTCACATGGATTTAATGGGACCTATGCAGGTTGAAAGTCTTGGTGGGAAGAAGTATGCCTATGTTGTCGTAGATGACTACTCCAGATTCACTTGGATAAGTTTTATCAGAGAAAAGTCTGAAGTATTTGCAGCCTTCAAAGATTTGTGTCAAAGGATTCAACGGGAAAAGGATTGTGGTGTTGTTCGAATCAGAAGTGACCATGGGAAAGAATTCGAAAATAGCAGGTTTGAAGAATTCTGCTTATCTGAGGGAATCACTCATGAATTCTCATCACCGATCACTCCTCAGCAGAATGGTGTGGTGGAACGCAAGAATAGGACCATACAAGAGTGTGCAAGAGTCATGATTCATGCCAAAAAGCTTCCATATCATTTTTGGGCTGAAGCCATGAATACTGCTTGCTATATACACAATAGGGTGACTATCAGATCAGGTACTTCTGTCACTCTTTATGAGCTATGGAAAGGTAAAAAGCCAAATATGAGGTATTTTCATGTGTTTGGGAGTAAGTGCTATATATTGGCGGATCGTGAGCAGAGGCGAAAGATGGATCCTAAGAGTGAGGAAGGAATTTTTTTAGGATACTCTACAAACAATAAAGCATATAGGGTATTTAATTCCAGAACTAAAGTGATGATGGAATCCATAAATGTGGTGGTTGATGACTCTGGCAAAAACGAAGATGTCCCGGATGATGTTGGAGCATGTCTGCCCATGAACAATGAAACCTCCCAAGACATTGAGTCTGTAGAAGATAGTGCTCAAGAAACCAACACTAGACCTGAGAATGAACAGGCAGAGGATGCTAACAGGGGACCCTCTATAAGGATTCAGAAGGATCACCCTAAGGAATTGATTATTGGAGATCTGAATGAAGGTGTAAGAACCAGAACGAGGGAGACTGTGTCAAATGCATGCTTTGTTTCAAAGATTGAACCAAAGAATGTCAAAGAAGCATTGACAGATGAGTTCTGGATAAGTGCTATGCAAGATGAACTTTGTCAATTCAAGAGGAATGAAGTCTCGGAACTGGTACCACGACCAGCAGGAACAAATGTGATTGGAACAAAATGGGTTTATAAGAATAAGTCTGATGAACAAGAAGTTGTTACCAGGAACAAAGCCAGATTAGTAGCTTAAGGATACACACAGATTGGAGGAGTAGACTTCGATGAAACATTTGCGCCTGTGGCTCGATTGGAATCCATCAGATTGTTGCTAGGAGTGGCATGTTTGTTGAAATTCAGATTGTTTCAAATGGATGTCAAGAGTGCCTTTCTGAATGGCTATCTTAATGAGGAAGTCTATGTTGAGCAGCCTAAAGGGTTTGTGGATCCAAATTTTCCTGATCATGTTTTCAAGCTGAAGAAGGCTTTGTATGGGTTGAAACAAGCTCCACGAGCTTGGTATGAGAGGCTGACTGAGTTCTTAGTCAACCATGGGTACAGGAAGGGTGGTATTGATAAAACACTTTTTGTCAAGGAGAAGGATGGGAAACTAATGATTGCTCAGATTTACGTAGATGATATTGTGTTTGGTGGGATGTCGGATGAAATGGTCCAACATTTTGTCAACCAAATGCAGTTTGAATTTGAGATGAGCTTGGTAGGTGAATTGACCTACTTCCTTGGATTACAAGTCAAGCAGATGGAAGATTCCATTTTTATCTGTCAGAGCAAATATGCGAGGAACATTGTGAAGAAGTTTGGACTGGATAATGCCAAGCATAAGAGGACTCCTGCTCCTACTCACTTGAAGTTATCCAAAGATGAAAAGGGAGTGAATGTTGAACAAAGTTTGTATAGAAGTATGATAGGCAGTCTGCTGTATCTTACAGCAAGTAGGCCAGACATAACATTTGCTGTTGGTGTGTGTGCAAGATACCAAGCAGAACCCAAGGTCAGTCACATCAATCAAGTAAAGAGAATTCTTAAGTATGTGAGTGGTACATGTGATTATGGGTTGTTGTACTCCCATGATTCAAGTCCCATTTTAGTAGGTTACTGTGATGCTGATTGGGCTGGAAGTGCTGATGATAGGAAGAGTACCTCTGGAGGATGTTTCTTTTTGGGAAATAATCTTATTTCATGGTTTAGTAAGAAGCAAAAGTCTGTATCTCTTTCTACTGCTGAAGCTGAGCACATAGCAGCTGGTAGTAGTTGTGCTCAACTGGTGTGGATGAAGCAAATGTTATCTGAGTATAATGTCACACAAGATGTCATGACATTATTTTGTGACAACCTGAGCGCTATTAATATTTCCAAAAATCCCATTCAACATAGCAGGACTAAGCACATTGATATCAGGCATCACTTTATCAGAGAACTTGTGGAGGACAAAGTCATAACTCTTGAGCATGTGAGCACAGAAAATCAGCTTGCTGACATATTTACCAAGGCTCTGGATGCAGTTCAGTTTGAAAACCTGAGGAGCAAACTTGGGGTTTGTATTCATGAAGAACTATAGCAATTAATGTTCCTTCTGGCTTCCAGATTGGAAAGAGTAAAGGAGGTTCTGGTAGTGCAGTGTGTGAATGAAGGGAAAATGCTGAAGTTTGTGCATGACATTTGGGCATGTGATGTGGTGTGCATCTACTTTCTGATGCAGTTTACTCTGGTTTATTTTTAATTTGATTTGTTCTACTTACCTTTGTCATATTTATGGCTAAAAAGGGGGAGTAGTATGTTTGTGTGTGGTGTGTTTGTGACACTGCAGTAGTTGAGGGGGAGATTGTGGAATGTTGCTGCTGTTGAGGGGGAGTTTTGCTATGCTGCTATGATGTGTTGTGTGCTGTGTGTTGTGTACAGCTGAAGGGGAGTGCTGCTATGCTGGATTTTTTGCTGTGTGCTGTTGGTTTTGTTTCGCTGCTGTCTGATATGGATATTTTTTTTGTGCTTCTTTACAAGTTTTTTTGTGTGTGTAGTTTTAGCCAAAATAAGCCAAAGGGGGAGATTGTTATTTCTGTGCTTTTGTGGTTGGCATTTATTTTGTTAAAACTATTCTAGCAGCAAGAAGTTGAAACATGAAGTTCTAATTTGCTGCATTCAACATGTCGAATGAAGATGTCCCATACTTGCTCATAGGACATCGCGTCTGGATTCAATTTTAAAGCAGATTCTGTTACTGTGAATTGTTACTAAATATTCTGTGAATATTTGGTTATCCTATGTGGCATCCAAAGCATTTTTGGATTGTGTTTATTTGTTGGTCTTTCGGATTTTCAGCTGTTTCTAATTATGGAGACATATTAGGAAACTTTGGATTGAAGACCTATTTTGTTGGAGTTTATTTTGCAGATTTGTGAGCATTCTATTTGCTGCATTTTTGAAACCTAATTCAGTCCAGATTAAATGCTATATATTGACTGATGTAAACCTAGTTTAGGTGTGGAACTTACTTGTGTTTTGTTAGGGTTTTCGAGTGTATTTTGTGAGCCTAACTGGTATCATTCTGATAACAGTATAAGGACTGGTTTTTGTGTTGTAAGTTCTGTCAGGTACTCATAAGCTTTTAAGCATTGAGTTTCTTGTGTGTCAATTCTCATAAGCTTTGAAGTATTGAAAATTGTGTGTTTTGAAAGTGTGACTTTCGGTTTGTTACTTGTGTGGAAAGATACCAATCACGGGTTGTGGTTGTAGAGGGATTTGAGGAGGGCCTCATACCTAGGTGAGTCTTAGGTAGAAGTCATAGGAAGGGTAGTGATTAAGTGAGCAGATTATTCGGTGTTTGTATGATCTGTGAATTGATACTATCATATATTGGTTTCGTCCCTGGCTTGGTAGCCCCCAGAGTAGGATTGTTGATCCGAACTGGGTAAACATATCACTGTGTTATTTACTTTCTGCACTATTACTTTTATTGTTATCTTGTTCATTGTGTTGGATATCAGTGTCTCAACATCTGTGTAGGACATCTGACATCTGTGCTAGAATTTCAAGTAGTTACTTGGCTAAAATTTTAATTAATTATTCGATTATAGCTTTAGTTGATTAATTATCATCTAAATTGTTAAGTTTCTTTAATTATTTGTTTAGTCGATTCTAAATTTATCTAGTCTTTTAATGAGATAATCTTTGTAAATAATTCAAAATCATTTCACAAATCACATCAAAACGTTTTCAAGATCAATTTCAAAATTAAAATCGAATCAAATGCTTGATCCAACGTCAAGATGTTTTTACACGCAAAGTTCTTTTCTTAATAAAATCGAAAGACAAAGTGACAATCGGTGCACACATTTTGAATACCTTGGTCTTTTGCCTTAAGATACTCTAATTAACCCAGGACAACAAGTGAAAATTGGAAGCACATCCTTTTGAATGTCTTGGGTAAACGAGCGCTAGGAGCACACCTATGTTTAAATGTTTACTAAAAGTCCGTAAAGATTAATTTACTTTCACTAAGCTTAGAATAATGGGATAAGGGAAACACATCCATGTAAATCCTGAGTAAACACGCACTTGGTGCACACCTCGGCTCAAATGTTTACTCACCTCTCGCAAGGATCTTCTTAACCCATCAAACTTGTTTGTCCGCCTTGTGCAACATCTAAAAATGAGTATGCTTTATCCGTATTGATGTGAAATAAACAAAGGCTTCAATCTCCAAGAGTGAGCTGTAAGTAAAAGTTTAATAACTAGATATGTCTAAAGGATTACTCCTTAAAAGCAACAAACCCATTAGTTTTCTCTTAGTAGAACTATATAGCCTTGAGTTCTCCATGGCACCTGGAGATACGTAGAAACATGATTTTGAAATCTTGTCAGACACATTAAAAAACCATAAGTCTTTCCTTTATTTCTTTCTTTTTTCTCACTTGATAAGTAGAAAATCACAAACTAATATCACGCTAACACTCTAACATAAAACTAACTAAATGGGTCCCGTTGAGTACAACAGATGTGAGGGGTGCTTATACCTTCCACTTGCATAACCGACTCCCGAACCCGATCTGGTTACAACGACCAGTTTATTTTTGTTTTTTTGTAGGTTTTATCGATATTTTTCCTTTCCTTCTTTAGGAATAAATAAAGTTCGGTGACGACTCTGTTTTGTTTATATTTTGAGCGTTCTTTACGCACAGGTATTTTTCGCGCCACAAACCAACTGCCAACTACTAATGCCTTGTTTTACAGGGGATGATATAACCATAAAAATTCTGGAAGATGAATATGTTGATGGTCTTGATAACTGCAAAAATTTCCTTCATGGAAGGATAATGTTAAAGAAAGGAGATTTTCTCCAACAATTGATGCATTGTACAAAAAGTTATATGCTCTTTGGAATATTTTGGACAAATGGTCTCTCACATTTATTCATAAGTTTTTTTTTCATTTTTATTTATTGAGGATCTTATAAGGATTTTGGCAGTAGGGTCGGGACTCTGTCTCTGGGTATCCTTCATGTATTCATCTGAACACCCGACTTCAATCTAGATTCGGATAAAACACTAACTTACAATGTTAGATTATAATACATGTAATTCATATTGAATATTGAAGACCACAACTTATTTTTGCAATAACAAGAGGTATTGGTGCCCCTCTTGTCGTAGATGAAGCAACTGTCAGTGATTTTTTTTTGGATATCATGCTAGAATTTTGGTGGATCAAGATTTGTTAGAATTCTTACCCAATTTTCTTCTTATTTAAGGATAGGGGGAGGGGGGGGGGGGGGGGGGAGGTGTAATGATTTTAATTCTGATCTTGAATACAAAAAACTCCATTCACTATATATTTTTTCTTCATTTTATTAGCTACTCATTAGAAGATTATCATGAAAAAAATGTTACAAAACCGAGGAAGGAAAAGATATCTAAGAGGACACTTTATGTTCCAATAAAATCGAATCATCAGGTAGAATATGTTACTACAACAATAGTAGATGATCTACAAAGAAATAATACAATCATTATGGAAAAAGCCTGCTTGTGGATGCAGTTATACACTTTTTTTAGATGATACTAAGAGCCACTTGAACATATACAGGTTCCATTCATGCCAAGATATTGAAAAAATAACTATAATGAGACAAAAGGGTAAGAAGAAGTACCTCAAGACCTCAATAAAGTGAAATTCATATTTGTCAAACGATTTCAAATTTAGTAAAGAATCAAGAAATGAAAAAAACAGAGGAACAACAAGATAGTACAATTAATGTAGTTGCATCCTAATTTTATTAGTAATATGAATATTTGGAATAATTGAATGGAGAAAGATGCTACAAACACTAAGCATACGACTCACATCGATGAGAAAGAAAATTCTTTTAAAGAAGTGATCTCTAAAATGGTGAAAAAACATCTCAAATGAGTTTCAGTTACATAACACCCGATCAAAGGATAATAAACTCATGGAATATATTGAATACTTTATTTATTTATTTTGATTTTAATTTTTTGGGAATTTCTTATGGCACCCTATGGAGTGGAAAACACCATATGAAAAACTGAAATCACACCTAAGATTTCAGAGATGCATCTCCGGATGCACCACGCACCAACGTTATGACGCACCAAATGAGTGTCACCCTATTTGAATACTTAAAAATATTTCAGAGATGCATCTCCGAGTATTTTCAACAAATATATTGATAGTTGATCAACCTAATGGATATTTCGAAGATGCATCTTCGGAGGTTTGAGTCGGGATTTTGAAATTTGCTGTCATCTTTTCATGTCAGATATTTTCGGAGATGCATCTCCATAATAAGTTGAAAAAACAATGAACTGCATGACCACACAACCATACTTGTTTTTCACTACAAACCCTCACAAAAAACCCTTCCATTCTCAATCCACATTTTCACTCCATTTCTTCAATCTTGTGTTTCATCACATTAAAGGGAGTAAAAGAAGTTGGAATTCTAGGTAAAGATAATCTATTTCAAGTCTCATTACTCACATTAATCTTGTTTTCTGTCTAAAATAATGTGTTTATTACGGAGATACATTTCTAGAACGAGTATGAATATATTGACATAGTTTTTTCGGACTCCTTTGTATTTTGAATATATTGACATAGTTTTTTCGGACTCACCAAGTCCAAAATCTCAAAAAAGTGTTTTCAAAGGAGCTCGCATTAGAAAATCGCCTCCTTCTTCGCCGCTACCGAAGATTCTATTCATTGACGAGATGCCAATTTTATGCCAAAATACATCGAGCTGATCGTCAATGTTGAGGGTGACAGTAACTGCGATTATCGATCTATTTTGACTTTACTCGGTAAAGAAGAAGATATTCATACACTTATCCACCTTCAACTTGTCTATGAGTTGAGGACTCATAAATAATCATGCACACGACTTTACAAAAGAACGAATACTGTGATGCAATTTATGAGTCTCTTGTTCCTGCTTCGGTGGAGCGGCACCAGAGGCTAAATGGATGTGCTTCCCTGAAATGGGTCACCTCACATCATGTGCGTATGATATAGTTTGTATTGATCTTACACGATATGGTTTTTCGGAAACCTTTTTCCCACTGCGCACCGCCCCACCTCAAAATCCTAAAGATCGCATTATGTGTATTGGGCGACTTTCAAGTTTACTTGAAACTAGGATTCCCTATACCACTTACATCACCGAAGTGGACAACTTATTCTACAACAAAAGCCGAGACTTGGCTGAACCATTTTGTGGAAAAGATGCAAGAGTTTGAGATATTGAGCAACATTGAAAGAGAATCAAATGTACAAAATTCAAAGGGGGTACCGCCCATAGATTTAGCCGGTGACAAATCTTTCAATTCATTTTAATTTTCTGTTTAGCCAGACAAATAAGTGTATATAATTGTGTCTCAATATATTAATGAAGTGTAATATATACAATTTCTTAATATTTTAAAACATTTTTATATCTTTGCCAAACAAAATCATCAACTAGGTTCTGTTTTCTGCTTGGTCCATTCTGTCTGGTTCAATATAGGTTCTGGAGATTTATCTCCGAAGTAAGACAATAAGGCTGTACCAGAGATGTATCTCCGAAACCAGCACTGATGCTTGATAGAATTTTTGTGGTCCACATTTGTCTACAACTTCTATAAATTTAGGAGCTCTAGTTTTTTTATTTCACACAAACAAAAGATGTCTCAAATGTCACAAATAAACTTCATCTAACATGTCACAAATGTCTCCTTCTCCAGCGCGACATTTGGGCGAAAGTTTAAGCTCAACGAGTACACCTCTTTTGCAGGCCTGAAATATCAAGTCCATAATCTCCTACCTTACGGAGACAATTGAAAAACTGTCAAACTCGAGTACCGTTCACTATTGATTGACAACGAAGGAAAGATCAAGTTTAACAACTTTTAGCTTAAGATAGATGCAAATATAAGGCCTATGTGAGATACATTTTTCCCTTTCGAAACAAAAGTTTCACTCGAGTTGAAAGCGACGATTTCAAGACCGGTCAAAAATATTATGAAGATGTTGAAGCGTCCACTTGAATATTGAAGTGTAATGTTGCATTTTATGTTGGAATCATCTATGTAATGCTGGTTTTATGTTATGAATGGTAATTTTATTTTGTCAAATTAAAAATTTAGTTTCTACCTAGCTCTAATGCTGTTGCGCATACGTTACATAAATGCATATACGAACATGTTTCAAAGATGTAAATCCGTGTTAAAAAGATCCAACTTCTATGACATCACTGAGAATGATCAAAGTTGTGTGAACATTGAGTGCGTCCAGAAATAAATCTCTAGAATCTGAGAGTATTTTAAAAATTTCACGTGGTGTATTAGTAATATATAAAATGCACTAAGAAATTCTTGCTTTTTTGTTTACCAGATCTAGACCCCAATTTTGTACTCTTCATCTTGTTCATTTATAATTTTTATTATTATTATTATTATTATTATTATTATTATTATTTATTTATTTATTTATGTTTTCAGTGAAAACTAGCATTACCTAATTGGAGTAAAAATAAAAATAAAAACAAAAAACAAAGTGATGCACCATCATTCAATTCAAAGTAAATTTAATTGCTAATTTAATTATTTACACTGAGATTGTTATTATTTCGGATCACTAAAACCATTCAACCACTGTGTGCTTGAATGTTTTTAAAAGATTTAAGATAATAACACTGCCACTTTAACTAAAAGAAAAGAAACAAAGTGTACTTGTGGTAAAATTCAAAAAGAAAAAGTGAGCACAAACTTCCATACTTCTTTTCTATTTCATCTACTTGCCAGTTGCCATTGCCAATCAAGAGAAATTGACAATTTCTCATCAACTTCTCTTTCATTAAACTCTCCCTTTACACAATCACCTCACCAATCACACCTTAACCTTAAAAAAAAAACAAAAAAAATCTAATTTAATGTCATAGGCTGTTGGTAAAATTAACCATATTTCCCAAGGAGGAAACATGTAGTATGTGTTGTGAGAACTTTTTAGAATAACTTAGTTACCCTTTCAAAATAAGTAACTAATAAAAAGCCACAGCAACCAATTACTTCACCGAGAAATTTAGAACTTCACCGGAGTAGGTATAAGATGCAACAGAATACACGACGTTTAGGGATACATATATAGCCTCCTACGCAATAAAAATATAAAACTTAGAAACTTATCTTTGAAAGAAAGAGAAAAATTACAAAAAGGCAAAAAAAATATAGGTGGGCCCCACCACATTTTGTTGTCACAACTCTAAAATGTACAAAATTCTGTTGCATGCACTAATATAGGTGGGCCCCAACCTATATTACTTGCACTAAATTTAATTTAAATATGTAAAAGTATATGTTTATTCTTTTTCTATAATATCTCCAATCATATGATCTTCAAGATTTAAGGTATGTTTGGTTGTGAAGAAAAAATAAGAGAGAAATAGGTGAGAGAGTATGATAAGAGACAAAATATATGAGAAATAAATTAGATTTGAGGTATTGTTTGATTTAGGAGAAAGAGAAGAGAAATAGAGAGAAGTGTTGATATTTTTAAAAGTATAAAAATATCCTTACTTTTTAGATTAAATAAAATAATTTATTAAATTACTTATTATTTAATTTAATTAATTAAATTAATCTCACTAATTCACTCAAAAAAATCTCACTCATTACTAATTCAAATAATTTAAAATACTAATTTTAATTATTAATTAATTTAATACATTCCCATTTTCGGATCAATTTTAATAAACTAATCAATTTATATTACATTACTAAAAATTTGTATTTTCACATTAAAAAAACCTTGTATTTCTTGATTATTAAAAAAATATTATAAGTTTCCTGTTATTTCACTCTATCACATCTATCTATTTATACTAAATTATAATTCTATAACTGCTCTAACAAAAATTTCCCGCCGAATTTAAAATAAATAATAAATTTATTAAATAAAAAATAAATATTATTATTTAATTAATAAAATTAATAAATATCTTAATTAATAAAAATCCACTCATTTCACGTTCCCTAACACCTCACCCATTTACCAAAACTCACCATTAATTTCATTGGCCAAATATTAGTATTAATTAATAAAAGTAATAAATAATTAAAAAATATATTAATTAATAAAGGATTTAATGATAATGTACTGACAGTGTAAAAACGTTTTATACTGTCATCCAATAAAAACATAACGTTTTGTCATGTCATATAAATTTTTTAAAAATTACAGTCTGATTTGGTGGAATTTATGGTCGTGATTAGTTGACAGTGTATAATTTTTTTACACCGTCATCTCATTAATAAAAATTCACAAAAATTACTAGATATATTAATTAATAAAAATCCACCATTTCCTCACGTTCTCTTCCACTCGCCCATTTACCCAACCTCTAACATTTAACTCCATTTGCCAAACCTTACCCACTCACCTATGTATCCATTACCCCATTAACCCCATTACCCCCATTAACCAAACCTCAAAATTCTATATATAAAACCTCACAATTCATCATAATCTTTATATTTTATTCTACTTTATACCTTTACTTTTTCACTTCTGAATCATATTTTATTTGTATGGGCAGACTTTGACATTGTAAAATGCACTTTTATTTAAAGGTATTTTTCTATAATTATTTTGTTTAAAACATTTCTCATTGCCTTTTTGTTTTGTTTTGATTTTTGTTTCTTTCATATACATACTTTTCTCTTTGACTTTTTGGTTTCTATTTTCTTTTATTTCTATTTTTTGTTTTTTCTTATATTGGTATTTCACTTCTAATACATACATAAAATTATACTCTGTTTCTTTATTTTATTCTTATCAAGCTGTATTTGTATCAAATTAAATAATAATTAAATAGCACAAAACCACTGGTTTCCAATAAATTAAATAAATAAATTTTTAATAAAAATTATTATTTATTATTATTATTATTATTACTATTATTATTATTATTATTATTATTATTAAATTATAATCCTATAAATTATTCAACTACTTTTTTTGCTAAAAGATTGAAATTAATAATAGCAATAATAATTATTAATTAATTAAATAACAATTATTAACTTTAAAAAAATCTCCACATTTTCAGTTAATTAATAATACTCCTCGTATCCAATTAATAAATTAAATACATTTCTATTAACCACCATCCCACTAATAATTTTTCTTATGCAAAAATTTTGTCTAATTTTTTACCCTTTATCTCTAACAATAAATATTTTTTAAAATAAATTACTAAATTTTATAATAATTAAAAATTGTTAATTTTATAAGTTGTATAAGTTTTTTTTCTCATTTTATAATGACTTCATATATAAGTTTTTTTTTCTCATTCTATTTACCATTATCCCCTTAATACATTTTATAAATCATATGTTTTTATAATAATTAAACATTGTTTAATTATATAATGTCTCAATAAATATTTTCTTCTAAAGATAATTTTGGTATTTTATGAAGGGTTTTTTTTTTCTTCTCATTCTCTCTCAACCCATGATAATCCCACTAATAAATTTCATTAGACTTTTATAATTAAAAGTCTTTAAATTTTTTACCTTCTATATTTTATAATAAATATCTTTATATAAAATTTCATTAAGCTTTATATAAAAATAAATTCTTTAATTAGTTTTACTTTCTATTTTTAATAATAATAATTATATATTGAGTGTTAATATTTGATTCAAACAAATGCTTTAGAGATTTAAAATTTCTTTTTTATCATTAGATCAAACTTTAAATATTTAAATATATATCCATATAAAAATATATCAAACAATTTGTTTACAAATAAATTAATAATAAATTATCATATTGTTGGCCCGTGCATTGCACGGGTAAACGACTAGTTCTGCAGTAATAGCGATTATGTGTATGCTATCTCTAAATAAGTGTTAATTAAATGGAAGTACACTTTTTCATCTCTTTTTTTCTCAAATTGGAGTGCGGGTCCCACCATCATTTAATCTCTATTCCCTACTTCTCTTCAATTCCAAACAGAACAAATTCTCTATTTCTCCCTTACTTGTCTCTCACCTTTTTCTCGCTAACGTGTTTCTCTAATGCAACTTTTTATAATTCCCTTTTCCTATTAATAGAATAGTTAATGCATGCTTAATATACTCTCCTTAACGGTTTATAAGAAAAAAAAAAGTAATATTATACATTTATTAAATTTTTTAAATTTTTATGTCTTTTTTAAAATATGTTTTATTGGAAAGATGTAAAAATAGTTTTCATTGATTGTTGTTAATAGAAAAAAATGAGAAATAAAAAATTAAATACAATTTAAATTTAATATTATCTTTAAAAAAAGTGAATTTTCTTTAAAGAAACATGGTTAAATAAAATAAAATCAATGTTTTTTACTTAAAATTTATTAAAAATAATTAGTGTTTTTTTTTCTTATATAAGTACTGAACTCTAGTACTATAGGGCCTAGGCGGCCCTGCTGTTCCCATTATTATTAAAAGAATTAGAAGTCGACGATAACCCCAACCGGCAATGTTCTTCCTTCCTACCCATATATAAGTCACTTGAGTACGTATCCTTTTCTTGTTTTTCTCTGATCCAAATCCAATCAACACAAGAACACAAAAATGAGTATGCATAAAGCATATACTGTTCTGATGAGTTTAGAGTTGAGTTCAATTGGAATTAAATATCAAGGTTTAAACACCAACCCATTCCAACAACCATCTCCAATTATGTTACTCTTTTTGACTTCTATTTTTTGTCATGTCGTTGCATCCACAGCTGACATCACCTTGCCAGTTACTATGATCATATTCCACATTTCTGGTGTTGTTGGATGTGAAATACTTCTTTGGATTCTCATCCCTCAGTTTTGGAATTGGTATATCATCAACATATTCCTTCTAATGGTTACTTCATTCTGTTTCTTCAACTTCATTAGTAATAGTATCACTAAGCTTCTCCTTCTTCTAACACATTCAAATGCTGCTATTGCTGATCACCCTCCAAATTCAGAACCATCTCAAGCGTAAGATTTGTAACCCTCTGCAATGCAAACATTCACCTGGCTTCGTTTGGTTGACAGTGTTTTGTATTTCTGTTTCTTCTTTTTGTTCATCCAAATAAAGCAAGTCCTAGGAGATAAAGTTGAAAAGGGAATGTTGTGTATGTTTCAATAGTTCATTTATATATGGACCGTTGTCTTCTTTTTAATGTTGTCTTGTCTGCTTATGTTTATTTTCTATTTTTAAATTTGAGTGTGAACCTAACTCAACAAAAATGCTACCTACATAGTTACAAAAAAAAACGCTACCTACATAATGATTGTCTAGGGAAAAAACACATTTTGCAACTTTCATGTTTCAAGCCATTTGCCTAAACCGTGTTTTGAAATCTACACACTCCGTCTCATATTATAAGCAAAAATTAATTTTTAAATACCTTAAATAATTAATATATCTGACCTATATATAGACCAGATATATTAATTATTCAATATATCTAAAAAATAATTTTTGCTTATAATATAAAACGTAGTATCATTTTTTCAAAACATGTGTCATCTGACCAGCATGTAGTGTACTACTTGGCAAGAGCTTAAATTTGGCCCTCCAATTAATCAAACTAGTATGATTCTCCGGCGTTCGTACGGATACACGTCTGTGACGCGTATTTGTTTTTAGAATGTATTTGTTCTTATAGTGTATTTTTTCATAATATATTTGTTTACATTTAAAATAAAAAAAAACAAAATATAATTAATAAAAATTAGTAAATTTCGGATTTACTAAATATTAGTATGATACCTTTGCGTTCGCACGGATATCTGTCGGTGACGCGTATTTATTTTCATTTAAAATTTGGGAAAAAAATAGAATTAATAAAAAATAGTAAATATAAAAAAATATAATATATATTTTAAAAAATTAGAATCAATACCCGCAGACATCAGTTGGTATCTTTTATAAAAATATTTACGTAATAATTTAGTTTTATAAATATCAAATAATATTATAGTATTTGAAAATATTATTTTAATTGTATAATATTATAGTATTTGTAAATATTTTTTTAATTTAATAAATAAATATTATCAACATAAATAAATACTCGTGTTCGTCCGGGTACTGATGTGACACGCACACTTTTGTTTTTAAAATATAATAAAACTATAAATAAGAAAAACCAAATTGTTTAACCAAAATAGTTAATTATTTTTAAAAGAAAGACATATTTTTAAAATAACAACAAAATTGTTTTACCAAAATATTTGTACATCAATAATATATATTTCAATTTTTCATACATTATGTTTAAAAAAATATATGGGAAAACAAATAAAATGTAATAAAATTGAGTGAATTTGTTGTTTTTGGAAAATATGATGAATCAGTAAATGTATGCTAAAAAAAAGATATTTAAAAAAAAATAGGAATTGTATGGAAATTTTATATGTTGAAGAATATAATTGACATAAGGTTGTATTGATAAAAAGAAAATAATTTATATAACAATTAATTGACATTTTGTAATAGTATTTAAAAAAGAAATTAATTGAATATGCTTTAAAACGTTTTTGTCCACAATATTAACAGGAAGAAGGGAAAATAATTTGGGGGGAAATTGAGAAATATTAGAAATAATTGTAAATGGGAAAAGAAGGAAAAGAAAAATTTTGAAGCATTCATCAGCGGCTGGAGAAGACGACGCGAACACAAAATGGATCGGAAAGGCAATGATGGCGGAGAGGTGGTGAGAGGCTCGAAGGAGGAAGCATTGTTGAGAAGTGGTGGTTTGCAGACAGAGGGGAAAAGGTAAAGCATACATTTCATGTTGTCTATTAAGGTTTTAGGTCTTGTATGTTTGTTAAACAGTGTTGCTTTGGTTGTAATGGTTAGGTTTGTTGTATGGTATAAGGAGATACGGTGTGCGACGACTACAAAAAGGAATGTGCTGGTAAGTATGTAATGAAGACATATTATTTGTAAAGTTCATATAGGAATATATATGGTATAATAGGGTTTTTTTGGTTGTGATTGTGCAGCAAATTCCGCAACACGTGATTAAGGAGTGTGCGGGGCTGGAATCCGATCGAGTTTTGATGTATGACTGTGATATGAAAAAGATTTACAATTGTCAGATCCATATTCGTGACAGAGGGTACCATGTGGAGAAGTTTGTTGGGCATGGTTGGTATGAGTATTCAAAGGAAAGAGATTTGAAGGATGGGGATAGAGTTGGGTTCTGCATTCGCAAGCCTCCTGGGAACAGAATGATGGTTAAGTTATTAAATCGTAAATAAGATAAAAGTATGTATGAAGATTTTAGTTTTAGGTTTAAGTATGTATGTTGGTGTAACAATTTTGCGCAGAATTATGTTAAATCTGTATTGGAAATATTTAAATATAAATTCAGTATGATGTTCGTTTATATAAGTTGAAGTTGAGATTATGTTGTGATTTTGAGAAGGTCTCAAGTTTGTGTTGATTTTAATTGTGTTGAACAGATTTATGTAAGCTTTGTGATTGAATAAGTATATGTTTGGATGTTTGAATCTGGCGGGAAAAAATTGATATTGAGTGTTTTCTGTTAACTGTTATGTTTAAGATTAATGGCAGTTTCTGTTAATTTTCTGTTAAGTTTCTGTTAATTTTCTGTTTGGTTTTTCGATTGGTTAGGCTGTGTTTATTTATTAGTTTTTAATGTTAATTATGTTTGTTGTGTAATGAAACAGGGTCTATGATAGTAATGGTTGGTGATAGACTTCTTATTGTTGGTTTGAGGTGATGTTTTTTGACAAATTTACATGCAAAATGAAAATGCAAAATTTACATTCAGAGAAGAATATGATGTTTAACACTTAATATATGTCAAATTATGTTTCTATTCCTTTTGTGTGGATATTGGCAAGTTTACATTGGTTAAGCACTATATGATAACTTTTGCATTACTTTGTCTTAATTATTGGTACTATTGATCTTTGTTAGTTTGAGTATGTAAATGCCCTGGGCATACTCTGTCTTAGATGCTTTCAACTGGTAAGTTGCATAAGTCAATTGTTTTATTTCTTATTTCTTATTGCACCAACTGTCTCTTTATTGATAATAATGCTAATCTTTCTCACTTCTCAGGTTCGGATCCAGTTTGATGTACCTAAAATTCTCATCTTCATGTAGTTTAAATTGTTTAGACTTTGTTTAAGTAGTGAATATATGCCATTGAATTATTTAATATAGTAAAGTAATGGTTGCTGATAGACTTCTTATTGTTGGTGGTAACATGTTTAGTGTGCTTAGTTTGGCAGCTTAGTGATTGAAATGGAAATGTTATTATATTAGTTCAAAATATATAAGTTACAGATTTATTTTAAAGGTGTGGTCATTGAAGTGTTCCATGTATGAGGTTTTAAGATGGGCGGCTAGATCCAAAGTGTGACTGTGGTTAACAGGTTTATTCTTTGGAAACCACAAATGTTTCTATTTGTATTTCTTCTTCTGGTAGTGTTGGCTGCTGGTGTTTTGCTGTTTGGTGTTTGAATTCGCAGGTCTGTGTTGTTCAGGAGTTAATGTGCTCATTTTGTTTTGGTGAGAATATATTTCTTCCAATATTTTGTTTGGTGAGAATATATATTATGGTGTTTGACAGGAAATATACTGGTTTTGGCAGATGGAAACAACAATGTCACGTTATGGAAAGAAGGAGTCTATGGTTAATGGCAACTGGTGACAACAGTGGATCCATAGAATATGATTGTTCAGGTTGTATTTTGTTAATTTTTAAAGTATGGTTAAAGTGGTTATGTTCTTTTTGTGGCAGTGGTTTGTGAGCACAATTGTAGGTGATAATTGAGTTAGGTCAATTTCACAAAAATGTTGAGTTTTATTAGAAAATTTGTGTAAAGTAAGATAGACTACTAATATAAATATGGACCGGTAGATTGATGTATAGAATTGGAATAAGTGGGTTTTAATGCCAAATTATAACCCACTTGTCATTAATCTTCCTTATGGGTAGCAATTATTTTGTCTCTACATCTTCCAATAATACATTTTCCAAACTAATTAATGGTTTTGGATTACCAATGCTGGGAGAAGATTAAGAGTGTTAGGCTAAAGTTTATATACAACCTTCTTTCTGTTATCCACAGAAACAACAATTTCGAAAGTTAGTACTGCTTATATGGCCAGCAATGATGGAAAGCATGTTTCACAGGCTACACCAGTGCATAATGCGGGTGTAATGCAGCCATTGACGACATTATCACAGGCAACTGATGTGCATGAAGCAGAGGAGATTCAATTTCGTAGATGGATGGATTTTTTTTGTTGAAATACTATATACCGTTCTACATTTGTTTTTCTTCCGCTTGTGACATTGTTTTTTGTGATTTAATGAATAAGTGCAAGAACAACTTCATGTGGCTGTTCAGGTAACAGCAGAGCTTGTCATGGAACGACTTCCAGAGAATGAACCACATGCTGACAATACCCGAGTTCTGCACCACCGAGATCGTCCTGCTGTTGTCCATCAAGCAGTGGAGGTTTAATTTCGTAAATGGATGGTTTTTTTTTTGTTGAAATCCTATTTACAGTGCTACATTTGTTTTTCTTCCCCTTTTGACATTATTTTTTGTTATTTAATTAATAGGTGCAACAACAATTTGATGTGGCTGTGCCGGTAACAGAAGAGCTTGACATTGAACGGCTTCTAGAGAATGAACAACATGTTGACAATAGCCGCCCCTTGTACCATCGACATCATTCTGATGTTGAACATCGTCATGAGTTCCAACTGGTATGGTTGTGTTGAATATTGTGTGGTTTTGGGGTATCTTGAACATGTCGATCTTTGTGATTTGTTGTTTGTCTTTATGTCACATGAAATATTCTGTTGTTCTTCTTCACAATAATCATTTACTGGTTTTTTTCATCAGGCACATTGCCCTGTTGCTGCACGACAAAGGCAGAAGAGGAAAATATTAAGTAAATCAGGAACATCGGGTAAGAGGTTTAACAAATTTCATGCAGCAGATGATGACGAACTGGAGATTGATATGTATGATTCTGATGATGATGATGAGCATGACTACGACTGGGAGAACTTTATGACATCAAGTGGTTTTCGAGTTGGTGACTAAGTATTTAAATTATGGTTATGTGTATTATGTACTGGTCTACTAAAGTATCTTAATTTGAATTTTATGTTTGTTGATCTCTTATTTTAAGTTTGTCTTTTGTTGACTAAGTTTTCAAGTTATGGTTATGTGTATCATGTACTGGTCTACTAAAGTATCTTAATTTGAATGTTATGTTTGTTGATCTCTTATTTTAAGTTTGTCTTTTGTTTTTAAAATATGAGGAGTTTGTTTTATTTGATTGTTGATGAATATATTTTAATTGATTGTTTGATATTCTACCATGGATATAAATGATTTTTAGTATTTTTTGTTATACTTTAATGATTTCTACAAAACTTGAATTATCGTTATTAAAAAGAGGTGCAATTCAAAGATTGGTCAAAATTTTTAAATAATTTGATTCAACAACTAAATATGTATAAATAATATAATTTTATAAAAGCAGTATTTTCCAAGTTATTTAATATTAGTGACTAAAATCAAAATTCGAAATTAGAAAAACATAACTAATAATAATAATATAATAATAATAATAATAATAATAGTGATAATAATAAAATGTAATAGTTTTTGAAAATTTTATAGTGAATAAATAGTTTATTAAAAATTTTCTTTTTTCCTCAAATCAATAATTACATTTTGATTTATAAGAATAAAAAAATTGATTATAAAGTATATGTTTATATTTAAAAGGGGACAAAATTGTAAAGTGTAATAAAAATGGCATTTGATTAAAAGTCAAAGGAATGTATTTGTTTGTATTTATAAATATCAAATAATATAATAGTAATTGTAAATATTTTATTTATTTAAGAAATAAATATCATCAGCATGAATAAATACATTTGATATGTATAAAATTGATAAAATATATACAAACTTACTATGATGAGAAATGAATGTTAATTAGTTGCCTTTTTTTATGACGATTTTAACTTGCCATTTTTAATTTCAATAGATGGAAATTGAATTAATTTTGTTTTAACACCGTAATAATTGTTGATATTCATTAATTTTTATATTAACATGATTAAATATCTGAATTGATTTTGTATTATATGATTTAATTAATTGATATTCTGGAATTTTTATGAATAAAAAACGTTTGATGGCTTAAAGAAAAAGTATAATATGTCATGCATACTTTGATTTTATTTGTATTACATATATGATTATGAGAATTTTATTAAATTTAATTATGATTAGAAATATGTATAATATTTAAATTAAAGTGGTCATTTATCCAAACAGGCTGCAACTTTTTCTCCATTCCAAGTTTTTCCTTCCATGCCAAGCTTTCCTCCATTCCAATGCTTATCAATTAAGTGTGAGAATTGTAGTGTCAAAATAGCAGTCCTCCTTATAGGAAGTCACAGTGGCTACTCACAGAACAAAACAATCATGCAGTATTTCAAAAAACGATTAGCATCAAACGAAAGATGATATTAAAATGTAGGTGCTTGGGACTGTGACGAAACAATATCCTCTCAAATTCTTAAATCCCACTAAGATAAAAATTTCAAGAATTATATAACACCAGAAATTATAATTCTAAACATATAATAAAGCCAAAGCTGCTTAGTAATTAGACACATACCAGAAAAATAAATATCTGATAGTATCTAGCATATGTAACAAAATAACATGTCTTGTTGAAAAGCGGGAAATTACAAAGTTAAGGCAATAGTAATTATCCAAACATAGAATTGTTCGATGATACAAAGTGGCAACATGTTGTTCACAATCTAAGGGTGTTCATGTCTTCTAACAATGGAGACATAGGGCCTTTGGGGAGGAATTGTTATTGTGAATTGAAGTATATCACCTCTACCAAGCCTGTTATTCACAGCAAACTGGTACCAGCCATTTGTCATAAACTTCTCCATCTTGTTGATTTTCCCGTTACGGCGTGCAGAACGCACATCAGCCTGATAAATCCTGCCGTCATCCACATCGACCAACTCAATAGCTGTCTGGTTGACGTGCAAAATTTCACGTGCAACCTTGTTTGGAAAATGCTGCCAAAATGGTACCATAAGACTGAGTTATACAATTTGTTTGCAGTAACTCTATTATGTTGAAGGACTATGTAATTTGGAACTTACCATGACATTCTTTGTAACCTTGTATCCAAAAGTGATTCTCTTTTCCCAGTGGAATTCGTTGTTGCATTGTTCATCATCCAACATCTGCCAATCAGATTGTTGGTTATCAGATGTTTGCATGGCAGCCTGTTTGTGCGTTGAAGACCTGAAATGAATGTTGAAGAGATAGTGATTACGATAAAGGTGAAATGACGATGACGAATTGAGAGTGTAATATCAAATTGATGCGGGCTGAGTTATAGTATTGATAGAAAGCCAAAGGTGTGTTTGATAGTAGAGAGTGGTGGTTGTTCGCTGCAATGCAACTTATATGTTTAGTTATGTTACGGATTACTTGAGGTTGGTTGGAACGTCAGTCTTATTCTGGATTTTCTCAGTGACGTTGTTCCCTTGCATTATGTGTATAGGATGTTGAGTAAGGTTGATGTTCTCAGACAGGAAATGGTCATCCTTTTGAAACTGGACCTGCGATGTGTCTGTATTCAGTTGTTGTAATTGGTCGTCAATTTCCTTTTTCTGTCTCAACCATGATTCTAGATTTCTAGCATGACATGAAAACCATAGAAGCAGTAGTAATAAGTAATGAATGTTGGATGAAGTTAGTTTTGGCAATACATAAAAGTGTCATATGTGAGGTATACCTTGCCCTTCGGGCCCTTAGTGTATCTGGTTCATTAAAAGTAGAGCTAGAATTTAGGTGACCTGTGGGAGGGGCATCCTGGCAGCTATAGACTTGGAATATATGTTTTTAGTAAAATATGATAAGAACATATTCAATTGCAGCTGTTACAGTAAAACAAAAGATTAGCAATGAAACGCAAAAACTGTAAATGTGGGACAATTAAAGGCTCCAACTCTATGCTTGTGACACCATAAGATAAGATGACTTGAGCAGATTACAACAATTGAGCAAGTAAAAAATATATAATAAGAAATGAAACTTTTGTTTGTTTGTTAGACCAGGAAAAAGTGTTTCAGAAATTCAAACGTATTCAACAGCAATGAAGTTTACTCATTGTTCCAAAACGACTTCATTCTTGCAAAGAGTTAAACTCAGTCATAAAACCAAAATGATTACTTTAAAACAATAAAAATCACATTCGTGAGAATGATAAACGACAATAATATTGTTTTTAGAATGTCAACATGGAAATGTTGCATTCCTTATTTCATATTCTGAAAAGTAATTATAGAATTTAAACAATATGGACAGTCAGTTAAATTATGTTTAGATTGAAGTAATCTAATAAACACAACCGAATTTTATTCAGTAGACTTGCTCAGTCATATCTCAGAATCGAATTAAGTTACTGCAAATATGATAAAATATGATGAAATTTCACATAACACAGTCCATTCTTATAACTAATATGACATAGTTGAAGCATAATATAAGTCCTTAGCTGAGTTCTGGGAGATTATACCTGGGGCCCATTGGGAGTGCAGGTTTTTGCGGTTGATTGATTACAACCTGGGGAGGTGAAGAAACCTGTATAGGATCTGCAGCAAATGAGACCCTTTTTTTTGGGAGCGTCTGGTCCGTATTCGGGCGTAGGCGATCCAAGTCTGCACCAATGTTGCTGCAATGGAAGGATAGGGGAATTAGTTAGGGTTTGATAAGGCATTGGGTAAAAATGCATGCAAAGGAAATAGTGGAAGCATACCCGGGTTGCAAGGTTCCATGTTGCGCCCTACTGTTTGCTTCTTCTGAATCCGTTTCCTGACATAGTTTGAGATAGTCTTCCTTAGTAAGGACGCCCTTAAGGCGGCGACGGTCCTCAGCAGTTGTTGCGACTTCGACAATCATTTTTTTACGGTTACGTCAACATCTTGCATGTAGGTGTTGTTGAAAATAGGAATGCGGATGAGTATGAACCTGATAAAGAAAGCCTATAACAATTAAAGGGAAATGGTAAGAAAGATTGAAGTGGTTTGCGTACCCTTGAGGGAGCCGGCGCGGGCGATCTGTAGACATGGGTGTGTTGTTTTAGGAAGTGTGGTTGGCAATAGTGGTTTTAGTGTTTGCAACATATATAATATACTATGGTAGTTTTGTAACTTATTATTTATGTAATTTATTTGTATAGGTTATTATGGGTACCGCATTTTGGGCCGTTGGATGAATAAGAATGGTAGTGGAAACAACTGAGATATTTAGTTATAGATTGTATTTTAAAAATACTGGGAATAAAATAAAGCAAATTATTTATGAGTAGAATAAATAGAAATATGTTATCTTGGAAACTGGAATTGTTTATCCAAACTAATAAGTTATCAGCATGAAAAAGCTTAGACAATCATTGGTTTGAAAATTGAGTTAATTTTTTGTATAACAAACATTAATAAATAAAGTAAGTGAATTAAATAATTTTGAAAAGGCAATAGTCAAATGTGAAGGGGTGGGTATGGACCGACATGACTTTGGGGAAGGGTGTGTGGTGACACTACTATTTGTATCGCAGTGGGGAACTAAAAATTTAACGTTGGTTTTTTTGCAAGCAGAGAGACGGATCGTGTAGCAGTTCATTCCGGTGGCGCCGAGGACAGACCAAGAGTGTGGGATAGGGCCGAGAAGGCAATGGGATAAGCTTGGCAGGGAGATGTTGTTTCGCTAGGGTGTTGAACAACGCCATCTTGTTCGGATATGGAGCGAGAAGTTCGTCATGGAACCAGAACGCGCGGCAGTTGCTGGAAGGTTGAGACGGAATACATGTATCTGTAGCAGTTGCATGCAAGTTATTATGTCCGGTTTTTTTGAAGATATAATTTGCATGATAGTATTTTTCATAGCATATGTATTTTGTGATGTGTATGTTTAGTGTTGGATTGATAACAGAATAGTTATTTGCATTGTGTATTCTGGGGAAACTGAATAAAAAACATATTTGGTATTCAATGGGTCAATCTAAGTAACTAACAAAGTGATGTGTGTGTGCAGTTTTGATGGAAAGGAAAAAGAAGAGAATATGTGGTCTGTTAATGTAAAGATCAAACAAAAGGGTTCAATGTCTGGCATAGGAGCAGGATACTATCTTGGGAAAACAGGAAGGTAATTGCAATTTATTATACACATATATAAATAATTGTATACTGTCTTGGGAAAATGAACTAATTTTATTCCGGTGATATGTTGCAGGGGAACTCCTGTTATGTTTGAGCATGAAGCCAATTGGACAATGGTGGTAAAGAATGCAAAGAAGTTGAAGAAAAATGTGCTTGTAAGTAAATGCAGAATTCCATTGATAAGTTTAGGTATATATTATTAGGAGATAAATGCATTGCTAATATTTGTGTATATGTGCAGAAAATTCCTACTGATGTCATCAGGAAATGTCTCCGTGGGCCCATTGACTATGTTCGTCTCTGTTCGGACGAATCTGTTGCATACTATTGTGATGTGAAGAAGACACCGAAGAAATTAGAGAAATATCTATTAGGGAGCTGGTATCGTTTTCCAAAAGATCGAGACATAAAAGATGGGGATCGTCTGCATTTTTCAATTCGGTATCCACCTATAGAAGAAATTGTCGTTTCAGTTGAGCGTGGCGATGGAAGCTGAAGGCCGGTATGGTTGTATGCTGGTGTTGAATCTCCTGTAAGTTAAAGAATCGTTTTGTTTAGAGTTGGTTTTTGTTATAGTTTTTGTTTTGAATGTTTTGAATGTTATAGTTTGTTATCAGCTTAGGTTTGCAAGTATTTTGGCTGTAATGGTTGTTTTGGAATATCTGCTTTATGATATTCTGTTTTGGTTTTTATCACTTTTTTAGTTGTTATCAGTTTTTGTGGATGTAATGACTATTATCCTTGAATACCTAATTAGTTTCAAATTGATTATAATAGTATTTGGCAACTTTATTATGACAACTGTTCAACAGAAAATGTCAACTTTATTGTGATTGTGATGCTGGGTTTTCTGAAAACCATGTCTCATGTTTCATCTAAATCAGAAATGAAAACTGATAAAATTTGGTTACCATAAACTAATGACAGCATACAAAATTTGCTTTTTTCAGTAGTGTAATCAAAATGATGGTGTGCTGATTACATGAATATCATGAGTTAAGAACAACATAATGCGAATTCCTTTTTGTTACCTGCTGGTAAATTTTTTGAACAATGAAAATATATGCTCAATGAATATTTCATGTGACATAAAGACAAACAACAAATCACAATGATCGACATGTTCAAGATACCCCAAAACCACATAATATTCAACACAACTATACCGGTTGGAACTCATGATGATGGAACAACAGAATATTTCATGTGACATAAAGACAAACAACAAATCACAATTATCGACATGTTCAAGATACCCCAAAACCACACAGTATTCAACACAACCATACCAGTTGGAACTCATGATGATGTTCAACATCAGAATGATGTAGAAGGTGCAATGGGCGGGTATTGTCAGCATGTGGTTCATTCTCTGGAAGCCGTTCAATGTCAAGCTCTGCTGTTATCGGCACAACCACATTAAATTGTTGTTACATCTATTAATTAAATAACAAAAAAGAATGTCAAAAGGGGAAGAAAAATAAATGCAGAACTCGGGTGGTGTCTGCAGTGCTGATGTAAAGATCAAACAAAAGGGTTCAATGATGGACAACAGCAGGACGAGCTCAGTGGTGCAGAACTCGGGTGTTGTCAGCATGTAGTTCACAATATATAATTTGAGGTCACAATATATAGACATGTCTAAGTTTTAAATGCAACATTTCCCATTATCTTTTTAAAATGATCAGAGAAGGATCAACATAAATGGTGTAACAGGAAGTTGGGAAAATCTGTGAACATATTAAATGCATGGTAATGAACTATATGTGGAAAATGCTGATACTGAGGCAGACCAAACAACTGTGGAAAGCAGAGTCAGTCCTGTACCATTCATGTTCAACGTGATGGTTAGGCAATCCTGAGGTAGCAATGGAACTAAGGAATTCTGGTGTTAGAATATCAACGACGCCACTGTCATGAATTTCAGATCTATCGACAGAATTTGAACTGTAATAGTTATGTATGTTACCTGTAGATAAAATGAAATTGTGAGGTGGAAAAAAGAAAATATGGTTGTAGATAATGAAATGGATACAGTATAAAATTGGAACCTGGCATTAATGTGAGAACTCGATCATTAATTTGATCAACCACCTCCAAAGTTGAAGCCAGTATGGCTCTACCCTTAAAGTAGTCATTCGATTGAAAGTTAGACAGGAACTATGGGTATGTGCTTTCAATTATGGCGTCAATAGGATCGGTGTAATCAGTAATCAATAGTTCATTTGGAATTTGAATGTTGGCATATCCATCATTTGGTTCAGAAATTCTGCCCTCACCTATTTTTAAGAGCCAATTTGAGAATTCAAGCATTTCGTTTATTTCATGTTGATTATGGCCGCAGTGTAGTCGCATATTCTTAGTCAAAGTTAACACCTTTACAAAACGCCATATATACGATGCATTTATCGCAGAATGGACTATATCAGAATGACTTCCCCTAGGAACAACTGGTAAAATCTGTCTAAAATCCCCACCGAAGACAACAACTTTTCCCCCAAAGGCACTATCAGAATTGCTGTAACTGCTTATTACATCTTGCAATGTCCGGTCAAGCGCCTCAATAACATGCCTGTGTGCCATTGGTGCTTCATCCCAAATAATTAATTTTGTTTGCCTTAGTAATTCAGCAACTTCATCACCATAATTAATCTTACAAGTTGAATTTTCTAACGTGGGGACTGGTATTTTAAACTTTGAATGTGCAGTTCGGCCACCGGGTAATAATAGAGCAGCTATACCACTTGTTGCAACTGTTAAACATATATTATGCTTTGACCTCAAGGCAGCTGCTAATGTTCTCCATATGTATGTTTTGCCCGTACCACCATACCCATGCAAAAAGAAAACCTGACCTTTTTGTTCCGAAACAACACTTATAATTTGTTCATAGATCAGCTTCTGTTCATGTAAGAAGATAAAACCAGATATGTAAGAAGTACACATGTAATACACAGAGTGTAATTATAAACATTTGCACACACCTGTCATTGCCGCAAACAGACTCGCAAATTCAGATTTCATTGTAGGGATATCATAATTTCTTTCATCATTTATAAACCTATTTCCTAGCTGTCGCAGGACATAATCATCTGGATATGGAATAGGTTTAAAATCTTTGAGAGTGCTCCGATTTGCTTGTAGTATTTTTTCGATTTCAGTTAATGTCAAATTCTGCAATTGGTATTCTGACAACACCAAATCTGCAATACAGAAGAGTAATGTTGTTAAATATAAAAATCAATTACCGAGACTATGATGCACAAAACCTGGAAACAATGACATTAAATATGTTGTTACCTGAATTATTAGCCAAAATCCTCTGTTTATATAAGATTCCATCAGATAATAACTGAAAGGATTCTTTCCAAACATGAACTGGCCTATTTACAGCTCCGGACAGGAGCATAACAACAAAAAGTCTCCTCAGAAAATCTCTTGAACCCCATTCACTTGCCTCTCTATGGCACCAATATACTCTCTATCGTCTTGAAGGAAGCCCATTGCAAAACAGGCATCCCGAAAAGAATGGAATTGAGTGTCTCCGATCTTGCGTATTTCCTCATATGAGGTTGGTCCCGTGACTATTGTCAACATCATCCGCAAGTAATACAGTTCTCCAGTAGTTGGCGGAACCCATATCAAACGTCCAATTGTGAAACCTTTTTTCTGAGGCTTCCATAAACGTTTTGTCTTGACATAAGCAAATTTGGAGACAAATTGTGCATATGTTAATAACTTGGCTTCTTCATATTTGGCATTAGCAACTAACCATGCAGTAAACATTGATTTGGTGACACTTGCTTTTTCTAAAATATCTTCCATGCGAGCAAAATCAGTGTAGTAAATTGGTTTCTCGCCTATCAAATAATAAAACATCCGTTCCATAGATGGTTTCCGACCATTGATATTATATGAAAAAATTCGCCAGCACGCCTCACTTGGTGAAACATACCTGCAATCCAAATATTGTTTTATCTCATCAACTGGTTCCGTTCCAGTTTGGGAATCTGACTGGGAATTAACTATTGTAGCTGTTATTATATCATATCCTTTATGTATGTATTTGAAAAGATATTTGATGGAAGTGCTCTGGTTGCACCATTCCATATTAATATGCGCACGATATTTCAAAAGTAGCCCAACATTGTATGGCACAACATGGCGGTTGTCCAATGATATTCCGTATTTGAGAATTGTGCGTGTTTTTAATCTCCTTCTATATAGTGGATAGCCCTCTGAATCAATTATGGTAACTTCATTGAATTTCTTTGGGAAAATTTTTGAACATCTTCGATTCTTCATACACGGTGAAGTGATCCGAGCAAGACCGCATGGACCATGCATCATGTTCAGTTTGACCAGACAATATAAATCAGGATAGTGAACCGGGTCTGGAATTTCAGCGCATATGATAACATCAATGTCAGATGGGGTGGGATATTTGCTTTGAGGATGCAAGAACAACAGAATATGTGCGTGCGACAGTCCTCGCTTCTGAAATTCAATTGTGTACAGAACTGAAATAATCGAAAAACTGCATAGCTCAGAAACAAAATTTCAATGTAGGCAACACATAAAAATAGAAGAAATAATTCCATAAGAGACGCACATGCTATTACCCTGCCCAGTATATGTTTTTTGGTTAAATCTATCATCAATTCGTTGAATTTAATTTTGAAGATCCTGGAAATTATATCGGGCCTGTCATGTGGCTTCAAACCAGTCCCCGCCAAAACTTGCAAAATTTCAGGCCAAGTCGGATTGCATGTGAACGTCACAAATAAGTCTGGGAATCCTAGTTTGCTGGAAATTGCCATGCCATCGAAATAGAGTTGGTCCATATATCTCTTGCTTCCGACATAAGATGATGGGAGCACAACTCTTTTTCCTTTTTTACCTGTTACATCCTGGGAAGTACTACCATACTGGTCATTTAATTGCTTGTATTTTCCAACTCGCAATTTCGACTGATTCTTGCACAACCAATTCAGTCTCTGATTCCATCATTGCATATCCATCGACCAAAAATTGCTGGAAAAGTCTGCGTGAGTGGAGCAGAGTCTTAGCCTCTGTATCACGTTGCTGGAATCTAAAACACAACCAATCTTTAATGGTTTGTCGATTTTGCTTCGTAACTAAATGCTCATGTTGGTACTTGTGGAGTATATTATTTCGATAACCATCCTCACCGTACACAAAAATAAGAGGATACTGGTATGCAAGGTATGCTGGGTGGAACTCATCTATCCTCTGTAATTCTCCATCCCTTGCATGGAAAATAATGTCCCTTTTAGAGGCCTAATCAACATCACCGACAATTAGTGTTGCTACTTCGGAAACAGTAGGAGTGTTGTAGAGTCTACCATCATGTTGACGATCATAAATGAGCTTTAACTTCAAGTCTAAGAATGAATTACCTTTCAACAGATCCCTTGCCATTCTAAAAACCTTGGCATGAATGTTACAGTCATCTAACATAATTTTTAACTTGGCAACAATATCTCTCATAATCCCTTTATTATCCCTATTTAAAGTGAGATAATAGTTTTTAATGAGATAGAACTGAATGCAAAATAATAATACAAAATTGAAAAGAGTACAATTACCTAAAACAGTCTATCCTATTTTCAATTTCATTATTGGTGTCATAGATATAGAGTTAGGCATATTGCGGTGGATGACCGACCGCTGGTAGCAAACCACCAATTCTGTGACATGTTTGCCCGTGAAGCCTCAAAGTTGGTGGCCCTATTCCATTAGAGTGTGTTCTGTCAAATTTCATACCTGGTGATGTGAAAGAAAACATTGCATTGTAGGTTCTGATATTGGTTTGGTAGTTGTTACTTTCAGGTGAACTTTGTTTGCCGTACATGAGGTTCTGTATAAGGAGTGGTGGTTCTTTGAGAATAGGCAGTACAATTTTCCCTCCCTTGTAACAGATGCTGAACTTAGGATTTGCAGTGTGGCGTGATTTCCGCTTGCATTCTTGGTACCACATTGCTGCACCACAGAACTGGCATTTCTACATAGGGTTGCCAATATCAAAATACCCTGCTTTGAATGATACATAGGATCAGATAATTATAATGCATGGAAAAAGGAAGACGTGTTAAATTAATGTAAGGAAACATAAGATGACGATTCAAATCAATGACTAATCTATCGGTGGAGTCACCATCTGAGTTCGAATTGTCCATCGTAGTCTGATGATCATCAAAATCAGAGAGACGTTCATCAGATGAATAAGCAGCGCTATTCATATGGCGATTTATATTCTCTGTATTGACAGCATTTGATGACTGAGGATCATGATTTATGGCATTGTGGATTGGAGCAGCAATACCAGTTGACGATTGAGGATCATTCCTCAGATGAGTGGGAATTTTGTGTATATCAGGCACATCCTGTGTTGGAGTGACGATTGGTATGTTATGATCCGAATTGTGCAATGTATCCTGTTGCATCGGCGTAGGTCGAGTGGAGTCATTTGTATTCTTGTAAAGCCACATAACAGAATGGTGCAATAGATTTGTATTGATTCCAACATTATTGTGGTGCGATGTTGGGATAGTTCCCAAGTAGGGATGGATATGCGAATTCAGCCTGGTATTTAAAATCAACCTCCTCCTCTTTCTTGCAATGAAAGCAGCAACAGACTTTGAACCAGAAACAGATGCATAGACATCAGTTGACTGAAAAACATCAGGGACAAGATTGATAGACCTTGGCAGGTTTGCTGCCTCCATATCAGCTAGATTAAACAAATCAGTGGCACCATAGTCATGTGCATGTGAGTTTTTCTTAAAATTCATTATCAACTTTCGTCTTTTACTTGCATCAGAACATTTCGTGTTACCAATCGGTAATCCTGGAAGGTTTGGTGCCTCCATATCAGCTACATTAAAGAAATCAGTGGCACCATAGCCATGTACATGTGAGTTTTTATTAAAGTTCATTATCAGCTTTCATCTTTTCCTTGCATCAGAACATTTGCTGTTACCAACTGGTAATTCAACAGCATCCATAGAATGAATCAGTTTTATCAACGTTCTAAGAAAATACAGTTCAAATTCAATTAGAAAATGTAGTTCAAATTCAGTTTTATATTGTATGAGTAAGGAGAACCCAAGGAAACAGGGAAATATCCATGTAAAGGCATGGGAAAATATCCACATCAGATTTGTGTGCCATGTGGAATCAGCAAGGGCCCCAGAGAACACTCCCAGGATGTGAAGTGCTATATTTATAGTCCACACAGATGAGTTGCTTTATATAGATGAATCATAGTTTTTCCATTCTTTTGAATATATATATATATATATTATATGATGTGATTAATATGTTGCATAGCACACAATTGGTACTGTTGCCACGTGAAACAAAACCTGTCAAGTGCTATATTTGTAGTCCACAATGATGGCTTGCTTTATATAGATGAATCATAGTTTTTCCATAGTTTTGAATATATATATTATATGATGTGATGATGAGATTGGATATCACACAATGGGGCCTGTTGGCACGTGAAACCAAAGGTCAAGTTAAATAAGCTGGACCCATCTTTTTGGTTGTAAAATGGTATAATATAATAAAGACAAAATGCATGTGATGCTGAATATATTGGAATAAATAGAAAGGTTTGGCATACCAAATAACGAATGAGATCTGGTGTGAAGAAGCATAACTCTTGTTACTACTTGCTAAGCTGGGTTATTTGGTTCCGTGTTCAAAATCAATGGCAACAGGGACAGGGATGGGAGCTGCAGATGTGGTGGATACTTTTGAAATTGCAAAGTTGAGCACTCAAGTAAGTTTGCTAGTAATTAAATTAATTCTTATTTGTTTTTCAATTTCATTTTCAAGACACTATTTCTCGTTGCTACAAATCGTAAAAAACAGCAGACAAATTCATGATGGTAATATATGTGGTGCAACCGTTTTCGGAAATTGATCCAACATTTGTTAGAAGCCACATAACAGATATAGCAAAGACATGGATGATAATAAACAATGATGGAAATGTTTCTGAAATTGTATTTAACGGAAATGAGGATGTTCCCCTCGTTGTCGCTGGTTAGACGGAGCTGCAACAACTGTATGAACTGCCAAATGATGTGGCTGTAGTTGTTGCTTTTTATGGGAACAACAAATTTGAAGTCGCTGCGTTCAAAGAGGTAACTGGGTTGGAGGATCTACCAATATTTCACATTAGGTACATAAACCAGAAAGGGATATATGCATTTGATATTGAGCTTTCAGAGGAAAATGTCTCCAGACCAAAATTAGTTGAGTTAGAACTTTCAATGTTATGAATCTTTATTATACATTTATTTGTTTACTTTGAACCGATTTACCATTTAAACCATTATGTATGATAGAAATTGCAACCAGAATTCGGAACTGTTCTGAAATACCATGATTATGAGGTTGTGACATTGTGCGGCGACAATGGCTGAAGTCAAATGCTACTGATTTTGAACATAGATGATCCACAGCGCACAAAGATAGGATATGAATAGAATTTATTCTGTGACTCAAATCAGCTAAGGGCAGGAGACAGAATCAGATTCAGATTGGATGTAAACGACGCAAACAAAAGATGCAACGTATTTAAGGTTTCTAATTTCTAAGTTTCATGCAAAATATGTATTTCATAGTCAATGTTTGTAATTAGTAGTTAAGTGTTTAATACACTGCTATCTTTTATGTGAATGGTTAAGATGTATTGATTTTTAAGGAATGTCTGCTTTTCACTGGCTGTTAGTGAAATTGTGATTTCAAAACTAAATTACCAACCTTTTAATTATAAAGTTGGCAACAACCTGGCTATCATAGGTGATGATTGAAAACAAAGAGTTATATCACAAAACATCATGTATAAAAGGGTTAACATAAGATCTTGGAAAACATAAAAACATGACATACAATATGATACATTACATGTTGTAGGCAGAGAGAAATACATTTTCTGTAATTTACATGTAGCATCCAAGATAACTACGTAAATCAAAAGGTAATATGATTGTATATAATTTAGATGTAGCATCCTAGATAACTACCAAAATCAAAAGAGAAACCAATTCCAAAATAGAGCATTATAATAGGGTAACGAAAACAAACATCTAGTCCAGCTTCTCTAACTTAATAATCTTCTTGAGTTTCTTGTGGGTTTTGGTAAAATCACAGGCAGGCTGCCTCTTTGAAGTTTGTGCGACAGGTTCAGGTTCAGAAATGGATGTAATTTCCATGTCCTGGAACCAGAGAAAAAGTGTTAACACAAAAGAAATCATTGTGGGCTTAAGTATTTTTGTAATTTAGTCACACACTATATATACATACCATATCTATGTCTGGGTCCTCTAAGGAATCAGAGTCACCATCATCCACAGGATCTGCATCATCACTCTGAAATTGGAAGCACAGATTAACGGTTAAAGTGTATAAATAAAAACAGGAATAAACCAGGTTACACTTTGTAATATATTTGAACACAACAATTGATATGCATACCAGTGACATGATAGAATCGTCCAATGAATCAGATCCGACCTCATCAACAGCAGCAGCGTTTTTCATCTTTGAAATTTGGATTTTGGGTCCAGTAGCACAGACAGGTTGGACCTCAACAATCTTGCACGATAAAAAAATTGAGATCAAATTAAAATGTAGTTGACAATAAGTTTATAATTAAATTGAGTGGTCTCATTGTCATGTATACCACAGGTACATTAGGGCCATCCACCGAACTGAAGTTTATGTTATCAATACAATCTGCGGTCCCCCTCTTTGAAGTTGGCGTAACAGGCTCATCGTGACAGTCAGATGTAACCTGTATTTCCTGTGACCCCAAAAAATGGTTAAAACAACAGAAAGGTGAGTGGCAATAAGTTTGCAACAAATCGGCGGAACCGAATCATTTAAAAAATTGCATCAGACCTCATTAACAGACTCAACATTCTTGATCTTTGAAATCGGGAATTTAGGTTCAGTGTCATAAACAGATTGGATCTCCACATTCTGACAGGGGGGAAAACTAGAGAAGCAATGCAAATAGGTTCATGCTGAATTCTGTGTGCTAATTGGCATGCATACCGCATGTAGCGAACCAAACTTAACGTCATCAACCAAATCTCCATTATTTCTCTTTGAAGTTGGCGTAACAGGTTCAGCATCACACATCGGTGCAATAACCAATTCCTGGTTTGTTGATATACATACCACAGGCACACCCGAGGTGTCGACACCTGAGGCGTTGAGCTTTTCCAACCTGTCTGGTCTCTACACAGTTGAACCAATATAAGTGGGAAAAAAGAAAGAAACTATAAAGGCCACAATACAAAACATCTAATGACACAGATAGAAAGACACCAAACCTGGGACAGATGCGATGTAGATGCTGGGCAAGAATTTGTAGATAGCTGCGACACAGCATACGAATGAGGTGCTTTGGTTTGGTCAGATGTTGTTGTCTTGCACATAATAAAGAGAAAAATAAAAAATTGTTTAACAAAGGCAAAAAGAACATTTAGACTCAACTACAATGAGATATACCTGAGTTATCTCCCACGGAGCCTTCAGCTGTTTGACAGCAGCTTCATCTCTAAGAAGCATGACAACAGAGCAATTTTCCCATTCAGGCTGCCACTTAACTCTAAAAACCATCTCCAATTCCAACATTGCATCGAGTCCTAATGGGAACTCCAGAGGATTGGTGATTCCTTTCTGCATTTTTTCCTCTGAATCAGGACCCACAAAAGAACCCAAGACATGTTTTTCAGAATGAAATATAAATATAAATAGGAAATTACACCTTCGCAAGCGAATCACGCATTTGAATAGCTGAGACCCCTAACAGTTGATTGCATTCTCTATCCCAGAAAATAAATTTACAATGCCTCTTAGAATAAATAACTTCTATCTCAACCTTGAACCTGACAAAACACAATAAACAACATAAAAATTGAATTATAAATTTAACGATTGAGACATGCCGTAATCCAATAAACTTTAACCTAACACCACCTTAAAGTCTCAGTCTCTGTAATATGTCCAGCCTCACATATAAAAGGCGGGCCATCTCCACGAGAAACTTTTGGACATTCATGGTATGCATGATAATACCAGCCATGCTGTGAGGCAAGAATTTTTGTCGTTGTCGCAATAGTAGCACATAAGTAACCTATGTAAAAAAAGTAAAACCATAACCAAACTATCAAGATCATTTATATTTAGAAGCAGAGACACAACATACCTTTGAAAGTTTACAGATTTCATCAAGAGGGAGCACAATTGCCTTTGAGATGATTTTTTCAAACTGAGTTGGCGGTGAACCACCCGTGTTCTGCGAATAATGGGAAGATGTGCCTTCGGAGAGTGTAACAACGGACGCAGCAGGAATGCTGAGTTGCAACACAAATTTTTTGTTTATAACTTAACATAAACAGAAAACCACCAAATTTAAAGATGCAACATACATACAACCTTTTAATAAAGTCGTTGATTGGTGAAACATCAACATTAATCAACAATGCAGTGACATTAAATGTATTGGAAACAGATAGAGGGTATTTCCCTACATCAGATGCATTCAAAACACATAAGATCCAAGTTAAGAAAACAATTTAAAATAAATATGCCAAGACAAAAAGAACATTAATAACCTTCTTCCTTGACTTTAACATATTGCAGGAGAATAACGGTTAGTCCTGATTGACCAACATGTTCCCTGTGGAATTTCATAAACTGATCCGCATATGCCTCCCACAAAGTACAGTTAACGACATTGTTCCTGCGAATCCAGGGGAAATTTAACACCAGCGACAAATACAGCAAACAACCAGGGCATAAATAATATACAACAAAACCCACGCATTATCCCTAAGCATCAAATTAATCTGTTGTTTCCTTCCTCCACTATGGTTTTGGGTGAAACCTATACTTTCCACCATACCGAAAATATCTGTGACCAAAACAAACAATAAACAGGGATATAACAAACAGGACAGTAGATCAATAATGACGTCAGTCAAAAGAAACATTATAACTTATGAGCATATCCTTTTTGAAGTTGCCAGTAATGATATCACCAAAACTGGTAAGGGAAAGCGGCAACGCCGATATATTATGCTTCCCAACATCGGCAACAGAGGTTCCACCGGTAAATTTGGCCATAAACTGGTGCGACGAAGACTTGAATACCAAATTATTTTGCACAACCTGGAAATTTGATATACTGTATGTAGTGCCAACCTCCATGATGGAACCAAAAGCCTTTTCCACCACCGCTGGCACAACCATATGCATGTCACGACCCTTACAAATGCAAAAACACTAAATAATGTCAAAAGACGACCTAACAACATAATCAATATCAACATACACCACCCAAACAACAAACATGGCTGTACAAGTGAAGCTACACACTATAATATAAAAATATAAAATAACAACATAATACTAAAAGAAACAAACTCACAACATCATCAACCACAAGCATTTCATAATCAAGAACAACATACACCACCCAAACAACAAACATGGCTGTAAAAGTCAACCTACAAACTATAATATAAAACAGAAAATAACACCATAACACTAAAAGAAACAAACTCACAGCATCATCAACCACAAGCATTTCATAATCAAGAACAACATACACCACCCAAACAACAAACATGGCTGTAAAAGTCAACCTACAAACTATAATATAAAACAGAAAATAACACCATAACACTAAAAGAAACAAACTCACAACATCATCAACCACAACCATTTCAAAGCGGCGTTTGCTATTCGTGACGACTGGCCACAAATGCTGCACGCGGACCGCCACCTTCCAAAGGTCCTTCGTATCGTTAACGTCACCCAAACATGTAAAAGGACGCGCCATTGGAGCCGGAAAACGCGGAATGGTATAAACCAGAGAACGGAAGATGGTGTATTGGAATGAAGAATAAGAAGAACGATAAAAGGAAAATGCAACGGATAAGGAAACAGAAGTTGGGAAACGGGCTATGAGCAGTGGCGCATTAAATGCAGCATGGCATGGTAAGATATTTAGAAGAAGCATCAGCCAAAACATTTAAATGCAACGGATAAGGAAGTTGAAAAGAATTACCAAAACATTTCCAAAACACCAAATGCTCAGCATCAACCACGTCAACAAAGGCCAGGTGGAGGAGAAGCAGAAGTCCAGGTGGAAGGTTGGGGAAGCAGAAGGGCATCCTGGTCTTTTCCCTAGGCATTCAATTTCTTATATGTAAGATTATTATGTATTCATAAGATTGAAAATTCTCCATCACATTAGACATTATGGACTAGATTAACCAATCCAAAATTATGGACTAGATTGATCAATCTCAGTCATATGTTTCAGATTTGAATGACTTATGTTGACATGCCACGTAGGAGTTTTAATTTTTTTTTTATAAATATTACTAATATTTTGGATTAAACAAATAATTTAGAATAAATTTAATATAAATATTTGTTTTATATTGGTTGTACTTTTAATTTAAAATATAGTTTTAAACGCAATTTTTTTTTCCATTTTTTTTAACTTTTCGTCCCTCTATTTTAAAAACCTATTTTTTAGTCCTTGAATTTCATTTTCTTTGAGATTTTTATGGTCCACTCCAATTTTGCATATGTGACATTGATAATTAGGATACAAAATATTTTTTAATTATGTAGCAATTATGATTAGGATAAAAATATTAAAATATTATTAATTAATATTTATAATATTATTTAATAAATTTATAATTGATTATACTTAAAAAATAAAAAAGTAAAAAAACGTATATGTTTTTATACATAATAAATTAATAATTATTAAATGAGAAATTAGAGAGAGAAACTCCGCCTTCTCTCTAGGATTGGAGGTTTGAGCGTTCAACTTCGAGGTAGATGAACAATCACTATGGAGTGGAAAATAGTTAATAGGAAGAGGGTCAGAGTTGGTGCTGTAGACAAATGTGATGCATTTTCCACCGGGAAGAAGAGAAGAGAACAAGGAGAAAGCTAAAATCTCTTCGTTTTATGTTTCTGCGTTTCCAGAAGGGTATAAGGCTAAGGAGTTGTTCAAACTGTTTGGAGATTATGGCAAGATTATAGAGGCGGTCTCTCCACCTAAAAGGAACAAAATTGGTAGAAGATTTGGTTTCGCAAGGTTCTTGGAAGTTGATGATGACAGAAGTTTAGCGATAAAACTCGACAACATATTTATTGATAATAAGAAGATTCACATCAACATTCCAAGATTTGATAGGAATTCTGGAGCTCAAGAGAGAGGAAGAGGAAGGCAGGATTTCAGGACTGGTAATCCTGAATCAAAAAATCCAATAGTTAGTAAAGGTGGCTTCGCTAGTGCAAGGGTTGGTGGCAGATCGTTCGCGGAAGTGGTCAACAATTCTGCCGTTAAGAAGAAATATGAAGGCTTCATGAATTTCAAGGTTGAAGAAGAAGATTTGGGAAGGTTTAATAAAGTGTATGTGGGAGTGGTGATTAATCCAGGTACGTCGTATAATATTCAAACCAATTTTGAAGTAGAAGGATTTTTTCCGATTAAGGTTACTCCTTTGGGAGGTAATCTCTGTTTATTGGAGGAGAGTGAGCCTGGGGAGATTAACGACTTTATTAGGGAGATGGAAGGCTGGTGGAAGCAATGGTTTTCGGAGATGAGGGAATGGAAGGAAGACGATGTGGATAAGGAAAGAGTTACGTGGTTAAGGTGTTATGGAATTCCATGCCATGTTTGGAATTTTAAGTTTTTTGATTTCTTGGCTAACATGGTGGGTAAATACTTGTGTGCTAGGGGTGTTCGCGGGCCGGGTTGGTTCGGTTTTTAGAGAATCCGATACCCGAACCAATGAAAAATAAATGGATTGGTTTGGATTGGATTTTTATATTTTTGCAATATAGCCCAAACCAAACTGATCTGGAAAAAAATGGATTGATTTGGATTGGATTGATCGGATATATTAAAAATAAATATACAAAAATATTTGTTTTAAAATTATTTGTTTACACGCTAAAATATGAAAAATAAATATTGAACACATGACAAACATATTTTTAAACAAGTTATGACCATCATAGTCATATAGTTGTTGTATATCACTTAAATATTCAATAACTTAAAACAATTTTATGGCATACTCATACTTCATTCCATAACATAAAATTGAAGGTTTAGAGTTTGCAAATACTTGTGATTTGTGGTTTTGCGATTTGGGAAGAAGCTTGTGGTTTGCAGATACTTATAGTTTGCAATTTATGAGTTTGATTTATAATGGTTGTGATGTTTGGTTTCTCTATATTTCATCATTGATTGATAGACTTATGATAATTTGAAAGATGTCGTTCCATTTTTCATTGGAAATGTCTAGAGACTATGCCACTTTATTTGGTTCATTATGGTTTGTACTTGGTAATTCCTATAACAATTATTCCCTTCATTCAAATAAATAAGTAATAACTCAATTAAAATTAATAATTTATCATATGAATTAATTATGTTTATTGTTATTGGGTTGGTTCGGGTTTACAGGTAGCAAATTAGAAATTCGTTGCCCGAACCAATTAACATTGGTTTTAATTGGTTCGGTTCGGTTTTTGCCCGAACTGGAAAAATGCCAAACCCAAACACATAGGTTTGGTTTGGATTCCGGTTTGGTTTGGATTTGCCCGAACCAATGAACACCCCTATTGTGTGATGATGAGAACACCTTAAAAGGAGATTGTATGGATGCAGCTAGGTTCATGGTCCGAACAAATTATGCTATAGTTCTGAACGAGACGTTTAATATTGTGATCAATGGTGTTTCATTTAGAATTAAAATGACAGAGAATTCTCATGGTCCACTTCGTATTTTAGCTAAGGAATGCGGTATACATGAAACTGTGTCTTGTTCTTCGTCCGATTCTGATAGTTACTGGGAGAAAGCTTATAGGGAGAATATGGAAGAAGAAGAAGGCGTGGAAGTGGTACAAAAGGACACAGTTGGTCTGGAAGATAATATGTTTGTCCAAATATCTTCTGATGAAGTTCAAGAAGAAGCAAGAGAGACAGATGATATGACTAAAGGTATATAACTTTTGAGGGTGTTAGGGTTTGACGCAACTTTGGTGGCGGCTAAGGAGGCGCTGTCAGAGAAAAAGGGTAATAAGGGGTACAACAGTTTTGAGGCTGAAAAAGTAGAGTGTAGTGAGAATATTATCACTAGAGCTGTCTGTCAGGAGGTAGGGACCGAAGGTATAGTTGGGAAAGTTGAAAAACCAATTAAAAAGAAAGTTAAAATGAGAAGTGTTAAAGATGTTTTTGGGCCTTTGGGTGGTAAAGGGCTTAAGTCCAGAAAGAAGAAGGTGGGCCTTGCATGTCGCATGTTGATAGAAGTGTCTCAGGATATTGAATCCTATTCTCAACCCTCTTATTTTGATATTCTTAATTGCAACATATTTGCTTCTTCTCTTATACCCATCACGAAGAATCAGCCTCTCATTAAATCTTATGACCTTCAAAGTGAGAGTTCTGGTAGTTTTTTTGCAGGAGCGGTTCTCTGCTGTAAATTAACATCTGACTCGGATGTTCGCCTTGGTAATTTAAGATTCTGGGAGAACTTTGAGTCAAATGTGGGGGATAAGGTTTGGAGAGCAATCTATAATCTTGGTGTAGTTGATTCTGAAATGAGGAAGGATTATTCGAAGAAAATAGCAGACATGGAGGCAATGGATAAAGCTAGATTTAATGGCAAGAAGGTGATCATCAATTGTGTCCAATGAATTTCGGTTCGTTGAATATTCGTGGAGGAGGTAATGTGTCTAAGATAAAGAGGATTAAAAATACCATTTTATCAGGGAAACCTGATGTGTTTTTTTATTCAAGAATCTAAGTTTAAAGTGGCAGATGCAGGAGTTATTAATAGTTTTTTGGGAGATCTTGAAGCAGATTGGTCTTGTACCAATGCTATTGGATTGTCTGGAGGAATAATAACATTATGGAATAGGGATATTGTTAATGCCTTATGTTCTTTTGCAGGAGAAGGTTATTTGGGGGTGAAGTTGGTGTGGAAGGACAAAATTTACTACGCACTCAATGTTTATTCCCCTTGTAGCATAGCGCTTAACAGAAAGTTATGGACTAATCTGTTGAGAATTAAAAGTAGGATGGGTGATGGTTCTTGGATCCCGGGAGGTGATTTTAATGCAGTCTCGAGTGCGTCTGAAAGGAAGCGAGTGGTAACGGGGTCTAGAAAATCAGAATATAAAGAGTTTAAGGCTTTCATCAATGCAATAGATTTAGTGGATCCGCCTTATTTTTGTAATCAGTTCAGTTGGTTTAGTGGGGACGGGAAATCTATGAGTAGAATTGATAAATTCCTCGTTGCGGAAGACTTAATTGATAGATGGGGAGTGGTTGGTTAGAGTATAGGAAGGAGAGAAGTCTCTGACCATTTCCCAATTTGGTTGAAAATGAGTTCTCTTAACTGGGGACCTAAACCTTTTAAATCGAACGATTGTTGGTTCAACCATAAAGGTTTCTTACCTTTTTTTGAGCAGGTCTGAAAGAATAGTAAGGTTGTTGGCAGAAGAGATTTTATTATTAAAGAGATATTCAAAATTCTTAAGGAAAGACTTAAGATTTGGAACAAGGAGGTATTTGGATGGCATGATCTTAAAGCGGAAGTTGGGATTGACGAGATCAACGAATTAGACAACCAACTCATCAGATGCAGAGAGGAAAAAGTGAAGGATTTGGTAGATAGCAGAGCAGCAGCTTGTTAATCTATGTGGAATCATCGCCATATTAAGGACAACATGTTGATTCAAAAAGCGAGGTTGAAGTGGATCAGGGAAGGAGACTCTAATACAAGGTTTCTTCACAAGTTGGTGAAGGGAAGTGCACGTATGAAGTATATTGGGGCAGTGGCTACTGAAGGTGGAATGCTGGAATCAGTGGAAGAAGTTAAAGATGCAATTCACTTGTTCTTCAAAAACAAATTCCTGGAGCTAGAAGATTATAGACATGCCTTGGACAATATTGGATTCAAAACGCTCAATATGGAGGATGTAAAGGCTTTAGAGGCTCCTTTTGTTGAAGAAGAGATTAAAGAAGTGGTTTGGGCTTGCGACGGTTCGAAAAGCCCTGGTCCAGACGGGTTTAATTTTGCTTTTATTAAAGGTTGCTGGCATATTTTAAAAGAGGATATTTTCTTGTTTGTGAAGGAATTCCACAATAAGCCCTGTCCGTCGAAGGCAATATCTCCAGCTTTCTTGACATTGATTCCTAAAGTGTCTAATCCTACTAAACTTGAAGAATATAGACCTATATGCTTAGTGGGCTGTTTATACAAGATCTTGGCGAAAATTCTGGCAGCTAGGTTGAAAAGAGTAATAGGAGGTTTAATATCTCCTGGGCAATCAACGTTTGTACCAGGAAGGTAACTTTTGGATGGTGTGTTGATAGCTAATGAGATTGTCGATTTAGCAACAAGAGAGAACAAGGAATGTATTATGTTCAAGGTTGATTTTGAAAAAGCTTACGACTGCGTTAATTGGAAATTTCTTAGGTTTATGATGGAAAAAATGGGACTTGGAATTTTGTGGATGAAATGGATGGAAGCTACAATATTTAGGTGTCATCTTTCAATTCTGGTTAATGGGAGTCCGAAGAAAGATTTCTCGGTTAAAAGAGGATTGCGACAGGGTGACCCGCTATCTCCGTTTCTGTTTGTCATTCTAGCCGAAGGCTTATCGGGGTTGATGGCAAATGCAATTGACAGGGGCAACTTTAGAGGGTTTAGAGTGAATGATGACCTCAGTGTTAACTTAATTTAATTTGCAGATGACACGTTAATAATAGGCGAAGAAGGATGGAGTAATCTTTGGAGTATCAATGATGACCTTAGGGGTTTTGAAATTGTTTCAGGCTTGAGTGTAAATTTTCTTAAAAGTAGATTCATTGGTATCAATGTTAGTTCTCACTTCTTGGACTCTACATCTAATTTTTTGTCCTGCAAAATGGAAAGCTCTTGTTTTAAATTCTTGGGTATTCCAATTGGGTCTAATCCAAGGAGGGTTAAAACTTGGAGCTTTATCATTGAAATGTTTGAGCATAAGCTGGTTGTTTGGAAGAGTAGTTTGCTGTCTTTTGCAGGTCGAGCTTCGCTTATCAATTCTGTGTTGAATAACCTCCCAATTTTTATGTTTTCTTTTTTCAAATCGCCGGTGCAAGTGTGGAAAAACATTGACAGGATAAGACATAACTTTCTTTGGGGTGGATCGGTTGTGAAAAATAAGTTTCACTGGGTGAAATGGGAGAAGGCTTGTATGAGTAAGGAAGCAGGAGGTCTCAGTATCAAGAGTATGGAGGAATTTAACTTGGCGCTTCTATCAAAATGGAAGTGGTGAATTCTTGGAGAAGAGTGTGCTTTATGGAAGAAAGTGTTGAAAGCTAGATATGGTGGAGTCGAAGCACAAATTCTATTGGAAAATAAAAGTGGCTATAAGTTTTCAGCATCTATATGGTGGAAAGATATGTGTTTGACAGGTGAAAGTACTGCTAAGAAGGGATTTGTTTTTGCTAATTGTGTTAGCTTTAAAATTGGAAATGGCATTTTGATTCCATTTTGGAAGGCTTGCTGGGATGACAGCCCCCCTGATGAATTTATTCACTGATCTGTTTCAACTTAGCAGTAAGAAAGATGGAATGTTATGGATATGGGAGGCTGATACGACGGTAGATGGAGATGGGACAATCTTGGCTTAGAATTAGAGGAACATAATTCTGGTTCGGACTATTTAGTTCCTTTGAAGTAGCACTTAGATTCAGTTATTTTGGAAAGAGGCAGTAAAGATGTAGTGTATTGGAGAGGATCTAGCAGCAATAGTTTCTCTGTTAGAGAAGGATGCAATATGACGCTAGGGAATATCAACTTGGACACTATGGTTCCTTTTCAGAACAAGGCTCTTAAACTGGTTTGGAGGTCGAGAGTGCTGGCTAGGATAAAAACTTTTGGCTGGAGATTTTTGATTAACAAGATTCCTACGAAATAACAACTTCAGAAAAGAGGGTTGTGTCAAACCGTTAGTGAATCTGAGTGTGTTTTGTGTACGTAAGCGGTTGAAAATTTAAACCATGTTTTCTTCAATTGTTTGGTTTCTTCCAAGGTGTGGGATTTGGTGGGCTTGTGGACTGGTTGTTCTACTTCCTTTGCAGGTGATCCTTGGAAGCATCTTGTTGATTTGGTTGATTGTAACTATAGGCATGGAAGGAAATTCAATATGGAGGTGGTTTGGCTTGCGACTATTTGGTCAATTTGGAAGACTAGAAAAGATAGGATATTTAATAATGGTATATGTAATATTAATGATATTGTTTGGAATATAAAGATTTCAGTTTGGAAGTGGTCGAACATAGGTGATATTTCTTTCCCCAACTCGAAGTAAAATTTTTAAAAACAATTATAGCAAATACATGAATTGGTTGCTAAGAGGCATATTGCATAAATATTTTTTTTTTAAAATTTGCTTTAAAAAAAAACAATTATAATAAAGCTTTTTAGAAATTAATTAAATAAATTTTTGAAATAAAAATATTTTGCAGAATGAGAAGTTGGAGCCATGTCTCTGATGAAGCTTTGAACAACGAGGCATACCACTGGGCCATCAAAACAGATCTCAGTTACAAAAGTTCACTTCACTATTCATTATCCCCAAAATTATCCATCTAAACAAACAAAGAAAGTAAATTCTATTACAACTCATTTTCACTTCAACTTATTCAATCAAATCTCTTGCTAACATACATCGCCGACAAACACGTCTACCCCCATCTCCATGGCTTGAGCTTGTTCACGTTTGCGCTTTTAGGTTTTGCGTTGCCGAAGCCTTCATCAAGGTTGTAGAAATCAATTGTGGAAGTCATTATTGGAACCACTGTTGACAAAAACAAGAAATCAAAATACATACATTATATTGGAGAAAAGTGATGAAAAAAATTGAAAATTAATTTTGTAATGAATTAATCAATGTGAATTGAAATCTTGATAGTTAAGAGTCACATTATAGTGAACTGGAGAAAAAAAAAGTGAATGTTGATAGAATTCGAGAAGATGCAAAGTGAGAAAAGGTATTAGAGATTGAAAGGAGAAAAGGTATTAAGGATTGGAAGGAGAAAATGTACTAATTAATTTCCAATCTTTCCAAATTATAAAATTATTATTTTTTTAATTTTTTTAAAGTATAATCAATTATATAATTATTAAATAATATTATAAATATTGATTATTAATATTTTATTATTTTTATCCTAATCACAATTGACATATCATTAAAAATTAATTTTTTTTATCCTAATAATGAGTATCACATATGCAAAGTGGACAAACGTATAAATAAAATAGAATGTATAAATAAAATAGAATATATATATATATGACACTCATTATTAGGATAAAAAAATATATATATACTTTATTTTATTTATTTATTAATTTTATGAAATTTTTCTTTTAAGTACTCTAATAATACTTCAAATCAAAATAATTAGTTTATATTTTAAAATTAAATACACTTTTGGTTCCTCTAATTTGAGATTTTTTAACTTTTAGTCCCTCTATTTTAAAAATCAACTTTTTAGTCTCTACAATTTACTTTTTTTTTTTTGAGGATTTTCATGGTCCATCTCCACTTTTGCTTTTGCATATGTGACACTCATTATTAGGATAAAAAAAATTAATTTTTAATGACGTGTCAATTATGATTAGGATAAAAATAATAAAATATTAATAATCAATATTTATAATATTATTTAATAATTGTATAATTGATTATACTTTAAAAAAAATTAAAAAAATTAAAAAAAAAATAATTTTATAATTTGGAAAGATTGAAAATTAATTAGTACATTTTCTCCTTCCAATCCTTAATACCTTTTTCTCATTTCAATCTCTAATACCTTTTCTCACTTTGCATCTTCTCCAATTCTATCAACATTAATTTTTTTTTCTCCAGTTCACTATAATGTGACTCTTAACTATCAAGATTTCAATTCACATTGATTAATTCATTACAAAATTAATTTTCAATTTTTTTCATAACTTTTCTCCAATTTAATGTATGTATTGTGATTTCTTGTTTCTGTCAACAGTGGTTCCAATAATGACTTCCACAATTGATTTCTACAACCTTGATGAAGGCTTCGGCAACGCAAAACCTAAAAGCGCAAACGTGAACAAGCTCAAGCCATGGAGATGGGGGTAGACGTGTTTGTCGGTAATGTATGTTAGCAAGAGATTTGGGGGCAGTTTGTTTTGACTTTTTTTTAAAATGATTTTTATAATGTAATAATATTTTGTGAAAAAAAAATTTACAAAGAAATTTTTTATAAAAGATTCAAATGAAAATTTGGTTTGAATAGTTATTCTTAAAATGTTATTTTAGGTATTTCATCATTTTATCGAAAAAAAATTTAGATATCAAAATTTCAAAAAATCACTTAATTTTGAAGCTATTTCAAATAGCTTTTCATAAAAATCATTTTTGAAATACAACTTTTTGAAAAAAATTGTGATTTTGACTATGTTTTGATCTTCAATAATATATATTTATGTTATAGAATATCAAAATTAATCTTTTAATTTATAAAAAACAAATTTAAAAAAACTTGTAATATTTTAAAAAAAAATTTGTAGAATCCATTTTTAAAAATACAAAGAAAAAATCTATTTTTTTAAAGTTAAAACAAACTGGCCCTTGATTGAATAAGTTAAAGTGAAAATGAGTTTTATTTGAATTTACTTTGTTTGTTTAGATGGATAATTTTGGAGATAATGAATGGTGAAGTGAACTTTTGTAACTGAGATCTGCTCAAGCACACATATAAGAGAGTTCAAATGCTCAAACACACATGAAAGAGACTTCTTAAAAATCTAATTTATAATTAAGAGATTGTGAACAACTACATTTGATATATAATCAGAGGTGTAGACAAAATACTACACAAAAAGAATCTTTAAGACTTATGAATTTATAGAATATACAAGTGTTAAGAAATTCTAAGTTAGACTTGTGCTTTTTGTTTGATTGAGTAACAACTTTTTTGTTGTCAATGGTTCGTCATTGTTCTTCAAGTCTTCAGCTCCTTATATATTGAATAAAAAGATTCGCTGAAGAGCTTGCACAAGAGAGTCTTTGAGAAGCTTGACTCAGAGATGTTGAGATGTTTCTTGATATGTTTAATACCGTTGAAAGCTCATTTGAAATACCTTTGCTACAAAAGAAATTATATGTTGCATCCCAACTATCTTCTGCAGATCTTTGCTTAGGTCTTCACATGATCAAAGAAGACAAAATGTCCTCAGAGTCTGATAGTGACTTGTCAGTATCTCCTCGATCCATGTATTGATTGAATCTTTAGAATACGAATCTCTAGAGTTTAGATCTTCAGATGCGGACTCTTCAAAGTCTAGTACTTTAAAGGCTGACATCATCCAGAGTTTGAGTCTTCAGAATCTGGTCTTCAATTTCTGATCTACCAAAATCTGGATCTTTAGCTTCTCTTTAAATGTCCATTCTCAGTACCAGTACTAGGTTTTCTTCATAAATTTTAGTCTATGATCTTGCACACTTGAACATTTGTTAGTATACCCTATTTTTTTTAAATACTTTGTTATCATAAAAACCTTAGAGATATGGTACAAACCAATTGTGTTTCAACAATCCCTCTCTTCTTGATGATTACACACACGAGTATTTAAGAACAATGGTTGTTGATTTAATTAACTAGTTTACTTCAGGGTTTGAGGTTTGTATGCTCCCTTGGGTCTAATAGTCCAAAAGGCGGGGTTTGTAAGCTCTTCCTAAGTTCTATCCATGTCAATTAAATTGATTTATAAAGCACAATAATTAATCTTCAAAATTTTAGCAAAAATAGTTCTTAACTATAAGATTTAGATGCGTAAATAATTTGAAGCCAAACAAAATAGTTGTCATATTACCAAAAAAAATTCAAAAAGGTTGGCAATAAAGGACAACAAGGGTACTAAGCCTAAAGTCAAGGGTATTTTCTTCAAAATCTCCAAGATGGCTATGATGTTAGACCCCATAGCTAAGTATCCATTTTATCTTGCTTATCAGCCACTGCAGTTAGTTTCTCCTCTAATTGCTTCTGCCTTTGACTAGTAGAAGAAAAAGTCTCAGAAGTGAAATACTTCAGATTCTGCAGAAGAGAGTCCACAAAGGTTTTGAGAGTATCCTACTTAGCAACATAATCTATTGGGTTAGATGCAATAAGCCTCTTAGCAACCAATTCATGTATCATATTATAGCAAATACTTCTAAACTTTTCCACTTTGGTTGTGATGTGAGGTTAAGGGTTTAGATTGGAGGTTTATGGAAGGGGTTAATGGGTAAGTGAGGTCATTTCTTCTGAGAAAGAAAAAGTTATTGTGCCGGATCTTGACACATTATCTGCATCAGAGGGTTGAGGGTGAGGGTCAGTTTGTGTTTATGGGACAATTTGGTATATTGTGGCTTCTGGTTAGGGATGGTCTTCTGGTGGAGGGGATTGTTGGTCAGAGATTTCTTGTTCAAGATGGGGTTCAGTTCGAGCTTCAACTTCTGGTTGTTGTTGAACAGGGTTTGGTTGAGGTTCTGGGTCAGATGGTGTGGTTTCAAGGGATATTGTTTGAATTGGTGAGATATCCATAGTTTCAAATTCTGATACATCAAAACTAGAACTTGATTTTGTATTAGAAACATGGATAAGGGGATTCAAACATGGTTTTTAGGGAGGTAGGTTGTTCAGATTCAGAGATACATACTAGTTATTTATTTTCAGATGGATGTTCTGAAGAGAACTCTCCAACTAAGTACCTTGACAATACATCTAAAATAAATGATGTTTGGAAAGATTGTAGAATATGAGCAATATTAATTGAATTTGAATCATCCAAAGGTTAGGGGGGAAGAATTGACAGGTCCTAAAGGTAGAACAATGTCATGATTTGGTGAGGGAGTATGGTCAGAGGATTGGGTTGGTGAATTATGAGGGGTTTGTGTTTAGGTTTTAGGTTGAGGACTAAAATAATTTAAAACATTCTCTGAGATAGGATCAGAAATCATACATGTTGTTGTAGTTTCTGCAACATCTAAAGCTTCTCCAATAACTATAGCTTCAACAAAGATGTCTTCTTCCACAATCTCTTCAAGAGCATGAGGTTCTGAAGCACCACCAACTTTCTCTAAATTATTCAAAATAGCTTCTGTAGTAGCCTCTACTTGCAAAGCTTACTCCCTCAGAACATCAACTTCAGAAGGATTTTCCAAAGTTTTATCCCTCACGGCAAATGTTATCAGCTTTTCTCCTTCTACCGCAGATTCCTTCATCAAGTTTTGAACCAACTTCTTTGCGTATTTTTCTTCCTGACCAAATGAGAATTATCTTTCTCTTCTTCTTCTCATTCTTCTTTTACTGGAAGGATCATCTTGTCAGAAGAAGATGTTGTCTTCTGAGGTTTCTTCTCAGTGGCTTCATTTCTGGTCTTGGTAGGCATCAACACAGTTGTAAAAACCACCTTCTTTACCTCCTTCTAAATGGATGCAAAAGCCTTTTTCTTTGGTGGATTCAGAACCTTCTTCTGAGTTTCATAAGCAGACTTCTTCCTTTTTCTTGAAGGCTTATAAGCATTTTCAGGAGCATTTGGAATGTCATTCAAATTCATAAGAACACAAGTTTTCTGTTTTATCATCTTGATATATTGCAAAATCACCTATGGATTATCCATTTTGGAAATAAAAGGAAAATCATCAAGGTAAGCATTCTTGCCACTTCTGATGATAACATTTGCTTCAGGCTTCACCACATTCTTCTTCTTGATGATATTCATATTACCAAGAACATCAGCAGAAAGAATGTTACCATATGTTTCTTCCAGGTCCTGATTAGCACAAACTTCCTTCAGAGTATCAGCCAGTCTGCTCTGATGGAACAATTCAAATAGAAGTCTGGCATATGGAACATTCTTTTTGTGATGCTTTTGCCTTTCTTTGATAGCATCACACAAATGGTTGAAAATGTAACTAGCTAGGTTTAGCCATTCATGATTCACCAGGACCCAGATGAAATGCTTGTGATTTCAAAAGATCTGATTAAGACTTCCTTCTCTAGGGATCAAACATCTAAAGAGAATCTTGAACAGATGTTTGTAGGGAATCTTCACGTTCTTCAATTTTCTAAAGTCATCAGACTTATCAAATAAGCCAGACTTGATCAAATTTGAATGTTTGCTGCCATCGTTAGTGTTCGAAATGCATGTTCCTTCATTAGCTACACATATTAGCTTAGAAATATCCCTTTGTGTGATTTTCACATCAACACCCATCCCAGTTGATCTGATTTCAACTTCATTAAACTCTTTTAGACCCATATCAACTCTTGACTTCCCTGTATTTGCTTTATCTTCTGCAATCTTCCCATTTTCTTTAACAGATGCAACAACTTCATCATATACCACAACCCTAAACCATAAACCTTTAACCAAGTAGGGATAGGCTGGTCCATTAATTATATCAAAGAAATGCATTCATCCTTGAACTTTGAAATATTCTTTTAGAGGATACCCATTTACCTCAAGATTTGAAATCAATGATCTGTTCCATAATCAATTTGAGATTGTTCTATTTAATCTTCATAGTTATGGGCTTGACATGAAATCCCTATTCAGTTTCAACAGTTAGTGGAGCTTTTTGAGAAGTAGATGTAGATGCCATTGCAAATGGAGTTTTTAGGGTTCTAAAGGGGTTTTGTGAAAAATGGGTTGTTTTACGGAGAAGGCTTTAGAACGAAAGTGCGAGTTATGGAATATGCGAAGTGTGTGAAAGCTGAAACGTTTAAGTGTTTTGAGTAAAAAAAGTTTTTTGCTTTGATTAAAACAAAAATTAATGACAAATGGGCGCGAGACACGATATTCAAAACAATTTCATCATTCACAATAATTATTACCCTATTATCTAATATCCATTTTAGAAAACTTTTCAAATACGTGTCATTTACGTGGGACATATATCACTAGGAAGATTAAAAGGTTTTCCACTTAAATGCTATCAGAGGCAAATAATTAGATTCTGAGCTTCAGAGACTGAGATGTTTCAGAGGCTACTATTCATCAGAGGATGAGATAGACTCTTATCATAGTGACTTCTGAACGTTATGAGACTCTGATCACTCATACATAAGCATTCACTATTCTTTTACAAAATGTAAGTTCAAATTATTTTTAATAAAATCAAATCTATTAGTAGCTAAAGGTTTAGTAAATATACTAGCCCATTGATGATCAATATTAATGAATTGTATGTCTACTACACCTTTCTGAACACGATCTCTAATGAAATGATGTTTAATTTCAATGTGCTTGGTTCTTGAATGTTGAATAGTATTTTTTGTCAAACAGATAGCAGTAGTATTATAAAAAAATTTGGAATATTTCTTCCACTTATTTGATAATATTCTAACTAATATTTCATCCAAAGAAGTTGTGTGCAACACTTAGCAGCTGAGATGTATTTTTCTTCTGCTATAGACAAAGCAATAGTTGCTTGTCTCTTACTAGCCCGGGATACTAGATTTTCACCTATGAATTGACAGTTTCCACTAGTGAATTTTTCTCTCAATTCTATCTCCAGCATATTCATCATCATAGAATCCAACTAGCTTGTGATCTATGGATTTTTTATAAAGAAGTACTAGATCAATAGTTCTCTTCATATATCTAAAAATTCTTTTAACAACAGTAAAGTGAGTCTCTCTAGGTTCTGACTGAAATCTTGCATACGTACATACACTAAATAAATTATCTAGCCTATAAGATGTTAGGTAAAGTAAAGAATGAATCATACCTCTGTACAACTTCTGACACACTTTTGTACTACTTTCCTCTTTGCTCAAATTGTAAGTTAAATACATCGGTGTAGTCATAATCTTGTAGTCCTCTAGCTTGAATTTCTTCAGAAGCTCTTTTGTATACTTTGACCGATGAACATAGACTCTTCCTTGCATTGGTTGATTTGAATTCCAAGAAAAAACATTAGCTCTCCCATCATACTAATTTCCAACTCAGCTTTCATTGACTTAAAAAATCTTTGCAAAGAGTAACATTAGTAGAACAAAAATTAATATCATCAACATACACTTGGACAATTAAGATGTCATTTTCAAGGTCTTTCTGAATAGTGAAGTGTCATCTTGCCCTTTTTGAAAACCATTTTCTAAAAGAAAATTACTCAATCTCTCATACCAAACTCTGAGAGCTTGCTCGAGGCCATATAGTAATTTCTTAAGTTTGAACACATGATTTGGGTGGACAAAATCCTCAAACCCAAGTAGTTGTTTAACATACACTTATTCAGAAATTACACCATTTAAAAATGCACTCTTAACATCCATTTAATATAAAATGATATTATGATTAATAGTATAAAAGAGAAGTAATCTGATTGCCACTAACCTTGCAACAGATGCAAAGGTTTAAGAGGAATTTATACCTTCTTACTAATTATAGCCTTGAGCTACAAGTCTAGATTTATTTTTCATCTTTTCCCAGCACGACATTGACCCTTTTGGGACGGGTAGGTTTCGGTACTAGTTTGAGATGATATACCTCTCATTAAATATAAACACACTTTGCATTGAGGGGAGTAAAGTTCTTGGTGAAGTTGTCGTATGGCCTCTGGGAAGGCTTTATTATCGACCTTTCCCTCGACCCCTACTTGTGATGTTCTTTCCTGGTCCCGAATCCATCATGCCTAAATTGTGTATTTTCTTTAGCATCTCGGGACTTTTCTCCATATTTCTCTCCTCCACTTGATATATCATTCTGCTCTGTTCATTACTTCCTCCATGCTAGTAGCTGGATTTTAAGCCAACAATTCACTAAAATGGCCGACCTTTAGGCCGTTTTGGAAGGATCCCATGGAAATTTTGTGATTCAGATGAGAGACCTTTATAGTTTCTTCATTGAAACACACCATATACTCTCAGAGGGGTTCGGAGGGTCCCTCGCGGACGTTAAACAAGTTGGTAGTGATCACCTTTCTATGTTTGCTGGCGGAGAAATGTTGTACCATCTTTCTGGTTAGATCTTAGTAACCGGTGATTGACAATCTAGGCAGACTCATGTACCAACGTAATGCCACATCTTTGAACGTTCCGGTCATAAGCTTGCATTTCAAGGATTCAGAAGCCCCGACTATTTCCATTTGATTATTAATTGATATTATGTGTTCCTGCGAATCACTCTTGCTATTGAAGGACGACAAAGATGCAGTTTGGAATTTTCTGGATCTTGATTACCCCAGATTACTTCCGAAAGAGGTTGAGGATCAAGAAGTTTCTCCTCCTCCCCATCAACTTCCTTAATGTTTTGTGACTGCTATAGTGTGTGGACACTTTCTTGCAAAGACTAGTTTTGCTAGCGCATATTTTCCACAATTGTAAGGAGTTGTACCATGTCTGGTGGGGTGCGAGGTTCGATCCTACTAGGAGATGATCCAAACACCGTATCGCTATGGTGAAACGTATTGTATTTGTGAGGCCTATGAAAGTTTTAATAAGGCCCCACGATGGACGCTAAATGTTCTTGATAAACATTATTCAGTTAATCTCCCTGATGTGAGTTAGGTGAGACCATAATCGTCATGTCTGTAGGGGGTATTAGTTGTCTCCCCTTTCATCCTCGATGGAAAGCCTTTTTATACCTATCATGCCATCAAGGGCCCTTTAAGAAAAGTCCCTCAGAATTCCTTGTTTTTATGGTGCCAGTAACGTATACCGTCCTCTTTATCATCATGTGATGTATTCCTCATCAGTTTTTGTAACTCCCATGCAATTATGAAGCTACACTGAAAGTGTTACGTGTGGCCGTTCGCCTACCAGCATACTCAGGAGACCGGGTCCGACCTGTTCATGTTGTACACCAGCATTCTAATGATCGAGTCCGACTTGCTCGTTTTGTTGTCTTCAACATACTCGACACATTGTTTCTTCATGCCCGACCTCACTACTCAGCCTCAGGAATTCTAGGATAATATATATATATATATATATATATATATATATATATATATATATATATATATATTGTAAAAATAAAAAATCAGCTTGGAAGTCAACGAGGATGGCATCGTGCAGAGTAAGGTTTGCGATGGAGCTAGTGTGGCGGGATGGTGGAGGTAGAGCCGATGGTGAGTCAGTTGGTATGGGTTCGGTTGGCGGTTCGGTTTGTTGAAGCTTGGGACCTTCAGATATCCTTCATAGTGGCTGGTCGGGTATCGATATGGCTGGTCTAGAACAAATTTTTTTTAGTATCTATTTAGTCCAAAAGTGTACAATAATCTACATGTTTAAAAGTTTAGTGATTTAGATTCTCTATTATATTGTTGAATTGTTTCGTTATGACGTATGTAATTATTCAGAGTTGAAATTTGTCTGGTCGAAAATTCATATTATGTATTTAGTCTAAAGTAGTATAATGATCGACTAGTTTCCTATTAAAACGTCGTTTTAGTGGAACAAGTTATGAGAATCATAGTTTGGTGATTTATATTATCTATCTCACAGTTACATTATTTTTTTATTACATTTGTGGCACTTTATAATTAGAATTTCACTGATTTAAACTTTCGAATAGTCTAAAATTTATTTTTTCAAATATTTATTCGATTCTAATTTTATATTTTGGAAACATGTTTATAAAAATTATTAATTTTATATTCAATGACAATTTTTTATATATGTGTAATTTTTTTTTACATATTTATTTAATTACATTATTCTATAATGTCACTTTAAAATTTATTATTAAAATATTTCTATAAATATTTATTTAACGAGTTGATGTATGAGTAAAAAATAAGCTATTATAAAAATGCTTTATACAATGCAACTATTTTTTATATAAAATAAATTGAAATTTTAAATAAACATTGCCTTAATTGCCTTAATTTTTAGGTGAATATAATTATATTATGAAAATGATAGAAACAGAATACGAGGAATAAAAAGTTGTTTTCTATGTCGATTTGTATTTCCAATGTAGCATTGAAGTTCTTCTTAAACTAGAATTTAGGTATATGAACTCAATTTGTCTTTGTATATACCGGTGTTCAAAATATCATTCATACTTGTCATGATTCATTAAAATATTGGTTCTAGAAAATAATTACGTGTCATATTATTTTCAAAAGTATTTTTCAATTCTAGACACTGGTTAACCGATTAACCAACATCATGTGTTAATCTGTTAATCGATTAACCTTTGAAAATTTTAAATTTTTGGTACGTTGCAAAGGGATTAATCGATTAATCATTTTGTAGTGTAAATGTGTTAATCGATTAACACTGAAGCAGTGTCTAAAAATACTTCATTTTTTCAGTCAAATGATTTTCAAATGTGGTTTTTGAAGCATGACAACCTTTCATTCTTTGCACTCATCTGTATATGTGCATTGTGTCTATATAAGCACCATTATTTTCATATTTAAACTTGCCTCCTTTTACAAATTCTTAAAGCATTCAAATTCTCTCCATCTTTTAAATTTCTCACAAGTGTTCTAAAACCAGATTTTTATTTGGAAGAAACTCTTGCATTAACTTTAAACTTGCATCTACATAGTTTCATCCATATAATATTGAACACTTGTATATCATTGATAATTTGCTTATTTAAAGTAGAAGATCAATTAATAGATTGATAAGTGTATTGTACATATCACACTTTTGTATAAAAAATAAGAATCATTGTTGTATCCTTGTTGTCCAGGATTGTTGGAAACAAGAGGTTCATTTTGAGAGGATTGTTCTCATTTGAACTTAGTATAAAAATCCAAGAGGATTGTTCTTGGTTTGTTAGTGATAGGAAGACTAGGATAAGTCTTGTATAGGTCACAACAATATTAAAAATCTCTTTCATGTTAAAAGGGAACTGGAGTACTCTCGGACTGTAAGGGGAACCAGGATATATCCTTGCGTCGTTTACTTTCCGCGCTTTATTGCTTTCATAACTTAAAAAATAATCAGAAAAGAAAACACAACATAAAGATAAAAATCATAAAAATTTCAAAGTACCTAATTCACCTCCCATCTTAGGTGCAAACTACAATTACAATTGGTATCAAAGGTTAAGTGTATCTCATGAGGGTCAGCCTATTCATCAAGGCTATACCCCATATTCTGTCGATTGGAAAAATTACAATAAAATGGATTATTATTTCAGAATTTTTCGGATAAGTCAAGCTGAAATTTTGTGTCGGCAAATTGTTGCATCTTCTCGGGTTTATTATTTGCAAAAAATTTGACTGTTAGTGATCGAATGCTTCACTACATTATTGCTTATGTACTGCTGCCGAAGCATTCGAATCATGCTTAAATTAGTGATACGGAGTTGCAGATTATGTTTGCTATCAAGAATGGTCTGAAAACTAATTGGGCATACACCATCATGTATCACATGTTTTATCAACAAACCTTAAGCGGAGGACTTCCGTATGCTAGAATTGTTTTGAAAGTTTTGGAATCAAGTGAGTTAACGTTAAAGAGGGAACTAAATATTGACTTTAAAAGAGTGTAAGATCAATAGTTCTACATGTCTTTGGAATATGGGAATCATAAAGAATAGAAATGGAGTTTTTGTGTACCAGGATGATTCTTCTTTAAACACTCCTCCACCGGCTCCGGAAGGCAATTACACTAATGAAGCTCTCTACAACAAAATTTGTTCTATTGAGGCAAATATGAATTGTAATCACCAAGAACACACCTTTGAAATGACTTCAATAAAGTTTCTTTTGCAAAAGCTTACCAAATCCCGTCGCCGAAAACCTCAAGAAGTGGTGGAAAGTGAAGAAGAAGAGGAAGAGGAAGAAGAAGACAACAATAATATGTCGGAAAATGATTAGATGTATTGTACTGCATTATTCTAGTATTATCATTATGTTCTTTCTTTATGTTAAGTTTCTAAGTACTTTGCTCTTAGGCTTATATTATGTGTTGTTCTAATGTTCTAAGACCTTTGTTATGTTTTGTTCTAAAGTTTATCTTATGTTCTATAAAACTATTATCATATGCTCTATGTCTTGTTAATTATGTGTTGTGCATGTGTTTCATATGTTTTAAGTTTTACATGTGTTAAACATAATTTTACATGTTTCAATTTTCATGTATTTTCCCTTTTTTTTTGGTAATGACAAAGGGGGAGAAGTATTGTTGTTATTGTTGTTTGTTTGTTTCTCTAACATTAAATTGCAGCAAGTCAAATATATTAAAACTCTCAAGCATGGATCAAGGGGGAGTATTGTCATTTGTTAGAGAAAACAAGGTTGAATCAAACTTTCAAGAAAAAAGTTGTCATCATCAAAAAGGGGGAGAATGTAGAGTCAAGCCACTCAATATATTTTGATGAAGACAACAACATTCAACAACCAAGTGAAGCTCTCAAAGGAAATGGCTCAAGACTAGTAGCACAACTCAAGTTTCAAAGTGAATCAAAAGTCTTGAAGATTTAGGTGATTGATCATGAATGATAAGGTATATGAACTCAACTTGTCTTTGTATATACAAGTGTTCAAAACATCATTCATACTTGCCATGATTCATTAAAATATTGGTTCTAGAAAATCACTGCATTTCATATCATTTTCAAAAGTATTTTTCAATTCTAGACACTGGTTAATCGATTAACCAACTTCATGTGTTAATTTGTTAATCGATTAACCTTTGAAAATTTTGAATTTTTGGTACGTTGCAAAGGGGTTAATCGATTAACCATTTTGTAGTGTAAATGTGTTAATCGATTAACACTGAAGCAGTGTCTAAAAATACTTCATTTTTTCAGTCAAATGATTTTCAAATGTGGTTTTTGAAGCTTGACAACCTTTCATTCTTTGCACTCATCTGTATAGGTGCATTGTGTCTATATAAACACCATTATTTTCATATTTAAACTCACTTCCTTTTACAAATTCTTAAAGCATTCAAATTCTCTCCATCTTTCAAATTTCTCACAAGTGTTCTAAAACCAGATTTTTATTTGGAAGAAACTCTTGCATTAACTTTAAACTTGCATCTACATAGTTTCATCCATACAATATTGAACACTTGTATATCATTGATAATTTGCTTGTTCAAAGGAGAAGATCAATCAATAGATTGATAAGTGCATTGTACATATCACACTTTTGTATAAAAATTCAGAACCATTGTTGTATCCTTGTTGTCCAGGATTGTTGGAAACAAGAGGTTCTTTTTGAGATGATTGTTTTCATTTGAACTTAGTGTAAAAATCTAAGAGGATTGTTCTTGGTTTGTTAGTGATAGGAAGACTAGGATAAGTCTTGTATAGGTCACAACAATATTAAAAATCTCTTTCATGTTGAAAGGGGACTGGAGTATTCTCGGGCTGTGAGGGAAACCATGATATATCCTTGTGTCGTTTACTTTCTGCAGTTTATCGCTTTCATAACATAGAAAATAATCAGGAAAGAAAACACATCATAAAGATAAAAACCGGAAAAAATTTCAAAGTACCTAATTCACCCCCCTCTTAGATGCAAACTATAATTACACAATGTTGCATTGAAATTCTTCTTAAACTAGAATAAGAGTCGCGCGATACACATTGTAGGTTAATTTTACCATTTATTTGAAAATTTTAGTTATGGTTAAAATCAATTTTTAATTATATATGATAATTCATTTTATTGTGGAATAACATGAATTGTTATTTTAATATTATTTTCTTAAATATCACATTTTAAATTGTAAAAATTCGGATTAATGGGATGAATGACTCAATTGAATTACTCAGGTTTTGAAATGTGATTATTACTATTTATTGGAGTTGGTTGAAAATATACATGTTGAAGAAGTCTCACATTGTTTAATTTTGTGAATGAAGAGAGAGTTCAAGGCTATATATATGATACAAGTTCTTTGAAGTCTCACATTGTTTACTTTTGTGAAAGAAGAAAGAGTTCAAACACTACGCCAAAAATAGCCTTAGGCAGCACTAAAAAGACATCGCTTTTATCATAAAGCGCTGTTATAAGGAATAAAAAAATTCGCTAAAAAAAAGCGCTGGTAAAGGATACCTTTAGAAAGCACTTTCTAAAAGCGCTGCTAAAGGCCGTAAATAGTCCCCACCTTAGAAAGCACTTTTTAAAAAGCGCTGCTAAAGGTATAACCTTAGAAAGCGCTTTTAAAAAGTGCTGCTAAATGATAGCCTTAGAAAGCGCTTTTAAAAAGCGCTGCTATAGGCCAATTAAACGATAACCTTAGAAAGCGCTTTTAATAAGCGCTGCTATAGGCCAATTAAAAGAAAGCGCTTTATTAGGAAAAAGCGCTGTCTTAGGTCAATTATTATTAAAAAATAAAATAACACTAAATTTTCAAAACCCTATTCATTTTCACTCAAGACTTCTACCTCCTTTCTCTCTCGCGATTTCTCCGACCACCATCGTTCTCCCACCAGCCTCCTGTTCTCTAACCACCGCTGTTCTGTTCGTTCTCCCACCACCGTTGTTCTGTTCGTTCTCCCACCGCTGTTGTTCTGTTTGCGTCTGTTCTCGCGACTGCTCCCTCATCTCTTTTTCTCTCTCGCGTGAAGTAAGAAGAGGTACGTTGTTGTTGATACAATGTTGTTGTCTTTTACGTTGTTGTTGATACATTTTGTGTCAAGGTATTGTCAATGGCTATTTTAGTGTAAATATATTGTGTGCATGCGTTTGGTTTACCATTTTCTATGACTGTCTTTTCCTGGTTTGCCATTTGTTATCTATTTCGATTCAAGAATGAAGAAGATGAAAGTTTATATTTAGTTTATATTCGATTCAAGAATGAAGAAGATGAAAGTTTATATGAATGCCATTTACCATTTGCCATTTGTTATCCATTTGTTATCTATGACTGTCTTTTGACTAATTTTGGTGTCACAAAATTAGATACAAAGAATAAAGAAGATGAAGTATTGTTCGCGTCGCAAACTTGCTCGCTCTCTCTCGCTTCCTTCGCTTCAAGGATGGTTTGGTTCTGTCTTGCATCGCTGCCTATCGCTGTCCCTCGCTGTCCATCGCTTTTCTCTCGCATTCTGTCACTTCAAGTGAAGTCTGTCATTTTGATTCTGCTTTGTTTTTCCTTGCTCGCTTCCTATCGCTGTCCGTCGTATAGTGAACCTTCGCATAGCGAAGCATTTGGTCGCAATGTGAAAGTTGCAGGGCATGGCTTTTTCTTTGTTTTAACTGGTTTTTCTTGAGCCTAAAACCTGCAAAACCATTCAAATCCCCAAGTACCAACCTTTTGGGTTTTTTGTTAGTCAATTCTCATAAAAAATGCAAAGGAACAATGCGATTCGTATAAGTTTTGACTAATGATATTTGTACTTTTGGATTGTTATCAAATTCTCCCCAACTTAGTTTCTTGTTTGTCCTCAATCAAGAGCATGAGATTTTTAACAAAGCAAGGGCTTTCATCAATCAATTTGTCGTAAACAAATATGCGAAAATCACACAAGTTCCAACATCTTACAAAACAACAAAATTCCAGACAAGATGAAATTAAACTTGAAAACTAAAGATGGAAACATATAAAATTAACTTTGAAAGCAATAAATTTCCTGTTTTTGGCGCGCTTTCCTTCATGATTTCAGCATCCTACTCCTCATCCATCTCCTCACTTCCATCATCTCCCACTTCCTCTTCTTCTCCTTCCTCCTCTTCTTCGTCTTCATTTTCACCCCCCTCATTTTCTGCAGTCTTAGTTGCTGCATCAACTGTACCTTCACCAGCAGCCCCTCCTAAATAGAATGGCCTGCCCCTAGGCCAAGATACATGAGTCTGACAAGCCTCGGGGGTAAGGATCTGCTGCTCAGCATCCTCGGGCCTGCCCATTTGCAATTGCATCCGATTCATGGAGTTCTGAATACTAGTCATGGCATGGTTGGTGGCCTCATTTTGGTCCCATGTATAGGAGAATGAAGCGCGGAACCGTGGATCCCACTAATCGAAATTGAATTTGTTAGAACTAGGTTGGTCGGGAGCTGCCCTTGTGTTTGGTTCCTCCTTGTAAAAACGAGTAATATATGCATCATTCATAGTCCCCTTGAGAGTTTGGTGCACTTGGTTAGGGATTACCATGCGGGCAGCCCATAGTAATCCCATGATTAGCCCCGGAAAAACCAATGGACACGATGCTTTGGTTCCCAATCCTGGTTCTTTCCCACTTTCCGCCACAATTTTCATTTCTTTTGAAATGATGCGTGCCCCACACACACTTTTACCTTTCAAGATGAAATAGAGTAACTGAGCGGTATCCATGGTGAATGTTGTGGTGTGACTCCGAGGATGGATGTTATGTAGAATAAACATTAATATCACCTGAGCATGTTGCCTGAGGTCCTTACGGAGAAAGTGTGTTGCCACCCCTGCTGCATTCTTCTGCACTCTCTTTCCTTGACATGAAAGGTACTTGGTGAGTTGTTTGACATCTGGTGCTGCATTCAAATTAAACTCATAATCACAAGCGTGGCCTTCTGAAATAACCAGAGGATTTCCAAGATATTCGTTGATGGCTTTGCGGCTGAAATCAATAGTGCGACCTTGGACCACAGTTTTGTAAGTAAAGGTTCCGTCACTTGAAGGAAGAGCGTTGGCGTAGAACTCTCTGACCATATCATAATTGAGATGCTTGGGAGGGGTGACCAACTTTTCCCATTTCCGAATTGTTATCACTTCCATGATCTCGTGGTGATCACCTTCCTCATCTATTTCAAACCTACGCTCAGGCCAGATACTTCTTGAATCAAGTTCTCTGAACCGTTCTGCTTGTTCAGGGCCGACAAAACGCGATTGATCTAAGGGTATGCTTCTTGAAGTTTCTCCTCCCACCTTTTGCTTCTTTTGTTGGACTTGCTTTTTTGGTGCCATGTCTACAAAACAGAAAAATTTTTACAGCACAAGGATAACTTTGGTAAGCACAATATATTTATGAATTTGTTTGGCTGGGATTTACTGTGAACAAGGATTCGGTGGCTGCAATTTGATTTGATTTTCTAAGTTCTTAGCCAAATCTTGACAACTTGTACTACCAAACTACCCAACAATGATAATCACAGTAAGTTTCTCATATACCACAACAATAGTTTAAAATATCCTTCAAGCTCCACAGTAAAACTAAAAACCCTAATTTTTTAAATGAGTGAACAAAAATTTCAAAACTCAAAGCCTAAGGATTTAGCAAGAATGATTCAGGCCAAGGAGATTCATGGTGTTTTCTTTTTTCATTTTTTTCCAAAGGTTTTGTTCAAGTTTTGAAGATTTAACAAGTAAAGAGAAGCAAGAAACCTTCGCTTGGCATTATCTACTGATGGAATGAACCCACACGGTCTTCAAAGTATCTCACATAGCACTTGGCCCGTGATCATTATGATTTATAACCTACCTCCATGGCTATGTATGAAGCGTAAGTACATGTGTTATCTATGTTAATTTCTGGGCCTAGACAACCAGGGAATGACATAGACGTATACTTGGCACCCTTAATCGAAGATTTAAAGTTTTTGTTGGAGAACGGTTTGGAGGTTTATGATGGGTATAGGAAAGAAAGTTTCAACTTGAGGGCGATGTTGTTTGGCACAATTAATGATTTTCCAGCATACAGAAATCTATCAGGGTACAACATAAAAGGTCAATGTGCGTGTCCTATTTGTGAAGATAAAACATATTCGACGCGATTGGAGTTTGGTCAGAAGAATGTCTTTCTCGGCCATCGTAGATTCTTAAATTCTAATCATCACTACCGTGGGTGGAGAAAAGCATTCAATGGAGAGCCAGAACAAGGTAGAGCTCCACCTATATTGACAGGTGATCAAATTTTTGAAAAGGTGAAAGATTTGAGTACTCAGTTTGGCAAGCCTTTTGCACATACCCTTGTCAAGAGAGGGTGGAAGAAGAGGTCAATTTTTTTTGAATTTCCATATTGGAAGTCGTTGTATGTAAAACATTTTCTTGATGTTATGCATATTGAAAAAAACGTATTTGACAGTGTTATTAGTACGTTACTCAATATACAAGGAAAGTCTAAGGATGGCCTTAAAGCAAGAAAGAACTTGATAGCGATGGGGATAAGAACTGAATTAGGACCCTTGAAGAAAGGAAAACGAACATATCTACCACCTGCTGCGTATACTCTATCTAGAAAGGAGAAAAATGTATTGTGTAAGTTTCTAAGTGAAGTTAAAGTTCCAGAAGGATACTCTTCAGATATTAGAAGACTTGTGTCTATGAAAGACCTTAAGTTAAAGAGTTTAAAGACTATTGACTGGCATGTTATAATGGAACATTTTCTACCAATAGGTATACGTTCTATTCTTCCAGAAAAAGTTAGAAGCGCAATAACTAAATTGTGTTTTTTCTTCAAGTCAATTTGCAGTAAGGTGATCGATCACGCGATCTTACCAACATTGCAAAAATAAATAGTTATTACTTTGTGTGATCTTGAAATGTATTTTCCTCCCTCGTTTTTTGACATAATGGTTCATCTAGTTGTTCATCTGGTGAAAGAGACACAATTGTGTGGACCGGCTTATATGAGATGGATGTACCCTGCTGAACGTTATATAAAAATATTAAAAGGGTATGTGAAAAATCGAAGTCGACCAGAGGGTTGTAGTGCCGAACGATACATTGTTAAAGAAACGATTGAGTTTTGTACTGAATATCTGTCCAATGTACAATCAATTAGACTCCCCAAATCTCATATTGTCGAAAAAAAAGAAGGAAAAAAGTTAATTGGAAATGAAGTTGTGACAGTATCAAGGGTCAAACGGGATCAAGTGCATTTGTATGTTCTGCACAATGAGAATGAGGTTGAGCCGTATGTTGAAATGCACAAGGATGTTCTCCGAGGTTTAAATCCGAATAGAAATGAGAATTGGATAGTACGAGAGCACAATCGAAGTTTCATACATTGGTTTAAGGATCATATTTATTCAACATATTATTCAGATCCCGCTTCAATAACAGAAAGGTTGAGATGTTTAGCATATGCTCCAAGTTTGGTTGTGTTTTCTTATAGCGCATACGCAATTAATGGATACACATTTTATACCAAAGAATAAGATGATAAAAGTACTATGCAAAATAGTGGTGTCACCGTGGTAGCTGAAGCAATGCACATTTCAAGTGTGAAGGACTTAAACCCCAAATTTGCAAATCTGTCATATTTTGGGGTTATCGAGCGCATTTGGGTGTTTGATTATGAGAAGTTTCAGATTCCTATATTTCGTTGCAAGTGGGTTGAAAATAATAATGGCATACGAATGGATAACTCAGGATTTTTGCAAGTGGATCTTAATAGGGTGGGGTACAAAGACGAGCCTTTTATTCTAGCCTCTCAAGCTAAACAAGTGTTCTATGTCACTGATCCGGTCTATAGTGCTTTTATCTAACAAAGTAATTGATGAAAACATTGGAGATCAGGGTGATATTGATGTTGATATTGAATCATTTACTAGAAATGATCAAGATAAAAATATTATAGCGAATGAATCATATACTAGAAATGATCATAATGAGGGTATTTGGATCAATCCAACCGTCCGTGTTGTTAAGAGACGGGTAGAACATATTCCAACCAAGAAAAGAAAGAGACGTTAGTGAAAAAGGTACTAGTTATAAAATTATAGCTTATATCATTCAATAATATTAAATAGTTGTCATGTTATATATATTCAATGGATTATGGATTATGGATTTTTATATTTGTCATTTAATTTTTGTTTTTTTCTTTCTTACAGGTCAAATGGCTAGTAACCAGGAAGACTCACACGAGACACATGATACAAATGAAGCTCAGAATGTAGAAAGTGAAATTAAACGAGGAATAACTATTATGAAGTCAATCATCCGTGCAAGAGATAAAGGGATCAAATTTGATGTACATTGGAGTGATGAAAACCAACTAATTGAGCCAAACGGTTCAATGTTGACTAGTTACATAGGTTCCCTTGTCCGCCAGCACATTCCAATCACCAGTGATAATTGGAGGAATCCATTGTTGCAAGCCGGTAAAGATAAAATATGGACTGAGATACAGGTACTTACCAAATATGATTGATGTTATTAGATTTTTGTTGACGATTAAGTCTTTAATTTACTTGTACTAACACACTCTATGTGTATGTTTTTTTGTAGAGGTCTTTTAATATTGATGAAAGCCGAAAAAAGTATTGTCTTCAATTGGCCGGAAAAAGACACAGAGGCTTTCGAACTATGTTATCAAACAAATATCTTAGGGATGCGGAAATTTTTTTTGTTGAAGCAGAACTTCCACAGTTGTATGCGGACTTGATTGCACCTGATATGACTTAAACTTGTTTATCTAGGAATTGAGTGCCATTAATCGCCAAAGAGCATCAAAACCCGCGTATCCATACAGAAAAGGGCGTTTGGGATATGCACGCTTACAGCAAAAATTGGTAAGTATATATAAATGCTATGATTTTATTAATTGTCTTATTGTGTTATAATTGATGATCTTATTATTTATCTCAATGTGTAGTTAGAAGAGACGAAAAGTGAAGAAACATCACTTCCGGACCATGTTTTGTGGAAGGAAGCTCATGTGGGCAAGGATGGAGTTGTTAGGGAAGATGTTCAGCATGTTTATGATGAATGTGTAAGTATAACATTATGTCTTTAAGTTAATCGAAATTTTATTAAAATATAATTAATTTTTAATCCCCACTAATAATTTTCGATATGTCAATGAATTTCAGGAGACTCTATCTAAATCCGTAACCACAGGTGAGGAGGATTGCAGGAGCATACTTAGTCGAGTACTAAATGTTCCTGAGTATTCCGGTCGGGTGAAGGGTAAAGGATTTGGTATGACTCCATCTTCCTTGTATAAGCAACCAAAGAGAAAAAATCCTAGCAATCAAGAAGTGATGCAATCGTTGGAGGAATTAAAAGCGCAAGTCCGTGAATTGCAAAAGAATAAAGAGAGATATGAGGCAGAAAAGCGCGGTTCAGAGTTGAAAGATACTAGTGACAAAGCTAGTATCAATTGTCAAAAGAAAATTCCCGAGGTAATTAGTACGTTTATTTTAATTGACATATATTTATTTTAATTAAATTAGCACGTTTATTTTAATTGACATATATACACATTAACAGTTACATATTTATTATTGCTTTAGGGCATTTCATCTTGTCAGCTATTTTTATCGTTACCGACTTATCGCATAGTTGGCAAGAGAAAAATGCATAACACTTTGGGAGATTTACTTCACCATATACCGCTCCCTGATAGATATCTGAAAGTATCAGTTGATACGTATTGCATTAGAGCTTGATGCGTTGCTACCGATACCTGACGATGTCTCAGAGACAACATTGTTGCGAGATGCAATAGGATCGTTTGTTGCATGGCCGACAGACCTCATTTTCATAGATGAGGAGGTATGTTGAAAACCATTATGAATGTTTTAGTAATCAAAAGTCAATCCTGAACCATTATGAAAAGCATTCTGAATGTTTTTACATGGTAATGTTAGACTCCTACAAAACCCGCATCTAAGGATAAAGGGATTTTGCCGTATAACGAGTCTTTTGCATCACAAAAAGAGGTACATTGAAAGTGTTATTCTATGATCCGAATTCAAAAGCTTCATGATTTTCTACTTTACCTAACTTATATGATTTTTACGTTCCTGCTCAAGTTTCACAACAAGCCAGCAAGAAAAGAGCTCATACAAAGACCGGGCAAGCAAAAAGAGCTCTTACACCTCGCTTTTGGATGTGTCTTGAAACACTAGTGGCAACATCAAATTTGATGGATGGTACTATTCGTCAAATAGACATGGACGAAGGTGTTTTTGGTTTTCCTCATTCCAAAATAATTGCAAAAGAGGATATGGAACATATTTTTCGGCATCTTGAATTAGGCATCGGTGTTATGCATGCATACATCTGGTACTCCGATCAATCTATTATTTAATTAGTTGAACAATTTATTTACACATTTCAATGAAAATAGTCTAATGTTTATTATGTTTTTATTTAAGGTGCTTGTATGAGAAATTCATGCGCGGGAATCAATTGTCAAACAGATTCTATTTTTTGTCTTGCGCCCGTGTCAATGCACCGACAATTGCTACTGATCCAAATTCAGTAAGAGATCACTTACTCCAGAGATTTATGGCCAGCAGTACAGAAAGTTTGTATCTTTGACCGTATAATACTGGAAACGAGTAAGATTTTCATTCTAATTTCATTCTAATCTTTGTATCTTTTGCGTAGAAATTATCCATTTAAACTTTTGTTATATTATACAGTGGACACTGGTTGTTGGTTGCTATTAATCCTACAAGAGAAGTGGTGTATTATCTGAATTCATTAGATCATGATTGGACAACATATCATAATATGAAGGATTTAGTTGATACGTAAGTGAGATTGTTCTAAATATTCGTGTGTATTTGTATATTTAATTATCACACCATATTATTCTCTGTGTTCCTCTTTTTTCTCTATACTTACTTTGTTATTCCTAACATTATTGAGATAATTAAGATAATTATATAAATTAATTACAAATAAGTATATTGACATGAAAGAAAGATAATAGTGTTTTCTTATAAGCCATGATGAAATCTAAATTCATGAATTCTAAGCCATGATGAATTAAAATTAAAATTTGATTCTCATAATTTTTTTTTTATTCCCATAATTTTTTTCACTTATCTAATAATTAAATATTTAAAAATCCTAATTATTATATATTATTTTTTTTTATCAAAGTATGTTTTCTGGATTATCATATTATAGATACGAACAAATAAACTAGTGATCAATCCAATTAAAGTATAATATCACTGATTGAATCGCATAACATAACTTCATATTATTAAATTAAAAATGAGAAAATTTTATTTTTAATCTAGTTTACTTGAAAAATAAAATATAACTAAATTTAAATCTTAATAATATACTGTAAATTTTCTTTAGAAAAATATTTAAAAAAAAGAAAAAAATTAAACAGCGGTTTTGACCGATCTTGCCACTTTTTTTTTTTGACACAAGATGAGACAAAGCTATTTTGAGTGATCTAGCCACTTGCATCAGTACATGAAACACAAGGATAAAATAGAGCTAATAGGATGGATGGAGAAGGTTAAATCTTTTATTGAAAGAAAATAAATGAATTGAAAGAAAATAAATGAATTTAAACGTATAAATGTTCTACATGAGATAAACCATAAGAGAATGACGTATATCTTAAAATTGTATGATATTGTTGAGATATTAGATATAATTCAAGTTGAATTATGTGGACCATGTCCAAAGCTAATTAGTGTTTAGAGTTTGTTACTTAATTTATTATATTTGTTGCTTAGTAGTCAAGTCACTTAGGTCTATATAAATAAGACACTTTGTAATTTAGTTATTATCATTCATTTATTCAATAATATCAATATTTATTTCCTTATACTCTCTCTTTCTCACCTCACTAAAAGTGTCTCACGCACTAATAAATTGTTATCTAGAGCTTCGGTTAGATTCTTGATCGTATTTTCAAAAATCACGCGTTAGAGATCGTATTTCCGAGATCATGGGTTGTTGTTGATCAATTACTGCAAAGATGAATGGTAATAGAAACTTACCAAACTCCCTTCCAACTCTTGACGACAAGAATTAGCTTCGATGGAGAAAACATATGCAATCTTTATTTGGCTTTCGTGAAACCTTATAAGTGCTTACTAACGGCGTTCCTGCGCTTGGTGAAGATGCAACTGACGCACAGAGAACTGCTCACAAGGAAGCCAAGAAGAAGAATTGCAAAGCGGCGTTTTACATCCAATTGACGGTTGATGCGACTATTTTTGAAAAAATCGCTCATGCTGAATCGGAGAAGGAGGCATGGGATATTCTTGTCAATTACTATGAAGGAGGCGAGAAAGTCAAGGTTGTAAAGTTGCAAACTTTGCAACGAGGGAGCTCCTCACCATCCATTGTTTTAAGAATCAATGCACCGCCAGATAAGGCTCTCTAGACAATATATTCGTCTTCTCTGAATTCACGAGGACGAACCTTTTTATCAAATGCTTTCTTCATCTTCTTTTGATACAACTGACCATGACATAAGGCTTTCATTCTCTTCTCTTCAATTTGATTCAACTGGTCGTATCTGTTCTGACACCATTCAACTTCTATCAACTTGTACTCTATCAAGACTCACATTTATGGGATCTGGACTTCTATAGGGAGAACTGCTTCCATGCCATAAACTAAGGAAAAAGGGGTTGTTCCTGTTGAAGTGCAGACGGATGTCCGGTATCCATACAAAGCAAAAGGGAGCATTTCATGCCAATCCCTGTAAGTTACAACTATCTTCTGCAGGATTTTCTTTATATTCTTATTTGCCGCTTTAACAACCCTGTTCATCCTGGATCTGTAAGTTGAAGAGTTGTGATGTTCAAACTTGAAACTTTCACATAGTTCTCTCATCATTTTGTTGTTCAAGTTTGAATCATTGTCAGTATCGATCTTGCTTGGAATACAGTATTGGCAGATGATTTGATTCTTGATAAATAGGACCACCACTTGTTTAGTCACATTGGTGTATGACGCTGCTTCGACCAATTTGGTGAAGTAATTAATAACTACTAGAATGAAACGATGTCCGTTTGAAGCTTTGGGATTAATCATGCCAATCATGTCAATCCCCCACATAGAGAATGGCCACAGAGACGAAATAACATTAAGTAGAGTCGGGAACACATGCACCTTGTCCGCATCAATGTGACATTTATGACATTTTTTGATAAATTGACAGCAATCAGATTCTTTTTTCAACCAATAGTAACTACCTCTAAGCATCTTCATAGCCATAGAATGTCTGTTGGCATGGGTACCAAAAAACCCTTCATGAACTTCCTGTATTAATATGTCTACTTCATGTCCATCCCCACATCTGAGCAAGACCATGTCGTAATTTATTTTGTATATTTTCTGCTTATGCAATCACCATGAACAATGTTCTCTCACCATCCTCCTGCCTTGCAAACTTTGTTTCAGCTTTTTGTGAATTATTCTTGTTGGGATTGCATTCATGAGAAAAATGTCCAAGCATTTGACAATTGTAACATTGATAATTGCTCTTATCATCTTTCTTTTTTTCCTCATCTTAATCTATTGTTTCCACCTTATTAATTGCTTGATCCACCACCTTTGTTGTAGTTGCTTTCACCCTTTTGAAATGTTGAATTGTTGGAATTTTGGGAATCCCTTCCATCGTTGTATTGATTTCCTCTACCTTTATTCATATACCACTTTCATGTCTTTTCAAACGAAACTGGACTACAAAGCAATCTTAGCCTTTGCATTGTCAACATTGCTCTCCTTCATTCTCTGCTCATGGGCCTCAAGTGAACTCTGCAGTCCCTCTTTACTTAGTGGTGAGATATCCTTGGACTCTTCAATTGCAACCACTACATTATCGAATCTTGGTATTAAAGATCTTAATATTTTACCAACCACATACTACTCAGTGATTGTCTCTCCATAGGCCTTCACTTAATTCACCAATCTTGTGATTCTTGTAGTAAATTCATTATTGGTTTCCTTTTCTTCCACCTGGATTAATTATGGTTGCCTCTTATGAGTTTGTAACCTCATTACCTTTCCCTTATCAGCATCTGCATAACTTTTCTCCAGAATTTTCCAAGCTTCCTTTGAGGATGTACAATCACCAATCTTCTCAAAATTATCAGCATTAAAACATTGGTAAATTAGATATACATATTTGAAATCTTAAATCTTATCTTCTTTGTGTGCAATTCTTTGTGTCGCTGTTGCACCTTCTACAAGTGGATTAACACCATTATTTATTACTTCAAGAGCATCTTAGTAACCAAACATCACCTTCATCTGTTTGCACCACTTGTCATGATTCTTTGCATCAAGAATTAGGATATTTGCAAGAATACGTTCATTAGAGATGGAAAGCATTTTCACACACTAAATGTTTGATCAAACAACTAAGCTCTTGATGTCAATGTTAGGGAACAACCCCGAGTACAAGATGAAATGATGAACAAGAGAATAATGGAGAGAGTGAGAGAATTGGAGATAATTAGGGTAAAAAATGGTAGTTATTCATTAACAACTCAACATGTGGTATATATACAGCTATACACGTCTATGGAGTTAACCAACTAACATAAAAACAAAATTTTCAAGCATGTCCCTGGTTAAACAAAGGTTGTAATCTATCACACATCCCTACTGACTTATTATGGGAAATTATGGGAAGGTGGTAACTGGTTACATAAAAATTGTAACCTGTTAGAGAGTGCTTTTGTTTGATTCTTTTGCTACTGGAAGAGATGCTAACCAGTTACATAAAACCAGTTATCGGTTACACCCTAATTGAATCACAATTTGCTATGACCAAAGCACACTAAAAATCCTTAGTTTTTCCAAATATTTTGGTTGCAATGTTGGTGTCAATTTATGAGTGAGTAATCAATGAAATATATCTACTTTGGGTAGTTCTAACAATAGGTGATATTTTCAATTTATTTGGTTACTTCAAGATTTAGTTAATAGTAACCCAAAAAATAACTTAATGTTTGGAAAATGTGTCTTTACATTTGCATAGGTGCTAGTTCTCAAACTTTAACAAACATTGATTCACTTGTTACTTGTGTTTAGAATTTCCCCAATCTCACGGTGGTGTTTTGGGAATTCTTGAAGGCTATCTTGGTCTTAGTGATACAACATTCACAATTTTATTTTGCTATTCATAATGAGGATATAAAGGCTTTTATTTCGTTTTTTAGGTTGGCTTTCAGCTGCTATTTCTTTTGTTTTTCTTGGAACTTCAATACGAAACCTGTCGACAAGTTAACAACCTTAAGGTTTTCTATTATTTCTTGTATATACAAAACCTGTCGACAAGTTAACAACTTAAGGTTTTCTATTATTTATGTATATTTCAATTGGTCTTGCATGTTTTTTTATGGTTATGGTTATTATAGAAAATAATAGTAATTTCACACAGGGTAAGTTTGGTTTAAGTGCTGTTATGGTTATTTTCTTGCTTTTTCTTCTAGTTGTTGTTGTTTTTATTGAAGAGAATAAGACTTGATAGAATATATAACATGATTTGATTGATACTTCACCATTGAAAATAATAACAGAAGGTAGAATTACAAAAGCAGAAAAACTAGACTAGACTAGACACAACCGTTGTACACCCTTTAAAACTAGATTAGACAAATTACAACATGTTAATATTTTTCGTAAGGATTACTGCAAATGCCACATTGATGGTTTGTAACGTAATGCAGGATTCTAGAACATTAAAGATGAACTACTTTCAAGATGCTACTTAACATGGTCGAGGTGACAGAAAATGTATAAGTAGTTTTAGGTAAAAAGAAGTAAAATACACTTAGTTAAATTCTTCTCCAATTGTCTCTATAAAATCATTGTAACTTGTGAAATTGACAATGTTTCAAATATTTTGTACTTCCTTGAGATAGAAAATTTTATTTAATTCTATTTTACCAAATAGATTGTAAATATGTTGGATTTTTTTTTTCTATTGACATTACCGAGTCTTGTTGGCTTTGGGGGAGGGGCACAACAAGATAAAATATTCAAATCCACATCTTAGTTTGTTATTGTTAGAACATAGGGTTTTCAAGAAAGGATGAAAGAAGAAGAAAAAGAGAGAAAAACTAGAACTGAATAATGAAAATTAGGATTTGTATTGTGTGAAGTTGTTATGATTTACACCATACAATGCCTTTATATATGCAACTAAAGCCCATGCCCAAAACATAGAAAATGTAATGTACAAAACTACAAGTTACATTTCAACATAACAACTATATGCTGTATTCGACTCAATCAAATACAGTTGACTCCTACACCTCGACTAGCTACTTCGACATAATGGAATGCTAGATTTTAATAGAACACCGGATTACAACTTCTAACACACCCCCTAATTCATGTTCTCGAGACTTCTCATCCCGATGCTTTTCTTCAACTCGTCGAACCTAATTTTCTTTAGGAGTTTGGTAAGCATGTCAACTATTTGTCATTCTGTCTTGCAATGCTCAAGTTCATGCTTTTCTTTGTTAACTTAATACCTAAGAAAATGACACCTACTTTCTATATGCTTACTTAGATCATGACACATTAGATGATTCTCCAGATCAATTGTTGTCGTGTTGTTGACAAATAACTTCATTTTCTTAGGTTCTATTATCTTGAGCTCTTCAAGCAACAGTTCTATCCGTGTTGCTTGACATGCTACATATGATGCAACCACATACTCAGCTTCACATGATGACAAATCCAAAATGCTTTTCTTCCTTGAGCTCCATGAGATTGGAGCGCCTTCGATCAGAAATATGTAGCATGCAATACTCTTCTTTTTGTATTGATCTCCACTAAAATCTGAATTAGTGTAGCCATATACCTCTGCATCTGTGATGGTCTTCTTCTCCCTTGGCATCAGCACATCATAATCAATCATACCTTTGATGTATCTCAACACTCTCTTGACTGCTATGAGATGACATTCTTGGGGTTTCTCTATGAATCTGCTCAACAATCTAACACTTTGATAAATATCTGGCCTAGTGTTGCAAAGATACCTCAAGGAGCCAATGATTTATTTGTACAATGTCGCACTTATAAATTCATTATCTATCTTCTTCTTTAACTTTGCTCCAGTTTCTCACTACACCAAAAAAGACTTTTACTAGCGCACCTTAGACAACACTTTTATGCAAAAGCGCTGCTATAAGTTAAATAAAAAATAAAACACGGAAACTGTATACGAAAAAGAGTAAAAGCGCTGTTAAAAGGCCTACCTTAGACAACGCTTTTTTAAAAGCGCTGGTAAAGGACCACATTAGCCAGCGCTTTTTGAAAAGTGCTGTCTAAGGTCTTATTAATTAAAATAAAAAATTGCATAGTATCAATATTCTATTTTTCATATCTCTATTCTTTCCCTCTCTGCTGCGAACTGCGAACGACGAGAACGAACGAAGAACAACTCTCGCCACCGTCGTCCACCGTCTCGCCGCCGTCCTTCCTCCATTGTCCTCCACCGTCCTCCACCGTACTCCACCGTTCTCCACCGTTTCGGTAAGATTTCTTCTTTTCTGTTAAGGTTAACGTTATTTCTTAATGGAAGTTCCTCAGTGAAGCAATGTCGCGTAGTTCATGTTTATTAGCTGGGACAAATAACAACTTGCTATACTGTTTAGGGTTTAGACTTTATTTTTCATGCAGTAAAAGTTTAAATAGTACATCACAATCAATTATGTGTGTGACTTTAGAAGTGATTATGATAAAAAAGAAATGTTTCTAATGATAGTGCAAAAACACTTTAGAGGGACGGTATATATGAATTGAATCCTGTCTTTTAACGGTATGTGTTTGTCAAAGTTATGTATACAAATATGCTTAGATGAAATCTTTAGCAGTGTTTAAACCAGTCTGCTTTTCTTAGTTTAGTATTGCTTGATTTGCTTCTTTTGAAAATGTTAGAAGTTTTAACAATTTGTTGTTCTCTTATGGATATTAATATCTTGGTTTTATGCTATTAAATTCAAAACTATACAATTATAAACGATTCAATTTTGGAATTCTTCAATGGCTTATTCCTGCTTTAATCTCTCTTGTGTTACTAACATCTTCATGGTTTTAGTTTTGAAGTTGATATTGATTGCTTTCAATTGTGATTGTTTTTTTCAGATTGTTGTTTGAGGAGAATTTGTTTTGAACCAAGTGCTACTACGAGAAAGGTATTTTATTCTTCTTTATTTTTCAATAAATTTTCAATAAATTTATATGCTCTTCTTTATTTTTCATTTTATATATCATTTGGTAATTTATAGCTTAGACAAGTACTTTCATCATAATTTATATTTGATATCCTTGTTTTCTTTATTACAGGTTAGATGGCTACTAACGAGGATCACCCACATGATGATTCTATTCATGATGGAGGTAATAACGTAGCTAATGCGGAAGAGGAAATTAAAAGAGGAATAACAGTTATGAAGAAAGTGATTCGTGATAGGGATCGAGGCATCATATTAGATGTGCATTGGAGCCCACAAGGCCTTCTTATTGAGCCTAACGGTTATACGTTGTCAAGTTTTATTGGTGCATTTGTAAGGAATGAGGTTCCAATTACTTGTGATGATTGGAGAAATAAACAGTTGAACGAAGCTAAAGGAAAATTTTTGAGTGAGATAAAGGTACCATAATTATGTCTTTAATTATGCCAACTAATTATGTCTTTTAAATTACTTGTACTAACGCACAATGTGTATGTTTTTCTTAGAGGTGTTTCAACATTGATGATGATAGAAGACCTTTTTGTCTCAAATTGGCCGAAAAACTACTAAGAGGGTTTAGAACATTTTTATCAACCAAGTTTCTTAGGGATGCAGAAGGTAATTTTGTTGATGCAGAGCTTCCATCTAAATATGGATGTTTTATTTCACAAAAAGAATGGGACACGTTTAAAGCCAAACGAAAAACCCCAGAATTTCAAAGTGTAAGTGAAACAAATCGGGAAAGAGCATCAAGTCTCGCGTATCCATACAGAAAAGGACGTGTTGGATATGGACGCTTAGAACAGTCTATAGTAAGTATCTATAAATTGCAATGATATACTTGTTCATCATGAGTTATATTTGATCATATTATTTGGCTTAATGTGTAGTTACAAAAGGAGAATAGTTCTGAAACATCTCTTCCGACACATGTTTTATGGAAGGAAGCCCGTGTGGGCAAGGATGGAGTTGTTAAAGAAGATGTTCAACAAGTATTTGAGAAATGTGTAAGTATAACATTATTTCTTTAATTAAATCAAAACTTTATTAACAAATATTTGACAAATATTCGATATTCATCTGATTTTAAGGAGACTCTATCTCAGTCTTTATCTCCAGATGAAGCCAATGATTCCAGGATCATACTTAGTCGGGCATTAGATGTCCGTGAGTATTCTGGTCGGGTGAGGGGTAAGGGATTTGGGATCACTCCGACATCCTTGAATATTAAAAAACAAAAGGCTCCTAGTAATAAAGAACTTCAGCAAACATCGGAAGCACTGCAAGCTGAAGTTCGTGAATTAAGAAAGGAAAAAGAAAGAGATAGCGCTTCAGGTTTTAAAGATGCTTCGGACAAAGATAATATCAACTGTAACTTTCAACCGAATATTCCAGAGGTAATTATATATATTTTTATGAAATTAAATTATTAGCTTAAATTATTTAATTGACATATATACACATTAACAATGTCATATTTATTATTGGTTTTAGGGCATTTCCCCTTGTCACCTCTACTTATCGTCACCAACTTATTGGATGGTTGGCAAGGGAAAAGTGTATAACACTTTGGGAGAATTAATTTACACTAAACCGCTCCCTACTGGATGTTTGAAAGTCTCAGTTGATATTGCTTTAGAGATAGATGCATTATTACCATATCCTGACGATGTTTCGGATGCAACATTGGTGGGAGATGCAATAGGTTCGTTTGTTGCATGGCCGTCATGCCTCATTAGCGTAGGATATGAGGTATGCTTAAAACCATTATGAACCTTTAAGTATTCAAAGTTTTTACGTGCATTTTACGTACATTTTTTACATGGTAATGTTAATTAGACTCCAACAAAATCCAAAGCAACAGATAAGGGGATTCCGTAGCATACCGAGTCCGTTGTTTCAAAAAAAGAGGTACATCACAATTATATGATATTTATGCATGGAAAATGTTAAATTCGAGATCTTATACTTGATCTAACTAATTGTATGATATATAGCTTCATGGTAAAGAGATTAGCAACGTTTCCACACAAAAAAAGGTTGTTGCTAAGAAGACCGCGCCTAGAAAAAAACCTACTTCCAAGTATAGGTCGTGCCTTCAGACATTTCTAGAAATGACAAATATTCCGAACGGAGGTACTCGTCTTGTACCTATGGAGGAAGGTATTTATGGCTTTCAATATGAAGAATCAATTGGTAATGAGGAATTTGAGCAAGTTTTTCGTCATGAAGAATTAGGCATCAGTGTTGTCAATATATACGTGAGGTATATCCGATCTACTTTGTTATATTAATTGAACAACTTATTTACTTTATGTTTCAAATGAATAGTCTAATGTTAATGATGTTTTTATTTAAGGTTTCTGTATGACAAATTGATGCGCCCACGTGGATTGGAGCAAAGATTCGCATTCTTAAGTCCCACGTGTACCAACTTAGGGTTAATCATAAATAAACTAGATGATGTCATGGTGTATGTACTCAACCGCTTTATGGCCGACAAAGATACAGAAAAGTTGTTATTTTTACCGTTTAATACTGGGTTAGATTTTCATTCTAAATTCATCTATTATAATTTTTTTGTATTTTGACGTCGTGTAGAAAGTTTCCATCTAACATTTGTTTAATCTTACAGTGGACATTGGTTGTTGATCGCGATTAATCCTATCAGAGAAGTTATGTATTATCTGGATTCGTTAGGAAATGATTGGACAACATACCCGGATATGAAGAATATAATTGATACGTAAGTTAGATTGTTCTAAATATTCATGTGTATATTTATTTATTTATTTATGTGAATTGTTCTAAATATTCATTTATATTTTATTAGCATTATACAAGCTTTTCGAGCACAAAGAGATATCCAAGTACCAAAGAGGAGAGCCAACAACATTACGTGGATTGGAGTGAAGGTATATTAATTATCACATTTTTGATTATATTAGTGATGATACTTGATAAAACTTAGGATTTATCCATATTTTCTTTTCGTGTGTAGTGTCCTCGGCAACGTAATGGTGTAGATTGCGGTTATTTCATGTTGAGGTTTATGAGAGAAACTCTTTTTTTGGATCGAATAGAGATTCCATCCGATGTATGTATTTCTAACTTATGAGTTATTTTAATATTTAACACATATTTCTCATATAATTAAATAGTTGAAACTAAATCAAACTATGTTATATTATTATGTAGTACTTTGATGAATTCAAGTGTGCGTATTACTCAAGAGATCATTTGGATGAAATTAAAGAGGATTGGTGTCAATTCATTATTGAGCTCGGAGTTTTATAAGGTATATTGTTCTCTTACTTTAATTGATGAGAATTTTGAGTATGTATAACTTTGTAACTATAGACATTGTTTATGTCTTGTTTTAATTGAATTACAATCTTTTTGTGTTGTTTCAGGTTATATGTGCAAAGTTGAAGATAGAGTTATATTGATGTGCATTACTTTTTGCTTAGCATTTCTATAAGTAATATGTAGATTTGAAGCAAAATGTTTTGTTAGATGAAATGATTTGTATCATCAATTGTTTTGTATATATAAATTGTTGGATGAAAATTGTATATATAAATAGGTTTGAAGCTCCAATTTATGATATTTTGGTGCAAAATGTGGTTGAAAAACAGGTGCAAATTGTGGTTGAAAACCTGGTGCAAATTGTGGTTTAAAAACAGGTGCATATAAACTGTATAAAACAAACAGCGCTTTTTAAAAGTAATTTATATAAAAAATTTTGTATACCTTAGACAGCGCTTTACACCAAAAGCGCTGGTTAAAATGGGGTTTAGACAACGCTTTTACAAAAAGCGCTGGTTAAAGTGGGGTTTAGACAACGCTTTGACTAAAAAGCGCTGTCTAAAAAAAAGGCAAAAAGCGCTGTCTAATGTTAGTCTGAAAAAAACAAAAAGCGCTGTCCAAAGCACCATTTAGACAATGCTTTTACAATAAAAGCGCTGTCTAAAATATAAGCAAAAGCGTTGTCTATTGTAAAAGCGTTGTCCAAAGCACCCCTTTAGACATCGCTTTTTCAGTCAAAACACCCCTTTAGACAACCCTTTTGACATTAACCAAAGCGCTGTCTAATCTTTTAGCAGCGCCAGTTTAGACAGCGCTTTTAAGCGCTGTGTAATGCCAAAAAAAGCGTTGTCTAAAGGCTTTTATGGCATAGTGTCTAATGATGTGGCAGCTGCATTATAGTTGCTCCTCTTGAACCTGTCATACCCCAAATTTTGACCACTAAGTTTTCCCATCATTGTGCAAATCATCATCACAATATGGATGTACCTTTATTCCTCATCAATCTCCTCAAGGGTTGTTGAGCATTCACTACAATCATAATTAGGGTTTCAAGCCCTCTCTGAGTGCTTAGACAAAGGATCAATCAAGGAATGACTTGATCTTCAACTTGTCTAGCCTCTCAAACATCCACAAAGGATCAATAGTACTCCCACTTCAAGGATTAAGCACAAGGCTGCTCCCTTCTAGGTGGATCAAGCCTTAAGATCGACAGTGTCACCAAATTAGGGTTTTGGTCGACCAGGGCCTCCAGATGGAAATTTTCCTCTGGGCACAAGCCAATGATCCAAAACATAACCTAATATATTCCATGGGACCTCATAGACCGCATCATCAAGTCAATTTTTCCTCAGGGGATGCATACATCAAAAATCAAGAATTAGGGTTTCTTGACCTAATTCACCCCTAAGTTGACTTTTGGGACAAATCAGGAGCCAAGGCCTCAAGAGAGGATTTGAGGGTCTCTAATATACTACATTAATCCATTTGCAACAATTGATTGATCCAAGGAGCTTGAGCAACAAGTCTCAATGTCATCTGGACCACATTTAGGGTTTTGCGAGAAAAGTCAACTGTAGCTTTGACTTTTGATCAGGACATGCTCCCAAACCCTAGGACATGGTTCAATATACCCTATAACACCCATGGAAAATGTCCATCAAGTTTGATTTAGGTCAAGGACATGATTTCCCAAAGGATCGCACAGTTTGGAATTCATCTGATAAAAAGTCAACTGTGCACAAAAGTCAACTTTGACTTTTTGAGATTTTTCACAAAAAAGGATTTTTAACCCTAAAATGATGTTAATGTATGATTTGAATCATCATTCATCAAGAAAAATCAAAGAAAGTGGGATAACTTGTAAAAGGGGTAACCATAAAAAACTTAGAAAATTTTCTAAGTTATGAACAAAGTGGCAAGGGTACCAACTTTGAAGGATCATAACTCCTAAACCACAAAGCCATTCTTCCCCATCCAAAGCTGGTTTTGTAGCCCTCATGGCCCTCTACAAAAACTTCAACTAGACCTAATTCCAATTCATTAGGGATTTTGAGTTATGGAGTGATCAAAGTGGCTGAAAAGTGAAAATGTCACTTTTTCCAACACTTAGTGATATTTTCACTAAGTCAGAATCTGCCTTCACTTTTTTCCAAATGTAGGGACATTTTTCACTTGGATCCAAAAGGTATCAAAACCAAATATGATCAAACAATTGTTGTATCATATAAGGGCTTTCCAAAATGGCCAAGAACATCACCAAATTCAACTTGAGCCATGAGATATGACATTGGCAAGATGCCTTGCTGAAATCTACCAAGGCAAGGCAGATTTTTGCACTTTTGGTAGATTTGCCAAAATCAGCCAATTTCAAGCCTTGTCATCACTTTAGACACATATGAGGATTGAATCTAAAGGGGACAATCACTGAGCCAAGCCTCCAAAGTCCTTGGAACAAGAAATAACATGCCAAACCTAGAATTGCCTAAAATAGGGACAAGACTCCAATTTTGGATTGAAGCATTCAATGGAAGCACCAAGGTGGCATGGACTGAGCTATTGGCAACTGAATTCAGTCAAGACTTATCCAAGACCAAGGGAACCAAAGCTCTGTGCTCTAACCTCTAGTCAATGGCTAGAGGAGACTTGGATTTTCATTTGCCAACATTGGCCAACCCTACTCAGCAGTTGCCATTCATTATTCCTTGCAAAACAAACTTGCTCTACTATAAATAGAGCTCAATTGTGATCAGTTTAAGTACACCAAAGGCCTACAACACTTGCCTTTCTCAAAATCTCTTTCTCTTGGCAAAAATGCCTTCTTTAGCAAGGTAACTATCGGGTTTTGAGTTTGAGAGCAATTCTACTCAAACCAATCACACACACACACACACCTCACATACATCATATGTGAGCTGATCAAACACTTAAACAACATCTGGAACACTGATTTCTCAGAATCACCAGTCGATTGCTCAAGGTTTTAACCAAGTTGCAGTTGAGATGCCATGAAGTGATCCAGCCAATTTCCATCAAGTCCAAGCATTCAAACACACTCCATAGGGTGTAGGGAAGCTGTTCAGATCATCACAACTCATCTGTAACACCTCCAACTCAGAAATCACTTTGAACTTGCTGTCACGACCTAGAGGTAAGCCTAAACTTGGTCATCTCTCAATCTATGCATATTTCCTCGCACAATACTTTTGCCAAATGTTCATAATTATGCATGGAATGTTTCCCCTCAATTAATTGCTTTTTTTGAATCGTGTATCAAAAATCCCAGCCTTCATGCAGAATTTAGGGTTCTTGAGGATTTGTCGTGATTTCTTGTTTTATGCTTAATTTAAATGCAATTAATTGTCATAAACATGATCGTGAGGTGAAAACGAGCAATTTGATATGTGGATTGCATGATATAATCAAGTATTCAGTGAGATTGGATAGAAAATGCAAATCTGGGCAAAACTGAAAAACGCGCGTGTTCTTCAGCTGTTCTTGGCGCCATTTCTCTCAAATTCAAATATTTGAATTTTGTGATTTTATTTAATTGATTCAAAAATTAATTTCTCTCTGAGTTTTAATGATTTTGAGTTGATTCTCTTTTTAATAATTCACAAAAATGTTAAAATATTTTATTTTACCAAAAAAATCCCAAAAATATTATTTATTTCATATAATTGATATTTTTGCAAAGCATTAATATTTTAATTGTTTTTGACATTTAAAATATTTTTTTCCTCTTGATTTTGTAAATTTTATTGACTTCTAATCATTTTGTAGGGCAAAACATGATTTTTGAAGCATTAATCCAAGATCATAATTTGTTTCCCACATGTTAAACAATTTTTGATCATTTTAATTGAATTTTTATTCAATTAAAATACATTTTGGAAATAAATTAGGGTTTTTGATTAATTCAACCCTCACAAATCATTTTCAAAACCTTTTGGGCCTCTTGAGAGAGTGTAAGACCCAAACCCCCTTGTACAAACAATTTTGGGCTTCACTTATTGTATAAGTCCCTCTGTACAAGTAAACGGCGCGATCATCGCCTTTTTTTTAAAATAAAAATCAAATGGGCCTCTCCTCGAGCTATAAGACCCATTCAAAACTTTTGGACCTCTATTAGAATGTAAGACCCAATCCCCCTTTTAACCAAAAACACTTTTTGGGCCTCACTTATTGTATAAGTCCCTTTGCGTTAAAAGAAAACCTCGGCGCGATCGCCATTTTAAACGAAAAATCATCTGGGCCTACCCTCGTGTTATAAGCCCCACTCTTTTTCTTTAAAACTTTTTGGGCCTCTTGAGAGAGTGTAAGACCCATCCCTTTGTACAGAAAACCTTTCTTGGGCCTCAGTCACTTGTATAAGTCCCTCTGTACAAATTTAACAGTGCAATCACTGGTAAAACCCTGAGCCTCTCCTTGAGCTGTAAGCCCCAAATATTTCTTTTTCAAAGTACTTTCTCCTTTGATTTTGAATATACTGTTGTTTTCAATCTTTCTTTGTTGAACAACTAACCCAACAGCATGGAAGCTCTACAACCGAGTAAGTGCTTATACGCTTTCATTTACCGCTTTCATATACATATAACTGTATTGTGGGGCTGTTTCGCTGTAAGTCTTCTTTCATAAACTCATATTAACTGTGTAATAATAGTATAGATATTTAGAGTTTCCCCGGCAACTACGTCTAGAACTAAGAAAAGCCGTTTCGATTACTCTTAGAAATAGACAATACTAGATCCCCCATAGGAGCACCAGATACAATATTCTCTTCGGCTGTCCTCCTTAGGAATTGTCAAGAAACTCTACCTCCCCAGAGATGAATGTCTTCTCCGTGAATGGCATCTCTTGAGTTTCTTCCGAATTCTCGAACTTTCCTGGCTTGATCTATTCCTTATGAATAACCTGTCTTGAATTTCTCGGGGTTTGGGGACCCACATGCTTCTTAAAAGCATCGGCCTCCTCTTGGGCATTGTACAAGGACCCACAGGCTTCCTAAAAGCATCCCCGCCTCCTCTTGGGCGTTGTACAAGGACCCGTCGGCTTCTTAGAAGTATTCACAGCCTCCTCTTAGGCTTCGTATAAGGATTCTTTCTCCGGGAATGCTAGCCTCATCTTGGGCTTCATACAAGGACCTCTCGGCTTCTTAAAAGTTTTCAGCCTCCTCTTGGGCTTCGTACAAATTGTCCCGATGACCTACTAGAGGTATAGGAATAGAAATTAGTCATCTTAATAGAACAATCTTTCAAAGAGTCTAGATCTTTCTACAAAAGACATACTACTACCGCTTCTTTAAGCATAGTACAAAAGATAAAACTCTAGACTTGGACATTCTAATTTTCTTGAGTCTCAAAGACATTCTCAAGTCCCTTCCAAAAATAGGAAGACACCCGCAGACTCGGACAGTCTCAATACCCTTTGGATTTCCCATTTCCTTAAAGAACAGGAAACAATCCCGATTCTCAGATCAAATCCATGAGTACAGTGTTACTCATATAAGAACTGATTTTCTCTTAACCAGCATACTGGACCTGTCACTCAGCTGAAACAATAACCTTTTAGCCTTCATCTCGGGCTTCGTACGAGATACAAAGACTCTCTTGTTGAGTCAAAACTTTTAGCCTCCATCTCGGGCTTCGTACGAGATACCAAAACACTCTCTTGTTGAGTATAAAAGACTCTCTTGTTGAGTTAAAACTTTTAGCCTCCATCTCGGGCTTCGTACGAGATACAAAAAACACTCTCTTGTTGAGTATAAAAGATTCTCCTATTGAGTCAACCCTTTTAGCCTCTCTCTCTGGCTTCGTACGAGACACACATAAAAACTCCCTCTTGTTGGGCCAATAGCCTCCTCTTAGGCTTTGTATAAGAAAACCACTGATTGATCCAATCAACCTTTTAGCATCAAAGCTGTGCCTCGTTCACAGTACACAAACATCAACAACTCCTTTCCTTTCATCTAATTGATGTAAGCGGCAAGCCTCTGGATTATTTACATCCATGCCACTGTACCTCTTTTAGCATGAAAAATTCCTAAGGAAAGATAGCATTGCTCTACACTGAGTTAAAGTCTTCTCCTTCAGGTTGGAACCCCCCTATAAAGGAAATTATGGCATTGCCGGATTCACATATCCCGGTTAAAGTAATTCTCCTTTATAAACAGTTGTGACAAACAGACCCCCTTTAGAGATGACAAATTCTCTTTAAAGACAAAACCTTTTAGCTTCACATCTTGGGCTTTGAACAAGATACAAACCACCTTCAGATTCACATCTTGGGCTTTGAACAATATATATACCACCTTTAGCTTCACGTCTTGGGCTTTGAACAAGACACCAAAACACCCATTTCCTCCCATAGAATAGGAGGAACTACGAACGCTCTGATTTCCCTGTTTCGGTAAACGGGAATACGTAGGCATAAGATTGAAAGAAAAATCTTAGCGAGCACACTAAACAAAAATCCTAAATCCCATATCAATTGAAAACATCAGTCCTAAACTTCCTGCCCATAGAATAAACCCGTCATTCTGTCAAAATAACATAAGAGATGGCCCACTACCACATAGCATCCGTAACCTAACAGACCGCTGTTTAAACTCGGTATGCAAGCATGGTTAATTGGAGACATCTATTTCCCTTCCTTCATCAGCTTTAATAGGATAAAAAATGAATCGACCTGTAGTAAACCCCAGAGAGTGACAATGCTTAAGAACCACGTCCAAAATCGCTCGCTACAGAACCTCTTCAAGATATCTTGGGCATACTTCTTTTAGTGCAGGAACACTCTTTCACATGTGTCTTTGAACTCAATCCCTAAGAAATATGACCAGTTCCCTAGGTAGGACATTTCAAACTCCTATATCAGCTTTGACTTGACTTTTCTTATCTCTATTTCATCTGCACATGCAATCAACAAGTCATTTACATACAAATATAAGATGATTTGACTGACTCGTCTGTATCATTAACACACACTCCATGTTCAGAGACACACTTTGTGAAGCCTGCTTTGATCAGGAAGCTATCTATTATCTTATTTATGAGTCCAAGCCTTTGAGGTTGGCATCAATTTTGGTAAAACTAACTTAGCAGAAAGATGTTGGACAAGATGTCCTGACATGATGAACTAACTGCAGGTTAAAGTGTGAGACAAGATGTCCTATCATGTTGATTCGACATCTTTGGTTTTTACAGTTTGGAATAACTGTTTCTGTTTTCTAGGATTGATGGGAATATGATTTGGTCCTAGGTGGCATCTAAGATTGAGGAATCAGAGATTCTGATTCTAAAAGGTATATGCTGTTTCTAAGTATGGAGACATTTTTGGAAACTTAGGATTGAAGAAACTATTCTAGAGAAGAATAGGTCGTACATTCCGTGGAGCTGAATTGCTGCGATTCTGAAGCGCAAATCCAGTTCTGTTTAGTAGTATAAATAGAATGGATTTAACCTAAAAGAGTAACGGAAGATATACATAAGTTATTGTGTACTAGGATTTGTACTTTTGTGAGCCTCTCTTGTATTGTGTGAATACCTGAGTTGGACAGTTTATTGAGTTGTATTTTTTCAGTCACTGCTGTGATTGAAAGGGAATTGAGAAGGGTCTCATACCTAGAAGAGTCTTAGGTAGAAGTCTAGTACGAGTAGTTTCTAGGTGTCAAGTTGTAAATGTTGGAGTTTAGCTTAGAACCAATTCTACTTAGTGGATTTCATTCCTGGCTTGGTAGCCCCCAGACGTAGGTGTTGTTGATCACCGAACTGGGTTAACAATTCTTGTGTGTTTTTTTTTTCTTCTGCTGTTTGCATTCTGTTCTTCATTATCCTTGTGTGAGAAATAGAGATCAAGTGTCACGACATCCTGTCCGATATCTTAGTGATATGCTTAACCAGAATTTTAATTGGTATCAGAGCAGGCATCCTGCTCTGTATCTGGGTGAGATTCAGGGACGATACTTTCTGGTGCGATGGATAAAGAAGGAGGAATTTTAAATAGACCACCCATACTTGATGGTTCCAATTATGAGCTTTTCCATATGGATTTAATGGGACCTATGAAGGTTGAAAGCCTTGGTGGAAAAAGGTATGCGTATGTTGTTGTAGATGATTTCTCTAGGTACACTTGGGTGCATATTATCAAAGAGAAGTCAGAGGTATTTGAAGTTTTCAAAGGACTGTGTCAAAAACTTCAAAGAGAGAAGGATTGTGGCATTGTCAGAATCAGAAGCGATCATGGGAAGGAGTTTGAGAACAGTAAGTTCAATGAGTTCTGCTCCTCAGAAGGAATTAGTCATGAGTTCTCTTCACCCATCACTCCTCAACAGAATGGTGTGGTTGAGAGAAAGAATAGAACTATTCAAGAGTGTGCAAGGGCCATGCTTCATGCCAAAAAACTTCCTTATCACTTTTGGGCTGAAGCAATGAACACAACTTGCTATATCTTAAACAGGGTAACCATCAGGTCTGGAACATATGCCACACTGTATGAACTGTGGAAAGATAGAAAGCCAACTGTGAAGTACTTACATGTCTTTGGAAGCAAATGCTACATCCTTGCAGACCGAGAGCAGAGAAGGAAGATGGACCCCAAGAGTGAAGAAGGAATCTTCCTAGGATACTCTACAAATAGCAGAGCCTACAGAGTCTACAATTCAAGAACCCAAGTGGTACTGGAGTCCATAAATGTTGTGGTTGATGACTCACCTATAGAAGTCGGAGCTACAAATGATATTGGAGCATTCTTTTCTAAGGGGGAGGAAGATATCACAGAGGATATTGAAACACCCCAAGATAACTCTGAGGGTGCTGCAGAATCAAATGATGACAATCATGAACCTCCAATAACTGAGAGGATTGACAAGGGACCCTCTATCACAATTCAGAAAGATCATCCCAAGGAACTCATAATAGGGGACCCAAATGGAGGAAGGATGACCAAATCACGAGATGTTGTTGCAAGTGTTTGTTTTGTGTCAAAGATGGAACCCAAGAATGTCAAGGAGGCCATGACTGATGAATTCTGGATTAATGCGATGCAAGAAGAGCTATGACAGTTCAAGAGGCATGAAGTCTGGGATCTTGTACCTAGACTAGAAGGATCAAATATGATTGGGACAAAGTGGGTGTTTAAGAACAAGTCTGATGAACCCGGTGTAGTCACAAGAAACAAGGCCAGACTTATTGCTCAAGGGTACACTCAGATAGAGGGAGTGGATTTTGATGAAACTTTTGCTCCTGTAGCCATACTGGAGTCTGTGAGACTGCTACTTGGAATAGCTTGTCTGCTGAAATTCAAGCTTTTTCAAATGGATGTCAAAAGTGCCTTTCTGAACGGATACCTGAATGAAGAAGACTATGTGGAACAACCCAAAGGCTTTGTTGATCCTACATTTCCAGATCATGTATACAAGCTAAAGAAATCCTTATATGGGCTGAAACAAGCTCCAAGGGATTGGTATGAAAGACTAAATGACTTCCTTGTCACTAATGGCTACAGAAAGGGAGGAATTGATAAAACCCTCTTTGTCAGAGAAAGGGAAGGCAAACTCATGATAGCACAAATATATGTTGATGATATTGTCTTTGGAGGAATGTCAGAAGAAAAGGTTCAACACTTTGTTAAGCAAATGCAATCTGAGTTTGAAATGAGCCTAGTTGGAGAATTAACTTACTTCCTTGGTCTCCAAGTCAAACATATGGAAGATTCTATATTTCTCTGTCAAGGGAAATATGCCAAAAACATTGTTAAAAAGTTTGGTTTGGAGAATGCTAAACACAAGACGACTCTTGCTCCTACTCACCTGAAATTGTCTAAAGACGAGAAAGGGGTAAGTGTTGATCAGAGTCTCTATAGAAGCATGATTGAAAGTCTTCTATACCTTACAGCTAGCAGACCTGATATAAAATTTGCAGTAGGAGTCTGTGCAAGATATCAGGCTGAACCCAAAGTCAACCATATTAATCAGGTCAAGAGAATTCTGAAGTATGTTAATGGTACATGTGACTATGGACTACTCTATACACACAGCTCTGACTCTGTGTTAATAGGATATGTAATGCTAATTGGGCTGGAAATGCAGATGATAGAAAAAGTACCTCTGGTGGATGTTTTTTTCTAGGGAGCAATTCAATCTCCAGGTTTAGTAAGAAGCAAAACTATGTCTCCTTGTCTACTGCTGAAGTTGAATACATTGCAGCAGGGAGTAGCTGTTCTCAAATGATGTGGATGAAGCAAATGCTGACTGAATATAATGTCAAGCAAGATGTTATGACACTCTTCTGTGACAACTTGAGTGAAATAAATATTTCAAAGAATCCTATTCAGCACATCCGAACTAAACATATTGACATCATGCACCACTTTATTCGAGATCTTGTGGAAGACAAAATCATAACCCTGGAACATGTTGCCATAGAGAATCAATTAGTTGACATTTTCACTAAAGATTTGGACGCGAATCAATTTGAAGTGTTGAGAGGCAAGCTTGGAGTTTTCCTATCTGACAAAGTATAACATTCCACTAGGTGTGGGAATCTGAATATGTATTCCAATCAGAATTGAGAGGGTTGCCAAGCATTCTCTCAAGGTCAAGTTTTTTTTTTCTTTTAGTTTTGTAAGGGCTTAATGCCCAAGATAATTTACTTTTGGTTGGGTGTTTACTTTAATTTCTACATACTGGTTATTTGGTTTTAAGGTTAGTATTTCTGCCTTTTATCATATTATGGCTAAAAAGGGAGAGTAATACTAACCTCACTAACCTCTACTGACTGCTAATAACCATTGAGGGGGAGTAGTGCTGGTGCTGCTTGTAGAAGAAGGTATTGGTTGAGGGGGAGACAAATTTTAATGTGTGTTTCACTACTGTTCTGATGATCTGGTCTCCCTGTTCTGAATAATTCTGTCTGCAGGTTAATTGTAGTTAGTTTTAGCCAAAATTTACCAAAGGGGGAGATTGATGAGTCCAAGCCTTTGAGGTTGGCATCAATTTTGGTAAACCTAACTTAGCAGAAAGATGTTGGACAAGATGTCTTGACATGATGAACTAAATGCAGGTTAATGTGTGAGACAAGATGTCCTATCATGTTGATTCAACATCTTTGTCTGTTACAGTTTGGAATACCTGTTTCTATTTTCCAGGTTTGATGGGAATATGATTTGGTCCTAGGTGGCATCTGAGATTGAGGAATCAGAGATTCTGATTCTAAAAGGTATATGCTATTTCCGAGTATGGAGACATTTTTGGAAACTTAGGATTGAAGAAACTATTCTAAAGAAGAATAGGTCGCAGATTCTGTGGAGCTGAATTGCTATGATTCTGAAGCCTAATTCTAGTTCTATTTAGTAGTATAAATAGAATGGATTTAACCTAGAAGAGTCACGGAAGATTTACAACTGTTATTGAGTACTAGGGTTTGTACTTTTGTGAGTCTCTCCTGTATTTTGTGAATACTTGAGTTGGGCAGTTTATTGAGTTGTATTTTTCAGTCACTGCTGTGACTGAAAGGGAATTGAGAAGGGTCTCATACCTAGGAGAGTCTTAGGTAGAAATCTAGTATGGGTAGTTTCTAGGTGTCAAGTTGTAAACGTTGGAGTTTAGCTTAGAACCAATTCTACTTAGTAGATTTCATTCCTGGCTTGGTAGCCCCCAAATATAGGTGTTGTTGATCACCGAACTGGGTTAACAATTCTTGTGTGTTGTTTTCTTTCTGTTGTTTGCATTCTGTTCTTCATTATCCTTGTGTGAGAAACAGAGATCAAGTGTCACGACATCCTGTCTGACATCTTAGTGATCTGCTTAACCAGAATTTTACTTATTCCAAGCTCTTGAGGCTTGCTTCAAACTATAGAGAGCTTTCCTCAATCTCCAAACCTTCAAATCACGCCCTTTGATTTCGAATCTTGGTGGTTGAATGAAATAGACTTCTTCTTCCAAAGGTACATTCAGAAATGCTGATTTTAAGTCCAACTGATGTATCTTCCACCCTTTGTATGCTACTATCAACACAACAATTATGATTATCTCTAGCCTTGCAACAGATGCACACACTTCATCGAATTGAATAATGGGTTTTTATAGAAAACCTCTGCCACTAGTCTTGCGTTATGCTTAACAATTTCACCATTCAGCCATTATTTCACCTTGTAAACCCACTTTACATTAATTGGCTTCTTTCTCGACTCTTCGACAAGCTCCCAGGTCTTGTTTTTATCGATTTCCTTGAGTTCTTCTTTCATGGCTACTAATAAATTTGAATCATTCATGTCTTGATCCAAATTGATTGGTTATGCTTTATCCATTATCATCGCTTCTTCTATTAGTCACCATTTGCATCGAAGGATTGATCTAGAAATCTCTCATATCCAATTAGCCTTGTCAACTCAGTTCTTGCTCTAATCAATCTCCTGACATTCTACTCGGGTGGTTATTCCTTTCAATTGGTTGGGACTTTAGTTTGTTGGTCTTCTTCAAGCACAATTGTAATTGTATCTGACTCCTATCGAACTGACCCATGACTCCAATCCCACCCTTTGCTTTCATCCACTAGAACATCTCGACTGATCACTAGTTTATCATTGTTTGGTGAATACAACTTGTATGCACCAGTTGAATGATAACCTATGAGCACCATAGCGTGACTTCGACCATCTAGTATCTTCCTTAATTGTTCAAGTACATGCCTGAAGCCCATTGATCCAGACACTCTAAGATGACTAACATCTAACTTCAGACCTATCCATGCCTCATAAGGAGTCCTCTAGACTATCTTCTTGGTTGGATATCTGCTTTTAATGTATACTGCTATCGAAGCTGCTTCACCTTAAAATCTCTTTGGCATATCTTTAACTTTCAACATGCTCCTAGTCATGTTCAGTATAATTCAATTCTTCCTCTCAGGTATGCTATTATGCTGATGTGTATAGGGTGCAGTGAACTCATGCTCTATACCTTCCTCATTTCAAAATCTAGCAAATTTTCGAGAAGTGTATTCACAACCACCATCAATTCTCAATTTCTTAAACTTGCATCCATTTTGCTTCTCGACAAGAAATTTGAACTTCTGGAAAGTTGTGAATATTTCACTCTTCATTTCAATAAGGTAAATCCATATATATCTAGTGAACTCATCTATGAAGGTGAAGAAGTAGTAATTACCTCTATTCAACCTTACTTCAAATGGTCCACACACATCAGAGTGAACTAGTTCTAGCTTTTCCTTCGACCTCATGGGCAAGTCATGTTTGAATGCTTTCCTAGCTTGCTTTTATTTGCAAGATTCCTCACATACCTGACTTGGTGGCTTCACCTGAGGTAAGCCATACACAATCTTCTTCTGTTTGAGCATCCCTAAAATTCTGAAGTTTAGATGTCCATACCTATAATGCTATAGCCAATTCTTGTCTTCTTTTGCAATTGAATCAAGACACTTGTGATCAATCGGGTTGATCTCTACTTTAAAGGTCTTATTCTCTGCCAATGGTGCCTTTAGAATCAGACTTCCTTCACCATGCTACACCTTCATCTTATTCTTTTCTATCTTCATGTTGTACCCTTTTGCAAGTAATTGACATACACTTATCAAGTTACTTGTCATCGAAGGTACATACATCACATAAGTGATGATGGCTTTTTGACCATCTTTTCTGACAATAAAGTTATCCCCATTTCCACCTGATGTGATGTGTCTTCCATCTGTAAACTTTATCACTTTCTTAACTAATTCATCTAGCTTAGTGAACCAATTTTTTTCACTAGTCATGTGGTTACTACATCCTGAATCCAAGTACGACATGTTGGTTTCCAAGATTTCTTGATGAATCTTGCTTGTAGTGCCTGTTCAACCACATTCTCCCTTTCTGAGTTCCTCTGCTTCAACATCATCTCCTGAGCCTCTAATGAAGCTTGAATTTCTTCTAACTTCATCTCAGCTAGGTTCTTGGACTCTTTAATTACACTACAATGTAATCAAAATTTGCAGTCAGAGATCTCAAAACTTTCTCAATCTTCTACAAATCGTTATTTGATTCACCACACACCTTTATCTAGTTTGTTAACAACACTACACATGAAAGGTATTCCGAGACTAGTTCATCTTATTTCATCTGATTCATCTCAAATTGCTTTCTCAACATCTGTAACTTCACTCTTTTCAATTTTTCATCTCCGCCGTACAAGTTCTTCAACTTGTACAATGCTCTTTTCGTCGTTTCTTCTTCAATTATCTTTTTGAACACGTTAGGATCCATACACTGGTGAATCAAGAACATACCTTTTCCAACTTTCTTCCTTTGATCCTTGTGTGCAACTTTCTAAACATCATCTACATTCGCTTCCAATGCCAGCACTCCATTATTCATGATGTCAGACACATCTTGAAATCTGAAGATGACCTTCATCTGCGCAACCCACCAATCATAGTTCTCACCTTTAAAAATTGGTAGATTTGCTGGAAATTACGTTGATGTTGTTGTTTCGTTTGCCATTACAAATTCTCTCTAAATCGTAACCTGGACTCCTTGGTACCAATTTGTTGGAGCAAAGGGTTTTCAAGAAAGGATGGAAGAACACACACACACACACACACACACACACACACACACACACACACAGACTAGATCTGAATTATGAACATTAGGATTTTTATTAAGTGAAGTTGTTATGATTTACATCATACAATGCCGTTATATATATGCAATTAAAGCTCAGACCAAAAACATACAAAATATAAAGTACAAAACTAAAAGTTACATTTTTACATAACAACTATATGATGTATTTGACTCAGTCAAATGCAATTTACTCCTACACCTCGACTAGCTACTTTGATATAATCGAATGCTAGCTTTCAACAAAACATCGAATTACAACTTCTAACAGTTATATATCAAACATGGTATGAAAACCACCCAGGGCCTTAGCCAATTGATGTTTAGAGATCAATTTTGTGGAGATTGTGCAGGTCAATAGGAATATACTTTGCATGCCATGAGAGACTGAAAAATTTCAAAACAAACTTGGTTACATCTGTTGAATAATTCTTCCAGGAATATCTTTTTTGAGTTGAATTTGTAAGAATGACTTGATTATAATATGAAGAATAAGATAGGTGTAAGTTCTGTGACTTTTGGATTGGCTGCATTTTGGTAAAACAACATGTTGTTAGCAAGATGTTAAACCTGTTGTTCTTGCCATGAAAGTCAGGCATCATGTTCTACATGATGTTGTGACATGTTCCAGGACATGTTATACCAGATAGTTAGGGCATGACTATTTTGGTATTTTAAGTGTGATCTTTGAGTATGTTCTGATTCACACGTATGCGTTATCCTAGGAAGGATATTTTGGGAACTTTTATTTTGACAGATTGTGATGGTTTTGTGAAAAAGGGTCGTTGAGCCTTTTTAGGAAACTTTGTATTTTGTTCCTATTTTTATGCACGAAATTGTGCTTGTGATTCCAAGGGGATTCATGATGAATTGCGCCTCAAGAAGCCCAAGTCTAGTAGGTTTGAAGGCTATTTAAAGAAGACCTAAACCTAATGAAGTAACGACTTTCACGTTTGTAAAATCTAGGGGAAGTTTTAGAAACTTAGGTTTTGAGAGTCTTTTGTGAGTGACTTTGTAAGTCACCCTTTGTATCGTTTGATACATTGTGGTAGACATGTTGTTTGTTGTATATTGTTCACTCTCTAGAGCTTTTAAGCAAAGAAGTTGAGTATTGTTCTTAGCTGAATCTTTGAAGCAAAATCGAGTATTGTTCTTGGTCAAAAGTCTTGACCTAGTATTGTAGTAGAAAGAGGGTACATCTTTCTTTTTGGTTTTTTGAGGCATGGTTATTGGGATTATGACTGTTTGTTAGGAAGTGAGAGGGGGATCTCATATCTAGATGGCGATTTCTAGGTAGAAGTAGCACAAGGTAGTGATTAGGCGAGAAGTTGTAAACGGGGGAGTTTAGCTTTGAATTAATGCTATCATAGTGGATTTCCTTCCTGGCTTAGATGCCCCCAGATGTAGGTGATGTTGCACCGAACTGGGTTACCGATTGACTGTGTTATTTATCTTTCTGCATTTAAAATTCTGCATATTTACAGTTGGATAAATTATTCTGTTAGTCTGAAGATGTCAAAACATCTGTCATGACTTTGTACTCTGATGTTGAAACATCAGAATCACCATCATGTGTTGTATATGCTAGAAAATTTCAATTGGCATCAGAGCTGGCACCTTAGTCAGTTTTGGGTGAGCTTCAGGGCGTATTTTTTTCTGGTACTGTATGATCTTTGAAAGGACAACATTTGTTGAAAATCTGTCACCAAAAAGTGTGTTTGGGGTGTTCATTGCGATGATTTGAGGTCCATATCCAATGAAGCTATTTAGCACGTGTTCAAGTTGATAAAATCATGTGTGGTGTCCAAAGAAGCTTGGGAATCTCTCAAGAATTTGCTTGAAGGCACATTTGATTAGGCTAGCAGGTTTCAGAGGTCTCTTCCCTAAAGATGTGTCATGAATGTGACTGCTATTGTAGATAAAGATCATGTCATCATCAGCAGGTGGATCTCTTAGGTCACTGTTTTATTATTATGCCTTTGAGAATGACATGTTTGATTTGAAGAACATGAGCATGGCTTTTGTCTTCTACTCTGTAGGAGTGTGTGACCTGGCATATGATGAAGAGACATTTTAACCCAGGTCTGAAGAAAGTGGAGAGATTGACAAGGTCAAACGTCAAGGACATTTATCCTAACATCTTCAAGCTTCAGTTGCCCAAGGATAAGCTAGACCTGGTTCAAAGACAGAGACACCTAGTGTAATGAACTTGAAAGGTTCCTTCATCGTATTAAAGCAGTTTTTTTTGGGGTAACTTAAAAGAGATGTCTTTCTCATAAGTGGAGTGAACTTGAAGATGAATCTGTTTATCTTGTTCGTTTTGATGATGTTTTTTTTAGAATTAACTCTGATGGTTCTGGCTCCATGAAGGTAGTTCAAGTTTCTGTTCCTGACTTGTTGGAGGAATGTTTCAAGTTGAGTTATTGATGGAAAGTCTTAATGGGATAGGGTGCTCTATTCTATATCAAGCAAGTTGTTCTTAAGGTTTGAGGAATTTACTTCCATCAAGAGGCAAGAGCTTGCTCTGAAGTTTTTCCTGGTGGTAAGTTTGTCTTGTCAGGTACAAAGGATCAACTTATCCTATAGCTAACCAAGCAGTGGTTAGAGCTTCAGGAATATGTAAATTGTCGTATCTCCCTTACCTGTTTGGAGTTACAACTGAGCAAGATTGATATTCTGGATATGGGTGTTCCAGAACTCATGACTTGAGTTAAGGATGATCTTGTAGGTTCTAAAATTTTTTTATCCTTGTAATGATGGTGTCAAAAGGAGAAATTAGAGGGGTTTGAGAACTGGAATTTCCAGTCCTGATGTTGTCTCTCTTAATCAAGGACCTATTGAAGGGGAGAACGCTTGGTCACTAATGAGACTTATAAAGCTCTATGGAGGAATTTGATTCCATAAGACCGTTATTTATGTGTGTTCTTCTTGCTCTTACTTTTGACCAAGATTCTTGAAGTCTCCAAAATGACACATCATCAGACTTTTGCTAGTGTTAAAGACTTTCCTCTCATAGTTCATATGAGGGTAGTGCAAGGAAGGGTCTAAGTGGATGAAGCAGTAGACTAAGAGGGAGGAGTCTGATAAGTGAGATAGGCTTAGTCAGCATTTTGTTAATGTGCGCTATTCAGATGATGGTTATTGGAGGAAACCTTTTCTTGCATGCATAAGTGTTTATGCTGACAGGTTGACTTGACATCTTGATTCTGTGTAGAAGCTATCTTTGGTTCTTTTGTGGGTGAAAGTTTATTTCCTTCTGTGAAGGTTTCCCTTGAGTATCTCTGGTCTGCCTCTACAGCCTGTTGCGTTTTAGTTGTGTTTAAATGCTGGTCCTTAAGTCGTTCATGCAAGTGGATGTGCATAAGCTGCTATGACGATAATAGATCCTATGAATATTGTCTAGAACCAAGGTTAATAGTTCAAGGGACTAATGTCCAAGCAAATGTTGGAACTTCAGTGCAACAAATTAATTCTCCAGATAATAAAGCAGATTATTCTTGAGAGCTCATCACATAGAGTTTGTGTTCACCAACAGATTCAGAACTGAATTATCTAGTTCTAAGGGAATTTTGGCCAAGTCTGGTGGTGATAAGGGCTGATAGGAAGGATCTGACGTGTGGTGCAGGATAGCACACCTAATATTGAGGAGAGCCCTGGTTTCTCTGGGTGTTCTATTATGATGCTGTAATGTGAAACATGGAAATGACTTCTGCTTGTCTATGTGTTCCCTGGTGGTAAAGGAATGTCATGTTCTGACATCATTCTAGTTGTTGATGATTAAAGAGGAAATGTAATTCTTCTGACATGGTTTGTGTGCTTGATGTCAAACCAGATGTGCATGACATTGTGCCTGCCTGAAGTGCTTTGGAGAACTGTGGTTTCTCTTAAATGTGTTTGAGGTATATTTTTTCGTTGTGCATGTGCCTCTATTATGTGAATGGGGACAAGTCATAATGGCATGGGTGTCCTTGTGAACAGTGTTGTTTGTTGTCTGGGAGAATTTATTTTTCTATGTAGTAGGTTGTGATCTTTAGTGGTGTACCTGTCTGTTTTGCTGCGACAAGATTGCAGTTTGTACAAAGCTCACATGTTTTTATGTAGCTTATGTTGGTTTGTGATGTCAGACCTGATGTCTTGACATTGTGCTTTAGCTGTTCAGCTCGCTGATTTATTCAACTATGTATTCGAGTGGGAGCTATTTTTGTTCTCATCGCATGGTATTATTATATGGATCCTGGTCTGTTTCTAGCATGCGTTCCTCTGGTTGATTAATGGTGTTTTTCTTGATAAACAATCATGTCTTTGTGGATCAGTAAGAGTCATTTCTTTTTGTCTAAGCATCTTGATGAGGAAGTTGTTGCTCTAAACTGATTTGAATGCTATAAGATTCCAATGTCAAACGTGATGTCCTGACATTGTACTGTGACAAGCTGATCACAATCAGTAGTTTTAGGATTCTCTCTGTGTACAGCTGGACAATATTACTATGTCTGGTCAACATCCTATCAGGGGTTTTATAGAAGGATGTGCTAATGAGGAGTTATAACATCTTCAGTTTAGGAGGCATGAAACTCATTTTTTCTTTTTGGGTGCATACATTCTTTTTTCAAGAAAAGCGGTTTTTTCAATGACATTGAAAATGTCATTTAAAGACTGCAATCAAAGGTTGGAGAGCTAAACAAGAGAATGCCTCTATTACCGTGGATACCTTCCCTCCGGTCCACTGTCCTATGCTTAACCGTCTAGGCGTTATAAGCAAGGGTGTTATTCTTTGGTGCAGTTTCAGCCGTGTACACAGTCGTGTTTTCAACATGAACAAAAATTCCAAAACTTCTGATGCTATGAAGGCTGGTTTATTGGATGGCAAAAACGTCAAGAATGCTGATTCAAAGAAGGTAGAGTCTAATGTTGGGACATCTGCTACCTAATCTACTGGAGCATCTAGGACAAGGAAGGCATCTGTGACAACAATGAGATCCTTCAAGAAAAACCAAAACTCTGATGAGGATGGTGATGAATATTGGGTTAATTTCATTAACGCTAGAGGTTGGAGAGGATTGCTAGATCCATAAGCTGCAACGTTCCTTTGGTTTGTTTTTGCTTTTGTTTGTTTGTGTTGTAATAAGTCCCTGACAACATTTGTTTCCATCTGGTGTTTTGTGTTTGATTCCATTAGTACTGTATGTAGCTTTTGCTACTGTGTGATTCCATTTGTTTTTGTTTACATTTACTCTGTTTTCTTTTTGTCAATTTTTGGCTAAAAAGAGGGGAGTAAAGTGTTGTTGCTAATTCTGATGTTAGATAAGATGTCATGACTTTATGTCGTGTTTGCACTACTGCTTGGGAAGAGTAGTTGGTTGTGAAGGTGTGAAAAAACACAAGAAAGGGGAGTTTGAATTGGGTTTTCAAAATGAAAGCTTTTTGTGAAACTCAAACAAAGATCACAAATAAACTAGCAATAGAGAAAGATACATGATATATTCAGGTTCAATTGAAAACTATCAAGTTAATCCAATCCACCCACAAAGGTGATTTCGCCTGATACACAAGGACTTAATCCACTATAACCAAACTGATTACACTGCACTAGCAACTGCTGGTGACTAACATACACAGACTAACCGTCTCTTCTTAAGGATTCTGACCTTACTAGTCCCTTAAGGAATACAAATAACTGTTTGAACAAATTTAATGTTTACAATGAATTACTTCTACACAAACTGATATAAGCACTATGAAAAGCTTAAATAAATATATATAGTATGAAGGGCAGATCAGGAATATCTTTACTGTTCACGCATGTGTCTCTCTCATATGTTTCCGTATCTTCTTATTTCTTCAATTAATCAAGTCCTTACAGGGCAGATCAGGAATATCAGTAAAATTGCTGGCGACTTGAAACAATGCCGTTATGCTGGGATGAAAATCGTACACAAATGTTGTCCTTAGTACCACCAAATCAGGGTAGTGGAATGGTAGTGGAAAAGAACGTGTTTGGTATGTACTATGTACTATTTTCCCTTGCAAATGTTTCATCTTCTTCTATTCATTAGAGGCTTCTGAATAGATATGGTTGAAGCATGATGAGAATAATTGATCACTGAGTCTTCAGAGTCTTGGGTCATTAGAGTCTTCAGAACTTGTTCAACAGAACCTTCTCATCAGAATCTTCAGCACTCCGTCTTCAGAACCCTTGGTTATCAGAAACTTAAGTCTTCAGAGTCTTCAGAACATTGTTCATCAGAACCTTGTCTTCAGAGTCTACATCACTTTGTCTTCAGAACCTTAAGTCTTCAGAGTCTTCAGAACGATGTTCATCATAACCTTGTCTTCAGAAGATAATTATCCGTGTTAGTTCTTGGATTGGCTAGAATTTTGGTAAAACAAAGGTTGTTCAATGTTGATGTCAAGGTGGTGATGTTGTAACATTGAGTCGTAACACTGGGTTGTGTTAAGTGTTTAAGTTGGATGTCTGATGTCAGATGCGATGTTGTGACATCAGTCTGCAGAATTAATAACATCAGGTTTAGTGATGTTGTTAGGGTTTGCGTATTAGCTGGATATTGGAAGAGCTGTTAGTCTCATTGGATGCAGATATCTTGGGATAGATATTTTCTGTTACAAACAGATTTGATGCAGATTTGTAGGAGTGTTTAAAGGCTGAAGATTTAAGAAGATTTTAGGGAGAAAATCTGTTTTAAAAAGATTCAGTTTTTAATAACAAATCAGGTCAGATATTGTAGCAGGTCCAAGTCCAAGTCAGATAGCTATATAAAGCGCATCAATCCTGAAGGAATAATAACGAAGAAAGAGAACTAAAGACTGAGAGTCGTTTGTGTCTTCGTGTATGCATTGTAAACCATTCTAGTGTGAATTGGTATTGTTGTTTCGAGTTGTTCTTGATCAAAGCTGTGAAGCAGAATCAAGTTGTGTTTTTCAAAGTGTGTGATCTTTGAAGTGTTTTAGGGATTGAGTAGTGTTCTCATACCTAAGTGGTTTCTTAGGTAGAAAGTCACGAGTAGGAATTAAGTTTAGGAGATTGTCAACGAGGTTGTTGAGTCTGTAAATTAATTCTGTAAGTAATGAATTTCATCCCTGGCTTGGTAGCCCACAGACATAGGTAGTTAGACCGAACTGGGTGAACAACTCTTTGTGCATTATTCTGTTGATTTATTGCTGTTATTGCATTATCCATTGCAGAGTGTGTTATTGTGACATCGCACTTAACATCACACATCTGGTACCAGAATTTCAATTGGTATCAGAGCAGGCATCCTGTCTGTCTCTGGGTGAGATCTAGGGAAGTTACTTTCTGGTGTAAAAATGGACAAAGAAGTTGGAGGATTTGTCAACAGACCCCCTATTTTGGATGGCTCGAATTATGATTATTGGAAGCCAAGGATGATCACCTTTTTGAAATCCTTGGACAACAGGGCTTGGAAGGCTATCATTAAAGAGTGGAAAACACCTGTTGTGTTTGAAAAAGATGATGCTGGGAAAGATAAAGAGGGCACCTCAAAGCCGAAGCCTGAAGAAGAATGGACCAAGGAAGAAGATGAGCTTGCCCTTGGTAACTCTAAAGCCCTAAATGCTATCTTCAATGGAGTTGATAAGAACATATTCAGGTTGATCAATACCTGTGAAGTTTCCAAGGAAGCGTGGGATATTTTGAAGGTTACACATGAAGGAACATCTAGAGTTAAGATGTCGAGACTGCAGATTCTAACATCGAAGTTTGAAAGTCTGAAGATGAAGGAAGATGAGACTATCCATGACTTCCACATGAGTATTCTTGAGTTGTCCAATGCATCTAGTGCTCTTGGAGAAAAGATGTCAGAAGAAAAGCTTGTAAGGAAAATTTTTAGGTCTCTTCCTAAGAGGTACAAGATGAAGGTGACTGCGATTGAAGAAGCTCAAGACATCAGCAAGATGAGGGTTGATGAGCTCATTGGATCTCTTCAAACTTTTGAGCTTGGTTTGAATGAGGAAGAACCAGAAAAGAAGCCAAAGAGTATAGCCTTGGTTTCAAATGATCAAGAAGAGGAATGGAATAGTGCTGAATCCCAGGAGGATCTATCTCAGGCCATTGTTATGTTGGGAAGGCAGTTCAACAGGGTGTTCAAAAGAATGAACAAGAACTTTAAGCCGAATGTCAAGAACATCGCGTTTGGCATCAGCAAGGCGAAATATGAAGAGAAGACTGCTCAAGACAAGGGTGTTCAATGCTTTGAGTGTGAAGGTTATGGACATGTTAAGAAAGAATGTCCCACATTCCTGAAGAAGCAAAAGAAAGGCATGACAGTTTCTTGGTCAGACTCTGACAGTGAAAGTGAAGGAGAGTCAGCCAAACATGTCAAAGCTTTAACTCAGACTCTCCAACTCCCAAGTTAAATTGCCCTCAGCAGCACCTCCCCACGCTACCTTCATAAGTGCAATATCCTTGCCTCGCAACCGCTTAACCTCGCGATCCAAAATCCTAATTGGTAATGCCTCAACCGTAAGGTTCTCCCTTACCTCAACCTCATCCATCGGAATCACATGCGACGGATCCGGAACATACTTCCGAAGCTGTGAAACATGGAACACATCATGCAAATTCGACAGATTCGGCGGCAACGCCACCCTATAAGCCACAACACCCACTATCGCGGATATCTGGTAAGGACCAATAAACCGAGAAATAAGTTTCTTCGATTTCAATGCACGACCAACACCCGTTACCGGTGTAACCCTCAGAAATACATGATCGCCCTCTTGAAACTCAAGATCCTTCCGTCTCCGATCATGATAAAGGTTTTGCCTACTCTGAGAAGCTTTCATTTTCTCTCAAATTAGCTTCACTTTATCCGTAGTCTGCTGTACCAATTCCGGTCCTACCACCGTTCTCTCACCAGATTCGTGCCAACACAACGGTGTTCGACACCTTCGTCCATATAACGCCTCAAATGGTGCCATACCAATACTAGAATGATAACTGTTATTATACGTGAATTCAATCAACGCAAGATAACTATCCCACGTACCACCTTGTTCCAAAACACACGTTCTCAACAAATCCTCGAACGACTGAATCGTCCTCTCCGTCTGACCATCCATCTGCGGATGATAAGCCGAACTCAACCTCAATTTAGAACCCAAAGCCTTTTGTAAACTTTCCCAAAATCTCGATGTAAACCTTGGATCTCGATCAGAAACAATACTCAATGGAACCCCATGCAATTTCACAATCACACTGATGTAAATCTTAGCTAACCGCTCCAAAGAAAAACTGATGTCAATCGGAATAAAATGAACCGATTTAGTCAGCACCCAAATAGCATTATGCCCTCTCTGAGTGTTCGGTAACCCCGTTACAAAATCCATCAAAATGATATCCCACTTCTACTCAGGAATATTCAACGGTTGCAACAAACCACTAGGCCTTTGATGTTCCACTTTCGATTTCTGACAAGTCAAACAAGCATACACAAACTGAGCCACATCTCTTTTCAAACCAGACCACCAGAAAATCTTTTTCAAATCTTGGTACATCTTATTCGCTCCCGGATGTATACTCAAATTACTCTGGTGTCCTTCCTCCAAAATCATCCTTTTCAACTCCGAATCATCCGGAATACAAATTCTCCCACGGAACCTCAAAACACCATTAGAATCCACTTGAAAATCACTATTCGCATCTTTTTCTCCCGCCAACATCAAATCCACAAATTTCACATCTAACTTCTGTTTCTCACAAACCGTCATCAGAAAATCATTAGTAATCGTTAGCATTCCAAGCCTCACACTATCCGAAGTCACTTCATATACCAAACTCAAGTCTTTAAACGATTCCAAAAGTTCCCACTCCTTAACCATCAAAGCCGACATATGCAATGATTTCCGACTCAACGCATCGGCTACCACATTAGCTTTACCAGGATGGTAATTCAAGCCAAAGTCGTAGTCCTTCAAGAATTCCAACCACCTACGTTGCCTCATATTCAGTTCCTTCTGATCCAACAGATATTTCAAACTTTTGTGATCACTAAAGACTTCAAACCTCGCACCAAAAAGATAATGCCTCCAAATCTTTAACACAAAAACCACAGCCGCTAACTCAAGATCATGAGTAGGATAATTTTTCTCATGCACTCTCAACTGCCTTGAAGCATAAGCCACGACCTTACCGTATTGCATCAGAACACCACCTAGACCAATCAAAGACGCATCACAATACACCACAAATGGTTCATTAGGATCCGGTAAAATCAAAATCGGAGCTGTCGTCAATCTTCTCTTCAGCTCATTAAAACTCTCCTCACACCGAATATCCCAAATGAACGATTGACCTTTGCAAGTCAACTGGGTCAAAGGTAATGCTAGCTTAGAAAACCCTTCAATGAACCGTCGATAATAACCGGCCAAACCCAAAAAGCTTCGAATTTCAGTAACAGATCTCGGAGCCTCCCATTGTAGAACTGCTTCTACTTTAGATGGATCCACAGAAATACCATTACCTGAAATCACGTGTCCAAGAAAACTCACTTCCGACAACCAGAATTCACACTTGGACAATTTTGCAAAAAGCTTCCTTTCCTTCAAAACCTGCAAAAGAATACGCAAATGTTCCGCGTGCTCCTCGCGAGACTTAGAATAAATCAATATGTCATCAATAAACACAACAACAAATCGATCCAAATGCTCGTGGAAAATACGATTCATGTATTCCATAAACACACCTGGCGCGTTAGAAACCCCGAACGGCATCACAGAATATTCATAATGACCGTAACGTGTCCTAAAAGTCGTCTTCTGAATATCTTCCTCCTTCACCCTAATCTGATGATACCCCGATCTCAAATCAATCTTACTAAACACACAAGCACCAACCAACTGATCCATCAGATCATCAATTCTCGGAAGAGGATACTTATTCTTAATCGTCACCTTATTCAACTGGTGATAATCAATACATAACCGCATACTTCCATCTTTCTTTTTCACCAACAAAACTGGCGCACCCCAAGGAGAAACACTTGGCCTCACAAACCTCTTCTCCAACAAGTCATTCAACTGCTTTTTCAACTCAACCAACTCAGATTCCGACATTCTATAAGGTGCCATAGAAACAGGCCTAGTACCAGGAACTAGATCTATAGAAAACTCCACCTCTCTCTCTGGCGGCAAGTCTGAAATATCCTCAGGAAACACTTCCGGAAACTCACACACAACAGGAAACACATCCAATGAAACTTGGCGATCCATAGTCAAAGATGCAAACAACCCGAACAACTAAGCTTCATCCGCCAAAAGCTTTTTCAACTCTTTAGTAGATAAGAAACACGAGTCTTCGTCTTCCTCAAGAGAAGGAAACCTTACCAGCTTATGATAATAATCAATATGAACCCTATTAAATTACAACCAATTCATTCCCAAAACCACATCCAAACCTTCCAATGGCAAACACACTAAATCCATCTCAAAGTCTTTACCATAAATGGTCAAAGGACAACTCAAACAAACCAAAGAAGTAGTTACTGATCCCATCGCTAGAGTATCAATAACCATCTTACCATCCATCGAAGACAACACAAGATTCAAACGCTTCGCACACTCAGACGAAATAAACGAATAAGTCTCTCCAGTATCAATAATAGCAACTAAAGGCGTACTATTAATAAAGCAAGTACCTCTAATCAGACGATCTGCACTTGAAGTCTGAGTTCCTGCCAAAGAAAATATCTTCCCACTAGTTGGAGCTTGCTTCGGGTTCTGACACTTCGTGCTAATGTGACCAGGTTCCCCACAATTGTAACATTTCACCACATTCTTCCTTTTACAATCAGCTGCGACATGCCCTACATCTCCACAATTAGAACACTTATCCAAATTCTTCCTACATTCGGACTCACGGTGCCCCAATTCACCACATCTAAAACACCTCGGAGAATTAGACATACCTCATCCACCTGAACTTCGATCAAAAGTACCCCTTTGTTTACCTTTGTCAGCTGGTGTTACATACGGACCACTACGAAACTGTTGCTTCCATTTTCTTTCACTCAAACTTTTGTAATGAGTAGAACGAGCCTTACCGTCTTCTTCAAAAATCCTACAACAATCCACCAAGTCTGCAAACCTTCAAATCCTCTGATAACCAATAGCTTGCTTAATTTCAGGACGCAACCCACTTTCATACTTAACACACTTAGAAAACTCCGCAGTCGCTTTCGCATAATGAGGATAAAACTGCACCAGCTCAACAAACTTAGCAGTATAATCAACAACAGACATATTACCTTGTTTCAGTTCCAATAACTCAATTTCCTTCTTTCCTCTTACATCCTCGGGAAAATACTTCCTCAGAAACTCCCGGCTAAACACTTCCCAAGTGATCTCTTCCTCCTCTGCAGCTTCCAACACATTACGAGTACCAACCCACCAATCATCAGCTTCTTCTAGTAACATGTGAGTACCCAGTCTCACCTTCTGATCCTCATCACAATCCATCACTCAAAAAATCCGTTCAATCTCTTTCAACCAAATCTGTGCACCATCAGGATCATATTTTCCTTTGAAGACAGGCGGTCTATTCTTCCTGAACTCATCATTACCCGCAGCATGCGGTGCACCCTGCACAACCCGAGCCATAGCTTGCATTGCAGCAGCCAAAGCAGCATCGTTCCTTCCAGCCATATTCTGTTCATTTCGAATAACAGCACTATGGTTAAACAAACAGCTCACCGAACCACAAAGACCAACAAGGACTGACACAACTGACACGGACTGGCTCTGATACCACTTAATGTAACACCCCATGTCTATACCCCCAAGCTATTAAAGCGATAAATAAAATATCAAAATTTCATCAGAGTATATTTAAATTATCATGGCATAGACAAGGGGAATCACATTATATTGAAACAAAACATACAACACCTGCTCATAAAGATATGCAACAGTGGGGTAGCAATCAACAGAGGAACTCAGTTCCTTACACCCACATTTCAGATTTTAGAATAAAAGCGGAAAATCTAAAACTGAATATCATATATATATATATCAGGAAAAGTGTATCTGTCATACATCAAGTCTTACAGGTACAAGCCAAAAGATATATATAGATATACACAAATAATCACAAACGGCCTCCCTAACTACCCGGTGTCACATATCAGAGCCGACAGACAAAAGAATGAAGACACAAAGCTTCACAAAAAGACCTCCAGCAACTCTAATCTGCAATGCCTCATAGAGCATTATAAAACAGCAGAAGGGTGAGAAACACAATCATAATATAATTGCATACAATTATATATAACATAAAAAATACACATATAAACGGTTCTCACCACAAATCATACCATAATTCAAACACAAAACAACACAAGTTTCATCTCATCAATCACATTTACAATTCCATACATAATTAATCCATGATTTATGCAAATGCACAGAGACCGACACAACGACTCTATGCACATGCCATGCGGTACCGACTTCCAATATTTCATATCTCATCACCAGTTCACTCAGGAACTATTGGAACCATCTCTCGTTACTGAGGATCACTCAAGTAACACCCCGTCGGGCCTACGATGTTCACCCGTCGCTTTAGGTCCCCACATGGGAACACGACGTTTATGGATTGCTTTAAGTCCTCTTGGTATAAGGCGCACAATCCGATCGCTTTAGGTCCCCACATGGGCACACGATCGTCTATAACCATCGCTTTAGGTCCTCTATATTTTTAAGGCACACGATATATCAAATCGCTTTAAGTCCTCTTATGTTTAAGGCGCACGATGTTATAGCAGATTCCCTCTGGAACCAAACCGTCACTCAGGACGCCACAACAATGCATATCATGATGCTTGGCATACAATGACTCATGACATTTAATATGCACACATATATGCAACCATCTCACTTAACATAATTCATGCTTTGCAATTCAAGCCCAAAACAATGCATTTATACCATACAACAACACGCAATCATACCATATCCATATCCACAACACATTGCATGAAACACACCAATTACACACAATTATAACGACAAAAGTCGACAAAACGACACTATTCCAAATTCTCGACATAATTAAATTGGCTAACAACTTCCAAATCATCATAATCACATAATACAGCTCAATAGCTTTCCAACGATACCAAGAATGTAAAAATCAGATAAACGGAACCCAAGTTACGAAAGAAAAACGAAAACGATATTTTGAAAAATCCCATTTTGCAATTTTCCTGACCATACGCGTATGGCCTTTCTTATACGCGTACGGCCAAACCTCATACGCGTACCATACGCGTATCACCAAAAGGCCGGGAAAAGAGACATTTCATACGCGTATTGGCCCCAAAACACGCCCATGATACGCGTAACGCCAAGGCCCATACGCGTATGAACATGCCCCATACGCGTATGACCTGGGCAAAACCAGAAAAATTCTGCAGAACTTGCTGCTATGGGTTTCAACAAAAAACCCTCCAAATCATCATCCAAACTCAGAAAAACACCAATTTGAGGTATAACAATACATACCCAACATGTATAAACAACAAAGAACACAATCAACATGAGTTTAGACACATTTGAAATCAATTTCTACCAATTTCTAAACATTATGATTTTTACTATATTTCTCCATTTCAATCCAATAACAATAAAAAACATACATACATAGTCATACACAAGCATACAACAATTGAGTTTCGCACCCTTACCCGATTAAATCGATTCTAGAAGTTGATTTCTTGATTTCCAAGTTTTTTCTCACTTTTCTTCTCTTCTCCTCTTTTCTTCCCTTTTTCCTTCTTCTCTTTTTCTTTCTCTCAATTTTTCTCTCTTCCTATTTTCTATTCTTTCTAACTTAAGGAAAAATATCATGAAATGACCAAAATACCCCCACACTCAAATATCTCACAAACGTTCTCAAAACCCGATAAAATATATTCACGATGAAAAATAACATATTTTCACATAAAAATCGAAAATAAAATAATATAATAATAAAATAATAAAAAACGACTCAATTAAATAAAAATACTAAAACTGGGGCATTACATTGATCATATTGATCCCTTTACAAGAATGGATTGATTCAAAGAACTTGGTTCATGAGCCACACAAAGATTCAAATTCATCTGGGCCAATTAGGGTTTCCTGATGAAAAAGTCAACTGTACCTTTGACTTTGAACCAAGACATGCTCCCAAACCTTGGGACATGATTTAAGATACCCTAAAATACCTATGGAATCCATCCATTAGGTTTGAATTAGGTCAAGGACTTTATTTCATAAGGGATCACACAGTTTGGAATTCATCTGACAAAAAGTCAATTGTGCCCTAAATCAAGTTTGACTTTTTGGAATTTTTCACAAATATGGCTCCCCTGAGTAAAAAAACAATGTTAATGTATAGTTTTGATCATCATACATCAAGAAAAATCAATAAAAGTGAGTTAACTTGCAAAAGGGGCAACTTAGAAAAACTTAAATTTTTCTAAGTTATGGAACAAAATGGATTTGGTACCAACTTTGCAAGGTCATATCTCCCAAACCCTAAGGCCTTTTTCTCTCATTCAAAGCTCAAATGAAAGTCTATCTGACATACTTTAAAAGTGTCAACTACAAGAGATTCTAAATCCTCATGGATTTTGAGTTATGGATTGATCAAAATCACAAAACCATGAAAATGACACTTTTTCCAACACTTAGTGAAATTTTCAATAAGTCAGAATCTGCCTTACTTTTTCCAAAATGTAGGGACATTTTTCACCTTGATCTAAGTTGAACCAGGTCCATTGGTGAACATTAAAGTTGAAGTATGCCATGAGGGCTTTCCAACAAGTACCATATCATCTCCAAATTCAATTTGAATAGGGAGATACAACCCTTGGAACATGGCATCATGGACTGATTTTTACAAGGCAGATTTGTGCATTTTGCTCGAGTTAGCCAATTTGGACAACTCCAAGCCTTGTCATCCATTTGGAAACACCAGAGGATAACATCCAAGAGAAAAGATCTGATCCACAAGCCTCCCAAGTCCAAGAATCTACATGTAGCCATAACAAACCTAAACAGGCAAAAAAGTTCAAAGACTCCAATTTTGTTTCAATGCATTCAATGGATGCATCAAGGTGGCATGAACCGAGGCAATCCTAACTGAATGAGTTAAGATTCAACTCTGAACCAAAGGACCAAAGGCATGTGCCCTAACCTCAAGTCAATGGCTATGGAAGACTAAAGATGCCTTTATGCTACAATTGGCCAAGGAACTGTCCAAGCTGCCATTCACTATTGCTTGCAAAACAAACTTGGTCTACTATAAATAGAGCTCATTTCTGATTAGTTCAAGTAGCCCAAAGCACTACAACACTTGCTTTCTCCAAATTCTCTCTTTCACTCCATATTTGCATTCTCTTGCAAGTAATAACTGAGTTTTTGAGTTAGAGAGCAATTTCATCACATCTCATGATCCAAACACATTCAATATGTCATGTCTAAGCTGTTCAAACAATCACACCTGATCTGAAACACCAAAATCAAAAAGTCAACCACCAAAACCTCAAAATTTGACTTTTTTGCATTTTTCAAGCCATGTCTTGATTCAGTCACTTTCAAAACCAAACAAAGCCTCAAACACACTTCAAATATCATCCTCAAACCGTTCCAATTGGTTTCCCTCATCTGGAACACCATTGGGGAGAGTTACCATTTTGGCCACTTTTTACCCTTTTACAAGAAAGAGCCAATACTTGTTCCTGAGGATTCCAGCTGGTTTTGATCATCCTAAAAGCTTCTAAGGGATCAATCAAGAGTGTCTAAAGCATTAGATTACTTCTGGCACAAGGTTCTTGACAGATAGCATAAGGAGCTTCAAGAGGTAAGTGCATGACAACTTGAAGTCTTTGAATTATGCATTGCTTTGAAGTCCATTGATCATAGACATCTCATACATATCATATATGTTGTGTTTGAACGAATTTACCATGCTTTTAGTGTTTGTATGATGTGTTAGCATATACATTCAAATCTTGGCATTTTTTGAAACTACTATCAGATTTTAAAATGGAGACATCTTCTGAAAAATTTAAAGGCACCATTGGATTCCTCGTGAAATTCTAGGCAAGATGCACCTAAATTTTGTCCAAATCCATGGAGAAATGAGAAAGTTAGAGCCTTCATACAAATCCAACAAAACTTGGTCTTTTGCCATGGCCAGGCCTAAAAACCAAGTCACACATATATGTTAATGGGGTGGTTTTGATATACGGATGTATCACCACCCCAGTGGTAGCGCGCATGTGTGTTTGGTTGCAAGGTCGTGGGTTCAACACCCACCCAGACCATTTTGCAATTTTTCCTATTTTTGCTATTTTCCACATATTTTTTGGTTTTTATTAATTAATTCCAAAATTAATTTCTCACTCAATTTTAATTATTTTTTATTTTTTCTTTTTTTGAAAATGCTCAAAAATGTTAAAATATTTTTTTTTCATAAAAATTTCACAAAAATATTATTTAATTCATATATTTGGTATTTTTGTAAAGAATTATATTTTTATTTGTTTTAAGCATTAAAAATATTTCTTTTTCTTGATTTTACAAATTCAAAATGATTTCCAAATCATTCCATGAATAAAACTTGGTTTTTCAAACATTAATCCAAGATCATAACTTATTTTTCACACATGTTTGATAATTTTGATCATTTTAATTGAATTTTTATTCAATTAAAATACCTTTTTAAATCAAATTAGGATTTTGATTATCTTCACCTTCAGAAAACTTTTTAAAACACTTTGGACCTCTAATAGAGTGTAAGACCCAATCCCTTTTGAAAATCAAAACTTTTTGGGCCTCAATCATTGTATAAGACCCACTGCGATTTCAAAATTCTCGGCGCGATCACCATTTCATTTCAAAATCATCTGGGCCTCTCCTTGAGCTATAAGTCCCATTTCTTTTCTTAAAACACACTTTAGGCCTCTAATAGAGTGTAAGACCCAACCCCCCTTTGTACATAAATAAATTTGGGCCTCAGTCATTTGTTTAAGTCCCAATACAGTTTTCAAAACTACAGTCCGATCATTGTCTTTCAATGGGCCTCTCCCGGAGTTGTAAGCCCCATCTATTGTGCAAAAATAACCTTTGGGCCTCTAATAGAGTGTAAGACCTAATACTCTTTGTAAAATACAATAACCTTGGCCCACTGCTATAATATAAGTCCCATAACATCTGTTAATATTACAGTACGATCAATGTTATCAAATAAGTCATCTGGGCATGTCTTGTTGAATAAGCCCCAAGCTTCTGTTTCAAAACAACTTTCTTTGTGATTTAAATTCAATTGTATAGTTGTTATCAAAACTTTCTTCAATTTCTTGATCAACTAACAATACAGCTATGGAAGCTTGCTCACCTGTAAGTTTTTATCAGCTTTCATTTACATGCTTACATATATATTTAACTGTATTGCTGGAAGCTTGCTCACCTGTAAGTCCTTCTACCCTCTTTTTAAATACTTGTCATATATATCAATTGTATATATACTTGTATATCTGCTTAGATTTTTCCCCGACAATTAAGTTTAGAATTAGATAAAGCCTGTAATTACTCTTTCATTACAGTCAAAACTAGTTCCCCATAGGAATTTCCAGATACAGTCTTGCCTCCTCTTGGGCTTATACAATATGGAACAAAGAGAAAGACATTATTCCCGGTGAAAGTTTTCTCAGACTGTCACAATTAGAAAATCTCAAATAAATTCATTTCCCCAGAGAGGATTAATTCTTGGTGAAACTTCTCTTGAATTTCTTCAAACTCTAGAACTGTTCACAAAAGAAAGGATTAATTTCCGTTGAAACCTTTCTTGAACATTCTTAAGTTTGGACCCACAGGCTTCCTAAAAGCATCCCCAGCCTCCTCTTGGGCTTTGTACAAAGACCCTCAGGCTTCTTAGAAGTTCTCATGCCTCCTCTTGGGCTTAGTACAAGGACCCAGAGACCTCTTAAAGGTATAAGACAAAACCTAGTCATCCTTTGATAGAGCAGTCTTCCTAAGTCAAAGTATCAAACCAATTTAGGTTTGACCTTCATCCTTTAACATCTCAGCCTCATCTCGGGCATCATACAAAGACCATCCTCTAGCTGAGAGCCAATCTCTCCATACCAGTAGACTTGGACAGTCTCACCTCCTCTTGGATCTCAAAGAAACCTTTTTATTTCCTTAAAGAACAGGAAATAACCCTGATCATTCTATCAAATCTCCAAACAGAGATAAAACCCCCACAGATTTCAATACTCAATCTCTAAATACTCACTTTAATTTTCCCCAATCAGGGTCAATTACTGCTGATTCACCATTAATAAAATTCCCAATAGAATCAGAACCTCAAGGCATCTGATATCTCAACTCTTCTGTAATCCCCAGCAAGAGTTGAATTCCCCAAATTTGGACCTGTCTCTGGATCTCAATAATCCTCAGCAGAAGTTAGCCTCCTCTCAGGCTTTATATAAGAAATTTCCCAACCAGCCTCCTCTTAGGCTTTGTATAATGATCATGCTTCAACTTTTAGCCTCAATCTTGGGCTTTGTACAAGACACCCCAAAAAATATCTCTCCAATAGAGTCAGTTAAATTTTAGCCTCAATCTTGGGCTTTGTACAAGACACCATATAAATATCCTACAGCTGAGTCAGTCAGGATCTTTTAGCCTCAATCTTGGGCTTTGTACAAGACACCCAAAAGTGTCCTCCACAGTGGAGTCAAAATTTTCAGCCTCAATCTTGGCCTTTGTACAAGACAGATATAAACACTCCCTAAGCAGAGTCATAACTCTTTTCAGCCTCAATCTTGGGCTTTGTACAAGACACCTAAATATTCATCATCTGAGACAATCTCTTTAGCCTCAATCTTGGGCTTTGTACAAGACAGATAAAATCTTATTCTCCAAAAGAGTCAAATCTCTTTCAGCCTCAATCTTGGGCTTTGTACAAGACACAAATAAACACTCTCTTGTTGAGTCTGTCATTTTCCAGCCTTCTCTTAGGCTTTGTATAATGATCTCCCTATGGGAACTAATCAACCTCTTAGCTTTAACCTTGGGCTTTGATCAAGGCACACAAAAATCAACATCCCCTTAAAGGAAATCACAATCTCTCTGTAGGAAGATACTTCTCTGTATAATCACACACCAAAACAACCCATCAAAACAAACCTTAAATCCCAGAGAACTGTTGTAAGTGGCACACTTGTTGATATAAACATCCAAAATATTGTCCCTCATTATCCTGGTTAAAACTTCATCTAATTAGTGTAAAGGAAATTACATCCAAGCCAATGTCCCTCTCTTAGCATGAATTCCTGAGGAAAAATGGCATTGCTCTATACTGAGCTAAAGTTTTCCCCTTCAGGACAAATCCCATGCAAAGGAAATTATGGCATTGCTGGACTCCATGCGTTCCAATTAAAGTAATTCTTCCTTTAGAAAACCAGTTACCCAAATAACTGTGATTAACAAATGAGATATCTCCCTTTAGAGGTGACAAATTCCCTCTCAGCCAAAACCTTTAGCTTCAATCTTGGGCTTTGAACAAGACACAAATACAACCTTTAGCTTCAATCTTGGGTTTTGAACAAGACACCATACATCTTTTCCTCCCATAAAATAGGAGGAACTACGATCACTCTGATTTCCCTGTTTTCTTTAAAACGGGAATACGTAGGCATAAGATTGCGAAATCTTAGAGAGCATACTTATCAAAAACCTTAGGTCTCTGACCTTACCAAAAACATCGAAAAACCCTAAAAACAACAAAAAAACTCTCTCTCTCAAACCCATCCACAAAGAAGAAACTTTCCCATTTACGGACAAACACAATCAAGTACAAAGCAGAACCTAAAACTATCATCTCATGGATAACCATGTATAGGATGGGTAATTGACAACTCCCCATTGTATAACCTATCCCCGGACTCCCCAATCTCTGTCAATCATTTGTTCAGTTAAACATTCGCGTGCAAGGTTAGTTTTAGATAGCTTCCCTTTCCCTTTCAGCTTCACGGGATAAATAGGAAATCACAAAGTAGCACCCAACGTTCCTCCAGCTGAGGTGAGGAAATCCGATTTGCGATAAGGCGGTCGCGTCACCGACAAAAATCGTACGCTACAGAAAAATGGCGACTCTGATGGGGAGTCATTGTCGTATCTGTCTTAATCGCTATTTTTCCACCAATAGAAAAATGACAACTCTGCTGGGGAGTCATTGTCTTATATGTCTTAATCTACATTTTTCCACCAACAGAAAAATGGCAACTCTGCTGGGGAGCCAAAGTAGGACTAGAATTCATAAGAGGTCTAGGATGTTAGTTTTAGGAATACTATATATATATATATATATATATATATATATATATATATATATATATATATATATATATATATATATATATATATATATATATATATATACTGCTTTTCCTAGTTGATATCCCTGTTTATTTTTCTGTCAATGGGAATGCGAGTGATGTCGCATTTGGAAAGTTTGAGAGAAACCATAAGATAAGTGATGGCAAAGACGGGGAATATTTATAGGGAGTGATTCCCGACTAAGTTGAACCTGGTAGACCATCGAATCAGTGGAGTACCCGTGTGATACTATGCTGAACAACCGTTTGTTGTGAAAGTAGACGATATCATAGTGCTGTGACCCGTGAAACTGAGGATTTAGTAGACAATAACCATATGGCCAGTTGGTAGTGTGGTGACTATCGGGAATAGTTGATACGCGATACTACACTCAAACTGAGATTTCTTCTGGGATGTTATAGCTTGCTCGGGTGAACCAAGTCGGTGTTGTTATCTCTGGGAGAAATCAGTGATTTTTGGGAACCTTAACCCATTTTACAGGTACATAAATTACCAAAATAGTACAACCTTTTGGGGATGGGTAGAGCCATGACTCCATGCTTGTGACGCTGAACCTTTGAACCCATTTTTTTTCAATGTTTTTGTGTGCTGCATTCATGCATTCATCTAAAAAGCTCTTTTAAAAAAAATCTTTTTCAAATTAAACTAAATAATGAATTGCAAATATCAGAGATTGCGTTATGGATTTCGGTAGAAGAAAGACGCACAAGTACACATTCAAGGCTCCGAAACTAGATGATTTAAGGAAGTTGGCAAGGATGATTACCAACCCTAAGGCTTTCAGAGATAAGCACGGAGGACTGTTGTCCCGGATTACCAACTGACACTAACCCTAGAGGAGTACTCTCACCTGATTGATTTACCTATCACTGACCAAGCTCCCTTTTCTGGACTGGAAGAAATTCCAAAGGAACAAATCATTGCAAGAGCAATCTATTTGGACGAGTCAGAGGTCAGGACTCACATAACCACTAAGGGAGGAATCCAGGGTTTACCAGCTAAATTCCTGATTGAGAAAGCCATATACTTTGCCAGTGTAGGAAACATTACCGCTTTCGAGGATATCTTTGTTTTACTCACATACGGATTATTCCTCTTTCCCAACATCGACAACTTCGTTGATATCAATACCATTAAGATATTTCTGAATGGGAACCCCGTACCAACCCTGCTCACAGATGCCTATCATTCTGTACACTTAAGGAATTTGTACAGCGGAGGAATGATCACATGTTGTGTACCCTTGCTTTACAAGTGGTTCATTTCCCATCTACCCAAGTCTGCTGCTTTTTGGGATCATAAGAACACTCTACGTTGGTCACAGAGAATCATATCTCTCACCAAATCTAACATAGATTGGTTAAATAGGATTTATAAGGGGGTAGAAATCATCGACAGATGTGGAAACTTCCCCAATGTACCCCTCATAGGAACTAAAGATGGAATTAATTATCATCCAGTTTTAGCTCGCCGTCAATTCGGATACCCGATGAGACATATCCCGCGAAATGTTCATCTGGAAGGTCTTTTCTTCAAGGAAGGAGAAAATGATGGAGCACTTAAGAAGGAAATAGTGCATGCCTGGCAACACATTCACAGGAAAGGACGAGAGTCTCTAGGAAAACTGGATTGTATCTCCTTGAAGCCTTATCTCCACTGGGTACAAACTAGAGCCCTCAAGCTGAGGATGCCTTACCCTCGTCAAGAAGTTTTTCCGTTAAAGGAATCTGCCCTTTATTTCATATCTGAAACAGAAAAACTCCAGGTCGCTCTCAACAAAGTTCAATGAAGGAAGAAGTCTTGGAAAAATAAATACCGAACTCTCAATGTGGAGTGTATCAAAATTCAGGAACTGTTTAGAGAAAAGGACGCTCTGATTGGAATATTAGAGCAACATGCTGTAGAGAATCGGGAAGATCAGAGGAATTTACTCGCTCCTTTCATTTGGCAAAGAACTGATAACCCGACAACGGTGGAAGAACCCCGATCGAAGAAAAGGAAACTACCAGAACCGGTATTTGAGCTCTCTTCAGAGAGGACTCGGGATCCTTGAGCATTAGATATTTCCTTTTACACCACTTTGTAAAATACTATACTTTTCTTTGTAACATACCACAATCTTTCAATTCAATAAAAAAGGGGCCCCCCCTCTCTGTATGATATTTGCAATTTATTTAAAGTTTTTGTTTATTAAAGCAAAAAACTAAAAATATATGTTATTGCATTCATCATTCTCACATAATGCATTCTCTCGAGTCTCACGCACGTGTCTCAATTCTAGAGTCAAACTGTCGTACTCATACAATACTCGGGCCAATCGACAAAAGAAAATGGACGATCTCGAGGAAAAGAATAGAGAGCTGAGAGAAGAAATCGAAGTTCTAAAGAAAGATCTGAAGAAACTTCACAGTGATATGCAATCCCTGGCAGCAGCTTAGGAGCAGCATCAGCAAAAGACTATGATCTCGGAGATCACATCTACGCCCATAGTGGAGACACATGAGAATCATCCGTGGTACAACATGCCTAAGGGCCGGCCCTGGGGCATGCCTCTCAAATTTATCCCTGAAGGATACCTTTCGTCGGTCACGGAAGACCCGGAAACTATAGCTGGAGCCACTGGTCCTGAAGGTTACAAACTTTGGGAAAGTGAAGACACAAGGTTTTCGACAGGAATTCCTGAAGGTTACAGACTTCAGGGCTCTGAAGAACCAAGAGTCACAGCCATAATGACTATACCACAAACAGTGGTACACACTGTCCCGGGAGGACAGATTCCACAAGCAATCTCTGGTAGAAACAAAGATATGTATGAAAAAATGAATGTGTTCCAAGAACAGTTCTTGGAGATGCATAAGGAACTGCATGCCATTCACGGTCAGGACTCATTTGGAAAGGACGCCGCCGACCTATGCTTTGGTCCCAAATGTCAAAATCCCACACAAATTTAATGTGCCCGGATTTGAAAAGTACAAAGGTAATTCTTGCCCTCAAATTCATTTGGTGATGTACGCTCAAAAGATTTCGACTCAGACAGAAAATCAACAGCTACTGATCCACTATTTTCAGGACAGTTTAACCGGTGCCGCTCTCAGATGGTACATGGGTTTAAACCGCTCCAAGATCAATACTTTCAGGGATCTCGGCGCTGCCTTCGTCCAATAATACAAATATAACCTGGACATGGCACCGGATAGAGATCAACTCAGAGCGATGTCTCAAAAGGACAAAGAGACATTTAAGGAGTATGCTCATAGATGGCGTGAAATTGCCGCCCAGATTTTCCCCCTCTTGAGGAAAAAGAGATGACAAAGATCTTTCTGAAGATCTTAAGTTCGTTCTATTACGACCGAATGGTCGCCAGTGCGCCCAGTGATTTCACCGAGGTGGTAAACATGGGAGTACGCCTTGAAGAGCAGTTCGAGAAGGACAGTTAGCCAAAGAGGCTGAACCATCCAGTAGTACCAAAAGATACGATAGTACTTTTCAGAAAAAGAAATAACAGGAGATCAGCAATATCTCCCAAGGAAAGCAAATGCGAAGGTACCAACCAGTAGTGGCGATAACTCCCGCTATCAACCCTGCGCCGATTCCGGCTTATTAGCCTCGGGTTGCTCAAAATCAACCTAGTCAACAACAGTATCAGCAAAGGACACAACAACCTCTTCAGCAGGCTCGTTCTCAGTACAACAATAACAATTGTGCAACACGACCTCCAGGGTTTGACCCTATACGAATATTGTACGCATAACTTTTTCCACTATTACTGGCCAAGGGGCACGTCCAGACCAAATCTCCTCTTGCTGTACCAAAAAATCCGCCTTTCTGGTTCAAAGCAGATCAAACTTGGCCTTACCATCAAGGAGGATCGGGGCACAACATCGAAAACTGTCTCAGTTTCAAATTTGACGTACACAAACTTGTCAGGAGCGGGGTCTTATCTTTCAAAGATACTAATCCGAACATTCAGACGAACATGTTGCCACAACATGACAAGACTGCAGTAAATTTGGTAGACGAAGAATTTAGTCGCAGTTACCAAATTCGTGATGTACTCCAGTTGGGAACCAATCTGGTCAGGATGCATTGCATACAGAGCGGGTACTGTCACATACAACCTCACAACTATCACCAGTGTGATATCTGCTCAAAGAATAATCAAGCGTGTTCTGTAGTACAGTTAGCTCTACAAGAATAGATGAATCTTGAATGGATTCAAGATCATAGAATCCGAGAAGTCAATATGACTCATTCAAACCCCAACATTGTTCAGAACCGCAATATCCTTGCGATGAATGTCAATTTGGTGGCGATGCACTCAAGGCAAAGTCAGTATCATAATCTGCCACAACACAATTATGATGCTTGCCCGATCTGCTCAACAAGCAATCAGGGATGCTCTTTTATACAAGAGGCCCTTCAGGGTCAGATGGACCCCGGATGGATCCAGGGCTATCAGGAAAGAAATAACCATCAAGTCAATATGGTTCAGATATTTGACATATGCTTGATGAATACTAATCTGGTAGAACTACATGCTAAGCAAGTCAGGCTCGACTTTCTGGCTTCACATGATTATCAAGACTGTGAAGAGTCTCAGGAGGACGAACAAGGCTGTGCACTTTTCCAAAGAACACTTCAACCCCTTTTGGACCACTGGTGGCTTCCAATCTATTTAGACGAAGCTACACAACAGATCAGTATGACTAACGAAAATCCTAGTAGACATCAAAGTCAGGATGTCCGCTCGATGGAAACAGATCTGGTCAAAAAGCATTGCATACAAAGTGGGCGTGGTCGGGTACCACCATATAATTATGAACACTGTAGCGTTTGTTCAGAGAACAACCAAGGCTATTATCTTGTACGGCCAGCTCTTCAAAATCAGTTGGACTGAAAAGAGATTCGACCATGTTCAAGTTCCGGGTCGATCAATGTAATATAAGACTATCTTCCTGATTAAAGCAAAGATGTTGTCATCATTTCCAAGCATGAAATGGCCGAAGACGTTTGCGCCATAATCCCTCTGCTCAACGAGTCGAAAGTCTCTCTTGACAATAGAAAGATTCTCAACCTTGAACCAATTGAGGCTTTCTACGATGGCCGGAAAAATCAAAAGGCTCCAGTGGTGATTTACTTACCAGGACCAATATCGTACAAATCAGATAAGGCTATCCCTTATAAGTACGATGCAACAACAATCGAAAATTGAAAGGAAACTCCATTACCCTCCGCCGTAAACATTGCCGACATCAGTCGAGTCACACGGAATGGTCGGATCTTCAACAAAGGAGTTAGAGAACCTGCCAAGGAAAAGGAACCTCAAGCAGAAGTTCCAAATCAGCAAATCGGGCAGTCCAGTAATCCCGAACTTTCAAAGAACAATGATGAGATGCTGAAGCTCATCCAAAAAAGCGAGTACAACATTGTAGACAAACTGTTACAAACTCCATCTAGGATCTCTGTGTTATCTCTCCTACTTAGTTCCGAGGCTCACAGGGAAGCTCTGCAGAAAGTACTACAGCAAGCCTTCGTGGAACAAGATGTAACTGTAGGACAGTTTGACAGTATCATTTCCAACATCACTTTCTGCAACAATTTGGGGTTAAGTGATGAGGAACTGCCGGAATAGGGCAAGAATCACAACATTGAACTTAATATTACAGTCAACTGCCAAAACAATGCTTTAGCCAGCGTACTAGTTGACACAGGATCATCTTTGAATGTTATGCCAAAATCAACTCTGACACGGCTATCGTTTCAAGGAGCTCCGATGAGAGGTAGTGAGATCATTGTCAAAGCTTTTGATGGATCCAAAAAAACGGTTATCGGCAAAGTAGATCTTCCCATAACCATCGAACCTCACACTTTCCAAGTCACTTTCCAGGTCATGGATATCCGGGCAGCTTACAGCTGTTTATTAGGAAGACCTTGGATACACGAGGCTGGGGCAGTCACTTCGACACTTCACCAGAAGTTGAAGTTCGTCAAGAACGACAAGCTAGTCACAGTCTATGGAGAACAAGCCTTAATCGTGAGAAACTTATCATCATTCTCCTATTTATATCCAGAGGAGGTTGTTGGAACCCAATTCCAAGCTTTCTCGGGGAGCAATGAGAATCAACCAGAAAAAGGGACGTCGATTTCCTCATACAAATACGCTCTTGAAGTGATAAAAAATGATAATGCCAAAGGATGGGGACAACTTGTGATTCCCACAAATAACAAAACAAGGAAAGGTCTTGGTTTCTCCTCGACATGTACCCAGACTGCCAAGAAAGACGAAAGTTTTCGTCCCATTCAGGATTTCTTCCTCAGCGGGGGATTCCTTCACCCAATGTCTCAAGAAGTACACACTATCAATGAAAGTAACTCCTCCGATATGGATGAAGAGTGGAAATTATATCTCAAAGAGGATGGTTATCTGTCTTAGAGAGAGGCACATACTCTATTTTGCTTTCCCACACAGAGTCCGAGATATATACCAAGGTCGGATGTCAGGATGATTTACAGAGATTTTGATCCGGAAGGATGTCGTGCTCCGCCTAACTCACTGGAAGACGATCCGATGAAAGATAACTTCAACTATGACTATTATGAGCCACTAGATGACTTGCCTATCTGGCAGCCATACCCAGAAGACTTAGGGCAAAAGAGTCAGCCCAACGATGCATATTGGTTGAGCAACATTGAAAAGAATACCTGCGTCCCCACCCAGTCATGGGATTATTACTCTGGATATTCAGGAAATAACCAGCACAACAATGAACCTGCAAGGACAGCAGGACTAGAGTTCATCAACTACGCTTTCCCAGAGGTCAATGTCATCAAGAAAGATGACTCCTCTTCTCCCACAGAAATATGGGATACTTTAGGACAACCGAGTGACATGTACGACTTCTTGGTTAAGTACACTGCTCCTGAAAGCTCTCGCATCAAGCTCGAGGACATCCAGTCAACTGGATGGGGAGATCCTCTCGAGGATGAAAACATTAAGGAAGATACAACAGAAGAGTTCGTTTATGACAACTCTTCCTGGGAGGAAGACTCCAATGATCCTGCTCCACCAGAAATCAGTGTCATTTCTAAGGACAAGTCAAGAAAGAAGGTGCCAGACTTTGTGATTCACCGAGGAGTTCATCGTCAATGGGTTGCTTTCGATGTCCCAAAAGTTGTCCATAAGTCTAAGTAATTGTCGTCTTTGTTTTAACTTTTCACCCTGCCCATGTGAAACGGATGTTTTTATAGGCTCACTTTCTGTAAATATCCCTCTTCACTTTGCCCAAAGCGACAGAGTTTTGTTTTATAGGGCTGTAGTTTCAAGAATCGACCAAATCATAAATAAATAAGTGTCATTCTGTCGTTCCTGTATTTATTGCTTTTTTCACTTTTCGTTTTTTTTCCAGAAAATGGTAATCCTAAAAACAACTCAAAAAATAAGAAAAACAAGCATTTTTTCAGAAAATACACTGCACACACTCTTGCATTTCTCTCCATCTCTTCTAAAAAACAAATCATCACGCCTTGCACATTGCTTTTTTAAACCCCACTGAAACATACGATCTGATGCCTTCTCCCAACTTTGAATTCCCGGTATTTGAAGCTGAAGAAGAAGAGGACGCAGAAATTCCAGAAGAGATCTCCCGATTACTCAGACAAGAGGAAAGGTCTATTGAGCCTCACCAGGAGCTGTTGGAAACAGACAATTTAGGTTCAGAGGAAGAAAGGAAAGAAGTTAAGATTGGGGCACTGCTCAGTCCGACAGTCAAGGAAGACTTGATAAAGCTTCTTAAAGAGTTTCCAGATGTATTCGCTTGGTCCTATCAGGACATGCCAGGGTTGGATACCAGCATCGTGGAACATCATTTACCGTTGAAGTCAGAATGTCCACCATTAAAACAAAGGTTGAGAAGAACTCACCCGGACATGGCTATCAAAATTAAAGAGGAAGTGCAGAAACAGATTGACGCAGGTTTCCTTGCCACCTCAGACTATCCTCAATGGCTAGCCAACATAGTGGCAGTTCTGAAAAAGGACGGAAAAGTCAGAATGTGTGTAGACTAAAGGGATCTAAACAGAGCAAGTCCAAAGGATGACTTCCCTTTACCACACATTGACATGCTGGTAGACAATGCAACAAAGTTCAAAGTCTTCTCCTTCATGGATGGATTCTCGGGCTATAATCAAATCAAAATGGCGCCTAAAGACATGGAGAAAACTTCATTCATCACCCCATGGGGCACCTTTTGTTACAATGTAATGCCATTCAGTTTGAAGAACGTCGGGGAAACCTATCAAAGGGCCATGACGACTCTGTTTCACGACATGATGCACAAAGAAATCGAAGTGTATGTCGATGATATGATTGCAAAATCAAAAACAGAGGAGGAACACGTTGAAAATTTATCAAAATTGTTCGAACGTCTACGAAAATACAAACTCCGCTTGAACCCTAACAAGTGTATATTCGGTGTTCGCTCAGGAATGCTCATAGGGTTCATTGTCAGCTAGAAAGGAATTGAGGTTGATCCGGACAAGGCCAAGGGCATTCAAGAAGTTCCTTCTCCAAAAACAGAGAAACAAGTCAGAGGATTTTTGGGACGTCTGAATTACATCTCGAGATTCATATCCCTCATGACTGCGACGTGCGCACCAATCTTCAAACTGCTTAGAAAGAATCAAACCTGTGTATGGACAGAAGATTTCCAGAAAGCTTTCGACAATATCAAGGAATATCTGTTGAATCCACCGATTCTTTCTCCTCCAGTGGAAGGAAGACCACTAATTATTTACCTAACAGTCTTGGAAGACTCAATGGGTTGTGTACTTGGCCAACAAGACGAAACAAAGAGAAAAGAGTCTGCCATTTACTACCTAAGCAAGAAATTCACTGATTGTGAAACTCGGTACATTATGCTCGAGAAAACTTGTTGTACTCTGGCTTGGGCAGCCAAACGTCTTTGCCGGTACATGATTTGCCACACTACTTGGTTGGTCTCCAAAATGGACCCGATCAAGTATGTCTTTGAGAAACCTGCTCTCACGGGTAGGACTGCCCGTTGGTAGATGTTGTTATTAGAATATGACATTGAATATCATGCTCAAAAAGCCGTCAAATAAAGTATTTTAGCCGATCATTTGGCTCATCAACCAATTGATGATCAGGAATCAGTCGGATTTGACTTCCCAGACGAAGATGTCATGTATCTGAAAATGAAAGATTGTGATGAACCGCTACCCAGTGAAGGGCCAGAACCAGGATCCCAATGGGGATTAATATTTGATGGAGCAGTCAATAATTTTGGAAACGGAATTGGGGCAATCATTGTTACCCTCAGGGTACCCATATTCCTTTCATTGCCAGATTGACATTCAAGTGCACGAACAACGAGGCCGAATACAAAGCTTGTATCATGGGTCTCGAATAAGCAATTGACTTAAGGATTAAGAACTTGGATGTGTATGGAGACTCAACCCTGGTTATCAATCAAATCAAAGGAGATTGGAACACATACCAATCCAGAATAATTCCTTACAAAGATTACGCGAGAAAGTTGTTACCATTCTTCGACAGAATCGAGTTTCATCACATTCCTCGTGAAGAAAATCACATGGATGATGCATTAGCCATTATCTCTTCCATGATTAGTGTAGGTCAATGGAACGACCTACCTAAGATTGACATAATGTGCCTTGAAAGGCCCGCCTATGTCTTCACAATTGAAGCAGTCATATACGACAAACCCTGGTATCATGATATCAAATGTTTCCTTCAAAGACAAGAGAACCCACCTGGGGCATCCCGAAAAGACAGGAAGACTCTTAGGAGACTGTCTGGTAACTTCTTCCTGAACGGTGATACACTCTATAAAAGAAACTTTGACATGGTTTTGCTCAGATGCGTAGACAAACCAGAAGCAGACATGTTGATGAAAGAAATTCACGGAGGATCCTTTGGTACTCATACCAACAGACACACAATGGCGAGAAAAATCCTAAGAGCAGGGTACTATTGGCTGACAATGGAATCCGATTGCTACAAGTACATGAGGAGGTGTCATAAGTGTCAGATATACGCAGACAAAATCCATGTACCGCCAATGTATCTTAAAGTTCTTTCTTTCCCATGGCCTTTTTCCATATGGGGAATCTACATGATTGAACCCAAGGCTTCAAATGGAAATCGGTTCATCCTGGTCGCCATTGACTATTTCACCAAGTGGGTCGAAGCAGTGCCATACGCCAATGTAACCCGACAAGTGGTAGTCCGCTTTATCAAAAATAATCTCATCTGTCGTTATGGTGTTCCAAGCCAGATCATTACGGATAATGGATCTAACTTGAACAATAAGATGATGAAAGAGTTGTGTGCTAAGATCAAGATCGAACACCATAACTCAACTCCCTCCCGACCTAAGATGAACGGCGCGGTAGAAGCAGCTGCCAAGAACATCAAAAAGATCGTTCAAAAGATGGTTGTAACCTATAAAGACTGGCACGATATGCTACCCTTTGCTCTTCACGGTTATCACACATCTTTCTGCACTTCAACAGGGGCAACCCCTTTCTCTCTAGTATATGGCATGGAGGCAGTGCTCCCCATAGAAATAGAGATCCCATCAATCTGAGTGTTGATGGAAGCTAAGCTAACAGAAGCTAAATGGTGTCAAAGCCGGTATGATGAACTGAATTTGATCGAAGAAAAGTGAATAACGGCTCTATGCCATGGTCATTTGTATCAACAGAGAATAAAGAAAGCGTTTGACAAAAAGGTCCGACCCCGTGTCTTCCAAAAAGGAGACCTTGTGCTCAAGAAGATACAGTAATTTCTTACTGATTCCCGGGGCAAATGGACTCTGAATTATGACGACCCCTATGTGGTCAAGAAAGTTTTCTCAGGCGGCGCCTTGAGACTCGCAACCATGGACGTAGAATAGTTTCCCTACCCCACAAATGTTGATGTAGTCAAGAAATACTTCGCCTAAACTAAAAAAGAAGTCTCGGTGGATTGAAAACCCGAAGGGGCGGTCCAGGCAGAAATTAGAGACATAATCTGAAAAACATCCTGGTGGATAGGAAATCTCAAAGTACAATCCAGACAAAAGTTAGGGATTCATGGCAAGTAACTATATTTGACACGGGTAAATTCCCCAGCGGTAACGACATCCATCCGGAGAACTTCAGTCAAGGTCACCTTCGACAGAAGCCCAGAATGTCCAGAATTCAAAGTTGGTAGAAGGACAACGGTCGTTATGTTTTAATGTAGCCCCTTTCCCTTTAAATTACCATTTTCTAAACTTTGTAAATACTCTATGGTACCAGGCACTTGGCTAATTACCATTCTATCAATAAAATTTGAGCTCTTGTGCTTTTATTTGCAACTCTTATTTGTTTTTGCTTTGCAGAATGACATTTAACATGATCAACGATTCTTGAAACAAAAATGAATTTACTTGTAAAACTTTTCTTTTACGTTTAAAATAAAGATGTCTTTTCCTTTTGAATCTAAACGTCTGAAAGAACATTGACAGCTTCCCTGGAAGTGATTAAACTTCAAAGTGCAGAATCAAAGTACTCCTTCTAAACCAGTGCACCTGACTGAAGGATCAACTGTTTAAGTATCAGGTACCACCTGATATCCCCAGCAGAGTTCTTAACTCTTAAGACCGATCAAAATTTTCTCCCCACGGGGTCTACTTCTCCTAAGCAAGGCGGTATTGCTATATTGAACCATGGTACTTTTCATTCCTCGCAGTGGCCGAGTATCCAATCCTGTTCATTCACTAGTCTGTATGTCGCGTCAGTTTTGTCAGCATAAACATACATACATCATGCATTATTAATTCATATTCATAATCATATTTCATTACTATCACTCTGGTCATACTCATTTCCCAAGTGATAAAGTCCTCTTGTCAATCGAGTTATCAGTTCTTTCCTCGTCAGGAAATGTTTTGTTTGAACAATCTCTCCCCAGTTTATATCTGGATTGGAGACCATCCTCGACCACTTTGATAACTTGAACCTCTGAAAGACAAGGAAGACGTTCGACAGATACCTTTGGAACATCACTCTTCACCATTGAAGATGATATCTTTGCTTTCCCGGATTAAGGAAAATCCCCAGAGAAAGCCTCTTAACCAAAGACTCTCGACAATACATCGGTCTTTCTCCAAAGAAACCCGATGTTAATGAAGTTATCAGCACCTCAAATTGGATCACATCATATGGCATTTCTCTGAAAAGGATCTCGAAGATAAGTATGATGTAATATCCCCAAGCGAAAAGCAGTCTCTCAAGAGACTCGTTTTTCCCCGGTAGAGTCAACAAATGGCATCTCCAAACAGAGAAGTTTGCACACCTCTACAACTCAGATGAATGGGTTTCCCCAGCAAATCTAACATCGAATTTTCCACCAAATGGCATCTCCCAGTAAAACTCGGCGAGAAGTTTGATGAAAATTACTACTAATAGCATCCCTTGTCAAGAAAAGAGACTCGACAAAAAGAAACTGAGACCAGTTCCTTGGCAGAAGAACATGATCGAGGGGAAGTTTATTTAAGAAAACTGAGACCAGTTCCTTGGCTGAAAATCAGGATCGAGGGGCAGTTTATTGATAAAAGAAACTAAGACCAGTTCCTTGGCTGAAGACCAGGATCGAGGGGAAGTTTATTTAAGAAAACTGAGACCAGTTCCGTGGGTAAAAACCAGGATCGAGGGGAAGTTTTACTTTTTTCTAAAGTATCAACACTTAACAAAAGAAGATGGATGAGCAAACTACCATTCATAACTATCGTCAAAATTTTGGGTATTCAGATATTTAATCCTCTTGCACCCTGAATGTCCGAATATCTTCGCCATTCACACCTTCGGGTCCAAGAAAATTAAATAGGGGCATCTGTCATACCCCAAATTTTGACCACTAAGATTTCACATCATTGTGCAAATCATCACCACAACGTGGATGTATCACCATGCCTCATCAACCTCCTCAAAGATGGTTGAGCACCTACCACGACCAGGAATTAGGGTTTCGAGCCCTCTTAGAATATTTAGACAAAAGGTCAATCAAGAATTGACATGATCTTCAACTTGTATATATTCTTAAAACATCCATAAAGGATCAAGAGGACTCCCACATCAAGAATCAAGCACAAGGTTGCAACATTCCAAGTGGATCAACCCTCAAGATCGCCAGTGTCACCAAATTAGGGTTTTGGTCGACCAAGGCCTCCAGATGAAAGTTTTCATCTAGGCATGAGCCAATCCTTCAAAGCACAACCCAAGATACTTCAAAAGACCTCATGAACCCAATCATCAAGTCAATTTATCCTCAGGGGATGCATTCCTAAAAAATCAGGAATTAGGGTTTTTTGACTTTTGGAGCAAGACATGATCCAAGGCCTCAATAAATGTCTTAAAGACCTCCAATACATCATATTGATCCATTTACAAGAATGGATTGATTCAAAGAACTTGGTTCATGAGCCACACAAAGATTCAAATTCATTTGGGTCAATTAGGGTTTCCTGATGAAAAAGTCAACTGTACCTTTGACTTTGAACCAAGACATGCTCCCAAACCTTGGTACATGATTTAAGATACCCTAAAATACCTATGGAATCCATCCATTAGGTTTGAATTAGGTTAAGGACTTTATTTCATAAGGGATCACATAGTTTGGAATTCATCTGATAAAAAATCAATTGTGCCCTAAATCAAGTTTGACATTTTGGAATTTTTCACAAATGTGGCTCCCCTAATTAAAAAACAATGTTAATGTATGGTTTTTATCATCATAGATCAAGAAAAATCAAGAAAAGTGAGTTAACTTGCAAAAGGGGCAACTTAGAAAAACTTAAATTTTTCTAAGTTATGGAACAAAATGGATTTGGTACCAACTTTGCAAGGTCATATCTCCCAAACCCTAAGGCCTTTTTCTCCCATTCAAAGGTCAAATGAAAGTCCATCTGACATACTTTAAAAGTGTAAACTACAAGAGATTCCAAATCCTCATGGATTTTGAGTTATGGATTGATCAAAATCACAAAAACATGAAAATGACACTTTTTCCAACACTTATTGAAATTTTTAATAAGTCAGAATCTGCCTTACTTTTTCCAAAATGTAGGGACATTTTTCACCTTGATCTAAGATGAACCAGGTCCATTGGTGAACATCAAAGTTGAAGTATGCCATGAGGGCTTTCCAACAAGTACCAGATCATCTCCGAATTTAATTTGAATAGGGAGATACAACCCTTGGAACATGGCATCATGGACTGATTTTTACAAGGCAGATTTGTGCATTTTGCTCGAGTTAGCCAATTTTGATAACTCCAAGCCTTGTCATCCATTTGGACACATCAGAGAATAACATCCAAAAGAAAAGATCTGATCCACAAGCCTCCCAAGTCCAAGAATCTACATGTAGCCATAACAAACCTAAAAAGGCTAAAAAGTTTAAAGACTCCAATTTTGTTTCAATGCATTCAATGGATGTATCAATGTGGCATAAACTGAGGCAATCCTAACTGAATGAGTCAAGATTCAACTCTGAACCAAAGGACCACAGACATGTGCCCTAACCTAAAGTCAATGGCTATGGAAGACTAAAGATGCCCTTATGCTACAATTGGCCAAGGAACTGTCCAAGCTGCCATTCACTATTGCTTGTAAAACAAACTTGCTCTACTATAAATAGAGCTTATTTCTGATCAGTTCAAGTACCCCAAAGCACTACAACACTTGCTTTCTCCAAATTCTCTCTTTCACTCCACATTTGCCTTCTTTTGCAAGTAACAACTGAGTTTTTGAGTTAGAGAGCAATTTCATCACAGCTCATGATCCAAACACATTCAATATGTCATGTCTAAGCTGTTCAAACAATCACACTTGATCTGAAACACCAAAATCAAAATGTCAACCTCCAAAACCTCAAATTTTGACTTTTTTGCATTTTTCAAACCATGTCTTGATTCAGTCACTTTCAAAACCAAACGCAGTCTCAAACACACTTCAAATATCATCCTTAAACCATCCAAATTGGTTTCCCTCATTTGGAACACCATTGGGGAGAGTTACCATTTTGGCCACTTTTGCCCCTTTTGCAAGAAAGAGCCAATACTTGTTCCTGAGGATTCCAGCTGGTTTTGATCATCCTAAAAGCTTCTAAGGGATCAATCAAGAGTGTCTAAAGCATTGGATTACTTATGGCACAAGGTTCTTGACAGATAGCACAAGGAGCTTCAAGAGGTAAGTGCATGGCAACTTAAACTCTTTGAATTATGCATTGCTTTGAAGTCCACTGATCATAGACATCTCATACATATCATATATGTTTGTATGATGTGTTAGCATAGAACATGCAAATCTTGGCATTTTTTAAAACTACTATCAGATTTTAAAATGGAGACATCTTCTGAAAAATCTAAAGGCACCGTTGGATTCCTCATGAAATTCTAGGCAAGATGCACCTAAATTTTGTCCAGATCTATGGAGAAATAAGAAAGTTAGAGCCTTCATGCAAATCCACCAAAACTTGGTTTTTTGCCTTGGCGAGGCCTAAAAACCAAGTCACCCATATATGTTAATGGGGTGGTTTTGATACACGGATGTATCACCACCTTAGTGGTAGCGCGCATGTGTCTTTGGTTGCAAGATCGTGGGTTCAACACCCACCCAAACCATTTTGCAATTTTTCCTATTTTTTCAATTTTCCACATTTTTTATGGTTTTTATTAATTAATTCCAAAATTAATTTCTCACTCAATTTTAATTATTTTTTATTGGTTCTTTTTTTGAAAATTCCCAAAAATGTTAAAATATTTTATTCCATAAAAATTTCACAAAAATATTATTTATTTCATATATTTTGTATTTTTGTAAAGAATTATATTTTTAATTTGTTTATAAGCATTAAAACCATTTCTTTTTCTTGATTTTGCAAATTCAAAATGATTTCCACATCATTCCATGAATAAAACTTGGTTTTTCAAACATTAATCCAAGATCACAACTTGCTTTTTCACACATGCTTGATAATTTTGATCATTTTAATTTAATTTTTATTCAATTAAAATACATTTATAAATTAAATTAGGGTTTTGATTATCTTCACCTTCACAAACATTTTAAAACACTTTGGGCCTCTAATAGAGTGTAAGACTCAATCCCTTTTGAAAACCAAAACTTTTTGGGCCTTAGTCATTGTATAAGACCCATTGCGATTTCAAAAATCTCGGCGCGATCGCCATTTCATTTCAAAATCATCTGGGCCTCTCCTTGAGCTATAAGTCCCATTTCTTTTCTTAAAACACACATTTGGGCCTCAGTCATTTGTATAAGTCCCGATACAGTTTTCAAAATGACAGTGCGATCATTGTCTTTCAATGGGCCTCTCCCTTAGTTGTAAGCCCCATCTCTTGTACTTAAATAACCTTTGGGCCTCTAATAGAGTGTAAGACCCAATCCTCTTTGTAAAATACAATAACCTTGGGCCACTGCTATAGTATAAGTCCCACAACATCTGTTAATATTACAGTACGATCAATGTTATCAAATAAGTCATCTGGGCATCTCTTGTTGAATAAGCCCTAAGCTTCTATTTCAAAACAACTTTCTTTGTGATTTAAATTCAATTGTATAGTTGTTTTCAAAACTTTCTTCAATTTCTTGATCAACTAACAATACAGCTATGGAAGCTTGCTCACCAGTAAGTTTTTATCAGCTTTCATTTACATGCTTACATATATATTTAACTATATTGCTGGAAGCTTGCTCACCTGTAAGTCCTTCTACCCTCTTTTTAAATACTTGTTATATATATCAACTGTATATATACTTGTATATCTGCTTAGAGTTTTCCCCGACAATTAAGTCTAGAATTAGATAAATTCAGTAATTACTCTTTCAATACAGTCAAAACTAGTTCCCCATAGGAATTTCCAGATACAGTCTTACCTCCTCTTGGGCTTATACAATATTGAACAAAGAGAAATGAATTATTCCCGGTGAAACTTTTCTCAGACTGTCACTATTAGAAACTGTCAAAGAAATTCATTTCCCCAGAGATGATTAATTCCCGGTGAAACTTCTCTTGAATTTCTTCAAACTCTAGAACTGTTCACAATAGAAAGGATTAATTCCCGGTGAAACCTTTCTTGAACATTCTTAAGTTTGGACCCACAGACTTCCTAAAAGCATCCCCAGCCTCCTCTTGGGCTTTGTACAAGGACCCTCAGGCTTCTTAGAAGTTCTCATGCCTCCTCTTGGGCTTAGTACAAGGACCCAAAGACCTCTTAAAGGTATAAGCAGAACCTAGTCATCCTTTGATAGAGCAGTCTTCTTGAGTCAAAGTATCAAACCAATTTAGGGTTGACCTTCATCCCTTAATATCTCAGCCTCCTCTTGGGCATCATACAAAGATCATCCTCTAGCTGAGAGCCAATCTCTCCATTCCAGTAGACTTGGACAGTCTCACCTCCTCTTGGATCTCAAAGAAACCTTTTTATTTCCTTAAAGAACAGGAAATAACCCTGATCATTCTATCAAATCTCCAAACACAGATAAAACCCCCACAGATTTCAAAACTTAATCTCTAAATCCTCAGTTTAATTTTCCCCAGTCAGGGTCAATTACTGCTGATTCACCATTAATAAAATTCCCAATAGAATCAAAACCTCAAGGCATCTGATATCTCAACTCTTCTGTAATCCATAGCAAGAGTTGAATTCCCCAAATTTGGACCTGTCTCTAGATCTCAATAATCCTCAGCAGAAGTTAGCCTCCTCTTAGGCTTTATATAAGAAATTCCCCAACCAGCCTCCTCTTAGGTTTTGTATAACGATCATCCTTCAACTTTTAGCCTCAATCTTGGGCTTTGTACAAGACACCCCAAAAAATATCTCTCCAATAGAGTCAGTTAATTTTTAGCCTCAATCTTGGGCTTTGTACAAGACACTATATAAATATCCTACAGCTGAGTCAGTCAGGATCTTTTACCCTCAATCTTGGGCTTTGTACAAGACACCCAAAAGTGTCCTCCACAGTGGAGTCAAAATTTTCAGCCTCAATCTTGGCCTTTGTACAAGACAGATATTAACACTCCCTAAGCAGAGTCATAACTCTTTTCAATCTCAATCTTGGCCTTTGTACAAGACACCTAAATATTCATCAGCTGAGTTAAATTATTTAGCCTCAATCTTGGGCTTTGTACAAGACAGATAAAATCTTATTCCCCAAAAGTGTCAAATCTCCCTAGCCTCAATCTTGGGCTTTGTACAAGACACAAATAAACACTCTCTTGTTGAGTCAGTCATTTTCCAGCCTCCTCTTAGGCTTTGTATAATTATCTCCCCAGTGGAACCAATCAACCTCTTAGCTTCAACCTTGGGCTTTGATCAAGGCACACAAAAGTCAACATCCCCTAAGAGGAAATCACAATCTCTCTATAGGAAGATACTTCTCTGTATAATCACACACCAAAACAATCCATCAAAACAAACCTTAAATCCCAAATAACTGCTGTAAGTGGCACACTTGTTGATACAAAGATCCAAGTTGCTGTCCCTAATTATCCTGGTTAAAACTTCATCTAATTGCTGTAAGTGGCAAGCCTCTGGATTATTTACATCCAAGCCAATGTCCCTCTCTTAGCATGAACTCCTGAGAAAAAATGGCATTGCTCTATACTGAGTTAAAGTTTTGCCCTTCAGGAAAAATCCCCTGCAAAGGAAATTATGGCATTGCTGGACTCCATGCATTCCAGTTAAAGTAATTCTTCCTTTAAAAAACCAGTTACCCAAACAACTGTGATTAACAGATGAGATATCTCTCTTTAGAGGTGACAAATTCCCTCTCAGTCAAAACCTTTAGCTTCAATCTTGGGCTTTGAAGAAGACACAAATACAATCTTTAGCATCAATCTTGGGCTTTGAATAAGACACCAGACATATTTTCCTCCCATAGAATAGAAGGGACTACGATCGCTTTGATTTCCCTGGTTTCTTTAAAATGGGAATACGTAGGCATAAGATTGCGAAATCTTAGCGAGCATACTTATCAAAAACCTTAGGTCCCTGACCTTACCAAAAACATCGGAAAACCCGAAAAACAACAAAAAAACTCTCTCTATCAAACCCATCCACAAAGAAGAAACTTTCCCATTTACTGACAAACACAGTCAAGTACAAAGCAGAACCTAAAACTATCATCTCATGGATAACCATGTAAAAGATGGGTAATTGACAACTCCCCATTGTATAACTTAACCCCGGACTCCCCAATCTCTGTCAAGCGTTTGTTCAGTTAAACATTCGCGTGCAAGGTTAGTTTTAGATAGCTTCCCTTTCCCTTTCAGCTTCATGGGATAAATAAGAAATCAGAAAGTAGCACCCAATGTTCCTCTCACTGACGTGAGGAAATCCAATTTGCGATAAGGTGGTCGCGTCACCGACAAAAATTGTACGCTACACTAGGGCAGCATATTTGAACCACATCGTACACTATCATGATAAAGATATAGAAGAGGTTTTGGATGTAGAACACATAGCTTTCTTAGCATTATGGTTGTCTCGTTGTGTCTTCTGTTTGAAGTCACTCCAAGTAGCCAGGAAATTCTTAACTATGGCAAACCAACTCCATTATGGCCATAACCTTTGTCTAAGTGAACTAATTCTAGCTAGCCTCTATGAATCTATGAGCGAAGGCGTTACCCAACTTAAGTGTCTGGGTGACAAAGGAAATCTCCTCCTTTCTGGAACTTTCTGGCTTCTTCAATTGTGGTTGAACGCTTCATTCGAAGCCTGTCTTCCCCACAAGAATCAAATTGATATGGACGCTGACGAAGTGAAGACTAGGAGGGTAAAAGGTCCTCACTAAACCAAGTTAACTCCTGTCGATGAAAGCTAACCTATTCAACAAACCTTCACTAGCTTTATCATGATATTTGCCAAACGTTATAACTTCTCACCAAACATGGCTCCCTTCCCTGCAAGGAAATGTGGTCCTGAATGGTTCACCAGGCCATTTCCAGCTCTGTCGAAGGCTCAATAAGCAGAATCCAATGCAATCTAGGAAGCTTTCCTGACTCCAAGGGTTTTAACACTCAGATTTAATCTCTCGAAGAGTCTGGTCACCTTGATTGCTTATCAGCCCAATCTTGTTGCTCGATAATTTGGATTAGTTCAGGTCTTACCCAAACCCCTTTATGACAAGAAAAACCTCCCCTTCATATATAACGCAGTCCATACTGAAGCCGTAACTATTAAACAAATTGCGTGGTATGCTGGTCGAACACAACTCATTCATGTTGCTTTCGAACCAAGCTTTCTTTGCACCCAACAATTTGATGAATGGTGGAAAGCTTACTATGTAGAAGAATTTTTCGACGTGGATGCTTTTACTCAGCACATTAACAAGGCTATCCTCTATGTGCAGGAAAGAGTCAAGAAAGGTACTTCGACGCATATCAAAGAAATACAAGCATTCCAGAAATTCTTTGAAACTGCCTATAGACCTAATGATATGTGTCGAACCGTCCGCGACCAATCTGTTACTTTAAAGGAATTTTTTTAAAGAAAATGGAGAACCTAAAGATCCCTTCGCACGCTCCTCCTGAGAAATGGTACGAAACGAATTTTAACATGTTTCCTCCCAAATTCCTTCGACTGCCAAGTGTTGACTTTAGAGTGGCTCTTAGCCCTCCATTCCCAGACTGGTTCATCTGTGGGGATTCTATAGAAATCCTTCGACTAGAATTGCAAAAGCGTGCTCAGCGGGTGGTTGCGACTAAGCACACATTAGACAATTTCAAAGGTCATCTTCATGTTGGGATCGAAGATGTTCACATTGAATCTGAAATATATGAAAGTGTGGAATGGGGAAGATTTCGATCCAACATTTCTTATTACTTATTCTCTTTCACCTATAATAACTATTTCTATTTTACTTTAGCCGTGAAAATTCCTCCAAAGAAACCAACAACTAGGAAACCAATCGAAGTGAAAGAGGAAAGAGGAAGTAAAGCAGTAACAACAACAAAGGTATTTCGTATTCCTTATTAATTTTGTCGCTTTCCCTTATGTTCTACTATATTTCTAACGTTTCCCTTTCAGGGCGCTCGAAAGCTACCCCAAACTCCCTAAAAAAGGAAATCCAAGGAAGATGCAGTTGTCGTGGTTGAATCGGATAATGAAAACCTATCTCTGACTACCGAAAAACCCCTCAAGAAAAAGAAGAGGCAACTCAAAATGAGTGAAGCCTTGGCCCAATCTCAAGAAAAAGGTGCAAAGGCTCCGACCAAGAAACCTACTACCTTAACAATACTGGAACCAACTCCTGCAGAGATGTCGAAGAAAGCTGCGGACCAACCTGAAAGTGGCAATTCAAGCCCTGGGGATGATGCTCCCAGGGTACCAAATCTTATACCTTATCATTTTCTTAGTAATCTTTTTCAACTTCTGACTTTCGATTACTCTTTTCAGGACAATGCTGACGTTTTCACTCAACCGACTACCAAATCAGCCAACACCACAGTCCTCAATAGCGAAGGCGAACTGACGTACCATCCTACTTCTGCGAAAGATTCTGAAAAGAGCTCGATGAGCGAAATTAATCAAACGGTCGGGGAACAACGTGAAACTTCACCGCCCAAAACTACCACCCAGACTTCTTAGACCAGTGGGTCTAAACATGAAGGTGACCAAGAAAGGGACACTCAAGCTGAAACAACTAAGAATGATATAGAGGTGGATCACCCTGAAGTCCACGTCGAAGATGAAGCTGAAGATGGCTCCCCAAGAGTCAAAAATCTAGATGTCATCCAGCAAGATCAAGACGACAATATGGAAGAAAGGGAGAATCGCTCCGTGTTCCAGAACTATTCGATGCCCCCCATTGAGGAATTTGTGGATGACGATGAAAATACTGAAGAAGATGAGGACAAGGACGAAGAAGATGAGGAAGAAACTCATGATGAACCAACCCCTAATCCTTACCTGACGACTGCAAAGGACTCAACCAAGACCTTTGTGATCCTTTCTGCAGAAGAACTAGAGGCTTTAAAAAAGAACAACCCTCGCGAATACCTAAAACCTTTGATTGGTTCTAGAGGGAGTTCATCTGAGAAGAGTCTTAGTTCCTCCTTCGTATCTGGTAGCCGATCCTATAACAATCCCTCCAGCGAAATACTTTCAAAAATCAAGGAAAAGGTTTTTACAAGTGACCTATTTCGTCTCATAGAGTCCGACCCTACTTCTCATATTGCCTTGAAAAGTCTTCTAAAAAAGGTTGATATTCTGACCTCTTCTCCTGAAGTCGCGAACGTCATCCTGGAGCTGACTTCGATGATCGAACATGTTGCTGCTGATCTTATCAAAATAAAGCAAACCTCTAAAGATATCAAAAGTCGTGCTGGCTTTGCAGCAGCTGCATGGGATGCTGCCTCGGAGTCGACTAACCGATTGGTGGACTTAGAGAAAGCTCAGGAACGAAACAAGGCTGAGATCGAGGTTAACAATCGAAATATCAACTCTTGGGAGGAACAAATCAAAGATTTGCAGATCAAAATTTCAAAAGCCAAGAAACAAAATGCTGAGCTTTTGAAGTTCGACACTTCTAAAGTGGCTAAAGAGCTTGATGTTGGGATGGGATTTGCTGATAAAGCCCAAAAGTTAAAAGCAGAGTTAGAGGTTCTGAGGTCGACCAAGTCTGTCTGTGAGAAACGACTAGAGTTTTTGAAGGCGAAGTATTTCAACATGAAGGCCAACCTTTCATTTTAGCTCTAGTTCCCGTTTTTTTTTTAATTTTATCGTAATTATGGATTATGTAATAGCTTTGAACCCTTCGTGGTTCTTTTTGGATGTAACGAATTTAGCCATTCTGGCAACAAATTTCATTTTACCATGTTGGCTTCGACTATTTTGCATGTGATTATTCTTTTGCTATTTTTATCTCTTGGAGTGAAGGTTTATATTTTTTAAAATATTTTCCATTTACTCTCAAGATCCTTTTATCCTCGCTTAACTCTTCGATCTCATATGCTCCATTAGAGAATACTTGAATAACTCGAAAGGGACCTTCCCATTTAGGGGACCATTTACCTAAAGTCCTATCTTTTCGATCCATAGGAAGGATTACTTTCTAAACCAAATCTTCAGGAAAAAATGATTTAACTTTAACTTTCTTTTTATAAGACTTCTTTATCCTTTTTTTCTGTCTTTTCATCAATTCCAGGGCTTTTAGTCTTTCTTCGTCCAAATCCACTAATTCGTCAAACATCATATTCCAATATACATCTGATGGAATTTCATGATGTCTTTGAATTATTGTCGATTGAACATAAATTTCCACTGGTAAAACCGACTCATGCCCAAACGTCAACCGAAATGGAGTTGTATTAGTAGCTTCCTTAGGGGATGTTCGACATGCCCAAAGGACTTGTTCCAAAGTCTTATGCCAGTTTCGAGGCTTTTTCCTTACATGCTTCTTTATCAAAGCAATGATAATCTTATTCGCTGCCTCAACTTGGCCATTAGCTTGAGCGTAGTAAGGTGTGGATGTTAACAGTTTGAAACATGTTTCTTTTGTGAACTATTGCATCTTTCGACCAGTAAATACCGATCCTTGGTCCGTTGTAATATTTTCTAGAATTTTGAATCTGTGGATGATGTATTTCTTGATGAATTCGATCACCTCCTCTTGGTCCTCGTTCGTCAGCGGCACAACTTAGATCCATTTTGTAAAATAATCAATACCAACCAAGATGTATCTTTGATTTTGGGATGACACTGGTCGAATTTCTCCAATAAGATCTAATGCACATCCTCTAAAAGGCCATGGTTTGACTATAGAATGCAATTCGCTTGCAGGAACATGTTGTATGCTTGCATGCACTTGACATTCTTGACACCCTTTGGCAAACTCAATACAATCTTTAAACATGGTGGGCCAATACATCCCTTGTCAAAATAACAACCACTTCATTTTATGGCACACCTGATGTGCCCCACATGCCCCACTATATACATTTGAAAGGGTTAAATATGCCTCAGACTCGCTAAGACATTTAAGCAAAACTCCCTCAGGATTCTTTTTAAACAATTCGTTTCCCAAAGAACATAATTTAAAGCTCGATAACTTATTTTTCGTTTAGTAGATGCCATTGGATTTTGCAAATACTCAACTATAGGTTTTCTCCATTCTTCGTCCCTCAGGTTGTCTATCGGTAATATTTCGAAGTTCTCTTAATCAACATACCCTAACTTTGTTGTTTCCAAATCTGATGGAGATAATCTGGTCGACACAACCCTACCCCTGACTTCGATCGCATCTTGCAATTTATCCTTTGAAATTTTATACCCAGAAGCAATATGAGCCAAGTCATTTGCTACTTGGTTTTCCAAACGAGGAATGTGTCAAACGCTGACCAATTCAAATCTTTTTAAAAGTCGATTGGCTATCACTAAGTACATGATGAGATTTTCTTTGACACATTTGTACTCCTTTGTGCTTTGTTTTATGACTAACTCTGAGTCACCCATTATTTCGACTCGAGTTTCCCCCAATTCCAACTATATCTCAAGTCCGGCTATAAGAGCCTCGCATCCAGCCTTGTTATTTGAACAGAGACCTTCCACTTTGTACTTGAATTTTGTTGGAATTTTGTTAAGAGAAATAATCAAGACTCCTACACCTATTCCGTCTTAATGACTTTAACCATCGAAGTAAACCTTCCAAGGTTCTTGCTCGACGTACTTTAATGATTCTTCATTTATTGAGTTGTCGACTATAAAGTCAGCCACTACTTGCCCCTTAACAACTTTTAAAGGCATATAAGTTAGAGAGTATTCAGTTAGGGCTAACGCCCATTTACCAATTTGACTATGCAAAATTGGTTTTGACAACATGTGCTTTATAACATCAAAATGTGAGGAAACAAAAACATCAACAAGTTTTATATAATGCTTAAGTTTTATACATGAGAAATACAAACACATGCATAATTTTTTGAATGTGCTATATCTGGTTTATGCATAGTTCAAGACTCTACTAAGATAATAAATGGCTCTTTCGACACCATTTTCATCTTCCTGAGCTAACATACTCCCTAAAGTCTTATCCGACGCAGATATATACAACCTCATACTCCTATTTCTACAAGGTGGAATCAATATTGGAGGGTGACTCAAATACTCCTTGATTTTGTTAAAAACTTCTTGTTGAGCTTGTCTTCATTCAAATCATTCCTTTTTGAGTCGAAGAAAAGGTGAGAAGGCTTGAGTTTTGCCGCTAAGATTTGAGATAAACCTTCGCAAGAAATTAATCTTGCCCATCAATGTCTGCAACTCCTTATTTGTTGATGACACTTTTGCTTCCATTATGGCCTTGGTCTTATTCTGATTTATTTCGATTCCCTTTTTGTGGACCACAAAGCCTAAGAAATCCCCCGCCTGAACACAAAAAGCACACTTGAGAGGATTCATTTTCAAACCATATCTCCTCATCCTTTCAAAGGAGTGTCGAAGATGGTCTATGTGATTTTTTTTCCTGAAATTGACTTTACAACAATGGCCTTAATGTATATCTGCATAAAAGTCTCAATGAAATCATGGAAAATCGAATTTATTGCTCTTTGGTAAGTTGCCCCAGCATTTTTCAAGCCGAACAGCATTACCACCCACTCATAAGTGCCTAACGCTCCAGGACATCGAAATGTTATTTTAGGGACATCCTCTTCAACAATGAATATCTGATTATACCCTAAATATCCATCAAGCATACTCAGGTATTCATGTCCTGCGGCAGAATCGACTAACATTTCTGCCACTGGCATCGAATATTCATCCTTTGGGGTTGCATTATTTAAATCTCTAAAGTCTATGCAAACGATCAAAGTACCATTTTTGTTAATAACTGGCACAATATTTGATACCCATTCGACATACCTGGCTGTACGGATGAATTTGCATCGCAGAAGTCTTTTGACCTCCTCTTTAATCTTTGAGAATATTTCAGGTGCAAACCGCATCGTATTCTACTTAATGGGCTTCTTCCCAGGCTTGATTGGCAACTTCAGTTCAACCAACTCTCTGTCTAAACCAAGCATCTCATCATAATCCCATGTGAAGCGGTCTCTGAACTCCTTCAGCAATTGGATCAGTTCGACTCTGAGTTGAGGGTTTATATTGGCACTTATGTACGTTGGTTTTTTTTTTCGCCCCATCTCCCAAGTCGATTTACTCAAGTGGATCTTGCGCTAGCATTTTAATGTTGTTTTCCAGAGAATGCTTCTCGAATCCCAAAGGCTCGTCATTATAGATGACGTTGAGCCTCTGGCCTTTCACTTCGTCCTGAGCCTTATCAGGTGGCTCTGGGTCGAAGTCCTTACCAGGACTTTCCTGACATGATTCCTTCTTGGCTTCGACAGCCATGAATTTTACCTCAGCCACCAAGGCCACTTTTAGCTTATTTTGGGCTATGTAAGCCGAAATTCTTTCTAATGCTCGCAACTCAGTCATTGTCGCCAAATTCGCTCCCCCTACTTGTTGGGTCGATTCCAGATGTCCCTATGTATCCAAAGTCATCTTCGCCCACAATCTCTGGATCCCACTGAAAACTATTGGTGGGGTGCAGGTACAAAGAGCAGTATGCATTATCATTTGGAGTAAATGCAAAACTGGCCAGATTGCAAGGAGAAATGTTAGCCAAATTTTTGTCGAAACTACGTCTATTGACATGATTAATTGAAGCCATGAAATAGCTCTGGTCGGCTTCGATATTTTCCCCAATACCATCTATTCGCTAGATGGTAATCCTCTGATGCATTGATGATGGCATGACTCCTATGCTGTGAATCCATATTCGTTTTAACAACAAGTTATAGTTAGCCTTCGTCTCCACAACCATAAACATGGTCGGTCTTGTAATTGTTCCTTGTGTCAAATCGACCTGAATTACTCCCAATGTGGTGCCTACCTTTCCTTCTTAGTTGGACAACGCCATATTGTGGGGCTTGATGTCTGTGTCGAACTTCCCTAGTTTTCTTAACCTGAAATGCGGCATCAAGTTTACCGCTGCACCAAAATCCACTAGGATCTTGTTGACCGACACATCTTCAATTTTTCCAGTGATAAAAAAAGGCTTCAAGTGACTTTTCATAGCCTCATTGGGTCTTTCGAAGAATGCATTCTGTTCTTCTACACAACTGTTGTTCATCACATAGTAACAAACTGGCCTATGAGTGTCCATCTCTATATCGATGTTATCTTTCAACTCTTCGACCTCAGTTATCTGGTCGAATTCCCTTGGTGGGACCGATACCACATTAACCATGACATCTAAATATGCTTCTGAATCTGTATCAAAATCATCAGTAAGCATGTCGTCTTCAGCAATCAAGTTATCACCATCCTTTTTAGCCTCTTCTTGAGTAGGACAAACTTTCCCCTCCACAGGCTTCTTTTCAACGGGCTTTAATTCTTTCTACTCATTCTTTTGACCAGGCACATTAGTGCTTGATTCAGCTAACTGGTTTTCTTTAGCCTCCCTTTCTGCATTTCATCTCATTTGCTCCCTTCTCCATTGGGATCTGGTCATTGGGTTCTTACCTTTGTAGTTCTCGGAGATATAGGCTGACTTCTTGGAGGTTTGGAACTCCTTATGGTATTCAACAGACAAACCCCTATCCACGTCAAAGTTCTGCCATTTCTGCTAGCCCCTTTCTTTGTTTTCGGTTGGTCTTGTCCACTTTCCATTAGAAAGCTCTGCAAATGGCTTGAAAGTGGGGGGTCTTGCACCTGGGACTCTTGGCTTCGCCTGTTCCTGCCCCCTGTGTGGCCTCTTTCTGTCAAAACCTTGGTGGCTACTAGAGTTTTTCCAATTTCCTCTGGCCTTGGCCAATCGAACTCCCTCTATATTTTGGGCCGCCTTCTTATCGAATACGACACTGCACCTTGGATAGAGGATAAACTCTGACTTCTTTTTCTGGCACATATGTATGAAATCGATCAGGCTCTCCTATTCCTTTGGGAAAGCCACTTTGTTGTATTCCTCTTGTCGTTGTTCTTCGACAATCTCCATTGAAGTCTCTTGTGAAACTTCGACCATGTTGACATCCATAGTGACATCTTCAGTAATGTCCAAACTTTGGAACTTCATTGTAAGGCCATCCGTATCCTTGTTCAAACTATCCATTTGTACGAAACCATCAGCGGTTTCTTTTGTTACTATCGGCCAATTGGAATCCTCAGATATTTCTGCAGTATCGAAACCATCAGCAACTTCGTTGTTACTGTCTTCGATTATTCGTTTGGTGAGGCCATCAGTGTCCTCACACATGCAGTCTTTCATCATTTTCTCGCCAAGATCCTTAGTGATCTTGACTATGACATCATCGTTGATAAAGTCATCAGTGACTTCTATCATGTTGACATTATGACCGAAGTCATCAGTAACTTCGACCACATTGACAACAGCAGGTTCAGTGAAATGAGCATCAGCTACTTGCAAAGGACCAGCATTAATTTTCATCGGAGCCTTCACTTTATCTCCAAACCTTAGTCTTCCGTCCTTGATGGCATTTTGCACGAGGTCCCTGAAAAGAAAACATTGAGATGTTTTATGACCCAAGAAATTGTGATATTTACAAAAACCTCTATTTTTCCTTTGCTCTAAAGGAGTCACTTTAGCACCAGGAGGCACTATCATTTAGCCATCCTTAACTAACAAGTTGAAGATTTCATCACATCTAGTGACGTCGAATGTGTAAGTTTTCTTAAGAAATCTATCATTCTTTTCTGGTTCGACTGGATTTTTTCCATTCGAAGGGGCCAAGACTTTACAGGCATAAGGTGGTCCCTGCTTTAATTCAGCAAGTTCGATCTCACTTTCATCGAAATGTAAAGACTCATTATATGTTTCTTCGTCGTCCTCACTAATTCCGACGTAGGCTACCCTTTCTTTTCTATTCTTGTTTGCCCTGGCTTTTTCAGCTTTCAAACGTTCGACTTGTCGAACTCTATCAGCCAGTTGGGCCATATCACTTAAATACTGGGTATCCAATTTCTTTCTAATTGAGTAATCGAGACCACCAGCGGCCATTTCGACCAACTCATGTTCAGGCACTAGAGTTAAACACCTTGCTTTAAGCAATCGAAACCTATTCAGGTAATCATCTATTGTCTCAATAAACTTTCGTTTGATACTATCCAATTCCTTTAAGCTAATCTTGGTTTGTTCTATATAAAACTACTCATGGAACAATCTTTCTAACTGGGTCCAGGTATGGATCGAATTTGCTGGCAAGGTTGTAAACCATGTAAAAGCGTTTTTAGTGAGAGAACTTGGAAAATATTTTACCCTAAGGTTTTCATTATTGGAAATCTCTCCAGCCTCTATCAAGTACCTAGCCACATGTTCAATAGTGGATTTAGTGGTGTCCCTAGAGAATTTGGTGAATTTAGGGACTTTCCATCTAAGGGGTAGGTCTATTTGTAAGATATACTCTGACAATGGCGAAGTATAATTCGGTCTATAAAGACCAAAGTTTACCCCATTTCGTGCCATTATTCTTTCGACCATGGCTGCTAAGTTATTATCTGCGGCCCTATCATCACGTCGAATCTACTGGACAAGGTTATTAGTATTTTGGTTCCTATTTACCATTAATACTCCAGGTCTCTCCTCAATTGGGATTTGAGGTTGGGCTCTGGGGGGTTCGACCCTAGGTTGTTCGATCGCTACTCCTGGATTGACTAGATTTTCATGGGGGTGGGTTTCCTTAGTTTTGCTGAACTTGATTAATGGTAGGATCTTCTTCTAAGACTCCTCCTTGATTTTCCAATATATTGGGGATGTCGAGGAGGTTGTGGTACTCCAAAGAAATCTGCAAGGCGTGTCATCTAGGCTGTCATCTATTGGTTGGATTGAGTAGTATTTTGTATTAGGGGATTAAAAATCGTCCACATTGTTTGGGCCAACATTTGGACCATTTCGTGATTACTCTCATCTATTTGCTGCCTAATAACCGCTGCAGAATTATTAGTCAAACTTGGTATTCGGGTGGAATAACCTATTCCTAAAGGTTGGCTACTTTGACCCATGTTTATCCCAGATCCTGATCCTTGTAACGGTGAAGTAACGTTCATCATTGGTTCTGAGAATGTTGAGACGACATTATGTAAATTTGCCATCATAGATGTTGGCATTCCATATGGTTGCTCTCGACCGCCTAAGGGCATAGAGAAACCTGGAGGCATAAAGGGCCTACCCGAAGCATTACCTATTGGTGGGGGGGGGGGTTACTTGAGGACCCCTTGGCCCAATATAATGTAGAATGGGCTCACTATGGGTGATCGACTGTGTGGGCATCGAACTTTCCGTGGATGGTATTGGTTATAACACAGTCGCTGGAACCGTAGTTCCCCCAGTCGAAGATACTTGGGGCGGTTCTCCATTGTTACTTTAAGGAATTGAAACCTTTGGCTGATTTGAATTCGCCATTCTCCTCGTGTATCTTCTCCTTGGTCTATCTTCGTTAGTGGTGGCTACTTTGCCACTTCTCAATAACATACAACGATGTTTTCAAAGAGAACAATAATCGAAACGTAGTTTTTTTTGTAAAGAAACTTAGTTAGCACTGTCCCACCAGGTGTGCCAATTTTTTTACTGGGAAAATTTGTAAACAACCACTGGTCTACCAAATCAATAAGAGATTGGGTAACTTGCAAGATCGACCATACTAAATCCTAGGACATGTGCTAACAAGTTAAATAATATTTGTGAAAATGATGACTTCGACAACATTTATGATTTTAAAGGTTACCAACTTTGAAAATGTTAAAGAAAATAAACTACATAAAGTGATAGAAAAGCAAGTAAACACGCTAAAAATAACCTAGGCTAAATAAAGAAATTAAACTTGAATTGAAATGTAAAATATGGTGTTTACCTCAAACGTACATTTTCTCAACACACTCTTTTCTCTGCACATGAGTACTTTGAGTAAATTAGAGAATTGTGTACAACTTTTGAACACACACAATACTATCACTAAGACTGCCTATTTATAATGAATCGAAATAATCATTTTTAACGGCCTTTCTCTAAGGTTAAGACAAGTGGCGCTCGACATGGCTCCAATTCTTCAGCACTCTCCACGTGTCTTTGCTTCAAAACTGGATAAGGACAATTTCCCTCATTAATTCAAATTCAAACTCATGTCGAACACATCCTTTGTGATACTCTGTCGAAATAACAACTTCAATACTTAGAGAATTTCCTAAATCCATCCAGCCATTCTCCCTTTCTGTGAAAATGATTTCAACTGAGCATCTATCATCCATCTTGCCTAGTCGAAATGTACCAAAACTTAGAAAATGATTTCCTTTCCTTTATTTGCTACCTGAATCAAACCAGACATCGAAATTGAGAGCCAACAGCTACTAGTCGTGCTTTGTTTCTTACGACCCCACCTTTCTCATCTAACTTATTTTTGAATACCCATTTTGTTCAAATTACATGAACACCTTTGGGTTTCTGAACAAGATCCCAGACATCATTTCTGGTAAATTGATTCAGTTCTTCTTGCATGGCCAAAATCCACTCATTTTCCCTATGAGCTTCATCAACTGATGTTGGCTCTATCAGAGACATCAAACCAGAAGAGTTTCTTCAGAAGGTTTGAATGATGAACGAGTTCTGATTGGATCAACTTTGTCTCCCATAATCAATTCTTCAGAATGAGAAGTCTTTAATCTACTCCTCTTCTGATGAGATGGACTATTTTCAGTTTCTGGAAAGGTTGTATATGAATCTGGAGAGTCTGCATCTTTGTCTCCTTCTTTTGAATCTTCTTCCTTGGATTCTGATAAGGTAATCTTCAGATCTGCAAACTTTTCAACTATCTTTGACTTTTCAGGGTCAAGCTTATCATCAAATCTGACATGATTTGATTCCTCAACAATTCGGTTTTCTGTGTTATAGATTCTGTAGCCTTTAGAGTGTTCAGAGTATCCTAACAGTAAACACTTTTGAGCTTTGGAGTCAAACTTGCCAAGATTCTCTTTAATGTTCAACATAAAATAAATACAACCAAAAGGATGAAAATATGAAATGTTGGGTTTTCTATTCTTCCACAATTCATAAGGAGTCTTACCCAGAATATGTCTTATAGAAATCATGTTCTGAATATAACATGTTGTATTTACTGCCTCTGCCCAAAAATGCTTAGCCATGTCAGTTTCTTAGATCTTGGTACAAGCCATTTCTCGCAAAGTCCTATTATTCCTTTCCACTACTCCATTTCTTTGTGGAGTTCTAGAACAGGAGAAATCATGGGAAATGCCATGGGAATAACAAAGATTCTCAAAGTATCTGTTCTCAAATTCTACGCCATGATCACTTCTGACCCTGACTATTTTGTAATCCTTCTCTGTTTGCACTTGAGAGCAAAAGGTAGAGAACACAGAATGTGACTCATCCTTGTGTTTCAAGAATTTTACCCATGTCCAACGACTATAATCATCAATGATAACTAATCCATACTTCTTTCCACTGATTGAAGCACTTTTCACTAGTCCAAACAAATCAATGTGTAGAAGTTCTAACGGTTTAGAGGTGGACACAACATTTTTTTCTTTGAAGGAAGTTTTAGAGAACTTTCCTTTCTGACATGCTTCACAAAGAGCATCTGAAGAATACTTTAGATTTGGTAAGCCTCTATCAAGTTCAAGCTTATTTAGCTGAGAAATCCTCCTTATGCTAATATGGCCTAAACGTTTATTCCATACCCATTGCTCCTCATTAACAGGCATTAAGCATTTGACATTCTGTTCACAAAGATCAGAAAGTCTAATTTTATAAATGTTGTTTTTCCTCTTTCCGATAAAAAGGGTTGAGCCATCTTTCTGACTGACAACCTTACGGGACTTTTGATTAAAGATGATATCATAACCATTGTCACTAAGTTGACTAATTGACAAAAAGTTATGCATCAAACCATCAACTAGAAGAACATCAGTAATAGAAGGAAGGTTACCATTACCAACAGTTCCAGAGCCAATGATTTTTCCTTTCTGGTTTCCTCTGAAACCAACGAAGCCTTCAGGCTTAAGTTTCATACTTTGGAACATATGACTTCTTCCCGTCATGTGTCGCGAGCAACCACTGTCCAGGTACCATGATTGGTGTTTCAACTGAGCTGTTAAGGATATCTCTGAGTCAGAGTCAGAGTCTGATTCTAGTTCTGATGATATTTTGTCTTTTGGTTCTCTAGAGACTTCAGCGTTGATTGTTGTTGCCACTAAAGCAACATTTGCTTGTTCTTCATCAAAATCTTCTTCTTCTTCAAAATCAAAGTCATCGCAAGTTGCCATGAGTCCCTTCTTCGCTTTGGAGAAGTTCTGCTTAGGCTTCTTGTCTTTCTTAAGCTTTGGACAATCGTTTTTGTAATGACATGGATCATTACACTCATAGCAGATGACTTCTTTTCCAGAATTTTGCTGCTTTTGTCCAGATGATGACTCAGAACGGCCTTGTTTCATCTTGATCCTCTGAAGTTTCCTTGCCTATGTTTTTAGAATTTGTTGATCCTTCTGGAGATAAGTGACAACTCATCTTCTGATTCTTCATCAGAATCTTTTGATTCTTCCTCCTCTTGATAAGCCTTTGCCTTTTTAGGTTTAAACTTAAGAGCAATATATTTACTTTTCTTCTGAGGTTCATCTTCTTCCAGCTCTATCTCATAACTTCTTATAGAGTTAACTAACAAGTTCTTCAAGACTTATACTGTTAAGATCCTTGGATAGCTTTAGAGATGTTACCATATGTCTCTATTTCTTGGGAAGACTTCTGATGATCTTTTTAACATGATCAGTAGTTAAGTATCCTTTGTCCAGAACTTTCAGTCCTGCGACTAGCATTTGAATCCTTGAAAACATGGTCTCAAGTGTTTCATCATCCTCCATTCTGAATGCTTCATATTTCTGGATTAGGGCAAGCATCTTTGTCTGCTTAACTTGAGCATTTCCTTCATGAGTCATTCTCAAAGAATCAAAAATGGATTTGGAAGTTTCTCTATTTGTTATCTTCTCATACTCAGATAAGAGATATCATTTAGCAGTATGGTTCTTTCCTTGTGATGATTCTTGTAATCTTTCTTTTGTTGGTTGGTCATAGCACTTCTAGACACTTTAACTCCTGTAGCATCAAGTGGGTGAGTGTAGCCATCAACTACAAGATCCCAAAGATCTACATCATAACCAAGAAATAAACTTTCAATTCTATCTTTCCAGTAGTCAAACTTTTCACCATCAAAGACTGGTGGTTTGGCACTGTAATGATCTTTCTCTTCTATAATAGGATTAACATTAGCTGAAGCCATGATATCTCACACAAATACTGGATCGGTAGTGAACACCGTGAAGTGTTGATAAATCTTTTTATCATAATCAGAATCGGAGCTCTGATGCCAATTGAAGGTGTGAGAAAACACAAGAAATAGGGGTTTGAATTGGGTTTTCAAAATGAAAGCTTTTTGTGAAACTCAAACAAAGATCACAAATAAACTAGCAATAAAGAAAGACACGCGATATATCCTGGTTCACTTGAAAATTATCAAGTTAATCCAGTCCACCCGCCAAGGTGATTTCGCCTTATACACAAGGACTTAATACACTATAACCAAACTGATTACACTGCACTAGTAATTGCTGTTGACTAACATACACAGATTAACCGTCTCTTCTTAATGATTCTGACCTAACTAGTCCCTTAAGGAATACATACAACTGTTTGAACAAATTTAATGTTTACAATGGATTACTTCTACACAAGCTGATATAAACACTATGAAAAGCTCAAATAAATCTATACAGTATGAATAATGTATTTCCTTTGTATTGTGGTGCTTTACTGTTCACGCATGTGTCTTTCTCATATATTTTCGTATCTTCTTATTTCTTCAATTAATCAAGTCCTTATATAGCCATAAAAAGATCCGTTGGAGGGAAGATCAGGAATATCAGTAAAATTGTTGGCGACTTGAAATAATGTCGTTATGCTGGGATGAAAATCTTACACAAATGTTGTCCTTTGTACCACCAAATCAGAGTAGTGGAATGGTAGTGGAAAAGAACGTGTTTGGTATGTACTATGTATTATTTTCCCTCGCAAACGTTTCATCTTCTTCTATTCATCAGAGGCTTCTGAATAGATGTGGTTGAAGCATGATCAGAAGAATTGATCACTGGGTCTTCAAAGTCTTGGGTCATCAGAGTCTTCTGAACTTGTTTAGCAGAACCTTGTCTTTAGAGTCTTCAGCACTCCATCTTCAGAACCCTTGGTTATCAGAAACTTAAGTCTTCAGAGTCTTCAGAACATTATTCAGCAGAACCTTGTCTTAAGAGTCTTCAGCACTTAGTCTTCAGAAACTTAAGTCTTTAGAGTCTTCAAAACGTTGTTCATTAGAATCTTGTCTTCATAGTATTCAGCACTTAGTCTTCAGAAGATAATTATCAGAGTCATATTTAGAGCCAGAATCTAAGAGAACATTGCAGCAACAACATATCGTCTTCTTAGAATTTTTCTGAAGTTAAGCAGATCAGAAGCAAACTTGGTTTTTTGACGCAGAAGCGACTTTTTATCAATTGAGAGTGACATTCCACATGATCTCTATCAGAGTCAGAGCTTTCTTTATCAGAGCCACATCCTTTTTGTCAATTCTTTAGAAAATAAACATTAGAGTACCGAAATTGTTCTCACACAAATACTACTTTGTTATTATAAAAACTTAGAGATATCTTGCAGAACCAAATCTTGTTCTAACAGGTTGTTGTTGCTTGTGTGCAACTATTTATGGGGAGCTGTGTTGCTCATGCTCCATCAAAGTTTATGGGAAATGTTGTGTAACATGTTCTGACATGTTGTGGTGATGGAAAATCGTGGTTGCTCTATGGTTGTTTATTACTCTGATACTCTGAGTAATATGTGCGGCTTCTATTATACTACCTCCGTCCCTAATTATAAGACCCTGTTGAGTTTTTTTCTTGTCCCTTTTTATAAGACCCTCTTCAACTTTCAAAGTGCATTAATTATTATTTTCCAAACATACCCCTAATTATATTACATCTTTTTCTGCACTATGTAATAAATACTATTACATACACATTAACTATTTCTCTCTCCTAAGGATAAACTTGTAAAATTATACAAAATAGTCAATAAGTTTAATACTCTAATCAACTTTCTTAATTCCCGTGTTTTTTTTTATTGGGGTCTTATATTTAGGGACGGAGGTAGTATGTGTTTCTAATAGGTGTGGCTTCTCATGTATGCATTTCTAATGCATGAACTTTGATAGTTCATGACTTTTTGCCTTGTGCTTTGGGTTTTCCCCTTTAGGGGGAGTATTCGGTATGTGTGACAGGGGGAGAAATGGACCTGTCTGAGGCTACTGAGTTGAAGCTGTGATGTCAGACTACATGCCTTGACATCTGATCACTGGAGATTTTGGAGGTTGAAGGAGCTGTAACCTTAAATGACCTGTAGCTTCACCTTATCTCTAATATTTTTTTGATTGTAGGTTTTGTGGTATTATTCCTCTTCTCTAGAATTGCTGCAAAGGTAGTTTTAGCCAAAAAATTTCCAAAGGGGGAGATTGTAAGTTCTGTGACTTTTGGATTGACTAAATTTTAGTAAAACAACATACTGTTAGCAAGATGTTGAACCTGTTGTTATTGCCATGTCAGTCAGACATCATGTTCTACATGATGTTGTGACATGTTCCAGGACATGTTATACCAGATAGTTAGGGCATGACTATTTTAATATTTTAAGTGTGATATTTGAGTATGTTCTGATTCTCACGTATGCGCTATCCAAGGAAGGATATTTTGGGAACTTCTGGTTTGACAAATTGTGATGATTTTCTGAAAAAGGATCATTGAGACTTTTTAGGAAACTTTGTATTTTGTTCCTATTTTTGTGCAGGAAATTGTACTTGTGATTCCAAGCTGATTCCTGGTGAATTGCGCCTCAAGAAGTCCAAGTCCAGTAGGTCTGAAGGCTATTTAAAGAAGACCTAAACCTAATGAAGTAACGACTTTCACTTTTGTAAAAACTAGGGGAAGTTTTAGAAATTTAGGTTTTGAGAGTCTGTTGTTCGTGACTTTGTAAGTCACCCTTTGTATCGTTTCATACATTATGGTAGACATATTTTCTATAGTATATTGTTCTCTCTCTATAGTTTTTAAGCAAAGGAGTTGAGTATTGTTCTTGGTTGAAGCTTTAAAGCAAAACCGAGTATTGTTCTTGGTCAAGAGTCTTGACCTAGTATAGTAGTAGAAAGAGGGTACATTTTTCTTTTTGGTTTCTTGAGGCATAGTTATTGGGATTATGACTGCATGTTAGGAAGTGAGAAGGGGATCACATGTCTAGATGGTGATTTCTAGGTAGAAGTAGCACAAGGTAGTGATTATGCGAGAAGTTGTAAACAGGGAGAGTTTAGCTTTGAACTAATGCTATCATAGTGGATTTCCTTCCTGGCTTTGATGCCCCCCAGATGTAGGTGATGTTGTACCGAACTGGGTTACCAATTGACTGTGTTATTTATCTTTCTGCATATTTACAGTTGGATAAATTGTTCTGTCAGTCTGAAGATGTCAAAACATCTGTCATGACTTTGTACTCTGATGTTGAAACATCAAAATCACCATCATGTGTTGTATGTGCCAGAAAATTTCAATAGGAAAGGAGGATGAAGATTGACCGTTAGTCTGGGCAACAACATGTCATACCATATGGTATTGGAGAAATCATTGCCTTCATGTACTGACTTTATTATGCTTTAAAACTTGTCTAATGATATCAAAGCTCGAGTCAGAAGTTATAACATGTTCATAAATTTATAGTCCACCTTTTGTAATAATTAGAGTCAGATATTGCAAATTTGTTTTTCTCCTTCTAAAACATAATGACTTTGTCTTAATACAAATGGAGCAATTCAAATTGAAGATAATGTTGGTTATGGTGGAGTAGTTAGGGATAACAAGGGAAGATGGCTAAAAGATTTTTTGAAGAGTGTAGGAAAGTGTTCTACATTTCTAGCAAAGCTATAGGGAGTTCGAGAAGGTCTCAATTTTGCTCAAACAAGAGGCTATGTGAAGTTGATGGTTCAAGTTAATAGTAAAGAAGTGTTTGAAGTATTAACAAAAATGAATTGCAAAAGGCGTCTTGGTTAGAATCTTATTTTCAAAAATCAAGAGCATCACAAGTCATTACGGGGGAATTCGTATCTATCAAATTTTCCGTGAAGAAAACAAGTGCGCGAATTATATGTTTAAACCTTCTAAGTAAATCTTATAATGCAGTAGAAGGCGAGGTCCAAATGGATTGCACAGGGGGATGTTAATTCCAGGTATTTCCACGCATCACTGAAGAAACAATATTTTCGAAATACAATCTCGCCTGAACATTGTAACTTAGGGGGGCTGAGGAGGTTTCCTTAGTTAAGGAGGCGGTTAAGCAACATTTCAAATCAGGTTTCCAGCAGGTTATTACGGCTAGGCCTAGGATCTCTAGTTCTGGCTGGAATAAATTATCAGTGGAAGATGTCTTGTTGCTGGAAAGGCCGTTTGTTGCGAGTGAAATCGAAGAAGTGGTTTTTTGGAGCTGATAGGGATAGATGCCCTGGGCCTGACGGATTCAATCTGGAATTTATAAAGAGATGTTGGGGTTTCCTTGGGGCTGAATTCACTGGTTCTATAATGCATTTTTTTGAAGATGGTTGCCTTCCTAAGGTGTTCTCTTCCTCCTTCCTCACGCTTATTCCTAAGTTAGAAAATCCTAGGAATTTGAATGATTTTAGGCCTATTTCTCTTATTGGGTGTGTGTACAAAGTTGTGGCAAAGCTAATGGCTAGTAGGCTTAAAAGGGTGATTGATAAGTTGATATCAAAGTCACAAACATCATTTATTAAGGGAAGACAATTGTTGGATGGCGTCCTTGTTTTAAATGAAGTTGTCGATTACGCTAAGAGATCCAAAAAGTCTTGTGTTATTTTTAAAGTGGACTTTGCCAAGGCTTTTGACTGTGTTGATTAGGGGTATCTTAGGAGGACTCTGGTTGTTATGGGTTTTGGTGCATCTTGGTTGAAGTGGTTGGATGGTAGTATGTTTAGTAGCTATATGTCAGTGTTGGTAAATGGTAGCCCGACCAAAGATTTTGAGGTGTCAAGGGGATTACGACAAGGAGATCCATTATCCCCGTATTTGTTTACCATTGCGGATGAACGACTAGCTATTCTAGTTCGGCGGGCAGTGGATATAGGATTGTTGAAAGGTTTTACCATTGATAATATGAATGTAATCAACATACTGCAGTATGCTGATGATACGGTACTTTTCTCAGATGGCTCTTGGTCTAATCTGTGGGCTTTTAAGTCTGTGTTGAATGGTTTTGAAATTATTTCTTGATTGAAGGTAAACTTTGGTAAAAGTTACATATATGGAATTGGGGTAGAGGAAAACTGTATGAATGCGGCAGAAGTATTTCTCTCATGTAGGAAAGACGCTTTCCCATTCAAATTTCTTGGTTTGTCGGTGGGTGGGAATCATAGAAGAATTAAGTTTTGGGATCCCGTAATCGATTGTCTGAAAACAAGGCTTTCTTCTTGGAAAGGGAGGTGTTTGTCCATGGCTGGGAGGGCTACTCTTATTAATGTTGTCCTATCAAACTTACCGGTTCACTTTGCGTTTTATAAAGTGCCTAGGAAGGTGGTGCAAAAAATTACTGCCATCCAGAGGAAATTCTTATGGTCGAGTGTTACGGAAAACACGAAAATGTCATGGGTAAGGTGGAGTAATGTTTGTAAAAGTAAGGTTGATGGGGGGTTGGGGATTAGGGAAGTTGAGGCTTTCAACCTTGCTCTTATGGCTAAATGGATTTGGAGATGTTTGTGTGAGAAAGGTGGCATCTGGACTGGAATACTTTAAGGCAGGTATGGAGATTTTGGATTACATCTGGTCTATGGAGAATACCCAAAATATACTGGTGGCTCCTCACTTTGGTGGAGGGACTTACTCAAAGTAAATCTTGCTTTCGGCGCGGGTAAGTTCGTCGACTTAATTTCATATAAATTAGGTTATGGTAACGAGACGTTTTTCTGGTTTTCTAGATGGTTGGGAAATACGTGTTTAGCATCTATGTTTCATGGTCTATGGAATGCGTGCAACAGAAAGTGGGAGAGGGTGGTGGATATAGGTGTTTGGGTGAAGGAGGTGTGGGTGTGGGACCTGGGCATGCCACTGTCGCAGATTCCTGTCTCGTTGGTACAATTAGATGATCTTAATGAGTTGATCTTGCTGGAAGCTCCGGTAATTGGGATGAGGGATAACATTATATGGTCGTTTGGTCAGGACAAGTCATTTTTGGTCAGGTCTGGGTACGACAAGCTGTTAAACAGTTCACTTCATGGTGTGTCTGATGATGATTGCAGGACTACTCTGAAACGTATTTGGAAGGATGCGTCTCCAGCAAAAACAAAAATATTTGCTTGGAGGTTGTGCTTGAACAGGTTTCCGACACGGGATAATTTACCTCACCGCGAATTGGTACTAAATACTCATGATATTGTTTGCCCCCTATGTTTTCTGTCGAATGAAGATGCCTTCCACCTTTTGTTCTCCTGCACAAAGAGCTCTTTGGTTTGGAACAATGTTTGCTCCTGTCTGGGTATTTATTATGTCCAGGTTGAAAATGTTTTTGATCATTTAAAGGTATGGATTTATAGGCTTAGTGGGAGGGTTGCTAAGTTGGATAATATTGTGGGGGTTTGGATTATAGTTTGCTGGGCTATTTGGTATGTTCGGAACCAGATAATGTTTAATGATGCGGTGTGGAATCCGGACGATACACTGCAGAAAGTTGAGTTGCTTTCTTGGTGGTGGATAGCTAAACGAAATAGACACCTTTCTTTTTGTGATTACTACGAATGGACATTATATCCGTGTAAATATATTTAGTTTAGTCATGTCTGGTGTGTACCTATGTTTGGTACGTTTTGGTGTATTTGGGTTGGGGTACCCCTAATACTCCTGTTAGAATGAATATTTTTGCTTATGTAAAAAAAATGTTTAATACCTATGTAGTAAAAATGTTTCTTTGTAGTTCCTTTGTTTTTGGCTTTAGACTCTTTTTAATCACATAAAAAAATCAATCACACATTTTAGTCGCAATTCCCTTTCTTTTTTTTGTAAGCAAGAGATTCAGTAAAACCGGACTAAGGGTTCTCGAACCTTGATTACAAAAAGACGACTAGCCAAAGCAAGTCGAAACAAAAATAAATTGCTAACCAATTGCTTCTACGATAGAACAAGCATCGGGTCTTTACAAAAATCATAGAAATTACAATTGGGATTGGCAATTTCACCTAACAAAGACCATTTCCAAGCCGAAATTTTAATATTCCAAACAATATCAAGAACGTTCCAACTTTGATCCTATAAAATGATGCCATTCCTAACAATCCAAATATTTCAAATCAAAGCCAACCAAATGACTCCGGCTTTCCCAATTTTCGCTCCTTGAGATTTACAAAAAAGATACCATCTCAAGAAGCTTTCTTTACAACACTCCGAGTTGTCCACCGTGATATCTACAAAACCAATCCACTCCCTAATTTCCCTCCAAATCAACCTCACCACCACACAACTCAAGAACAAATGAAACACGTTTTTTATATGATTTGAACAAAACACACAAAAAGAATTATCGCCGGATAAATTGATACCTCGAATTAAAAAATTATCTTTTGTAGGGAGCCTCTTCCAAAATAACCTCCAAGCGAACGCTTTTATACGCATAGGAACGACCAACTTCCAAAGCCTCCTCTACACACCCTCCGACCCCTCCCCCCCTCATTCTAACCATGAAACCAGAAGCAGACCCTGTTCCTCCCGATCTACCGTCCTGCAATGTGAAAGACCGCATACTGTCATCAGAAGAAGCAGCAGTGGCATACCTGAAGTCTGGTCCAGAATTCGGAAACCTGAAAAAACCAAAAAAAGTATTAAGGTCAGTCACAACAGGGCTGTTGTCCAACTGAGACAAGGCAGCGCTACTGCCAGTAGGCGAGGGAGTGTCGGTGACGCCAATAGCCCCACCAGCCAGTCCGTCAAATACACCAGAAGCGGCACCAGTTATGGCAGTTCCTAGAAGCCAGAACAGTCACGCAAGAGTGTACCGAGTAGCCAACGGCAGGATCGGGGAGCCAAACAACCCTGTCCTTCTCAGAATTAACAGGACCTTCATTAATAAGTAACAGGTTAAGGGATATACTAGAAGCTTCTAAGTTAATGTCCAAAGAATCCTCTACGCCATAATCATCCCATCTCCAACCCCCTTCCACCCAACCTCCCATACCCGCCACGGAAATGTATTGAAGACTAGAGACCGCATACAAAGTCGGATACATGTCCTTTAAACAATAATTACCCAACCATTTAGAATGCCAAAAGGAAGTCGTGAAACCATTGCCAATTTCCATTCTACAACTTTTCGCAAAGATGTCTTCCTCTAATTTTTTATCGATGGAACCTAAATCTTTCCACCACATCGATTTAGAGACCTTAGACCCAAGGTCACCACACCCCTTGAACATGCTCATACAAATGTCGCCATAACGAGCCCTCAAAATACTATACCACAAAGAGTTCGATCCTTCCAAAATCCTCCACCTCCATTTAAGGAGGAGAGCCACATTAAAATCCTCGATACTACGCACCCCTAAACCACCCTTCTCCAACGGCGAACACACATCCTTCCAAGAAATCCAATGAATCCTTCTCCGATCCTCCGATCTTCCCCATAAAAAGTTGCTTTACGAAGAATAAATTTCTTTGGCAATCTTCACCATAATTTTGTAAAAAGATAACATAAAGATAGACAAAGAGCATAAAACCGATTTAAGAAGAGTAATACAGCCCCCAAGGCTAAGCATCCTACACTTCCAACTAGAAAGCCTCTTCTTTATCTTGTTCACCAAGCCACTCCACATCGAAAATCTCCTTGGGCTAGACCCAAGTGGGATACCAAGAAAGTTAAAGCAACTTTCCTCCCTCCTACACGAAAGAAAACAAGTCGCGGCATCCAAAAAATAAGGATTCGATTTAATACCAATAAGTTTGCTTTTATGGTAGTTAATTCCCAATCCCGAAACTAGTTCAAAGCTCCTTAAAACTGCCTTAATAGCCCACATTTGCTTCCAGCTACTCCCACCGATTAACAATGTGTCATCCGCAAATTAAAGAATGTCGACCGAAACGCCCCTATCAACAAGAACTCCTCCATAATCCCCTATTTCCACCGCCTTTTTGACCAAGCCCGAAAGAGCCTCCACCACTATCACAAAAAGAAACAGAGATAGGGGGTCTCCTTGCCTTAACCCCTTCTCCACCTTGAACTCCTTAGTAGGGCTACCATTAACTAAAACCGACATATTACTATTGAAGACCAACAACTCCATCCATCTCATCCAAGTAACCCCAAAACCCATCCTTCTCATCATATATCTCAAAAAATTCCCATTGACTTTATCATAAGCTTTTTCAAAATCCACTTTAAAAAGGGTACACCTCTTACCTTCCTTTTTGTAAAAATCCACCAATTCATTTGCAACAAGAACTCCGTCCAAAAGTTGTCTTCCGGGAACGAAAGCACTTTGGCACGGAGAAATGATGGTATGCAAGGAGGACTTCAACCTTCCCGATAAAAGTTTAGTAAGCACCTTATATAAACTACCCACAAGACAAATGGGTCTATAATCGTCTAACCCAGTCGGATTAGGAACCTTCGGAACGAGCGTAAAAAAAGAAGACGGGATCACTTTCGCTAAAACCGTTCTCGAGTGAAAACCATTGAAGAAATTGATTAAATCTTCCTTAAAAATGTGCCAACATTTCCGGAAAAACAATATTGTATAACCATCGGGACCCGGACTTTTCGATCCATCATAACTCCAAACCGCCTCCGTAATCTCTTCCTCCGAGAAAGGAAGCTCAAGAGACACACTATCACTCATACTAAGTGTTAGAAGAGTAATAGTGTGGGTTATTTTTAATCGTATCCACAGGGATTGTTTGATATTAGATGCGTACCTTTCAATAGTTGCGATATTCTAAGTTAACGGTTTCAAAAGTTTCTCAATTGTTTTTAACATTCACTTGTAGCAAAGATTAATTGTTGACAAAGATTTTGTAAAAGTTTTGATAAAAGCATGTTAAGGTTAGGTTTCGCTAATCCTTTCCACGTATAAACGATTAATCAAGCATATGAACTCGGTTTTCGACCAATATAACAACGTATCCTCCCGACTAAGTTTATGTCTAAAGCGAAGTCGTGAGTATCGTTGTTTAGACCATTAGATGATGTCTCACGCTAACAATCTAAGCAACGATCATTAACATCAATACAATGCGAATAACAAATCCCAAATTTATGTCTAGAGTTTGGTTTTTAAGAGATAACATTGTTAGGTCATGATTTGTAAAGTCTATGTCTAGAGCAAAACAAATCACACATGGATCATTAAGAGAAAACAACATCATCTATATTGATCAAAGACTTTGTTCATATACAATAGATCAAAAGCAATACATAAAAATAGAATCAACTACATCTAACCTCAACATTGAGTGTGTAGCTACCACTTCTCATGGTAGATTGGATAACAAGTAAAGAGAGGAGATGAATAAGCATCCACGCCGAATAATCGAGAATGGATGCAAAATCAGCTTCTCCAAGTGAAAATACAAGCTTCAATGGTAAAAAGACTGAAAACCATGATTTTGGATCAAAATGAACAAAAGATCCCTAAAACAAAAAGTGAAATTCTATTTATACAATTCTGAAATCTGCAGTATTCGCACTGCGAGCAGATCATTCACACTGCGAATGAGGCAAAATGGAACCTTAAGTGCCTCTGAGACTTAAACCTCCCCAAGCAGAAATCGTGGGTTCGCACTGCGAATCATTCGCTAGCTTCATTCGCACTACGAATAAACTAGCGAGCAAACTGGAACTCTCTGCCTCCCTTCGCCAGCACCTTCGCACTGCGAACCAACCAGCGAGCCTTCGCTGGACCCTCGCCAGGAGTTCGCAGTGCGAACACATGGAAATTGCAAAACTGGAGCTACTGCCTCCATTCGCTGGCACCTTCGCTGTTACTTCGCAGTGCGAACCTTCGCTGGGCCTTCGCCAGATTGTTCGCACTGCGAACACCCTGTTGCAGCTAAAAACTCAGTGGAAAATTGCATTGGTTCCATGTGTTCACAATTTTGCTCCTTTCATGCCTATACCTGCACATTAACACACAAATTACAAGCTCCACACATATATTCCAATGTAAGCATTACAACTCCATTTACCGCTTAAATTCACAATTTACCGTTAGAAAGAAATGAAAAATGCCAAATATTCCATACAAATATATAACATGTTTGACATCTAACACTAAGCCTTTTAAAAGGAATACCATCGAGGTACGGTCTCTCTACCTCTTCTTCCAAGAATTTACAAGCAAAGTGATCCAAAACCTCCTTCTTTACCTTGGACACCGAATCCACCAAACCATTCTCCATATTGACCGAGCCAATATGATTGCATCTCCTTCTCCCTTTCATGACTCTATGGAAAAACCTATTATTATTATCCCCATCATTATTCCACTTCAATCTTGCCTTTTGAATTAACATATTTTCCTTTATTTGGAGATTAAGCCAAAACCGGTTTGATGCTTACTTCCTTTTAATAAGAATATCGTCTAGAGCATCCACATCAAGGTTGGATAACAAATCGTCCGCTTGATTCATATCCCTCAAGCTATCCTCCACACCCAAATCAAACCTACCAAAAACCTCCGCATTCCACCACCTAAGCCGATCTTTAAGGATTCTTAATTTCTCCTTTAAGAAGAAATCACTCCTACCGACCACCTCAATATTTTTCCACTCCTTTTCAACAAACAAGATAAAATTATTTTCCGAAAACCACTCGTTGTTGACTCTAAACGGTTTCGGCCCCCAATTCGCCCCATCCACCACCAACCAAATCGGACAATGATCCAATATCTCCCTTATCCCGATTAACTGACCAACCACCCCCATCTTTCCACTATAGCTTCTGATACTAAGAAACAATCAATCCGACTCATTGCCAACCCATCTCCACTGAACCAATTAAAATGTTTTCCTTTACATGGAAAGTCCAACAAATTACTACTATCGATAAAAGATCAGAATTCCTCCATCTCAGATCTCCTATAACCGACTGCCCTTCTTTTTCATTCTGTAGAGTTTTTGACCGCATTAAAGTCCCCACAAAAAATCCACTCGCCATCTATGCCTCTGCTTTTTAAAGCCAACAAATTATCCCACATTATCCTCTTCTTCACCAACTCACAAGAGGAATAAATGTTCACAATGTAATAAGTATGATTCCCCCACACAACCTTCACTCCCAAAAAACCGTCTCCTCTAAAACTATTGACAACATTAAATTTACCCTCTTTCCACAAGGTAATGAGACCTCCAGAACGACCGCTAGATTCCGAAAACGAAAATCCAATATCTTCATTACTCCAAAAATTCTTTATGGCACCCTCCTGCATCTTAGACATTTTTGTTTCCTAAAGCAAAAAAATGTCAGCATGACATTTTTTAATAACTTGACTTATTCTCCTTCTTTTCAACAAACTACCTCCCCCTCTTATATTCCAAGAGCCGATTATCATTGGGAACTGATTGTAATCCCCTTCCTTGATAACATTCTCACCTTGTTCTCATTCTCCTCCTCAATAATGTTTATACTATAAGATTTGCTCGGATTAACATTAGTCACGCCCAAACTAGAGATAACATTCCACAATTTTTTGCCAACATTGCTATCAAGATTCTCCCACAATTTAGTATTATTCCTAAGAATAACAGATTCTTCTGACTGATCCCTATATAGAACCGACCCCTCCCCACTGCCTAGCAAACAGATGCCGCAAAGCCCACTTTATGAGACTCCTCCTCCGCGAGCGAAACCAACTCTGAAACTCCAGGTTTGCTTCTGTTTTCTAGGGGCTTCATCTGCCTCCTCTTAATCCTCTTGTTGAACAAGTATACTGGTTCGTAACTAAGCCGGTATTTCAATCTTTTGGGCTTTCTAGTTTTGCAAGGAAAAACAGAAACAGAGCATTCTAAATTGCGAGAACAGACTTCGTTGGAACAAGTAACCTCAGTTCCTGAAGATCTTGATATCGGATCGCTGCTCGAAACAATATCCACCCTATAGTTAGAACTTCCAGAGTTCTCCTTCAAGAGGCCGACAACAGCATCAAATGAACCTTACGGTCCAGACAGCTTGAAATCGACTTGCTATCTGAACCACTATCGTACCTTCCTTATTCATCTCCCCACTGCCAGAATCTTCTACCTCCCTTACAGCAAAGTCATCAAAAAAATCTTCGTCGTCGTTCCTTTTATCACTAGCGTGACTATCCGCCCATTCATCCTCCGAATCACTTGACTGTTCAGACCCGTGTCTGGAAGTCTTAGAAGCAGAACCTTCCTTGATAATGCGCACCGGCCCAAAAGAATCTTCTCTCAACACCAACGAATATAGGCTACCGTCTATTACCACATCCATATTCTGAATAAGAACACAAGCATTCGACATTTTCACGAGGATCCTTCCCATATCGTAATTCTGCCCCTTCATTGTACTTTCGTCAACACTTACAAAAGAACCAATAGAATTGCCGACAGCTTCAAAAAATTCAGAATTCTAGCCATGGACCGGCACCCCGTATATCCTCACCCACATAACTCTAACGTCGTCGATGTCTCCCTCCTCCCAAGGTTTGATATCTGAAAACCATTATTTCCACCATAGTTCTCCCTCCCTTATCATATCCTGGATAAAACCTTCCTCCAAGTCCTCCAAAAGACAAAGGGAACCTCCCAACGACATGACTTTAATTGAGAAGATACCTTCAATCTCGATGCTTGTCTGCAAATTGTACGCAACACCCAGAATGAGAATCTTCCCCACAAAGGCCTCCTTCAATCTTTCCCTGTCTTCCTTTTTTGATTCATAATGAACCTAAACCGGCTTAACAATGCCCTGCCGTCCTTCTTCTCTCTTAGCCACTGCAGCTGCAAAGGTTTTGTTACGAACCACCTTATTACCTCTAAAAACAGTGACCCTGTGGGCATGGCTTGGCCGAAACCTGTCCTCCCCTGTAACTTCTTGCTTATGAGACCCAAAACCCCTTCCAAATCGCGGAAAATTAGCGTGGATTTTCTTACCGTCAATGATGATATTATCGAGTTTGACCGCCAATAATCTTGAATCTTCCGAGTCCCTAAACTTCGCAAAGCCGAAACGCTTACCGAATTTGTTCCTCTTTGGTGGTATAACCACCTCTACCATCTCCCCCTCACAACCGAAAAGTGCGAAAATATCTTTCGCCTTAATCCTGTCGGTGATTTCAGAGAAGAAAACTGAAAAAACCTCTTTCACTTCCTCACTGCTATCACCCCTTCCAACTAGGAAAAAGTCCCATCTAAGCACTTACCTGCGAGAACCCTTCCTTTTAACCTCCGTCCACTCCTTATTGCCAACCATTACACTTCGCAGAAGCAAAAGCCAAATAGCAAGAACAGAAAATCCAGAACGAGATAAGCTGCACAACCCGAAAATAAACACTAAGACCCAGTTAATCAACTCCAAAACCAAGGCCCCTAACCCTAAAGTTAGGAATTTAAGCCGAAGATTTCGAAGAAGAAAACTAGGTCATTGTGTACGTAACTGATTTGCAGGAGAAAACAAACTTACAAGCTTGCAAATGACGATTGAGATTTTAGCGAACAGAAACGTTGAAGAAAGCACCTCCGCCTTGCTCTCCACCTTGCCGAAGAAATTAACCCGTCGTGTGCCGCCGCTGAAGCTGCTGAGCCGGTAGCCCACGAAGAACTAAAGAGAGGTCTAACTCTCTCTCTCTCTCTCTCTCTGAAAACCATTATTTCCACCATAGTTCTCCCTCCCTTTCTAAATCGGTAAGATTCCACACCACAGAGGAATAAGGTATCCTAAAAAAATAAAAATAAAAAGATTAAAATTTTAGTAAAAAAAGAAAAGATCAAACATAAAATCTCAATAATTTCAAAATTTAAAACTTCATCTATCACTAGGTGCTTTTCCCGACATTAAGTTATCCATAATCATATTTGTCATTTTTTTTATTCTAATTCTTATTTATCACAAATTAATTAATACATTTATATACTCGCTAACTCATCAATATATCATTTCTTTTGAATTAATAATATCATAATTTAATCATGTTTTTGAAAAACTTTTTTCACGATTATCCAATTTAACATTTTTTAACTGTTTATTTCATTTTTCAGGAATATCGGTAATTTTATTTTTTTTATTAATATTCAAAATGAAGATTTTGGATAAAAGGAAGAAAGAATAGAAAGAGAAAGTCAGTGTATATAGTTCAATATATTTTTAGACTTAATTGTAATTATGATCCACTATTTTGTATTTTTTTGGATTTTGATCACTCTATTTTAAAAACTACGATTTTGATCCTTTTATTAAATTTTGAGTTTAATTTTAGTCTCCTATCCATGTTTAGATTTTTTTTAATAATGTGACACTATTTAAAATGACATGTAAATGCTAGGTCATTTTAAAAAAATTAATTTAAAATATTTTTATTAACTAGAATAATTAATTAATTAGTCAAAATTTTAAATTAAACATTTGAGCCTAAATTTATTGGCCCATGTCTTTTGTCCATTTTTCTAACCCACAATTGAAATGTTGCTTTTGTTTCACATACAAAAGCCAATTTGGGAAGTCTAAAAAACGTTTTAGTTCACTTTTAGTTCAATATGTAACAGCAAGTAAAGAACACACTTCTCCCCCCACTACTACCTTCGCACCAGTACCTTCCAGTATATATACCATACCACGTCCAAAGGTAGCAATATCATTCAGATAAAATTCATTATTTAGTTTTTATCCAATCAGATCAGCACAAAAATGAGTATGAGTATGCATAAAGCTTATATAATTCTGATAACCTTAGAGTTAGGTTCAATTGGAATTAAGTATCAAAGTTTAAACACAAATCCTTTCCAACAATCATCTCCAACTATCTTGCTCTTTTTTTCGTCTATCTTTTGTCACGTTCTAGCATCCACAGCTGACATCACCTTGCCAATCACTATGATCATATTTCACATTTCTGGCGTTGTTGGATGTGAGACACTTTTGTGGATTCTCATCCCTCAGTTTTGGAATTGGTATATCATTAACATATTCCTTTTAATGGCTACTTGGTTTTGTTTCTTCAACTGCATTAGTAGTTGCATCACTAAACTTCTCCTTCTTCTAACACATTCAAATGCTGCTATTACTGATCACCCTCCGAATTCGGAACCATCCCAGGTGTAAGATTTGTAACATGTTATGCAAACATTCACGACGCTTCGTTTGGTTGATAGTGTTTTACATTTCTGTTTCTTCTTAGTATTTACTGTTTAGTTTATGTGTTGTTGTTCATCCAATTAGAGCAAGCCCTATGTTTCAATATATTGACCATTGTCCTCTTTTTAATGCTGCCGGCTTATGTTTACTTTTTCTTATTATAGAATTTGAATGTGAGCCTAACTCAATAAAAAATGCTACCTACTTAATGATTGTCTAGGCCATATCACATTACATGTTTCAAAGCCATTTGCCTAAACTAGGTTGTCATGAGTGTTAAATTAAAACTTTTTTTTTTTAACTTATCATTTCTCTAAACATGTACCATGCATTTGGTGTATTAAACAATTTGTTGAATTTTTTTTAATATAACATATTTTTTTAAGAAAATTCCCAAAAAAAAACAAACATTTGAAAAGATTTACCAAAATGGCTATCTTTGGAAGATCACGTGGGACCCCTCAAGACCACTACCTTTCCGCTTAACTCTTCTCAACGTGGGGCCAGGAAACAAGTTAATAAAATTATGAAATTTAAAAGTCTTTGCATGCTAAGTGGGTCCAGCAAAAGAATCTTTAATATAAGAAATCTATGTGTTGTGGTAAACACAATATTAACCTTTGTTTTTAAGATGTCACCTCACAAAATTAGGGGCAAATTGAGTCCAAAACCAACAATTTTCAACCAAATCATCTTCTAATTCAATACTAACTATGTCATTTGCACTACACACCCTTAAGGTTGGCCCAAACGTGACTGAACAGTGCCAATGCAATTCACCTTTTCAACTTTCCAACATTTTTTACTTTTTCTCTTTTTTCAATGTATCAACTTTTTCTCTGTCTCTCACTCCTTTCACTCTTTCTCTCTCTCATCGTTCCTTTTCTCTTTCTGACTCTCTTCTTCTTCCTCCTTCTTCTTCTTCCCTCTTCCTCTTATTCTTCCTTCTTTATCTTTTCCTATAGAAATCAATAGAAAATTTGCAACATTGATTTATAAATCGAAATGATTGTCTTTTGAAAAACAAATCTAAATTTGTTATCAACAATATTGCTTTGGGAATTTTTCGTCGTAAGTTCTCTCAATCTCTCTTTTGCTAACCATTATTTTGGTTATCTCATCGATGTTCCCTAATCATTCATGTGAAAATCGTTAACTTTTCTGGTGTTTAATTTATGTCACAAGTGAAAATGGTGGAGAAGACCGGCGCCGATAGGAAGGAAGAGATGGTTACCATAGAGTACACCATTAACCTCCATAAACGTCTCCATGGATGGTAATCCTTCACACTCGCTCTTTATTGTCGTGTTCTGTTTCGATTTATTTGAATCATTATTGTTGTTTTTCTGCAGAAATGGGTTTCAGAAACTGGAGAAGATTAAAGAGTGTTTTTTCTCTTTCCTTTATGATTGGTGTGTTTGGTTTTTTGGTTGCGTGATGAATAAATGTGGCAGTATGAGCTTGATGTTGTTCATTTTATTGGATAAAGTTGATTGTTGTTTGCAATTTCCAGATCTGTGTTGAAAATGTGTTAAAAATTATAAACCATAAATCAAAATGTATTTTCCAGATCTGTTTCCGATATTGTTTAAAGCTGATTTGTTTCCAGATCTGTTGACCACTTTGTTAATTTGGAGCATTTATGATGAACTACAACAATGTTAAATGAACAGCTAATGGATCAAGGGAATCTGATGATGGATGACACAGATCAAGCCATTGAGAGGGGAAAAAGGTTGGTTTATACCTTGAATATCACTATACTTTTCTTCCAAATTCATAGTCTGCTACTGATTTTATAATTTACTATAGTATTTTATTTGTTCTAGAGTGAAACGACTCATATTATGCTTTCTTACTTCCATTGTCGTGATAATAGCAGTTGGTTAAGTAAATATCTGGAAACGCACAAGCACTAAAACATCTATTCTTCATCAATTGCTAATATTCCATTTGAGCATACTAACTGGTATGATATTGAAGTAAGTTTACACATGAACCATGAATTAGATGCAGCTCAAGTTATTTATTGAAGTAAGTTTTACACATGAAACAACTATTCTTCATCCATGTTTTCTGACAAGGATATACTTAATACTCCGCATTTGAACGACGCCGTTGGATTGTGGCGCCATTGGATTATGAGTGATGCCATATTTTGCTTATTTCATCATGTGATTTGGTATTGAATTCGCCTATTTCAGAAGGTAAATGTTACCGATAAGTCAATTTTGATGTCCAATGCTTATGTTTAAAATTGTTCCAAATCTCATATTCAATTATATAGAACCTTCTTATAATGTCTTTATTCTGATCTAAAGTTTTTCTTATCATTAAATTTCATAGGTAGAGCTTCTAATTTCCTCCACATTGAAGATGACAAGCATTACCACTCAAGTGTTGTTTATGCTGCTGCACTACACTCCATTAGTCTTCCATTTTGAATGTTACCGGTTGGGCCTACTGCAGATGCATGTTCTATTTGTAGGGCTGTGGATTTTCATGAACTTATTCAAATGTTATCAGGGACTAACCCCTCTATAGGGTATTGGTTCCCAAACATGCATTACATTTAGTGTGGATGGATCTAAATTTGCTGCTGGTGAGTTGGTAAGTGTCACCGTAGATTCTAACAAATTGCATTTTTTTACTTTGGTGAGTTGTACTGTTACACAACTTTCATAATTTCTATTAACAACCAAAATGTCCCTTTCAGGTATAATCTTCTGCGTAAAAAGTTGCCTGCCACATCATTGAAACTTTAGTATGTTTTTATTCCCGCATCACCAAAATTCATGGTTTAGGAGACTGTTTAGTGTTTTGTTCTTATTACATTTCAGGTTGAGTGAGATTCACTGGGATGCTTTTGTTCTGCTAAAAATGCTGGGTGCACTACAACTCTGGAGACATACCCTGGAGTGAAGCGCATTACAATTAAGCCACAGACTGACAGATGGATTTTCCTTGAAAATAACTCTGGTATCATTGTTTTGGCTGAAGGTCGTTTGATTAACTTGGGATGTGCTAGCGGTAACCCAAGTTTTGTCATCTCGTGCTCTTTCACTAACCAAGTGATTGCTAAGACTGATATGTGGAAAGAAAGGACTTCTGGAAAGTATGAAAAGAAGGTGTATGTTTTGCCTAAGCACCTTGATGAGAAGGTGGCTTCTCTTCATCTTAACCAACTTGGAGCTAAGCTTACCAAGCTTTCTAAATACCAGGCAGATTACATCAGTGTGCCGGTTCGTTTTAATCAATTTTTTGTATGACGTTCGTTTTGTTATTTTATAAGAATATTCATTAAAAGAAAATTTGGTAGGAGAGATAGTTAAGGAATGTTTACAGTTATATTTAGGTGATGTTATGAAATGTTTGGCTGATAGAGGAGTGGATAGGCCATCCACTGATGATGTTTTGCAGAATCTATTAATGGCAATGCAACTTCTGAAAAATGGTAGGAATGTACAAACTGTTAAGCAGGAATGAAGACCAAGTGTTGAAATGAACAAGCAAATCCTCTTAAAACCAGTCCCTTAAATGAGTTATTAAAATACGATTTTAGGTTATATAACCATCTTTATAACAATTGCATGGAAAGGTATTCAAAAGCACATACAAACATGATTTCAGAGTTTGGATCACACTTGCAATTTATGATTGAACATAATACATTAGAAATGAAACACCCCAGCCTCTTATTTTTTTAGTCTCAATAATTTATTAATTCATTAACTTTCTATTAATGAATATTCCTATCAAATAATGATGGAAAGTGACCAGAATATTTCAATTAATGAGTATTTTTAATCTCATATTTTTATAAGAAGGTAAATGATGGAAAGTTCATAATCTTTTAATAAAAAAAACGTGATTTTAATTTTAGGATTATGAATTTTATCCCAATCCAATTATTGTCTTTTATTCTTATGTATAATATGTAATTAAAACTTATTTTAAAATTAAATATTTTTAATAGAAAATAGATTCAATAGTGTTTGGATATAGGTTGAAATAAATTCTCACGTGGCGTCATTGTGATTTTACCAAAAATAACTATCATAATGAAAAATAAACCCATTATAAGGTTTTTCACAAGTCATCAATATCTTAACATATTGGAGGTGGTAGAATAATAGGCTATAGTTATGAATAATGCACATAACTTAGAAAGTTATCCTAGTGTGAGTGATTAATCATTTTGATTTGATAAGTGATAAATTAATTTTAATATCATAAAATAATAATATTAAATATATTTAAATAGTGATTAATCATTTTGATTTGATGAGTGAATCATCATTTTAAATTATAATTTAATAGCATTAAATAATAATATTAAGTATGTTTTATCTTCTATATACAACAACGTTCTTTCTTAATTTATTTAAAAGTTTCTTTAAAATATTGATACTATATAATACAATTATATTATATGTTATTAATAATCTCTTATAGTACAATTATATTTATCAATAACTATATATATGTTATTAATAATCTTTTATAAATTAAAATAAATATTTTAGAAATATTTGTGATATATTTATCAATCAATTTCAAATATGTTAGTTTCAATCATTTATAAATATTAATTTTAAAAGTGATGTCTTTCTTTTTATTTATTTTTATTGTTTAAATTAATGTTCTATTTTTTCGGTTATATTTAATAACGCACGGATATCTAGACTAAAATTCGTGTGAATACACGGGTTATTACATTTTCGTCCAATCAAAGAAAATAAAATTAAATATATTCAAAATAATGTATGAATCCAAACACAAACAAAATGTATTTATTTATGTTACTAATATTAATTTATATAATTAAAACAATATTTACAAATACTATGTTATTAGTTGATATTTATAAAACTAAATGATTGCATAAATATTTTTATAAAAACAATGTCAAAACAAAATTAATCGTTACATACGCGAAAATATACGGTTGATCCAAATATTTGTAAAATAATATATGTGTTTTTTTATTATTTTTGTTAATAATATAATGTAGTACACACAAAGAATTTTTACCACATCAAAATAACTAATAATAAAAGCATATCAGATGAAGGTGGGAACAATATAATACACTTAAAGTAGTATATCTTCTGTCTACGAAAAAATAATTTGTAAAATATAATATAAAATAATTGCATTTATTCATTTTTGTTTATATCATGTTCCATTATAAATGATAGTTAATTTGTATTTAAGAGACATTAAATGGAAATAAAATGTTACCATTATTTAATGTATAAATGATGGTTAATTTGTCATTCATAATTATTAAAAAATACTAAAAATATTTATTTTTAAAAAATAAATATAAAACACGGGTATTACGGGTTAAAAAAATGGAACGTCCACCAAATAAATTTTTAGTTTAAAGAAATCATATTTGGTCATTATAAATCCAACATAATTTACGGATAAAAAAAAATGGAACGTCTAATATTTTTAGTTTAAAGAAATTATAAAATTTTATTTAAAATAAATTATAAAATATAAATAAAAGTGTATATCATTGAACAAAATAATATTTGTTTACGGGAAAAAATACATTATTGATTCAAGTATTTTTATATAGATTCAACTATATAAAACAAACTTAATGTTTATATACGGGATCAAATTCGTTGTTAATTATTTTATTAATACATACGGGAAAAATATCATTGTTATAAGGGGAACATGAAGTTATTAATCAAAATATTGAATAATAATGGGAAAAAAATTTATTATTGGTTCTAATATTTTTTTAATTAATGTCAAAACACAAATAATATTTATATAAAAAATAATATTTTCTTGATAAATAAATCATTATTTCTTTTAATAACAACTGATACATTTGTATTAGAAAATTACAAAAATAAATAAATTATGAGACAAATTTGTCTCATTGATAAATATTTAAAAATAATAAGAATATTTATAAAATATATATAAAACAAACTTATTACGGGTTAATAAATAAATGGAACGTCTACTGTGTCTAATATACGCGATCAAATTCGTTGTTGATTAAATTCGTTGTCAAAATATACAGGATCAAATTCGTTGTTGATCTAATTCGTGTCAAAATATACGAGATCAAATTCGTTGTTGATTAATTTATTTATATATATGGGAAAAATATCATTGTTATAAACGGAAACAATTTTAATACAAAATTATAGACATTACTATATGGGAAAAATATCATTGTTATATACAAAATTATATATTGTTGATTCAAATATTTTTTTTGATGGAATGAATTATAGACATTACTTTATTTAATCTTTTAAAATAATAACTTTTTTGGTTGAACAATTTAAATTTTTAAATATCATTTTTATTATATTTTAAAATAAATGCGCGTACCATACCAGTACCCGTGCGAATGCACGGGTATCCCACTAGTTAGGAGGAAACTTAAGTCAAAGAACCATGGTACCATTCCAGGAAATCTCATTTCTTTTGATCCTGGACCTAGCAGGCTGGAAGTTTTGCCTAATTCTCTTTTGATTCAGAATGCGCCTAGTTTGTTACAGAATGAGACTAACAAAATTTATGGTGAGAATTAGGGGGAATCTGATATTATCAGGAGTAATCTTAGGATGTTGGATAATTTGGGTTCTAATGTCGGTGACAAATTGTGGACTGTAATTTCTGGTTTAGGAGTTGTGGGCGGTGCCTCGGCGAGAGATTACAAGCTAAGGTTAGATGCTTTGGAGAAAGAAGATTTTAATAGAAAGGTAGGAGGGATGAAGAAGAATAAAGTGTTAAAATGATTTTGGGAACTTTGAACATTAGAGGGGGAGGTAGTAGAGCTAAGAGGAGCAGAATTTCTCAGTTAATATCTAAAGGTAATGCTGGTATTTTTCTGCTGCAGGAAACTAAAATTCAAGATTTGTCTGATTCTATGGCGAGGAGTTTTTGGAGGAAGGAGATAGTTGATTTTTCTTTTTCTAATTCGGAAGGTGCTTCTGGAGGTTTGTTGATTTTATGGAAGGTTGGTTGTTGTGAAGTGATTTGTAGTATCAAGGGAGCTGACTTTTTGGGTATCAAGATAAGGTGGAATAACGTCTTGTATTACATTGTGAACGTCTATTCTCCTTGTGATATAATATCAAAGCGTATTTTGTGGCGTAGTTTGTTGGAGCTGAAGGCGGGCAAGGTAGATGGAGAGTGGATTATAGGAGGAGATTTCAATGCGGTCAAAAGTCTTAGTGAACGCAAAGGGAGTTCGGTGAGAAGTGGTATATCGGAAAATGGTGAATTTGCGGACTTCATTTCGGCTAGTGACTTGATCGATGTTCCTTGTAGAGGGAAGAAATTTACTTGGTATGGTGGTGGTGGTAAGTCTTGTAGTAGGATTGATCGTTTTCTTGTGGATAGTGATACTATTGATAGATGGGGGTGGTGGGTCAATTTATTGGTGCTAGAGATATTTCCGATCATTGTCCAATTTGGCTTATTTTTTACAAATCAAATTGGGGTCCTAAGCCTTTTAAAGTTAACGATGAGTGGTTCAATAACAAAGATTTTATTCCTTTTGTTGAGCAAGAGTGGAAGATGTTGGTGGTAGAGGGAAGAAGAGATTTTGTCTTTAAGGAGAAACTTCGCTTGCTTAAAGAGAGGCTTAGATGGTGGAATCATAACATCTTTGGGAAGATTGATTTGGAGATAGAGGATGAGGTGTTTAATTTAAACTTAGGTGATGATTTAGAGGATGAGCTTGGGGCTATAGCGTTGGAGGATAAAAGGAGGGCGAATAGTAAGTTTTGGTTGAATCTCAAAATTAAGGAGAGCATGTTAATTCAAAAATCGAGATTAAAATGGCTTAATGAAGGAGATACTAATAGTAAGTATTTTCATCGGGTAATGAAATAGAGGCGGAGGCGCAATTTTATTGGTTCCTTCATTTTGGAAGGAAGTAGAGTGGCTTCGGTGGAGGAGGTCAAGGAAGAAGTTAGGGAACATTTTGCCTCCAAATTTGTGGAGTCGGATCTTGTTAGGCCGGTTCTTGATGGGTTATCTTTCAAATCTCTTAACCTTTTCGAGAAGTCTATGCTTGAAACTCCATTCTTGGAAAGTGAGATTAAGGAGGCGGTTTGGGGTTGTGAGGGGACGAAGAGTCCGGGCCCGGATAGTTATACTTTTTTTTTCATTAAAAAGTGTTGGTATTTCTTGAAGGGTGATTTCATTAGTTGTTTCGAGTATTTTCATTCGGAGGCTACTTTATCTAAAGCCTTTCCCTCCACTTTTTCTTAATTTTGGTTCCTAAATCTTCGAATCCTTTGGGTTTGGATGACTTTAGACCTATTTGTCTTGTTGGTTGCGTTTACAAAGCCTTGGCTAAACTTATTGCGGCAAGATTGAAAAGGGTTTTAAACTCTATTATCTCGCAAAGTCAAAGTGCTTTTGTTCCGGGTAGACAATTGTTAGACCGTGTTCTTGTTGCTAATGAATTGGTGGATTATGCTTCGAAGGAGAGGAAATAATGTTTGCTTTTTAAAGTGGATTTTGAAAAGGCTTACGATAAAGTTTCTTGGAGCTTCCTTAGGTCTATGTTAAGGAAGATGGGCTTCGGGGAGGTTTGGATGAGGTGGATGGAAGCTTTGATTTTCTCTAGCAAGATGTCGGTTTTGGTCAATGGGAGTCCGACGAAGGAATTTGTGGTTGAGAGAGGTTTTAGGCAAGGAGATCCCCTTTCTCCATTTCTTTTTGTTATTGTAGCAGAAGGATTAAGAGGAATTGTGCACAAGTCCGTGGAAAATGATAATTTCAAGGGGTTTTTCTTTAATAGGGAATGCTTTGTGGGCATTCTTCAATTTGTGGATGATACCTTATTGGTAGGCGATAATAGTTGGAAGCATATTTGAGCGATTAAGGCGGTTTTGATGGGATTTGAAATGGTGTCGGGCCTTGGAATTAATTTTCAAAAAGCAAGCTTATCGGTGTGAATATTAGTCTCAATCGGTTGGATGCGACTTCTTGCTTTCTTTCTTGTAGGAAGGAAGTTAATAAGTTTTCTTTCCTTGGGATACCCATTGGTCACCTATCCAACAACGCCTCTTTGTGGTAGGGATTGATATCGAAGTTGAAGAAGAGGCTTTCTTGTTGGTCTAACCGTTTGCTTAGCTTTGGTGGTAGGTTGACTCTTTTGAAATCGGTTCTTTCTAGTTTATCTATCTTTATGCTTTCTTTCTACAAAGCACCAGTAAAAGTTGTCAAAATTATTACATCGATCCAAAGTAATTTTCTTTGGGGTAGCTCGGAGGTGAAAATGTGTATTCATTGGGTTGGTTGGAATTCGGCGTGTCTTCCGATTGATAAGGGTGGCCTTGGCCTTCGTCGGGTTGATGATTTTAATGTGGTTCTTCTTCACAAATGGAGATGGAGGAGTTTGTCGGAAAAGAATGCTCTTTGGTTAGAGGTGCTAAAGGCTCGTTATGGTGATATATCATTGAAAATAGTGAGATCGGACTGTGTCAATTTAAAGAGAGTTAGTTCTTCGTCATGGTGGAGGGAGATCCTTAAGTTAGGCAATTATTTCCCGGAAGATATTTTCGTTCCTAATTGTAAATTTACTATAGGTAATGGCTTCACTTCTTTTTTTTGGCACTCTTATTGGATTGGGGACTTTTGCCTTAGGGATAAGTTTCTAAATTTATTTAACGAATCTCACTTGAAGGATGTCTCCTTCGCTTGCATGGGGGGTTGGAACGGTGAGAGGTGGACTTGGGGGAGACTTGGATTTGATGAGAGCAGTGTGGATGGTTTTTTTGGCATTGACAGCAGCAGTTCCGCTCAGCAGTGTCAAGCGGATTATATGCAGCAGGATCAAGAACAGAGGTCCTCAATTGATTTTGCTGCAATTCTGGTTCATTCTTTCAGTACTGTAGCAGCGCATCAGTCTCATGTTGGTTCTGCGGCTACTGGTTTTGTGAACCAGTATGGAGGTATTGCGCACGAAATTGCTGTGTTATGTGATCTGCTGAGAGAGGCCGGGCCGGTGGGGGTAGGGGACGATCGGGTAAGCTGGACTTTGGAATCATCGGGAGTTTTCTGGCTGCCAGTTTTATATCAATTTCGGATGCTTTTCGGATCTCTTATGGCCCTAGTAATGAATTTGATGAAGCTTTCCCTTTAATTTGGAGAATGGAAGTTCCGTATAAGGTTAGGTGTTTTGGTTGGAGAGGCTTTTTTAATAGACTCCCTTCTAAGGTTAATTTATCCTTTAGAGGGTGTCATTTTGTAAACGATAATATTGATTGTGTTATATGTCGTAGCTCTTCGGAGTTAACGGTTCATTTATTTTTGGATTGTAATGTCTCTAAATTAGTTTGGAAGTAGGTGGCGGATTGGATTGGTTTTGTCAATATTGAAACTACCAATTTGAAAGAGAGCTTTCTGAATTGGTGTCGTTTTAGCAAACGGATGGGAATGAAGAGAGGGAAGGAAGGTTGTGTTTGGTTGGCAACTAGTTGGCAACTAGTTGGCACTTGTGGTTGTTGAGGAACGAAATTATTTTTAGGAACGAAACGTGGAATGTTTTGGATGCGGTGTGGAGCATTAAAGCTTTAGTATGGAGATGGTCGTTCATCGGGAAGATTACACACCCCAATTGTAACTTTTATGAATTTTCCAAATTTCCTCTTTTTTATTTATCGTAAAGGGCAATTGGATTGTAATTTTATTTTGTCGAGCTTTGTCTCGCTTTTTGTAAGCAGGTTCGAGAACCCTTAGTTCTCTCATTCAATATATTCCTTGCTTATAAAAAAAAGGGTGGCACCATATGGGATGGCGCCTCAGTTAAGAGGCAAAAGCCATACCATATGGTGCCTCAGTTAAACTGGGGATGCCCTAATTTTTTTATTTTCTGCAAAGGGGAGAGATGGCGCCTTAGTTCATTTTTTTTTTTTTTTAATTTTTTGTTTAATTTTTGAAATGAAAAATGTATTAGAAATAAAATTAGGGTAGTCATAAATACATCAGAATGTTAAGGACAACCATTAGTACAATCGGTGGTAAAAAAAAAAATCAATGATCGTGCCTATCTAAACGTCCACCGGTTCCACATGCAGGGGCTCTTGCGCGACATCTTTCTCTACCACCACGATTTTTTTGAGGTGTGGCTGGTCTTTGCGTCTGTTGAGATGGCCCCGACGCATCAGACGATGGCCCTGGCGCATGAGACCAATTCTGAAGCATCTGTCCCCAATACCCGGGGGGGTTGCCGCCGACGACGCTTCCGTAATCCAGCTGCATGCCCATGTTTGCGTAGTATATATGGGGGGGGGGGTTGGCCGAAATGTTGCATTGATGGGTGTTGGTACTGATTTAGTGGTTGATGTGGGGTTTGGTAGTCGAAAAGTGGGTGGGTGTGTTGGCTTTAGGACGAGTGTGGTTCTTGGTTGTAGGAAGATGGGGTGTTCATTTGTGGGGTGCTATGGTGGACTGGGGTGGGTTCGAAAGTCTCGTCAGGGCTATAGGCGGGATGGGGGTAGGGGTAAGGGTTTTCTTGTTGTGATTGAGTAGGTGGCATGCTAGGGTAGGAGTAAGGCTCTTCTTGTTGTTGGGTATAGGTAGGTGTATGATGTTTGGCATATTGCTGGGTAGGCTGCTGCGAGGAAGACGCACGGTGGCGGGGGTCAATGAGATACGTTGACTGAGAGAGGAATGGTTGCGGTGTTGTAAACAACCTAAACCAACTCATATATTATTGCGTTGGAATAACATCTTCTACAACGGGGTCGATTAAAACGTGCTGGTGTCAATTCTTCTAGTGTTGGCACATGTCTGTTGCAATGTTAGTCCACTCACCCACTGCCTACTGGGTGTAGACTCTATGCAGATGCCACTTTCCCAAACTTGTAGGAGCCATCGAAATATCCTGATACATTCCGAACTAAAGTTTGACTCGATCGCTCTGATGCATCTCCACAGCGGTGAACCGGATGATGGGCATTTTTGAAGTCCACACAGTAGCATCATTCGTGTTGGGTTGGTGGTCGTCGAGCCCCTCGTACGGCCTCCAGACAAACTACAGTAACACAATGTTTAATGAGAAATTGTATTGTGCTTTAAAGAGTTAGAAATATTTATGTAAGTATTAGGGAAATTTACGTCGTCTGGGCCAATGTGATCTAGTAGGCTGCGGTAGACTGTTATGGCATTCCTGGGATTTCGATTGTAGCTCATTCCCGGAACTGCCCACCTGAAAATGTAGTTAGAGATGAATTAGTTACTACTAAATATTTCATTAAAGGACATAGGCGCAGGGAAATGTACAAGCTTACCTTAATGCGTAGGGGAATGCGAAAGGGTTCCGGTTAATTGGAGCTAGTGTTGGCATTCTCGACCAACCCCACGCCTGAAGGAGATAGGCGCAACCATAAAATGTATAAGCGTCTTTTATTGCAGTTTTGCAGAGTGAACTATACAGATGGGCCAGGACAGCTGAACCACAAATATATGTGTGGCATAATGATTTGATGCGAAGAAATAAAACGGGTCGCCCTAACAACACCCGTATTCACACGGAGATGGATGCAGCAGACAAAATGGTGAGGTTGTGTGGTTTGTGCCGGCAGCCAGGCCACAATCGTACCAAGTGTCCAAATGTGGGCTCTAGCACAGCTTCATAGTTTCAACTGTAAACTTGTCTATTTATAACAACAACAATTTTTATTTCATTGATGGCATGCTTAACTGATTACAACGACATAACATAACATAATAGAACATAACTTCATAGCTAAACATCAACAAATAACAATCAACGGAACCTAATACCAAATCAGAAAATAAAAATAACAAACCCAAACAAAACAACTCATAGAATCAGCTTATCTAGGAAATTACAACCATCAACTTAATTTCCTGTTCTAACATCATCATCATGAGGACGCCAGCATCATTTTCCACTTTCCTCCAAGTCCGGGTGACTCCGTCTGGACGAGGCTTCTCAACCAGCCTCTCAATCTTCCTGATCTTTTCACCTGCATGAAATTCATCTGCTAGCCAGCGGCGAAGTTCCCTATGCAAATGTTCCAACGTCTGGGTGTTCTAGAGTAGCATCTTCATCGGAGGCTTGACAGCTGAGTATACAACTAGGGCATCTCTTTTCATCAGTGGAAATTCTGGAAACGGTTCCTCCGGTGCTGATGATGATGACGACGGACGGAGATTTAACCACTCAGACATGGTGTTGAGAAGGGGAGAGTTTGGGATATTGGTGAGGGAAGGGAGGAAATTAGGGTTTTGGTGACAAGTGTTGTGCAATAACAAGTGAGGGTGAACCCTTATTTATAGCCACATGATACCCTATTAAATAATATAATTAATTATATATTAAAAAATTAAAATTTTAATCGTTAAAAAAAGGGCATTGCACTGAGGCGCCATCCCATATGGCGCCTCCCCTGAACAATTAGGGCACCCCAAATACACAGAGGCGCCATCTCATTTGGCTTCTAGGTTTTTTTTTTTTTTAATTTTTTTGCCTGAGTCGCCGTCCCATATGGCGCCTCAGGTCTTTACTTTTTCCAAAAATACGCCACTTTGGTAATTTATTTCAACTGTTTGTTTTTTTGGTATTTTTGTTGAAAAAATAGGTTATATTAAAAAAAAATTCCAATTTGGTTCTCCAATTAATGAAATTCTTATGTTTCATTCTCCATCACATTACATATTATGGAATGGATTGACCAATCCAAAATTATGATTGAGATTTGGATGACTTATGTTGCTCTGCGATGCAGGTCGATTTTTTATTTTTATTATTTTATAATTATTGTAGTTTAAATTTTTTTTAAAAATATATATAAATATTTTTTACATTGATTGTATTTTTAATTTAAAGTATGTCACATTCTTAATTAACAAATAATTGAAGTAAGAAGAATTGTAGATTTGTGAAGTTAAAATAAAAGAAAATAAATTTTTTCAACGGTCCAAGATAAATGATTAAATTTGTAGAGATGAGATAATTTACAACCTACTTTATACCTATGTGTTAGAAGATATACTTAACATCACAAAATCACATTGAGAACAAAGTTTCATAATTAGAGTTGTGTTTTTATATCTCAAAGTCAAACAAAGACTCGATATATTGAGACATAACTCTATAAAAATCATGTATAAAATTATTGTGCAAGGATGAGTCAAATATATCAATTTAATTTGATGATCTTTTATTTATATTTGAGATTGGGAGAGATTAAATTGTATTTGATTAGAAATAAGATGTCATGAACAATGTGTGAGAAATGATGATTTCATCAAGAGATAAATAAGTAAACAAATAATATTAAATGACATAAATAATTGTTAACTTAGTTCGGTGCAATTATCACATACGTCTGAAAGACAGTAATCAAATAAAAACAAATTTACTAATAAGAAGTATTCAATGGTACACACGATCTTAGATGAACTCTCTTGGTTCGAAGTCATTTTTTAATACTACTAGTGAATTTCAACTCAGACTCCCCTTAATATGAGATCCCTTCACTTCCACTAAAAATCTCCCAAGTGTTCGTCAAAATCAATAATATGAACGTGACAAACTTCATGATTACAAACTAAAATTCTATCACTCCTAAGTAGTGATCACTACTACTACATTGGGATGTTGAATAGTTTGTGTTGTCTTCATCTGTGTCACTAAATATATGAACAAGAAAGATCATATTAGTATTAAAAATGAGCTTAAAGATGCAAACATCACCAACTTTCAAGTTATTATCTTTAATGAATTTCCTCCATTTCCTTGAGTTTAAATATTATTCTTAACACAGACATCTTGATTGAGTACCTCACGAACTAATCCATTATCCAACACCTGAAATCTGCTTCAGGTTATATGTTTAGAATGATATTGTTGCCGCACTTGCAGCTGGAACAATGGGTAAACTTTTTGGATGGGTAACCATGGATTTACTGAAGATGAAAAATATTGAAGTCCCACATTGATTTTTTTATCAAATATAATTAGTGTTTATATAGTTCTTTCATACATATTTCATTATCATCTTGGTACTGAACTCTGTCATACCCCAAATTTTGACCACCAAGATTTCCCATCATTGTACAAATCACCATCACAATATGGATGTACTTATATGCCTCATCAGTCTCCCCAAAGATGGGTGAGCTTTCACTACAATCAAGATTTAGGGTTTTGAGCCCTCTCAGAGCACTTAGACAAGGGATCAATCAAGAAATGTCATGATCTTCAACTTGTCTAACCTCTCAAACATCCACAAAGGATCAAGAGGACTCCCACATCAAGAATCAAGCACAAGGTTGCAGCATTCCAGATGGATCAAGCCTCAGGATCGCCAGTGTCACCAAATTAGGGTTTTGGTCGACTGAGGCCTCCAGATGAAAATTTTCATCTGGGCATGAGCCAATGCCTCAATATTTGGTCCATTAAGCTCAAAAGGATCTCAAAAGCCCATCCACAATGGCAAAATCACCTTGAGGGTCCATCTATCAAAAAATCAGGAATTAGGGTTTTGACCTAATTCAACCCTTGAGTTAACTTGTGAAGTGAGGCATGGCTTGAAGCTTCAAAATGAACTTCAAAGACCTCAAATACATCATATTGACATATTTACAAGATTTGATTGACTCAAAGAGCTCAAATCATAAGCCACAAGAACAAATTAGGGTTCCTGATGGAAAAAGTCAACCCTACCCTTGACTATTGGCCTACCCTTGATCTCAAACCTTGGGGAGGGGTCCAAGACATTCCTAAATACCCTTTGAGGCCATCCATGAAGTTTGAATGAACCCAAGGATTGATTTCACAAAAGGATCGCAAAGTCAAAATTTCATCTGATAAAAAAGTCAACTGTACAAAAAGTCAAAGTTGACTTTTTGATTTTTTGGTCAACCAAGGCTCCTTAACCTTAAAACAATGTTAATATGTGATTTGAATCATCATTCATCAAGAAAAGTCAAAGAAAATGAGTCAACTTGTAAAAGGGGTAACCATAAAAAACTTAGAATTTTTCTAAGTTATGGAACAAGGTGGCTAGGGTACCAACTTCCAAGGACCATAACTTGAGATCCAAGCAACCATTTTGGGTGATCCAAAGCTGGATTTGTAGGTCTTGCTACACTCTACAAAAGCTTCAACTACATCAAACTCCAATTCCTCCTGGATTTTAAGTTATGGAGTGATCAAAATGGCTAAAAACATGAAAATGACATTTTTCCAACACTTAGTGAAATTTTCACTAAGTCAGAATCTGCCTTACTTTTTCCAAAATGTAGGGACATTTTTCACCTTGATCCAAGTCAAACCAGGTCTAGGGGTGAACATCAAAGTTAAAGTATGCCATAAGGGCTTTCCAACAAGTACCAGATCATCTCCAAATTCAATTTGAGCAGGGAGATACAGCCCTTGAAACATGGCATCATGAACTGGTTTTACAAGGCAGAATTGTGCACATTTGCTCGATTTGTCCAAATCTGATAACTCCAAGCCTTGTCATCAATTTGGACACATCATAGGATCAAATCCAAGGGGGATAATCTGATCTCCAAGCCTCCAAAGTCCAAGAATCTACATTAGCCATGCCAAACCTAAAAAGGCTACAAAGATGCCAAGACTCCAATTTTGTTTCCAAGCATTCAATGGATACACCAAGGTGGCATGAACTGAGCCTATTCCAACTAAATTTAGTCAAGACTTATCTCTGAACCAAAGCTACAAAGCCTGTGCCCTAATCTCAAGTCAATGGCTAGAGGAGACTTAAGATTCCTTTTGCATAACATTGGCCAAAGGCCTGCTGCAGTTGCCATTCACTATTGCTTGCAAAACAAACTTGCTCTACTATAAATAAAGCTCAATTGTGCCCAGTTTGAGTACACCAAAGCACTACAACACTTGCTTTCCTCAAAATCCCTTTCTCTAGGCCAAAATGCCTTCTTTTGTAAGGTATCTCTGAGTTTTTGAGTTAGAGACCAATTCCATCATAGCTCATGATCCAAACACCTCTAATATGTTGTATCTAAGCTGTCCAAACACTAACATATGACCTGTAACACCAAAATCACAAAGTCAACCTCCAAAACCTCAAAAATTGACTTTTTTGCATTTTTCAAACCATGTCTTGATTCAGTCACTCTCAAAACCAGATAAAACCTCAAACACACTTCAAATATCATCCTTGAACTGTCCCAAATGGTTCCCCTCATCTGGAACACCATTTGAGAGAGTTGCCATATTGGTCACTTTTGCCCCTTTTGCAAGAAAGAGCTCAAACTTGTTCCTGAGGATTCCAGCTGGTTCCAAGCATTCTAAAAGCTTCTAAGGGATCAATTGAGAGTTTCCAAAGCATCAAATTACTTATGGCACAAGGAACTTGGCAGATAGCATAAAAAGCTCCAAGAGGTAAGTGCATGACAACTTGAACTCATAGAATTATGCATTGCTTTGAAGTCCACTGATCATAAACATCTCATGCATGTTGTATATGTTATGTTTGAACCAATTCATCATGTAATTCTTGCCTGTACCATGAGGTAGCATAGAAAATGCAAATTGTGGCCTATTTCAAAACCACTATCGGGTTTTAAAATAGGGACCTCATCTGAAAAAACCAATACCACCATTGGATTCCTTGGGAAATTCTAGGCCAGATGCATATAAATTTAGTCCCAATCCATGGAGAAATGAGAAAGTTAGAGGCTTCACGTAAATGGCCCAAAAGTTGGCATTGCCTTGCCTTGCCCAGGCCTAAAACAAGGCATCCCATATATTTATGGGGTAGTTTTGATACATGGATGTATCACCACCTCAGTGGTTGCGCGTGCATGTGTTTGGCTTGGAGGTCTGGGGTTCGAATCCCCCTCGCCCCAGACCCTTTTTTATCACCTTTTCCACTTTTTTTTATTATATTTTTCATATTATTTTCTTAAATGATTTGAAAAATTAATTTCTCTTTCAATTTTAATAATTTTTTATTGGTTCTTTTTGGAAAAAATCACAAATATATTAAAGTATTTTATTCTACAAAAAAAATAAATTTATATTATTTATTTAATATAGTTTATATTTTTGTAAATAAATTCATTTTTATTATTTTTAAACATTTTAAAAGTGAATTTTTATCTTGAAAATCAAAACCAAATGAGTTATAAATCTTCTTGTGATTAAAACCTCATTTTTCAAACCTTAACCAAAATTCACAAGTAGTTTATTTAAACTTATTTGGTATTTTTATCATTTTATTGATTTTCTTTAAATAATTACTTTTAAAAGAAAATGAAATTAGGGTTTCTTTGATTTTTGATCATTATCAAACATTTTCAAACACTCATGGGCCTCTAATAGAGTGTAAGACCCAATACTTTTCTTAACCAAAGCCTTTTTGGGCCTCAGACATTGTATAAGTCCCAACACATTTTCAAAAATCTCGGCGCGATCTCCAGTTCAAAAGCAAATCACTTGGGCCTCTCCTTGAGCTATAAGTCTCATTCCTTTTCTTAAAAAACATTTTTTGGGCCTCTAATAGAGTGTAAGACCCAACCCTTGTCACAAAAAACATCTTTGGGCCTCACTCATTGTATAAGTCCCACTGTGATTATAAACATCGCGGCGCGATCGTCGCCTTTTTAACAAAAATCAATTGGGCCGATCCTGGTGTTGTAAGTCCCATTTCTTTTTCAAAAATAAATATTTGGGCCTCTAATAGAGTGTAAGACCTAACCCCTTTGTAAAGAAAATAATTTTGGGCCTCAGTCATTGTATAAGTCCCAGTACGATCTTCAAAACAACGGTGCGATCATTGTTAAATCCTGGGCCTCTCCTTAAGTATAAGCCCCAACAATATTTTCAAAAAACAACTTCCCTTTTGATTTAGGTTCAAATATACATGTTGTTATCAAAACTTTCTTTAATTTCTTTGAACAACTAACAATACAGCATGGAAGCTTGCTCACCTGTAAGTTTTTATGAGGTTTCATTTACTTGTTTTCACATATATATATATATATATAACTGTTTTGTGGGAAGCTGCTCCACTGTAAGTCTTCTTTCATACCCTTTTTAATACTTGTCATATATCAACTGTATATATACTAGTATAGTTATTTAGAGTTTTCCCCGACAACTTTAATACAGTCAAAACTAGATCCCCATAGGATTTCCAGATACAGTATTGCCTTCTCTTAGGCTTAAACAATATGGAACAAAGAGAAAGACAGTATTCTCGGTGAACCTTTTCTCAGGCTGTCACTATCAGAAATTGTCAAAGAAATTCTACTCCCCGGAAATGATTCATTCTCGGTGAATGACATCTTTTGAATTTCTTCAAACCCCAGAACTATTCAGAAATGATTCATTCTTGGTGAATGTCATCTCTTGAACTTTTCTTTGGTTTGGACCCACGGGCTTCCAAAGCATCCCCGCCTCCTCTTGGGCTTTGTACAAGGACCCTCCAGCATCTTAGAAGTTCTCATGCCTTCTCTTGGGCTTAATACAAGGACCCCGAAGACCTCTTAAAGGTATAAGACAAAACTTAGTCATCCTTTGCTAAAGCAGTCTTTCCAGTGTCAAACCTCAGACTAATTTTAGGGTTGATACTCATCCCTTAAAACAGTCATCCTCCTCTAGAGGCATCATACAAAAGATAAAACTCTTCCACACCAGTAGACTTGGACAATCTAATCCCCTTGAGTCTCAAAGACATTCTCAAGTACCTTACAAATATAGGAGAGACCCCGGTCATTCTGGATCAATCTCCAGCAAAGTTAAAACTTGTAGGTTCAAAAACCATGTTTCTCTCCTAAAATTCCCCAACCAGGGTGAGTTTATCACCAGTATAACACTATCCCAAATTAGAACCTCAAGGTCTCTGATCTATCAACTCTTTTGTAACCCTCAGTAAGAGTTGATTCCCCATTTGGACCTGCCTCGGGATCTCAAGAATCCCCAGCAGAAGTTAGCCTCCTCTTAGGCTTTGTATAATGATCCTTTTCCTCAGCATAGTCATCCTCCTCTTGGACTTTGTACAATGATTCTCCCCAGCGGAGCTACCCTTTTCAGACTCTCTGTAATACCCCGTATTTTTATAAACGCTCTGGATAATATTAGTTGAGACCAGTTGAGATCCAATGTGCTCTGAGTATCTATCTGATAAGATAGTTGGAGCAACTGATGAACTCAGAGCTGATCAGATTAATATTATCTAACTCTAAGGTTTTATTAATTGGTACACTTGAGATAATTTGGACATTTAGTAGTGTTACTAATTTTGAGTATTTTCTATATATCATTTATTTTCCATCATTTTTCCAAAGATAGAAACATTTGGAGCAAGAGAAGGAAAAGGAAAGGAAAGGAAAAAAGAGAAAGTCCAAGAGCTCAAGATCAAGAACCATCATCAACTCTTCATAAATTCATCTCATCTTCTTCATCATCATTTTCTAATCCAGGTGGGTTCTAGATAGAGACTTTAGTTGTAGAATTCTTGAGATTCTAGAGTTAGGTTAGATTTAGAGAAAAATGAGTAATTTTGCTAAATCAAATAATCTAACGGTCGAAATGTGATATAAATTGTGTGGTATGATCAATATATGTGTGGAATCATCTGTTGATAATTGTTATGATGTTTGATCATGATTGAAATGAGTTTGGGATGGAGAGGTATGATTAAAAATAAGTTTTTTTTGGTTCTGAGCCCAGAGTAACCGGTTACAGCATATGTGCTAACCGGTTACCCTTTGAAAAAAATGTCATCCTGCGCAGAAAATGAACAGAGTAACCGATTACAGCATATGTGCTAACCGGTTACCAAAATGTGTCTCTAACTCTCATTTTGATTCTGTGTGAATAGTGACAACAGAGTAACCGGTTACAGCATATGTGCTAACCGGTTACCACTGTTAGTTTTCCAAAAATATTTTTCTAAAATTCATATCTTTTGACTCGGGTGTCCGATTTTAGCGTTCTTTATATCGATGTGAAACTATGAAAGTGTTCTATGCTGTGGAAAGTGAAAATAAATTTACGAGATGGATTTTATTCAATTATGTGAAATAAATGGAATATTGTGAATTATGAAAAGAAAAAGTAACTTTTGAAATTTTAAAAGCTTAAAGAGGTGAGTTTGTGAGGAGACCTTAGTACAATAGAATGACATAGAGACTTGTGCGGCAATGCTTACATCGATACTAGAAGCGTATCTTTGTTAAGTAGTTGTTAGTGGAGGACCGTAATTCCTCCGATTTGTAGTATATCCCTTGATAAATACCGTGACCCGTGTTTAATCTCCTTGTGCGGGATGGCCGGGGAGAAGTATTTATTAAGTAACCGTGACCCGTGTTTAATCCTTTGGTGTAGGATGGCCAGGGAGAAGTTACTTAGTGGTTAGTAACCGTGACCCGTGTTTAATCCTTTGGTGTAGGATGGCCGGGGAGAAGTTACTTAGTGGTTAGTAACCGTGACCCGTGTTTAATCCTTTGGTGAAGGATGGTCGGGGAGAAGTTACTTAGCGGTTGGTACTGTGACCCGTGTTTAATTCTGTGGTGTCGGTTGGCCGGGGAGAAGTACTAATTATAGATAACCATAACCCGTGTTTAATCCTTTGGTGTAGGATGGTCGGGGATAAGTTATCTACGTTAGGAATCCGTGACCCGTGTTTAATCTGTTGGTGTAGGATGGCCGGGGAGAAGATTCCCTAACTGTTTTTTGGATAACCGTGACCCGTGTTTAATCCTTTTGTGTAGTATGGCCGGGGAGAAGTTATCTACGTTAAGGATCTGTGACCCGTGTTTAATCTCCTTGTGCGGGATGGCCGGGGAGAAGATTCCTTAACTAGTTGTTGTTTTGTGAATTGTACGATGGGTTTCTCCAGTGTGAGATTTTGTGCTCGAGGTCCTTCCCTTTCCCTTGGACTTGAGTTAGGATTTAGTTAGAACCTTGTAAAGTTGAGAGAATCCATAAGATAGAGAACTCACTGAGATTTGATGTATCTTACCCCACTATTGTTGATTATATTTCAGGTACTTCGGTTCCGCGAAGGGTAAGGATAAATCCGTGTGATTATCCTTAGTTTTTTATCTTTTGAACATCTTGTATATATATTTATGCCATAGTTTTTTTGTATTAGTCTTTTTGGGCATGTATATGTATAATGTGTTTACTCGGAACTTATTGGTATTTCAGTACCAAATGTGGAATTCATGTATAATATATGTTTTGATGTATGTATTTATATATGGGAGTTACAGTTGGTATTAGAGTAGGTCGTATCCTCGACCTAGCCATGGAATAGTATAAGTGTTTCTTTCCGTTTCATATGCGTTGTGTCGCCTTTGGTCTTAAGTGTTATATTTTTGGTATTGAGCCTGATCAACTTAATCCAATCTGTATGACCATTAGGAACATGGCTGACGGATGCAGAAGCAACAGTGGTAGACCCAGAAATACTCAAGCTGGGACGAATCTGCCAGGCGGCGATGAGAATGCTCCTTTGTATCAGTTTATGCAACAGATGCAGCAGCAACAAAACCAGTTTATGCAGCAAATGGTACAACAAATGAATGGAGGCCTGCATCCTCAAGTGGTTGTTCCAGAAGCTGTAGGTGGGACTTTTCGGGATTTCTTCCGCATGAATCCTTCGGAATTTCATGGCGGGTTAGCTCCTGTAAAGGCTCACAAATGGGTGTCTGGTATGGAAAAAATTTTCTTGATAGTGCATTGTAGTGAGGAGAATAAGGTGGTTTTCGCTTCTCATTCTTTGAAGGGTCCTTCCATGAGGTGGTGGGAGAGTGCTTCGGCTCTTATGACTATTCAGGGTGTGCCCAAGGTCTGGGAACGATTCAAGGCAAATTTTATGGAGAAATATTTTCCTAGCTCCTTGCGGACTCAGAAAGAATTTGATTTTCAACAGTTAAGACAGGGTAGTATGACTGTGGCCAGTTATGCTGAAAAGTTTAAGGACATGGTTGCTTATTCTAGGCAGGCTATGTATGCTCTGGATGAACGGTGGAAAATAGATCAATTTCTTTTTGGACTAAAAGCTGAAATATCTCATAGTGTATCTCAGAGGGAGTTCACTACTTATGCAGAAGTTCTAAGGCAATGCTATGTGGATGAGCATAGTTTGAAGAAAGACCAAGATGAAAGTGTCGCAAGTAGGGGAAGTTCGAGTGATCGTGGAAGACTCGGTCAGCAGTTTGGGCCTAGATCACAAGCTTTCAAGGGAAAGCAGGTTGCTAGACCTAATGATGTTCCTCTGTGTAGAGTGTGCAACCAACGTCATTTTGGGAAGTGTGCCGGTGGGAGTTTAGGTGTTATAATTTTAATGGAATAGGACATGTGGCTAGAGATTGTACTCAGAATAGAAACCAAGTGCAAGGAAGGAATACCGGACGGGTTTATACCTTGAATGCGAGAAAGATGAAAAGTGAAAACTCTTTAATTGCGGGTACGTGTTTCGTAAATGGGCATCCTTGTTTTGTTTTATTTGATTGTGGGGCAACACATTCTTTTGAGTCAATGCGATGCGTGAAGCGACTTGGGTTGCAAGCTATTCCTTTGTCTCCTCCTATGGTGGTCACTACCGCCATGGATGAAATGGTAGAGACACCGTTAATGTGTGAAAACTGTGTTTTGTCTATGGATGGTAGAGTTTTTCAGATTGACCTTATTTGTTTACCGCTTTAGAAAGTTGACGTCGTTTTGGGAATGGAGTGGTTTTCTGCTAATTCAGTGTTTATTGGGTGTGAGGAAAAGCTAATCATTATTCCATCTGCCGAGGCTACCCTGAAGGATGTGTTAACAACTATTTTAGAAGGTACGGTGGGAATGATAAATTTCTTGTTTGAGAAGGAGAAATCTGTTTTACTGGTTCTCACTAAGGAGGGGAGTAGTGAACAGCAAGTGCTGAGTATTCCTATAGTCTGTGAATTTCCCGAAGTTTTTTCAGAGGACGTTACTTCTCTTCCTCCAGAGAGGGAAGTTGAGTTCTCTATTGACCTGGTACCGGGAACAGCTCCTATATCTGTTTCTCATTATCGAATGACACCACTTGAATTAAGAGAATTAAAAGACCAATTGGAAAACTTAATGGATAAGCATTTTGTTAGACCTAGCGTTTCACCATGGGGAGCTCCAGTGTTGTTGGTAAAGAAGAAAGATGGTGGAATGCGGTTGTGTATTGATTATCGTAAGTTGAATAAAGTCACCATTAAGAACAAGTACCCCTTACCCAAGATAGACGACCTGTTGGATAAATTGAAGGGAGCATGTGTGTTCTCAAAGATTGATTTATGGTCGGGTTATCATCAGATCCGTGTGAAGAGTTCGGATGTGCCTAAGACTGCATTCAGAACCCGTTACAGCCATTATGAATTCTTGGTGATGCCTTTCGGTGTGACTAATGCTCCAACTGTTTTTATGGATTACATGAACCGTATATTTCAAGCTTACTTGGACCAATTTGTCGTAATCTTTATTGACGACATTCTTATTTATTCTCATACTCCACAAGAGCAAAGAGAACACTTGAGAATTGTCTTATCGGTGTTGCAAGAGAAGTAACTTTTTGCTAAGTTAAGCAAGTGCGAGTTTTGGATGACGGAAGTTAATTTTCTTAGACATGTTATATCTCAAGGTGGAGTGGCGGTAGATCCGTCAAAGGTAGAAGTAGTGATTAATTGGGAGAGACCGAGGAATGCTTCAGAAGTTAGAAGTTTCTTGGGATTGGCAGGTTACTATAGAAGGTTCATCAAAGGTTTTTCTCAATTGGCCCTACCAATGACGAAACTTACTCAAAAGGATTTTGCTTATGAGTGGGATTTTGGTTGTGAACAAAGCTTTATGAAATTGAAGGAGAGTTTGACGACTGCTCCTGTGCTAATCATTCCTGATCCTAGCAACTCTTACGGAGTATTTTGTGATGCTTCTAAGATGGGGTTAGGAAGTGTTTTGATGCAAGGCGGTCAAGTGGTAGCTTATGCTTCTCGACAATTGAAAGTTCATGAGAAGAATTATCCAACTCATGATTTGGAACTAGCAGCGATTGTATTTGCACTGAAGGTGTGGCGTCATTATTAGTATGGTGTACGTTTTGAAATGTTCAGTGACCATAAAAGTTTGAAGTATTTATTTGATCAAAAGGAGTTGAATATGCGACAAAGGAGGTGGATGGAGTACTTAAAGGATTATGACTTAGAATTAAAGTATCATCCAGGAAAAGCGAATAAAGTAGCAGATGCATTAAGTCGAAAAATGGTTCATGGTGCCAAATTGATGATATTGGAGTATGCGTTGTTGGAAAAGTTTAGAGATCTTAATCTCCAGTTTGTGTGGACTCCAAATGGTGTAATTATGGGAAATTTGAATGTCAATTCTATTCTAAGAGATGAGATTCAACATGAACAAGTGTTAGGAGAGGAGTTTCAAGAGATGTTACTTCAACCGGGTTTTACCCGAGCAGTGGATGGGATTGTCCTGTTTAACCAGAGGATTTGTGTTCCGAATAACACAGTATTAAAAAGGAAGATTTTAGATGAAGCCCATAAAGGTACTTTTACGATACATCCTGGTTCTCGAAGATGTATCAAGACTTAACGAAGGAGTATTGGTGGTCCGGAATGAAAAAGGATATTGCGGTGTATGTGTCAGAATGCACGATGTGTCAACAGGTGAAGATTGAACACCAAAGACCGGGCGGTCTGTTGCAACCTTTAGAGATTCCAGTTTGGAAGTGGGATAGTATTTCTATGGATTTTGCAGTAGGTTTACCCCGTACACAAGGTAGTTATGATTCTATTTGGGTGATTGTGGATCGACTAACGAAATCTGCGCATTTCTTAGCCGTGAAGTCTACTTACAAGGCAAGTCATCTTGCAAGGTTGTTTATTGCTGAAATTGTGAGATTGCATGGTGTTCCCTCTAGCATTGTGTTCGATAGAGATCCAAAGTTTACTTCAAGGTTTTGGAAGGTTTTTCAACAAGTTATGGGTACGAGGTTGCGTTTGAGCACGCCGAATCATCCTCAGACGAATGGTCAGACTAAGCGAACAATACAAAAGATGGAAGATATGTTAAGGGCTTGTGTGCTAGAAAGTAGAGGAAATTGGAAAGAACTTCTACCGTTAATTAAGTTTTCTTATAACAATAGTTACCATGCGAGCATCGGTATGGCTCCTTACGAAGCATTGTATGGGAGGAAATGTAGAACACCTTTGTTTTGGGGGGAAGTTGGTGAAGATAGAATTTTGGGACCCGAAATTATCCAAGAGACTACAGAAAAGATTCGAATGATCTGTGAGAAGGTTAAACAAGCACAAGATCGTCAAAAGAGTTATGCGGACAATTGTAGGAGACCTTTAGAATTTGAGGAAGGTGACCATGTATTTTTGAAAGTTACACCGAGATTGAGATTGAAAGGACCGTTTAAGTCACGTAAGTTAAGTTCGAGATACGTGGGACCGTATCAGATCTTGGAAAGGATTTGTGAAGTCGCTTACCGATTAGCCTTACCACCCTCTCTGTCAGAAATGCATGATGTCTTTCATGTATCTCAGCTTCGAAAGTTTATTCCTGACCCTCTTCAGCCCGTTCTACCGGAATCAGTGGAAATAGAAGCAGACTTGACTTTTGAACCTCGTCCGAGCCTTATTGTGGGAAGAGAAACAAAGGTATTAAGGAACAAGGACACTCCTCTTGTTAAGGTGCAATGGGATGTGATGCATCCGGGTGATGCTACTTGGGAACTAGAATCGGAGATGCGGGATGCTTACCCTCATCTGTTCAGGTAATCTTTTAAATTCGAGGACGAATTTCTATTTAAGGAGGGGAGGATGTAATACCCCGTATTTTTATAAACACTCTGGGTAATATTAGTTGAGACCAGTTGAGATCCAGTGTGCTTTGAGTATTTATCTGATAAGATAATTGGAGCAACTGATGAACTCAGAGTTGATCACATTAATATTATCTAACTCTAAGGTTTTATTAATTGGTACACTTGAGATAATTTGGACATTTAGTAGTGTTACTAATTTTGAGTATTTTCTATATATCATTTATTTTCCATCATTTTTCCAAAGATAGAAACATTTGGAGCAAGAGAAGGAAAAGGAAAGGAAATGAAAGAAGAGAAAGTCCAAGAGCTCAAGATCAAGAACCATCATCAACTGTTCATCAATTCATCTCATCTTCTTCATCATCATCTTCTAATCCAGGTGGGTTCTAGTTAGAGACTTTAGTTGTAGAATTCTTGAGATTCTAGAGTTAGGTTGGATTTAGAGAAAAATGAGTAATTTTGCTAAATCAAAGAATCTAACGGTCGAAATGTGATATAAATTGTGTGGTATGATTAATATATGTGTGGAATCATCTGTTGATAATTGTTATGATGTTTGATCATGATTGGAATGAGTTTGGGATGGAAAGGTATGATTAAAAACAAGTTTGTTTTGGTTCTGAGCCCAGAGTAACCGGTTACAGCATATGTGCTAACCGGTTACCCTTTGAAAAAAATGTCATCCTGCGCAGAAAATGAACAGAGTAACCGGTTACAGCATATGTGCTAACCGGTTACCAAAATGTGTGTCTAACTCTCATTTTTATTCTGTGTGAATAGTGACAACAGAGTAACCGGTTACAGCATATGTGCTAATCGATTACCACTGTTAGTTTTCCAAAAATATTTTTCTAAAATTCATATCTTTTGACTCGGGTGTCCGATTTTAGCGTTCTTTATATCGATGTGAAGCTATGAAAGTGTTCTATGCTGTGGAAAGTGAAAATAAATTTACGAGATGGATTTTATTCAATTATGTGAAATAAATGGAATATTGTGAATTATGAAAAGAAAAAGTAACTTTTGAAATTTTAAAAGCTTAAAGAGGTGAGTTTGTGAGGAGACCTTAGTACAATAGAATGACATAGAGACTTGTACGGCAATGCTTACATCGATACTAGAAGAGTATCTTTGTTAAGTAGTTGTTAGTGGAGGACCGTAATTCCTCCGGTTTGTAGTATATCCCTTGATAAATACTGTGACCCGTGTTTAATCTCCTTGTGCGGGATGGCCGGGGAGAAGTATTTATTAAGTAACCGTGACCCGTGTTTAATCCTTTGGTGTAGGATGGCCAGGGAGAAGTTACTTAGTGGTTAGTAACCGTGACCCGTGTTTAACCCTTTGGTGTAGAATGGTCGGGGAAAAGTTATTTAGTGGTTAGTAACCGTGACCCGTGTTTAATCCTTTGGTGAAGGATGGTCGGGGAGAAGTTACTTAGCGGTTGGTACCGTGATCCGTGTTTAATACTTTGGTGTAGGATGGCCAGGGAGAAGTACCAATTATAGATAACTGTGACCCTGTTTAATCCTTTGGTGTAGGATGGTCGGGGAGAAGTTATCTACGTTAGGAATCCATGACCCGTGTTTAATCAGTTGATGTAGGATAGCCGGGGAGAAGATTCCCTAACTATTTTGTGGATAACCGTAACCCGTGTTTAATCCTTTTGTGTAGGATGACCGGGGAGAAGTTATCTACGTTAAGGATTCGTGACCCATGTTTAATCTCCTTGTGCGGGATGGCCGGGGAGAAGATTCCTTAACTAGTTGTCGTTTTGTGAATTGTACGATGGGTTTCTCTAGTGTGAGATTTTGTGAACTCGAGGTCTTTCTCTTTCCCTTGGACTTGAGCTAGGATTTGGTTAGAACCTTGTAAAGCCGAGAGAATCCATAAGATAGAGAACTCACTGAGATTTGATGTATCTCACCCCACTATTGTTGATTATATTTCAGGTACTTCAGGTTCCGCGAAGGGTAAGGATAAAGTTGTGTGATTATCCTTACTTGGTTGTTGGCTTAGCTTCCGTTGTTGAGTTTTGAGATCATTGTCGATATAGTTCTTAGTATTTATCTTTTGAACATCTTGGATATATATTTATGCCATAGTTTTTTTGTATTAGTCGTTTTGGGCATGTATATGTATAATGTGTTTACTAGGAACTTATTGGTATTTCGGTACCAAACGTGGAATTCATGTATAATATATGCTTTGATATATGTATTTATATATGGGCGTTACACTCTCTTGTTGAGTCAATCATCCTTTTCAGACTCTCTTGTTGAGTCAATCACCTTTTCAGACTCTCTTGTTGAGTCCCACCTTTTTAGCCTCAATCTCGGGCTTTGTACGAGACAGATAAAAATCATTCTCTTGTTGAGACAATCTTTTCCAGCCTCCTTTTAGGCTTGGTATAAAGATTTCCCCTAGCAAAGTTAGTCTCCTCTTAGACTTTGTATAATGATTTCTCTAGCTCGTTCAGCCACAATCCTGGGCTTTGTACAGGATAGATAAAAGCACTCTCTTATTGAGTCAAACCCTTTTAGCCTCAACCTTGGGCTTTGTACAAGACATAAATCTTCATAACCTTCTCTTAAGCTTGGGACAAATATCTTCCCCAACGAAGTCAATTCCTCCCAGCCTTCTTTTAAGGCTTTGAGAAATAATACCCTAAGCAGAGTCAAATCCTCTTTTCAGCCTCAATCTTGGGCTTTGTACAAGACAGATAATACTCTCCCGCAGAGTCAAACTCATTTCAGCCTCCATCTTGGGCTTTGTACAAGATACCTAAAATATCCTCAGCCGAGTCAGTAAAGTCTCAGTTTAGCATCATATCTTGGGCTTTGTACAAGACAGATAAAGATTTCTTTCCCACAAAGTCAGTCTTCTTTTCAGCCTCTATCTTAGGCTTCGTACAAGACACATACAAACCTTCCCCAACGGAGTTAAAAATCCTTTTTTAGCCTCAATCTTGGGCTTTGTACAAGACAGACAGAACATTTTCCCCGGAAAAGTCAAACTTTTAGCCTCCTCTTAGGCTTTGTATAATGATATCCCCAAAAGAGTCTGTCTCTTTTAGCCTCCATCTTGTGCCTTGTACAAGATACATATATAAACACTCTCTTGTTGAGTCAGTCATTCCCAGCCTCCTCTTAGGCTTTGTATAAGGACTTTCCTGATGGAGTCAATCAACCTCTTAGCTTCAACCTTGGGCTTCAATCAAGGCACATAAAAATCAACATCCCCTCAGAGATAATCACAATCCCTCTGGAGGAAGTCATTTCTCTGTATCATCACATGTCAAACAGAAAAATTAAAACTCTCTTTCTTTCATCTAATTGCTGTAAGCGGCAAGCCTCTAGATTATTTACATCCATGCCATTGTCCCTCTCTTAGTATGAGAAATTCCTAAGGAAAAATGGCATTGCTCTACACTGAGTTAAATTTTTCTCCTTCAGGATAAATCCCCTATAAAGGAAATTATGGCATTGTTGGTTTCTCATATCCCAGTTAAAGTAATCCTCCTTTGTAAACAGTTACCCACCATTGTGATAAACAGACAAAGATGTCTCCCTTTAGAGATGACAAATTCTCTCTCAGTCAAACCTTTTAGCTTCAATCTTGGGCTTTGAACAAGACACAAATACTCAACCTTTTAGCTTCAATCTTGGGCTTTGAACAAGATACCAAAACATCTTTTTCCTCCCTTAGAATAAGAGGAACTACGATTGCTCTGATTTCCCTGTTTCGTTTAAACGGGAATACGTAGGCATAAGATTGCAAAATCTTAGCGAGCATACCAATAAAAAACCTCTAGGTCCAGCACCTTCATATCAATCAAAATTTAGGTCCAGTACCTTACCAAAAACATCGAAAAAACCCGAACATCAACAAAAACTCACTCTCTCTCTCTCATATTTCCCAAGAAACTTTCATAACCCATTAACAGATAAACACCATCAAGTACAAAGCAAAACCTAATGCTAACATCCTGTGGATAACCACATATAGGATGGGTAACTGACAACTCCCCATTGTGTAACCTGACCCTGAACTCCCCGAATCTCTTTAAGCGTTTGTTCAATTAAACATTCGCGTACAAGGTTAGTTTTAGATAGATTCCTTTTCCTTTCCAGCTTCATGGGATAAATAAGAAATCAGAAAGTAGCACCCCTTTCTCCTTGAGGAGGAAAACCCAAATTCCGCGATAAGGTGGTCGCGTCACCGACAAAAATCGTGCGCTACAAACTCATGTTGAAACTAAATGGGCTTTGAGCCCCAAAACTTATTTTAAGAACTTTAATTGATTAATTGTTAAAAAAAATTAATTAAAATTTTATTTTATTATGTAAAAATATTAATTAATCAATTATCCTAGTTATCACTGTCACGTCTATAAGCTGGAAGAGGACTAATAAGTCCCAAGGAAAATAAAATTAAGGGACCAAAATTATGAGTTTTGAAAGGAGAGAATTTTAATTTGATTCCCTCATGCAAGACTTTAAATTTAGTCACTCAAGAGAGACTTTAATTTGATTTGCTCAGAAGAGACTTTAAATTGAGCCCTTCAGGCGAGACTTTATGTTGAGTCCCTCATGAGAGACTTTAAGTTAAGACCCTTTGGAGAGACTTAAGTTGAGTACCTCAAGAGAGTCTATAAGTTGAGTCCCTCAGTCTAGATTTTAAGTAGAGTCCCTCATGCGAAACTTTACGTTGAGTCCCTCAAGTCAGACTTTTATGTTAAGTCCCTCAAGCGATACTTTAACTTGAGTCCCTCAAGCAAGACTTTAAATTGATTCCTCAGACGAGATTTTAAGTTGAGTCCTCAGGAGAGACTTTAAGTTGAGTCCCTCAAGAGAGACTTTAAGTTGAGTCCTCAGGAGAGACTTTAAGTTGAGTCCTTCAAGAGAGATTTTAAGTTGAGTCCCACATGAGAAACTTTAATTTGAGTCCCTTAGGAGAGACTTTAAGTTGAATCTCTCAGGTGAGACTTTAAGTTGAGTTTCTTAAAGGGTGATTCCCTCACGCATTGTTTGGGGCAAGATTAATTCTTCATATTATGTATGTTATTTGTATTCTCTCTCTTTGAAGAGCAGTTTGTAACCACACATTTTAGGGTCTTTACTTAAATGATTATGCTCACGCCTTTGACGATTTGTTTATGGAATTCTTAGTGTTGTGTATTTTATATTATTAATATTATTGGAATTGTATGAGCAGTCTATTAAGGCATTAAGGATTCTTCTATTATGGTCTAGTGATGTATTCACCTCGTATGGTGGAAAGGATCCTTTAGTGAAGTTCTAACATTTGTATTCTACTCATAGGGAAGCAAGCATCTTCTTGTGGAAGTCCATCACGTGATTCGCCTCTTAGGGCGGCATGTACCATTCATTGAATGTCTAACATTTATATTTTCCTCGCAGGATGAAAGGGATCTCGTGGAGGTCCAACATTTACATCAAGGTTTCAAATTCCTTTTCAGCATGTATTCCTGTAAAAACTTGAAACAAGACAAAGATGGAGAACCTCATTAAAAATGCTACACACGTATGGGGAAAGAGTGTCACACCATTATTTATAGTAGACTTAAAGAGTCCTTAAAGAAATTACAAATTGTTGAGATAGTAACACACAATATCTAAATATAATTAATTAAAGCATAAACTTGAATATTTTCAGCCTCTTGGTCTTGCAGATGATTTCGGTTGACAAATACATGCTTTCAAGATTAGTTTTGTCAGCCTGTATTCTGATACTCATGATGTGGCCTAACACATCTTGCCGCTTTGCAAAAAACTTGCCAACCGTAATCTTTTTGCATGATAGATCAATTATTTTTGACCGATTATGCTTTTGAAAAATTTGCTTATAGACCCTACCATATGATTTTCCTTGTCTGCCATATTAGTTTATTGAGCCCGCTTGAGGGTTAGCTCGCCGAGTCATGATAAAAATTAAGATACGAATTTATTTATATAACTTGTCATTGATACAACGAGTCGCCAAATGCCATCGGTGACTATACGTGCCTCAGCGGGATTTATCTCATCACATATTGTGTTTCTTGTGCTACCCCATTAAATGTTGGATATTAGGATTTTTCTTTTCGTTCTCCGTGATTGCCCTCATTGATATTGTCATTATCGTAAATGACAACTGTTGAACTTGAGGCATGTGTTAGTTTTACTGTGCCCCATGGTGAGCTCCAATCATACTTGCTAAAAGTATAATACGTGACAAATCCTAATAATTAAGGTTTTTAGAGGCTTTAGGGTTATTTGTTAGATTAATAGCTAGCTCACGTAGAAGGTGATAAGCTTTGTATGTGTGATTTTCTCTATTAGAATCAGATTATCCCTTTTTTCAGTTCTAAGGTTGAGTTATTTATAGGGGCCTCTTGGGACTGGGCTAAATAAAGTTGGCTCAACTCCATTACCAAAAACGTGGGGGAGGAAGAAGTCATTCTTCCATGAATCGTGGAGAGGTGGTTAAGCTTCCTTGACTAATTTTGTGTTAATTATTATTGGGACACATCATTCCTACAATCAAGGAATGATGGATAATGAGAGTTGGATCAGATGTCCCAACTCCCAAATGGGAGATTATCATCCTAGTTCAAGCAGCCTTTGTAACACCCTGATTTTTAATTAAATGTTTTATTTAATTAATGGAGTGTTTATATGTGTTTATTTGATTTATTTAAATTATTTGTGTTATTTGGGGTGTATGGGTATTTTGGTAATTTAATAATTACCAGGAATATAGAGTTTGAGAGCGGAGAAATAAAATATGAATTTATTTAAATTATTAGAGATAATTAGATAATTTTAATTATTTAGTGATAATTTGAGAAAATAGAATTATTATGAATAATCACATTTTTTTAGGAATTTTTTATTTTTATTTAATTAAAATAATAAAAATATATAAATTGTGAGTTATATGGTGAAATTAGAATTTTAATGAAATTTGAGTGTCAAAGAGTAAAAGCCTAAGCGTTGAGAGAAAGTTGAGAATTAACATATACATTTTAGGTTAAGATATATAGGGAGGTTTGGTGGAGGTTAGTTTTTACAGTACGTGAAATTTGAACATTTGGAGAGAATAGGAAACCAAAGGGTTGGAAGAAGGAGAGCTAGGAGGAGACAACATATCCCAAAGCTTAAAGGTTATGCGATTCTAAGGTAAGGGGGATTACTTTACTAATGGGTGATAATAGGCAACCGGGTGAGGGGTCCTTACTCTTCCATCCACGCCATGGTTAATGCTCTGTTGTTCTTGCTGTAATTGTTTGACCAAATAAGGTTTGAGTAAAATATTGTTGGCATTGATCGATAAATAATTTAGTTTCCTTGAGTGACCTTATTGATGAATAAACATATTTGCTTGATATGAATATACGTTTGGTTGAGTCTGTGTTGTATTTTGTGTGGATTATACCCTTTTTGAGTTTTGTGACTAATCACAGTAATCTGTGATGTTTTGAGATGAATAGAGGATTATGTAATAGAATCTTGTTGATGTTTATGTATTTTTTTTAGATGCCCTAATTGGTTTGTTTTCCCAAATTTTGGAAATTGTAAGGTCTATTTTTCGCTAATTTTTTCAAAAGACAAAAAACCTAATTTTTTGTCGAAAACTGAACTTTTTCACGAAAAATCGAAAAACCAGACCTTTTTCAGAAAAATCAAAATTCGGAAAAAACAAATTTTTTTGGAGGGGGGAGGTTGCGCCATGTAACACCCCGTTTGTTGTATTTAATTAATTGTGCTATTTTAATTAAGTTGTGATGTCTTGGTGAATTATTTATGTTATGTGTTTAGAGGTAGATGGCCTAAGATGAGAGAGCACACCCTTTAGAAATAAAATAAGATTTTTATTTAATTTTAATTGATTTAATCATTTAGATTGAGAAAAATAGAGTTTGGGGTAGAAATTAGAAGTTTAGTCCTATTTGGAGTGTGGGAGTAATTAGCAAGAGATGGGGGTATCATGAGTAATATTAGAAACAAATAATTAGGTTTTATTGATTTTGTTTAAATAGAAAATTGAGAGGAAAATAGGTTTAGTTTTACAGTACGTGAAAATAAGAGAAATTTTGAGAGAAGAGGCAACGAAGGGTTTGGAAGAGGGAGAGCTATGAGGAGACACCATAACCAAAGTGTAGAGAATCTGCAATTCTAAGGTAGGGGAAGAACTGTTCATATGTGAGTGCTTAGGCAAAAAGAATAGAAAGGGTTCCTTACCTTCCTCTAGGTTTTTCTTTCCTTCTTTATATTGTTGATAATTGTGTGTTATCAATATGAATTGGTGATGAATTTGTTATGATTGATGATATAAATATGAATTTCGTGTACTTTGATTATGTTAATTGTTGTTCATGATAATTTGCCATGAGTATGATTGTTGTTGTTGAAAGTGATGAGTTTTGATTCCATGATCATAATTTTGAGTTTGTGAGTAATTGAAGAATTAAGTTGTTAAATGGTGAGAAATTAACATGTTCAATTTGATATAATTATTGTGTGTTAAATTTTGAGCATTTGACTTTTTATCGAGTCGAAATTGGAGGTCCGTAAGGCATCCAATGGTGAAAATTAGAAGAAAAATGCTACAGACTGATTTGATTTGAATCTCAGGGTTACACTGTGAAATTTGATTTGAATTATATCCTCTGGGTGGCCTCTTCCTGATTTGATTTGAATCACAGATTACACATGATTCGAATCATGAAGACATATTTTGTTCAAAATATTGTTTTTATCATAACTTGGGTTTCGTGAATCCGTTTGAGGCACAATATGAACTATTTGAAAGATAACTTGTAGAACCATCTCATCGTGATGCCTTATGAGACTAAATGTGAATTTAAGGGAATGAATAAATTATTTTCCTTAAGGTGTAATATTATGTGATAGTTTACAATGATTATGCATGAAATGGTTGAGTTTATGTTGAGTTGTGATCCATTGATTGATAATGAACATTGTTGAGTTTCATGGTGAGTGGCCATGAAAGTGTAAACGTTAAGTTATGATTCCGATTCTGAGAAGTGATTGTGATGAACATTCATAAAGTTAAGTTGCAATACATGTATTCATGAGTTGTAGAGTTGCTCGGATCAGAGAGAGGACCTTGGGGTGGCCCGGTTCAGAGGGGACTGAGGCGGGATGTAAATAAATAACAAACCTCAGATCATCTAAAAGACTTGGTACCATATGCATATAGAGTTGAGTTATGATTCCGGTTCAGAGAGGGGACTGTGACGAGTATTGACAGAGTTGAGGAGTCGGGCATTGCATACATATTGTCATTGAGTTTGAGTTAATTGTTTATATGAGATGATGCGAGTGAGTAATTGATTGTATGAGTTTATTAGGGTGTTTTGTATAAGTTTATGTTCTAGATATTATTTTGGTAGTTGATATGAGTTATGAGACTGATAATATGTTACTTATCTATCATTGTTGTTTATGTACACTATCTGTATATGAATGTATTCTCACCCTTTTATACTTGTTGTTGCGTATGTGCTCCTTTGGGGTACAGATGATCAGGTACTAGAGTAGATTCTTGATACTAGAGGATGACGTTATGCCTCTTTAGTTATTTATCGTTGGGTCTTAGAGAAGTCGCTCTGATATGTAACACTAGGGGACGGGCTGTTTTATGTTTTTTGTTGTTGTACGTCTTATTTCTTTTGAGGATTGTTGAACCACTTTCTCATCTATTATTGTTAATATTTTTACATTGAACTATTGGTTTTCCACTGCATATTTGAGAAAGTGTTAATTATTGTTCTTTTATGTTATGGTGAAGCATGAGTGACCCCTTATTTGTTGAGTTATATTGAATTATTTTATTAAATACCGAGTCAGGGAAATACAGTGTTATATAGTTGGTATCAAAGTTGGTCAGTGTAACACCCTAAATCCCCCGCGTAATTTATAATAAAATATCAGAGTAAATTTAAACACAAAACATTTAGGATGTCACATTCCACCGAAAACCTGCTCATACTTCATGATATGTAACACATGCTATTTTTAAAAATTATAAATAATGATAATAAGAATAAAACATGTTTGAAATCAACTTTTATTTAAGTAGTGAAAACATCAACGTCAAATAGTTACTCAAAACATAATTATAACATAATGTAATTATAACAAAAATCCAACATAGGAGATAATATAAGTCTTCTCAACAAATAAACACACAAACGCCAACCCCAGAGTTACACATCAGAGCAGGCGCCAACTCTATAAAATAAATGGAAGACTTCATCTTCCTCTCACATCAACTCCTCTACTGCGAGTTATCTGTACGATGCTCATGTAAAGGCAACATTCAAACAGAAGGGGTGAAATATCATAATTATATAAAAGAAAGCCTGATAATAAGTAAGCAACAGATTATGACATGCACATAACCCATTCCACAACACATCTTTAGACAATCAACACACTTAATAACAACACGACCAATATACAATGCAATGAGACTCATAACTCGACTCAATGCATGTGGTACAAATACGTGAATATTCAGGTTCACCGCTCCGATCCTCACCTCCTAAGATTAGAGCTCACCAATTCGTTACCATCACCTCTGATAACGCTTCACTAATTCCATCGTCTCCAAAATTAGCTACTCGCACCCAATCCCCACCTCTTGGGATTGTGACTCAAAACAACGGACTCTTGTCCAACAACATGAATGCATGCAACATATTATACCTGAAACAACAACAAGCACAATGACCAACACCTCCATAGTCAATTGACTCCGCCAATGCTGACCACCATGCACCAACACATGCTACAACAGTTCGGCAACAGCAAAAAAAAAGCAATATAACAACCAACAACAATGCATTTTAGATTATGTTAGACCACCACATAAGCGTTACAATGCATTTAACACCATCACACAATAATTCATTTAATTTTTGGTACAGAAACCATTTTTAGAATAATCTTCGCCGCGTCAGCTTCTCAACGCTTCGAACAACACCTGAATCGGGCTCCCAGAACTAAAGTTATGAATTTTCAAAGATTTTCCAAAAATGTTCCCAGTATTACCGGTTACTCCAAATAAGGTAACCGGTTACACCCCTGTAACCAGCCCCTATCACGTCTCTTCCACTCAGTGTAATCGGTTACCATAATTAAGGTAATTGGTTACACCCATACAAACTTGCCGAAACACGCCTTTTCAAAGCAGTGTAACCGGGTTACCCAAATCCTGGTAACTAATTACACTGTTAGCATAAGCACTTTCTGCTATTTTTTAAAATGAAAATCATTTTTCATTAACCCCAAAACCCCATTTTTCATATAACTTGTTTAACACGTTATTTTACCCCAAAAATAAGTTTACAAACACCAGAATCCCAATTCTTTCCACCAAAAAACAATCATAACTTGAGTTCTGACTCTGACTTATAATCCACCATCAACAACCCAAAAACTACATCATACAATCCATCAATTGCATAATTCCAATAGAAACAACACATCAATTCAACGATCACAACATCAATCATACATTCATAGTTCAAAAATCAAGGATTCAATCCGACAACATACAATTGCAACAATGTTCGTAACATAGAGAGAAAAGAAACACAACCTAGCATGGCATAATCTACCCACCATCATCATCATTCTAGCCCTTAGATAATTAGAACTCCACATTTACCTTAGATTTCTTGCAAAAGCTTCTCAACAATGGCGATCTTCTCTTCCCATTTGTCATAGCTCTCCTTCTTGCACTCTCTCTTTTATTCACGTTCAGACACTTCTAGTTCTCAACTCCCCTTATTTCTTATTATTATTTTATTATTATTATAGCTTAATCCAACTAATTAATAAATAATAATAATAATAATAATTTCATCAATTATTTAATTAAATCAATATCCACCTAATATTAAATAATTAAATAATTATTGAAATTCTGGTATCAGACGTGTGATGTTAAGTGCGATGTAACAACAACACACTCTGCACAATGGACAAATTAAACAGCAGAATAACACACCAAATTGTTCACCCAGTTTGGTCTAACTACCTACGTCTGGGGGCTACCAAGCCAGGGATGAAATTCACTACTTGTAGAATTAAATTACAGACTCAACAACCCAGTTGACAATCTCCTAATCTTAATTCCTACTAGTGACTTTCTACCTAAGAAACCACTTAGATATGAGAACACTACTCAATCTCTAAAACCTTTCAAAGAACAACCTCTTTGAGAAACCTTGATCCTGCTTCACAGCTTTGATCAAGTTACACAACTCTCTATCGCTTCACAGCTTCTAAGAGAGGACAGAAAACGACTCACCAATTCAATCTAGAATGGTTTATACAAAACTCGTACAAAATACTTAAGACACTCAGCCTATGCTCTTGATCTTCTCTCTGTATTTCTGTACTTTTTCCTTTGGTACTGGTGCGCTTTATATAGCTCTTTGAATTGGACTTGGACCTCCTACAATATCTGACCTGATTTGTTATTTAAAACTGAATCTTCAAAATAGATTTTCTCCCAAAATCTTTTCAAATCTTCAACCTTTTAAATCTCCTACAAATCTGCATCAAATCTCTATGCAACAGAGAATATCTATCCCAAGATATTCGCATCCAATGAGACTACCTGCTCTCCACAATTCCAGCTAACACGCAAACCCTAACAACATCACAAAACCTGATGTTATTAATTCTGCAGATCTAATGTCACAACATCGCATGTGACATCAGACATCCAACTTAACTCTTAACACAGCCCATTGTTAAGACTCAATGTTGTGACATCACCACCTTGACATCAAACATTGGACAACCTTTGTTTTACCAAAATTCCAGCCAATCCAAGAAACTAACAATCTCCCCCTTTGGCTAATTTTGGCTAAAACAATCTTTGCACCTTCAGAGACTTCAGCAGCTGAATAAACTTGAATAAATTTTGAACCTACAAGCAACAACATCTTCAATACATAAGGACTTCACTTCACACAAAACTCTGCTGCAGCACCATCTTCAACAGCTACAATTTTCAACAATCAACAAAGGTGCTCCCCCTCAATCATGAACCAGCATAACAGCTACAATTTTCAACAATCAACAAAGGTGCTCCCCCTCAATCATGAACCAGCATAACAGCTGTTCAGCAGACCAGCACTTACTCCCCCTCAATATCTGCACTTCTATACTATAACATCAGCAATCAGCTACATCCTCAGCTACATATACCATGACTTCATTCCTTAGCAGCAACACCCATCAACTCCTTGACATATCAGAATTTTTGACCACTCCAACTCCTTGGCTATTTTATCTCCCCCTTTTTAGCCACAATTTGATAACCTTCAACCAGAAGCTCTACTGACTATAGTTAGTACTTCCCTAGCTCTCATTGTTAGTCTCACAGACGGCAAAAAGACATAACAAATCATAGAACAAAACAGGTGCATATACTTGCACAATATCCAAATTACAAACCAAGCACAACAGTGCAGAATCAAAAACAACATTGCATAAAACTACTATCTAAGAAAAACAGTAAAAGCTTTAATCATCTGAGCTGAGATCATCATTATCTTCTTCATCTTCTTTTGAGTTGTCATTATTAGACTCAACTTTCTTATCAACAACTTCTTTCTCACTTTCTTTTTCTGTCATCTTCAGAGTCATAAATAATCTTTTAAACTTCTCCTTTCTTTGCTTACTCTGATGGCTTCATCTAATTCTTTACAGGCTTCCTCTAATTCAGAAATTATATCAGTCTTGACATGATTATGATGAGTAGATGTTGAGGCAGATGCCTTGACATGATCAGCAACATATTTTCCTTCAAACAGCTTTTGATGAAAAGACAAGTCAGGCTTCCTTCTACACACAATATCATACTGGTGAAGAATCCCAGGATGCTGAGACAGAATTATCCCACAAATGAGGGATGGAAATGCAATAGGCAATTTCATAGCTCTTCTTGCAGCATGCTTGATAGTCTAATTATAAATGTAAGAGCCATAATCAATTAGTCTCTTTGTTCCAATGGCATAAACTAATTTTCCCAAACCAGCAGAAACAGAGGTCTTGTGGTTAGTAGGAACCCAGTTAACAACACCTATTCTATGAAGAAGAGCATATTTCACACTTAATAAACTTGCTGATAACTTCCCTTTTGAAGGCCAAACTTCTACCTGACCAGCTGTGATTTCTTTGCAGATAACATTATTAGAAACTTCTAATTCTCCATAATCTTCCTCACTTCTTCCTAAGTAGGCATTAATCACCTTAGGAGAGAACCAGACACACTTACCCCTAACAGTAACTCTTCTGAAAGTTAGGCTTTTGCTGTCATTAATAGACTCAGGGATATTCACTATAAATTCTCTGACCAGTCTATCATAGCAACTAGTCAATCCTGACACAGTCCTTATGAGACCAGCAAACTTAATTAGATCTACAATTCCAGTAGACTCTAAATCATCTATAACTAGCTCTCTTTCCAGACCTATCCTTCTTTGGCTCACACAATTCCACATGGATGCACTTCTGGCACAGTGAAATGAGATGTTATCAGGCACTTGATCAGCAGCTCTGTTCCTCACAGGGTTGATGTCTTGAACATCACACTCTGAATCTGATTCTTCCCTGATTCTCCTCTTCTTGCCAGACATGGCAACTTTGCTCCATGACTTGGGAGAGTCTGCAACTGAAGTCCTTCTCTTTTCCTTGACCATATTTTCATTAGGAAGTGACTCCACTCCTTTCCCTTTATAACTGTGACTTTCATCCCTAGGAGAAGATGTTCTGACATCAGGGATGACATCAGTATCTTTAAGATCTTCTTCTTTACTACCACCTTCAGCATCTTGAATCACAGACAAGGCCAGTCTATGAAGATTGGTGTCCTCACTTGGAGAGCCCGCCTGTTTAGCAGGCATTTACCTTAAAGGGACAGAAATCCCTTTCACACGTATTCCCTTCTCTAGAATTTTGGTGGCAATCTGCTCCAAATGCATGTCCACATCATACTTCTCCTCAACAGCTTGAGAGGATGATGCCCTAGTTTCAGTTTTATTCAACTTGGTTGAAGGTTTAGAGTTACCTGAATCTGGGAATGCCATAGGAATGTGTTCTTTTGTCTTTTTTCGATGAAACCCTAGTTCGTTTATGCGCAGGTCTTTGAGAATCAGAGTTCTTGGATAAGGAAGACATCGTTCCTTTGTAACAGACTAGGTTTAGTGAAGATTTTTCTATTCTGTTGAGATTAAGGGAGATGAACCGTTGAGAAGAGAAAGCTTTGATGAATCTTGATATAGAATTAATATGGTAAGGCGCCTGATTTTGAGTACCTCTTAATGACCAATCACTGATTTTCTCCCTCCAAATTAAATTACCTTTTAAAAATTCAAAAGGATTCTCATCAGCACTCATTAACTCTGAATGACCTTTCAGCATCTCTTCACACTTGATGTCACAGTCTAATGTTAAAACATCAGTCTTAACATCAACAGTTGAGCTGACTTCTATAGGTATACATAGATAACAATTATCTCTGGATCTGACTCCTTTCATGACCACTTCATCCTTCTCATTTGTCACCAGACACTCATCCTTGGAATAGCTGACTTTGTACCCTTCATCACATAGCTGACTTATGCTAATCAGATTAGCATTCAAACCTTGGACAAGGATCACACTATCAAGAGTAAGACCATCATGATTCTTCACTCTTCCAACTCCTTCTACTACTCCTTTTTCTCCATTGCCAAACACAACCTTATTTGCATGGCAAGGATTTAACTCCACCAAATGCTCCTTGGATCCAGTCATGTGCTTGGAACATCCACTGTCAAAGTACCATGCATCCATGGCAAAATGTCCATCTGAGGTATGAGCCACTAGACATGTGACCTGAGCTTTAGGAACCCATTGTTTCACCACCTTGGGCCTGACCTCCTTCTGTCTGGGTTGAGGAGCAGAATTTGGATAACCATGAAGCTTGAAGCACGAGGACTGCATATGTCCAAACCTGCCACAATAGAAGCATCTGACTCTGTCATCTCTGAAGTGGTTAAACCTTCTGCCACTTTGATGGTGATACTGTTGGTGCTGCCACCCATAATGATGTCTCCTTCTACCATAGTTGTCCTGTCTTCTATGGTGCAGTTGTCTTCTCCTATTCTGAGGATGATGTCTCCTATGGTGATGAGGCTTCCTTCTTCCATAGTAATGAGGTACAACATTGTTGTATCCATATCCATATCCATACCAGTTTCCCTGATGTTGAGACATCTGATGAGACATGTTTTGTTTGAACTTGGCAGCTTGCATGCTCTTGTGATATTGGGGAGGCATATACTGACTAGCTCCTTGGGGCTGCATCTTCCTCTGATGAGGACCATTCTTCTTCTCAACATTCTGAGGCTATGAATGAGCACCCTTCTCAGGTGTAGGATCCTGTCTCTTTGTTTGATGTTGAGACATTGGTTGGGACACCTCCTTCTTTGTTCCTGAAGTGCTTGCTTTTGTAGAACCCTTTTCCTCAACCACATGTCCTATACCTGATTTTTCTCCAGTAGCTTTCTCTGACTTCAGAATCGTATCAAGAGTGTCTGTACCACTGTTCAGCATCCTAACAGATTTAGTCATATGATCAAGATGAGCTTTGATCAGTGAGACTTCATTTTCCAAATCAGCTTTAGCAGTCTCAAGCTGAGCAATCTGTTTCTTTTGACTCTTGTTTTCTTGACAGATTTCAGCACTCTTCAGACAAAGCTCTTGATAAGTAGAAGCTAGCTCCTCAAAGGTTATTTCCCCATCACTAGAATCATCATCAGAAACAACAGTTCCTGTCAAAGCTCTAACATGCTTTGCTGACTCACCTTCACTTTCACTATCAGAGTCAGACCGGGAAACTTTCATGCCCTTCTTCTGCTTCTTCAAGAAGGTGGGACACTCTTTCTTGACATGTTCATACCCTTCACACTCAAAGCACTGAACTCCTTTATCTTGGGCAGTCTTCTCTTCATCCTTCTCTTTTGACTTACTGATGTCAGAAGATATGTTCTTGACATTAGGCCTGGAGTTATTGTTCATCCTCTTGAACACCTTGTTGAACTGCCTTCCCAACATAGCTATGGCCTGAGATAAATCCTCCTGGGATTCAGTACTCTTCCCTTTCTCTTCTTGAGCATTTGAAGTCAAGGCTATACTTTTTGGCTTCTTTTCAGGTTCTTCTTCATTTAACCCATGCTCAAATGTTTGAAGAGATCCAATGAGCTCATCAACCCTCATCTGGCTGATGTCTTGTGCTTCTTCAATGGCAGTCACATTCATCTTATACCTCTTAGGGAGTGACCTAAGAATCTTCCTTACAAGCTTTTCTTCTGTCATTTTCTCTCCAAGAGCATTGGACGCATTGGCCAGCTCAAGAACACTCATGTGGAAGTCATGGATAGTCTCTTCATCCTTCATCTTCAGACTTTCAAACTTATATGTTAAAAGCTGAAGTCTTGGCATCTTAACTCTAGATGTTCCTTCATGTGTAGCCTTCAAAATATCCCAAGCTTCCTTAGCAACTTCACAGGTATTAATCAACCTGAATATGTTCTTATCCACTCCATTGAAAATTTCATTTAGGGCTTTAGAGTTACCAAGGGCAAGTTCATCTTCTTCCTTGGTCCATTCTTCTTCAGGCTTCGGCTTTGAGGTGCCTTCTTTATCTTTCCCAGCATCATTTTTTTCAAACACACCAAGTGTTTTCCATTCTTTAATAATGGCCTTCCAAGCCCTGCTGTCCAAGGATTTTAAGAAAGTAGTCATCCTTGGCTTCCAATAGTCATAATTGGATCCATCCAAAATAGGGGGTCTGTTGACAAATCCTCCAACTTCTTTGTCCATCTTTACACCAGAAAGTACCTTCCCTAGATCTCACCCAGAGACAGACAGGATGCCTGCTCTGATACCAATTGAAATTCTGGTATCAGACGTGTGATGTTAAGTGCGATGTCACAACAACACACTCTGCACAATGGACAAATTAAACAGCAGAATAACACACCAAATTGTTCACCCAGTTCGGTCTAACTACCTACGTCTGGGGGCTACCAAGCCAGGGATGAAATTCACTACTTGTAGAATTAAATTACAGACTCAACAACCCAGTTGACAATCTCCTAATCTTAATTCCTACTAGTGACTTTCTACCTAAGAAACCACTTAGATATGAGAACACTACTCAATCCCTAAAACCTTTCAAAGAACAACCTCTTTGAGAAACCTTGATCCTGCTTCACAGCTTTGATCAAGTTACACAACTCTCTATCGCTTCACAGCTTCTAAGAGAGGACAGAAAATGACTCACCAATTCAATCTAGAATGGTTTATACAAAACTCGTACAAAATACTTAAGACACTCAGACTATGCTCTTGATCTTCTCTCTGTATTTCTGTACTTTTTCCTTTGGTACTGGTGCGCTTTATATAGCTCTTTGAATTGGACTTGGACCTCCTACAATATCTGACCTGATTTGTTATTTAAAACTGAATCTTCAAAATAGATTTTCTCCCAAAATCTTTTCAAATCTTCAACCTTTTAAATCTCCTTCAAATCTGCATCAAATCTCTATGCAACAGAGAATATCTATCCCAAGATATTCGCATCCAATGAGACTACCTGCTCTCCACAATTCCAGCTAACACGCAAACCCTAACAACATCACAAAACCTGATGTTATTAATTCTGCAGATCTAATGTCACAACATCGCATGTGACATCAGACATCCAACTTAACTCTTAACACAACCCAGTGTTAAGACTCAATGTTGTGACATCACCACCTTGACATCAAACATTGGACAACCTTTGTTTTACCAAAATTCCAGCCAATCCAAGAAACTAACAATTATTAACTAAGATAATTCAATTAATCTTACCACCACACCACCAAGTTCTACATTATTGCTCACACACCCCAACACCTTAATGTTTATTCTTAAAGCCACTACCCCACACCTAAGGGTAGCTCAAACACAACAAAACACCAATCCATACAACACAATCACAATTATCACATAATTAAATTACGGAAAATAGATAAAATCAGTCAGGGCGTTACACTCGGTCCATTCAACCTAGGAATTGTGAATTTGTTTATTTCCCTAGCATTAACATGTGTGTGAACACTGTCGGTGCTCGTTTATTTTTCTAACCGCTTGCCACCAAAACCGGAATTGAAACAAGTGGGGGAGAAGCTTCTGTTTCTCTGAGATATTTAAGCTATGGAGGAATGGGTCGGTGTGCTAGTGAATGCAAGAATTCTGTTCCGAAATGTTTCAAGTGTGGGAAAATATGTCATCGTGTAGTTGAGTGTCGTGGTGCAGACATGATATGTTTCAAGCGCGATCGTTGCCGGAAAGCTGTGCGGTGACTTCTGCAGAGGCGGACGTAGCCTCACTGCAGGTCAGTGGCGACGATAAATCAGAGTCGCGCAGCAGGTGCCACGACTACAGGTTGTGTTGGACAGCGACGGTCAGAGCTCAAAAATCGATTGGTGTTACATGGTAGAAGACTGCAATGGCGGTGTCTAGAGCCGCGTCGCAGGTCGACTACATCAGCACAGACATCTTGCACCGAAGGGTGCCACGCTACAGATATGTATCGACATGTAGTGGCGATTTCGGGTCTGACGGCGATTCGGAGTGTTTTCAACAATTTTCTAATTCAGGGAGTTTTTCACTGATTTTTCATCAATTTTTGACATCAGTGAACTTTTGGTAACCTTAGGGACAATTTAGAGTAATTTGAGTTAAACTTTCAGCCCTCAAAGTCTAATAGAGTTATCTCCCGTGAAGAGTTGTCTAAAGAGTACCTTTGAACACTTTAGAGTACCTTTGAGTACTCTAGAGTCATTTTGGGAGTTTAAAGTTGTTTTTGAGGTTTTTGAGAACTCTTTTGAGTTATATGGAATATATTAAAATTTTGAGACTTTTTGAGTAATTTTGATGAGTTTAGAGTTATTGAGTAATAACATATTTTTACTGCTTTTGAGGTGAATATTAATTATTTTTAAAATTATATTTTTGAGATTAATAATTTAGTGGGATTACAGTGAGGCCTAATTATTGGCAAAATTATATTTTTGAGAATAGTAATCCAATGAGATTACAGTGAGGCATGTGATTGACAACCTTATGGTTCAAGAGTGGAACCATATTTTGATGATGATTTCTGAGATAATTTTGATGATGATTTCTGAGATAATTTTTTACGATGAATTTTGAGATAATTTTTGAGATGGTTCTTTTGAGATGATTTTGATGATTGTTTGAGTTGCATGCATGTTGGCTATAAATGATCATGCATGCATATATTTTGGAGTTAGGCAGGATTTCAGTCTAGTGAGGCGAAATTCAGAGAGGAACCATGACGCTATTAAGTTCATAGAGGGATACAATTTAGAGAGGAACCAGAGACATGGGAAATCAATACCAAATCTCTAACCCCAAAAACCCGGGACAACATGCATATTGATGAAGGAGTTAGTGGCATTAACATTAGCAGTTGTATTATAAATTGGAATGTGATATTATTTTGTGAGAATATTAGATTTTCACCATTAACATTTGTAAGGTGTATTCTGTAACACCCCCAATCTATACCCCCAATTAATAAAGCGGTAAAAGAAAATTCAAAATTTCATCAGAGTATATTTAAATTATCATGGCATAGTCGGGGGGAAATCACATTATATTGAAACAAATCATACAACACCTGCCCATAAAGATATGCAACAGTGGGGTAGCAATCAACAGAGGAACTCAGTTCCTTACACCCACATTTCAGATTTAGAATAAAAGCAGAAAATCTAAAAACTGAATATCATATATATATATATATATCACATGAAAAGTTTGTCATATATCAAGTTATATATGTACAAGCCAAAAGATATATATACGTAATACACAATAATCACAAACGGCCTCCCTAACTACCCGGTGTCACATATCAGAGCCGAACGACAAAAGAATGAAGTCCTAAGCTTCACAAAAAAGACCTCCAGTAACTCTAATCTGCAATGCCTCATAGAGCATTATAAAACAGCAGAAGGGTGAGAAAAACAATCATAATACAGTTGCATATAATTATATATAACATAAAAATACACATATACACGGTTCTCACCACAACTCACACCCTAATTCAAACACAATACCACACAAGGTATAATTCATATTTCTGTCACCAACACATATCTATATATCAATTTATCAATTCCATCCATAAACAAAACATTAATGATTTATGCAAATGCAAGAGACCGACACAACGACTCTATGCATATGCACATGCGGTACCGACTTCCAATGTTTCTCATCACTAGTTCACTCAGGAACTCTGCTGGAATCATTGCTCGTTACATCACTGTAACTCCCCGTTGGGCATACGATGTCCCCCGTCGCTCACACCCCACACGGGCACATGACGTTTATAGATCGCTCACCCCCCACACGGGCACATGACCTGATCGTTCACACCCCATATGGGCACACGATCGTCTATAACCATCGCTTTCAGTCCTCTTATTTTTAAGGCTATTCATACCTCTTATTTTTAAGGCTCACGATGTTATAGCAGATTCCCTCTGGAATCAAACCGTCACTCAGAACGTCACAACAATGCATATCATGATGCTTGGCATACAATGACTCATGACGTTCAAATACACACATATATGCAACCATCTCACTTAACATAAATCATACTTTGCAATTTAAGCCCAAAACAATGCATTTAATTGCCATATGGCCACCAATCGTCTCAATACCATCTAAACACATACATTTACATCATACAACATCACCTTGCATTATACACAACAATTACGCACAGTTACAACGACAAAAGTCGAAAAACCGACACTATTCCAAATTTCCGACATGATTTAATCGGCTAACAATCACAAAACTATTATCATAAGAAAGTACAGTTCAATAGCTACACAACGATACCAAGAACGTAAAAATCGGATAAACGGAACACAAGTTACGAAAGAAAAATGAAAACGATATTTTGAAAAAGTCCCATTTTACAATTTTCCTGACCATACGCGTATTGCCCTGAGCCAAACGCGCATTGCCCTGATTCCTCGCCATTCCATACGCGTATTGCCAAAGGTCAAACGCGTATGGGCAGAGACTCATTTTTTCCAAAATTCACGTGTAAAAGTCCATACGCGTAATGCCCAACACCGTACGCGTATGCCCTAAAATGTTACGCGTACCATACGCAAATGGGCAGATGGCCGAGAAAATTGAAGATCCATACCCGTATTGGCCCATGCCTCGCCCATGTTACGCGTAAATCCAAGGTCCATACGCGTATGAACATGCCCCATACGCGTATGACCTGGAAAAACCAGAAAAAAATCTGCAGAAAATTGTGTTACGGGTTTCAACCCAAAATCCTCCAAATCATCATCCAATACTCATAAAAACACCAATACAATGTCTAACAACATGTATCTATCATGTACCAACAATAATGAACACTAAAAATATGATTTCCAACACATTTAATCGATTTCTAATCAATTTTACGTAATATGAGTTTTTACTAAATTTTTCCATTTCAATCCAATAACAACCACAAACACACATACATAATCATACACAAGCATACAATAATTGAGTTTCGCACCCTTTCCCGATTAAATCGATTCTAGAAGTTGATTTCTTGATTTTCCAAGATTTTCTCACTTTTCTTCTCTTCTTCTCTTTTCTCCCCTCTTTCCTTCTTCTCTTTTTCTTTCTCTCTATTTTTCTCTTTTTCTATTTTCTATTCTTTCTACTTAATGAAAAATATCATGAAATGACCAAAATGCCCCCACACTCAAATATCTCGCAAATGTTCCCAAAACCCGATAAAATATCACAACATTGAAAAATAACATATTTTCACATAAAAGTCAAAAATAAAATAAAATAATAATAAAATAATCACACGACTCGATTAAATAAAAACTGACAAAACTGGGGCGTTACAACTCTCCCCCACTTAGAAATTTTCGTCCTCGAAAATATACCTGAGACGAACAACTCTGGATACGACTCCCGCATCCGACTCTCCAACTCCCAAGTCAAATTGCCCTCAGCAGCGCCTCCCCACGCCACTTTCACAAGTGCAATATCCTTGCCTCTCAACCGCTTCACCTCGCGATCCAAAATCCTAACTGGTAATGCCTCAACCGTAAGGTTCTCCCTTACCTCAACCTCATCCATCGGAATCACATGTGTCGGATCCGGAACATACTTTCGAAGCTGTGAAACATGGAACACATCGTGCAAATTCGACAGATTCGGCGGCAACGCCACCCTATAAGCCACAGCACCCACTCTCGCGGATATCTGGTAAGGACCAATAAACCGAGAAGTAAGTTTCTTCGATTTCAATGCACAACCCACACCCGTTACCGGTGTAACTCTCAAAAATACATGATCACCCTCTTAGAACTCAAGATCTTTCCTTCTCCGATCATGATAACTCTTTTGCCTACTCTGAGAAGCCTTTATTTTCTCACGAATAAGCTTCACTTTCTCCGTAGTCTGTTGCACCAACTCTGGTCCAACCACCGCTCTCTCACTAGATTCGTGCCAACACAACGGTGTTCGACACCTTCGTCCATACAGTGCTTCAAACGGTGCCATTCCAATACTAGAATGGAAACTGTTATTATACGTGAATTCAATCAATGCAAGATAACTATCCCACGCACCACCTTGTTCAAGAACACAAGCTCTCAACAAATCTTCCAACGACTGAATCGTCCTCTCCGTCTGACCATCCGTTTGCGGATGATAAGCCGAACTCAATCTCAATTTAAAACCCAAGGCCTTCTGTAAACTTTCCCAAAATCTCGAAGTAAACCTCGGATCTCGATCCGAAACCATACTTAATGGAACTCCATGCAACTTCACAATCACACTGATGTAAATCTTAGCTAACCTCTCCAAAGGAAAACTGATGTCAATCGGAATGAAATGAGCCGATTTAGTCAGCCTATCAACAACCACCCAAATAGCATTATGCCCTCGCTGCGTAGTCGGCAATCCCGTCACGAAATCCATGGAAATGCTGTCCCATTTCCACTCAAGAATATCCAACGGTTGCAACAAACCACTAGGCCTCAGATGTTCCACCTTTGATTTCTGACAAGTCAAACATGCATAAACAAACTGAGCCACATCTCTTTTCAAACCAAACCACCCGAAAATCTTCTTCAAATCTTGGTACATCTTATTCGCTCCCGGATGTATACTCAAATTACTCCGGTGTCCTTCCTCCAAAATCATCTTTTTCAACTCCGCATCATCCAGAATACAAATCCGGCCTCGGAATCTCAAGACACCATTTATATCCACTTTAAAATCACTATTCGCATCTTTTTCTCCAACCAACATCAAATCCACAAATTTCACATCCAGCTTCTGTTTCTCACTAACAGTCATCAGAAAATCATTAGTAATCGTTAGCATACCAAGCCTTACGTTATCTGACGTCACTTCACATACCAAACTCAAATCTCTAAACGATTCCAAAAGTTCCCACTCTTTAACCATTAAAGCGGACATATGTAACGATTTTCAGCTCAATGCATCGGCTACCACATTAGCTTTACCAGGATGGTAATTCAAGCCAAAGTCGTAGTCCTTCAAGAATTCCAACCATCTCCGTTGCCTCATATTCAACTCTTTCTGATCAAATAAGTATTTCAAACTTTTATGATCACTAAAGACTTCGAATCTTGCATCATAGAGATAATGCCTCCAAATCTTTAACACAAAGACCACAGCCGCTAACTCAAGATCATGAGTAGGATAATTTTTCTCATGAACTCTTAACTGCCTTGAAGCATAAGCCACAACCTTACCTTCTTGCATCAAAACACCACCTAGACCAATCAAAGAAGCATCACAATAAACCACAAATGGTTCATTAGGATTCGACAAAATCAAAATCGGAGCTGTCGTCAATCTTCTCTTCAGCTCATTAAAACTTTCCTCACACTGAATATCCCAAATGAACGCTTTGCCTTTACAAGTCAACTGGGTCAAAGGAAGTGCTAGCTTAGAAAAACCTTCAATGAATCGTCGATAATATCCAGCCAAACCCAAAAAGCTTCTAATTTTAGTAACGGATCTCGGAGCCTCCCATTGTAGAATTGCTTCTACTTTAGATAGATCCACAGCAATACCATTACCTGAAACTACATGCCCAAGAAAACTCACTTCCGATAACCAGAACTCACACTTGGACAATTTGGCAAAAAGCTTCCTTTCCTTCAAAACCTGCAAAACAATACGCAAATGTTCCGCATGCTCCTCCCGAGACTTAGAATAAATTAAGATATCATCAATAAACACCACCACAAAACGATCCAAATGCTCGTGAAAAATACGGTTCATGTACTCCATAAACACACCTGGCGCATTAGAAACCCCGAACGACATCACAGAATATTCATAATGACCGTAACGTGACCTAAAAGCCGTCTTCTGAATATCTTCCTCCTTCACCCTAATCTGATGATACCCTGATCTCAAATCAATCTTACTAAACACACACGCACCAACCAACTGATCCATCAGATCATCAATTCTTGGAAGAGGATACTTATTCTTAATCGTCACCTTATTCAACTGGCGATAATCAATACACAACCGCATACTTCCATCTTTATTTTTCACCAATAAAACTGGAGCACCCCAAGGAGAAACACTTGGCCTTACAAACCTCTTCTCCAACAACTCATTCAACTGTTTCTTTAACTCAACCAACTCAGATGCCGACATACGATAAGGTGCCATAGATACAGGTCTAGTACCAGGAACTAGATCTATAGAAAACTCCACCTCTCTCTCTGGCGGCAAGTCTGAAATATCCTCAGGAAACACTTCCAGAAATTCACACACCACTAGAAACACATCAAGTGAAACTTGACTATCCACAGTCAAAGATGCAAACAACCCAAACAGCTGAGCTTCATCCGCCAAAAGTCTCTTCAACTCTTTGGTAGATAAGAAACTCGAGTCTTCGTCTTCCTCAAGAGAAGGAAACCTTACTAGCTTATGATAACAATCAATATGAACCCTATTGAACTACAACCAATTCATTCCCAGAACCACATCTAAACCCTCCAACGGTAAACACACCAAATCCATCTCAAAGTCTTTACCATAAATGGTCAAAGGACAACTCAAACAAACCAAAGAAGTAGTTACTGACCCCATTGCTGGAGTATCAATAACCATCTCACCAACCATCAAAGACAACACAAGATTCAAACGCTTCACGCACTTAGACGAAATAAACGAATGAGTCGCTCCAGTATCAATAATAGAAACTAAAGGCGTACTATTAATAAAACAAGTACCTCTGATCAGACGATCTGCACTTGAAGTCTGAGTTCCCGCCAATGCAAATACTTTCCCACTAGCTGGAGCCTGCTTCGGTTTCGGACACTTCGTACTAATATGACCAGTTTCACCATAGTTGAAACACTTCACCACATTTTTCCTTGCACATTCAGCTGCAACATGTCCTAAACCTCCACAATTAGTACACTTCCTCATATCTTTCCTGCATTCAAACTGACGATGCCCCAACTCACCACATTTATAACATCTCAGAGGACCAGACATTCCTCCTCCACTTGACCTTTTCTCAAAATTTCCCCTTTGTTTACCTTTATCAGCTGGTGTTACATACGGACCACCACGGAACGGTTGCTTCCCTTTCCTCTCGCTCACACTCTTGTAATAAGTAGAACGAGCCTTACTATCCTCTTCATAAATCCTACAACAATCCACCAAATCAGAAAACCTCTGAATCCTTTGATAACCAATTGCCTGCTTTATCTCAGGACGCAATCCATTCTCAAACTTTACACACTTAGAAAATTCCGCGGTCGCTTCAGCATAATGAGGATAAAACTGCACAAGCTCCACAAACTTAGCAGTATAATCAACAACAGACATATTACCTTGTTTTAACTCCAAGAACTCAATTTCTTTCTTTCCTCTTACATCTTCGGGAAAATACCTCCTCAAAAACTCCATGCTAAACACCGCCCAAGTGATCTCCTCCTCTGCAGCTTCCAACACCTGACGAGTACTAACCCGCCAATCATCAGCTTCTTCCAGTAACATGTGAGTACCCAGTCTCACCTTCTGATCCTCAGCAAAATCCATCACTCGGAAAATCCTTTCGACCTCATTAAGCCAAATCTGAGCACCATCAGGATCATATCTTCCTTTGAAGACAGGTGGTTTGTCCTTCCTGAACTCATCATTACCAGCAGAATTAGGTGCACCCTGCACAGCCCGAGCCATAGCTTACATAGCAGTAGCCAAAGTGGCATCATTCCTACCAGCCATATTCTGTTCATTTCCAATAACAGTAACTATGGTTAAACAAACAACTCATCCAAACACCAAGACCGACAAGGACTGACACAACTGACATGGACTGGCACAAACTGACACGGACTGGCTCTGATACCACTTAATGTAACACCCCCAATCTATACCCCCAATTAATAAAGCGGTAAAAGAAAATTCAAAATTTCATCAGAGTATATTTAAATTATCATGTCATAGACGGGGGGAAATCACATTATATTGAAACAAATCATACAACACCTGCCCATAAAGATATGCAACAGTGGGGTAGCAATCAACAGAGGAACTCAGTTCCTTACACCCACATTTCAGATTTAGAATAAAAGCGGAAAATATAAAAACTGAATATCATATATATATATATATATATATATATATATATCACATGAAAAGTTTGTCATACATCAAGTTATACATGTACAAGCCAAAAGATATATATACGTAATACATAATAATCACAAACGGCCTCCCTAACTACCCGGTGTCACATATCAGAGCCGACCCACAAAAGAATGAAGTCCTAAGCTTCACAAAAAGGACCTCCAGCAACTCTAATCTGCAATGCCTCATAGAGCATTATAAAACAGCAGAAGGGTGAGAAAAACAATCATAATACAGTTGCATATAATTATATATAACATAAAAATACACATATACACGGTTCTCACTACAACTCACACCCTAATTCAAACCAAATACCACACAAGGTATAATTCATATTTCTGTCACCAACACATATCCATATATCAATTTATCAATTCCATCCATAAATGAAACATTAATGATTTATGCAAATGCAAGAGACCGGCACAATGACTCTATGCATATGCACATGCGGTACCGACTTCCAATGTTTCTCATCACTAGTTCACTCAGGAACTCTGCTGGAATCATCGCTCGTTACATCACTGTAACTCCCCGTCGGGCATACGATGTCCCCCGTCTCTCAATACCATCTAAACACATACATTTACATCATACAACAGCACCTTGCATTATACACATCAATTACGCACAGTTACAACGACAAAAGTCGACAAACCGACACTATTCCAAATTTCTGACATAATTTAATCGGCTAACAATCACAAAATTATTATCATAAGAAAGTACAGTTCAATAGCTACACAACGATACCAAGAACGTAAAAATCGGATAAACGGAACACAAGTTACGAAAGAAAAACGAAAACGATATTTTGAAAAAGTCCCATTTTACAATTTTCCTGACCATACGCGTATTGCCCTGAGCCATACGCGTATTAACCTGATTCCTCGCCATTCCATACGCGTATTGCCAAAGGTCAAACGTGTATAGGCAGAGACTCATTTTTCCCAAAATTCACGTGTAAAAGTCCATACGCGTAATGCCCAACACCGTACGCGTATGCCCTAAAATGTTACGCGTACCATACGCAAATGGGCAGATGGCCGAGAAAATTGAAGATCCATACGCGTATTGGCCCATGCCTCGCCCATGTTACGCGTATAGCCAAGGTCCATACGCGTATGAACATGCCCCATACGCGTATGACCTAGAAAAACCAGAAAAAAAATCTGCAAAAAATTGTGTTACGGGTTTCAACCCAAAATCCTCCAAATCATCATCCAATACTCAGAAAAACACCAATACAATGTCTAACAACATGTATCTATCATGTACCAACAATAATGAACACTAAAAACATGATTTCCAACACATTTAATCGATTTCTAATCAATTTTACGTAATATGGGTTTTTACTAAATTTTTCCATTTCAATCCAATAACAACCACAAACACACATACATAATCATACACAAGCATACAATAATTGAGTTTCGCACCCTTACCCGATTAAATCGATTCTAGAAGTTGATTTCTTGATTTTCCAAGATTTTCTCACTTTTCTTCTCTTCTTCTCTTTTCTCCCCTCTTTCCTTCTTCTCTTTTTCTTTCTCTCTATTTTTCTCTCTTTCTATTTTCTATTCTTTCTACTTAATGAAAAATATCATGAAATGACCAAAATACCCCCACACTCAAATATCTCGCAAATGTTCCCAAAACCCGATAAAATATCACAACATTGAAAAATAACATATTTTCACATAAAAGTCGAAAATAAAATAAAATAATAATAAAATAATCACACGACTCGATTAAATAAAAACTGACAAAACTGGGGCGTTACATATTCTCACCCTTTTTTGTTGTTGTGGCGTCTGTGCTACTCTTGGATATAAACAATCAGGTACAAGAGTAGCTGCTTGAGTTAGAGGATGGCGCCAATGCCTCTTTTGCTTTTATATTTGGTTCTTATAGGAGTTGCTCTGATATGTAACATCGGGAACGTGACATTTTATTTGTTTTGATTTGATGTTAGAGTTTATTTTCTTTTAGTACTTTCCTTTAAATAATTATTTGATGTTATGAGATCTTTTGAGTTCTATTGCGTTATTTGAAAAAAAAACATATTCATGAAGTTGCATGTTATTTTTTGAGTAGCATCCTAAGTTGTGAATTTCCTGTTTTATATTAAGATTTAGGGTTTATGGTGTTAAAGTCTTCTCGCAAGTGATACAATCCATAAGACCTTTGGCATAGCTGCCCTTCGTCTTGTAGGAGTCTTTATCCTTCTTCTTATTGCGCTTGTTGAGATTCGGACACATTGTTAAGTAAAGACTTGACCTTCCATATTTATAGCATGTAATATCTTCTTCTTCTTTCTTATTGTCTTTATTATGCGGATGTGACTTCTTAAAGTTGATCAAATTTGTGTCGAAATGTTTGAGCTTGTGCTTCTTTATATATTGATTGCAGCGCTTAACGAATAACCCCGTCTTTTCTTCTTCTTTAAAATATTCTTTATCAGAACTATCATTATCATCATCTACTTTCTTTGTCTTTGACGAGGAAGTTTTCAAGGAAATATCATGTATCTCTTCTTTTATCTTCTCTTTCTTTTTCGAGATTACTTTGCTTGCAGCAAGCCGTTTCAGTTTATTTTCATGTTCGGTCAAATTTCTAAACAATTTTGTGATATCCAAATTATTTAGATTATTTGACTCTTTAATGGTTGAAACCTTTGGTTCCCATTCCATGCACATAGATCTTAACATTTTGTTAGCACAATCTTTGTTTGAAAGGGACTTTCCCAAATTGGCTAGCTTGTTGATTAAATGAAGAAAACGAATCTGCATGGTTTCCACGGTTTCACCTGTTCCATACGAAAAAGTTGATACTCCTTTGTCAATGTATTAAGCTTAGAATCCTTAACGCCTTTAGTTCGCTCGTAAAGGACTTAATTATCATTCCACATTGATTGTGAACTCTTAATATGTGAGATAGAGTAATATGCTTTAGCGCTTAATACGAAAATAAGTATATTCCCTGCCTTCAGATCATAGGATGCCTTTTTGGTTTCATCATATGACCAATCTTTTCAGATTTTAACCAAACCATCGAATTTATTTTTGGGAATAAAAGGCTTATCGGTGATTTATACCCAAATAAATATGTCTACAAACATCAAGTGTACGTAATTATTGTCATTCCAATAAGCATAATTTTCACTTTTGAAAATTGGGGCTTTATTATACACTCTCTTCAAATTGTCGTTACCCATATTCTACAACTTTTGGGTTGCTTAATCCTGAATAAAGGACCAGCTATGAGGCCTATGGTTAGGTGAGAATACGAGAATGCAACCATCTATAGGGGGTGAATAGATCTTCCAAATAAAATTTGAGTGATTTGAAAAATAGTTTAGTTTGAAAACTTATCATAGTTTGAAAAAGGGTTTCTGTAGCAGAAACAAAGTGCATAAAAGATTAATTATGCTTATCGAAAGGTATATACACAAAAAACCTTAATTGATACACAATATGATATCATATTGATTCACACATCTATCCAAACACAATCAAGTAGTGTGTTGAATCAATATTGATTTGCACAATATCGCATCGAGAAAGAAACGACATACAAGCATTTGCGCGCTCGTGGAATGATTGAATAGAGTCGCCACCAAAATTTATTTATTCTAAAGAAGGAAAAAATAAAATATCGATAAAACCCTTTGAAAGAAAATGAAAATAGTCATCACAACCAATTTTGGGCTCGGGAGTCGATTATGCAAGGGGAAGGTATTAGCGCATCTCACATCCGTTGTACACAACAGGAACCATTTATTTAGATTTGCGATTGAATTATAGCTTAATGTTATTTGTTTTCTTCAAGTAATAAAATATTGAAAATAAAAAGGGTTCACAAAAAGGATTTTATTAGGGTGGTTGATGAGATTGCGGGTCTCGCTCCTATGTATCTTGAGGTACACAGAAGAATTCAAAGCTACATAGTTCTGTGTAGAAAACTACATATTGGTGGGTTGGTTTTATTGAAAGACTATTTAGATCGCGCTCTAGTGGTTAAACTTTGCATGTGCTCGCAATTGGAGGCTTAAAGCATTTGTTTGTATCGCGATAGAACAGACTTAACAATGTTCTTTTTGAAAACGTGTTTTCTCGCACGGGGTGAGAAAATAATTTGACGTGTTTAGTTATTTTTGAATGATTGACATATATTTTAATGGTAGACTAATTACGACCATCACACAAATATTCGAGGTTACGAGGGACATGTACGTCTAACCCAAACTTTTTCAATCGAGTTATTTATAGAAATTTGCATGGCAAATTAAGTCATGTTTCTCTAACGGATGACGAGTATTTGTACGAGAGGCTAATTACAACCATTACACAATTACTTGAGATTATGATTGAGAAGTACGTCCAACCCAATATTTTTTGTCCATGAAAGAATAAACTTGATTTGATTATTTAGTGTGTTTTGATGCGATTGACGAACGTTTGAACGGTAGGCTAATTACGACCATCACCCGAAGATTCGAAATTACAAAGGACAAGTACGTACAACCCAATCTTTTTTAATCAGTTAATTATTACGAAAAGCATTTTGAGATGATTAATTTTGAAAAGAAAATGATTCACGTTAATTTGAAGTTGATCAAGATACGAATTATGAAAATACCGCTTGACCTTGGATCAAAGGTTTGAAAATATTGAAAATATCTTTTTATACTATTAATCATTTATTTAATTAATTTTATCAAATTAAAAAGTAAATACATAATAACGAAGAAATAAATAAAATATAATCATGGGGGTGCAAGAGTATTAAGGGGTAATATGTAGCAAAATAAATGGAGAATGGGAGTCAATAGAGTTAACTCGACCCAAGCCATCTGATCATATCATTAATTGATCATAGGGCTCATAAGACTCCAAGCACATGGTAAAGGTGTAAGTTTCATGCACACATCAGAGTCAACAAGGACCAAAGCATAACAGCTGGTGGCTGAGAGCAAGCCACGGAGGCCACATGTGTCGTCTAAGTGAAGAATATGAGAGAGAGAGAGAGAGAGAGAGAGAGAGAGGAGAGGTCACGTGGGAATGCATTTCTCTTTGACCTTCTCTCTCTTCATTTTACATCAAACTTCTCCTCTATCATTCTCCCACACCGGTACACCACTTAACAACTAAAGCAAACAAAACACACTATTAAATAGATCAATAAGGCAACCCTTACGGTGGTGATGATGAACGTCATGAAGATGTTCATCATGAAAGCCCGTGTTTCTAGATTTTTGTCGAAACAACAAGAAACAAAAACATGGATTTATCCTAAATCAATTCCCTGAACACGAATATATGAACAAAAACACCTAATGATGCTTTAAATACTTAGATCAACAAAAATCCTAAACGAACTGTAAAACAAACAAACCTCAAATTAAAGGTTCAAAATGCAGAAATCATACATTTAAGCACACTACAAGCATGAGGCAAAGACGAAAAAAGAGAAAGCTCAAGAATAAGGAAGATAAAGGAATCGCCGGAGTTTTAAGGCTCCGACGAGTTTTTCGACCAACCTAAAAAGTAAGTCTCTCCACTTTTATCTCTGCCTCTTCTGCTTATACTTGACCTTAGTTTCTTCTTCTCTTTTCTTTGTCTCTTTGTAAGTTGTAGTCTCTAGAGAATAGGAGTTAGGTCTAGGGAGGGGTCAGTGAGCTTAACTCACCCAAGCTTCAATGTGAAGCTTGAGGAATTTTGGATAACGAGCTTTAGAGTGGAGGTTTAGGATTTCAGTAGAGCTTCTTTGTGTAATTTTTTGTCTGTTGCTATGAGTGATTTGAGGTGTTTTTATAGGATGGATAAAGTTAGATTGAGAGGGAAAGTGTGAGTTCGTTAGGGAACTTTAAGGAAAGAGAAATGATCAATCCATGTGAGAATTCTGAGATCCCCGTGAGTGGATTAAAAGGAAGGTTAGGATGAGTTTGAATTTTAAAATAGGTTGATATTTTTGTGTTAGTTTAGTGAATTATGTTTATTGTATGGATGTCGAGTTTGTATTGATGATTTGTATGTGGTGCCTCACGCTTTTCCTACTGTTCAATTCATTTGTTTTTTTTTTGTTTTTAATTTTTTATTCAAAATTCAATTTCCACGTATGTTGTTTAATATAGATGTTGATGATATTTGTTGATGTGTGTTGGTGAGTTTGTGGATGACATGCAGAGAGAGAGAGAGAGAGATGCTGAATTTATAGTGGTTTAGCTATCGTTCTTGCTAAGCCTAATCTGGTTTTCAATGGTTTCCCATTGACAAGTTTGGTCTTCTACAATAGTTTGCTACAAATTACTCGATGTTTAGTATAATTCAATATCTAAATAATGCTGAAAATATAATAATCTTTGAGCTGGAACCTCTTGACCTGTACAACTGTATACGAAATGAACACTTGTGATAACTTTACTCAAAATAATCTTGAATTCTCCAGACCCAACAATTTTGTTCTAAAGTCTCTGGTCTGCAGCGATCTTTCCTCGATCCTGCTAGTAACTTGAGCAATAGTTTGTCTGAATATTGACAAAAACTCTCACTTTGTTTGTAGGCTTCTACATAACACTACCAAAGTTATTCTGGAGAGAAGAACCTCCTTCTTTTCCACTAGACTTTTCAAAACCTTGCACAACCTCATACACCTTACAAACTTCTAAAATCTCAAGAAAATCTTCAAAGAAACGTCAAACACAACAATAGAATTCCTTAACAACTATAAAGCTCCAAATATTAGATTTAGATCCACACAAAAATAGAAAAAGAATGAGGTAGAAGATGAAAGAAATCATTTGAAAGACACTAAAAAAAAAATCAAAATCCTTTGGAAAATAAGAGAACAAGTGTGTTGTAAATTTTCAAATCAATAGTGGAAGTGGATGTTTTCCAACATTGTGAGAGGTTTTGAGAGAAAATTCTTTTAAATGTGATGGAGATCTAGCAAAAAAAGAGTGTAAATATGGTGTATGATTCGAGTCAAAAGTAAGAGGTATAATTCGAGTCAGAAAATTAAATGATTTGAATCAAGAAGTAACAACATATGAGAACCCATTTCTGTGATTCGAGTCACACAATTTGTGATTCAAATCACATGATTCGAGTCATAAAGTTTGGGGATTCAAATCGGAGTTCCAGAAGCAAACCAAGGAAATTTCAATTCAGTGTGATTCGAATCAGACAGTCATGTGATTTGAATCAAAGTGTTATGATTCGAATCAGACAATCATGCGATTCAAATCAAGGAAACTTGAAATCACTCTCTAAGCTCTCTATAATCCTGATTCGAGTCATGTAAATTGTGTGATTTGAATCACACTTTCAGAATCTCATTTTTGCAAAATTTAAGGTATTTTGAGATTCTAACAAAGTCATGATTTAAACAATTCTCTAATATAGTTTTGATCCAAAAATTCAATAATTGACTTGAAACGTATTGCTTAAATTATAATCAGACACTTCTATTTATACATACTTAAAACATATTTAAATATCAATCCAAAAATGAACAATCGATTAGGAGACTCAATAACTATATAAACAAAATTAAAATCTTAAAAGTCAAGCAATAAATATTTAATCGAAAAAGCATATACATACAATATGCAATCTTAAAAGACAAGCAATAAATATTTAATCGAAAAAGCATATACATACAATATGCAACTTCAATTCTATTTTAAATGAGTGCAACTCTTAATGGTAAAAAAGTATATATTACAACATAAATATTGGTTAAATTTCTTTTTTATAAGGATGAATCATGAAAAGTATTTTTAATTTTTTTAAATAAAAACAATTACAAAATGTTTTCGTATTGCAACAATTAGAAATGATCATAGAAATAAATTTGAAACTAAGCATTTGAAAAAATCTTGAACACATCAAACGTTACTGTCCTAGAAATAAAAATATATATCTCTTGTTCAATATACGATAATAGCTTTGATTTATAAATATTGCAAGAAACGTCACTGTCTTTTACAAACTTTTACAGTTAGATGAAATATTCCCCTAAAATAATTTAATATATTTACGACTAGTACAGTAAGGGTCCTACAATGAAACTTCATGGAAACTTAGTTGGAAGGGAGCTATCATCCATGTGTGGTAAATGGCTTGTGATGGGTTGGTGTCTTTGGAGTGAAAGGAACAAAATTATGTTTGCTGATGAATTGTAGAATGTTGATACCATATTTTTTAAGATTTTGCTATTAACGTGGGAATGGATTGGAAATTTTTTAAGATTTTGCTACTACCGTGGGAATGGATTGGAAATCTTTTAAGATTTTGCTACTAACGTGGGAATGGATTGGAAAACGACCTAACATATATATGTGGTATGTGTATGTGGTATATGCATGTCATTTTGAATGATGTTTTATAGTCAGTTAGTCGGTGATAATTACAAAGTGTGCTCTTATCTAGTCAAAATAAAATAAAAGTCATCTTTTTATCCACTCTAGTTTTTTTATAAGCTCTTCAATATTCATTGTTTTGGTGTGCAGCAAATTCAACCAATTACTAACGTAATTATTAAAATATAATTAAAGAAGGAAATTTTATTTTCCACTTTATTATTTTCATAAAATTAATTTTTTAATTTCAGATTCAAACAATTTTAATCTTCATTTTTTATATTTGTGAGTAAAACTACAACTATATATATATATATATATATATTACTCATTACATCAAATATGTTTGTTTAAGCACAACCCGAAAGAATGCGTTACATTCATAGTATATGTCATTAAGGAACAACTTTATCTATGAAATTGTGTTCTACTCACGACAAGATGCTAAGACCAAAGTGCTATAATTAATCTAAAATTTTGAATAATTTTGAACCAATTTTAATAAATAAGATTCAATCAATCTGATCAAAATTTTATGTCCTTCACTCAAGTGAAACAATTACACTTTAATTGCAAAATTGATTCTGATAGTAACTCTCTACTCTCAAACTGAGAATGAATATTATTCAATTATGCAATTGTACTTTCTGTTATATGTTACAATATTATTCTCAATTCTTCTTACTCAAAATAGAGATTACTTCAACTATTTATAATTGAGCTACCTTGCTTTCTAAGGTAAAATTCAAAATTACAAAAGCTCAAAATTTATATTTTGATCTAAGTCGAAATTTTGTGTCAAACAACCTGTTTCGACACTTCGACATCTAACACAACACAACACACATACTATATTAATTTCGACACATCCGTATTTCTACCGAATTATTCTTGTTTCGACACAATGAATTACAATCTCAACACAAAATATATGATAATGAGTATGCGTAATAAAAAAGATAAATACAAAATTTAAAATAACACATGAATTGTTAACTTAATGAAAGAAATTTCACTCTTAGAGTGAAAAGTACATTTATTTTAACTCTTTAATTCAATGTCGTTTTTTCTAATATTAATCGTAAATTTTTATTTAAACTCTCTAGTTCAATGTCACTCTTAAGAATAAGATTTTAATTTTATTTTATTTAGCATGAGTGATATAATATTTTAAACATAAAAAGGTAAATTAGTCTAAAAAAAATCCTGAACCAAATATATATTTGACTAAAAGTTGTGGCTCCCTTCTCTTCTTTTAAAACAAAATTAAATTTAATTAAAATATGTCTCTCACATCCCCCTCATTTTTAGAGATGCTTATGAATGGTTAATTTTCCTAATCAATCAAGAATCATATATAATTCATATATTAAAACTGAGTATTAAAATCAATAGTCATAATCGATTTTCATTTTCTCAAAATTGCTATAAAACAATTATTAATCAGTTATATTCATATTCGATTTTAAAATTAATTTTGATTTTTTTTTAAATTTCTTTAGAAAATTTATTTCTCTTTAAAAAAATAATCTTTTTTGTTATTTTTAGAATTTAAAAAAAAAAATACTTCTTTTGTATTGAAAAAAAAATCATTTTTTTTTTAATTTTCAGAAAAAGTATTACTTTAAAAAAATTTATTTTCAAAAAACAAAAAAAAAAAATCATTTTTGTAAATTTTCAGATAGCTATTTTTTTTAAATAATAAAAAAAATTAATTTTTTTATTTTTAGAAAAAAAGTTTAAAACATAAATAAACAAATGTTTTTTTTTTTTTTTTCAAAAAAGAAAAATGCTAAACTTTACCAAGAAAACATAGCAAGAAAGCAAAGAAGCAAAGAAAATGACGTAACATGTCTTTTTTGGAAAGGCCAAAAAAAATGATGTGGCATGTTATGTTATCAATCCCTTACCTATGTTATGTTATCAATCCCTAATTGTTATGTAATCCACCACTCATGCATATTTATTATTATAAATTGCCACGTTGATTCTTGCCTTTTGTTATACTATTTCATCGTACAAAATAGCACTTCTCTTCAGAAAAACGAGTATTCTCTCTTTTCTTTTTCCTTTCTCACAATCAACACAAAAACGAGTATGCATAAAGGTTATACTATTCTCCTGAGTTTGGAGTTAGGTTCAATTGGAATCAAGTATCAAGGTTTAAACACCAACCCATTCCAACAATCATCCCCAATTATCTTACTCTTTTTTACTTGTATTTTTTGTCACGTTCTTGCATCCACGGCTGACATGAATTTACCAACTACTATGGTAATATTCCACATTTCTGGTGTTGTTGGATGTGAAATACTTCTATGGATTCTCATCCCTCAGTTCTGGAATTGGTATATAATCAACCTATTCCTGCTAATTGCTACTTCATTCTGTTTCTTCAACTTCGTCAGTACTAGTATTTCTAAGCTCTTCCTTGCTATACATTCAAAAGCTACTCCACTTCCAAATCCGGAACCATCTCATTCTCAGCCGTAACATTTGTAACCTGCTGTAAACATTCAAATACTAGATACTATGTCGCTTGATTTTGTATCTGTGTTTATTCTTAATTTGTTGTTTACTATATGTCAGGTAGATTCTCTTTCTAAACATATGTAATGCAATTCTGTGTTTCCCCCATATTAATGAGCATAATGGTGTGTATGCTTGAATGGTATTAATTTATATATGGAAAATCAATATAAAACTGCTTTCATTTTAATGTTGTCTACTTATGTCTATTTTTATTTTAGAATTTGAATTTGAGCCTAACTCAACAACATAGAATTTGAATTTGAAAAGTTGTAGTTAATTCATGTATTATTTGCACAGTTCAGCAATCATCAAGCTATTGGGTGATTTTGCTCCGGGCCGACCCAACAGATATTGAGGTCTAAGGCGAGATTAATAACAAAAATTTTAAATTATTAATAAAAAATTATAAAAATATTTTTTTTTATTTAAAGTCGATATTCTACTTTTTTTTTTAAATTACAAAATTATTTATTAAATATGATAATTAATTTTGTTCAATATTTCAACTAAAACTTCAACAATTTTAATTTTAAACTTTATGATTCAATTTTTTTTAAGATGACCTCACTTTAAATGAAATACTAAATATTTTACAATAGTGAATATAATTATATAAAACCGTAAAAAATAAAACAATTAAAAATATATAAAAATTTTACATTAAAACTAAATAAGAAAATATTAAATAGATAAAATTTAATTATATTTTTTGCAATTCGGTTTTTCATTCTATCCAAAAGAAAAGTGGCAGCACGTCTATACGAAGAAGAATTGATGGTGAAAAGTGTGAGCAAAGTGATTTTAATCGAATTTTTTACGTAAATACCCCTAATTTTGGAAAAAATTCCCTAAATAACCCATGTTTCAAAAATATTCCCAAAATGCCCCCATTAGGGTTTTGGTTTGAACTATGTCGCCAATGGAATTGGCGACTCCCTTGTAGAGGTTGAACCATGTCACCAATTGCACTGGAGACACCCAACCAAGTCTCCAGTGCAATTGGCGACACAATGTAATGCTTGAACTAAGTCGTCAATCCAATTGGAGACACAGTGTAAAGCTTAAATCAAGTCGCCAATCCAATTGGAGACACCCTTCAAACTGAAATTTTTCACTATAAATAGGGGTGTTAAGCTTGGTTTGTTCCACATCTCTTCTCACAACTTTGTTTTACTCATAAAATGTATCGTCGTCGTTGGGGTAAAGTTATTTTTTCGCGAGACAAGCCACCGATCGACATACAAGGTATCAATCAACTTATTGTTGTATGTTGTTTAAATTGTTATAACAAAGAGAAATGCATTAATGAAAACATTTGGTTACAACAAACGAAAAGATAAGATAAATTATGATGCAGATGTTCCTCCAACATTGGGACAATATTTTTTGTTGTGGCCGGGTTGACGACAGATACTGCATAGTCGTATCATTTTATCACAGATATCCATTTCGGTTCTTATACGCTTGCTGTTTGGGCGCCCTTTTTTCTTTCTTCTCATTTCATTGTTGTGCCAAACTATTTCACCTTGGTATGGAGGCCAATAATCCTCCATTGGTAGCACTGCGAAGCCTTTGCTGTATACATTCATAACATTAACCACCCTGTAAACATAAGATAGATAGCCATAAGCATCTTGACGAGCATGTGCGCATGCTGCAATGGCATGTGAGCAAGGTACACGGAGGGCCTGGAACTTGCCACAATCACACCAACCTCTGTTTAGCCTGACAGCATACGATAAATTGGGCCTCTCCTCATTAAAATCCATTGTTTCTTGTACACTGAATGATTGTCTATGTCGGTCAAAGATTGTAACTGCATGTGTACTGGCTTTGATAGCATCCTCCTTCATCAATTTCATAACGCTCTCACTATATAATTGACCAGATGCTAACATTGCACTCCATCTTTCGCCTCTTGTTGCGAAAAGTGATGCCAACCTATAATAGGTTGAACTCACCAAAGCAGTGATTGGAAGGTTTCTTATTCCTTTGAATACCCCATTCATGGACTCCACAAGGTTTGTTGTCATGTGACCCCATCGATAACCACCATCAAAAGATCTTGTCCACTTTTCTAGTGGAATATTATCCAACCAGCTTCCGGCATATGCATTTGACATCCTTATTTCGTTAAGGTAGTATTGAAATGTTGGTCGAGTTAGCGCATAACCAGCATTCATAACCTGTTTGCTAAGGTACTTGTCTTTGATTGCACGCATGAAGTTTTGTTGAATATGTCTAATGCAATATACATGAGTAGAAGGAGGATTGTGCCACCCGTTATCATGGTTATTGTAAGCACTCTCTATAGCAGCATGTCTGTCTGAAATCAAACAGAGGTTGGATTGTGGAGCGACATGTGTTCTCAAATTATTAAGGAAGAAACCCCAAGCAGAAGCGGTTTCACCCTCAACCAAAGCAAATGCAATAGGAAAGAAATTACTATTGCCGTCTTGTGCAACAGCCATAAGCAAGGTGCCCTTGTATTTTCCGTATAGCCATGTTCCATCAATTTGAATAATAGGTTTGCAGAATGCAAAACCTCTTATGCATGGATGAAATGACCAAAAGAGACGGTGGAAGATGATATTTCCGTCAACAATGTTACCATCTGGCCTGCATGTCGGCACTGTCTGCATGATTGCAATAGTTCCCGGTACGTATGTCTTAAGGGCAACCAAAAATCGGGGTAATTCCTTGTACGAATCCTCCCAGTTGCCAAAGACCCTTTCAACAGCCTTTGTCCTTGCAATCCACGCTTTCTTATAAGAGGGAGTATAATTATACCTCGTCACAATGTGAGATATGATTATACTCACTTTGACGGACGGATCCTTACTAACCATGGGCAAAATGTCTTGACATATCAAATCTGCGCTTAACTGTCGGTGATCTTGGACAATATTTGTCGCAGTGCAATTATGAATTGGCTGTATGGAAGTTATCTTCCAACAATCGCTTCTCTTTGTGTAAGTAGCTGAAAGTCGAAACTTGCAAAGAGGATTACGACAAATAATTACATACCTTCTCGAATCTGTTTTATGGACATTATAATCAACAGAGTTATCCATGTGAAATTTTTTTATGGCTCGTACACAATCTTCTTTGGTGCGAAACATGTCACCTTCTTTTAATTCGTTCCCTGACCGCATATAAGGATTGTGAAAAATATCTGCGGAAGGTGCATCATTTTGCAATTCCATGTCTGTCATATGTTGAGGCGGACGATGGACATGATCTGGATGTATGGACAGTTCTTCGTCACCCTCATCGTTGTCGTTCAATATCTGATCGAGCATTTCCTCGCTTCCTTCTTCCTCTTCATCAATGATGTCGACCTCTGCTTCAGATTCGTCTAAGTATTATGATTCGCTTTCATCTGAGACTACACATGGTGACTGATTTATTATCTGAGACTGTTGAGATGCAATGTTTTGTTGGAGATATGTATACAACTCAATGTAGTTGAAACCTGAATGTTCGTGACTGACGAACATATTTTCAACATCTTCGTCATCTCGCAATTTTAGTGGACAAAACTTTACTTGGTTGGTTTAAAAAAAACAGGCTCATTGCAGATGACATTTTTACTTGTTTTGGGACAGACTAAGAACTTGCTTTTTTTTTAAAATAATTTGTTTTGGGACAGACTAAGAACTTGTTTGTGTTGGAAATAATTTGTTTTGGGACACACTAAAAATATGCATGCAAGGACATGTAAGTAACATATAAATATTCGTACAGGGGTCGCCATCTTGATTGGCGATAGCATGCAAGGCATTGAATGGAGTCGCCATTGGATTAGGCGACATGGGACAGGCTTTTAATACTGTTTCGCCAGCTTGTCTACATGTATGAGGCATGCATTTTAATACTGTTTCGCCAGCTTGTCTGCATGCATGGACATACGGTTTTACTTTAACTGAAGAGTCTACAGAAGAAATGAGGCTACAGAAAACCAGGTGTTACCTTATGCTTCTCATTGGTTTATTTTTATTTCCCGAGGGTACTGGTTCTTCTATGCATATTATGTACTTACCCTTATTGAGAGATCTAAATCAAACAAGACAGTATAGTTGGGGTTCCGCTTGTCTGTCTTATTTGTATAGCTCTTTGTGTAAGTGCGCCAAAAAAGATGCATCTACTTTTTTTGGATGTGCTGTTTTGCTACAAGCTTGGGGCTGGTCTAGATTGCCATCCCTAGCGCCTGTCAACGACAACGACTTTTCCTTCCCATTTGCACAAAAGTAAGTTATTAACTTAATTTTTTTTATCCTTTATCCTTAAAAATAATTGTGTCTAACATTCTCAACTAAAAAATTAATCTTTTTTTAGATGGTCGGCTAAGGGAATGAATTACAATAGATGTCCCAAACATTGTATCATTCAATACCGTGATCTTTTGGATCATCTAATACCCGCAGATGTAAGTCCGCCTAAACATTTCTCTTCTTTTATTTCATATATTTTACTATCTAATATTTTTCTATTCTGCAGTTCATATGGCGTCCATACCTAGGCATGGAAGACCTACATGAAGTCAGCGACGAAGATGCTGCCATTTAGACTGCATGTGTCCCGATCATCAGATTCACAACTGTGGAGCTGCACAACAGTTACCGTGTCAAACTGCAATTTGGAATGCATCAAGACATCCCAGATCCGCCTGCTGACATCAGTAAATGGCATCTAAAAAGAGTTAGTGATCAATGGGAGTTTGATAGTTGGAAGGATTTTGCAAAGACTGAGCGTCGTAAATGGATGCACCGCAGCAACTATGTCTTACGTGAGCCGGTGATGCCAACCCCATCTGTACCAACAAATAATTACATGGCTTGGTACAGATCGGTTGCAACTGGGTTTGTCTCCGAAGACATGTATTTATACGACCCGCGCCAGACCACCTACACACAAGAAGCCTCAACTTCTAACCCACCTCCAAGGCCATGTTACTCACAACTCCCTACCCAGCAAAATTACCAACCCATTATCCATCCAAACATGCCATGCACCCAACCACAATACCAAGAACGTCCCGCATATCATCTTCAACAAAATGATTATTATCAAGAGACTCAATATGGCTATGCCCCCAACATGTCACAAGGATACAGCCAAAACGAGGGTACATCATACCATAGCCAAATTGGGCAAACATCTTTTCATAGCCCAAACGCCCAAACATCATACCCTAGCCAACCTTCCCAACATCCTTATGTCTTTCAAACACCATTTCAACCTTTCATCAACGAATCCTTCACACCAATGTCTCCCTTCAATCGGGTTGCCCGCACACCAATCACCCCCTCAAACTATAATGGCATGGGTCGCACGCTCAGTTTCAGTCCCCAAGACTTCACGGGAATGCAAGACATCCTAAGGGAACCATCTAGGACTGCTCCTGAGACTTCGACCCCTCAAACACCGGGCGTAAATCAACAACAAGGGGAACAAAGGGGGAGAGTACAACGAGCACAACGGCTGCAACGAGTGCAACGAGTGAGGGTCCCTAGGGGATGTGGAACTGGTGGCCGGTTGGATGCACCCGGTCACGAAGATTAATTAATGTAATATTTTATTGAATTAATGAAAATTTTATATCATTGTGCAAACAAAATCAATATAATATTCCAATATTAAAAAAAAACACAAAACACACCATGTCTTCAATTGGATTGGCGACTTGATTTAAGCTTTACACTGTGTCTCCAATTGGATTAACGAGTTAGTTCAAGCATTACACTGTGTCGCCAATTGCACTGGAAACTTGGTTGGGTGTCTCCAGTGCAATTGGCGACATGGTTCAACCTCTACAAGGGAGTCGCCAATTCCATTGGCGACATAGTTCAAACCAAAACCCTAATGGGGGCATTTTGAGAATATTTTTGAAACATGGGTTATTTAGGGAATTTTTTTCAAAATTAGGGGTATTTACGTAAAAAAATTCATTTTAATCATTTTTACATATTCATGAGAACCTATGTTAATAAGAAAATATGATTATTCTATCCAAAAGAAAAGTAGCAGCACATCTATACGAAGAAGAATTTATGGTGAAAAGGGTGAGCAAAGTGATTTTAATCATTTCTACATATTCATGAATGAGAACCTATGTTAATAAGAAAATATGAATATTCTCACTTTATTGAAAAGGAACAAATTAATAATGATATTAATAAAAATTAAATGTTATGAATTTTTTTAGCAGGATGCAATCAAGTAGGTGTATAATAGGAAATACTAATAAATTAAATTATGAGGCCCTAGGCAAATGCCTAGTTTGCCTAAGCCTTAGACCAGGTCTGATTTTGCTGACAACTATGTTGTGTAATGATCTAGTGATAGCCTGCTCAATTCCTCTGCTTGTATTAACTAGCGGTCCGCCTCAGAGCATCCACACTCATCAACTTCATTTTGGGACCACACAATTTTTTATATTATATTACACTATTACATTTTTTAAACAACCCAACTACATTTTTCAAATATCTATATAACTCATCAAAAACTCTAAAATGGGTCCACCAAATCTCACAATATATCCTATATTTATATTAAATAAATAAATAATTGAAACAAGTGATGCTATTTGATCCATGTTGGCAGTTAAAAACGTTCTCTGGCTGGCGAACGGTTACAAACCAAGTAATGCTATTTTTTCTCAATCACCCATCATACTCTTACATGAAGCCTTGGAAAAAGTGTAGAAACGTTACTTTTCCACCGATAATCATGCTCTCATGTTTGTCTTGCCTCATGCAACTGCTCTAAAAGCACCATCTTGTTTATTTTTTATATACCACGGACAAGGTAGCAATAACATTCAACTGAAATTCATTATTTTGTTTTTATCCAATCAACACAAAAATAGTGTGCATAAAGCTTATACTATTCTGATAACCTTCGAGTTGGGTTTCAATTGGAATTAATTATGAAGGTTGTTGTACTCTAAAATTTATCCTTATGTTTCTAACCCTAATTGGCTTTTGTTTCTCATACGTATGCATTCATCCACTAGGCCATGAACTCACAATCATTCATTTCATTGAGATCCTAAAGACATGGGATCAAGAGTTTTCTTGTGATATGGGTTTTCCCTATTCAAAGGAGATTTATTTGGTTCCTACTACATTTAAGTTGAGGCAAGGTTTGAAATCTCATCATCATGAGCATCTTCTTATCAAGGTTCATCAAGTGTCAAGGTCATCTTCTTCAAGATTTCTTAAAAGCTTCAAGTGATTAGGTTTTCATCACTGTTCTCAACTGAGAAGGTCATAGACTAGGGTTTTGTTTCTTCTCAATATATCAAGCTAATTCTTCATTCAGTGTGCATACAAAGTAAGAAGATTAGGGTTTCTTATTCATGTTTAAGCTTGTTAAACATTCATCAATTGAAGATCATGAGATTAGGATTTCATGTCAAGGATATGCTTCTATGCTTCAAGTCTTATTTTTATCAAAGGATTCTTCAAGGCATTGCTATTATGTTGCTCATCAAGTCAAGATATCTTTATGGATTAAAGTACAAGATATGAGGCAAGAGATTCATTGTACTCAAGGCATTATTATTCTTTCAAGTACTCATTGCTTGTAATGCAAGTCACTTGTGGTTTGAACATTGAAGTTAGGTTTTTCATTGAGAATGCAAGTTGGTTTTCATTGAGAATTGAGAATTTTGGTGGAGTATTCATTCAAGTGATTACTTAATGCCATGAGTTCAAATTGTTCACGTTAATCAATTGGATCAAAGTTTCTTAAGCATGCTAAGATTGGAAAGTTCATATGGATTGTTGGGAATGCAAAGTTGTCAACTCAAGTTCATTCAAAAGTCATCAAAATATCATTACAAGTTCATTTACATCCAAACAAGCGAAGTCTAACATCATTCATTATTCATCAAGTTAAAGTTACAATATCCATTACACTCATAAAAAACCTTATGCCTAATATTCATGATTTCCATCTTCATATCCAAACCAAAACCATATAATCAAACTTGTCCAAAGAAGACTGTGTTTTAATGTGTGCCAAAACCTGTCCAAACAATGTTTGCATATCGAGCACGCATGTTGAACATATCCAAAACAATTCCAAACTAGTTCAATAACCTTGCACAAAACCTGTTACAACAATTCCAAGTGGCCATGAGGAATTAACCAAATCTGCCTCAAACAGTCCCTGCATCAAAACAGTTCATAGTTAGAGCCAACTTGCAATCAAAATACAACCTGCTCCAAATCCATTCAGGGAATCCACAAGAAAAAAATTCAAGCTGAACTGCAATCAAAACAAGTTGAAATCGTGCCCTGCACTGAACCTGTCCACAACCAGTTTACAAATTAACAAAAAAAACAGAAAAATGCAAAGTGGAAGTAATGAGAGAATCATGTGTAACAAGTTTCTTAAGTGCCAGCTCATCATTCCTTGCCTGAATTCCAAGCCTGAAACAAGCTTAATCCGAGCCTGCAACCAAACCTGCCACTTTAGTTCAAGTTGAGTTTCTAACAAACTCCAAACCAAAAAATAACAAACTCCAAGCATAGGAATTGCTTCAAACCTAATTCCTGACCTCACCTCTCTCCAAACCTCATGCATATTTAAATCTTTTCCCTCCATTTTGCTCACAACAGATCAACAATTACAGATCTGAAAAAAGAAACTAAAAAACTCTCTCACTTTCCAAATTTTGAATTCTCAACTCTATTAGTTTTCACTGCAATTTATGGTTATAATCTTCATCTACACCATACTTCTAAGCTTCTGTATGCATTGGTTCGTTTCTGTAGCCTCTAATTCACTATATCCAAGTCAAGTTTCTCATGATGCAGATAGAGGTGGTTGGATAGATCCAGAGGGTTTCAAAGCAAATTAATCATATATTAATACTCCTGGCACTCCAGTGAAGTTTCTTCCATCGTTTTCTTATCTAATTTGTGGCTGAGAAGAGGCATCAGACCTACTCTGATAGGTACCTCTTTGATCTCTTCGAAATCATTTCATCATAATTTGCACTCGTTTTTGTTCCATAATAGATGTATAACATGTGTGGATCTGAAGCCCTAACTTGTTAGGCATTGATTGCTGCTCTTTGTGATTTAATTTGAAATCTAATTCTTAGGGTTTTCTGTGTTTGTGCATGATTATGTGAGTTTGAGTTTGTTTCAGTGAAAACTAATATCATTTTCGTGATCTACGTGAAAATTCGAGTGAGGTAGTGGTGTTGCTTTTGATTTCTTGAACCATAACCACCGTCGCCGCCGCCTTGTGGCGACCAAGGCGGTTGCAGGTCAAACTGAGAAGATGAAGGCAATGATCTGGCCTTGGCGCATTTTTTTGAATTCAAATGGATGTGCTGGCGCATTCTTATTGGCTGTGGCTTGTGTTTTTGTTTTATTTGAACTTTACTTTAATAATAATTCTGAAAAATTTGGAAAATGAAATGAAAATTGGAATTGGATTGAAGTGTTGGTGTACGTTTGTGCCTGATCCACAAATTGCTACACAAACACCCCCTCTGAAGCCCATACTGACATTTTTGTTTGAACTGAATTGTTGTTTTTTTATACAAATGGACTCTGTTTGACTGAGCCTGAATCAGATTACTTGCACAAACACTTATACCATGCGCCAGACCTCCCAGTTCTACTACTTTGTTTTATTTTCTAATTTTCTTTTTAATTGTTTTGTTTTGATTTTATTTTATTGTTTTTTATAATTGAAAATGTTACAAAAAATAGAGATTGCATGACTTTTATTTTAGAACTTTAATTTTGGTATTTTACTTTAATACTTTGATTTTACTTTTGTTTCCTTTTGTGATGAGCTTTTGATCAAAATGATGCCATGTCTTGGATGAGTTTCCTCATTAATTTTTGTGCTATCTTTTGATCTTTCTTTGCAATGTTCTTGATGCATAAGATTGATGACTAGTCTTGACATTCTTTTATGCTTTTGTTGTTGACTTGTGTTGATGACTTTGGATCATTTCTTTTCCATGACCTTGATGATTTAATTTGATAATGGATGATTGTGATTGATCTTGATGCATGAGATACGTATTCAAAATTTGAGATGCTTGTATGCTTTTGTGAATGATATTCATGTTTGGATTTATTTCTTGAAGTACTTTTTTGCCATGTTATAATGATCTCATAAGTGATCTCGATGACTTTTTTTAGTGACTTGTGGCATGTTAAATTGTTAAGTGGTCTTGATGAGTTTTGTACTTGATTCTTTGAGTGATCCTTAACATTGTTTGATACTTGATGTTGTTGATGGTTGCTTGATTGTGTGCTCACATGATCCCTTAGGATTCTCTTGATTCAATTTAATCAAGTTTTTTATCTAAGCATGATAGCATGATTAGGATTTTCCTTGATCTCAACCTTAGAGCTATTGATGTATGATGACATTAGGTTAGATTCCCTTCAATCTCAACCTTAAGCCCACTTTGCATCACAACAATTAGGATCAAGTTTTCCTTTAGACTTTGCTTTCTGCTTCGCATTGCATTCTTTTCTTTTAAAAGACAAAAACTTATTTTCTTTATCAAATACAAAAACATTTAATAAATATGATACGTATAAATAAGCCATGAGCCTTAATTACATGGGAAAACATGAGCGGGAGCCTTCCTTACCTCTTATTAGAGTATTTTGTACTTGAGACGCTTAGCTTATTTCTACAAAGTATTTGCTCTCATTGTGATAGACTTTAGTATAATACATATCTAAAATACTTTCAATACTAAAGGAGAATGTACTCAAATACCCCCAGCCTTGAGAGACCATTTGATGTATCTCCTAATAAAACACTTTAACAAATTTAGACCTTTTTACCTTCGGGTTTCTTTTCTATTTAAACTTTTTTTAGAAAGGGCATGCTATTTCCGTTCTACCGCAAACAGACAACGTCTAATTGCTAAAATGCGAACTTAGCATCGTCCATAAAAAACACCCAACAAATCAATTTTTTCAACTAGAACTACGGAGTTCTGATTTCCTTTGGGATACGTAGACACTGGGTTGCAAATCTCAGACGAACGCAATAATAAAAACCTTTTCTTTTTCCAATTAGTTTGTTCATGCATTCCCTTAACAAGTAAGTCTTTAGATATACACATCATTTGATTAGAACAACCAGAGTGGACCTCGTTCAGTACAACGGACGCGAGGGATGCTAATACCTTCCCCTTTACATAATCGACTCTCGAACTTAAATTTGGTTTCGAGACCATTTTCATTCACTTCTGAGGTTTTCTTGATGTTTTTCCTCTTTTCGTTGAGATAAATAAAATTCGATGGCGCCTCTGTAGTTTTTTTGCGTAGTGACAAAGGACTAAACACCAATCTATTCAACAATCATCCACAACTATCTTGTTGTTTTTTACTACTTTTTCTTATGTTGTTGCATCCACAACTGACATCACCTCTCCAGTCACGATGCTCATATTCCATAATTTTGGAATTGTTTGGTGTGAGACACTTCTTTGGATTCTCCTCTTTGAACTCTGGAGATAGTATATCATTAACCTATTTCTTTTACTAATTACTTCCTTCTGTTCCTTCAGCTCCATTGGTACTAGTATCGCTGAACTTCATAGAATAGTATAGATTGTCTAGGCCATATCACATCTGCAAGCATCTCCATTGGTACTAGTATCGCTGAACTTCATAGAATAGTATAGATTGTCTAGGCCATATCACATCTGCAAGCATCTCAAACAGTTAGTTATTTAATGGCTGTGATTTGTCAGTATTAAAGTTAATCTCAATTAGGAGTGGCAATAAAATCCATTAATGTAATATCCATCCAATCCATTAAAAAATTAATCCATCCAATTCATCCATCAAACAAAATTCTCCTTAATGAATTGGATTCAATCCATCCATTTAATCATATGGATGGATTCAATCCATCCATCTCATTTTGGAAATTCAATGGATTACATTTTAATTTTTTTTATTTTAAAATGTTTTCAAAAAATTAAACATTTTATTTTATATTTTAAATTCACAAATAAAAATTGAAAATTTTTCACTCTTAATTAATGTTATCATAAAAATACATGAAAAATTTCTCTTTTTCCTCTCTCTCTCCTTCCTTATCTTTTTTCTTCCTATATTTAAATCAATTATACGTTATTTGATCAATAAAAAATTACCACTAATTAATCTATGTGGAATATCGCCCCAAAGACAAAGTTCGTAATTTTCTCATCACTTAATCAAATTATAAATTTAATTTTTTTTCCTGTTTTGATTCACAATATGGATATATCAACATATTTATATTCTATTTATTTATATATTTCTTATTAGAACATGAAATCACATCATTATTATTGAAAATATACATACAAAAAAAGTAAGATTAAGCTTAAATTGACCTTATTAATTTGTCTAGCACACTAAATATCATAATAAATAGAAATTAAATTAAACTAGTTAGTCGAAGATAAAGGAAAATTTGATCGTGATTATAAATCCAAAAATAAAGTTGACAGTAAATTTTATTTTATTTTTATTAATTGAATATATTTAAGTGGAACTAATTAAGCACGACCAGTATTCTATTTTATTATAAGAATTTTATATTTTAGAATTACTTTAAAATTATCTAAAATGATTTACCGTCATAATTGTGTAAATGGTCAAGTTGATAGAAATACGTTTGAGAGAATATGTAACTTGCTAGCCACAAAATGAATTATTTTTTTACTGAAAAATAATTAAAATAACTGAATATGATTATAAAATTTTTAAAGATATGATTTAATCATTTTTAATATTGTTGACATTAATCATGACTAAAATGAATAAAATTAAAAGGAAATTGAACAATTCAAACATTGAAAGAAAATACGGATAGGAAGAGAGAAAGAGAGATATTTTTTCTACAATTATTATTATCAATAATGTGTTTTTTGTGATGTTTTAAAAAAATTGGTATAAAAAAATTAAATATTTAAATAAAAATTATGGATGGATGAATATCTATCCATTAAAAAGTTGTTAACGGATGGATTAGAATATTTTTAATGGATTAATTGAATTGGATTTTTTAAAAGAAATTTTAGTAGATTGCTAATGGATGGACTGGATTGGATTTTTTAAAAGAATTTTTTTTAAAAGAAATCATGTCTTTTTGGCTGTCTCTTTAAACTCATAGTAAGATTTTTCTGTATTTAGTTCTGACTTTTCAACTTGTATGAGGCCAGTTAGTTATTCTTCTATAATTTCTAAGATAATGAATGGCTTTTAGGCTTTGTTTAAAATATTTCCTTTATACTAGACATCAAACATGGTTTTGTAAAATTTTTCTCCACAACATACTCTCATGTTTGTATACAAATTTATGCAGGGTCTGATATTTCATATAACATATGTGCTTGAGATGAAGTTTTAGATTTTCTGTAAAATACTATTTGGTTGTCTTTTTTATGTACTACCGTTTTTCTTTCAACGTATGCATTTCCTTTACCTACACAATTTATGGTTTGTGTTTGATTTTGTGAGATTCTCATGGTTATTTGATTTTATAGGTCCCAAAGAACAAGAGGAATGTTAAATTTAGGAAGAATATGAGATGTTGTTCTATAAGCACTGAAGAGATTACAAGTCTTGGTTCTCAGGATCAGGCCTTAAGCAGTTGTTGGTCAGAGATCACCGATTCACTTCTCACTACTGGTTTACAAACGGAACAGTAGTATCTTATGTGAGAATCGACTTTTGATTCTGACGAATTTCAACAAGAAATCATCATTTCTTTATCAAAGATCCATATCTGAGATCTTCGAACATCAAGCTACCAATCTTATCCAAAATCCTGCTCCATTTATGGTGACGTCCAAAACCACCAGACCTACCGAAGCCTTTGCGGTGGTGGAAATCAACAGAGATCCTCCTCTTCTTCCTCCTCCAGTAGAAGATCCGGTGTTAGTAGCTTCATTGTCCACTCCAACGACTCAAAACGCAACTCCTTCAAGAGTCATCCAAGGAACGGTTCAGCCTCTCAATCTCCCAACCTACTCAATCTTTTGGTCAAGGCGGGCTGTTCAATCAAGTTCCACTGCTTCCTATGATGACCGGACAAGGAATGCTCCCTGGTCTCCAACTGTTACAAGAGAATTTAGGCATACAAGGAACACGCGATCTGATAGATAACATGTACTATATGGTATAACAATAAAGCTCTCAACTCCTAGCTGAAAGGACTTTGACACTAGAAGAGAACATACAATTGGCTACTCCCCAGGGGAGTCCGGTACGAGAAGCGGCATTACTGTACCCACTCTAGAGCCAATCTCGGCTAGGATGCCTACGATGCGCAAAGACGCTCCACAATATCCCCATCTTAAAAGTGAGAGGCGTCAGACTCCTCCCCTGGTTCTCGGGAGAGGAGTGGAAATCACATCCCAACCAAAGTTTAGTGAATAACTATGCTTGTTTTCTTTCCTGAAAGATCAAAAGTTTTATATGCATGTTTTGTTTTGTTTCCTGAAATAATAATTATGTTTTATGATTGTCTTTTTCATTTGTAGGAACCAAGCTGTTACTCCAACACGATTATGAGAGTCCCAAAATTCTAAGAATTTGACTTGTAAAATTGGTGAGAGCATCTCCAACAAAAATGCTGGTCAAGGCAACTTTAGAGGTGAAAAGAAGAGGTTTGACAAGAGCAAGGGGTGGTGCTTTAAATGTCAAAGATTCGGTCATTTGTCAAAAGAGTGCAATGCGAACAAGGAGGAACCTCAAGGAGATGAAGCCAAGGTTGCAAGAAAAGATTTTGATGAAGAGAATACACTCTTAGTCATGATCACGGAAGATGAATGCAGGACCAGTAGGCAGCAGGACAGCACCAACAACAATTTAAAGAATTATGCAAAATTGTGTAGTAACAGGTTACATGATACGGTTAACCGGTTACATGCTAAAGAAAATATCATGATGGGTACGAAAGGAGTTCAATGCAGTGATGATTGGTACTTGGACTCGGGTCGTTCTACTCATATGACTGAGAGGAAGCATTGGTTTGTTAAAATCAATCGTACCATGAAGAATAAAGTGAAGTTCGTGGATGACACCACTCTAGCAGCCGATGGAATCAGTGATGTTTTAATCATGAGAAGGGTGGTAGACATTCTTTGATCAAAGATGTTTTGTACATTCCAGGAATCAAATTTAAAATTTTAAGCATTGGCCAATTACTTGAGAAGGGTTACAAGTTTCACGTGGAAAACAAGGATTTGCGCATTATGGATGCAAAGGGAGTCTTGGTCCTTAAAACGCCTATGGGTGCCAATAGAACCTTCAAGTTTGAGATGAAGGTTATAGAGCATAGATGTCTTGCTACTGCAGCAAGTAGAGACGAGTGGATGTGGCACTATCGTCTTGGGCATCTCAACTTTAGAGATCTCAAAGACTTGCAAAAGAACGGAATGGTAACGGGGTTGCCATCGATCAGAATAACGGATGAAATTTGTGAAGAATGTGTGCAAGATAAGCAACATAAGGGTTAATTCAGCAAGGATGCAGACCGTAGAACCAAGAATCATCTTGAGGTGGTGTATTCGGATGTGTGTGGGCCGATACATGTATATTCCATTGGTGGCAATAGGTACTTTGTCACATTTATCAAAGATCATAGTAAAAAGCTATGTACATATCTAATCAAGAGAAAAGATGAGGTATTTGAAGTATTCAAGAAGTTCAAGTCCATGGTTGAGAGGAAAAGTGGTCACAAACTCAAAGTGCTCAAAACGGATGGTGGAGCTGAATATGTCTCAAATGACTTTGGGAGGTTTTATGATCAAGAAGGGATTGTACATGAGGTAGTACCACCCTACACACTATAGAAAAATGGTGTAGCCAAAAGGAAGAATCGATTGATCATGAACATGGTGAGAAGCATGCTAAAAAGGAAGAACTTGCTAAAAGAGTTATGGGGAGAAGCGGTATCCACATCTACCTATTTGTTGAATAAGTGTCCTATAAAGAAGCTTGAGAAAGTAACATTGGAGGAAGCATGGTCGAGATTCAAACCGAATCTAAACCATTTGAGAGTCTTTGGTTCCGTTGCATACCGACACGTTTGGGACAACTTGGAAAGAAGTTGGATGATAAGGGAGAAGTGATGGTACTTGTAGAGTATCACTCTCCCAATGGTTACAAACTGTTTGAAGCTGTAAACAGGGGGATTGTGGTCGATGAATTGAAGCAAGTGGAGCAAGGTGTAACCGGTTATTAGTAGTCGTTAATCGGTTACATGTCGGCGTTAATCGGTTATCAGAAAGTTGTAAGCTTCGAAATTTCAAGTTCTGCAGAAATGTGAAGTGCAGAACGACCCATCGTCGAAGCCCAAAATGAGGAAAATGTTAGAAGACCAACAAGGCAAATGGGTTTGCCTCAAAGATTCCAAAATTGTGAGTTGTTATGAGACAATGGAGTCAATAATGATGGTGATTTCGTCCATTTTTAACTTATGGCCGAATCCAAGCATGTTAATACGGAAGAGGCTTTAAGTGATTCAAAGTGGATTTGTGCTATAAAGGAGGAGCTGGAATCCACTGAGAATAACAGTACTTGAGAGTTGGTTGATCTACTGGATGGAAATCAACCAATTAGTGTGAAATGGATGTTCAAAGTGAAGGCAAATCCCAAGGGTGAAATAATCAAGCATAAGGCTCGATTGGTCACTAAGGGATTTTTACAAAGAGAAGCCAGACTTTGAAGATGTATTTGCACCTGTTGCTAGGATTGAAACCATTAGGCTTGTTGTTGGTATTGCGAATAACCATAATTGGACCATATACCAAATGGACGTCAAATCTGTATTTTTGAACGGACCGCTTGAAGAGGAGGTATATGTAGGACATCCCCATGGCTTTGTTGTGAGAAACCAAGAGCTAAAGTTCTACAAGTTGAAGAAGGAATTATATGGTTAGAAGCAAGCTCCAAGAGCTTGGAATAAAAGAGTTGATGGTTTTCTAAAGGATGTTGGCTTCAAGAAATGTGTATCCGAGCATGGAGTGTATGTGAAGACGGATACGGGTGAAGGAGTAATTATCCTTTATCTATATGTAGATGACTTATTGATCACGGGCAGCAACAGAAAGTGTATTTCAAAGTTCAAGACTGAACTTATTGATGACAGACCTTGGCCTCATGACATACTTCCGTGGCATAGAGTTCCGCAAGTCCAAAAGAGAACTACTCATGCATCAAAGAAGATATGCTCTTGAGATAATAAAGAAGTTTGAAATGGAGCATTGTAATGCCTCCATTACTCTAGCTGAACCAAGGTTGTAGTTGTCTAACAATGAGGATAAGCAAGTTGTTGATCCAACTTAATATAGGAGGTTAATTATATCCTTGCGTTACTTATGCAATACACGACCGGACTTGGCGTTTAGTGTCGGTATTATGAATAGATTCATGGGGAGACCGAAGGTGTTTCACTTGGAAGAAATCAAGAGGATCCTAAGATATGTCAAAGGTTCTGTTGGCTGCGGAGTTCTCTTTCCCGCAGCTGATATGGGCAGAAAATGCAATTTACTTGGTTTTACCGATTTCAACTGGTGCAGAGATAAAGATGATTAAAATTCAACATCTGGATACATCTTTATGTTCGGTGCAACACCAATCTCATTGTGTTCGAAGAAGGAACCTCTAGTTGCACTCTTTTCTTGTGAGGCTGAGTACATTGCCGCTTCGTTATGTGTGTGCCAAGCCTTATGGCTTATGAATCTATTGGAGAAGCTGGGTAGTACTGAAGGTGAGGTTGTTTCACTCCTGGTTGACAATGTTTTAGCGGTTAATCTTGCAAAGAACCCAATTTCACATGGGACGAGCAAGCATATTGAGATGAGGTTTCACTACTTTAGAAAACTTGTTAGTGAAGGAAGGTTATGATTGGGATATTGTAGAAGTGAATACCAAGTTACTGATTTGTTGGCTAATAGAGTCACAAATATGTGTTCAAGAGGTTAAAGATGAGCATGGGTATGGATGACTTGAAGCACTTGAATTAAGGTGGTGTGTTGAATGTATTTCAAGTAATTCAAGTGTTGTAACTGGTTGTGTAACCGGTTACAGCAAGGCAAACAACACTTCCAAGTAGCAAACAAATGAAGTTTTCGAAGGCGTAAGCGGTTAGCCTGTAGCGTTAACTGGTTACCACTGAATGGAATGTAATTCAATGTCAACTGTAACCAGTTAACCAAATGGTGTAACTAGTTATGAGCCCGATTTTGGTACTTTTCTGTTATTTCATTTGTTTTTTGGATCTCAATCATAATGTAACCTTTGTATAAATATGTAGGATGCATTCTCATCCTAGGCTAATGCAATAATCACTTCTAACCCTCAATTCCCTCTCTCTGTCTCTCTCTCTCTCTCTCTCTCTCTCTCTCTCTCTCTCTCTCTCTCTCTCTCCACATTCCAATTTTCTCCATATTGTCCACCAATCTTGTGGTTCAAAGTTCCAACATAGCTTCTATTCAAGTTTTTATTTTTGGCTTTTGAACCATTTGTTTAAAACATTTACATTTTTGAAGCTTTATGATGGATATGTAATTCAATGAGAAATTTTCATTTAAATATTCAACTATTTATTTGTTTTGACTATTTAGAACCTCCACGTAATGCTATAGTCCTTTCATCACCCTCATAAGCAGGAACCAAAGTATCTTTCCCCGATGAAAATGCCAGCATGGAAAATGTCACCGCTCTTAGAGGTGGAGTTCTCAGGTATGTCGGAGCAAACATCTCTAAGATTGATTCCAAAAAAAGTTACATCCCCCACAACTAGTTGCAGCAAGCTTACTTGCATATCGAGAAGACCAGGAGGTAGTGGATCAGGTTCTACTAGTTGTCCTCTGATGAGTGTCTTTGCATGTAATTACTTCGTGTGCATGGGCCATATAGTGTGTTGGAGAGGTAAAGCGGCAAGCAAAAATATTATTTTCGGAAGAATTCCCTCTGGGATTTATGTCGTCTCCACAGGGACGATTCGAGGGAAAGAATGTCGTTCGACAATATCTATATCTCTAAGTTTGGGTTTAAATGGTTTGGGATAAAAGTGCAAAAGTAAAAACATAAAACAAGAAAATAAATACATCCTTAAGAAATGAGAAAACTCGTTAGGAGTTGTGTTTCGTTCTACCCATCATCTACTAAAAAATCTATGGACCAAATGCACGCAACCTAAATCACTCGTCAATATCATCACGTATCGCTCACAACAGAGGTTATGTCTAACGCAAAGTTGAGAGAGCAATCGCATCGCCTCATCGGTGATGTCTCATGCAACTCGACAACACGGAGGATTAAGAATCGATACCCACGTGAATATTAGACCTAAATCTATGTCTAGAGTTTAGAATCTAACATTGTTCATCTTAGATCGAGTTCGAACCGTATATGTCTATAGCAATCCAAACCCATTAAGTAAAAAATCAAAGATAACCATCGATAAAGAGTTGTAAAAGAGATTTTATACAAAGATTCATAAATATACATACAATCAATATAAACTTACATACAAAACCCCAACAAATGAAAAATGCATAGAGAGGAAGGAAGAAGAACACAAATCTCACTGTTTGTCAACTCCGATTGAAGTGAATTCGACTCCAGATCGTCAAGATATACACTCCATGTGTTGTTTCTTAGCTAAATCTACTCAAGAATGTGTTTGATGAAGTTGGGGTAAAAAGTTCCCAACAACATAACCCTAAAAAATGCTGAAAAATGACTTAAATAAGCAAAAATGGGTTTCCGTGTGCGCCTAGCAAAGTCCCGTTCGCCCAGCGAACTTATGCCGCCTTAGCTACTACCAAAACAGTGTTTTCCAGGCTTTTTAGAACTTTCTGTTCTCCTAGAAAATTTTTTGTTCACCTAGCGAACATGACTGCAAACCAGCACTTGTTTCGACCATAACTTGTGAACCGTAACTTCATTTTACGCGCGGTCGGAAGCGTGGGAAAGCTTATTCAATGCTCTATATGACAATGACAAAATATCATTGATTGTATACCTATAAAAATGAGAAAAAAACAATTAAACTCAATGATATTTACACGACATGCAATATATACACTATAATGTAAACTATACAACATATGCACAAAAGTTGAGGTTTATTGGTTGAATTAAGCCAATAAGTGCCAATTATTTACACTCAATATCACTCCAATTTAGCACTTATCAAACTCTCCCCAACTTAAACTTGTTTGTCCTCAAACAAGAATCAATCAACTCGAAGAAACAAAAGCAATAATCAAGAAATCATGTTCAACAATGTAAGTTCTTGTAATTGGCTGTAATTTTGTTAAAACAATGTGTTGTCATGGTTGATGTTACAACATGAGCTTCTAACAGTATAGGTATGTTTTAACTAACATTCTGGTTTGCTGTTGAAGAATTAAAGTGCTGAAGAGTGATGTCACATGCGATGTCGTAACATCACTATACCAGAACATCAGACTTTAATGTGTTTAGGGCTGCACGTGGTTCTGGTGTGTTTGAGATTTTCTGCTAAAGAGATTCAGAGAATGCAGGCGAAAATCAAGGGAGATATATATTCTGTTACAATCTGTTATGAAGATCAGATTGTTACGAATCTAAAGCATAAAGATATGGAGAAGATTCTGATCTAATAAATGAAGATTTATTTGAAGATATGATCAGATTTGTTACAGCTGATATGATATGATTGAAGGCCCAAATTCAGCTGGGAGGATATTATAAATAGAGTGCTTGTAACCTAGAATGAGTACGAGTCCAAGATGTAGAACTTTAGGGCTTTGTCTAGTGAACCACTTGGGGCGTGAGATGGTCACTATGTTTAACTCAGAAACCTGTAGGTAATGAGTTTTGTATTGTTCTTGGAGGAAGCTTTGAAGCAACTCCAAAGGGTTGTCATGGAAGTGTGTCTTCCAAAGTCTATGTAATAGAAAAGTGTAAGGAGTCAAGCTGTTGATGCAGTGACGGTGTAGTTGACTGCTAGACATCATCGAGATGATTGGAAGTGAGATGGAGTCTCTTACCTAGGGAGGACTTAGGTAGAAGGGTCATTGGGTAGTGATTGAATTAGGTAGATTGTCAACTGGTGTGTTGAGTCTGTAATTTGATACTACTAATAGTGGACTTCCTTCCTGGCTTGGTATGCCCCCAGATGTAGGTTGGTTGAACCGAACTGGGTGAACAATTGATTGTGTTCATTTATAGTTTCTATTATTGCCTTGTTCAGCAGATTGCGATGTTGTGACATTGCACAAGACATCACACATCTGTACTAGAATTTCAATTGGTATCAGAGCATGCATCCTGTCTGGTTCTGAATGAGATCTAGGGAAGATACTTTCTGGTCCGTGAGCAAGGAAGATAGTTATGAACTTGGTCAGCTCATAGAAGTAGAGATTGGAGTTATCAGGCATGTAGCTTTGGTGATAAGCTGCCTTGTAGGTTGAATCCTATGTTGATCTAGTGCACATGAAGTGTTGTGTTTAGTATGTTGTGCCTGAAGGATATAGAGGAGTTTTCTGATGTATCACATGGTGTGGTGATACTTGAGGATATCTTCAACTAGAGTTGCCTAAGATACTTGTGGTTTATCCCAAGTCCACTCATAAAGGAACTCTTGTATGAGCTTGTTGAAAAGAGATCTGAAGAAAGTTAGAAGCCATTTATTCTTGCCTTCAACCCTACATGGTCATTCCCTGGGATGTGTTAAAGGATCTTTTGGTGTTTTTCTGTGAAGAGAACTGATGTCCTACCTGATTTTAGAACATAAAACCAGCAGATTATGCAGTATCCTGTCAGCATAATAGATGCTAGGGGGCTAAACAAATGTGTTGATCACATCTGTTTGGAACCTACTCCTGGCTTGGAAGAGGAGGCATCTGGGTTGTGTGTCTAAGAAGTTTCCCTCAAGAAACATGTCTTAGATATGTATATTGGTCAAGAGATGATCAATATAGTGTCACTCATTGGATAAGTGAGTAGGTGTTCAAAGGTTGGTTGTCTTGGTGAAGGTCAAGCTCAAATGTCAAGGACATTTTCTCTGATATCTGAAAGCTCCTTCTGATCAAAGCAGCCAGTTGTTTGCAATCTTGTTTATGGCCATGGAGCAGATTCTGTTTGAAAGGAGGTGTTGAGTGTTCCGCTACAGGTTGGTCTCTGACGTGGTAGTTGGTGCTAGGAAACTTCAACTGGTTAGTTTGAGAGATCGAAGATTCTTGAGGATTATCTCATACCTTTGTTTTGGGGAAAGAAGTGATCAGAAGGTGAATGGATTGTTTTTAAGGCTTGATGAAGAAAGAAGAGGGTGGAACCCAAGGCAAAAGAGTATCACTGTCAAATCTTTCATGCGGGAGTGAAGATCTTGATAAGGTATCTCTTAAGCTGAGTTGTGGTGACCTATTCAGGAGGGTCTTTCTGGTTATGTTATCAGTTTCATCAAGAAAGAAGCTAAGCTTGATATGTCAATCCTAATGTCTCGAGATCGCGTTACACATCAGCAGTTTAAAGGTAAATGCTGAGTCAAAGACCTGTTAGACTGTAGCTGTTTTGAAGGATCACTGAAGCTGTGAAGTTGAACAATTTATGAGATGCTGTTCATATAAAAGGTAGTAAGCTTGAGCTAAACAGTCTGAGGACAATATTATAGGGAAAGTGCATCCTAGAGTTTGTGTTCAATAGCAGTGTAAATCAGCCTGGGGTCAATTGGTGTCTGCATTAGTCGTATGGAGTGAACTCTTCCAGCTTTGAGGCTTAAAGGATTGGAAGTAGCAGAGTGTCTATGGTATGGCTTTAGATGCAGAAGGATGGTAGTTATCACTCTTAAGTTGACAAAGGTCTGAACCTTGTGCTTATAAGAAGAAGATTTTGGAAGAGTGTGGTATGCAAGTTACTGCAGTTTTGTTGGTCTAATCTTGGAAGTTGATCAGATGTTGATATGTTCTCATGTGTCCCCTACATGAGATATGTGTGGATTAATATGGTCGGAGTCTCCAAATCCATTGTAGAAGTGTTTAATGTGATGAAGACTGATGTCAGAACTGATGTTGACACATTATTTCAGCCAAAGAAAGATAGTGATCAGTGATGTGGATTCGCAGAAGAGGGATCAGCTAGGGCCTCAAGTTTCAGACCAGATCAAATGTTGAGTTTTTGTCTGTCTTCAACTAATGACAATATACATTGACGGGAGACTATGTATATGTCTGAGGTACAAGTGCAGGACTGCAGAAGTATTGAGAATTTATTTTTCTCTATGTGGCTGGTTATTTCTCTTTGTGGTGTGAGAATGTATCATCTGGTGGGGTTGATTGGTGACTGTGTGCTTGGAGCATCATCCAAATTATCTGGGATAAGTTTGAATTAGAAGAGGCAGAGTGTTGAGGAATGTTGACAAGCTGATGTGTTTAAGGCTAAAAGATATGAAGACATCATAGTCTTGTGGGTTTCAGCTTGGATCAGTTTATTTCTGATCTAAGTGGTTTGGAGCAGGGTGGTTGCTCTGGTTGTGAAGGTCTAGGATAAGTGGCAGTTATCTCTGGCTTTCTACTGACGGCTCTACTAAGGGAAGTGGCATTCATTGGTATAGCTATGGGGTAGTCTTGGACTACTTATTTTCTGAAGATTCAGATGTGGTAGGTTTGAAGTCTTTGGAGTTTCTAAGCAGGATAGAGGTTGTCTACTCAAACTTGATTATTGAATCAAGCCTCTGAGAGCATGGAAATCTGTTTCTGCAAAGGGAGGAGGTTCTTCTGAGTGGCAGAAGGAAGAGCTGAATTCATCAATTGGATATCATAATGTTTTGACATCTAACTTAACATCAAAAGTCTCAGCTGGTGATAGAGGTGATCTAAAGTAATGGAAGTTATGGATGCTTCAAAAAGATCGTTCTCATGGCAGTTTGCGGGAGCTGTAGGAAGGAGAAGATGTTACATGACCATGGCTTAGGGAGTCTAAGTGTGTTTGCTTTTGAGCAAGTGGAACATGTGACTTGAAGATCAAGTTTCCTTGGTGGATCAAGATATCTTTGTGAGAATTCTGACATACGTGAAAAAGGTCAAAATGTGGCAGTTGGCTATTTTCATATGAGGATTCATGAATGAGGTGATCAAACTGTGGCATTTGGTTGATCTCAGAAGTGGATTCGAAGAATCAAGATAATCAGAGTGTGGCAGCTGGTTATTTTTTAGGATTGTCTTGGAACAAGTTACTCTTGGGCAGAAGGGTGATGAGTTGAAGACTCAAGGAGATTATTCTTCTTGAAGGTGGATGAGAATTTAATTCTCTAGTTCTTTGGATTACTATGCAATAGTAAGTCCAGTTGGTGGAGCTTATTAAGAATCATTAGCTTGGATATCCTTGGTGAAGGATGATTATGCTCTAGGTCACGAGCTTGGTGCCTACATTATGCCTAAGGAGCGTCTACATAGTCATACGGGAGAATGATGAAGTAGAAGGTCAGCCTTAGATGGAGTATGTAGAGAAGACTGAAGTAGATCAGGATTGATTGCTTGAGAGTCTGAAAAGGGTTATTCACCTATTGTTTCAGTGAAGAAACACCTGTGAAGGAGATTTAGCCCTTTGGTCAAGTCCTGCTGAAGAGAAGTTGATCAGCCTAGCATGTGAAGTGAACTAACCAAGAGGTTCAGCAGACAAATGCATTGGGGTACTTGGCTATGGTTTCTGCTGCAAAGGTGCACATAGTGTGAAGCTTGCAGGGTGTTCAAGCGTGTGGAGAGTTAGCCTAGGTGTGTAGGTGTGTGACCTTGTCTGATATGGTTCAGATGTTGAGAGGAAGTTATTCAAGAAGACTGGATATAATGTCAGACAACATGTTATGACATGATAGTGTGGACATGACTATTTTTGACCAGTAGTGTACATCTACCTCATTGTGTGAGTATGGTGGTTGGATGTTTGAGAGGTTGTCTTTGGAATTGTGTGTACTTGGTTGTCCTATTGTGGCTACAAGGAGGGAGAGATAGCCAATATATGTTGACTAAGAAGGCTCTAGGATTGAGGGGGAGTGCGCATGTTTGTACAGCCGGTTCCTGCCTTTAGGAGGAGTTTAGCCTTGTGAAGTCTTGGATTGGTTGTGCTGTGAACCAGCAGACAATGTCTGATGAGATGTCAGAACATGGGATAGGACATGTTTCTCTTGGGCCAAACAAGGAATTATTTTGGACGGTGAGATGCAACACGTGGATCCGACTCTGCATGGAACTGTCTTGGTATAATTTTTGGTATATATCAGTTAGGAAACAATAAATCTGGTCAAGACTGTTTTAGACGAAAGACATTGAATTTGGATGGAGGTTTTAGTTCCTAAAATAGCGTTTCCTTGACCAAAAAACTTTGAAATATTCAAAGCTCGTTAATTCCTAAGTAACTGATCTGATATATATAGGGGAAATTCCTCTCTCCTTCAACTCGTGAGTGTTCTTGGTTCATAAGTCTTATGGCTTTTGTGTGCCTTTGGGTGAGTACTTCTTGGATCTGGTTTTGTGAGGGCTTCCTTTGCCAATTTGTGGCTAAAAAGGGGGAGAAAAGTGAGAGATGGGCTAAATGGTTTGCACAGATGTTTTTCCTGAAGTCTGCAGTCCCAGCTGTTGCAGAACGAGCCACAGTTGGTGTTGAGTCTTTGTGACTTGTGTCCTGAGTTATGAACACAGTTGTGACTTGTGTTCTGAGTTACATGAGTTGGCAGATTGGCACGTCTTAAGTTTCATCTTATGCCATAGGTCGACTGGGGGCGTCTGATCAATTTAGGTGTGCATAAGTCTCTCATGCCACCATTGGTCTTTGATGACTAGACAAGCATTTCTTTTCTGGAGGAGTCTTCTACATCCTCTCCGGGTCTGAGTTGAAAGGAAAAAGAAATGTGTTGTATTAAGGGGGAGTATTGGATATCTTCTTCCTCATGTGCACCTCCTGATGTGCTGCCTGGAGCTGATGTCGTATGGTGATGTCCTAACATCAGTCAGAAGAGGATTCCCCATGAATGCAGTACACTGTTAGGATCAGATAACACCCAACAGTAGTGTAGGATTGTAATTACTGCTGTAATCTGAGTTGTAATATCTATGTATATGTTTTAGCCAAAATTAGCCAAAGGGGGAGATTGTAAGTTCTTGTAATTGGCTGTAATTTTGTTAAAACAATGTGTTGTCATGGTTGATGTTACAACATGAGCTTCTAACAGTATAGGTATGTTTTAACTAACATTCTGGTTTGTTGTTGAAGAATTAAAGTGCTGAAGAGTGATGTCACATGCGATGTCGTAACATCACTATACCAGAACATCAGACTTTAATGTGTTTAGGGCTGCACGTGGTTCTGGTGTGTTTGAGATTTTCTGCTAAAGAGATTCAGAGAATGCAGGCGAAAATCAAGGGAGATATATATTCTGTTACAATCTGTTATGAAGATCAGATTGTTACGAATCTAAAGCATAAAGATATGGAGAAGATTCTGATCTAATAAATGAAGATTTATTTGAAGATATGATCAGATTTGTTACAGCTGATATGATATGATTGAAGGCCCAAATTCAGCTGGGAGGATATTATAAATAGAGTGCTTGTAACCTAGAATGAGTACGAGTCCAAGATGTAGAACTTTAGGGCTTTGTCTAGTGAACCACTCGGGGTGTGAGATGGTCACTATGTTTAACTCAGAAACCTGTAGGTAATGAGTTTTGTATTGTTCTTGGAGGAAGCTTTGAAGCAACTCCAAAGGGTTGTCATGGAAGTGTGTCTTCCAAAGTCTATGTAATAGAAAAGTGTAAGGAGTCAAGCTGTTGATGCAGTGACGGTGTAGTTGACTGCTAGACATCATCGAGATGATTGGAAGTGAGATGGAGTCTCTTACCTAGGGAGGACTTAGGTAGAAGGGTCATTGGGTAGTGATTGAATTAGGTAGATTGTCAACTGGTGTGTTGAGTCTGTAATTTGATACTACTAATAGTGGACTTCCTTCCTGGCTTGGTATGCCCCCAGATGTAGGTTGGTTGAACCGAACTGGGTGAACAATTGATTGTGTTCATTTATAGTTTCTATTATTGCCTTGTTCAGCAGATTGCGATGTTGTGACATTGCACAAGACATCACACATCTGTACTAGAATTTCAATTGGTATCAGAGCATGCATCCTGTCTGGTTCTGGATGAGATCTAGGGAAGATACTTTCTGGTCCGTGAGCAAGGAAGATAGTTATGAACTTGGTCAGCTCATAGAAGTAGAGATTGGAGTTATCAGGCATGTAGCTTTGGTGATAAGCTGCCTTGTAGGTTGAATCCTATGTTGATCTAGTGCACATGAAGTGTTGTGTTTAGTATGTTGTGCCTGAAGGATATAGAGGAGTTTTCTGATGTATCACATGGTGTGGTGATACTTGAGGATATCTTCAACTAGAGTTGCCTAAGATACTTGTGGTTTATCCCAAGTCCACTCATAAAGGAACTCTTGTATGAGCTTGTTGAAAAGAGATCTGAAGAAAGTTAGAAGCCATCTATTCTTGCCTTCAACCCTACATGGTCATTCCCTGGGATGTGTTAAAGGATCTTTTGGTGTTTTTCTGTGAAGAGAACTGATGTCCTACCTGATTTTAGAACATAAAACCAGCAGATTATGCAGTATCCTGTCAGCATAATAGATGCTAGGGGGCTAAACAAATGTGTTGATCACATCTGTTTGGAACCTACTCCTGGCTTGGAAGAGGAGGCATCTAGGTTGTGTGTCTAAGAAGTTTCCCTCAAGAAACATGTCTTAGATATGTATATTGGTCAAGAGATGATCAATATAGTGTCACTCATTGGATAAGTGAGTAGGTGTTCAAAGGTTGGTTGTCTTGGTGAAGGTCAAGCTCAAATGTCAAGGACATTTTCTCTGATATCTGAAAGCTCCTTCTGATCAAAGCAGCCAGTTGTTTGCAATCTTGTTTATGGCCATGGAGCAGATTCTGTTTGAAAGGAGGTGTTGAGTGTTCCGCTACAGGTTGGTCTCTGACGTGGTAGTTGGTGCTAGGCAACTTCAACTGGTTAGTTTGAGAGATCGAAGATTCTTGAGGATTATCTCATACCTTTGTTTTGGGGAAAGAAGTGATCAGAAGGTGAATGGATTGTTTTTAAGGCTTGATGAAGAAAGAAGAGGGTGGAACCCAAGGCAAAAGAGTATCACTGTCAAATCTTTCATGCGGGAGTGAAGATCTTGATAAGGTATCTCTTAAGCTGAGTTGTGGTGACCTATTCAGGAGGGTCTTTCTGGTTATGTTATCAGTTTCATCAAGAAAGAAGCTAAGCTTGATATGTCAATCCTAATGTCTCGAGATCGCGTTACACATCAGCAGTTTAAAGGTAAATGCTGAGTCAAAGACCTGTTAGACTGTAGCTGTTTTGAAGGATCACTGAAGCTGTGAAGTTGAACAATTTATGAGATGCTGTTCATATAAAAGGTAGTAAGCTTGAGCTAAACAGTCTGAGGACAATATTATAGGGAAAGTGCATCCTAGAGTTTGTGTTCAATAGCAGTGTAAATCAGCCTGGGGTCAATTGGTGTCTGCATTAGTCGTATGGAGTGAACTCTTCCAGCTTTGAGGCTTAAAGGATTGGAAGTAGCAGAGTGTCTATGGTATGGCTTTAGATGCAGAAGGATGGTAGTTATCACTCTTAAGTTGACAAAGGTCTGAACCTTGTGCTTATAAGAAGAAGATTTTGGAAGAGTGTGGTATGCAAGTTACTGCAGTTTTGTTGGTCTAATCTTGGAAGTTGATCAGATGTTGATATGTTCTCATGTGTCCCCTACATGAGATATGTGTGGATTAATATGGTCGGAGTCTCCAAATCCATTGTAGAAGTGTTTAATGTGATGAAGACTGATGTCAGAACTGATGTTGACACATTATTTCAGCCAAAGAAAGATAGTGATCAGTGATGTGTATTCGCAGAAGAGGGATCAGCTAGGGCCTCAAGTTTCAGACCAGATCAAATGTTGAGTTTTTGTCTGTCTTCAACTAATGACAATATACATTGACGGGAGACTATGTATATGTCTGAGGTACAAGTGCAGGACTGCAGAAGTATTGAGAATTTATTTTTCTCTATGTGGCTGGTTATTTCTCTTTGTGGTGTGAGAATGTATCATCTGGTGGGGTTGATTGGTGACTGTGTGCTTGGAGCATCATCCAAATTATCTGGGATAAGTTTGAATTAGAAGAGGCAGAGTGTTGAGGAATGTTGACAAGCTGATGTGTTTAAGGCTAAAAGATATGAAGACATCATAGTCTTGTGGGTTTCAGCTTGGATCAGTTTATTTCTGATCTAAGTGGTTTGGAGCAGGGTGGTTGCTCTAGTTGTGAAGGTCTAGGATAAGTGGCAGTTATCTCTGGCTTTCTACTGACGGCTCTACTAAGGGAAGTGGCATTCATTGGTATAGCTATGGGGTAGTCTTGGACTACTTATTTTCTGAAGATTCAGATGTGGTAGGTTTGAAGTCTTTGGAGTTTCTAAGCAGGATGGAGGTTGTCTACTCAAACTTGATTATTGAATCAAGCCTCTGAGAGCATGGAAATCTGTTTCTGCAAAGGGAGGAGGTTCTTCTAAGTGGCAGAAAGAAGAGCTGAATTCATCAATTGGATATCATAATGTTTTGACATCTAACTTAACATCAGAAGTCTCAGCTGGTGATAGAGGTGATCTAAAGTAATGGAAGTTATGGATGCTTCAAAAAGATCGTTCTCATGGCAGTTTGCGGGAGCTGTAGGAAGGAGAAGATGTTACATGACCATGGCTTAGGGAGTCTAAGTGTGTTTGCTTTTGAGCAAGTGGAACATGTGACTTGAAGATCAAGTTTCCTTGGTGGATCAAGATATCTTTGTGAGAATTCTGACATACGTGAAAAAGGTCAAAATGTGGCAGTTGGCTATTTTCATATGAGGATTCATGAATGAGGTGATCAAACTGTGGCATTTGGTTGATCTCAGAAGTGGATTCGAAGAATCAAGATAATCAGAGTGTGGCAGCTGGTTATTTTTTAGGATTGTCTTGGAACAAGTTACTCTTGGGCAGAAGGGTGATGAGTTGAAGACTCAAGGAGATTATTCTTCTTGAAGGTGGATGAGAATTTAATTCTCTAATTCTTTGGATTACTATGCAATAGTAAGTCCAGTTGGTGGAGCTTATTAAGAATCATTAGCTTGGATATCCTTGGTGAAGGATGATTATGCTCTAGGTCACGAGCTTGGTGCCTACATTATGCCTAAGGAGCGTCTACATAGTCATACGGGAGAATGATGAAGTAGAAGGTCTGCCTTGGATGGAGTATGTAGAGAAGACTGAAGTAGATCAGGATTGATTGCTTGAGAGTCTGAAAAGGGTTATTCACCTATTGTTTCAGTGAAGAAACACCTGTGAAGGAGATTTAGCCCTTTGGTCAAGTCCTGCTGAAGAGAAGTTGATCAGCCTAGCATGTGAAGTGAACTAACCAAGAGGTTCAGCAGACAAATGCATTGGGGTACTTGGCTATGGTTTCTGCTGCAAAGGTGCACATAGTGTGAAGCTTGCAGGGTGTTCAAGCGTGTGGAGAGTTAGCCTAGGTGTATAGGTGTGTGACCTTGTCTGATATGGTTCAGATGTTGAGAGGAAGTTATTCAAGAAGACTGGATATAATGTCAGACAACATGTTATGACATGATGGTGTGGACATGACTATTTTTGACCAGTAGTGTACATCTACCTCATTGTGTGAGTATGGTGGTTGGATGTTTGAGAGGTTGTCTTTGGAATTGTGTGTACTTGGTTGTCCTATTGTGGCTACAAGGAGGGAGAGATAGCCAATATATGTTGACTAAGAAGGCTCTAGGATTGAGGGGGAGTGCGCATGTTTGTACAGCCGGTTCCTGCCTTTAGGAGGAGTTTAGCCTTGTGAAGTCTTGGATTGGTTGTGCTGTGAACCAGCAGACAATGTCTGATGAGATGTCAGAACATGGGATAGGACATGTTTCTCTTGGGCCAAACAAGGAATTATTTTGGACGGTGAGATGCAACACGTGGATCCGACTCTGCATGGAACTGTCTTGGTACAATTTTTGGTATATATCAGTTAGGAAACAATAAATCTGGTCAAGACTGTTTTAGACGGAAGACATTGAATTTGGATGGAGGTTTTAGTTCCTAAAATAGCATTTCCTTGACCAAAAAACTTTGAAATATTCAAAGCTCGTTAATTCCTAAGTAACTTATCTAATATATATAGGGGAAATTCCTCTCTCCTTCAACTCGTGAGTGTTCTTGGTTCATAAGTCTTATGGCTTTTGTGTGCCTTTGGGTGAGTACTTCTTGGATCTGGTTTTGTGAGGGCTTCCTTTGCCAATTTGTGGCTAAAAAGGGGGAGAAAAGTGAGAGATGGGCTAAATGGTTTGCACAGATGTTTTGCCTGAAGTCTGCAGTCCCAGTTGTTGCAGAACGAGCCACAGTTGGTGTTGAGTCTTTGTGACTTGTGTCCTGAGTTATGAACACAGTTGTGACTTGTGTTCTGAGTTACATGAGTTGGCAGATTGGCACGTCTTAAGTTTCATCTTATGCCATAGGTCGACTGGGGGCGTCTGATCAATTTAGGTGTGCATAAGTCTCTCATGCCACCATTGGTCTTTGATGACTAGACAAGCATTTCTTTTCTGGAGGAGTCTTCTACATCCTCTCCGGGTCTGAGTTGAAAGGAAAAAGAAATGTGTTGTATTAAGGGGGAGTATTGGATATCTTCTTCCTCATGTGCACCTCCTGATGTGCTGCCTGGAGCTGATGTCGTATGGTGATGTCCTAACATCAGTCAGAAGAGGATTCCCCATGAATGCAGTACACTGTTAGGATCAGATAACACCCAACAGTAGTGTAGGATTGTAATTACTGCTGTAATCTGAGTTGTAATATCTATGTATATGTTTTAGCCAAAATTAGCCAAAGGGGGAGATTGTAAGTTCTTGTAATTGGCTGTAATTTTGTTAAAACAATGTGTTGTCATGGTTGATGTTACAACATGAGCTTCTAACAGTATAGGTATGTTTTAACTAACATTCTGGTTTGCTGTTGAAGAATTAAAGTGCTGAAGAGTGATGTCACATGCGATGTCGTAACATCACTATACCAGAACATCAGACTTTAATGTGTTTAGGGCTGCACGTGGTTCTGGTGTGTTTGAGATTTTCTGCTAAAGAGATTCAGAGAATGCAGGCGAAAATCAAGGGAGATATATATTCTGTTACAATCTGTTATGAAGATCAGATTGTTACGAATCTAAAGCATAAAGATATGGAGAAGATTCTGATCTAATAAATGAAGATTTATTTGAAGATATGATCAGATTTGTTACAGCTAATATGATATGATTGAAGGCCCAAATTCAGCTGGGAGGATATTATAAATAGAGTGCTTGTAACCTAGAATGAGTACGAGTCCAAGATGTAGAACTTTAGGGCTTTGTCTAGTGAACCACTCGGGGTGTGAGATGGTCACTATGTTTAACTCAGAAACCTGTAGGTAATGAGTTTTGTATTGTTCTTGGAGGAAGCTTTGAAGCAACTCCAAAGGGTTGTCATGGAAGTGTGTCTTCCAAAGTCTATGTAATAGAAAAGTGTAAGGAGTCAAGCTGTTGATGCAGTGACGGTGTAGTTGACTGCTAGACATCATCGAGATGATTGGAAGTGAGATGGAGTCTCTTACCTGGGGAGGACTTAGGTAGAAGGGTCATTGGGTAGTGATTGAATTAGGTAGATTGTCAACTGGTGTGTTGAGTCTGTAATTTGATACTACTAATAGTGGACTTCCTTCCTGGCTTGGTATGCCCCCAGATGTAGGTTGGTTGAACCGAACTGGGTGAACAATTGATTGTGTTCATTTACAGTTTCTATTATTGCCTTGTTCAGCAGATTGCGATGTTGTGACATTGCACAAGACATCACACATCTGTACCAGAATTTCAAACAAGTTTTTATAAAACATACGTATGGTACAAATATCAAAAGCACATGCAAAGCAATGCTTACCACTAAACTACAACGATAACATGAAAACGAAACAACTCCTAAATACAAAACACATGTCAAAAATTCTAAGACAATACAATGTTAAAAAATGAATCACACCTAGCACACACTTCATCGGTAGATGAAATAAAAAAAAAACATGAGGGGTTTAACTCTCACCCAACACTCAAGCTAACAACAAGTTAAATTATGCATTCATCAAGAAAAAAACTCATATTGAACAATATAAAAGCAAAAATCACAAGGGCTTTAAGGGTTGTAATGTGGCTTGGGTAACAAACAATTGTTTTTCTCAAGGTAAAAGAAACAAAAACTTGCCTGATCAAATGAAAGTGATCATTTCTCACAATCTCAAGCACTCATAATTTCCAAACACCTTTTTCTCTTTTCCAAATTGTTACACCATTCCACACAACTTATTAACACACCATTATTCTATTTTTTTTTCTTCTTATTTTTCAATTCTTTTTCCTTTTTTTCATTTCTTTTTCTTTTTCACTTTTTTCTTTTCTTTCTTTTTCAAACTTTTTCTTTTTCTCAACCTCTTAGCAACCAACCTCTTCTCCCCAACTTGAATACAACCATACATAGTGACATGAATACTCCCTAACTTATCAGGCAAGGGTAAAAAAAACTCAAATAACAAGTCACGGTTATAGTTCAAGAAAAAGTATTAGAATCCATACAAAAATGAACTTAACACCAACATGGATTCTAACAAAGGCTCAAAGGAGGTAAGCAAATTCTCACTCACTCACAAGGTAGATTGACTATTTGGTCAAGTGGTTATTCTCAAAATCAAACAAAATGCCTTGATCATTTTAGTGCTATCATACAAATCAACACAAATACAAGATTAAACATAATAAAACCGAGTTAAACAAGAATGTTGGTCTCCTGCATATAGTAAATAATGGAAAGCTCCTCACAAAAAGGGTTTTGTTCTAAAGTGATTCAAAACTGAACAAGTATGACAAAAGAATAAATGACATGAAAATTGAACAAATGAAAAGTCTCCTAATCATGTTATGTTCTAGAAAGCGATAAACATAAACCTTAGCCATGTAACTCCTTTAAACTTTTCACCATTGCATAATCTGTCATGTTCGGAGTGCGAATAATTATTTGCCTAGCGAACTCATTCGCCCCAGGTTCGCACAGCGAACTCAGGGAAAACATGACAGTAACTCAAAAATTCTGATTTTTCTACTTGAGGTTTATTACAACACTCGTTCACCATAACATTTTCTTGTTGAAACAATCAAACTTGAACAATCACAAAATGTATCCTCAAGCTAATAAAAAATAAAGCTTGAGAAAAAAACACAAAAATTTCCTAACAACCTAACAAAATTGAATCAAACTAAATAAACATAAAGCTATACAAACTCAAAAACCTTTGGGTTGCCTCCCAACAAGTGCTTGTTTCGAGTCGTTAGCTCGACGCCTTTATTGTGCTTTGCTTGTAACTTCCTCACAGACATGTCGATGCTTTGTCAAGGCGTCAACCTAAAGAAAGTTTCCTAAACAAACACTACAGAAACAAAATATATACAACACTTGAACAAACATAATGGAAAACAATTATATACAAGGATGGGAAACAAAAGCAAAATAAGTATTTGTACAAGCATGTATACAATATAGACAATTATGTACAAAGCTTAGAAATATAGAAACTATCGCAATGCGATTCAAACCAATCCCCGACAACGGCGCCATTTTGTTGGAGCGGTAAAGCGGCAATCAAAAATATTATTTTCTGAAGAATTCCCTCCGAGATTTATGTCGTCTCCATAGGGACGGTTCGAAGGAAAGAATGTCATTCGACAATCTCTACATCTCTAAGCTTGGATTTAAATGGCTTGGGATAAAAGTGCAAAAGGATAAACATAAAACAAGAAAATAAATACATCATTAAGAAATGAGAAAACTCGTCAGGAGTTGTGTTTCGTTCTATCCATCATGTACTAAAAAATTTATGGACCAAATGCACGCAACCTAAATCACTCGTCAATATCATCACGTATCGCTCACAACAGAGGTTATGTCTAACACAAAGTTGAGAGAACAACCGCGTCGCCTCATCGGTGATGTCTCACGCAACTCGACAACACGGAGGATTAAGAATCGATACCCACGTGAATATTAGACCTAAATCTATGTCTAAAGTTTAGAATCTAACATATGTTCATCTTAGATCGAGTTCGAACCGTATATGTCTATAGCAATCCAAACCGATTAAGTAAAAAATCAAAGATAACCATCGATAAAGGGTTGTAAAAGAAGTTTTAGACAAAGATCCATAAATATACATACAATCAAGATAAACTTACATACAAAACCGCAACAAATGAAAAATACATAGAGAGGAAGGAAGAAGAATACAAATCTCATAGTTTGTCAACTCCGATTGAAGTGGATTCGACTTCGGATCGACAAGATATACACTCCATGTGTTATTTCTAAGCTAAATCTACTCAAGAATGTGTTTGATGAAGTTGGGGTAAAAAGTTCCCAACAACATAACCCTAAAACATGCTGAAAATGACTTAAATAGGCAAAAATGGGTTTCCGTGTTCGCCTAGCGAAGTTCCGTTCGTCCAGCGAACTTATGCCACCTTGGCTACTTCCAAAATAGTGTTTTCCATGCTTTTTAGAACTTTCTGTTTGCCTAGCAAATAGACAGCAAACCAGCACTTGTTTCGACCATAACTTGTGAACTGTAACTCCGTTTTACGCGCAGTTGGAAGTGTTAGAAAACTTATTCAATGCTCTATATGACAATGACAAAGTATCATTGCTTGTATACCTACAAGAATGAGAGAAAAATAATTAAACTCAATGATATTTACACGATACACAATATATATTTTTATAATATAAGTTATACAACATATGCACAAAAGTTGAGGTTTATTGGTTGAATTAAGCCAATAAGTGCCAATTATTTACACTCAATATCACTCTAATTTAGCACTTATCATAGTGTAAAGGCACTATGTTGGATATTTGTGGTTTTCCGTGGATGTTGTAGCACTAGAACAAAGAAGGTGTTGATGAAGATTGCATTTAGAAAATTCACATCGTATAAATTCACACTAATCTTTAGGTTCAATTTGCATCCACCAATTATCTTATATCACATGCAATAAGGATTAATGGTAAATTTCTCAGGATACTTTGAAAGCCTTAATGTAAATTGCACAAACATGTTAAGCTTATCTTTTGATAATCGGTTACAAAATAATGTTTTCTACACTTGTCTCATACATTAATGAAATGAAAGATGATTTAGAATATGTGTAACAAGGAAATGTATTAGAAAAGTCTGATTTCGTATGTTCAATTTGTTTCCCAAGCGTCTCTATTTATAGGGAAATTTATGTCATCGGGTGAAGAGAAACATCTTATGAATTAAATTCTGCACCTGATAATGAACCATTATATACTTACAACATTCAGAATATTCATCAAGTATTGCAATGGTTCATTGGTGGTGGCATTGGTCTAGCAGCCAAAGATCGTGTGTTAAAACCTTAAAATACAGTAGAAATATTTGCTCCAAGGTTTATGTCTCTTACAACTGGCTTCATATATTTTCACTATATTTTTCATATGTAAAAAGCATTGCGCTCATGCTTATATAACATCATGAAGGTTTTCAAAATCTTTGTGACTACTTAGTATTGTTTTAACTACATCACGTAGTCGCCTTCCAACCCTTGTTGAGATTCCAAGAAATAAAACCTAGTGAGATCTCGTCTTATCTTGTCCATTCCTTGTGGGATAATTTTTTTGTGAATGGAACTTTTGTCCTTCTGCTCGGATTAGTGGTGATCTCATCTCAATCTGGTATAGTTTTAAAGGGAGATCCTTGTTCTCCTTCTATAGTCTTGGTTTCTTAGGTGTTTGTTTGGAATGAGGTGATACTAGCATTGTGTGTTATGTAGTTAATGCCTACTCTAAATGTTCCATGGCCAATAAGAGATCTATGTGGGCCGATTTATGTTATTGCAAAGAGATTTTTTGAGGTTTCATGTGTGTGTTTTGGGTGACTTTAATTTCATATGTTCTTCTGAAGAAAAGGATATGGGTGAGAGACTCTTTTAGTTCCTCTAAGAATGTGATAAACTTATATTTCTCTAAGAATGTGGTAAACTTATATTTCTCTATTTTTATCTCTCTTAAGTAGAAAGTTCTCTTGATTCTAACCCAGTTATGGGACAGCTAGTAAAATTGATCAGATTTTGGTTTCTAATTAGAAGGTGGGGCCCCCACTGGGGTGTGTTGAACATGTGACTTCACATACAATAAGGGGGGTGAATTGCGTGTTTTAGAAAAATGTGGTTTTGAAAAACTTTTAGAATTAAAATCAGAGTTAGAAAATTATTTTAGAAAATGTTTTAGATTAAGTAGCAGAAAATTAAAATTGCAGAATATAAGGTGCAAAAATTAAAGAGTTGAGGGAAAAGATAAGAACATCAGGAATTATAGAGGTTCAGTCAAAAGAGAAAAAACATAATACTCTCCTCAAGAATTGATCTTGAGAGTGACCAATAAACTTGAGAGATTTTAGTAGGTTATACTCACCAACCCTCTTATACAAGAAAAAATGAAGTTTAAGGCTAACTTCCAACCAAACATCAAACTATGGAATAAAGTGGTGAGTCTTTCTTCTAAAAGGTGGATCGAAGCGGTTAGTCTCATTTCCACAAGAATATTGGTGTGGTTAGTCTTCAAACTTCTAAACAAACCTTGGGAGCTTTTAACACCGGGATGAGCTTACAAACCTAAACGTTTGTTTTATACCGGGCTAACCAATAACCTGTGAGATTTTATTATCAAGATGATCTCGAACCTAAACAAGATTTTAATATCGGGCTAAGCTTTAACCTAAACTTGGTTTTATCACAGGTTAACCAGGAACCTATGAAAGATTTTATCATGGGCTGAGCTTTCGAACCTAAACAAGAGTTTGATCACACAATCTCCAAATCAAATCTTTTTTTACGGGTTTAGCTTCCAACCCAAACAAACAATCTATAAGTGGATGAAATGTTCAACCAATGCATAAACAAAAATTCCTTGGTGAACTTACAAAAACTACAATTCCAGAATTACAACTTCCTCACTCGCAAAAAGGACTTTCTCAAAAAACACTTCGGCTAAACTCTTGGTGAGAGAAGGTAAAGAAAAGAGATTTCTTTATAGAAAGAGAGTGAGAAGTGTAAAATGAAACACAGTTATAGATAATTTGAAATGAGGGAAGGGACCTCTATTTATAGGCTAGAGGTTGGATCAAAAAGGAAATAGTTGTTAATGCATTTCATGGCTTGCCAATCGATTGGCAACATGCACCAGTTTATTGGTGGCCTAAAAAATATTTGATTATTGAGTTAAAAATGGTAATAAAATATATCTAACTGTTACCCATCATTAAGATAATTTCCTAATCATTTATGGCACATTTTTGAACTCTCCCAATTGATTGGAATAAGCTGTCAATTGATTAGCAAAGACAAAAATTTGCCTAGAGCTTTTCAGACAACTTCCAACTCATCTGGCACAACTTCAAGACACTTTTGAAACAAATTTCTTGAGAAAATACACTTTTATGAGAGCGCCCTTATGCTTTACAAAGTATTCAGTCAGACTAATCAAGGTAGGGTTATCTTATACTTCAAGACTTTGTCAGATACTTTCTTTGTAGACACTTCCTTAAGTTCACTTGAGATGAGGCTTGAGTTATATTCCATTTGGTTTTCATCATCGAATAGTCAAGTCCATCAAACCATAATACTTTGGTTTGCATCTTTCACTGATTAACCACTTATGTTTGAATTTTCATTAAGGACTAGTTGTCATCATCAAAAGTTATTTTCCTTGTTAAGGCATATCACCTGCAAAACAAGGTTCCACATTCTACCCCTTTTGATGATGACAATATATCTCTCAAGGTAGGTGGTAAAATAAAATAACATATATGTGTTTGGAGTAATTGACCCCCCCCCCCCCCTCTTGAGTTAAATAGAGAGTATACTCTACTTCTATAAGAGTATACTTCTCCCCCTTTGTCAAAATAAAAAAGGCGAGTAAAGATGTATTGCGAGAAATTTAAACATGTAAACATAGGCAAATAAACATTTAGGAAAGGGAAGAACATCATCTTATACAAGAAGGGAAATTATCTGGAAGTACAAAAAAGGAAATTTCAAGAAATTGAAAACATAATCAACTAAGAAATAATTAGTTCATCTCATCGTCATCATTCTCGCTTGAAAATATTGGAAAATGAGGTTTCCTCTCTTCATTCTTTCAATAAGCTTGTTGATCTTAACATTCATTGCCATTTTCTCATCACGTATGTCATTGAAGGTGTTTGAAGAGGATGGAGGAAGGTCATTGCTTCTTCGCTTCCTTGCTCTTCTTAGTGGGAGAGGAATAAGTTCTCTTCCTTGAATAACATATCCCATTTTGCTTATAGTTGTTTGTCCTATCTTGGTGTGAGTGAAATTCGATTCTTCCTCTCCAAACTCATAGCTGGTGTAGGTCAAAAAATTTGTGATTAGTTCTACATAGGGAATAGTATGGTCTAATAAAACATCTGCCCAATTCTTCCCCACTTGGTTTTCCAAAAACCAAACTGCAGGGATGTTTGACTTATGGATGGTGCTAAAATTACTTTTCCTTGGGAAAATTATATGGTTCATTGTGTAATTAATCAATATACCATCAGGGCGTATGAAACCAACATTGAAGGGGGATGAAATTCCAGAAGAAGGATCGATGATGATTGTATTCTTGTTCAACAAAAGGTAGGTTACAAATTTGTGCAAAGTCTTCAAGGGAGAGAATGATGGGGTATTTCTTGACTTCGGAGTTGATGATACCATCTTTGTAGGAGATATTTGCATAGAACAATCTTATCAATTTACGGTGCCTCTCTTGAGGTTTTTCAAATACGAAGCTCCTTAAGCCAGCGAGGTTGAAAGCTTCCATGAAAGAGTAGTTCTTGAAGTGATCTTCATCTAGGTAACAAGAGACATATAATTCTTTATCGACATAATACCATTTGGAATTTATTTCTAGAGTTTGATTGGAGAAATCTTTAGAAAAGTAGGATGACGATGGTTGGGAGGAACATGTTCTTTTGTAGGCCATTTGGAAGGGATGATTGATGATTGAGAGAATTGAAATGCTTATATTGCAATGCACAATTGAAAGTATGGTGAGATGAGAATGATGAGATATTTACCTCTATTTATAGTCTCTAACAAATCAATTGTGCCAATCGATTGTTAGTTTAATTTTTTTTTAGTTTTCCATTACACATGATCATTGAATTTATTGCTCATCCAACTATCCATTGTGAGAAACTCTAACGTTCTAAACTCTGATTTTTCTAAATTCTCCAATCGATTGGACCATAGTGCCAATCGATTGGCTGACCCATTTTTTCAGCATTTTGTTTTGGGCTTGTGTGGTGCATCTTTGTTTTGGCCTTATTTACACCTCATTTCTAAAACACTTGAAAAACTCATCTTTTTGGGTTAGAAATAATTTATTGAGATGAGCAAAATAAAATTCACTATTTTTAAGGATTAGTCATAATTATCGGATGAATTTTAATCTTAAATTAGTGTGTACCTCTTTTATCAAGATATATTGATTAACACTTCCATTTAAGGGAAACACCAATCATGTTATGGTGTATCCTTCTCTATACATCATTGGATGCGATAGTTGGCATAAACAACAAAATGAACATGTCAATTACAAGCATATCCATTCAATTGATCACTAAGGATCATAAGCTTTGAGATATTCTCAAACACCTTGCTTTGATCACAATGGTTGATATTTACCATCTTTGTACATTCTTGGATCAGAGGTTTCATACATACTGTATACTTAGAAGTCTACTCCATTGATAATCATTAGAACTTCGAGCTACAAAGCATACCTGCGAAAAATTAAGGTTTCACCTTTGGTGCCTACATCTTCTAGGGCCCAAGCGTGTTAGTTCTAGAGGATATAAGGCTGTTACCTTTAGAACTTTTCAGTTTATCAAAACAAAAAGGTTCTAAATGACCAACCTTTTCACAGTGTGTACATTTATAAACTGAATACTTCTCTTTTTTGTGATCTACATCTTTACTAGGTTTCTTATCCTTTTTAAATCCTAGTCCATTCTTGTTTATGGAAGATCACTGAATTGATAATATCAAATCAAGTTTCCATTTCCCTTCGGTGAGCTTGCCTAGGGTCTCATGTAAATCAATTACTTCCTTCTTCAGGGAGACATACTTAACACATGTTTCTCTTGAATTTTTTATCTTAGTTATTTCTGTCTAGAGTATTTCATTTATTCCTTCAATGTATCTTACAGAATCCTTAAGACCTAGGGTGCAGTTTATTATTTTCTTCCACTAGTTGATCATTCATTCTAAACATGTGTTCATAAGATGGTTTAACACCTAGAATAGTATCTACCTCGTAGGATTCCTTTTGGAAAAATATCCTTTTTGGTCCCTTAACTACACCCTTGGGTTCAGATCGGTCCCTTAATTTTTTTCATGTCAGACTGGTCCCTTAACTCTTTAAATGTACCATGTTAGTCCTTTTCGTCTAATTAGCGATGGAAAAATTCAAAAATGGATCGCTAAATTCGTCACTAATTAGACAAAAAGGACTAACATGACACGTTTAAAGAGTTAAGGGACCAATTTAACACGAAAAAAATTAAGGAACCAATATGAACCCAAGGGTATAATTAAGGGACCAAAAAGGGTATTTTACCATTCCTTTAAGAAAACTTCATCTTCTTCGTTAGAATAAGGTTCTTTCATATTTCTCATCGAGGTTGATGCTTCTCCTCCTCTTCTACGTTCGAATATTGAAGAAAATTCTTCTTCTTCACTGTTTCTTGACCAAGAGGTTCCTTCTTTTGATGTTGAATCTTTCGAAGATCGTTCAACTACTAAATATGTCCTTTTGAAATATTCTGTCGGAGTTGTATGATATGAGTATGATGAAGTTTATGATTCTTCGGTTTTTGTTTCATCTATGAGCAATTCAACTAGTTCGTTCAATTTCTCCACAATTTCCTTCTTTCTTAATTTTTCTTGAAATTCATGAAGGCCCCCATCTTTTGATTTAAGGATTGGATTAAATTTTCAATTCTTAACTCTTTTACATTGGTTAGTGACGAAAGTTCCAATATAATTTCTAACATTTCTTAACTTTGAAAAACATTTAAAAGTGGTATCTTCATTTTCTTTGCCTCGTGTGTTCATCTTCTCTTTTTCGATACTTGGATAGACTCCATATATCATTTCAAGAGTTTCCCAGATTTCCTTTGTGGTTTTGCATAGACGAACCTAGTAAAATTTATTATCATCTAGAGAGATTATTATAAAGCTCTTGGTTTTAAAATCTATCTCAAATTTTCTCTTTTCCTCTTTTATCCAAAGGGAATCAGGTTTATCTACTATGCTACTTCATTATTTACTTGATGATTAGGTATAAACGGACCATTAATTATTGTCTCCCAAAAATCATAACTAATACTTTGAAGAAAAAATTCTAAACCTAACTTTCCACAATTCAAACTTAATACTATTGAAAGGTGGTGGTGTATCTATAAAGGATCTCTTGTCAAAAGTCATCTTCCTCCTGAGGCGGTTAGTCCTTAAACAGGAGTTAGGCTCTGATGCGACTTGTTGAACATGTGACTTCACACACAAGAGGGGAGGGTGAATTTTGAGTATTCGAAAAACATGGTTTGGAAAAACCTTTAGAATTAAAATCAGAGTTAGAAAACATTTTTAAGATACCTTTTCTTATCCTTTTTAACTCAATAATCGATTATTTCTTAGGCTAATAAATAATTGTATTTCGTGTGTGTGTGTGTGATTTAGCCATGCACTTTTATGAGAGCACCCTTATGCTTTACCAAGTATTGACTCCAACTAATCAAGGTAGGGTTATCTTGTTCTTCAAGACATTGTCAGATACTTTCTTTGTAGACACTTGTTTGAGTTCAATTAAGATAAGGCTTGAGTTATATTCCATTTGGTTGCCATCATCAGATAGTCAAGTCCATCAAACTATAATAATTTGGTTTGCATCTTTAATCGCTTAACCGTTTATGCTTGACTTGACATTAAGGATAAGTTATCATCATCAAAAGTTGTTGTCCTTGTTAAAGGCACATCACCTGCAAAACAAGGTTCTACAGGGTGAGTTGTCTCAATGGGATCTTCCTAGGGATGTTCATGATCATTATACGACTATCCTTAATTATAAAAATCAATTGTGGGGTCATAAGACTTTTAGATTCAAAAAGCATTGGTTAACTCATAGTAGTTTTCTTGAGCTAGTTCCCTCGACATGGATAAACACTAAGATCCATGGATGGAAAGATTTTATTTTGTTGGGGAAGTTAAAAGCACTTAAATTGGTTCTAAAAGTTTGGAATAAATAGGTGTTTTGGTAACCATGAATATCAGATTGACAGTTTCAAGGAGGTGGTGAGTAATGTGGATTCCTCATCAAATTTTAGATCCTTATCTACTTTGGAGATTGAGGCTATAGTTCTGGAGCGATTGTGAATTTGTGGTCCTTGCTAAGTAGTAAAGATTTTCAATTATTTCAAAGGTCAGGTCTAAGTGTCTTAGGAAATGATATACAAATTATGGATATTTCAAGCTTCTATAAAAAGTAGAGGTATAAGGAACACTATCATAGCCAAATCTTGGATAAGGTTTGATTGAAGGGGTGTCTGAAATTAGGAAAGACATTGTTTATAGTTTCTTTGAGATTTTTAGAGAACTGAATATTGTTAGACCTCACCTAGATGGTGTTGTCTTCCATTCACTTTCGGAAGATGATAACTTTTCTATAACGACCCCCTTTAGTCTCCAAGAGTTAGATAATGGTGTTTCCTAGTGTGATGGTAAGAAAGGTCTAGGTGGGTTTAATTTCTCCTTCTTGAAAAGGTTCTAGAGTCTTGTTATAGAAGATTTGGGGATCATGTTGACATGTTTTGTTTCTTTGCATCTCTACCTTGTAGTTTTGCATCCTACTTTGTGACTTAGATCGTAAAGGTTAAATCGGCCTATCATTTAGGTGAATTTAGGCTGATTTCTTTGGTGGGATATCTTTTATAAGTTGGTTGGTAAGTGTTGGCCAATAAACTTGAAATGGTGATGTACAATCTCATTTACCATAATCAATCAACATTTCTTAAAGGAATAATGTTGGTTGATAGAGTAGTGGTTGTCAATGAGGTGATAGATTTGGTCAAGAGATCTAAGAAAGCTTGTTTAATTCTAAAGGTGAATTCTGAAAAAGCATATGATTCAGTTAGTTGGAGCTTTCTGGATTATATGTTTATCAAATTTGGTTTTAATAAGTGGATGGCTTGGATGAGAGCTTAGGTGTTTATTTGTAACCTTGTAGTGTTAATTAATGGGTGTCCAACTCAAGAGATTATCTTTCAAAGAGCTTAAAATAAAAGGATCCAAAATTGGTCAAAAATAAAATAAGAAACTAATTTCTTGAATGGAGTAAGATGAAGGGAGCAAAATTTTAATTTAGTCAAAATGTATGACTGTTTGTTTTTGAAAGGGATTAGTGGTTGTGTTTGACTGTTTATTGTTTTACAGGGATTATTGGTTGTGTTTGGTGAAATGTTTGAGATGATTGAGCATAGGTTATGCCTCAGACACTTGTATGTAAATTTTAAGAAAAGTTTGGTGGTGGCTTACTTATAAAGGATTCGATGATGGGAGCGGCCAAGGTAGCTTACTACCAAGCTTGGTTGCAAAAGATGAATGAACTCAAACAATTGGACTTCAATGCTTGGACATGGCTAATGGGAGTTCCTACCAAAAGTTTCTTGATTGGAGTTCAACCATCTTTGCACAAAATTGGACTTGACAGACCTAGAAAAATGTTAGAATTAGGGAATGTGTTGAAGATGGCTCTAGGAGAAGAAGAAAATGTGTATCTTGTAAATGTATCAAATGTGATAAGTTTGGGCACAATGCATTGCCATGCAAGGGCACAACTCAAGATCCAAATGCCTTGAAAAGAAAGGTAACTAAACTTAGTCTAATATTGTACATGATATTTATACATGCAGTCTCCAAAACATAACCACCAGTTTGTTTTTTTACAGAGGAAACCAAAATGGCTTAAAACTGAACCTGATACAACTCAGGTTGATGCAACTAAACCTGATGCAACTCAAAGTTTCTATGGTAATAGATATATTTGATGAAGTTATGTCTACATCGCCTGATATTAAGACAAATGTTATTCCAAACATGGTTGAACAACTTGTGGTGCAGATAGCTGAGCATAGGCCTGCTAAGAATGTTAAAAACTCATGTTGGGAAGATTACTAAAAAGGTTTCAAAAAGATTGAAGCTGAAATGGTTTCAGAAAACTATTATAGGCCTTGGTTCAAATTCTGACCAACCAATTACTGTAACAGAGAATGATGCATGTACATTGACCCATGAAGATTCTGCAACGGTTTCTAATTCTAAGCATGGTACATATCTCAAATTGAAGAAATCTAGGAGTGAAAGATTCCGCAATTTTTTGTGACATTTTAAGTATTTTATGTTTCATTTTGTAATGACTTATGACATATGCACTTTATGTGCCATTTTGTAATGACTTTGCTGGTTTATGTGCACTTTATGTGCCATTTTGTAATGATATAACTGGTTTATGTTCACTATTTGTGCTTCTTATTATCAATACCAAATATTTCACTTCAACTCAAAATTGAAAATAAAAAATACCAAAATTTTCATTAATAAACAAGAATTCATACATTGTCATTTCTATTTATCCATATCACATGAACTTCTACACAATGAAGAACAAAATCCATAACTTCAAAATACCTAATTTAACCATAACTTATGAATTACATATTACATGGATCTATAAACAATGGCAAACATAATACAAGACATCATAAGTGCAAGGGTTAAACAATGACTTTTGTTCTTCTCTGTTTGAAGCTTTTTCTTTGTCTTTTCATGCTTCTTCGAAGTGAGTTGGACACCATATTTCTTTCCAAACCCGATCTCAAATTCCTTGCCTTTGTCCTTCCCAAATTCACTCAATTAAGCCATTATCACTTCACAATTATTGCAATTTGGTGCAGTTTTTTATTTTCATTCCCACCATGAACCTGACTAAGTCCAAGTTCATCATCCCATACAAATAGGTCACACCTTTCCCCACTACACAAAAAAAATGAAGATTACATAATGAATTTTCCCATAAAAACAAAGAACAAATTTAAAAATTTCTTACCCCAGCATTTTGACATCTCCGGAATTTTCTGTTGAGATTTTTTACTGTGTTTGTGATCCACATCTTCATTGCTTGATCACAGCCACATATGAATAGATTCGTATATTTGGAGATATGTCTATACTGCTTAGAGTTATTAATGGTATTTAAAACTAGTTCACACATAGTCATTGAAGAGCTCTGATATATTTTACATGTTGCTTTTAGATTTTTTTTTTCCACATATCTAAAACTATCAAAAAATATTTTTATTTTTTATAATATTTTTAATCATTTGTATTTTATCTCATTCATTTTTGTCTTCACAATAATTTATTATTATTGTTATTATGATTGATTAGTTTATAATTAAAATTGTATTCAACTTTAAAAATGAAAAAATAATCAGAAGAATATTTTGATATTTTTGAATTTATTAAATATTGATATTTTCAATGAAATAATGATATTCAATGTTATATTATATTATAATATTATTTATAAAAAAATTATATTACAATATTATTTACACTAAATTTGCAACTAACCAAAATTCATGGATACTAAATAATTTATCAATTATTTTTTATTTTAAATCCATTGCTCGGCAAGATGGAAAAAGAAAAAAAAAACATTAAGAGAAGAACATAAAAGAGCGGTAAAATACTAGGAAGAAAAAGAATGACGATAGGGTGTGATATTTTGGAGTCATTGACTTTCAAACTTCCAATTTTTATATATTTTCATATCCGCTGGATATTCTAGACATTTAATAAATATTTTGATGAAACATTGTGTATATACTTGTAGGGATGGCAACGGGGCGGGGCGGGGCGGGTTTAATTATACTCGTACCCGCATCCGCCTCCATGTAACACACTTGTTTCCGCCCCCAAACTTAACCGGGGGTAAAAATTTACCGCCCAGACCCGCCTCCAGTGAAGAACGGGTGCACCCACCTCCAGCCGCAAAAAAAATTAATTTCTTTTTATTTGTAATAAAAATTAATAATTTAATTAAAATTTTAATTAGTAAATAAATATTAACTTGATTAATTTGATAATTTTAATTGCAATAAGGGTATTAATAATTTAATTAAAAATATAATTAATAAATAAATATTAAAATAAGTAAAATAAGGGAATTAAAGTAAAAGGCATTATCCGGGGGCGGATCTTAGTCTCTTCCCGCTCCCGCACCCGCACCCATAGTTAAAAACTGAGTTTCCCACGCACCTGCACCCGCACCCGCACCCAATTAAATCGGATTTTCCCCGTTAATTTCGGAGTGTGCCCGGGTGCGGGTGGATCCAAGTTTGTTTTCCATCCCTATACTTTTGATGAATAATCAGGTCAAAGTGTATGGTATTGTAGTTTAGACTAGTTAAAAAACCTGTCTGAACTCAAAAAAAAAAAATTAATCTAATATTTTTAAATTGATATCTTTAATAATAAATTCAAACAGCTAGTATGATTTAATAAAAATAGAAACATAATTTGTATGTAGAACTAATTAATCCAAATTACATATTGTCATTCCTAATTTTCCCTTAGTTTTTTTTTCTTCTTCTCATCATCATAGCACATCATGATCATCCCATCTCACTGGACATGAACATCTGATCTTATTGGCATGCATTTCATTCATCTATGGAGTAAGGAATCAAGGGTATTCCCTAACTTCAAAGCATTATTCATCTCATCGGGGTTCAACGTTTAGACTGACAACAGTCAGGAGCATTGGTATTATCTAAATCTTTATAGAGGTTTTGACTATCTTAATGATCAAATGATAGATGTAATTGGCCCAAGAGTTGAACACGTCATATTCATTTTTCTCTGATCATTAATTATTTGTAATCCATTTGCATTTCTTCCATTTCATTTTTCGTGCACCTTTTGGCTTATGCTTAAGAGGATTAAAGCAAGAATCAAGAGAAGTTTGATTTTGTTTTGACCATTTCATTTTTTGAGTCATTCGTCAATCATTAGGATATGCATAGTTGTTGTCATCTTGCTACATACTTAATTTTTTTCTCATAATAGGAGGCTTAAAAATTGTGATTATATACCCATCTATTTGTCCTTGTTACCATTTGCATACATGAGTTTTCTTTTACCTTTTCATCTCTAAGGAAATTACTTCATTTGAAGAGGAAGTAAGTGAAAGATACAAGATCTCAAGAACAAAGCTACAATTTTGGGTGCAAGTGACACAAAGTTTTCAAGAAATACAATGTCTTGATATACAAGTCAATACAAAATAAAGTTTGTAAAAGGAGAAAAGAAAGAGTTGCGTTGAATGGTGGTTTACACTTGCATAAGAGTTTTTACATTACACGTCAAAATTTTGGTAGACTTGAAGAATTAGTCAAAAAGATCCTAAAAGCCTAAAAATTCTAAGCCTTATTCTTTGAGTTTTCTCCATGTGACGCCATATCTTTTCCTCATCTCCAAGGCCAATCACCACAAATCGCCAAGGAAGGCTACAACACAAAGAAGAAAGAGATCCAATTAACAAAAGAGAAACACAGTTGTGTAAAGAAAGGTTCTTGGAAGCCAAGCTGTAAAGGAGAAACTTAATTTAAAAACCTAGCAAAGCCTAGCGAGATATCCCATATCTATTAGCATACACACCATTTCGTGAAATCAAAGGAGTCTGAATTTCAAAGGGGATTTTGAATAAGGTTACAGCAGAGTCTTTTTAAAATCCATTCACAACACATGTATTATCCACACATACCACTACACTTTGTTTCAAAATGATAAATCAAGAGCCAAGAATATTTCAAATAAGCTTGATACTGTTAGTTGGAAAATTTCGACCAAGGAAGAAAAGACAGGATCGACGGGACATCTTGCAAGATCAGGGCGAAGAAGTCTCGACAGCTGTTGAAAGGTATTTTAGGCGAGTGTTTTATCGTATCCACAAGGATTGTTCAGGATATCTGGATGCTCGTCGTTCAATAGTTTACCGTTCTAAGTGAAGAGTTTTTAAAGGATTTCTTGTTTTGTAACATAAGTTTGTTGCAAAGAGTAAATTAGGGCAAAAGATGCTTTGTATAAAAGGAAAGCATGTCAAGATTAAAGTTTGTTAATCCTTTTTATACTTATCCGATTAATCGAGCATGTGAACTTAGTTTCGATCAATACAATCGCGTATCCTCGCGAATCCGTTTATGTCTAAAGCGACTTCGTGAGTATTATTGTTTAAATTGTTAGATGATGTCTCACGCCAACAATCGAAATAATAAACATTAAGACCAATACAAAGCAAATATTAACTCCCAAATCTATGTCTAGAGTTTGGTTGTTAATAGATGAAGACATTGGATCAAGATTTGGAAAATCTATGTCTAGAGTGATTCAAACCATAAATACAACATTAAAAGCAAATAACTTCATCATATATTGATTATCAACCTTGTTCACACACAAAAGATCAAAAGAAATACATACAAGCAAGACTAACTACCTCTAATCTAGACACAAAGGTGTTTAGCTACCCATCACCATGGTAGCTTGCTTCACAAGTTTCGAGGAAGATGAATGAGCATCCACGTCGAATAAACGAACTCGGATGCGAATCCAGCTTCTCTATGTAAAATATCACCATTGGATGAAGAAATCTCACAATCTTAGGTTGTGGTGTGTAAAAGTGGGTTATGATCCCCAAAAAATGATCAAAGTGCTTAAATAATACATTCAGGATCTGTCATGTTCGCACTGCGAACAGATTATTTGCCTAGAAAACATCAAATTAGGCACCTGATGTGCCTCTGCACAGTTAAACCGCCTCTGAGACAACTCTGAAATTCGCAGTGCAAATGATTATTCGCCTAGCGAACTACTTCGCCTACAAGTTCGCACAGTGAACTTATGACCCTTTAGCTACTGCCTCAAGTCTGGGATGCTTCGCTAGCTTTTCGCTGAAGCCTTTCCACAACGAACCGTCGCTGGCTTGTTCGCCCAGCGAACTTACAGGCCTTTTGTTATTGCCTCTAATCTGGGAGCCTTCGCTGGTTCTTGGCCAGTTGTTCGCACAGCGAACATTCACTAGCAAGTTCGCCTAGTGAACTTACTGAAATTCTTCTCTACCTTTGGCAACTTTACTCACTTTCCTTGTGTCTCACTCTTTGATGATTTAATGCCTACTTTCTGCACAATAACACACAAATCAAAGGTACCAAAGGTATTTTCACACAATTGAAGAATGCCAAACTTCCAAGTAGAAATTCCAACAAATCAACACAAAAGAGTTGAAAAATGCCAATTATAAATGAGAAATTTAAAGCAAGATTGACATCTAACAAACTCTCCCCAACTAACTCTTTGCTTGTCCTCAACCAAAGTATGCCTCTCATTGAAAACAAGAGGATTTGCTCAAGCATTTAACTCAACCAATAAGAGATTTATGGCTCAAATAAACAACAAATGTATACAAGCAATGATTACAACTTCTTAGAATCGAACAATACAAAAGAACTTAGTTCTTAAACAAATATCAAACAATGTTTCAAGTAACAACTAAACTATCATGCTTATATTACTCTAACACTCCTCTTCGAAAAAGAATTGAAGGAAATACGCGCATACAAACGCGGGGTAATTTCGCTCATCTGACAAATGATGCAAATACAAACCAATTCATATAATATCTAAATGATCGATAAAGAAATTATGGAAGCAAAATGATCACTAAGGGCTTTTAAGGTTGTAGCTTGGTCGGGTTTACAATAAAGGGTCATTTCTAAAGGCCATTGAATCGAAATTGCCTATGCAAAAGAAACATTCACTATACAAGGTATTTACACATCCCAACTTTATTCACCACTTTCATTCCTCTATCAAAAACCTTCTCAAACTTCCTTATGCACAAATATTTTGTTCTCTATTTTTCTCTTTCAAGAAAGCATTCTTTTTCTTTTGTTTTCACATTCATATTCACACATTTTCTTTTTCTTTTCATGCTAGCTTGCAATTTTTCAACAGTTTTAGCAACCTACCATTCTTATTTTTCATTCTCCCCAACTTGTTTTCAACCAAACCTTAAGTGAATGCTCCTTGCTTTTTATCGCAAGGAAATCAATTAAAACAATGTTCAAAAGTTCAAGAAGAAAAGTTTTTAGAATCTCACAAAATTCAACGATGAACTATATTTTCAAATTATGTGCATACACAAAGTTCATCACTAAAACGAGATCTAAACTGTTTAGGCTCAAAGGGTTAACGAATACTCACTACTCACGGGTAAGTTACTGTTTGGAAATGGTTGTGCTCATTATCAACAAATGTCTTGATCATTTATAATGCTTCCACAAAATCAAACAAATCACAAGATAAAGCATGAATTAAAAGTACTAATAAAAATTTATCAGCCATCCTATGCATTTAGTAGACAATGGAGGTTTCTCACCATTTTGCCTCTTGGACCTAAGTGATACAAGCATTCAACACAATTGCAATAAGAAACAAAATTTCATTTGCACAAAGAATAAAAAAGTTCTTAAACATTCTACATCCTAGAAAGAGGTAACCATGTACTTTGCCAACATTTACATGCTTAAATACTATCATCGCCATCCAAACTTGGAAGAATCTTCATTAATGAACTATCATCACCATCCTAGAAGTTCTTACATTTCCACACCAAAAATGGAAACATTAAAATTCTTACAAGCATACCAACAATACACATAAATAAGCATATCAACAATACTACCTTAAGAGTTGAACATTCCTAAACTGAAGAATTCAACTCTTAACAAACTAACAAAAGAAAAACGAAAATAAATAAACATAAGTTGAACATTCGTAACTGAAGAATTCAACTGAATAATAATAATATTATTATTAATGTGATAATGGTGTAAATAAAAACACCAACAAAAGTATTTGTACCCAAAAGTGGTACATACTACAACAATATCCAAAATGATAACAATATCCAAAATGATCCAACAAGTGGATAAAATACAACATAAGAAAATACAATAAGCATAAATATAACTAGCAATGATCTAATGCAAACAGAAAACTTCACTTTGTATAACCAAAGGAAGTTGCATTAGATCATGCTCAAAATGTCAATCAACAAAACACATTACTCCTCCTCAGACTCGGTCTCCTCAAGCCCGACCTCCTCATCACCTGAACAAGAAACCTCCACTAAACCAGCCTCTTCAGCGCCCTCAGGTTCACCTGCATCTGCCCCTCTCTAAAATGTGGCCTAGCCTCAGGCCATATAGCATGTGCTAGGAACTGCTCCCTAGACATCATAGAGTGCTCTACTGAGGGTTCCCTGTACTGCAGCTGTAGTACTTGCATAGAATCATGTAAATCTATCATGGTGCGCTAAGTAGCCGCCATCCAGTCCCAGTTGTAACTGCAAACCTCCCTCTAAAACGGGTCAAAGCCCTGGGAGCCTGCAAGTCCCAAACCAGAAGCAGCGCCAGCATCAGTACCAGCGCTGGATGGCTGTCCTCCTTTCCATCCCTTGGGTCTGCAAAACTTGTCTACATATCGATCATCAATCGCAGCAGGAACCGTCACCTGATGACGGGAGAGTAATTTCACCCTCGCATGCACATAAAGTAACATAATCAAACAAGGAAAGACTAAGGGACAATTCTTCCTTGACCCTGAACCAATTCCGCTTTCCACCACTGCACGCATCTCATCTGCGATGATTCGAGCCACATCAATCTGCACATTGGTTAGTATACTGTGGACAAGGTGAGCAATTGGGATTGGCACAATAGAGGTGTGCTACTTTGGATTAATATTTATCAAAACTAACAAAATAATAAGTTGTGTCAAAGGACGCATGTCCTCTCTGTGATATCTCCGAGGAACCCCAGACGGGTCAATTCAACTGATTTTCCCTCAAGCAACAAATCACGAGAAATAACATTTGTATCTCTATGCATCCTCAAGGTGTGGTGATATGCATCTATCTCATTCTCTCCCAAAGACAAAGGATTACCTAAAACAGTGTTGATGGTTACACGGTCGAATTTTACCTCCCTTCCACAAACTAAAGTAGTCCACGTGAACAGCTCATCATCATTCGGGAGTGCATTTGCGTAGAACTCTCTCACGAGCTCTACATTGTAGCTATCACCAAGTGTGATCAATCTATGCCACTTTTTTCTTTCAAGGATTCTTGCTACCGCTCGGTAGGATCCTTCGGGGTTGAGGTTGAAACGCTTCTCAGGTAGGATGCTCCTTTTCTCCAGCGTTAAGTAACGAGCAGCTTGTTTTGCCCCTCTGAATCTATCTGAATCAAACTAGATTGGGGCCGGACGTGATGAGCTTCTGACCTTTTGTTTCTTGGATAGAACGATCTTAGGAGCCATATGCAGAATCATCAAACAAAACCAACCAGCCAATACACAATTTACATTAGTGCGGAAACAAAACAAATAGAATCAAAATCATAATTCAGCATCACCAAATTTTTTGAAAAGTCTGTCTTGTTCGCCCACAAGCTCGTTAGGCGAAGCCATGGCGAATACTCGCCCCAGGTTCACTGTGCAAGCTCATGGCAAACCCTACGAATTCTGATTCAGCAGGTTCTGCCTACATGTTTAAATTCACAGAGATTTTTCCAATTACACATTCTATTTCTACTTAATGATAAAACCCACATGCACAATAAAAGAAACCACAAAAACAGAACATGCATTGAGTCTATTCAACCTAGAATCAAGTTTTGTTTAAGTTCCACAACCAACCCTAACCATATGTTACTAAGAAAAATCAAAGGAGAGAATACGAAATTAAACCTGTTATGTTGATAGGATTAGCTTGGAAAAGCAGCAAGAAGTTGAAAAAGCTTCAATTAGTGTGTGAGATGTTTGTGAGAGTGAAAGAGGCAAGAGTTTGTGAAGTGAGAGTGAACAAGTGAGGTGGGGTAGGGTTTACCCTCAAAAAAATATGAGGAATAGGTATTGGGCCCTAGCATCTGGCCCACCCAATATTTTTCACTTTTTAAGTGATGTGGCAGCAGACTTAAAATGTATGTCTCGCTCAGTTCTCCGTGCGAACTTGCCAGCGAATTCTCACTCCAGGTTCGTCGTGTGAACTTCCAAGTGAAGATGACAGAATTTTGAAAAAATTTTGCTCTCTGCTTGGTACATCCTCCACAATCATTCTAAACAACCTATACTAAAAAAAACAGACTTTAACCATTATCTTCCTCGAAACTAAAAAGTCATGGATTAGCTTCCGAGAAAAACACTCCAACAACACAGACTTTAACCATTATCATGACCTGTTCTTGATCCTCTTTTCCTTAAGAAAGAAAAGTCCCAACATGACTTTATCATTGCCGCTTTAGCATCTTCATCATTCTTGTTCCGTAATGCAACTCTTGCAATTTCTTTTTCCTTATGAATGTCATCTTCTACTAGACTTGAATACATCACTCCTTTGAAAAGTGTGAAACATGCTTCTTCCTTACTAGTCCTTACCTTCATGACGCCCTCATCAACATCTACCAACATTTTTGCGGTTTTCATGAAGGGTCTTCCAAGGATGATCGAAGTATCCTCGTCTTCTTCCATATCCATGACCACGAAATCAATCGAAAATAAAAATGTATCCACTTTTAATAACACATCCTCAACAACACCATGAGGACGAGTCCTTGACTTGTCCGTAAGTTGCAATGTCATGGTGGTTGATTTCAACTCCATGTTCTCAAGTCTTTTGACCATGGACAAAGGAATGAAATTAATGCTAGCTCCCATATCGATCAAAGCTTTGCATTTAAACTCATTACCTATAGTGATAGGTAAAGCTACTTTTCCCGAATCTGTATCCTTCTGCAGAAGTATACTTTGAACAACGACGCTACAGTTAGCATTGAGATCAATGGTTTCCTTATCCGTGTACCTCTTTTTTTCGTAAGTATGCCCTTCATGAATTTGGCATACTTAGCATTTGCTCGAGAGCCTCGGAAAAAGGAACGGTTACTTGCAACTGACTGAATATGTCCAAGAATCTTGCATAATGCCTATCATTTTCTTTTTTCAAAGATGCAAGAGGGTATGGTAACTTTTTTTTGTAGAACTTCTCTCTCATACTCGTCTCTTTTCTTTTCTTTTTTCCACTTCTCCTCTACATCATTTTTTTCAACTTCTACCTCTACATCATTTTTTTCAACTTCTACCTCTACATTTTTTTTCACTTTCCTCCACAATCTCATTCTCCTTTTCAACTACTCCGTCTTTCTTCACAACATTTTTTTCAATGCTTCTACCAATTTCTCTACCACTTCTAGTAAATATAGCCTTGCAATGTGTTGCGGTGAAAATCGGATAACAAATTATTAATTAATTTGCATCAGTTTCTTTTACAACCGACTTTGATTTATCCAAAAGAAAGGTTCAAGATCATTAAAAAACCTAAAGGGGGAGATCTAAAGTTCGGGGGTTGGTTATACAAAGGGAAGGTATTAGCACCCTAAGTATCTGTAGTATTCTACAGGAACCTCTTGTTTTAATTTGTGTTAAGTTATGTTGCTTGCTAAGAGAATTTTGCTAAGGTAAAGACCTAAAGGTATGTATACTAAGTTTGCTCGCCAAGACGTCGCATCTTGTGCCTACGTATCTGACTAAAGAATCAGAGCAATCGTAGTTCACCTAACTAAGGGTGAAAGAAAAGGAAACATTGACTATGGCCAACGTTCCAAAGGGAATGAGCATAAGCTCACGTAGAGTCCACGATAACTCTCTAAGTCTACGTTATGAAGGGAGGAAGTGAATTCTCATGATAGTGAGAACCACACAGAGTTCATGATAACTCTGTAAGTTTGAGTAAAAGGTAAAGTGAGTTCTCATGATAGTGAGAATCACGTGGAGTTCATGATAACTCCATCCTATTACTAAACTATGAGGGAAAATGGCTCTTATGAGGCCAAGGATGAAATGGGAACGGTTTGTGACTTAGGAGTCAAAGTAAAGATCTTTCCTTTGGAAGGAGGATCAAGAATCAAGCATGAATATGATATATACAGTATGAATATGAACAAAGATATATATAGGATGAACATGATTTAAAAGAGTATATCAATATGCTTCAATCTTTAGGAAGACAAACATATAGAAATGATATACAAGAACACATCAATATGCTTAAATCTTTATGAAGACAAACATTGAGAAATGATGTAAAAGATGATATTTAAAGAAGGACGATAATCATATAAAAGTCAATCATATTGCCAATCAACATGGATATAATGTTTTAAGAATTTAAACAAGTCAAATTAATAATATAACATGTCAAGAAAAATACTCATAGTTGATATTAATATTTGAACAACAATTGATAATTAATTGGCATGGCCATTAGAGTTAACAATTATAGCACACAAGGTAATTAAAAATTACACATGGATAATTAACATTAATAATTAATCACATATTGAAAATCTCAAAATTAAGACATGAATTGATAATTCAAAGAATTAATAACATGGTTAAAAAAACAAAAAGATATTAATGCAATTTGATATTAAAATGAGAGTTAACAATGCATTTGAGATATAACAATTAGTTATACATTTAGAAAATGCAATTTTAAGACATAAATTGATGATTTAAGAATTAATAACAAGATAAAAAAAACAATGATCACAATTATAATTAGCAAAGTAATTCAAGACATAATTAAAATTAAAAACCAATAAACAAATAACAATTAATTAACAATTAAAAATATATCACATATTAATTATTCTCGTGAAATTAAATCAAACAAACAAAAAAATAAAATAAAAAGATTTAGAAAATGCAGGGGGGTGCAGGTAAATAAATTGATTCAGTTAAAAAAACATAGAAAGAAATAGATGGGCCAGAATGTAGGGGTGCAGAAAGCACTGGGCGCAAGGCCCAAGCCAAGAAAACACTAAGCAAAGCGAAAAAGAAAAAAAAAGACAAAAGGTTGATCTGCTGGATCGAACCTGGGACATTGAGGTGCAAGTGGAGAGGCATGGCATAGGGTGAACCGTTGGGACGGCTATACATCCGTTAATAAACTCACATCAATTAAATTATAAACCAAGCGAAATCAATGAAACATTAAGAAATGGAAAAATGCGCACATGGCTGAAACGTGCAGTAACATTAAATCAAGTGGTCATGTGTCTTAGTACGCTACAGGACGAAACCAAATTCCAGCCAATAACAAGCAAGCATGGGAGTGTGATACATGCATAAACACAACTGCCATCGTATTGTAATATCAAAACAAATGCTCAGCTTTAATCTATCACAAGTCATCATCACCAAACAACGTGAAGTAAAATACCAATGCAGGTTTAAAATTGAAAATTGCTTTAAGGAAAGTGAAGAAAACCAGTTTCCGTTTGAATACAAACCAACATGTTAGTTTAAAAACTTGACAGCAACATGCCCATTATCGACCAACATGGACTCAATGAATTAGGAAAAACTATGGGTTGTAACATGGAATTACAGACAACAACATAGGGAGAGGAAACCAATCACTAACTACACAATGAATATAACATACAACAAGTGACCTTATACACTACACACGAACGACATTCCCGCGAGGGTATGATTCACATAGTAAACATAACAGGCTGCACATAGTATGGACAAGCTCATAACATAACAAAAATCCAGCATATCACAACGAATTTGAATCGAGAATATGACACACCGTAAGACAAAACACCACACATAGAACAAACAACATACAACAAGTGAACATGAAACTAAAATGGTTCAGAATTGCCGACAATGACGAAAGCTCGAACAAGCTGCCACGAACCAATCCGACGTGAAGTCCAACCCTGTTGAGTCGATGTCGCTCCGAGGTGACGACTGTAATGTTGATGAGGTAGATGTGCTTGTGGTGAAGGCAATGGAAACTAACTTGTAGGTTTAGGTGAGTGGAGGAAAATGGTGTTTGTTGTTTGTGATGGAATGATGATAGTGGTGTTCTTTTTTAGCGAGAGGTATTGGCGAATCGAATGTTGTTGGGTTGTTGTTGGTGAGAGGCAGCTTTTCTTTTTTATTCTTTGGAGAGTTTATGGCCAGAGAAATATGTGAAGTTTGGAGTGAATATTAGCAAGAAAGTGTGTGGTAGCTATTTGGTTGTTAACATGCGAGCTGCGTTATTGTTATATTACACCAACAAAAATAATCCAGTTGACAAGAAGCACATGCACTTACGACAACACATTAAAACCTTATCACGTTACTCACACACAACTCACGACTGACAATGCAACAAAGACATACTAACCATTATATAAAACTACTAAATGGACAAAGCTTGCACACGCACTATACTACCATACATCAAACACGTTTGACATGTTTGCATAACTACTACATAAGACATATACTTCCTGAGCACTTCATTAGCTTAAAACTACACTGCGAACAAATCACGCAATTAACATTCAGAACACTCAGCATACTCATACAACTTATCACACACAACTATCAACTTAAAACCAACAATTCAATGATGCAAAAATCACACAAACATAATGCCGTTTCAAACTTCGACAGGTGCAGATATACTAAAAGCAAAGAGGTCACACATACATGGATATGAGGACACTAAATAAGGAAGAGAGGAAGAGGGGTACTTACCTCACACGCGCTGCCTCTTTAACATGAGTTTTTAGATTCACTTCAAGCTAGCTTTCTTTTGCACACCCTTGTGATACCAACCTTGTAATCTTATATACTGGATATGGTGTCGGTGGCTTGGATGCGTGCTCCTCCGGGTTTTATGTTGGAGCAGTGGTTTTGAAAGAGTGTTGTGGGTTGGGTGCTTTGTCGTTCAACCATTCATTGTTGTTGGCTTGCCAAGGAGAAATTATGTTGTTATCCTTGTTTTTTTCGTTCTCCAGCCCCCCCAAAGCAAAGGGTGCTGTCCTTTTATAGCACCAGGTTGTTGGTTTATACAACGGATATTGACAATGGTACAAAAGAAAAACCATCACCAAAAGATCCAACGCCAGCTCTGATTCTGACTTTTTCTTGAGCCACATCAAGCCTCCCCTATAGTTGCTTGTCTTGAGGAAAGTACAAGAGGTTGTACTTGTTATCTTCCCTTGCACGTTTGGAAAAGTAGTCGTTGGGAAAGTGATGATAGAACTCAGTACACTTACTTGGCAACAACAACATGATTTGCTCACAAATGGTTCAAAATGAAACCAACCTGTCCCAAAAAGAAACTAAATCGTGTACCCTCCCTTTAGTCACTTGATAAATTTAAATCCAATGCAACAAATGACATGGTTTTATTCCACACAATAGAATATCCTTGGTGTGAGGGCAAATTTGAAATTAAAACTTGAAGACACGTGGGAATTGGAATTGGCAATTTTAATGGATTGGTTTTTTTAAAAATTAATTAACATACTAAATAATAGCTATTAATTAAAAGTAAGTTAAAAATAGTAAACCAAATTAATAAATAGTCAAAACACATAATCTAATGCAAAAAAAATAAAAAAAATAAAAAAAATAAAAAAAATAAAAAAAATAAAAAAATAATAATAAATTGTGATTAATTGAAATTAAATAACAATAGGACAAAACAATTAAAAAGAAAAAGCCATATTGAAATAAACATTAGATGAAAATAAAAGAAACAAATAAAATATTAAAAATAAATAAAGTAACAATAAATAAAATGCATGTTAAATTAAAGTGTAGAGAAAAATAAATCAAGCATCAATTAGCAGGAAATGAGGGTAAAATTTGGGATGCAACAGTTGCCCCTATTTAAATATCTTCACCGGATGACATGAGAGATGAAGATCTTCATGGAATCAAAAGTGAAAGATATTTAAATACAGATAACCGAAAATTTTACCCTCAGATGCACACACATGCAATGTAGCAAACATGATGCCAAGAAGATGCGAAGATGCAAATGCAACGAGACACCAAAGGACAAACAGGAAGCAAAAGATGAGCTTCACTGGGGAAGGACGAAGGTTAGTATCCATGAGTGAAGATTCACTGGGGATACAGGAAAAACAACAAAGGAGACTTACCGGGGAGACTCCAAAGAAACACTGGGGAAAAGACCACAGACAATCTTCACCGGGGAAAGATCCGGGGAGATAGACTACTGGGGACAAAACAAACCCACATTCTTCCTGGGCACGAAACCAGAAAGAAAACCTGATCACTTGAGATCAGCTTAAAAAGACAGACAACCAAGCAAAGACTTCCTAGGGATTCTTATACTGAAGAGTTCAAGATGGGATCTTCAAGAAAAGCCAGAAAAACAGAGACAAACTCTGCGCAACAGATAGGAGTCTTAAAGTTGAATAAATTTGTTCCAAGAAAATTTAGCTTAAAGCAGTTTTAGAAAAGAAACAAGATAAAGAGGTGTTTATTGTCCGACACGATTCGAACAAGAAAAGTTTTAAAACAAAAGACAGTGCTTGACACGATTCAAACAAAGTCCCAATTCAAATTCGACACGATTCGAACAGGAACGGTTTTAAAACAGGGGGTCAGTGTCCGACACGATTCGAACAAAGACTCTGTTCAGGTTTGACACGATTCAAACGAGAACAGAAAAGGACAATGCTTGACGCAATTTAAACAAGGTCCAACTTCAAGTTTGACACGATTCAAACAAGAACACATAAGACAATGCTTGACACGATTCAAACAAAGTCTAAGTTCAAGTTTGACACGATTCAAACAAGAACATATAAGACAATGCTTGACACGATTCAAACAAAGTCTAAGTTCAAGTTTGACACGATTCAAATAAGAACACAGAAGATAATGCTTGACATGATTCAAACAAAGTCCAAGTTCAAGTTTGACACGATTCAAACAAGAACAGGTTCAAGTTTGACGCGATTCAAACAAGAACAACTCTAAAAATCCTTTAAAGTTAAACTTCTTGGGGAACAGAAAAAGATTTTAAAGATTCAAATCTGGCGTGCAGAGGTTAAGACCGAACAAGCACGACACCAAGCAAACCAGGAAATTTCTTTACCTCACTGGGGAAATAAAGACGAACACTGACAAAAGACCACAAGCGAAACAAAGCACAAGGAGTCAAAAACTGGCACTCAAAGGTGGTGACCGAACGTAAGCCTAGCTTAGGTGAAGATTTTGGATATACCGGGAATGTTTTACTCCACTGGGGAAGTAAAGGTTCACATCGTCAAAGGATAGACGGAAAAAGTAGTTGGACGGCATCATCAAAGGGTTGACGAAAAAACACAGACATCGTCAAAGGGTTGACAGCAAAAACAGTTGAATGACATCATCAAAGGGTTGATGGAAAAAGAAGTTGATTTTAAATAAAGGTTGACATCATCAAAGGGTTGATGGAAGAACACAGACATCGTCAAAGGGTTGACAGCAAAAGCAGCTGAATGACATCATCAAAGGGTTGATGGAAAAAGCAGTTGATTTAAATAAAGGTTGACATCATCAAAGGGTTGATGGAAAAAGCAGTTGATTTAAATAAAGGTTGACATCATCAAAGGGTTGATGGAAAAACACGGCTATTGGTAAATGTAGAAGTATAAATAAAACCAAGGACAGATAAGCTTCTCATGAGTGAGATTGCCACTAATTGTTGGATATAAATTCCAAAGATATGTTGGTATTACAAAATTGCTGGAGAAATAACTTTGTCTTCAATGGGGATTCACAAAAGAATCTTCTGCGAGACATGGTGCAAAACAAATGCACCATCAAAAGTAGGTTCTGAAACCACACCTGCCAGGGACCAAAGTTCAATCTAGGAACAAGCTAGAAAGAAACGGCCAACCAAGACTCCAATTGAGGAATGAACTCAAATGGGAATTTATCTTATCCAAATATGGAAAAGATAACTGAAACAACCATCATCCACGAGGATATAACTCCGTGGGGACTTCAGAAAAGATGGGCACTTTATGCCTAGGGCTGACTTTCTATTAGAGAGAATAGACACCCGGTCACTTGGGGAGACAAACGCCAAAGTGAACAAAAACAGGAAAACACCAGAAAAGGAAGCAGAAATGCAAAAATGCTAATGCATATGAGTGCTCATGCAATGCTTATGCATATGCTGACAAAACATACAAGCGAACTGGAGACGAAGAAAACGTCTCGACAAGGGTACCCAGCCAAACTCAACAGACTGGACCAACACTAGGGATGAAGAAGAAGAATCAACAACTCCACCAGTGAAAAGAGCATTCCACTTGAGGTATAACATCATGAAGATTGCCATTGCGAGTTTGATCTCTTTGTTGAAGGAGAATCCATGGAGAGTCGTCAAGATTAGCTGAAGTAATAGCTTATTGGAAAGCTTAGCGAAAGATATCACAAGAACAGAGTAATCCTGCATCCTGACTTATATGATAATCATCTTCGAATTTTGTCTGCCCCAAGCTAGGACGATAACAAGAGGATTTTATAAAAGAATTGGCATACAGGGTGCTTCAATATCTTCAAACTCTTGGAGAGATCTCGGCATAACTGCCCCAGATTAGGGGGTGAATAACCGAAAGAATTTTACAGGAGGATTGAAACCAGATACTTCAAAATCTTCCAACTTGAATAATAAAAAGAATTTTACGGAAGGACTGAAATACTGGATGATTCGATATCTTCCAACTTGAAGAATCAAAAAAAAAAATTTACGGAAGAAATGAAATACCAGATGATTCGATATCTTCCAACTTGAAGAATAAAAAAAAATTTTACGGAAGAAATGAAATACCAGATGATTCAATATCTTCCAACTTGAACAATCAAAAGAATTTTACGGAAGAAATGAAATACCAGATGATTCAATATCTTCCAACTTGAACAATCAAAAGAATTTTACAGAAGAAATGAAATACCAGATGATTCAATCTCTTCCAACTTGAATCTTGACGTAGTTGTTTCTGTTCAGTTATACTCGAGATACTCAAATTGTAGTAGAGATTACTGGGGAACGGATTTGCCCCTGCTGATGGGTTACTGCAGACAAAACTCGTCATAAGATGATCTCAAGAATATTTGCCCCAATATTCTGAATTTGCAGAATTCTATCCCTTGATTTGTCAACTCACACTTGGTTGCCCCTGTCTGAGTCAAATTTCCTTTGTCGAGTTCAATTCCATGACTGACCGCGTTTGTTGGGATTCCTTGATATCGAATGGTATTGCAAACAAGTGTTGTTCATTAAAATTGGCAAAATTTTATGCAAAATTTCATGCAAGGTTTTGAAAATGAAGCTTTTGATGGAAGCACACGCTAATTGATTAAATCAAGAACAAAGGTGGATCTGGTCATTTATGAAATGACAGAAGAAGTGATCAACACACGCAAAATAACAAAGATTATTAGGAGTCAAGTTACTCAACCTTGCTGTAGTATGCTTTTCAAAACAACCTTACCTCAATTAGGTCTTTTAGGGGTTGTAATATGGCGTGGTTCATGGTGTATGAAACAAAAGATAAAGGCTCAAATCCTAAGCTCAGTTAACTTAAGATATACGTTCAAATCTCCAAAAATAGGAAGTCACTTGATTTGAAAGCTGACTGGCGCCTTATGTGAAGCGCTCGTGTTTGATTGCATAACCAAGTTAAACTGAGAACTACCCTACCCCCAAGGTTGAGATTTAAGATTTTTGTGCAAAGAAAGAAAACTTCTAGGCTCGAAAGGGTTAACAAGGGATGTATTGAAACAATGCCTTACATCCTCGGCGAGGTTAATTTGAAGGCATGCCACAGCAATTATGAACATGAGATTTTCATCATCCTCCCTAATCTTTGCTTTAACAAAAGTTTGAAAAAGGAGTGAAAAAAAAAAGATATATTTTTGCTTTTATGAAAATAAAAGTATATGAGTGAAACGAATGGATTTAACCAAAAGATGCATAAATATTTCACTAATCTTGCCAATTTGAAAGTACAACATTGCTCATAAGCAAAACAGATTCAAATATGCAAGGAAAATACAACAAAATTGCTGAAATAGTCTAAAGTTTGCCAGCCTCAGGGAACTGGGCTTTCCTTCTCGACTTGCCAAACGGAAATAGTCATCTTCAAAACTCATTGTCGAAATCCGTCTGAGAATTATCTTCACATCCACTCTCGACAATTTCTTCCTCTTCAGGGTCTGATGAATCTGCTTGATTAAGTGAAGGATTGTTGATTTGAATTCCTTGAGGCGTGAATGAGATCATCTCAGAATCAAGCAACGTCTGAACCTTGCTTTTGAGTACCTTACAGTCTTCGGTCAAATGCCCCTGTGCCCCAGCGTGGTAGTCACATCGGGCGTTAACATCAAAGCCTGGTGGGTAGGGAGGGATCACTGGATCTATCCCTTTTGGCACTATCAATCCCCCTCTGATTAAATCTGGCAGGAACTGACTGTATGGTATTGGCAACGGAGTGAAATTCCTCCCTGGCTTCCTTGGCCTTTGTCGTGCATGCTGACGTGGCTGGCGGCGGTAAGACCGTTGATGTAGAGGAGGTCTTCGATTTGGAGCAGAATATTGCCCACGTGGAGAGATTGGTGTCTGATACAAAGACCCAAAAGGTTGCTGATGCTGAACACTTGAGTTGTAGAAGTGCTGAGGTATTAGGGATTCCCACATAGAATTACTTTCCTTCTCCCATTCTTCTTGAGAACTGACAACTGATTTATTCTCACCGGTCGGGATATTCGAGATGCCTTGGATCTTTCCTTTCTGGAGACCACTCTCAATGCGTTCTCCAGTTTTTACCAATTCAGAAAAGTTTGACGTCACAGTGCTAAACAACTTTTCTCGGTATATACCTTGCAAAGTATCCACGAACCAGTCAACCAATTCCTTGTCTGAAAGTGGTGGTTGAACACGAGCAGCTGCTTCTCTCCACCTCTGAGCATACTTTCTGAAGGACTCATTTTCTTCTTGAGATAAGTCTAGCAAATGTAGGCGGCTGGGAGCCAAGTCAAGATTGTAGTTGTAATGCTTCACAAAGGCACTGGCTAGGTCTGACCACGATTGGACATGACTACTTTCTAGCTGCATATACCAATGCAGTGATGCTCCGCTTAGACTGTTTTGGAAACAATGGATCATGAGTTTGTCATTGAGGACATGTGTAGTCATTCCTCTGCAAAACATCACCAAATGCTGCTTTGGACAACTATCCCCTTTATACTTCTCAAACTTCGGCGTCTTGAACTTAGGAGGTATCACAAGATTGGGTACCAAACACATGTCCAAAGCATTCAGATTAGCAGTGGCATGACCTGCAATGGCATCAAGCTTCTTTTCCAAGGCACGACATTTTTCCATTAGCTCAATGTCTCGTGGATCCTGGGTTTTCCTTACAGGGACCACTTCTTGGGAATCTGACTCGGAGAATGCAAAACTGCGATATTCCGTAGCGTCAATAGAAGAAGAATGTCTGTCTCGGACAACAGCATGTTCTTGTATAAACTGGTTCCTAACAGGAATCTGCACAGGTTGAGCTTGGGCAACATTGTTCATACCCTGGATATTGGCATCTCTTTTTGCCAAGGCTGCCATAAACTGATCCAACTGGCTTCTTAACAAGTCGAAATCTGCTCTGGTCACAAACTGGTTCTGCTCCTCTGAATTCATGCTCCCTCAAAAGCTTCTTCAAGTCCAATGCTTGTTTCAGGAAGGTTAGCTTGGTTACAGACAAAGGACGGAGGAGACTCAGGACCGAGAAATGCAAATGCAATGCTAAAGCGAATGCAATGCTAATGCAAGCCAAATGGTTTCAAGGAACTCAAAGGAAAGTTGCGAATATTTTGGAAAACTGAAAAGTTTTGTTTTGAAATCTAAAATCCCGATTGATCTTTGCAAAGAAAAGAACGTCTGAGTTCATTGAAACCATCAATGGATGCGAGGAGATGTATGTAATGTACAAAACACAGGCACACAAAACACATATATATGCATACGCAAAATCACACAAGCACAAACATATGCACACTGGTATTCACAGATATGCACAAACAAACATATACAGATATTCACATATATGCACACACAAACAAGAGAGGACCTAAGTTTGAAGATCACAAGCATGGAGCCATGGTCTACCCGTCCCAAAAGGTGTGTGCTATGGGTTTTCATCTGCAGAACAGGGTTCTAAAAAGTTCCCAGAGTCGACAACCCATCTTTCAGATTTTATCGACTTTCCAATTGCTTGGTGATCGATAAAATTCTCAAGAGAGTCTCATCTGAGTGTAGTATCGCGTAGCAACCATTTGGGATTGCTCCCTCACAGTTCTCGCACTACGTCCTAAATAGGCCAAGTGGGGTAAAAGGATAACTAAAGGTCATCAGTATCTCTGGCTCCTAGGTCGCAAGTAGTAACGCATTCATGATTGCTCGTTCAACATATACTACTTTTGAGAGGGCCTCAACTGAGTGTGGACTTCAAGTTCCCTCCTTTGGGATTTCTTCCTCGAAGTTCCCTTGACTCTGTCCACAGTTCCTAAACATATGTGTTCTCTCAAGTCCGGGTTAGGACTTATCTCACCATTCAATAATGGCGCCCTGCACACAGAAAAATCCCAGCACAGACAGACATACAGATATACATGCGAATATGGCATACAAGCAAATATACAAGTAGAATAAGCAAACATGAATAACATGAAAACAAGATAGGCTTACCCTCTTAGGAAAGGACCAGCAATAGGTCTAACTTTCCTTCTTTTTCCCCAGTGAAGTCGCCATTTCTGTTGCGGTGAAAATCGGATAACAAATTATTAATTAATTTGCATCAGTTTCTTTTACAACCGACTTTGATTTATCCAAAAGAAAGGTTCAAGATCGTTAAAAAACCTAAAGGGGGAGATCTAAAGTTCGGGGGTTAGTTATACAAAGGGAAGGTATTAGCACCCTAAGTATCTGTAGTATTCTACAGGAACCTCTTGTTTTAATTTGTGTTAAGTTATGTTGCTTGCTAAGAGAATTTTGCTAAGGTAAAGACCTAAAGGTATGTATATTAAGTTTGCTCGCCAAGACGTCGCATCTTGTGCCTACGTATCTGACTAAAGAATCAGAGCAACCGTAGTTCACCTAACTAAGGGTGAAAGAAAAGGAAACATTGACTATGGCCAACGTTCCAAAGGGAATGAGCATAAGCTCACGTAGAGTCCACGATAACTCTCTAAGTCTACGTTATGAAGGGAGGAAGTGAATTCTCATGATAGTGAGAACCACACAAAGTTCATGATAACTCTGTAAGTTTGAGTAAAAGGTAAAGTGAGTTCTCATGATAGTGAGAATCACGTGGAGTTCATGATAACTCCATCCTATTACTAAACTATGAGGGAAAATGGCTCTTATGAGGCCAAGGATGAAATGGGAACGGTTTGTGACTTAGGAGTCAAAGTAAAGATCTTTCCTTTGGAAGGAGGGTCAAGAATCAAGCATGAATATGATATATACAGTATGAATATGAACAAAGATATAGATAGGATGAACATGATTTAAAAGAGTATATCAATATGCTTCAATCTTTAGGAAGACAAACATATAGAAATGATATACAAGAACACATCAATATGCTTAAATCTTTATGAAGACAAACATTGAGAAATGATGTAAAAGATGATATTTAAAGAAGGATGATAATCATATAAAAGTCAATCATATTGCCAATCAACATGGATATAATGTTTTAAGAATTTAAACAAGTCAAATTAATAATATAACATGTCAAGAAAAATACTCATAGTTGATATTAATATTTGAACAACAATTGATAATTAATTGGCATGGCCATTAGAGTTAACAATTATAGCACACAAGGTAATTAAAAATTACACATGGATAATTAACATTAATAATTAATCACATATTGAAAATCTCAAAATTAAGACATGAATTGATAATTCAAAGAATTAATAACATGGTTAAAAAAACAAAAAGATATTAATGCAATTTGATATTAAAATGAGAGTTAACAATGCATTTGAGATATAACAATTAGTTATACATTTAGAAAATGCAATTTTAAGACATAAATTGATGATTTAAGAATTAATAACAAGATTAAAAAAACAATGATCACAATTATAATTAGCAAAGTAATTCAAGACATAATTAAAATTAAAAACCAATAAACAAATAACAATTAAAAATATATCACATATTAATTATTCTCATGAAATTAAATCAAACAAACAAAAAATAAAATAAAAAGATTTAGAAAACGCAGGGGGGGTGCAGGTAAATAAATTGATTCAGTTAAAAAAAACATAGAAAGAAATAGATGGGCCAGAATGTAGGGGTGCAGAAAGCACTGGGCGCAAGGCCCAAGCCAAGAAAACACTAAGCAAAGCGAAAAAGAAAAAAAAGACAAAAGGTTGATCCGCTGGATCGAACCTGGGACATTGAGGTGCAAGTGGAGAGGCATGGCATAGGGTGAACCGTTGGGACGGCTATACATCCGTTAATAAACTCACATCAATTAAATTATAAACCAAGCGAAATCAATGAAACATTAAGAAATGGAAAAATGCGCACATGGCTGAAACGTGCAGTAACATTAAATCAAGTGGTCATGTGTCTTAGTACGCTACAGGACAAAACCAAATTCCAGCCAATAACAAGCAAGCATGGGAGTGTGATACATGCATAAACACAACGGCCATCGTATTGTAATATCAAAACAAATGCTCAGCTTTAATCTATCACAAGTCATCATCACCAAACAACGTGAAGTAAAATACCAATGCAGGTTTAAAATTGAAAATTGCTTTAAGGAAAGTGAAGAAAACCAGTTTCCGTTTGAATACAAACCAACATGTTAGTTTAAAAACTTGACAGCAACATGCCCATTATCGACCAACATGGACTCAATGAATTAGGAAAAACTACGGGTTGTAACATGGAATTACAGACAACAACATAGGGAGAGGAAACCAATCACTAACTACACAATGAATATAACATACAACAAGTGACCTTATACACTACACACGAACGACATTCCCGCGAGGGTATGATTCACATAGTAAACATAACAGGCTGCACATAGTATGGACAAGCTCATAACATAACAAAAATCCAGCATATCACAACGAATTTGAATCGAGAATATGACACACCGTAAGACAAAACACCACACATAGAACAAACAACATACAACAAGTGAACATGAAACTAAAATGGTTCAGAATTGCCGACAATGACGAAAGCTCGAACAAGCTGCCACGAACCAATCCGACGTGAAGTCCAACCCTGTTGAGTCGATGTCGCTCCGAGGTGACGACTGTAATGTTGATGAGGTAGATGTGCTTGTGGTGAAGGCAATGGAAACTAACTTGTAGGTTTAGGTGAGTGGAGGAAAATGGTGTTTGTTGTTTGTGATGGAGTGATGATAGTGGTGTTCTTTTTTAGCGAGAGGTATTGGCGAATCGAATGTTGTTGGGTTGTTGTTGGTGAGAGGCAGCTTTTCTTTTTTATTCTTTGGAGAGTTTATGGCCAGAGAAATATGTGAAGTTTGGAGTGAATATTAGCAAGAAAGTGTGTGGTAGCTATTTGGTTGTTAACATGCGAGCTGTGTTATTGTTATATTACACCAACAAAAATAATCCAGTTGACAAGAAGCACATGCACTTACGACAACACATTAAAACCTTATCACGTTACTCACACACAACTCACGACTGACAATGCAACAAAGACATACTAACCATTATATAAAACTACTAAATGGACAGAGCTTGCACACGCACTATACTACCATACATCAAACACGTTTGACATGTTTGCATAACTACTACATAAGACATATACTTCCTGAGCACTTCATTAGCTTAAAACTACACTGCGAACAAATCACGCAATTAACATTCAGAACACTCAGCATACTCATACAACTTATCACACACAACTATCAACTTAAAACCAACAATTCAATGATGCAAAAATCACACAAACATAATGTCGTTTCAAACTTCGACAGGTGCAGATATACTAAAAGCAAAGAGGTCACACATACATGGATATGAGGACACTAAATAAGGAAGAGAGGAAGAGGGGTACTTACCTCACACGCGCTGCCTCTTTAACATGAGTTTTTAGATTCACTTCAAGCTAGCTTTCTTTTGCACACCCTTGTGATACCAACCTTGTAATCTTATATACTGGATGTGGTGTCGGTGGCTTGGATGCGTGCTCCTCCGGGTTTTATGTTGGAGCAGTGGTTTTGAAAGAGTGTTGTGGGTTGGGTGCTTTGTCGTTCAACCATTCATTGTCGTTGGCTTGCCAAGGAGAAATTATGTTGTTATCCTTGTTTTTTTCGTTCTCCAGCCCCCCCAAAGCAAAGGGTGCTGTCCTTTTATAGCACCAGGTTGTTGGTTTATACAACGGATATTGACAATGGTACAAAAGAAAAACCATCACCAAAAGATCCAACGCCAGCTCTGATTCTGACTTTTTCTTGAGCCACATCAAGCCTCCCCTATGGTTGCTTGTCTTGAGGAAAGTACAAGAGGTTGTACTTGTTATCTTCCCTTGCACGTTTGGAAAAGTAGCCGTTGGGAAAGTGATGATAGAACTCAGTACACTTACTTGGCAACAACAACATGATTTGCTCACAAATGGTTCAAAATGAAACCAACCTGTCCCCAAAAGAAACTAAATCGTGGACCCTCCCTTTAGTCACTTGATAAATTTAAATCCAATGCAACAAATGACATGGTTTTATTCCACACAATAGAATATCCTTGGTGTGAGGGCAAATTTGAAATTAAAACTTGAAGACACGTGGGAATTGGAATTGGCAATTTTAATGGATTTGGTTTTTTTAAAAATTAATTAACATACTACATAATAGCTATTAATTAAAAGTAAGTTAAAAATAGTAAACCAAATTAATAAATAGTCAAAACACATAATCTAATGCAAAAAAAAATAATAATAATAAAAAAAATAAAAAATAAAAAAATAAATTGTGATTAATTGAAATTAAATAACAATAGGACAATACAATTAAAAAGAAAAAGCCATATTGAAATAAACATTAGATGAAAATAAAAGAAACAAATAAAATATTAAAAATAAATAAAGTAACAATAAATAAAATGCATGTTAAATTAAAGTGTAGAGAAAAATAAATCAAGCATCAATTAGCAGGAAATGAGGGTAAAATTTGGGGTGCAACACAATGCTCCTTGGGATTTGTTTGAGTGTTAGCCGGAAACGACCCATTGGGTTGTTCGGCTAATTGCTTAGACAATTGCCCAATTTGAGTCTCAAGATTCCGAATAGAAGCATCGGTGTTCTTTTGGGTAGAAATTGACATTTGCATAAATTGGGTGAAGGTATCTCCCATTTTTGAATTTCCACTTGGAGCTTATGGAGGTTGAGTGTAGTTTTGATATTGTTGTTGACGATTAGAAGTTCCGGCATCTTGAGGCCTCCATTGTTGTTGATAACCTTGATTACCTCTTTGTTGGTAACCTTAGTTGCCTTGTTGGTAAGGTGGTCGAGGTTGATATCCTTGGTTTTGATTTCTCACATAATTCGCCTCTTCCACAACTGGAGGACAATACCCGGTAGGGTGATCTCCCTTACAAAGCTCACAACTCGCCACTTGTTTGTTGTTGTTGGGAACTTCTTGCATTTCTTTGATTTGTTGTGAAAGTTTTGACATTTGTTGAGTCAACAAATCCACTTGTTGTGAAAGCAATTTGTTTTGAGCAAGAATCGCATCATTTATTCCCAACTCGATCATGCCTGGCTTCCGTTGCATTGTACCACGGTTATGATTTCCTTTGTGGTCATTGAGTGCCATCTTATCAATAATAGAAATTGCTTCTTCGGCACTCTTGGACATTAACGATCCACCCGAAGTAGCATCCAACAAAGTCTCGTGGACCGGTTGGAGACCATTTCGGAAGATGTGTAGTTGAGTAAGTTCATCAAAACCGTGACCCTTGCATTTTCATAACATGGATTTGAACCTCTCCCAATCTTCATTGAGAGATTCATTTTCACCTTGAGAGAATACCCGCAATTGTCGTCTTTGCTTCCATGAACCGATTGTGTGGAAAAAATCGTTCAAGGAACTTTTCTTCTAACAAATTCTAATCCATCATAACCAAAGTTGATTGATCAAGATACCATTCATTTGCCTTCCCAGTCAAAGAAGGCGGAAATAGTCTCTTGAACAATGATTCTTCTTCAGCTTTCGACGCTCCTGTTGCACCCGCAATTTCATAAAATTTTGTGAGATGAGTGAAAGGATCCTCATGATCCATACCGGTAAAAGGATTTTGGTATAGAATCCCAATAATTCTGGTCTTCATCTCAGAATACCTTCTATTGTGGGCGTTGCGCGCAAACTGAGCATTATGCCTTGGACTGTTGGTACATGGTGTTGAAGCTGGAGGTGGTGGAGGTGGTGGATATGCCATGGTTGGCATAACAATTGGTGCGGATGAAGAAGATTCTCCACGCTCTTGTCTTTCTCTAGCAAGTTGTTGTCTCTACCTTGTTCTGCTATTGAGTCTACGAGTAGTTCTTTTAATCTCAGGATCAAAAAGAAGTTCTTCTGCAGGTACACTCCCTCGCATAAACAGATTCTGCACACTAGCCAAACAAATTATAAAGCACAAGAGAATTACAGAGGTAAGAGATTCACAATACAAATATCTTAAAATCACGAAACTATTGCAATGCTTGCAATATCCTTCTTAACAATCCCCGGCAACAATGCCATTTTGTTGAAAGGAATTTAGGTGGGTGTTTTATCGTATCCACAGGGATTATTCAGGATATCTGGATGCTCGCCGTTCAATAGTTTACCGTTCTAAGTAAAGAGTTTTCAAAGGATTTCATGTTTTGTAATATAAGTTTGTTGCAAAGAGTAAATTAGGGCAAACGATGTTTTGTATAAAAGGAAAGCATGTCAAGATTAAAGTTTGTTAATCCTTTTTATACATATCCGATTAATCGAGCATATGAACTTAGTTTCGATCAATATAATCATGTATCCTCGCGAATCTGTTTATGTCTAAAGCGACTTCATGGGTATTATTGTTTAAATCGTTAGATGATGTCTCACGCCAATAATCGAAACAATAAACATTAAGACCAATACAAAGCAAATATTAACTCCCAAGTCTATGTCTAGAATTTGGTTGTTAATAGATGAAGACATTAGATCAAGATTTGGAAAATCTATGTCTAGAGTGATTCAAACCATAAATACAAGATTAAAAGCAAACAACTTCATCATATATTGATCATCAACCTTGTTCACATACAAAAGTTCAAAAGAAATACATACAAGCAAGATTAACTACCTCTAATCTAGACACAAAGGTGTTTAGCTACCCATCACCATGGTAGCTTGCTTCACAAGTTTCGAGAGGAGATGAATGAGAATCCACATCGAATAATCGAACTCGGATGCGAATCCAGCTTCTCTATGTAAAATATCACCCTTGGATGAAGAAATCTTATAATCTTAGGTTGTGGTGTGTAAAAGTGGGTTATGATCCCCAAAAAATGACAAAAGTGCTTAAATAATACATTCAGGATCTGTCATGTTCGCACTACAACCAGATTATTCGCCTAGCGAACATCAAATTATGCACCTGATGTGCCTCTGTACAGTTAAATCGCCTCTGAGACAACTCTGAAGTTCGCAATGTGAATAATTATTTGCCTAACGAACTACTTCGCCTACAAGTTCGCACATCGAACTTATGACCTTTAGCTACTGCCTCAAGTCTGGGATGTTTCGCTAGCTCTTCGCTAAATCATTGCCACAGTGAACCTTCGCTGGTTTATTCGCCCAGCGAACTTACAGGCCTGGTGTTACTGCCTCTAATCTGGGAGCCTTTGCTGGTTCTTCGCCAGTTGTTCGCACAACGAACATTCGCTAGCAAGTTCGCCTAGCAAACTTATTGAAATTCTTCTCTTCCTTTGGCAACTTTACTCACTTTCCTTGTGTCTCACTCTTTGATGATTCAATGCCTACTTTCTTCACAATAACACACAAATCAAAGGTACCAAAGGTATTTTAATACAATTCAAGAATGGCAAACTTCCAAGTAGAAATTCCAACAAATCAACATAAAAGAGTTGAAAAATGCCAATTATAAATGACAAATTTAAAGCAAGATTGACATCTAACAACAGCCTACCTCGTCGGGAGAACATTGATGCAGGCTCGACAGGCAGATATCCTAGTCGAAGTCGAAGGAAGGCCAAAGATTTTAGGCGAATAAGCAGGCTTTCAGCAAACGAAAACGTGGGAAGTTACAAAGATAGTGGGCATACGTGGGCAGACACGTGGCAGACCAGGGACGGTGGACATTAGCTTAACCGTCATTTTTTATCATATTTAAGTAAGTGTCGATTTCAGTTCTAGAGGTCACATCTTGTAAACATTTAAGAAGAATACACTCAAAGTACCATCGCGTGAGAGAAATGAGTCAATTCTGTGTGAATGTATGCATGCGTCCTTTCTTCTACTTATGCAATTTCTTTTTATAAACTTTGTACCTTTTGTTTGTTTTTCTGTACAATTTTGTCTTACATTTATCATTGCAGTCTTATCGTTTCATCTACCACTTTAAACCCTAATACTCAAACACCTAGCCTATACTTAACACGTAGTCTAGGATTTTGTAGCCGATCCTGCAAGTAAAATTCAACAAGAGGCTAGAGGTTTTTCGCCAGAGGCGCTGGCGAACAAATTGGCACACCCGGTGGGACACGTTGTGTTAAATATATGCAGTTACGTAGTGGTAAAAAATGGTAGATCCATGAAATTCCAGTCCAAACGAGGATCAATCCTCAAGAGGAAATACAGTCGTATCTATGGCAACTAATGTTAGCGCTCACACTACGACTGTCGTGTCAACTGCTCATAGTGGATCGACGCAATAACCACGTCGGCCTGAAGCAATATGACCTACGGTGGTTGGAACTTCAGGGCCATTTATGCCCAGTTTCACTTTACCCTTGTACGGTATGGATCGAAACTTTGGAATGCCAACTGAATTGATGGGAAGTATGCATGGGAGTGGTTCGACATTTGGTGAAAACGTATCCTCAGCATTTTCACCATAGCATGGATTGGGACCCTTGGGGAAGCCACTTGGTCGAACCATAGGATTGGGTTTTCCACCCCCAGCAATCCCAACTTTTATGTCGAGTTCTGTCGCGGTCATGAGACAACAGATGGATGAAAGTAACCACAAAATGGTCTATATGCTGACTCAGTAAATGGGAACCATTTTAAGGCCATTCATTCAAGATTTGACTCAGAGTTACCAAAAACTCACAACTCAGATGACTAGAATAGGAGACTTCTTGGGTGCTCCTAGGGTACAAGTTCGACAGAGGACTCCACCTCAGCCAGAGGCACCGGTCCAATACGAAGATAAGTTCGACAAGATATTCGATCAGGAATCCCATGTGATCGAGCCAATGCCTAGGGTGGCCTAACGGCCTCTCGTCGTGATGGTTAATAGAAACCAATACCCCGACCAGGTGGTTAGGCAGGTTTGACAGGATGCCGTGGATGGGGAGCAAAACCTAGAGGCCATTGTTAAATGAATCATGGTGCGAAATGGTGTGAACCCTGGCCTGTAAAGGCCAACATATTCGTCCCCATTACCAGATTTTATTTTACAAACAGAATTGCCAAGGGGATGGAAGGTTCCAAAGTTTACCAAGTTCACTGGGGACACCGATGAGTTAACCCTCGAACATGTTACCAGAAATCAAACTGAGGTTGGCGATATAGCGAATAATGAGGATTTAAAGATGAAATACTTCCCAAGTTCCCTTACGAAAAATATGTTCACTTGGTTCACGAAGCTGCCTCCACAGTCCGTTCATGCATGGGCATAGTTGGAGAGTTTGTTCCATGAACAATTCTACATGGGACAATTGAATATAAGCTTGAAAGAGTAGGCCAGCGTCAAACAAAAGGCCTCTGAGTCAGTCGACCAGTATCTTAACAGGTTTAGACTTTTGAAAGTGAGATGCTTTACTCAAGTCCCTTAACACGAGCTGGTCGAAATAGCCATAGGAGGTTTAGATTATTCCATTAGGAAAAAGTTAGACACTCAGTACCTTAGGGACATGGCCCAATTGGTTGATAGAGTTTGTCAACTCGAACGACTGAAGGTTGAAAAGGACAGAACTGGTAAGTACCACAAAAAGGAGAAAATGTCTTACGTCGCGGCAGATTCGTACTCTTCTGACGACGAAGAGCTCGTCGATGAGAGCGAGGTCAACGTGGATGAGCTCAAGCCAGGGCCTCCCTACACTTGCAAATTATTGAAACCATCGAACGGGAAGAATCATTCCGAAACTGAAAAAACAGATAAAATCGTTGCGAAAACTTATACTTTCAATATAACTAAATGTGACAAAATATTTGATTTGTTGGTCAAAGACGAACAAATTATTGTGCCTCAAGGCTTAAAAAATCCCCCATTAGAGCAAAAGAAAAAAAAAGGGATTATGCAAATTTCATAATTTTCTTGGTCATAAAACCTCTCAATGTGTTCTTTTCAGGGAATTGGTGCAAAAGGCTTTGAAAGATGGTGGGCTTCAGTTTGGCAAGAAGCCAAAGATGCAGGTGGATACGGATCCCTTAAAGGTTGAGGAGGCTCTATATGTTGAACCTTTCAAGTGCATGATGGTCGAGGTTACTGAGGGTTTCAACGAGGCCATGACTGTTGAACCTTCAGAATGCATGATGGTTGAAACCACTGATGGTTTCAATGCTAAGGCTGAAGAGGCATTCAAAGCGGTGTACCACCAACCTGGAGAAGGGCTAGCCAATTTTCAGGAAAAGTACAGGGTGAGAGGGTCGAAAGATGCGCTATGTCCAAGGGGCAATGCGGTTTTCGATGAAAAAGCCGCTAAAAAGTACGAGGCTGAAAAGAAAAATGTGAAGGAGGGGCAATAGACCTCTATCCCCATATTTGTGTTTAACAAAAGGGGAGCTCCACAGCGAAACGAAGAGTTTAGAAGACTCTTCCAACAACCTCAACCCAAGACCTTTATTCCCTCGTCGAATACTCCACAAGAGAGGTGGGTGGAACCAGTGAATCAGAAAGGGGGCAAAAGGCCAAAATGGAGAGTGCTTGACCTGGGGGAAAATGCCAGGAACCCCCAAGGAAGAACTGAACCCTGAGGCTATGTGGTTTCTCCTAACTACAAAGGGAAAAACCCCATGACCAGAACATAGTGGAGGCACTATCAGAGAAACAATAAATCTGGGAAGGTGCCTTCAACGTCGCAGCTGAAACCCGTCGAGGCATCGGGGCAGAAGAGAGATTATCCCAAGGGAGGGTTTGTTGAAAAAGAAAAGATCGTGGTAAATTAAACGGTTGCCATGATGGTTGATCCCTTGAGAGGAAAAGAAGTGGTATCAACCTAGAAGACGGAATATACTCTGTTGATCGAAGAGGAGGAACCAGAGTACACTCCCCAGTCAGACTAAGAACCAGAGTACACTTCCCAGTCAGATGAAGAACCAGAGTACACTCCTCAGTCGGATGAAGATCCTGAATATGCCTATTCACCGGAAGACAAGATGGTTGACGACACCTACGACAAATACTTTATTATCAAATGCGGGATTGTGTCAGTATTACCTGCAGAATATGATAGAGTGTCGAAGGTTTCCGAGGCTGACAAGGATTTCCTGCCAGATGAAAATGGTGAAGACAAACCATTGTGTTATTATGTTATGAACATCGATGTAGTGGAGGAGCAGGAGGCCACTTTCGAGAAGCATAAAGCTGTTATTCATAAGAGCAAAGGTGGATAGGATACCGGTAAACAAAGTGTTCGTTGATGGTGGGGCATCTGTCTATCTGATGCCTCATACTTTGTTCAAAAAGATGGGAAAGTGTGATTTTGACCTTCGACAGCACAATATGGGTTTGTCCAACTACGAGGGGAAAACCACTATATATTAGGAGTGATTCAAGTCGAACTGGCTGTTGGGACGACCACACGGTCGACGCTGTTTATGGTAATAAATTCCAAAGCCAACTTTAACATGTTGCTGGGAAGAGAATGGATCCACGAAATAGGGGCAATGCCATCAACCTTACACCAAAGGTTAATTATTTGGAGGAAGGATGGCATTATGGAAAATATTGAAGCTGATCAGAGCTACTACAAGATCGATGAATCGAAGGGCGCCAAAAAATCCTTCGACTAGCATTTAGCAAATGTCGCACCATGTGACGACAAGGCAGAAGTTTACATCTTTATCGAAAATCCAAACTGTTTCCTGACTCACTACAAGAAAATTGGCATATTGCGATGGTTATTTTGGCAGGTTACGACGGTTAAAACCGCCGTAATTTTCAAGTCACGACGGTTGCAGAACTGTCGCAAAATCGTGAGTCGCAAGGACGTATCGCGTCGGTTGTCAAAACCGTCGCTCCAGCCATCGTAACATATGGCGACGGTTATTAAACTGCCTCCAAAGGAAAATTGTGACAGTTCTGAACCGCTGCTAAAATAAATTGTAAATAATTAAAAATTCAAAGTTACGGCGGTTACAACCGCCGTAATTTACGAAATTGTTTTTAAAAAAAATTAACATGCTTTTATTTACAAATTTCAATAAATATATTTTTATGAAAACTAAATTGTGACAACAAGATTTGGTTCTGCAACTTTATCTCTAAGTTTTGATGGTATCAAATTGTATTTCTGTATGAACAATTTTGTACAGCTAATGGTTGTTATCTGTAAGAACTTAACAAACAGGTTATGCTTCCGTAAAACGGCGCGAACTCAATGCTTAAAGGAAAATACTTCGCCCAAGAATCAGAACTCAATATGAGAAAATGTAAAGTACACAAGACTCTGATACAAAAGAGTAAGAGAACGAGTTCTGAAGATCTAAAGATAAAGACTCTGATCAAACAAAGTCCAGATGCTGATACAAAAGAAAAGGAGAACGAGTTCTGAAGATCTGAAGACATAGGTTCTGATAGAACGAAGTCCAGATCCTGAAGACTTGCGCTCTCCGATTAAGGTTCTGAAGACCAAATCAAGTATCTACTCATGCTTCAATTAGATACTATCAGAAGCCTCTAAAGATCTGAAGACAACGCTCCAAACAAACAAGGTTCTGAAGACCAAATGCCGAAGACTCTGAAGACGCTGCTCTGAAGATCCGAAGACTTGAGAAACTCAAGAACCTAGCTAAGTTTTCCCTTCTTACTCATGCTCATAAAAAGCCTCTGAAGTTGAGAAGCCAAAGACAAAGCTACATAGTACAGTTGTACCTTAATTCTAGCTAAGATATCTTGGTAACAGTGCAACGGTACAATCGAAGACAGAAAGCGCAGCACGCAAAAGGTTTTATCTGTCCTCGCGCTTCTAGACGTCAGCCTACTTAGATATAATGATTACACTTCAACGGCTCTTTCCACACGGCTATAAAAGGAAACAAAAGACTTGAAGAAAGATACACACGAACGCTACTGCAATACTCTCTCTATCTGAAATCTTTCTTAAGTCATTCTGGTCAAAAACGTGTTTTCATTTTCAGCTTGTATAGAAGCACATTTTTGTAAACGTAACTTATTCAAACTTAGGTTTGTGTTCCTTGAGAATGACCTTGTGGTTGTATTTCTTGAGAAGTCTAAGTCGTGTGTCTTAGAGGTTGTTCCTTGAGTAAGACCTGTGAGGTTGTATTACTTGAGAAGTCTAAAACGTGTAAGTTTTAGAGGTTGTGTTAGTCACCAGTGGTTTGGCTTGTGCATTATACTGATTAGACTAACTTGAGGGTTTCTCAAGTGAACTAGTATAAACATAACGTGTTCATCCCTTGATTCTCAACATATGTCACTACCATTAAAACGAAAGGGTTTCTAAAGAATTTATTTTTAAGAAACAAGTTTATTTTGAAAAACCAATTCAAACCCCCCTTTCTTGTGTTTTTCACACCCTCAATTGGCATCAGAGCTCCGGTTCTGAGGTGATAAAAAGGTTGAATTTTTATCAAGCACTTAACAGTGTTCAGTACCGATCCAAGTGTGAAAAACAATGTCTATACCAAATGCTGAGTCAAGTGTTATTGTAAATGAAAGAGATTCTTATAGTGCAAAACCTCCTATCTTAGATGGAGAAAAATTTGACTACTGGAAAGATAGAATTGAAAGTTACTTTCTGTCATTTGACTTAGATCTATGGGATCTTGTAGTTGATGGCTACAGTCACCCTATAGATTCTGCAGGCAAAAAGATTGATAGAAGTGCATTTACAGATGCACAGAAGAAAACTTACAAAAGTCATTACAGAGCAAGAACGATTCTGTTAAACGTAATCTCCTATACACAATATGAAAAAATTACGAACAAAGAAACTGCAAATTCTATCTTTGACTCTCTTCGTATGACTCACGAAGGCAATGCTCAAGTCAAGGAAATGAAGGCTCTCGCACAGTTCAAAAATACGAAGCCTTCAAGATGGAAGATGATGAATTTGTGGAAACCATGTTCTCAAGATTTCAGATGCTTGTTGCAGGACTCAGAGTTCTGGATAAAGGCTATTCTACTACTGATCATGTCAAGAAAATTATCAGAAGCCTACCTGTCAAATGGAGACCAATGGTGACTACCTTGAAGCTAGCAAAGGATCTGAACAATACAAGTCTTGAGGAACTAATCAGTTCCTTAAGAAGTCATGAAATAGAGCTCCAAGAAGATGAACCTCAAAAGAAAAGCAAATCCATCACTCTAAAAGCTAAAAAGAAAAAGGCATATCAATCAGAGGAGGAAGTGGAAGAATCCGAAGAAGAATCAGACGAAGACGATATATCTCTCATATCAAGGAAAATCAGTCAACTATGGAGATATAGAAGAAATAAGTTCAGAGGACCAAGAAGAAGATCTGAATCAACATATGGTCAAAAGAGAACTTATGGAAGAGATGTTACGTGCTTTGAATGCAAGGAACCTGGACATGTCAAAAATGACTGTCCAAAGGTTAAGAAAGATGAAAGACCTAAGAAAACTAAAAAGGGTCTTATGGCAACTTGGGATGATTCAGAATCCGAAGATGATTCTGATGAAGAACGTGCCAACATAGTACTTATGGCTAAATCAAACGACGTTCTATCAGAAGGAGAACCTTCAGACTCCGACGACGAAAGAGAGGTACTTTCTTCCCTATCTCGCTCTGAACTTGAAATAGGAATATATCAACTTATGGAAAGATATCAAACTCTTCGAAGAAAACACAAAACTCTGAAAAAGACTCTTGTGGTTCCTTCAGAAGATCTTACTAAAAGCAAACAAATCATTCTTGAATTAAATGAAAAACTACTTTCTCTTGAAAATTCAAATACTGCATTAAAAACTAAAATCTCTAGGTTAGAAGAAGAAATCATCTCTAACAAAACCAATACTAATGAAGTAGTCAAGTAAGATAGAGCTTTTCAACGCTTTCTCGCTAAAAGCATAGACAGAAGCAAAATGGCTTCAATGATCTATGGAGTCAGCAGAAATGGTAACAGAGGTCTAGGATATTCAGGACCATCAGAACCATATGATGAGACCAAGAGTATCAAGATAATACCTCTGTCCAAACATTTTGTGCCCTCTGGCACTATCTTAAAAAAACCAGAACAAAAAGGTTCAAAATCTATCACTACACAAACACAGACACTGAAGAAAACTTCTAAACTTAAACACTATGCACAAGTTCCACACTATTATCCTAATAAAAGGAAATCCAAAGGTGTCAGAACCTCTGGAAAAACTAATGAGAATGGACCCACAAAATGGGTACCTAAGAATGAGATAGTTTATGTTGCAGACATCCTTAATGGCACCATTGAAACACCAATCATGGTACCTGGACAGTGGATCCTCGCGACACATGACGGGAGAAAGGCATATCTTCCAAGATCTGAAACTTAAACCCGGAGGTGTCGTCGGTTTCGGAGGAAATCAGAAAGGAAGAATTATTGGCTCCGGAACTATTGGAAATGGTAAGCTTCCTTCCATTAATAATGTTTTGTTAGTTGAAGGTCTAATGCATAATCTATTGTCAATTAGTCAACTTAGTGACAATGGTTATGATGTTATCTTTAATCAAACATCCTGTAAAGCTGTAAGTCAAAAGGATGGATATGTCCTGTTCAACGGAAAGAGGAAGAACAATACCTACAAAATTAAATTATCAAATTTAAAACACCAAAATGTAAAATGTCTTCTTTCTGTAAATGAAGAGCAATGGGTCTGGCATAGACGCCTTGGTCATGTTAGCTTGAGAAGAATTTCTCAGCTGAACAAGTTAGGTCTTGTCAGAGGCTTGCCAAATCTGAAGTACTCTTCAGATGCTCTTTGTGAAGCATGTCAGAAAGGCAAGTTTTCAAAGACCTCCTTTAAAGCAAAGAATATTGTTTCCACCTCTAAACCGTTAGAACTTCTTCACATTGATCTTTTTGGACCAGTGAAAACTGCTTCGATCAATGGTAAGAAATACAGACTAGTCATCGTTGATGATTACAGTCGTTAGACATGGGTGAAATTCTTAAAACACAAGGATGAGTCACATTCTATGTTTGCTTCTTTCTGCACTCAAATACAAAATGAGATAAATTGCAAAATCATCAATGTCAGAAGTGATCATGGTGGAGAATTTGAAAATAAAGATTTTGAAAACCTTTTTGATTCACATGGGATATCCCATGATTTTTCTTGTCCTAGAACTCCACAACAAAATGGAGTTGTAGAAAGAAAGAACAGAACTTTACAAGAAATGGCTCGCACCATGATCCAAGAAACTGACATGGCTAAGCACTTTTGGGCAGAAGCAATCAACACAACATGTTATATTCAAAATAGAATCTCTATTAGGCATATCTTGAATAAAACTCCTTATGAATTGTGGAAGAATAAAATTCCCAACATTTCCTATTTTCATCCATTTGGATGTACTTGTTTCATGTTAAACACCAAGGAGAATCTTGGCAAGTTTGATTCCAAAGCACTGAAGTGCCTACTGTTAGGATACTCTGATCGCTCAAAAGGCTACAGAGTTTATAACACAGAATCTCGGATTGTGGAAGAATCAATTCATGTTAGATTTAATGACAAGCCTGACTTTGAAAAGTCAGAGCTAGTTGAAAAACTTGCAGGTCTGGAAATTAGCTTCTCGGAACCTAAAGAAAAAGCTGATGAAGTCAAAGACCAGCAAGATCCTACACCGGACACCACTGATGAAACTCCAAATACTCCACATCAAAAGAAGAGAAGAATGTCCATACCTCATCCTGAGGAACTAATTTTTGGTAGCAAAGATGCTCCAGTCAGAACCAGATCTGCCTTCAGATCATCAGAAGAAACACTCTTGGGACTGGTGTCGTTAATCGAACCAGCTACAGTTGAAGAAGCTCTTATGGACAAGGACTGGGTTCTGGCTATGGAAGAAGAACTGAATCAATTCTCAAAGAATGATGTTTGGGATCTAGTTTCAAGACCTAAGAATGTTCATGTTATTGGAACCAAGTGGATATTTAGGAACAAGCTAAATGGGAAGGGAGAAGTTGTCAGAAACAAAGCACGACTTGTTGCTCAAGGTTACAGTCAACAAGAAGGGATTGATTACAACAAAACTTTTGCTCCAGTCGCCAGACTTGAAGCAATACGGTTATTAATTTCTTTTTCAGTAAATCATAACATCACTCTATATCAAATGGATGTTAAGAGTGCATTCTTAAATGGTTATATATCAGAAGAAGTTTATGTCAAACAACCTTCTGGTTTTGAAAATTCAGAAAAATCAGATTTTGTCTTTAAACTCAAAAAGTCACTTTATGGTTTAAAGCAAGCTCCCAGAGCTTGGTATGATAGATTGAGCAAATTTCTCTTAGAAAACAATTTTACCAGAGGAAAGGTTGACACAACTCTCTTCTATAAATCATATAAGAATGATATTCTTATTGTTCAAATCTATGTTGATGATATTATCTTTGGTTCTGCTAACCCCTCTCTTTGTGAAGAATTTTCAAAGTTAATGCAAGCAGAATTTGAAATGAGTCTGATGGGTGAGTTAAAGTTCTTTCTGGGAATTCAAATAGATCAGAAACCAGAGGCAACTTACATTCATCAAAGTAAGTACACAAAAGAACTTCTGAAGAAATTCAACATGATGGATTGCAATACAGCTAAAACGCCAATGCATCCAACATATGTCATGAGAAAGGAAGAATCAGAAGCTAAGGTTTGTCAGAAGCTCTATCGTGGTATGATAGACTCTCTCTTATATCTAACTGCTTCCAGACCTGATATATTATTTAGTGTACATTTATGTGCTAGATTCCAATCAGATCCAAGAGAATCTCATTTAACTGCTGTTAAACGAATTCTGAAGTATCTGAAAGGAACAACTAACCTTGGCATGATGTATGAGAAAACATTAGAGTATACTCTTTCTGGTTACTGCGATGCAGACTATGCTGGAGACAGATTGGAAAGAAAGAGCACATCTGGAAACTGTCAGTTCCTAGGAAACAATCTAATCTCGTGGTCAAGTAAGAGGCAATCTACAATTGTTCTCTCTACAGCAGAAGCATAATACATCTCCACTTCTCAATGCAGTACACAAATGCTCTGGATGAAAAATCAGCTGGAAGACTATCAGATATATGAGAGTAACATTCCTATCTTCTGTGATAATACAGCTGCTATTTGTTTAAGCAAAAATCCAATTTTACATTCTAGGGCTAAACACATTGAAATAAAACACCATTTTATCAGAGACTATGTTCAGAAGGGAACCTTATGCTTAAAATTTATTGATACAGACCATCAATGGGCTGATATCTTTACAAAACCCTTAGCTGAAGATAGATTTCAAATTATTTTAAAACATCTGAAAATGGTGTATTGCTCTGAATGAGATTATTTCAGAACCAAATGTGTTCAGTCAGAGAAAATAAATGTTTTTAAAATCATCAAAACCACTTTTATGAGATGTATCTCAGCTCTGATAAACTTCTCTTCCAAGACAGTTCTGATGTGTCATTCAATTAGAAAATAATTTTTTTTAAGTGATTAGACTATATCTAAATCACTATATTTATCCAAATCAAACGAACAACAATTTTCTTGGGATTGACTTAAAACTTAATTACATTTAGTTATTTATCCCTTGTATCGTGTCTGTCTCTTTAAAAGTTCAAAAACCATTCATATTTCCTCTTTCACTCAAACGGAAACCCTAAAAACCTAATCGCTTTTCCTTCTCTATCACCTTCAAACCAACTCAATCCTTGCTCTCATCCTCTCCGATCTTAACTATCGTCCTGATGAATCACATTCAACAAGAAACTGTCAATTTCTTCAAGGAAACAGAAGCATCTTTGAATCCCTCCAAAGGGTCATCATCATCGTTAGTAGTGTCGTCTACTACTTCAACAATGTCTACAGCAACTGCGACAATGTCTTCTAAGATAGATAAAAATCATGTAACTCAAAGAGAAGCCACAGTCACATGTACTCTTCAGAATCTACTTGTACTCAAGGAACTACATGTAGACTTCAGAAATCTTGCTGAAAATGGATTTAATCTTATCGATGAAGTGAAAGCTCAAGGTTGGAGTAATTTCTTTGATAGGCTTAAAGGTCCAGTGCTTGAAACACTCGTAAAGGATTTCTGGAGACAAGTTATTTGTGACAAACTCCATGTCGTCTCTTATGTCCTGGGAAGAAAAATTGTCATCACCGAAAAATCAATTGCAGAACTTTACAAGCTGGAATTTCTGAAGAACAAAAGAGTCTATGGAAGGGTCAATAAATCTCTGTTTGTGAAAAAGGTAATCAACCCAACTATCTTCACAAACCATCAACCAAATAAAACATAATACAAGAGAGAAGATCTGCATGTAAATCTGAAAATCTGGCCCAAAATCATTCTTGGTTGCATCAATCCAAGACCCTCATCATATGCTGCAGATTATGTCAATGCTAACCAGAAGTATATGCTATATTATTTGCTCAGCAAGGAAAGGATGGGCTTGTCCTCCATCTTATTTTATCATCTGAGAGATATGGTGAAGAAAACAAGAACAACAGGTGAACTATAAAGCGATACACCTAAGTACATTCCTTTTGGAAGAATGCTTCCAGACATATTCTATGAAAGCGGTATAGTGGACACACTGGTTACAGAAGTTCAACACACGGAAGATCTGACTGCAACTCTTGGAGAGTCATTCAATGCCACAACACTCAAGCATATGAGAATAATCAATGAGGTAAGAGTGAAACCTTTTTCTGTCACTGAGGACTTATTCAAACGCAGGATCGCAGTACCAGACTATCCTGCCTATTATAAAAGCGATCTCATTGAAGAAATTGCTGCATCTATCGATGCATTGAGAGCACGAGGATATGATGTATCTGACGTCAAGGAAGAAGAAATTGAACTTGACAAAGAAGAGGAAGAGCAAACTAAAGAGGATGATGAATCTGCTCCTGAACTAACTCTTGCAGAATCCTTCAGAAGGAAAAGAAAGCAAGTTACTGTTGCTTCTGAACTCCAGAAAAGGAAGAAGAAGGACAAATAAAAAATCTCCAAAACTATTACTCTAACCTCTACTTTAAAGAAAACCAGTAAGTCTGCTCCATCTGTTTCTAGAGTTGAATCAGTGTCTAACCCGTCTTCAGAACAAACTATCTCCATTTCCACTTCACATCCACAAGTCAGTTTCAAACCTTAATCCTTTTCAATACCACCATCACCAATCTCTATTCCGACCACTGCTGCTGAATCTTTGATTCAACACTCTGATGCTTCATCTCCATATGTTGAACCTCTCGTGGTATCAGACACTATAGAAGTATCATCTCCTACTGATTAATCAAACAGTCAACATCCTCCTACTGAGATCGTTTCATCTCAGCTAGCACCATCTGAAACTATTTCTGCCAAGCTTGACCTTGCTCTGGTTATATATAACAAATCTCCTCCAACATCTTTTGGAAGAGTGCACAAGTCAATTTTGTGACAAGGCATTAAGGAAGTTTGCTGACTTAAGAAAAGACTTCATCTTAAGCACCAAGCCTTTGGAGCTTGAAATCTCTTGTCAATACTTTCGGAAATGGTTGGATAGAGAAATTGCAAGAATCATAAGTTTTTCAGAAGCAACCATCACTGCCGGAATTCAACAGGCAAAGGAGAGAGCAGAAGCTAAAGAGCGAATCAGGATACTTCAGTTCTTGGCTGCAAAGCAGAAAGAAGTTGAAGAAAAGGCTGCTGAGGAAGCAAGACTTCTTGCAGAAAAGGCTGCTGAAGAAGCTAGAATAGCACAAGAAGCTGAAGCCATGGAGAAGGCCGAGGAAGATGCTGCAGTTGTCTCTACATCTGATCCTGTTGTCAAACGTTTAGAAGACGCCATTGGAGAAATCAGAGAAGAACAACAGAAGTTCAGAGAAAGCCTTGAGGAACAAAAGACTGCCAATGCTGAACTAAAAGGCATGCTTCAGAAGATGTGGGACAAGATGCCCTCTGGAAGCACCTAACTCTTATGTCTTTGTTGTCCTTAAGTCCTTAGATCCTTGTTTTTCACCCTTGCACCACTTATCTTTTTGATCTATGACAAAAAGGGGGAGAAATATATGAATGTGATATTTTGATTCCATAGTCAATCTCTGAAAAACGCTGTTTACATGCTAACAGATAAAACTGTTATTTCTATTAGAGTGTTTTTCTTTTTCAGGTATTCTGATCCAAATCAAAGCTTTGTTAAGAAAAAGAAAATCAGAACTCTGCTGAAAAGAAAATCAAGACTAAGAGCTCATGATCTAGTAAAATCAGGGGGAGCCCCAAGCTCAGAAGTTCATCAAGTCTAAGACTCAGGGGGAGCACTTCATACGAAGGATAAGCTATCTTTAGAATCTGTTATTTTCCCTGCATTATATATATATCAAAATTGTGTCATCAAAATACATAGTTTTGTCATCATCAAAAAGGGGGAAATTGTGAGAACAAGATTTGGTTCTGCAACTTTATCTCTAAGTTTTGATGATATCAAATTGTATTTATGTATGAACAATTTTGTACAGCTAATGGTTGTTATCTGTAAGAACTTAACAAACAGGTTATGCTTCCGTAAAACGGCGCGAACTCAATGCTTAAAGGAAAATACTTCGCCCAAGAAGCAGAACTCAATATGAGAAAGTATAAAGTACACAAGACTCTGATACAAAAGAGTAAGAGAACGAGTTCTGAAGATCTAAAGATCAAGACTCTGATCAAACAAAGTCCAGATGCTGATACAAAAGAAAAGGAGAACGAGTTCTGAAGATCTGAAGACATAGGTTCTGATAGAACGAAGTCCAGATGCTGAAGACTTGCACCCTACGATCAAGGTTCTGAAGACCAAATCAAGTCTCTACTCATGCTTCAATCAGATACTATCAGAAGCCTCTGAAGATGTGAAGACAACGCTCCAAGCAAACAAGGTTCTGAAGACCAAGTGCCGAAGACTCTGAAGACGCAGCTCTGAAGATCCGAAGACTTGAGAAACTCAAGAATCTAGCTAAGTTTTCCCTTCTTACTCATGCTCATAAAAAGCCTCTGAAGTTGAGAAGTCAAGAAGACAAAGCTACATAGTACAGATGTACCTTAATTCTAGCTAAGATATCTTGGTAACAATGCAACGGTACAGTCGAAGACAGAAAGCGCAGCACGCAAAAGGTTTTATCTGTCCTTACGCTTCTAGCCGCCAGCCTACTTAGATATAATGATTACACTTCAACGACTCTTTCCATACGGCTATAAAAGGAAGCAAAAGACTTGAAGAAAGATACACACGAACGCTACTGCAATACTCTCTCTATCTGAAATCTTTCTTAAGTCATTCTGGTCAAAAACGTGTTTACATTTTCAGCTTGTATAGAAGCACATTTCTGTAACCGTAACTTATTCAAACTTAGGTTTGTCTTCCTTGAGAAAGACCTTGTGGTGGTATTTCTTGAGAAGTCTAAGTCGTGTGTCTTAGAGGTTGTTCCTTGAGTAAGACATGTGAGGTTGTATTACTTGAGAAGTCTAAAACATGTAAGTTTTAGAGGTTGTGTTAGTCACCAGCGGTTTGGCTCGTGCATTGTACTGATTCAATTGAATAGTGGATTAAGACCTCGATTGAGAGAGAAAAAACAACCTTGGCGGGTGGACTAGACTAACTTGAGGGTTTCTCAAGTGAACTAGTATAAACATAACGTGTTCATCACTTGATTCTCAACATAGGTCACTACCAGTAAAACAAAAGGGTTTCTAAAAGAATTTATTTTTAAGAAACAAGTTTATTTTGAAAAACCAATTCAAAACCCCCTTTCTTGTGTTTTTCACACCTTCATAAATTACATCCTTAATTAAAATTATAAATTAATTCATATACTAAAATATATATTACACAATTATATCAAATAATTTAATAAAACATAAATAAATAAATCATACATTAACAATGAAAAGAATTACAAGTATTCATCAATGATAGACCTGTATAGAAACAAAACAAGGAGCTGAAAGTTACATGAAAAAATTGAGAACAAAGAGCTGGCATAAAAAATAGACCTGTACAGAAACAAAACAAGTATTGAAAAAGATTCACATGGAGAATTCAAATTCTATTGGTACTTTATAGGATGAAGATCACAGTATTAATGCTAAACTCAAAATTATCTAAATCTACTGCTATAACTACGAAAAACAATTCCTAGGAATGAGGGTCTATATCTATGGAATGCAGATAACTGGACAACAAGAGGCGGACTAGTGAAACCCGATTGGAAATATGAATGACACTTGGTTTCTGCCTCTAAGTCAGCAAGTGCAGATGATATATCTGTTAGAGAGAGAGAACAAAAAATCCACTTTTGAGATAAGATGTAAATTCAAAATAAATCAATTGTTATCTAAATACAAATCTTTTTAAAACCACGATATAGAACAAAATACAAAACTTCGACATCCATACCTCCAAATTTTGGATCATCTGCTGCCCAAAAGCATCATCTGGATGGATCTGTTAAGAAAGTACCATATATTACAAAGAAGCTCCAAGTTTATTTATTCCCATAAAAAGTAGTAGAGTGAGAAACTATGAAGGTTTTAACCTGCTCATAAAGAAAAAATATTGCTGTTGAAAATGTTCGACAGGCCCAGCCAACAACTTCATGACTTGAATCTGGATCCAAGTAAATCAGAACACATTCTGCAATTATAAAAGTTGGCAGACTGATAACAACATCAGAATGAATCAATTTATCAAACGTGGATCTTGAAAAGCATGTGTCTACACATTTACATACACACAAATATATAAAACATTGTTGTTAAATAGCGGATCACCAAAAAACCGATGTGAGAAATATTGGATAGCGTAGCGGGTAAATAGTGGAAGCCGCAAAGCGGTTAAAATAAATAAATAAATATAAAATAAAATATGATACACACACACACACACACACACACAAGCTATATAAACAAATAATAATAAAAAATTGACTGACATTAAACTAAAAATCTAAAGTTCAAACAATTAAACAATGCCGCAGAAAGCTAAAAAGAAATTAAAAATTACTTAAAACTCAAAAGTTAAGTAGTTCAAACTTCAAAAACAATTAATAATTATATATTTATCACTTTCCCAGGAGAAGCTAAAAAGTTATTAATTATATCCATCGGAAAAGGCGTCTCAAAATGTTCTTATGTACATTTGCAAACTGTACGCAGAAATACAACATTGCTGGCTAGTTATTGAATTCAGAAGCCTGGTCTTTTAAAAATTTATAAGAGACGAATGAGAAAGAAAACATCGAAAAAACACGGGATAAGGTATCAGAACTGTCTTATAAACCCTTTCTGATTTAGTCGGATTCTAAGAGGTATTTTATTTAGTTTCGTATGTTCTCCAAGAAGGGGCTGATGCGTTCAAACAATTATGAATTATAGGTGGGCTGTAACAGAATTTCACAAACAAGAGAGAAGGAGAGAGACAGAGAGAGAATTGAATCCCAATACATACCTAGGATCCATCTTAGTAATGGTTATAATATCGTTTAATTATTTTACATCACGCAAATCTGCAGGGACTAGTTTATAATGAGCACTGACCACTTCTCCTTTCTCTGGCAATGAATGAAACATAACAAGCATCAGTACAGGTCAGCAGCAATCATGAATGTTAATATTTAGTATTGATGTTTCTAAATATCATAGTAAAAAGATTGTATTGGGTCATCCTCAAATGCTAGAAATCAAGCTAGTTTTTCAATGTTTGTAGTTCTGAGATTAAACTGAGTGGCGGAATCAAAACTTAACTAATATTCTGTCAAATCTTTTAGTTTACCCAAGCAATTCTTTTGCTCTAGTAATGATGTAGGGTTGAAGAGATATAGATTATACTATGAAAGATATGTTAGATACCACATGATAGCACAAAAGAAAAGGACATCGCCTGAATATGAGAGTAAAAGCATAAGCCAGTGTCCTTTCAACACAAAGCATCCTAATCAACACTGCTTACCTCTTGAAATGGAAGCTGTTTCACCAAGTTTATTCTTCAATTGACTGCAAGCCTCAATAAGTGCTGCCTTTTTACTTGTTACCTGGATGACAATCATAATAGTAGTATCCAGTGCTTATACATATCTCAGCTGAAAAGAAAAGCTTTCTGCTAAGCAATTCTGCCTTGAGCACATTTCCATATTGATTCCACTACAGCAGCACAGTTAGAGAAGTATTCAGTGTCATCAGAAATTTAAAACAAATCTACTCACTCTCCTCATCACTATTGTCTATGTTCAAATAATTCATGTTCCTTTCAAGAGGTGGAAGCTCACCTTCACTCTCTTGACAACAACAACAACAAAACAACACTGACAAGAGTTTAGAGTTTAATTCCAGCAGAAATAATTCCAACACTGTTTTGGCATTTAGAGTAGGCCCTCAGTAATTCCCTGCATTGGTTAAAAGAAATTTTTTAATATAGAAAAGTCTTTGAAGTCCCGGGTAATTGAGAATCAAATTCAGTGAATCACACAATAGTCATGGATCTCATGGAGACAAAACAACTTGAATGAATATGAATCATCATAAACTCCTTGAATACATAGTGGTTTTACATAAAAACAGAATAACAATGTGAAATTGATTGCTAGGAATGAGAATAGAACCAAAACACTTACAGAAAAATCATTCATATCTTTGAAGCTCCTTATAACCCCTAAATAGCTCTAGTTCCGCCCACAACATTTGAAGCTCCTTACAAGCTAAATCATTAATATCTTTCACCTTTTTAGTCTTAAGAAAATAAAGAACTCTGCCCAAAGCAGTGAACGCCCATTCCATAAACTTGCCACTTCTTTTCTGCTGACTGGAAATAAGTGAAGGTTGCTGAGAACATACTTCCTCTAGCGTTTGACTTTTAGATTCAATTTCCAGATTTTCAGTTTGACCTCGAGATGTAAAGGAAGTATTTAGGTAATTAGCTTTACTCACTTCCTTTTCATGTTTTGACTTATAAATTGAAATCTCTGCACCAACAATACAAACATGTTTTACAAGAAACCCACTATGAGGATCATGAAGCAGAGTTGAAGATACAAAAGAATTAAGACCGAACTCAGTGAGCCTTGCATTGAACTCCAGCTCAAGCTCTGAGAAAAACACATATCAAGAGTAAAATAAACTGCTTCTAGTGAATAATGCATGCATTTCATTCAGTTGTTGATTTGTGTAATCTAACTTAAACAACACATAAAAAGAAAAGAGTACTATAAATGGTTTCTTAATTAGTATTTTATATAAAGTAAAGCTATTGCAAAGGGAAGAAAAATGAAAACAACACAATAAGAACCACTACCATCAGATATGATTGTTTTGTTGCTGGTTAAATTCAAGCAACCTAAATTTCACATGGCTGCTCCATCCTTTAGACATATTAGAAGTTTCCACAACACTCAGTAATATTGATAAGTCGTATGTATTATCACCCCTTTTATAGAGAAGAATCTTCCTAAAGCAAAAGCAAAATTAGATGACTAAATTCACAGTAGTTGGAAATTGGACTCAATGGTTTATTCATTTAAATATCATACCATGGATAACCGCCTATGACAAAGGGCTCAGAGTAGTAATTCAAGTGAGTGTCCAAGAAAGAGAAATTCCCAACCTTCCATGTGTCAGAAAAAATGTACATTAGAATTATGTAGAATAATATAATTTGAGTAGGGAGAGAATGAAGAATAACATAACTATACCCTAAGAATACGTTGCAAAGCATGTGTCCATCGTCGTATAACTTCTGCTATGTCAACACTTTGGTGGACTTTCCCATTTGTCATCTACTATTGTCAAAGTCTCACTGTTAAAATGAGATCCATCAATCTCCTCTTTGGTGTCATTTTTTGTACTAAAGACAAATCCCTAGACTCACCAGATAATATATCTGAATAAGGAGCCTGGGAACTCTGGTCTATGGCTGCAAGCAAAAATGAAATTTATGTACAAAATGGTCTGGCAGAACATTTGATCTACAGATATTGGAAAGGCAAGTTAAGTTTCATCCTACACTACCTATATTCATGATGAGCGAAGTTTCATCCTCCATTCCAGAAGCAAAATTGAAATTAAGAACAATTTAGGGTTTGAGAAAGAGAGATACCAAGGCGCGGATATGGACAATTGTTGGAAGCTTATTTGTATCAAGCTGAGATAGAGATGCGTGAGGCCAAAAACCCTAAAATCAGAAACAATTATTGGAAGCTGAGAGGGATACGTGAGTTGTGAGATGCCCAGAAACCTAAAATCAAAAACAAATGTTTTCCATCTTCCTCCAATTAAGTGTAGCGCCGGTACAATATTTGGAGGACGACGGTTCATTAACAGTCGCAACCCTCTTCCTCAAATTTCTCCAATCATGTGCGCTGTAAAATTTTTAGGGGACGACAGTTCATAAGCCGTCGTGACTCCTGTTTCGCGCCGTCATCGAGGCCGGTTCCAACCGTCGGCGGCCCCTTGATTTTCACAGATTTTTATTTACAAACCGTATTTTGCATTTTATTTTGGTTTAGAAAAGTAGTAATATTAAATTTATTTACTAAAAGTTTAAAAGAATAATTTTGTTTTAACAATAAGAAATTTCAATTATTAATAAATTTTAATAATTTTTATAAATTATTAAACTTAAAATAATAATTTTAATAATTTTATAATTAATTTTAAAATAAACTTAATTTATTTGATATTTATTTAAAACAACGGAAGTTTTTTTAGAAATTATTATTTAAATCATATTTAAAAAAAGTGAGAAATATACATATAATATAATAGTGTGTTTATAAAAAACAATTATAAAAAAATATTAAAGTAAATTGAGTCAAATAATAAAATATTAAAAAAAGTAGTTATTACTTAAAATAATTGAAAAGTAAGGTTATCATGATTAGACAAACTTAACTAACTATTTGTGTAGTTTACAAATCAACTCAATGATTGCGACAGTGGTTCAAACTATCGCAAAAATCCAAAAAAACACACATTGTAATAATTGTCGTGAAAACCGTCGCAGTCCAGTCCCTAACTGTCGTGACAACCGTCGTAATCCAGGAAGAAGGACGGTTTTGTGATAACTGTCGCAGAAAATCTGCGACAGTTGACCCTAAATGTCGTGACCATCGTCGCAGTCCAGGAATAAGGACGGTTTTGTGTTAACTGTCGCAACTCAAGTGTCGTAAATCTCCTTTTTTCTTGTAGTGAGTTTAGATCCAGATTATGGATTTATTTGGGATGTTGAAGAGGCAATGGATCCTGAAGAGGTGAATCTACCTACGGGATAGCATGAGGTCGATGGAGATGAGCACTGAGTCAGAAAGCCTGGCTCAAATTTCGGCATATCTGGCTGAAAACAAGAGAAAATAGGTACTAGAGACCGAGAAACTACATAATTTGGTCGTCGAGGCTAAAGACAAAAACTTTGAAGATGGCCAACAAGGCCAGACAACAACTTCAGAAAGCCGAAGGCTAGATTGTATCTACGAAGATGAGCCTTTAGGGTTCAAAAAGGACCCATTGAACGAGTTGCAGAAGATGCAAGCGCAAGATCCACTCGAGGAGATAGATCTTGGAGATGGGGATACAAAGAGGCCAACGTATATAAGCACCAAAGTCGGGTCGAGAATGAAGGTGAAGTTAGTCGAATTGTTGAAAGAGTACAAAGATTGCTTCGCCTGGGATTATGGCGAGATGCCTGGTCTGAGTCGGGGCGTGGTAGAACATTGCCTACCTATTCTGCCGGGGAAAAGACTAGTAAAGAAACATCCTCGAAGGTTTTCTCTGGAAATCACAATGAAGATTAAGTAGGAAATCGAAAGGTTACTTAAAAGCTGGTTCATTAGAACTGCAAGGTACGTCGAATGGTTTGCTAATATTGTACCTGTCATTAAGAAAAATGGAACGCTTAGAGTTTGTATAGATTTTAGAGACTCGAACAATGCGACTCCAAAAGATGAGTATTAGATGCCAGTGGCAGAAATGTTAGTCGATTTAGTCACAGGCTTCAAATAACTTAGTCTGCTCGACGGATATTCTAGTCATAACCAGATTTTCATAGCAGAGGACGATGTTCCCAAAACGGCATTTCGATGCCCAAGTGCCTTGGGAACGTATGAATGGGTTGTGATGTCGTTTGGTTTAAAAAACGCCAGAGTAACCTATCAAAGAGCTATAATTGCTATGTTTCATGCTTGTATAGAAAACTTTATGCAGGGGTACATTGATGATATTATGATAAAATCTTCATCTGAAAATGGTCATTTGGACCAACTTCGACGCTCCTTCGAGAGGATGAGGAAATATGGATTAAAAATGAATCCACTAAAGTGTGCTTTCTGTGTACATGCAGGAGAATTTGTGGGTTTTGTGGTGCACAAAAAAGGCATCAAGATCAACCAGAACAAAACAAAGGCAATATTGGATCTCAAGGCTCATTCGACAAAGAAACAACTATAGTCTTTGTTGGGGAAAATAAACTTCTTGAGAAGATTCATCTCGAATCTAAGTTGCAGGACGAAGGCTTTTTCACCATTGCTCAAAATCAAGAAGGAAAGTGAGTTTCACCGGGGGACAAGAGCAACAAGAGGCTTTTGACGCTATCAAGGAATATCTAACAAAGCCTCCTATTTTATTGCTCCCTAGTAGGAATAAGAGCATGAAATTGTATATTTCTGCGTCCGATTAGACCATAGGAAGTATGTTAGCTCAAGAGGACGATAGTGGAGTCGAAAGACCCATTTACTACCTCAATCGAATCTTGTTAGACGCTGAAACTAGGTATACGATGATTGAGAAATTATGCTTATGCTTATACTTCTCATGTACGAAATTAAAGCAATATATAAAACCAGATGATGTTTATGTTTCGTCTCATTTTGATATTATTAAACATATGTTGTCTAAACCCATTCTACATTGTTGAATTGGGAAATGGGCACTCGCATTAACTGAGTTCTCTTTAACCTACGTGCCTTTGAAGGCCATGAAAGGCCAAATTGTGGCAGATTTCATTGTAGATTATGCAATAGTCGATCCATCAGTGAACATGATCGACATAGACCCTTAGAAGTTATATTTTGACGGTTCAAGTCATAGAAACGGATCTGGCGTTGGGGTTTTAATACTATCCCCAAAGGGGATTCCGACTAAGTTTAAATGTCAGGTAGACGGGAGATGTTCCAATAACGAAGCAGAATACAAAGCTCTAATCATTGGCCTCAAAATATTGAAAGATATGGGGGCATAAAAGGTTGAAATTAAGAGTGACTCGAAGTTAGTAATTAAACAAATCACACGAGAATACAAGTGCATTAAAGAGCATCTGTTAGTGTATTTCGCAATGGCAAGCTGGTTGTTGGAGCACTTTGAGGTAGTCAACATCACCCACGTGCCTAGGATAGAGAATCAAGAGGCCAATGAGTTAGCTCAGACTGCGTCGGGGTATAAAGTGTCAAGCGACAAGCTAAGGGACTTTGTCGAAGTCCGGAGAAAGGTAGTGTCGAACCTGTCACCGTCACCCCATATATTGGCCTCGAAGGGTGATGGAGCAAAAATCTCAGAAGAGGACCTAGACCATGCGGATGTTTTTGCCGTCGATAATTTGACAAAGTCAGATTGGCGAAGGCCAATCGTGGAATACTTAGAAAATTCGGACGGAACCACCGATAGGAGATTCATGTATAGGGCCTTGAGATATGTCTGTATGGGCAACAAATTGCTGAAAAAGAGTCCTGAAGGCGTGTTACTCAAATGTCTGCGTGCCATAGAGGCATTACCTGGTGGTGTCAGAAGTACACAATGGCTCTTGTGGAGCTCATCAAGTTGGCCAGAAAATAAAGTGGCAATTATTCAGACAGGGTGTTTACTGGCCAAACATATTAATGGACTGTATCAACTTCGCCAAAGGGTGTCAAGAGTGTCAAAGGCACACGAACATCCAGCACGTCCCAACTAGCGAATTGCACACGATCATTAAGCCCTGGCCATTTCGAGAGTGGGCGCTGGACATTATAGGTGAGACAGAAAATGCAGAAACTATTACGATGGACTAGGGATCCGTTTTCGTGGGACAGAAAATGCAAGAGTTTGCAGCCGAAACAGGTTTCAAATTAGTCACTTCTACACCTAACTATGCCCAAGCGAACGGGTAAGTCGAAGCTGCTAACAAAGCAATCATTGGGCTGATCAAGAAATAAATTGCCAAGAAACCTAAGAATTGGCACAAAACACTATATCAGGTTTTATGGGCTTTTCGAACATCCCCCAAGGAGGCGGCAGGTTCAACGCCTTTTCGTCTAGCATTTGCCCATGATGCCATGTTTCCTGTATTAATCTGTTTGCAGTCGGTAAGGGTACAATGGCAGAAAAAATCCCTTTAGAACAGTATTGGAGCATGATGTTCGACGAGATGGTCGACTTAGACGAAGAAAGGTTGGACGTTTTAGACATGCTGATACGACAAAAGGTATGGTTGTGCAAAAAAACTGGTTTATATGAACCAGTTTTAAAAATTCAGTGCACCAATTTTAAAAATCCAATTTGTGTTGGATTGAAACTGCTCCAAAACCATTTAGTTACTAGAATAAAAAACTGGTTTCTATTTTTCATAGCCAGTTTCCATTTGTATAACCACTTGTCATTCATAAAACCAATTGAATATGATATATGGTATTATTAAGGTGTATAAATGTCAAATTCACATCCCACAAATAATTTGGCGTATCCACATAACGTCAAGTGTTTGCTTATTCAGACTCATGTAATTAAAAAATCAGCTTCTCTTCGTTTTAGAAAGTAAATCATATATTTATAATTTAATTGATTAAAATGTCATATATTTATAAATTAAAGTATAAAATAAAAGAAGAGATCAGAATGTTTAACTAAAATATTTGTTTAGGTGACTAAATTAGAAATTAAAAGAAACTTAGAAAACCACTTCAATTGTGTGAGCATGATTTTAATTATTTTTTATTTAATTAAAAAAACTCAAGAATAAATGAATATTTATAAGCCAGGCAGATTAATGAATAAATTTAATCACCCGTGCAATTCGAAGATATGGAAGGTTGTGTCATAGCAGTATTAAGTTACGCAATATGACCAAATTCTAATAACAAATAAGGTACAATTTTCTTACAAAACAATTTTGATTATAAACCGGTTTTGAACCAATTTGAAACCATTTTACATTTTTATATTGGTTATTATAAAAAATGGTTTGGATTTAAAACTAGAACCAATTAAATGGACTGGTTCTTGTAATTTGGTAACCATGCACACCCCTAACACAAGGCGCGAGTGGCTAGGGCATACAATAAAAAGGTTAAGGCAAAAACCATTGCAGTAAATGATTATGTGTGGAAAGTAATCCTACCTATGGATCGAAAGGACCGGGAGTTGGGGAAATGGTCACCAAATTGGGAAGGACCATTCCAAGTGGTCCAAACATTCATAAGTAATGCCTATGAAATTTAAGAGTTAGGTGTTGATCGACGAATCTTAAGAGTAAATGGAAAGTATTTGAAAAAATATAAACCCATGCTCCAAGAGGTTCAAATCAAAGGAAAATGAAACTTTTCATTAATATAAGGCTACGGACGACTTACAAAATAGCCAGTAAAAGTGTGAAAGTTACATCATTTTAAGACAAATAGTTAAGTTGGGAATCTAGACTTAAAATCTTCCAAGAGAGTCGTTTCATATGTGAGCCGGAGGTCCAAACGAGCCTTCTTCTCCACCAGCTGAGCAATCAGGTCCTTGATTTGTAGGGTCGTCTCGCCATTGGCAATCCCTTTACGGACTTCTTGGTCAATGACATCCTGAGGCGGAAGGGCTTCGGACGAATCCAGTGCAGCCTTCTGTTGTTGGACTTCGGCAATCTTCTTGTTGAGCTCATTTATTTGGGCTTGGTAGGTCGAGATTTGCTGGTCGAATACCTGATTTTTGTCGAGACGCTCTCGACATTTGGTCTCGAAATCGGTCAGCTTCGACTCACAAAGCTCGTTGCGATACCACTCCATTCTCATCTCATTCTGCTTTGTCTTGATCTAGAAGTGAGTATGATGTCGAAATATGAGATCCTTGTTGAGTTGACTGAAGAAAGCCTCAAACTCAATCAAGTACTGATCCAACGAATCAGCAATGGAATATTGGGAGATCTCGTCAATGATTTTAAGCACGTCAGCCCCTAGCATAGATTCCTCTTCAACCACGATCAAGAATTCTTCCTCAAACAGATAAGACCTAAGTTGTTGGAGTTTGAGGGCAACAGCAGCGTCCCCTTCTGACTGAGGAATAGGGACTGAGGCAGAAGGATCAGAATCAGCAGATACATGTTAAAGTTTTTGAAGTCTTCTCAAAGTCTCGATTGGATTCTTTTCCATCATGGCCAGAATCTCACCAGAACTAAGGGAGTTGTTGGAGTCGTTGTCTTGCAAGGTTTGGTCGAGGGAAGCCCCGCCAGAGGATAGTAGGTTTATATCGTCTTCTCTAGACATGTTGCTAACATTGGTGGTTGAAATCTCATGAGCCACGTTAGCCTGGGTTTCAGGATCGACAGCAGCATCCGTCGAAGGTTTAGGATCCGCATCAGCCTGAGTATCGGGATTCCGAGTGTCTTCGGCTGAGAGATCTTGAAATTCATCTTGTTTTTGGGGGCTCGGACGGGTCGGAGTTTCTGTCAAATCTTCAGCGAGGGGTCCCTGCAAAAAGAATCCCCAAGTCAATATCAAGAAAGCATTACAAAGCTAAGCGACAGAAATGGTCGGTACCTCAGGTGTTGTTAGCTGGAGAGAAAGAGTTGGAGTCAAGCATTCATGACCAGTAGGTTAGGGAGTTGAAGTGAGAGGATCAGAGGCTTGGTTACTCGGAGAAACTGTCTTTGAGGCCGTCTTCTTAACAAGGATGATTGGCTTTTTCTTCGCAGGAGCCGCAGGCGTCGAAGTCGTGACAGAAGGAAAGACTTGAGAGTGAGTACTACTTTCAGAAGCTTCGTCTTCAGACGGCATCTCTGCCACAACCTAAGCAGTAAGGAACGTCAGAAACCCGTTGAAGTGATAACTCATAAAACATCAAAACACTTGGTATACCTGTGGTTTTGAAGTGGAAGTCGCTTTCGTCTTCTTTGAAGGTTTGTGTAAAGCAGCTACAGTGGTCGAAGCACGCTTCCGACCCTAGAGAAAAAGCATACAAAGTAATGAACATTGGTGGACTCTCAAACAAAAGGAGCTCGAGGAAAAGAGGTTACATTCTTCTGCGAAGTAGCCTCTACATCAGAATTTTGGATTGTATCAACAGGAGCATCCTTTACTGGCTTCGCGGGTGGGAGTTTTCCGCCCAGAACAGCGAAAGCATCATGCAACTTTTGGAGAAAGACAGAGTTGTCGAAGTACTGGAACTAGTAGCGAGACCACCATGTGTCGAATTCCTTGGTGGTGAAGAAGGAGTTGTGAAACTTAAATGCGGGAAGCTCAAGGTGTTGAGCCTTGTGGAATTTGAGACAGGATAGATGGTCGTCAGCATTCAGAGGTCGACCAACCCATACGATATCTCTTGAGCGGGACACTAAATATTTTGGTAGCATTTGGCTTAAGCCAAATTAGAGAGCTACCAAATTGGGTTGATAGTTCATAAAACCATACCCTTTAGACCCGACCTCGATCCTGAAAAACAAAATGGTTGGGGTCAGAAATTTCATCCATACAGCTTTCGACTACGCTGCAGACTTGGGGGAGACACCAAGGAAAGGATCTCTAAACCAAGTCGGACCAAATCATCGATCCGCGAAGGGGGCTAGTTCAGTAACGAATGTGGTAGTGTTAACAAACATCTTAATGTACTTCAGAAAGATAAATTTACTGGGAGTTTCCTGATGAGTGGTCAATGCAAGCCTCAGACCTTCGATGGGTTGGTCCTGCGTCAGATACATAATACGCTCCGTCAATGGAGCACCAAGTCGATACTCAAAGGTGGCATTCAACCAATACTGCAACAACCAAAAGTGGCCCGACAAATTTAATGCTTTGGGGGTGGAATGCAATAACTTTAGCTTCAGCGAAGCAAGCCCCAGAGAGTGATAAAGAGAGGCCAATAGAAGTTTCGCCAAAGAAACATGTTGGCCTTCATGGATTTGAATCGCCAAGCTAATGTAACTCTTGTCTATTTGCAAAGACCCAGGGCAAAACACGTAATACGAAAGCCAGAGGGTTTGGAAGGCAACATGCTCCTCGTCAGAGACCTCCTCCGAGTTCTTAACATGATGGTCTTCGATGTAGTATTTGAGGGCGGCACGATTAAAAGAGAATGAAGTCTCAGTAGAGATGTTAGGGTCGAATGTCTTGCCCAAAGGAGACAGACCAGTGATGGTTGCCACGTCGAAAAGAGTAGGAGTCATCTAACCACATGGAAGGTGGAAGGTATTAGTCGAACCTTCCCAAAAGTAGATCGACGCAAGGAGTTGGCAGTGATTGACTTTATGAGCTTGTCTCGAGATCTAAATGGCGTCGAAAATTCCGGCCTTCTCCCATTGTGCTTTGCGTTTGTTCTGGACCTTGTCGAGCTAAGCCAGATACTCTTTGTTGCCAGGAGTTGGCATCGACCTAAAAACTCGAGCGTTGGGATCCATAAATTTCAGGTCGATGGAACTGTTTTTCTCGAAAGCAGGCGGGATAGCAGGAGTAAAACAAGGAAAGAACTCTTGCACATGCTTGGGTGCATTTTGGCACTTGGGTATAACCCATGAAAGGCCAGAAGTTTGTTAGCCACCGTGAAGGGGATCAACATTTAGTGTTGCCAGTTTTCAACCACAACTTTATCAATAGACGATGGTTGGGGGATAGTTGGTAAACTCTTATCATCAGTGAGACTGAAAGCTAGAGGATTGTCACCAGTAACATGAGTAACAGAAGCCATAGCTGTATAAGGAAATGAGAAGTAGAAAAGATGAAAGATTATGGAAATGCAGAGAAAGGGTTTTCAAAAGGCTAGGAGTTAAGAAAAGCGCAAGTGAAGGAGAAGAAGAGGAAATGAAAATGGTATTTATAGACACCAAGAATTAGACAACCACGTTTGGCAAGTGGCAGTCGACAGCAGTCTCACGACTATTTCGTTTCGACTGCACTGGAGTTTTAGTAGGGGGAAGTTGAAAACCCACGACCTAGGGAGTATCCAGAATCATGGAAAATAATGAAGGTTTTCTTGGAAATCGCAGTGCTGGAAAGTTATCATCATGACGTGTGATGTCAGCGGATGTGTCATAAAGGCAAAATTTGACGGAAGTTAAAATGCAAGTTTCTCAGTTGAAGAAAAGTCTCATTCGAAGCTGGCCTTTTAGGGGGCAATTTGTTAGCTGGAAAATTTTGACCAAGGAAGCAAATATATGTTGTACCCCAAATTTTACCCTTAGATATTTTGATCATTTGCATATCATTTTAAGTCACCTCATCTTCGCATTTACGTTTTTTAGACCATTAATTATAGTTTATTTTAATTTAGCTTTATTTCTTTTACTTTAGTTAAATTTTAATTTTAGCTTAGTTTTAATTTTTTATTTAGTTTAGTTTTAATTAAGTTGATTTTAATTTGTTTGGATAATTAGTTTTAGTTATTTGAATTATTCTTGTTCTCTTTTCTTAAATTATAGTTGAAATAATCTTTTCTTTTATTTAAATATTACTACTAAGTAATTAGTTGTAATTTATTTTAATTGAATTAGGGGATTTATTTATTTTTTAGTCTAGTCATTTTATTTCATCATTTTAATCAGATTTTTTTCTTTTTATATTTAGTTTTATTTAATTTTATTGCATTTTATTTTATTATTTTATTTACTCTTTTTCCTTTAAATAATATTTTTATTCTTGTATTTCTAGAAAGCCTTGGTTAATAAGTTTTGTTTAGACTTTGTTTTTACTGCCTTTTAATGTAAACTCGTAGCATGCATGCTATCACCTTTTGACCCTGCTACAAGCCAATATCCTTGACCAAACAGAGCTATTCATCCAGCCTGCACTATTGAGAGCAACCATTCAGTTTTGCAAAACAAAACCTGCTGCACAACAGTCCTGCAATCTGCAAATTGAAAGAGACAGATCATTCAACAAGACCAAAATTCAAATCCTGTTTTTGATGAAGAGGAGGGAACAGAGAGAATAAGAGAGGAGGATTGAATACCTTTTAAAAGGACCTCAGCTTTCTCCTTGAACGATCCATCACTCTATCTTCTCCTCAAAAAAACCATCGAACAACCAACTCAGTTTCCCTCCAACCTCACCTTGATCACCTTCATCGCCATTTCACACCAACATCTCCGTCGTTGACCGAGCAAACCACCCTATACTCCACTTATCACCTCCGTTTACACCAATAATAAACCCAGAGCACCCTTCAAATAACCTGTTCTTCCACTATGAACTAACACATCACACACAGAGGAAGGAGATTGGCAAAGAAAAAAACCTTGAAGAAACTTCTTCACTCACAGTTTGGTTCACGATTCTGAGACACCAAATACCACCTTCTGAAACTTCAAACTCCTTTTCCAGTATCCCAGACCAGCCTCCCTTTTCCTCCGATTTTGGTGTGAACGAAACTTTCTTTCAATCCATTACCACATCATCGTTTGACAATAAAAAAGAACTCTCAACCTACAAAACTCAACAGCAAACCCTCTGTTCATCACCATAGAAATTCCATCTCACAACCATCCAAACACAAACAACCTTCACTAAAACACCACCCACAAGACGAAGGGAGACGCAAAAAGGAAACAGAGTAAGTTTGAGAACCCAGTTACAACACATATAAAGGGTAGAAAAAGAATCTGAATTCGAGAGCAGGAAATCACAACGACATCATCTTCAAATAACCAGTCAGTCTCCGCGAAAAAAGAAAGAACACGGCGGAGAGCGAACGGAACGGAAGAGATCGCAAGAAGGTGAACGAAACCGAGAGGACCGCGCGAGGTGAAAAACAGAGACGACAGGGCCGGGCGGAATCTGGAGCGAGAGAATCTGGTCGAGAGAGGTGAGTGCATAGTCTTTTGATGTTTGTGCGTTTTGATCGGTAAGGAGATGTCGTAACCGTATCTCTGTTTTCTTCTTCTTCGTGGCCGTGTGAATAGATGAGGAAGAAGGGTTTTCATACCCTTACTCTTTTAGTAATAAAACCGGGTCCTTCATGGGTGACCCGACCCACACGCCCTTCTTTCATTGGGCTTCCGTTCCCTGGTTCAAAGAGAAGCCCACATCTTTTTTGTGTGTTGTTTTTTAGAATTTAAGTTATTTTACTTTGTTTAAATTTTAATTTAGTTTTAAATTAGTTTTTTTTAATTAAATAGTTAGTTTTAGATTTAGATTTAAGTTTTAAATTATAAATTTCATTTAGTTAGAATTTTGAGTAAATTAGTTTTAATCAAGTTTTAAATAGGTTTAGCTTAATTAGGCTTATTTATTTTTAGAATTAGTTAAACTAGATTTTAGTAGCTAATTAATTTTAGTTAGGTGTAATTAGTTTATTTAAAAATTAGTTAATCAGTTTGGTCTTTTTGGATTAATTTAGAATTTAGATAATTAGCTTTAACTAGATTTTATTTATTATATTTAATTCTTAATTTTATATTTTCATTATAGTTAATTCCTAATATTCATTTTTTTCCGTTTAATTCTTGATACTTACTGTATATATATTGTTGTACATATTTACCTTACCCCTGACACTCGAGACTTCCTTTTGTTTCTCAGTTTCTTGCCTCATTCCAAAGGAAAGGACCATATAGTTGACCTTCATGTCATTTAGATAGCTTTGCCCATCATTCCCTTATCTCACGCCGCCGCGCGATCGAGACTTGCCTTCATTTTTTACCTAGCCTTCGGTTTTGAGTCGCCGCACTCCATGTAGGTGTCTTGCTGTCAGACCCTATTTTTCCTTGGAACCTTGACCATAGTCAAGAGTTCCTCACCCCCGTTGAGCTGAACTACGGTTGCTCTGATTCTTTAGTCAGATACGTAGGCACAAGATGCGACGTCTTGGCGAGCAAACTTAGTGTATATATCCCTAGGTCTTTCTTTACCTCAGCACATTTCCCTTAGCAAGCAAACATAACATAACACAAACTAAACAAGAGGTTCCTGTAGAGTACTACAGATATTAAGGGTGTTAATACCTTCCCTTAGTATAACCAACCCCCGAACCTTAGATCTCCCCCTTTAGGTTTTTCTCGATCTTGAACCTTTCCTTTGGATAAATCAAAGCTCGGTGGTGAATTTCAATGTTTTGTGATGCAAGTTAATTAATAGCTTGTTATCCGATTCTCACCGCAACAGAAATGGCGACTTCACTGGGGAAATTATTTCTGAGGGTTAAGCCCACCTTGTTTTGTTTATGTTATTTATGTTTGTTTGCTATACTTGTACATATCTGTATATATTTGTATACCTATTTTTCTTGGGATCTTCTGTGTGCAGGGTGCTACTATTGAGTGGTGAGATAAATCCTAACCCGGATTTGAGTGCACTTAGGATAGGACGATGGTATTCAAGGAGGCTTTGAGGGAGTCGAATCCTGAAAAGTTGAATTGAGACACCATCACTCAGTTGAGGCCCTCTTGAGAGTCTAATTATGTTGAACGAATTTGTTCGTGAAAACTTGCTACTCTCAACCTAGGAGCCCTTGATATTGAGAACTGTAGTTACCAAACCCCAATTAAGCCTTTTAGGATGTAGTGCGGTGCCATGATGGAGTCTATTTCTGAATTGGTTATCACGTGATACTACACTCAGACGAGATTCTCTTGAGAATTTTATTAATTACCAAGTCATCTGGAAAATCATTAAAATCCGAAAGATGGGTTGTCGACTCTGGGAACTTCTTAGAACCCTGTTTTATGGATTAAGAACTCTAGTACACACCCTGTGGTTGGTTCCTTACCCAGACCCCATGTTGTGATCTCTAACCCTTGATCCTGTTGCATGTGTTTTGCATCCTGTTTGCATTGCATTGCATATCATTTGCATCTTTGCATGATTCATTGCATGCGTCTGTCTGTCTAGTGGCTCATTTCCAACTGTCTCTATCTTCCAGTATCACCTGTGAGTCGTCAAGCTGATTCCTTGACACCGATACCAGACTAGAGCTAACTACAGACGAAGGATGTCAGAGCAAGAGGTACATAATGCTGAGATGCGAATGGAGATCGGCGACCTCAAGTCAAGTGTAACCAAGCTCACTGAGATGCTTCAAGTCTTGATTGCTAGGGGAGAGCCACCCCAAAGGACTGTCATCCAGGAAGTTTCAAGCGCTGATCCTCTACCTGTTCAGATGCCATCTTCAACTTGACCAGAGTTTGGTTTGCCACACAACTATTTTCCACTTCTTGCATCTACTACTATGATTGGTCAGACTGCTAGACCAGTGTTTCAAGCTCCTGTTTTTGCCGAGCCTCAACCTATAGTTCAGACTACTCGAGCTCCCTTTGAGAATCCCCTCTATGAGTACAATGCTGCCAGTGCTCAAGGTGAAGACCGTGAAGACTTTGTTGAACCTGAAGTTGTCCGAGAGCAGTTTCAGAGCATAGAGAAGAGACTCAAAGCCGTTGAGGGTACTGATTTCTTTAATGTGGATGCAGACAACATGTGTTTAGTATCTGACCTTGTTATGCCTGCTAAGTTCATAACTCCAGAATTTGTGAAGTATAAGGGCCACTCTTGCCCAAGAGCTCATTTGGTCATGTATCTTCGCAAGATGACTGCTCATGCCAAGAATCAGAAGTTGCTTACCCACTGTTTTCAAGACAGCTTGAGTGGAGCCTCACTCAAATGGTATATGGGTCTCGAGCAAAGCTCTATCCACTGCTTCCAAGACCTCACAAATGCCTTCATGAAGCAGTATAAGTACAACCTTGACATGGCTCCTGATCGTCGCCAGTTACAAAACATGAATCAACATGAGAAGGAATCTTTTAAGGAGTATGCTCAGCGCTGGAGGGAGTTGGCTTCCCAGGTTGAACCTCCCTTGGCCGAAAAGGAATTAACCGGAATGTTCATGGATACCTTGTCCCCATTCTTTTGGGAGAAGATGATTGGAAGTGTTTCTTCCAACTTCACTGATTTGGTTACTATTGGACAAAGACTTGAGGAAGGTCTTAAGAAAGGAAAAGTATCTAAGGCTGTCGAATCTTCCAATGCTGTGAAGAAATCCTACGGGAACTTTCAAAAGAAGAAGGAAGATCAGACCAGCGTTGTAATGTTTGAAGTGAGAAGGCCTCGTCCTCAACCTCAGTATGTTGTTCACCCTACTATTGCTGTTGTCACTCCTGCGGTTACTGCTCCACGACCAGCTCAAGCTCCCCAACGTCCGACTGCAGGACAAAACCAGTACCGTAATAGGAGTCATTTTGATCCTATTCCCATGAAGTACACTGAACTGTATCCTGGTCTGGTTGAGCAAGGTTTGATTACCATAAGGGCTTTGCCTCTTCCAAATCCTCTTCTGGCTGGATTTAGGTCTGATCTCCACTGTGCATTCCATGAAGGTGCCGCAGGCCACGACTTGGAGAATTGTTATGCACTGAAGGCTAGAGTGTGTGATTTGATTAAGACTGGAATTCTTAACTTTCGTGACAACCCCAATGTTCAGGACAACCCTCTGCCAGGGCACGCCAAGTGAAGCTTCAGTCGACTTCAACAATTATCCTCCTAAAAGCCAGTGTTTCAGACAGGACAACTCATCATTGTGCTGATTAGTCACTAGGCCTATGTTTCTTGTTGTTTGCATTTTCTTTATTTTGTAATAGTTGTTTGCTTTCAACTATGTTTGTACTTTCACAATTAATGAAATGAGCATTGCAACTTTTGATTCAATTCATTTGTGTTTGCCAGTTACGTCTTTATGCTTTCTTTTGCAAAATGTTTTATCTCTTTTCCACTTTCTTTTTGATTGTGCAAAGATTGGAGGGAGGATGATGAAACATTATACTCATAATTATTGTGGTATGCTTTCAAATCAAAACTTTTCTGACGATGTAAGGCATTATTTCAACTTCTAAACACTGGAGAAATAAGGAAGTTAACCCCTCTATAACCCCTTCGAGCCTAGAAGTAGGAGTTTTTCTTTCTTTACAAATAAAAAACCCACAATCTTAACCTGGGGCAGGGTAGTTCTCAGTTAACTTGATTGTGCATTCAAATACAAGAGTTTCATGCGAGACGCCTTTCAACAAAAGGTTGCATTCACAAATTTTCCTTCGCACACAGCAAGCAAGTGTCGAAGATGTCTTTCAAGTCAAACGCCAATGATGGTTCACCGTAATCATTAAGCCAGACATTCACAAGCTTTCAACTCTTCCAGATTAAATGAATAAATATAGTACAAGTTGTTCCCAAAGTGATAAATGAAGAAGGATCGTCAAGAAATCCTTACCCAAAGAATGAGCCGAGTCTATTTCGAGGTAAAAGCTAAGAAAGGTAGGAAGCTCAAGACCTTACTTTATACAAAAAAAAAGAAAAGAAAAGAAGATAGAACAAGCTTGTATGACAACCAAAAGTTGTAAGGAAGCAGTGATCACCATCTCAAGTCCATTGAATTTTGAACCATCATCGCTATCATCAGTGCAATTCCTAACTCATGGGAATTTGAGTGCATAGTTTGAGTTAACTGAGCATAGGACTGGAGTTCATCACGTAGATTGGGTGGATCACAAATAAACTTTGAGCCTTTATCCTTTGTTTCTTAAACCATGAACCTGGCCACGTTATAACCCTCAAAAGACCTAATTGAAGCGAGGTTATTTTGAAAGCATACTACAACAAGGTTGCGTAAACTAACTCCAAAAAGATCTTTACAGATCATCTGTTTTGGCATCACGCCTTGTGCTTTACCTTTCACTTTAATGTCTTGAACCACCGTGTTCTGACCAGTATCCCATATACTTTGCACCTATTTCAAAATGATTTTGATTTCAAAAGTTCATGAACTTTGCATTTACCATGTTTGTACAAATACTTTTATTCACAAACTAGATTTCTTCTTAAGGAATTTTCAAATAGTTAAGAAACTTGGTCGATGATCCAATTATGGGCAAGTTCCTTCCATATCCTGTTGAGAATCAGTTCAAGATTTTTGGTTTAATGGCGACTTCTTAGAATTGGTTTGTACAGAAGATTTTACAAGACTCAGGCTGGGGCAAGATTTCCCAGTGTACAGTAAAACAATCATTTTCAAGACTCAGTCTGGGGCAAGCTTTCTAAGAGCACCATGAAACGGTCATTTCCAGAATCAATCAAGCTAAAGCAATGATCAGCTCGTCTACAACAGTCAGCTAATCTGGGGCAGTTAACTTGAAGAATCCCCAAACAACTCTTCATCCTCCCTACAAGGATCATCACTTGATACAGTTTACTAGTGTGGCAGAGGTGTGTTCAGCAGTAGCATCTCTAGTCCCCAAGCAGAATGACAGTGATCTCTGTGTTGAGGAATCAACCTTCCAGTATTTTCTTCTCCACAAAAGAGTCAAGCTGTGTCGTTGGCATCTGCACCTGCATTTGCATTTGATCATGAATCATCTGCATAATTCATATACATATGCATAGCATGAGTGTTTCATCCTCATTTGCATTTCTCCCGAGGTCGTGTCGTTATCCACGTCTTACCTTGTGGTCAAAGTCCAACTTACTTGGCACCTACCAAACATATATTATAATGTCTATCTGACGTTCTTCCGGATATGACCTTTCTTATTCGACGTTTTTCCGGATATGTTTGTTCTTCTTTTGCGTCCAATGATATTCTTGGATGTCGTTTATTTGTCTCTTTCTGATGTTCTTCCAGATTGAGTCTTTAGTTCTGATGTTCTTCCAGATTGAGTCTTTTATCTTGATGTTTTTCCAGAACTTATCTGATGTTTTCCCAGATAACCCTTTTGTTATTCTGATGCTTCTCCAGAATTTCATTGCTTTTTATCATCTGATGTTTTTCCGGATGTGTCTCTCTTTCTGGTGTTCTTCCAGATTGAGTCTTTTGCTCCTGATGTTTTTCCAGAGCATTTTTTGTGTCTATCTGATGCCTTTTCGGATATGTCTTCAAAACCCTTTTCCCGTACATTTAATGCTCTTCTAAATGTTTCGGATGTATCTTCAGAATTATTGTCTTCATCTAATGCTCTTCTAGATGTCTTCAATTCGTTTCTGACTTTGGTTAACGACTGCTGAATGTTTTCAAGTCTGTTTTCATTCTTCATTCAATGCTCTTCTGAATGTCTCTGTTGTCAGTTTGTTTCCCAGAGTTTATTCAATGCTTTCCTGAATACCTCTGATGTTTGCTTGTCTCATGTATCTCCCGGTTCTTTTCCCCGCCTCATTTAATGATCTTCTGAATGTTGTGACTCATTTCCATCCAGTTCCATTCATGGATGGTGACTTTTGATTCCCCAGTGGAGACCGTCTTCTCGGTGCTGCTTCCATTGAGGATCTTGTGTTATCTTTTCTTTCTAAAGTGTCAGCTGGTCACACCTGAACCAGTTGCTTCATCACCTTAGATTATTCCCCAGTTTGCTTCAGCTTCCCCAATGTTGTTGTCATCCCCAGTGAGTGATTGCTCATTGTGTGGACTTTGTCCCTGTCTGCTTTCGTTTTTGTCTGCATTCTGCATTTACCTTTCTATCATTTTCACCATACTAGGAATTCATGGCATGTCAGCATTTGCATGTCTGTTGCTTGTCCTTAGCATCTGCATTCCATCTAAGGGCAAAATTTTTGGTTTGCTATATTTAAATACTTTTCACCTTGATGTCCCGAGGATCTCCATTCCTAGGGCCATCCGGTAAAGCTATTCAAATAGGGGCAACTGTTGTACCCCAAATTTTACCCTTAGATATTTTGATCATTTGCATATCATTTTAAGTCACCTCATCTTTGCATTTACGTTTTTTAGACCATTAATTACAGTTTATTTTAATTTAGCTTTATTTCTTTTACTTTAGTTAAATTTTAATTTTAGCTTAGTTTTAATTTTTGATTTAGTTTAGTTTTAATTAAGTTGATTTTAATTTGTTTGGATAATTAGTGTTAGTTATTTGAATTATTCTTGTTCTCTTTTCTTAAATTATAGTTGAAATAATCGTTTCTTTTATTTAAATATTACTACTAAGTAATTAGTTGTAATTTATTTTAATTGAATTAGGGGATTTATTTATTTTTTAGTCTAGTCATTTTATTTCATCATTTTAATCAGATTTTTTTCTTTTTATATTTAGTTTTATTTAATTTTATTGCATTTTATTTTATTATTTTATTTATTCTTTTTCCTTTAAATAATATTTTTATTCTTGTATTTCTAGAAAGACTTGGTTATTAAGTTTTGTTTAGACTTTGTTTTTACTGCCTTTTAATGTAAACTCGTAGCATGCATGCTACCACCTTTTGACCCTGCTACAAGCCAATATCCTTGACCAAACAGAGCTATCCATCCAGCCTGCACTATTGAGAGCAACCATTCAATTTTGCAAAACAAAACCTGCTGTACAACAGTCCTGCAATCTGCAAATTGAAAGAGACAGATCATTCAACAAGACCAAAATTCAAATCCTATTTTTGATGAAGAGGAGGGAACAGAGAGAATAAGAGAGGAGGATTGAATACCTTTTAAGAGGATCTCAGCTTTCTCCTTGAACGATCCATCACTCTATCTTCTCCTCAAAAAAACCATCGAACAACCAACTCAGTTTCCCTCTAACCTCACCTTGATCACCTTCATCGCCATTTCACGCCAACATCTCCGTCGTTGACCGAGCAAACCACCCTATACTCCACTTATCACCTCCGTTTGCACCAATAATAAACCCATAGCACCCTTCAACTAACCTGTTCTTCCACTTTGAACTAACACATCACACACAGAGGGAGGAGATTGGCAAAGAAAAAAACCTTGAAGAAACTTCTTCACTCTCAGTTTGGTTCACGATTCTGAGACACCAAATACCACCTTCTGAAACTTCAAACTCCTTTTCCAGTATCCCAGACCAGCCTCCCTTTTCCTCCGATTTTAGTGTGAACGAAACTTTCTTTCAATCCATCACCACATCATCGTTTGACAATAAAAAAGAACTCTCAACCTACAAAACTCAACAGCAAACCCTCTGTTCATCACCATAGAAATTCCATCTCACAACCATCCAAACACAAACAACCTTCACTAAAACACCACCCACAAGACGAAGGGAGACGCAAAACAGAAACAGAGTGAGTTTGAGAACCCAGTTACAACACATAGAAAGGGTAGAAAAAGAATCTGAATTCGAGAGCAGGAAATCACAACGACATCATCTTCAAATAACCAGTCACTCTCCGCGAAAAAGAAAGAACACGGCAGAGAGCGAACGGAATGGAAGAGATTGCAAGAAGGCGAACGAAACTGAGAGGACCGCGCGAGGTGAAAAACAGAGACAACAGGGCAGACCGGAATCAGGAGCGAGAGAATCTGGTCGAGAGAGGTGAGTGCATAGTCTTTTGATGTTTGTGCGTTTTGATAGGTAAGGAGATGTCGTAACCGCATCTCTGTTTTCTTCTTCTTAGTTGCCGTGTGAATAGATGAGGAAGAAGGGTTTTCATACCCTTACTCTTTTAGTAACAAAACCGGGTCCTTCATGGGTGACCCGACCCACACGCCCTTCTTTCATTGGGCTTCCGTTCCCTGGTTCAAAGAGAAGCCCACATCTTTTTTGTGTGTTGTTTTTTAGAATTTAAGTTATTTTAGTTTGTTTAAATTTTAATTTAGTTTTAAATTCGTTTTTTTAATTAAATAGTTAGTTTTAGATTTAGATTTAAGTTTTAAATTAGAAATTTCATTTAGTTAGAATTTTGAGTAAATTAGTTTTAATCAAGTTTTAAATAGGTTTAGCTTAATTAGGCTTATTTATTTTTAGAATTAGTTAAACTAGATTTTAGTAGCTAATTAATTTTAGTTAGGTGTAATTAGTTTATTTAAAAATTAGTTAATCAGTTTGGTCTTTTTGGATTAATTTAGAATTTAGATAATTAGCTTTAACTAGATTTTATTTATTATATTTAATTCTTAATTTTATATTTTCATTATAGTTAATTCCTAATATTCATTTTTTTCCGTTTAATTCTTGATACTTACTGTATATATATTGCTGTACATATTTACCTTACCCCTGACACTCGAGACTTCCTTTTGTTTCTCAGTTTCTTGCCTCATTCCAAAGGAAAGGACCATATAGTTGACCGTCATGTCATTTAGATAGCTTTGCCCATCATTCCCTTATCTCACGCCGCCGCGCGATCGAGACTTGCCTTCCTTTTTTACCTAGCCTCAGGTTTGGAGTCGCCGCACTCCACGTAGGTGTCTTGCTGTCAGACCCTATTTTTCCTTGGAACCTTGACCACAGTCAAGAGTTCCTCACCCCCGTTGAGCTGAACTACGGTTGCTCTGATTCTTTAGTCAGATACGTAGGCACAAGATGCGACGTCTTGGCGAGCAAACTTAGTGTATATATCCCTAGGTCTTTCTTTACCTCAACACATTTCCCTTAGCAAGCAAACATAACATAACACAAACTAAACAAGAGGTTCCTGTAGAGTACTACAGATATTAAGGGTGCTAATACCTTCCCTTAGTATAACCAACCCCCGAACCTTAGATCTCCCCCCTTTAGGTTTTTCTCGATCTTGAACCTTTCCTTTGGATAAATCAAAGCTCGGTGGTGAATTTCAATGTTTTGTGATGCAAGTTAATTAATAGCTTGTTATCCGATTCTCACCGCAACAATATAGGTTCGACATGACATCTTGTAAGATCAGGACGAAGAAGCCTCGATAACCTACCTCGTCGGGAGAATATTGATGCAGGCTCGACAGGTAGCTATCCTAGTCGAAGTCGAAGGAAGGCCAAAGGTTTCAGGCGAATAAGCAGACTTGCAGCAAACGAAAATGTGGGAAGTTACACAGATAGTGGGCGTACGTGGTCAGACACGTGGCGTACCAAGGATGGTGGACGCAACAGTTTAAAGGGCACAAGGCTACATATCACACCATATCCTTTGAATCAAACATAATCCAGCTGTTAAAATGGAATTTTACTAGGCTGTGAAAAGTAAAAAAATCAAGTAGGGACCAGTGAGTATTCTAGAAAAATTCCTTACATCACTATAGACAAACACATAGCAAATTACAATCCCACGAAATCAGGACTGGTACAACTCTCCCTCTAACGGATTGATCCCACTCAAAAATCCACCTCAGCTTATTCCTATCCATCCTTCATTCATACATATGATACAAAATTCACACACGATTACATTCTTTACACATATAAGTTGCCCTATAAAAACCTCTACCACACTATTCACAAGGGGAGGAAGAAAAAACCCCAGAAAAATTATGCATAAAGTTCTTGTTTCCTAACCCTACTCAAAGCTCTCTCTAAACCTAATTGGAGTTTGTTAACAAAACTTTGGTAAAGGTTGAGCTTAAACCTAACATTATACCATGAACGAAAAGAGCAGAGAAGAGGTAGAAAGACCTAACAAAGTACCAATACAGAGGCAAGGAACAGAGAAAACGAAGCTAACTTAAACTCCAGCGATATCTTTCTTTCTCTTTGAAAAAATGATGCAATGAATTCATATATGTGCCTTTGCTTTACTTCGATTCCTTGAATCTTGTGGATATAACCTCTTCCTTCTTCGTATGCATCAGAATATGTTGATTGTTGTTTCTTTGTTGAGTATGGGGTAGGATTCGAATTTGAAAAATTAGGGTTTTATTATTGGAGAGCGCGATCTGGGCATTTGGTGAAGATTTAAAGCAATGCATGGCCGAATTTGAGCTCACAACTTATTTTTACGTGGGAATAGTTTGTTGTTTTTGGAGGTTGGCCAGAGAAGAGGGGCGGCGCCACCTTGTCCGACGGCCTGCCACCTTCTTCTCCGGCGAGAAGTTTGGTTCAGGCAGCCTTGTTGTTGTATAGTAGAGAGAGGAAAGGTGATGAGAGAGAGAGAGAGAGATTTTGAACTTATGAGACTTGTCTTTCTGCGTTTTCTATTTTATTTACCATTGCCATATGTTAGATGCGTTGGCTGTGAGTGGTTGTGACAAGTGTCCCCACCACTGGACACTTGTCACCGGTGGGCTGTGTCTTTCCTCGATCCCATGTGCGCGTCTCCACCACCCTTGCAGCGCACTTTCCTTGTCATCCATTGGGTCAGAGTCAACGTTTGACTCCTTGATGATCCAACGTCCCTTGTTTTTTACCTGTAGTCAGCTTGTTGACTAGGGTCTTGGTGGCCCTTTGCAGCGCCCGGGCATTTCTTTGTTGGGCCATGTGGTTATTCTTGTTGCACCCCTCCATTTACTACCTTTGCTGGCCCATTTTGTATTTTTGTTATTGTTTTTATTTATTTTTCTATCTATTTATTTTTTAAATTTTGTTTTTTTAATATTCACAAAATATAAAAAATATGTATTATTACATTCTTTAAATATATTTATTTAATATTAATTAATTATATAATTAGTTATTTTTATTAAATATTTATATTTAATTTAATTAATAACTTTGGTATGTTATTTGACTAGGTTTAGTGGTATGATGCTTGACAATTACCTTGGTTATGATATTGCTCATGTTGTATGCCTATGCTATGATACATCTTGATCTTTATTTCTCATTTGCATATTCAAAACCATTTTCAAACTAATTCTTGATTTAATATCAAGTCCTTTTCAAAATACTTTTGTAAGTCGATTGCTTTTAGCATCGCCATCAACCTCACGTAGCTTACTCTTGGGATTTCTTACAATGAGACTTGCTTTGCACTAGACACTTTTATTTACATGCATTTGTTTGATTGAAGTGTGATTGCTTTATCTTTTCGCATTCAACAAAATGTATCCCCTCCTTTGGACGTGTAATACTTTTTATCACTTTCCTTAGTTTTACTTACTTGTCACCATAGCTCACGTAAGAGTAAATTAACATCAAAACCCAAAGGCATTCTTGATCCATATATCAAGCCTTACCCCATTTATAAGTCGATCGTTTCACGCATCACCATCAATCACCCCAAAGCATCTTAATCCATACCCAACTTGTAAGTCGATTGCTTCATGCATCTCCATCAACCTTAACCTAACATCATCTAGGTATTCCTTTCAAATCATTTCAAATCCATACTACGCTTCGAACACAAACTCAAACCACGATCAACATCGAGTATTTTCATAAATACTTAAGTGAAAGAGAAGTAGTCTAGAGCCTTCTATTCTCTTCTCGAATGCTTGGATACGAGGAGTCTTCCTCAGTCATTCAAGTATTCTTCGTGCATCAAAATACTTAATCTATACTTAAACACTATTTCGTTAAATATGAAAAGGGGGATGGTCTCGAGCCTTCGATTCTTTTCCTCGATTGCTTGGGTACGAGTAGCCTTACTCGCTAGCTAAACAATTGTCATCTATTAAAAGAAACTTCTAAGTACAAATCAAAATCAAATCATTTTCACAATTATTGATGCGAAAAGGGAGTAGTATAGAGCCTTCTATTCTCTTCTCGAATACTTGGATACGAGGAGCCTTCCTCGGTCATTCAAGTGTTCGTCGTGCATCAAAATACTTAACTTTTACTTAAACATTTTTTCATTAAAGATGAAAAGTGGGATGGTCTCGAGCCTTAGATTCTTCTTCTCAATTGTTTGGGTATGAGTATCCTTACTTACTAGTCAAACAATTGTCATCTTCTTAAAACGAGCCAACAAACCGTAGTTCCCCGAACTACGAATGCCCTAATTTCCTTATTGCTCTGATTTCAAAATGTTAATATTATATATATATATATATATATATATATATATATATTTATTTAATGTATAGTTAAAATAAAACCAAAATATTTATGTTTATCTTAAAGAATTTATTATATAAGTTTATAAAAAATAAAATATGTTATATTATATGTTATGCATGTATTATATGTCATGTTATATGTTATGTATTATATGTTATATTATATTATATGTTATGCATTATATGTTATGATATATTATATGTTTACTAATTATATGTATTATATGTTATGCTATATGTTTATTAAATATTTAGTTAAAAGAAAATTGTATGAAATTATTATTTAAGTTTATTAAAAACAAAATAGTATGAAATTTATTTGTAGTTATATATATTAAGAATAATTAAAAAATAGAAGAAAGTTTGTTTGTATTAAAAGTAGTTTTTAGTCAATATAAGTTTATGTTAAAGAATAATATTAAGTTAGTTAATACTTGTGGTTAATGTTTTATCAAAATTCCTAAAATTGGTTGATATATTAAAATCACATTTGTAATTAAAAAGACAATGATTGTATAAATGTGCAGTATGAAATATTATAGATACTATCGTAGTTGGATGTACGATAGGTTGTATCCAGGAAAACGTGGACTTAAACTAAATTTTGAGGAGGGAGTTAAAAGGTTTATCACGTGGGCATTTTCTCAGGAATGTTTTCGAAGCGAAAGAGGAGTTAGATGTCTTTGTCTTAAATTTGAATGCAAACCTATAATTAGTGACCCAGAGGAAGTAGAACGCCATTTGAAGAGAAAGGGTTTCATTAAAAATTATTGGGTTTGGACATATAATGGAGAAGAACTGCCAAGTAGGGTACCAGAGATCAGTAATACGCATGCTTCAAGTAGTCAATCACTGATGGAACATGGGGAAAACTTTAATCTGATTAGTGAGATGGTGGGCGATGCTTTTGGTGTGAACGTGACCTATGACGAACCTAAAGATTTGGATGGGGAAGAGTTGCCGAATGAGGAAGCGCAAAGATTTTATCAATTGTTGAATTAGATGAATACGTCGTTGTTTGAGGGGTCGTCGGACTCAAAGTTATCAATGTGTGTGAGATTATTGGCTGCTAAGTCAAATTAGAATGTTTCTGATCAGTGTTTGGAATTCTTCGCAAAAATGATGCTCGAGGCGACTCCTACCAAAGACAACTTGCCTACAAGTTTTTATGATGCAAAGAGGTTGGTGTCGAAGTTGGGTTTAGAAGTAAGAACGATTGACTGTTGCATTAGTGGTTGCATGTTGTTTTATGACAATTGGTACTAATGATGAAGCGTTGGAGAAATGTAAGTTCTGTAAGAGGCCAAGATATAAAGTTCGTAGTAAAGCCATTGACCGTAAGCAAAAACGTGTAGCAGTGAAGTCCATGTTTTATCTTTCGATAATACCAAGGTTGAAAAGAATGTTTGCATCAATGCACAATGCAAGTCAAATGACATGACATCATACAAACAAAATAAGTTCAGGCACTATGCGACATCCATATGATGGCGAGGCATGGAATCACTTTGATCGCATACATACTGATTTTGCCGTATAACCTAGAAATGTGAGGCTTGGATTATGCTTTGATGGTTTTACTACATATGTCCAAGCGTCGGGAAATGGATATTCTTGTTGGCCAGTTATTGTAACCCCTTACAACCTCCCTCCTGAGATGTGCATGACAAAACCATACATGTTTTTGACCTACCTCATTCCAGGACCGTCGAGTCAAAAATCCAGAATCGAGGTGTACTTACAACCTTTAATTGATGATTTGAAGAGGTTGTAGATTGGAGAATGGACTTATGATATATCAAGTAAACAAAACTTTACTATGCGAGCTGCCTTGATGTGGACTATTAATGATTTTCCAGCATATGGCATGTTGTCTAGATGAGGTACGCATGGCAAAATGGGATGTCCGCATTCATGGGGAACACCAAGGCATTTACGTTGGAAAAAGTGGGGAAAAGTTCGTGGTTTAACTGTCACTGTAGATTTCTACCAAGAAATCATCCCTATATTAGAAACAAGACTGATTTCAAAAAAGACGAACGAGTAACAGATTTGCCTCCGCCTCGATTGTCACCAGGTGAAGTATGGAACCAAGTTTATGAACTACCAAAATTCACAGATACTGGTAAAGCATGTAGAATTCAAAGATATGGGGTCACACACAATTGGACAAAAAAAGGTATATTTTGGGACCTCCCATATTGGAAAGATAATTTGTTGCGCCATAATCTAGATGTTATGCATATCGAGAAGGATTTTTTTTATAATGTATTTAACACGGTGGTGGATGTTAAATACAAAACTAAAGACAATGAGAAGGCTAGACAAGACATGGAAATTTGGTGTAATAAAAAAGAGTTGGAGTTAAAGCGTCAACCAAATGGAAAATGATTAAAACCCAAGGCTAATTACAGTTTAACTTCCCAAGAAGCTAAAGCGGTTTGTCGATGGTTAAAAGAATTGAGAATCCCCGATGGTTATGCTTCAAATTTGGCAAGGTGTGCCGGCGTTAACACTAGGAAGTTGCATGGTATGAAAAGTCATGATTGCCATGTTTTATGGAACGATTGCTTCCAATTGCGTTCGGTTCACTACCCAATCATGTGCTTAATCGACTAACTGAAATTAGTCAATTTTTTAGAGATATTTGTGCATCATCTTTAAGAGTGGATGACATCGTTAAGTTAGACCGAAATATTCCAATCATTCTCTGTAAGTTGGAACAAGTATTTCTGCCTGGTTTTTTTGACTCTATGGAACACCTACATGTGCATCTTGCATATGAAGCTTTTCTTGGTGGCCCTATTCAATATATGTGGATGTATCTGTTTGAAAGGTTCATGGGTGATTCAAAGCGACCAGTGAAAAATAAAGCTAAAGTTGAAGGATCAATATGTGCGTATTACTTGAATCGGGAAACATCTCATTTTTACAGTCACTATTTCAATCACTTGATGTTAACTCCAATAATCATAAGGAATCTTGTAAATGTTAATGAAAGAAGTCAATTTACCTTATCAATCTTCGGGCTTCCAGGTCGTCCCTCTAGAAAGAAGGGTGTGCATTGGCTGACCCAAAAAGAAATGCAAGCTGAACATGTTCATGTCTTGATTAACTGCGTTGAAGTTAAACCATATCTTGAGTAAGTATATCCCAACTGTTTAATATTCTTTACAGTATGAATGAAAAACTTATTACCTTGAAACTTATAGCGTGTTTCTTTATAGGGAATTTAATACCTCATTTTTTCATAGCACCGGTGTACAAGCAACCTCCGATCACATACATGCTGATTTTCCAGCATGGTTCAAGGAGAAATTGTCATGCATTGTTGCACCGACTCAAGAAATACTCCATTTGAGAAACTTGTCTGAAGGCCCTATTCAAAGCGCAAATGAATGGCGCACATACTTCTTGAGCGGATATAAATTTCACACTAAGACATGGACTGAAGGGAAAAAAACCATAAACAATGGTGTATTTGTAAAAGGAGTTACTGATAGTGGTGATGATGACTTTTATGGCGTTGTTAATCTTATCTACGAGTTGGTATGCAATTACTTGGACTCGAAAAATAAAGTTGTCTTATTTTATTGCGACTGGTACGATCCATCTGTCAGAGGTACAAAAATAGATAAGACATATGGTACTGTTGAGATTCGAATGGACCAAAGGTACAAAGAGTATAACTCTTTCATAATGTCACATATTGTTAGGCAAGTTTACTATGTTCCTTATCCTTCAATTGTACCACGTAAACAAGGGTGGTTTGTTGTAATCAAAACAAAACCATTGGTTCATATTGAAACTGGCGATCTAGTGGAAGATGTTGCTTACCAAGTTGATGAAGTGGAACAAATTAATGATGTGACTGCAGTTGAACAAATTACAAGTTTGTCTGATACAATGGTTAAGGGGCATTAAGTTGATGCATCTATATTGTTGGTAGAAAATGATGTGGACGAAGAGCATGAAGAGTTTGGTTCTGAGGATAATATCACATCAGATGATGAGAACGATATGGATGAAGAGCGTGAAGATTTTGAATAAATTGTTTTTGTAATTTTACTTGATGAAACCTTGTATTGAATGTGTTAATGGGATATATATTGACGAGATTATGTTTTTTAAGATTTATTATTTGTGTTAATGAATATATATTAAATCTGTGTTCTCTGTAAATAGGTAAAATGCCACCCGATCTGATAAGGGTAAGGGTAGTGGTAGCGGTAAGAAGACCCAACATCCAAGAGTAGTAGTATGTCAGGCACCTCAGTCGCCCATGTGTCCTCCCCCGTAGAGTCAGGTAGATCCTATGTACATGACCAGTTCTCAGCCTCTCGTGACATTACTCTCCCCTCAGAAGTATCTAACTTTTATTAGCCCATATGGGGCTCCAGCTTTTATTAGCTAATCTGAGGGCCCTAGTTATCCATATCAGCAGACTGGGGGACCTAATTATCCATACCAGCAAGTACCCTTATCCTTCATGCAGTCTGAGGGATTTAGCTTTCCACCTCCCTACCACCAGGTGCCCTCGTCCTTCATGCAATATGGGGGATCTAGCTTTCCAACTCCCCCACATGTACCCGCATCCTTCACACAGTCTGGGGGATCTCACACCACACATCTCACACATGTAGCCATACAATCCACACATATACCTACGCGTGAGGATGATCATGAAGTGGCAGGTGAGGACGATCATGAGGTGGATGATGAGGAGGGAGATAATGAAGAGGAGGCTGACAATCATGATGTGGTTCATATCATTGAAGGAAGATATTATATTTTGCCCAACGGAAATTCGTAAGTTTTAAATTTTTATTTAAGTATACATGTTTCCATTTTTTATATTAACTTATATTTCATACTAATTTAAATTATTGATGTTTAGTTTCGAGCCGAGTCGGACTGCTGCCCAGTATATAAGTTATGTAATTCAGCAAAAGTATAAAAAACCTTGGAAGAGATTTAGAGACGTTGATGGGGATGAAAAAGAAGCTTGGTTTAATTTATTTAAGGTATAATTAATTTATTTTTGTTAAGTTATGTAATTTATTTGTTAACTTATTTTTGTTTAAATTACTTTTTTATTATAATTATCTAACTATTTTATTTGAATGTCTTACAGCATTGTAGGAAAAGTGTACGTGGGAAAAAATGAATGAGAAACAGGTTAAAAAAAATTATTTTGGCAGAACATCAGTTTGACTTTCTGACATGCTACGACGTGCTAGACTCCGTTGGGAACGTGAAAATATTCGTCTCAAGTAGATAGGCAAAGAAGTATTCGACGAACTTCTTATTTATCGGGATAGAGTTGGTTTTAAGGAAAGATCTGAAAAAGCAAAGAAAATGAGAGCATCTGAAAAAGGGGGTAACCTTAATGCAGTTGGAAGTATAAGTGTTGCCGAACATGCTCGACGCATGGTAATTATTACTACTATTTTAAGTTATATTATGATTTATTATATATTTTTAATTAAAGTTAATTTTATTATTTAGGAAAAGAGTTTGAGGAGACCACCACTCATGAGGGAGCTGGTTGTAAAGACTAGAATAAAAAAATCGGGGGAATTTGTTGACGAACGCACAAAAAAACCTTTGGTAAGTCATTTTATTTTATTTAAATTGTTTATATTTTTTTTTATTTAATGAAAATTTTGTGACGTGATTTTCATGTGGCAACTGAGATATTGTGGCGTGAAAATCACGTGGCTATATCTATTATTTAATTTAACTTAAATTGTTTAAGCTATATTTAACTTAATTTTTTTATTGTATGTGTAAGAGGATTATCAGACATTGCTCACACAATTTTTGGTAGAAAATCCTCAATATACTCCGAGAGGTTCCGATCCGCTTAATCCACGAGTGTATTTTTATATTTGAGGTTTAATAACTAGCGGAAAGGGACCTAATGGGTGTTTATTTGGTGCTGGAACTTTGGCCGGCGGTATGAGAAAAGGGGATTGAACTTTAGTTCAAAGAGTTAGAGATGGTGAAGGAACGTCACATCCACCACAATTGACACCCGAAATGCTAGAAACAGTAAGACAACTGACGCTAACTGAGGCGAGACGCGAGTCGGCGCAACGTGAGGCGGCACTAAAGGCCCAAATGGAGGAGCAACAACGTCAAATAGAGGCAATGAAGAAGAGGCAAGCTGATATGGAGGAGATGATGCGTCAATTTATGCAATCACAAGGTGGCGGTAATCAAGCGTTTGTTGGAAATGAAGGAGTTGGTGGTCAACAACAGATGGATGACGAGGATGACGATGATTTTGACCTTGACGAATTTCCCGATCCGAAGGATTTATTTTAATTTTAAATTTTTATTTTTGTAAAATGTTAATTACATTTTAGTATATTATAAACTTTTTATTTAAAATTTTATTATTAATTTTGGTATTTATTTATATTTATTAGTTTTGGTATTAATTATATTTATTAATTTTTCAATTTAAAATATTATTAAAAAAATTATTATTAATTTTATATTTAAAAATAATTAAAATACATATTATTTATTAATTTTATTATTAATTTTAATATATTAAAACGTGTAACAAATTATTAATTAATTTTATTATTTATTTTATATTTAAAAATAATTAAAAAACAAATTATTCAATTTATTAAAATATAATAAAACAATACAATTTTTTATTTAAAAAAAAAGCATTTAGCCACGTGATATTCACGCCGCAACTAGCCACGTAAATATCACGTCGCAACTTGCCATATGAATATCACGTCAGAATTTGCCACTGAAAATCACGTGGCAACGTTCTTACACATTTTTGTGAAGATTGTTGCGAAGTGAAAATCACGTGGCAAAGTTACGATGTGATGATGTGATTTTCATGTGGCAACAGAGTTGCCATACGTGCTCCTGCCGCGTGAATGATTACATCGCTAAAAACTTGTTGTGACGTGATTTTTTACGTTGTAACGTAAATATCACGTGGCAACAAGCAGTTTTTTTGTAGTGTGAGTCATAAAATTTCACATTGTCTAACAAAATGAGTTTAATTCGCAACGAGCATAACAAATACTAAAACACTAAGATAATAGATTACACATTCTTAAACAAATATGAATAAAAATGTTAAACTTCAAGAAGCTTATAAATTAGGCATGGCAACGGGGCGGGTCGGAGTTTTTACCTCCCCCAAACCCGAATCCCCAAACAATCCCCGTTCCCCGCCCCAAACCCAATCGGGGATGGAGAATTAAAACCCAAACCCGTCCCAAACGGGTTCGGGTATCCCCTCCCCGCCACTATCCATTTAGTAAAATTAATTTTTTAATAAAAATGTTTGTCTTTTCCAAAATCAAATTAGATTACAAATAATAAAATAAAAAAAAGGCAATTTCTTAATGCACCACCCAAGTTTCTTAGGCACCACGTGAAATTATTTTTTTGCCCCTCTATTCCGAATGTGCACATCCGGACGCACCAAATTTTTAAAAATCGTAGAGATTTTCCGGATATGCATATCCGGAAAGAATTCTGATGTGCACATCCGGAAGTATTTCTTATTAGTTCGCGCCAGACGTTCTTCCCCCCTCATTATTCACCTTTCCATTTCCAAAATCTCTCAAACTCTCAAATTTTCAATCACCACAAATCTCGATTTTTTCCACTCGAGTTCGGCACAGAGCAACTGCTACAACGATCAACACACTCCAAATCCTCCGTATCACATTTTAATCGGTAAGTTTTCAAATTTTAGAGTTTCGGAGTAATTTTCGAGTAATCGATTTAGAGTAGACATTTAGGTGTAGAAATTGTTAGGTTGTATGAATAACATAGGTTAGAGACAATGTAGGTCATTTTTACTGCTTCAAACGGACGATCAGGGCATAAAAATGCCCTTTTGGTTGTTACAGTGGCCATGGCTGCCGTTTTTAAACTTCAAAATACGTACCAGATGTACAGATCCGGAAATATTGAAACGTTTAGTGTTTTCGGATGTGCACATCCGAAAATACCCAACGTTTAAAATTCTGCGTCCTTCCGGATATGCACATCCGGGAATACCTAACGTTTAAAATTCTGAGTCCTTCCGGATGTGCACATCCGGAAGACTATTTTTTTTCCTTTTTTAATTTTGCTTGTTTGTTTGTTTTTGTTTAATTATTTTTAAACAAAATTTAATTTATTTATTATGCTTTGCAGATTAGATGGCTGGCAGAGACGATCGTACCATACATGGACGGACAACTCAGCACGCATCTTCCGACGTGAGCGGATGCAGTCTACAGCCGAGGCTTCCGACGTAGAGGGAGTTGGGGTAGCCCCTACAGCTGAGGGACATCCTACACCACAGCCATCCACATCACAGGTTCAGGCCATTCACTCATCAACCGCCGATTCTACATCTCGGAGGTGTCGGGATTCTACTGCTAGTTCATCAGGGTCCCAGCCCGCACGCAGGCGTCGTCGGGAGACTACAGCTCCATCAGCTGCTCCTCCTCGTTCCCCTGTTGCTGTTCCTGTTCCAGAGGGTGCTCACCCAACACATGAGGGTGTTGACGATGATGACGATTTCGATGAGCTGGGCGGTTACCCCGGGGGACCGTCTAATATGTCCCTACTCGCGGGGTACTCTGAGCATACTGCCAGATTTGTCTGGCTAGGACAGGTAACCTTTCTCGGTTTATTTATAGAATTGTATTCGTTGAAAATATGTTCATTTGTAACATTGTTTTATTTGGAAATTTCCAGGATAAGGATTCACAGAAGTTCTATAACCATGGGGGCAAGGTTATGGACACGATTGAGATGCTGCCAGAGGCGAGTGGTTCACGTCTGCACTTGCGGAATCTGGTCTTGGAGGCCTGTCTAGGATTGGGTATTCCCAGATCCAGTACGGTATCCTGATGGCATTTGTTGAGAGATGGCACCCTGAGACATCCTCATTCCATCTACCGTATGGCGAGATCACGATCACGCTAGACGACATCTCGTGCCTCTTACATCTACCAATCACGGGTACCCTTCTGAGTCACGGTAGGATGACGAAGGCGGACGACATAGAGTTGTTGGTTACAGAGCTTGGGGCTAGCCCAGAGAAGGCACATGCGGAGATGCACCAGTTGAGGGGTGCACACGTCCGGTTCTCATTTTTGATGAATAGATTTACTGAGGCGCTTGCAGAGGCAGGACGGGCAGATGGTGATCCAGCTGAGGTGGCGATCCACAGGACGCGTGCCCTAAGGTGCTACTACTTGTTTTTGCTAGGCACGCAGGTGTTTGTGGACACCAGCGCCTATTATGTTGATATCGTCTACCTCAGGTACCTTTCGGATCAGACAGAGATCCATAGGTACAACTGGGGGGCGGCTGCGCTGGCATTCACCTATTCCAGGCTCTCTGATGGTTGCCGTTGGGCAGCCAAGACTGTGGCAGGCAGCTGTACGCTATACGTGGTAACAATCTAATATTCTAAGTGATTTTTTCATTTCTTTTCTTTCTGTTTTCATTATAATGTTTGACACCCATGTTATGTTTTCCATTTCAAGCGTGGATTTTACAGCACTTTCCCTATATTACTGGTTGAGGGAGTGCCCAGGGGTACACTGAGGATATGCCACGTGCTGCTGCATTTGTCCTGCTCAGAGGGAACCAGGCGCCGGACCCCTTCAGAGTGTATCTAGATCGGATGGCTGCTGAGGACGTTTTGTATTGCCCATATGCCGCTCACCGTGTGACGCGCCCGTTCGATGAGGTTTGTTTGTTCTCAGGATGGTTGGCATGCAGTTCGACCGTTACTGTCCGATACCTGCCAGAGCGCGTCTTGCGTCAGTTCGGTTACACGCAGACGATCCCCAGGATGCCTCATGAGTCTGCTCCTCTAGGCTTGACCCGCAGGCAGATAGATGAGCTATATGCTGACTACCAGTCCCACTTGGTACCAGAGGAGGCTCGGGCGACCAGAGCGGAGACAGACTAGAGTGTTGCTGCCGGGTACATCGTGTGGTTCTACACTGTCTCACACCCATGCATGGTGCCCACTGCTGAGGGATCGCCACCCAGACCTGCTCATCAGGATATATAAGAGGAGCGACAGTCTCAGCTGTACCACACTCAGGATGTCCTACCACGCTGTCGTCAGATAGAGTAGATAGCGCAGCAGGCCATTGCGGACGGTCACCTCCCTGAGGGCTCTGGTGCCAGACTTGTCGTGGACAGGATTATTGCGATTGCTCAGGGGGCACTTCAGTACCGCAGACATCGATCCAGGATGGCGGGTAGGGGCAGAGGAGCAGGGGAGCCAGGAGAGATCCTTCGCCATACGCAGTAGTTTTTTGTTTGATGTATTATATTTATATTAGATGTATGCACTGTATTTTGACAGAGATTTATTATATATATATATATATATATATATATATATATATATATATATATATATATATATCATTTTATTTTATATATGGATGTTGTCCAATGTATATTAAATTGCGACGATTTATTAACATATGCGACCAAGCAAAAAAACCGATTTTTAAAAAAAAAAATAATGTTCTGCCTTTTTCCGGATCTGCAGATCAGGAATGTTTTCGGATGTGCACTTCCGGAAAGAATCAACGTTTTTAAAAAAATTGGTGCGTCCGGATGTGCACATCCGAAATCAGGGGGCAAAACCGAAAATTCAGATGATGCCTAAGAAACAAGGGTGGTGTGATAAGAATTTGCCTTAAATAAATCTCAAAAAAAATCTTACATACATTTGAAATATGTTAAATAAATAAAACAAATCAAAATATCAAAACATTGGCCACATATTTAATATTCTAAATTAACAAAATTAAATAATAATGTACATAATATAATAAACGGGGCGGGTTTGGGGACGGGTTCGGGGTGGGTACTAGTGTCCCCATTACCCGACCTGTCCCCATATTTTTTAATCGGGAAAAACCTAAACTCAAATCCAAATCCAGTCAAAACGGGTTTTTCCCGTCAACTTTGAGGCGGGTTCTGGTGGATACCCGTGGGTATGAGTTTTGTTGCCATGTCTATTAAAAATGACTCAATCTTAACAAATGACTAATGATGTGTAACAGAATAATGTTGGAAGGGCAAAAAGGGCAAGACATGCATTCAACTTTTGAAGGATTGATAGTGGATGTCCTAATCCCTAAACCAATGGCCCTATAAAACAAAATTATTGTTTCACACGAGTCCTTTTCCCTTTCCTCTTTTTTTTCCTTATTTTCCCTTTCCACTTTTTTTCCCTTTCCATTTTTTAATACTATATATAGTCTACGACGACAGCTAGCCATAGCATTCAGTAACCACTATCCTCTTGTTTTTCTCTTTCCCACTTCAATCAACACAAAAATGAGTGTGCATAAAGCGTATACTGGACTTATGAGTTTGGAGTTGGGTTCCATTGGAATTAAGTATCAAGGCTCAAACACCAACCCATTTCAACCATCATCCCCAACCTTTTTCCTCTTTTTGATAGCTCTACTTTGTCATGCTGTTACAACCATGGCTGACTTGACCTTCCCAACTACTATGATCATGTTCCACTTCACTGGTGTTGTTGGATGTGAGACGCTTCTTTGGATTCTCCTTCCTGAATTCTGGAAATGGTATATCATTAACATATTCCTTTTACTAGTTACTTCCTTCTGTTTCATTAGCTCCATCAGTAGTAGCTTCACTAAACTCCTATCTCCAACACATTCAAATGTGGAACCGCAAGAAGGGCAGGTGTAACATTTGTAACCTGTGAATGTGAAAAAGTAGATGCTATGTGGCTTTATTTGTTATATGTAATGCAATTCTGTTTTTCCCCATATTAATCACCATAATCTTGTGTATGCTTGAATCGTTAGTTTAATATATCAAAAATCAATGTAAAAGTGCCATCTTTTTAATGCTGTCTATTTATGTCTATTTTTATTTGTGAATTTCAATTTAAGCCTAACTCAACAGAATATAGGCACCTCATAGAATGATATAGGATTGTGTAGGCCATATCACATTTGCTGCAAGCACCTCATAGAAATGTCCATCTTTACAATTAAATGGACTCTCTGCTAAAGTTCAATGCTGCAAATCACAAATATAGTAATGACTATGAATACTTTTAATCCTTTGGTCCAGCACATAACAGAAATGCAATATATCCCTCACCCTGAAAATTCTCGATCATATTAGATATCACTGAATAGATTGATCGATCCAAATGGCTTGACAGCGTCGAAGATTTTCAATTCCATCAGTCATTTTGGAATTTCTGTAATTTAGGAGACTAGATTATATGATAAGTCATTTTTTTCCTTACCAGCTTCTCATTCACTATTCGGCTCATTTTTCATGTATTTTTTGCTATTCATGTTTTTCTTTTCTCACAATTTAGGGATTTAATAATTGGTTTGTCTCTGTTCTTGTTGAGCTTGAAGAATTAGATTTCACTACAAGGGTTTCGAAAAAAATGAGCGTGCATAAAGCGTATACCATTCTTATGAGTTTGGAGTTGGGTTCCATTGGAATTAAATATCAAGGCTCAAACACCAACCCATTTCAACCATCATCCCCAACCTTTTTCCTCTTTTTGATAGCTCTACTTTGTCATGCTGTTACAACCATGGCTGACTTGACCTTCCCAACTACTATGATCATGTTCCACTTCACTGGTGTTGTTGGATGTGAGACACTTTTGTGGATTCTCCTTCCTGAATTCTGGAAATGGTATATCATTAACATTTTCCTTTTACTAGTTACTTCCTTCTGTTTCTTTAACTCCATCTGTAGTAGCTTCACTAAACTCCTTTTTCCAACACATTCAAATGTTATTCAGCCTCCAAATGTGGAACCGCAAGAAGGTCAGGTGTAACATTCGTAACCTGTGAATGTGAAAAAGTAGATGCTATGTGGCTTCATTTGTTTTATGTAATGCAATTCTGTTTTTCCCCATATTATTCACCATAATCATGTGTATGTTTGAATCGTTAATTTTATATATCAAAAATCAATGTAAAAGTGCCATCTTTTTAATGCTGTCTATTTATGTCTATTTTTATTTGTGAATTTCAATTTAATCCTGACTCAACAGAATATAGGCACCTCATAGAACGATATAGATTGTGTAGGCCATATAACATTTGCTGCAAGCACCTCATAGAAATGGACTCTCTGCTAAACTGTTAATTGAAAAACACCCTTTTTACTTAGCATTTGATGGATAAGAATAATATGCAATTTTTAAGTTTGAGGATTGTGTGGAAGCCCCTTGTAAACACCATTATAGATTTCGCAAAAAAATGGCAAGGAATAAGGCAATTTGGTCCAGCACTGAGCAGAATTTCAATATATCACTGAGTAGATTGATCGATCCAAATGGCTTGACAGTGTTGAAGATTTTCAATTCCATCAGTCATTTTGGAATTTCTGTAATTTAGGAGACTAGATTGTATAAGTCATTTTTTTCCTTACCAGCTTCTCATTCACTATTCGGCTCATTTTTCATGTATTTTTTGTTATTCATGTTTTTCTTTTCTCATAATTTAGGGATTTAATAATTGGTTTGTCACTGTTATTGTTGAGATTGAAGAATTTAGATTTCACTACAAGGGTTTCGAAAAATGGCAGTTGATATATGTATTATTTGCAGATTTCAGCAAACATTAGGCAATATCATACAACCTGTTTTTCTCGTATCGCTAGAATGATTTGTGGTCTCTGTGCACCCAAAGTAAGATTTTGCTGCATTTAGTTTCTGACTTTTCAATATGTATGTGCTCTCAAATTTGAAATTGGCAAGGACTTTTCATGTTGTTTGTTCCCTTTATGATTAGTTTCCGGATTTCTCTTTTGCATATAATAATGTTGTTTTTCATGTTTGTTTCCATTTGCTCTAGTATTGTTGAAATACTGTGTACCCTAGAGCTTGTTTTAACTTACAAGTTTACAACCAACATTTATCAAATAACTATGCTTGTTTTGTTTTCTTTCTTGAAAGATCAAAAGTTTTATATGATTAGCAAGCAACTCATATTGGGATTGTAATTTAAGTATGCAGGCAACAAATTCATATTAGGTGATTTCGCTGACAACTATGTAGCACACAGATCCAGAAGTAGTTTGCTCAATGACCCTGTCTGTATTAGCTAGCCGTTCGCCTCATGCTTATCTTGCCCGATGCAACTTCTCAAAGATGAGTTTTCTAACTTGATCTAAATGTTGTTAGTGATCACATCCAGTTTTATTATCCTTTTTTATTTGCAAGTGTAGAAAAATATATGAGTGATAATTTTTGTTATTTTATTATGAAGAGAAAAGGACTCCTTTTATAGGAGAAAAAATACAAAATTAACTCCTTTATTTTAGGAGTAATATAATGACACTTAAACAAGAAAATAAATAGTATTAAATAAAAAATATTTCAACACCCCCCCTCAAGTTGGTGCATAGATGTCAATCATGTCCAACTTGCTAATTAAGTATTCAAATGTTGATTTTCCCAAGCTTTTGGTCAATATATCAGCGGTTTGTTGATTGGAAGGGATAAATGGCAAGCAGAGAGTACCAGAGTCTAGCTTTTCTTTGATGAAATGACGATCGATCTCGATATGTTTAGTACGATCATGTTGAACCGGATTATGAGCTATGCTTATAGCTGTCTTGTTGTCACAGTACAATTTCAATGGGAGTTCTACCTCTATCTTCAATTCTTTAAGGACTCTGAGAATCCACATACCTTCACAAATTCCTTGAGCCATTGCTCTAAACTCAGCTTCAACACTACTTCTTGCAACTACTCCTTGTTTTTTGCTTCTCCAAGTCACTAGGTTCCCCCACACATATGTGCGATAACCTGAAGTTGATTTTCTATCAATAATGGACCCTGCCCAATCTGCATCAGTGAATATTGCCACATTTTTATCATTGGTCTTCTTGAAGAATAACCCTTTTCCAGGAGTTGCTTTTAAGTATCTCAAGATTCTGTTCACAGCTTCAAGGTGTTCTTCATATGGTGCATGCATGAATTGACTCACAACACTAACAGAGAAAGCAATGTCAGGACGAGTATGAGCCAAATATATTAATTTTCCAACCAACCTCTGATATCTTCCAGTGTCAACTGGTGTGTCCCCTTTCTCCCAAAGTTTGGCACTTTGGTCCATTGGTGTGTCAGTAGGCTTACAACCACTCATACCTGTCTCTTGTAGGAGATCAAGAACATATTTTCTCTGAGAAACAACAATTCCTTTCTTTGACCTTGCTACTTCCATGCCAAGGAAATACTTGAGGGGACCCAAGTCTTTGATTTCAAAATCTGCTGCTAAGTTTCTTTTTAATCTCTCCATTTCTATCTCATCATTACCTATAAGAATAATATCATCAACATAGACTATCAAAACAATTATCATTCCATTTTGACCTGACTTTGTGAATAAAGTATGATCTGCCTGTCCTTGAGTATATTCCTGTTTCTTCACAGACTGAGTAAACTTTTCAAACCAAGCTCTCGGAGATTGTTTCAACCCGTACAAGGACTTCTTTAGTTTACACACATGTGACCCAAAGGTTTCTTCAAAACCTGGAGGACAATCCATATATACGTCTTCTTCTAAATCACCATTGAGAAAGGCATTTTTGACATCTAGCTGATGGAGAGGCCAGTCTAAGTTAGCAGCAAGGGATAAGAGTATTCTGATTGTGTTCAGCTTTGCAACAGGAGCAAAGGTCTCTGAGTAATCTATGCCATAGGTCTGAGTGAATCCTTTTGCAACCAATTGAGCTTTGTAGCTTCCGATTGATCCATCAGAATTGTACTTTATTGTGAACACCCACTTACATCCCACAGTTCTTTTACCTGCCGGCAGAGTTGTGGTACTCCAAGTTTTATTCTTTTCAAGAGCTTTAATCTCCTCAAAAACAACTTCCTTCCACTTTGGAATTTCTAGAGCCTCCTGTACATTCTTAGGAATTTTGACACTAGATAGATTAGAAGTAAATGCAGCAAAAGAGGGAGACAAGTTTGAATATGATACAAAGTTAGACAAGGGGTGCCTAGTACATGGCCTACCTGGCTTCCTAAAGGCTATGGGAACATTAAGATCAGTATATTGTTTCCTAAGTTCTATGGGGACATCAAGGTCGGTATATAGAGAATTAGGATCAAGGAGAGATTTACCTGTCTGAGTAGGTTGACTTTCACTCGATTCAGATTCTTGGCTGAGCTGAGGAATAGGGTCCTACTACTTGATCATTGTTTCTTCTGTTATAAATTTTGCCTTTCCAAATTGGATTTCCTTCCTCAAATCTATTTTCTGTTTCGTTATAAGGATCTTTATCTGGTGCATTTTGATTAATTTCAGAAAAGACATTTGTTTGATCTTTATTTTGATTTGTTGCCTCAGATTTTGATTGATCCTTACTCACGGAAGGAGTAGGTTCATCTAATTTTTTCAAGGCATTTTCTTTAGGTGCAGATGTACAAGAATCAGAATTATGTGATATATACACATCTTCTGAGATAATTAAGTTTTCAAACAATTCAGGAGAATCTTCATTTGTTTTCCCCCCACTGAAGATGATCATTACCAAAAAAAGGTTTGTTTTCAAAAAAAGTAACATCCATTGTTACAAATATTTTCTTGGTATTGGGATCAAAACATTTATAACCGTTTTGAGAAGATGAATACCCAATAAAAACACATTTGATTGCACGGGGTTCAAGTTTACCAAGATGCTTATGTTCGTGAACAAAAGCTGTGCATCCAAATATTTTAAGTGGTAAATCAGATGGAACGAAAGCAATTGGAAAATATTTCAAGAAACTTTGCAAAGGAGTTTGAAATTTCAAAACACGAGATGGCATACGGTTTATCAAATGTGCAGCTGTCAAGACAGCTTCACCCCATAAATATTTAGGGACACTGGTAGAGAAGAGTAGTGCTCGTGCAACTTCAAGAAGGTGCCGATTTTTCCTCTCTGCAATCCCATTTTGTTGGGTTGAGTTAACACATGAACTTTGATGCACAATTTCATTTTCAAGGAAAAAATTTCCAACAATTTTATTAAAAAATTCAGTACCATTGTCAGATCTAAACACCTGTACTTGGGTGTTAAACTGTGTCTGCACCAATTTACAAAAGTTTTGAATTATTTGACCTACCTCAGATTTTTCTTTCAACAAGTATACCCAACAAAGTCTAGTATGATCATCTGTGAAAGTGATAAACCATTTTTTGTTGGATAAAGTACTTGTTCGATTAGGCCCCCAAACATCACTATGAATCATTGAAAAAGGTTTTGAAGGTTTATAAGATTGAATTGGAAAAGAACTTCGATGATGTTTAGCAAACTCACAAACCTCACATTGAAGTGAAGAAATGTCTTGTTCAACAAAAAGTTTAGGAAACAATGAACTTAAATATTTAAAACTAGGGTGGCCTAACCTTAAATGCCACAACATAATATCATCCTTATTATTTGAAACCAAAAAGGATTTAACAGAAGAAAAACTTATTGGTCCAAATTGATGTCTGATTTTTTGTTCATCTTCCAAGTAGTAGAGTCCACCACTTTCCTCAGCAGTGCCAATCACCCTCCCCGAGATCAAATCCTGAAATACACAATGAGTCAAAGAAATGAGCTTGACAGTTTTTATTTGTGGTTAGCTTACTGACAGATAATAAGTTGCTAGACAAATTTGGGACATGTAACACATCTTGGATGGTTAGTAAGGGAGACAAAACAATAGAACCTTTTCCTGCCACGGCTGAAAGAGAGCCATCAGCTATTTTAATTTTGGAATTGCCTGCACATGGTTTATATGAAGAAAACAAACTAGATTCACCGGTCATATGATCGGTGGCTCCAGAGTCAACGATCCATGTACGATTAGGAATGACACTAAGATGGGCTGATTTTGGGAAGTTACCTTTCTGGGCTATGGAACACGAAGGTGTTTGAGACTTGAGGAGTTTGTACATTTGGTCTAGTTGTTCCTTAGTGAATGGAAATGCATTTGGGGAGGATTGTGGCTCTTGATCAGAAGTTGCTTGAAGTGCACGGCCCTCACCCTTCTTTTTCCAATTAGAAGGTCTTCCATGAATTTTCCAACAAGTCTCACGTGTGTGATAATAACGTTCGCAATGATCACACCAGGGTTTACCATCTTTCTTACCATTTTTCTTGTTGTCTTTATTGAAGTTGTTTGTGACAAGGGCAGAACCATCAGTTGCTGATTTTGATTTTCCCATCATCACTCTTTGTCTAGCCTCCTCCCTTCTGATTTCTGAAAAGGTTTCTCGGATAGTTGGCAGTGGATTATTTCCAAGAATTCTACCTCTTACTTCATCGAGTTCCTTGTTGAGACCAGCAAGAAAAATAAAGACACGGTCGTTCTCTTGCGCCTTAATAAACTGAACACTGTCTTCAGTACACCTCCAGTTATAATCATAGCACTGATCCAACTCTTGCCAAAGGGCCATCAATTCATTATAGTAGGTAGTGACATCCATGTCATTCTGCTTTAAATTCCATAACTTTGATTTTAGATCATAAATTTGAGAGAAACTTTTAATATCAGAGTAAGACAGTTTTACAGCCTCCCAAACATCTTTTGCCGTAGGCAGATACATGTATGTTTTTCTCATACCTACGTCCATAGTATTAATAAGCCAGGCAATAATAGAAGAGTTTTCAGATTTCCAGAACCTGTAATTAGAATGTGTTGTTGCAGGCATCGGAACATCACCCGTAAGAAAACCCAACTTCCCTTTGCCTTCTAGAATAAGTCGAACAGTTTGGGACCATTCAGCGTAGTTTGAGCCATCTAGTTTCTGAACATTAACCTGAAGAGAGTTATTTTGACCTCCACCTCTAGAGTTACTGTAACCACCATCAAATGGGTAGCCATAACCGGACCCAAAAAGGTTGTTATTGGGATCACCTCTGCCATAACCGAACCCACCGTTAAAATTATTGTTTGTCATGAACCTGGGCATTTCTGGCATGGTAAATCCACTTCCTCCGCCGGAATTGTTGCTGGTGCCGCCAGAATTGACGTTGGCGCCGCTGTCGGAATTGTTGTTGGCGCCGACGCCGCCGCCTCCACGACCACCTCCGGAATTGTTGTTGGCACCGCCGCCTCCACGACCACCTCCGGAATGAGGTGATGTTTGGTTAGGGTCCACCATAGTTTGGATCGGTCGGGTCGGATAAAAGAACGGGTCGTCAGAAATTTTTTTAAAGCTTTACAGTATCACCCAAGCCCTAACAGAGCTCTTGATACCATGTAGAAAAATATATGGGTGATAATTTTTGTTATTTTATTATGAAGAGAAAATGGCTCCTTTTATAGGAGAAAAAATACAAAATTAACTCCTTTATTTTAGGAGTAATATAATGACACTTAAACAAGAAAATAAATAGCATTAAATAAAAAATATTTCAACAGAAAGCTATATAGTTATATATTTGTAAAAACTCACAATAGGGAGATAAGGGACTAGCCCTCATCAGGCGCGCGCCTCAAAATATTTCACCTAGGTATGATCCCCACTCCGTAGGTGGCTCACCTTGAGGGGAAATGTGGATGCTGACGTGTACATAGTCCATAACCACACGTGGAAGAAGTCATGCCCACGATTCTCTAAAAAATAGGCCGTCAACAGGTTCTCTAGTTAAGGTTGAGCGGTTACTACTCAGGATTTCCCAAATTCAAGCCGATCTGCCTCTATAAATATCGCATCCTTAGGGTTGAGAGGACAACCAATTATTCACCGAAAACACCCTCGTGAGCTTGCTTAAACTTCACAAAAGCACCTCCAAAATAGGGCTTCTCACCACTGTGTTCCCTTTATGATTAGTTTCCATTTTTGCCTTTTGCATATGATGATGTTGTTTTTTATGTTTGTTTCCATTTGCTCAAGTGTTGTTCAAAGACTGTGTATACTAGAGCTTGTTTTAAGTTACAACTAACATTTACTGAATAACTTGTTTTGTTTTCTTTCTTGAAAGATCAAAAGTTTTATATAATTAGCAAGTATCTCGTTTTGGGATTGTAATTCTAATGTGCAGGCAACAGATACATATTCGGTGATTTGACTGACATCTACACAAAGAACCAGAGGCAGTTTGCTCAATGACTCTGTATATGCTTATACTATTGTGATAACCTTCCACCTGGGTTCAATTAAAATTAAATATCAAAGTTTAAACACCAATCCATTCCAACAATTATCACCAATTATCTTGCTCTTTTTGACTTAATTAGTTTGTCATTAGCGTTGAATTAAACTTTTGAAAAACAACCTTTTCACTAAGCATGTGTCAATTGGCCGTGTATTTGGTGGATTACCCTAATATGCTATGTGGAAGCTAAACAGATAGCCCAATCCAAGCCCATGCACCTTCTAAAATGCAATATGGATTTCACCATATGAAAAGAGATTGTGAAATTTCGTCCGGTAATTAATGAAACTCCATTATAATAATTGATTTGTTACTGTTCTTGATGAGCATGAAGAATTGAAAATTCATTGCAACTATTTCGAAAAGTTGTAGTTAATTCATGTATTATTTGCAGAGTTCAGCAAACATCAAGCAATATTATGGAACCTGTTTTTCGCGTATAGCTGGAATGATTCTTTTTGGCTGTCTCTTTGAACTCAAAGTAAGATTTTTCTGTATTTAGTTTGGACTTTTCAACTTGTATGTGCTCTCATATTTGAAATTAGTAAAGACTTTTCATGTTGTTTGTTACCTTTATATTAGTTTCCAGATTTGTCTTTTGCATATGATAATGTTTTTCATGTTTGTTTCCATTTACTCTAGTGTTATTAAAATACTATACACATTATTCACATTTAATGGGATGCTTTTAAGTTACAATTAGCATTTACTGAATAACTATGCTTGCTTTCTTTCTGGAAAGATCCGAAGTTTTAAGATGATTAGTAATTGTTTTTTATAACACTTGTTGTGAGATTGTTCTTCATGTGTGCAGGCAACAGATTCAATTCTGCTCAGTGACACTGTTTTCATCAGCTAAGCCCGCCACCTCATACTTGTGTTCCCTGCTGCAATTTCTCTAAGGTTGGTTTTCTTACTTTATCTAAATGTTATTACTCATTACATTGAATTTCATTATTTTAAAAAATCTTCTTCATTTTTACTGAATTTTGTAGTGAATCTGTGTGACCAGTTAGTTATTCTTCTAGGGATTCTAAGATCATGGCTTTTAGAACGAATCTAAGTATTTGGCTCATGTTTAAAATCTTTCCTTTATACTGAATATGTTTGAGTTTGAGGATTGTGAAGCTAGTATTAGGCCATTTGGTCCAGCACCTAAAACAGAGTTTCAATATATCCCTGAATCTGAAAATTCCCGATCATATTGTATATCATTGACTAGATTGATCGATCCAAAAGGCCTGACACTGTTGAAGATTTTCAAATCCATAAGACATTGTGGAATTTTCGTAATTTAGGACACTAGATTGTATAACCAGTCATTTTTTCCTTACCAGCTTCTCATTATATGATCATTTTTCATGTAATTTTTGCAGTTCATTTTTACCAAAGTTTATCAGAAATCGCTTTGACTTTCCAATCAGTTATTCTTCCATAGATTCTAAGCTAATGGCTTATAAGATGAAGTGAAATATTTGGCTCATGTTCAAAGCTAAATAATTGGAGCTGGACAATATGATTAGGAATGACTACTAAATCTCAAACAGTTTTCTTGTAAAGCTTTGTTAAATGGCAATGATTGTCTATTTGATTTGTAGGAACCAAGCTGTTATTTCTTAAATGGAAATGATTGAAAGGAATCTAAAACATAATTTGTAGTTCACTTTGTTTCTTGCTGCTACAGCTAATCTCTGCACATTTTCATTTATGCTTCTTGACATCTGTAAAAGAAAATGTTTTATAATTCTGTTTTAAATTACTTTTGTGTTTATTACAAAATATTGCTTTCCTTTTTGTTTTATGTACCCTTAGTTGATCATTGAAATGTTAAACAAGGTTCCATTGTTCCTTCTATACTCATTTATTTTTTGCAGGAACTTTAATTACTGGAAACATATAAATGAAAACCTTGGTGACTAAGTTCTAACTGACAGCAATTTGCATGCCTAAAGGGAACATGAAATACTAGTTTCTAAACCTCAAGATGATATAACCAGAAGCAGCAAGAATTCCGGAAAAGAATATAGGAGGGAGAATGAGGTAGATAAACACAAGCAGAAAATCTTCTAAATATTATACTGACTACTGTTTTTTCTTTCTTCCGTGTAATATGCATTTCCTTTTACTGCACAGTTTATGATTTGTGTTTGATTTTCTGCGATTCGCATAGTTATTTGATTTTATAGGTCCTAGTTCTCAGGATCAGACCTTAAGCAACTGTTCTGAGGATGAATGCAATTATTCTCATGAGCTACATCTTCAAGTTTGAGCCAGAACTTTCAACAGCACCGAGTTCAAGTGGCAAATCAAGACATAGTAGACGTTCCACTACTGAATCAAGTTGTAATTTCTAATAATCTAGTTTAATGCTTTGAATGAATAATGATATTCATGGTATAATTTAATATAATGTTAAAGTTATTTAGAGACTGGTTTATTGAATTAAGATTAGTTTTTCAAGACAAAATGTCAGTTTTAAACCAGTTTCAGCACTAAAACTGATATCCAAAACCTGTTTACAACACCAATTTCATAAAGAAAATTGAAGTCAGAAAGAATGTTAGATAGATAAAATAGATAAGGTAGAAATATTTGCTCCAAGGTTTATGTCTCTTACAACTGACCTCATAATTTTGCACTTCGTATTTTTCATATGTAAGCATTGCTCATGCTTATATAACATCATGAAGGTTTTCAAAATCTTTGTGATTACTTAGTACTGTTGAACATCATGACAAGAGTATTATATCACAAGATAGAAAAACTATAATGTAACTACCTTTAACTAACTTTTAGTTAATTAGGAAGTTGTTAGTAGCAGTAGTTAGACATTACTTGCTATATAAGCAACTTTCACTCTTGTAATTGCTATGATGATGAGGAATAAACAATTCTGCACACTTCTTTTCTCCTGATCCATTCTTCTTCTTTCTTTCAATGTGCATGAAGCTTAACATGGTATCATCGACCTGTGCTTAAGCCTATATCGCTGCTCAACTCATCTCATCCACCTTGCAACTCTTTCAGTTTTCTCTAATTCATCTTCTTTCTTCTTTCACTCTGCAACGATGTCACTTGCAAACTCTGCAAGTTCTGCAGAAAGCATTCATGGCGCCTCTCCATTCAATGCCACCAACAAAAGTTATCAAAATGATACACTCAACTCTTATTTCATGCATCCAAACAAAAATCCGGCGCTGGTTCTTGTTACTCCATTACTCTCCCCAAATAATACCATTATTGGTCAATATCCATGACTATGACTCTTTGATCCAAGAACAAACTGCACTTCATCAATGGAAGCCTAACTCGACCATTGGATGAAGATCTCAATTCAGTTGCATGGGATCAGTGCAACACCATGATTATGTCATGGCTTCATAATTTAGTGGAACCTGAAATTGCACAAAGCGTGCTTTGGACGGATACTACAGTAGAGGTCTGGAATGAGCTGAAAGATCAATTTTACCAAGGTGATGTATTTCGAATATCAGATATTCAAGAAGAAATATACAATTTGAAACAAGGTGGTGCATCTACCTCTTCTTATTATACAAAGCTCAAGAAGCTATGGCAAGAATTGGACAATTTTCGTCCAATTCTTGAGTGTTTGTGTGACTCTACATGCCAAGCTATTATCAAGATTCGAGCTTATCATGATGATGATCAGGTTATTCGTTTCTTAAAAGGGTTGAATGATCAATACTCAGCAGTGAGATCTCAAATCATCCTCATGGAACCACTTCCAAACATATGTAGAGTTTATTCTCTTCTTGTTCAGCAAGAAAGACAAGCAATTATCCTTCTTGATGAGTCCAAAATTTTTTCTTGTTCTACCACTAATCAATCTCAAAAAAAATGCATCCTAAACTTCTGCATCCAGAGGTGGTAACTCTCGAGGAAGAGGCCATATAGGTGGCAGATCCTATGGTGGAAGAGGTCGCGGTTCTAGAATTTGCACACACTGCGGCATGACCAACCATACAGTTGACACTTGCTTCAAAAAGCATGGATATCTTCCCCACTGAAAACAGGATGGTTCAATTAATCAATATGCAGCAGTTTGTGATTCTACTGATGCAGTTCAAAATGACTCTCATGGTGAAAATGAATTTGCACAAGGAAATTTGGCATTCACACCTAATCAACACAAGGCTTTACTGGCTTTACTCCAAGGTGTATCCACATCTCAGCATCACAACATTAATCACTTGACTACTCAATGAAAATAACTCAGGTATCATTTGCACCATTCATAGTTCTGAGCATTTCATCCTTGACACGTGGGCAACTGATCTTGTATGCCATACTAGAGAATTCTTTCAATGCATCAAAAGAATCAATCTCATCGCAGTAAAATTACCAAATGGCGCCCTTGTTACTACATCATTTGCTAGCATTATTCTTTTTATCACCATATGTATCTTATTGATGTATTGTACATGCCAGAATTTTCTTTTAATCTTATATCTGTCTCTAAGGTAACCAAAATTTCATAATGCCAATTGTTGTTTAATGATAATGATTGCATGATACATGATATTCATTCCAAGAAGAAGATTGACACAACTAGAATGAGTAGTGGATTGGATATTCTAGAGTCGCCTTCACTTACCTTACACCACACTCCATCAACTCACTTCATAAATACTCTACACAATAAATCTCTAGATATTGCTAACAATTGTAATCTTTGGCACTTAAGGCTTGGTCACCCTTCCAACTCAAAATTGACTCAATTACACAAATATTTTCCTTTCATACAGTCTATTTCTAGTAATAATCCTTGTGATGTATGCTTTTATGCCAAACAAAGAAGATTACCTTTTTCTCACAGCTCTCATGTTTCACATTCAAATTTTGACTTAGTACATATGGATATTCGAGGTCCCTTATCCATACCATCTATGATGGTTTATAGATATTTTCTCACTATTTTGGATGATAAGAGTAGATTTACTTGGTTATTTCTTATGAGATTAAAATCTGAAGCATCATCCATCATTCAATCATTTGTTTCATTAGTCAAAACCCAATTGAACACATCTATTAAGTGCATCAGATCTGATAATGGATGTGAATTTATCCTCACAGAATTTTATAAACAACGTGGCATCATATATCAAACATCTTGTGTTGTTACCCCTCAACAAAATGGCATTGTTGAGAGGAAACATAAACACATCTTAGGGATCACTCGAGCCATCTTATTTCAATCTAATTTGGCTCAAATGTTTTGGGCACATGTTGTTGGCCATGTTGTTCACATCATCAACAGTTTGCCATCTGTTTTCTTGCAACACAAGTCACCATATCAGATCCTATATAATAAGCTCCCTGATATTACAAACCTTAAAGTGTTTGGTTCACTATGCTTTTCCTCCACTTTGAAAGCCCATAGAAAGAAGCTAGATTCTGGATCTAGAAAATGTGTTCACTTAGGTTATAAACTTGGCACTAAGGGCCACGTCTTGTTTGATTTGCAGAGTACAGAACTATTTGTGTCTAGAGATGTATCATTATTTGAACATCATTTTTCATATAAATCCCCATCTGCTGCTACCACTGATACTTATCCCACAAATCAAATTTCCAATGATACTTACTTAGACGTTCTGCTTAGTTATCCATACACACCTACTACTCTTGACACTATTCCTACACCTACTTTTGTCCCTCAACCTTCACATGCTACAACAGATACACCTAGTATACCTGCTACACCAGAAATTAGTACACAAGTTTCAAATCCTATCTCATACCATATTGCTAACCGTACTTCAACATTTGTACCTCAAGTTCCATTACCTACCTAGAAATCCACCAGGCAGACCAAACCCCCAACATATCTTCATAATTACCATTGTAATCTCATGTCTAATACAATCCTCACTTCACAAGCAGCTGCTACCAATCCTTCTTCTCAATGTAAGCCTGGGGACCCACAGGCTTCCTAAAAACATCCCCGCCTCCTCTTGGGCTTTGTACAAGGACCCTTCGGCTTCTTAGAAGTTCTCATGCCTTCTATTGGGCTTAATACAAGGACCCTAACGACCTCTTAAAGGTATAAGACAGAACTTAGTCATCCTTTGCTAGAGCAGTCTTTCCAGTGTCAAACCTCTGGCCACCTTAGGGTTGATTCTCATCCCTTAAGGCCCTTGCCCTCTTTTGGGCATCCTACAAAAGATAAAACTCTTCAACACCAGTAGACATGGACAGTCTAAACCCCCTTTGAGTCTCAAAGACATTCTCAAGTTCCTTTCAAACATAGGAAAAAACACTGATCACTCTGGATAAATCTCCAACAGAAACCCGGTCTCTCTCATGAGAGTTCCCCACCCTTGGGTCTGCCTATGGATCTAATATTCAGCAGTAAGATAGCCTCCTCTTAGGCTTTGTATAATGATCTTTCCTCAGCACAGTCAGCCTCCTCTTGGGCTTTGTACAATGATCCTCCCCCAGTGGAGCTAACCCTTTCAGACTCTCTTGTTGAGTCAATCACTTTTCTGACTCTCTTGTTGAGTCAATCACCTTTTCAGACTCTCTTGTTGAGTCCATCACTTTTCAAGACTCTCTTGTTGGGTCAATCTCCTTTTAGCCTCCGTCTCAGGCTTCGTACGAGACAACAAATCACTCTCTTGTTGAGTATAAAGCACTCTCTTGTTGAGTCAACTCCTTTAGCTTCCGTCTTGGGCTTTGTACAAGACTTATAAAAGCACTCTCTTGTTGAGTCGACCTTTTTTAGCCACAATCTCGGGCTTCGTACGAAACAGATAAAAGCACTCTCTTGTTGAGTCAAACCCTTTTAGCCTCAATCTTGGGCTTCGTACAAGACATAAATTTCCCTCTCTTAAACTGGGGACATATATCTTCCCCAGCCGAGTCATTTCATCCCAGTCTTCTTTTAGGCTTTGAGGAATGATTTTCCCTAAGCAGAGTCAAACTCATCACAACCTCAATCTTGGGCTTTGTATAGGACACATATAAACCTCCCCAACGGAGTCAAAATCCTTTTTAGCCTCAATCTTGGGCTTTGTATAAGACAGAAAGAACATTTTCCTCGGAAAAGTCAAACTGTTAGCCTCCTCTTAGGCTTCATATAAGGATATCCCCAAAGAGTCAGTCTCTTTTTTGCCTCAATCTTGGGCCTGGTACAAGACATATCCACTCTCTTGTTGAGTCGGTCTTATCCAGCCTCCTCTTAGGCTTTGTATAAGGACTTTCCCAGTGGAGTCAATCAACCTTTTAGCATCAAACTCGTGTTTTGATCAAAGCATACAAACATCAACAGTTCCCCTTTAGAGATGACAAATTCTCTCTCAGCCAAAACCCTTTAGCTTCATATCTTGGGCTTTGAACAAGATACAAATCCCTTTTAGCTTCAATCTTGGGCTTTGAAAAAGACGCAAATACTCCTTTTAGCCTCTGTCTTGAGCTTTGAACAAGACACCAAAACATCTTTTTCCTCCCTTATAATAGGAGGAACTACGATTGCTCTGATTTCACTGTTTCATTTAAACGGGAATACGTAGGCATAAGATTGCGAAATCTTAGCGAGCATACTAAACAAAAACTCTAGGTCTCGTACCTACATATACCCATCAAAACTGAGGTCCAATACCTCACCAAAATCATCAAAAACTCTCAATCTTACTCTCTCATATCTCCCATAGAAGAAACTTTCCCAACCCATTAACAGATAAACACCATCAATTACAAAGCAGAACCTAAAACTAATATCCTGTGGATAACCACATATAGGATGGTTAACTGACAACTACCCATTGTATAACTTGACCCCGGACCCCCCAATCTCTTTAAGCGTTTGTTCAGTTAAACATTCGCGTGCAAGGTTAGTTTTAGATATCTTCCCTTTCCCTTCCAGCTTTATGGGATAAATAAGAAATCAAAAAGTAGCACCCCTCCTACCATTGCGGTGAGGAAAACTTCAGCGATAAGGTGGTCGCGTCACCGACAAAAATCGCTCGCTACAGGAAAATGGCGACTCTGCTGGGGAGTCATTAGAATAATCTTTGGGGCATCGTCCCTATTTTCTACAAGAAAATGGCGACTCTGCTGGGGACTCATTAACTGTTAGGATCATAGGACTAAAGGTCTAGGATGTTAGGACAAATATATATACTGCTTTTCCTAATTGATATTCGTGTTTATTTTTCTGCTAATGGGAATGTGTGTGATTCCGCATCTGGAAAGATTGAGTATACACCTAAGATAGGTGATGGCATGAGATGGGTAATCTTACGGGGAGTGAATCCCAGATAAGAGGTCCCGATAGACCATCGAATTAGTGGAGATAACCTTTGCTGATTCAATGCCCATACGACTTCGGTTGTTGAAAGCAGATTGTTCGATTGGGTTATCTGAGAAGCTGAGGATTTTAGTAGACTGAAATCATGTTACTATTTTATAGTGCGGAAGCTATCGAAAATAGTTGTCACGTGATACTACCCTCATTTGAGATTACTCTAAGATACATCAAATCGCTTGGGTAATTCCAGCCTGCTGTTTTTATCCCAAGAGGGGTCAATGATTTTGCTGACAGGTACAAAAAAATCACCAGTATAAACCTTTGGGGATGGGTAGAGCCTTGACTTCATGACACCGAACCTTTGACCCCGTGTTTTTTCTATGTTTTTGTGTGCTGCATTCATGCATTCATTTCATTAAAAAAAACTTAAAACAAAGAAAAATTTCTCTTCTACTCTCTCTTTTTCAAATTAAACTGAGACAATAATTGCAAATGTCAGATAGAAAGATTGCGTTATGGATTTCGGTAGAAGGAGGACTCACAAGTACACCTTGAAGGTTCTAAAACTAGAGGATTTAAGAGGATTGGCGAGGATGATCACCAACCCTGATGCTTTTAGAGCTAAATACGGAGGACTGCTGTCTCTGTTAAGGGTCCATGTAATTGAAGGAATACTGTCTACACTCATCCAGTTCTACGATCCGGTCTATCACTGTTTCACATTCCCAGATTATCAGCTAGCACCAACACTAGAGGAGTACTCTCACCTGACTGATTTACCTATCACTGACCAATCTCCCTTTTGTGGACTGGAAGAAATTCCAAAGGATCAAACCATTGCAAGAGCAATTTATTTGGACGAGTCTGAAGTCAGGACTCACATGACCATTAAGGGTGGAATCCAGGATCTGCCAGCCCAGTTTTTGATCAAGAAAACCCTGTACTTTTCTAGTATAGGGAATATACCTGCTTTCGATAGCATCTTTGCTTTGCTCACCTATGAGTTATTTCTGTTTCTCAACATTGATAGTTTCGTTGATATCAATGCCATTAAGATTTTTATAATTGGAAACCCCGTACCAACCTTGCTCGCAGATGCTTATCATTCTCTACACTTAAGGAATTTGTACAGCGGAGGAATGATCACATGTTGTGTACCTTTGCTATACAAGTGGTTCATTTCCCATATACCCAAGTCTACTGCTTTTTGGGATCAAAAGAATACTTTACGTTGGTCGCAGAGAATCATGTCTCTTACCAACTCTGACATCGATTGGTACAATCGAATATATGACGGGATCAGGATCATTGACCGTTGTGGAAACTTCTCTAATGTACCCCTCATAGGAATTAAAGGAGGAATCAATTATCATCCAGCTTTAGTTCGTCGTCAATTCGGATACCCGATGAGGCATGTCCCGCGTAATGATCATCTGGAAGGTCTTTTCTTCAAGGAAGGAGAAAACGACAGGGCACTAAAGACAGAAATAGTGCATGCCTGGAAACATGTTCACACGAAAGGAAGAGTGTAACACCCCCTTTCTATACCCCCAAATAATCACATAATCATTTAGGCACATATTAAAAATTTCGTCAGAGTATAATTATAAACATGGTATAAAAGAGGTATGTCACATCAAGTATGAAATTAAAACATACAACACCTGCTCATCACATTGATATGCAACAGTGGGGTAACTTTGCAACAGAGGAACTTTGTCCTTACACCCACATTTCAATATTTAGAATAAAAGCGGAAAATCTAAACATTGAACCACATTCAAACATATATATATACAGAGATATATACTTCACCAACATAATTCATGTTTACATCAACATTTATCCACAAGATACATGTACAAATGTATCACAAAAGAATAACATACAACCTAGCTACCCGATGCTACATATCAGAGCCAACCGACCAAAAGAATGAAGACACGCTCCACAAAAAGACCTCCAGCATACCTACTCTGCAATGCCTCATAGAGCATTATAAAACAGCAGAAGGGTGAGAAATATTATCATAATAACAATGCATATAATTATATATATAAACATAAAAATACACATATTCCACATTCTCACCCCAATCCATCACAATTTCCTCCATATACATTACAAGGTATATCCACATATCAACCAATGCATATTCATCATGCATACTTTCACAATTACCAATCATTCTACATAAACATACACAATTATGTTTACTCAACAACACATCATTATAAATATGATAAATGCAAATCATAGAGACCGACTCACGACTCTATGCAAAGGCAATGCGGTACCGACTCAATCATCTCAAGTTCACTCAGGAACTTCTGCTGGAACCATCGCTCGTTACCAAAGTAACTCCCCGTCGGGCCTACGATGTTCACCCATTGCTCACACCCCACATGGGCATACAATGTTTATGAATCGCTCACACCCCACCTGGGCACACGACCCGATCGCTCACACCCCACATGCGGGCACACGATCTGATTGCTCACACCTCACCTAGGCACACAATCCGATTGCTCACACCTCACATAGGCACACAATCGTTCGTAACCATCGCTCACACCTCACATAGGCACACGATGTTACCACTGATTCTCATTAGAATCGCTCAACACAAGAATGTATTTCATGATGCCTCACATGCAAAATGACACAAAACATTCTTGAAATGCATACATATTCACAATATATTCATGCATTCATCTCATACAATCACATACAATCTATATACATTCACATCAATTCACTATTGTATGATTCACGTTCAAATACACCATCAAAACGGTAAAAGTCGCTAAATAGCACTATTCCCGACTTTCCGACATAATAAAATCGGCCAACAGTTTCCACACCATCATAATCATAAAGTATAGCTCAATAGCTTTCCAACGATATAAAGAACGCCTAAATCGGAGTTACGGTTCGAAAATTATGAATTTTGTAAAAAAAAGAAATTATTTTTCAAAAACAGAACAACCGCCCGGCGAAGCATGCTCACCGCCCGGCGAAACGTGCTTCGCCCGGCGAAGCACAGGCGACACCAAATCCCTAAAATAATTCAAAGAGGCAGAAGCTTGGCACCTCTGCGCCTCTCGAACCGCCCGGCGAAAAGGATGCATCGCCCGGCGCTCAGGACCTTTCGCCCGACGCTCAGCACCAGAAGCAGAAAAATTCTGCTGCGTGAACACTGTTCCACACCTCCAATTTTTCCCATTTTCTTCCCCAAATCATTTCCAACAGCAAAACAATTACTAGCAGTGGTTCATACACACATATAGATCATACAACACAATTTATATCGATTTCTATCCGCGAAAACATCGATTTCTACCATTTTCTACACAAATGGGTTTAGTTCCAAAACTCATGAAAATCAACAAAATCAACAATACAATCATACATAATCATACACATTGCTAAGATAACAACATTTCACACCCTTACCCGGATTCCAACTTGCTATGTGATTGATCTTGATGAATTTTCCTAGTTTTCCTCTTTTCCTCTTCTTTTCTCTTCCTCCTCTTTCTTTCTCTTCTTCTTTTCTCTAATTCCCTTTTCTTACTATTTCTTTCTTTTCTATTTCTTTCTCTCATTTTCCAAACAATCAATTAATTCATTTTTCTCACCGATTCTAATTCCACTTAATTTCTAATTTATCATTAATTGAGAAAAGTCTAAAATACTCTCCATTCTAATTTCCCCAAAAACTCTCAAAACGGTAAAATAACATTTAACACACCAAATTCACAATTAAAATAATTTATCATCCAATTAAAATAAAAGACTCCACATAATTGGGAAATAATCAAAATCGGGGCGTTACAACTCTCCCCCACTTTAGAAATTTCCGTCCTCGAAAATAATACCTGATTCAAACAACTCCGGATACGACTCTCGCATCCTACTGACTAGCTCCCAAGTCATATCGCCTTCCGCAGCGCCTCCCCACGCTACTTTCACAAGCGCAATATCCTTGCCTCTTAGCTTCTTAACTTCACGATCCAGAATCCTAATTGGTAAAGCTTCAACCGTAAGGTTATCTCTCACTTCAATCTCGTCCATAGGAATAACATGTGACGGATCCGGAACATACTTCTGAAGTTGCGAAACATGGAATACATCATGCAAATTGGAAAGATTCGGAGGCAACGCCACACGGTAAGCCACAACACCAACTCGTGCAGAAATCTGATACGGACCAATAAAACGAGAAGTCAACTTCTTCGATTTCAGAGCACGACCCACACCCGTAATCGGCGTAACTCTCAAAAACACATGGTCGCCCTCTTGAAACTCAAGATCTTTTCTCCTCTTGTCATGATAACTCTTTTGTCTACTTTGAGAAGCTTTCATCTTTTCACGAATAAACTTCACTTTCTCCGTCGTTTGTTGTACCGTCTCCGGTCCAACCACCGTCCTCTCACCTGTTTCATGCCAACACAAAGGTGTTCGACATCGCCGACCATATAAAGCCTCAAATGATGCCATACCTATACTCGAATGAAAACTGTTATTGTAAGTGAACTCAATCAACGCCAAATAACTATCCCAAGCACCACCTTGTTCGAGCACACAAGCACGCAACAAATCCTCCAACGATTGAATTGTCCTCTCGGTTTGACCATCCATTTGCGGATGATAAGCCGAACTCAATCTTAGCTTAGAACCCAAAGCCTTTTGTAAACTTTCCCAAAACCTCGATGTGAATCTAGGATCTCTATCCGATACAATACTCTTAGGAACCCCATGCAACTTCACAACCACAAGAACATAAATCTCGGCTAACCTCTCCAAAGGATAACTAATATCAATTGGAATGAAGTGAGCAGATTTAGTAAGCCTATCAACAATTACCCAAATAGCATTATGGCCTCTTTGCGTATTCGGCAATCCCATAACAAAATCCATCGATATACTATCCCATTTCCATTCCGGAATATCCAACGGTTGCAAAAATCCACTAGGTTTTTGATGTTCCACCTTAGACTTTTGACAAGTTAAGCATGCATACACAAATTGAGCAACATCTCTCTTTAATCCGGACCACCAAAAGATTTTCTTCAAATCTTGATACATTTTATTCGCTCCCGGATGAATACTTAAGTTACTTCGGTGCCCTTCTTCCAATATCATCTTTTTCAACTCTACATCATCGGGAATACAAATACGACCACAGAATCTCAAAACTCCAAAATTATCAACCTTGAAATCCCCATTCTCATTCAACATCAAATCAACGAATTTCAAGTCCAACTTTTGCTTTTCACCTACCGTTGCAAGAAAATCATTCGTAACATGTAGCATACAAAGTTTCACACTTCTCGGCGTCATTTCACAAATTAAACTCAAGTCTCTAAAATTCTCCAAAAGTTCCCATTCTCTCGCCATCAATGCGGACATATGTAACGACTTCCGACTCAAAGCATCGGCCACCACGTTTGCCTTACCCGGATGGTAATTCAAACCAAAATCATAATCCTTCAAAACTCTAACCACCTTCTTTGTCTCATGTTCAATTCTTTTTGATCAAATAAATATTTCAAGCTCTTGTGATCGCTAAAAACTTCAAATCTCGCTCCATAAAGATAATGCCTCCAAATTTTCAAAACGAACACCACGACCGCCAATTCGAAGTCATGCGTAGGATAATTCTTTTCATGTACTCTCAATTGTCTTGAAGCATACGCCACAACTTTTCCATCTTGCATCAAAACACCACCTAAACCAACCAATGAAGCATCACAATACACAACAAATGGTTCTGTAGGATTTGGCAAAATCAAGATCGGAGCCGTTGTCAACCTTCTTTTTAACTCATTGAAACTCTCTTCACAATGAATATCCCAAACGAAAGTCTTTTCCTTACAAGTTAATTGCGTTAACGGAAGTGCCAACTTTGAAAATCCCTCAATAAACCTCCGATAATAACCCGCCAATCCTAAAAAGCTTCGAATCTCCGTAACCGATCTAGGAGCCTCCCATTGCGTCACCGCATCAATCTTGGATGGATCAACACTAATACCACTACCGGAAATAACATGTCCGAGGAAACTTACTTCTGACAACCAAAATTCACATTTTGACAACTTAGCATACAATTGTTTCTTTTTCAAGATTTGCAACACAATTCTCAAATGCTCTTCATGCTCCTCTTGAGACTTAGAATAAATCAAAATATCATCGATGAACACAACCACAAAACGATCTAACTGTTCATGAAAGATACGATTCATGTATTCCATGAACACACCCGGCGCATTAGAAACCCCGAATGGCATCACAGAATATTCGTAATGGCCATACCGTGTCCTAAAGGCCGTCTTTTGAATATCCTCTTCTTTCACACGAATCTGGTGATATCCCGATCTCAAATTAATCTTGCTAAAAACACGCGCACCAACCAATTGGTCCATCAAATCATCGATCCTTGGAAGCGGATACTTGTTCTTAATTGTCACCTTGTTCAATTGTCGATAATCAATGCACAACCGCATACTTCCATCCTTTTTCTTTACCAACAATACCGGAGCACCCCACGGAGAAACACTTGGTCTTACAAATCTCTTGTCCAACAAGTCATTCAATTGCCTCTTTAATTCTACCAACTCCGATGCCGACATACGATACGGTGCCATCGAAATCGGTCTCGTACCCGGAACTAGATCAATAGAAAACTCAACTTCTCTCTCCGGCGGTACATCCTTAATATCCTCAGGAAACACCTCAGGAAAATCACAAACAACAGGAAACACATCAAGTGACACTTGACCATCCACAGACAATGATGCAAACAACCCGAACAATTGAGATTCGTCCACTAAAAGTTTCTTCAATTCTTTAGTGGATAAGACACTCTCATCTTCATCATCTTCCAAAGAAGGAAACCTTACTAACTTGTGATAGCAATCTATATGAACTCGATTAAATCGCAACCAGTTCATACCCAAGATTACGTCTAAACCTTCCAACGGCAAACACACTAAATCCATCTCGAAGTCTTTACCATAAATGGTCAAAGGACAACTCACACAAACCAAAGAAGTAGTTACTGACCCCATCGCTGGAGTATCAATAACCATCTTACCATCCATCACAGACAACACAAGATTCAAACGCTTCGCGCACTCAGACGAAACAAACGAATGAGTCGCTCCCGTATCAATAATAGCAACTAAAGGCGTACTATTAATAAAGCATGTACCTTTAATCAAACGGTCTGCACTAGTAGTTTGAGTCCCTGCCAATGCAAACACCTTTCCGCCCGCTTGAGCTTGTTTTGGTTTAGTACACTTAGTACTAATGTGACCAACTTCTCCACAATTATAGCACTTCACCATATTCCTTCTACAATCTGTAGCAGTATGCCCAGTACCTCCACAATTAGAACATTTCACCACTGGCTTCCCACACTCAAATGATTTATGACCTATTTCCCCACACTTATAACACTTAATGGGACCCGAACCTCCTCCTCCAGATCTCTTCTCAAAATTTCCCCTATGCTTGCCCTTATCAACAAGTGTCACATAAGGTCCACTTCTAACTTGTTGTTTTCCCCTCCTCTCATTCAAACTTTTGTAATGTGTAGAACGAGCCCTGCTATCTTCCTCGAAGATTCTACAACATTCCGTCAAATCCGAAAACCTTCTTATCCTTTGATATCCCACAACCTGTTTAATCTCAGGACGCAAACCATTCTCATATTTAATACACTTTGAGAACTCAGCAGTGATTGCAGCATAGTGAGGATGGAATTGAACTAACTCCACGAACTTAGCAGTATAGTCCACCACGGACATACTACCTTGTTTCAATTCAAGGAACTCTATCTCCTTCTTCCCTTTCACACTTTCAGGGTAATACTTCCTTAAAAACTCAGTACGAAATAAATCCCAAGTTACCTCTTCATCATCCACCTCAAGAATTTGACGCATACCGACCCACCAATCGTCGGCTTCTTCCTTCAGCATGTGAGACCCAAGCCTCACCTTATTCTCCTCTGCACAGTCCATGACTCTGAAGATCCGTTCAATCTCTTTTAACCAAAGTTGAGCACCATCGGGATCAAATCTTCCTTTGAAAACCGGTGGTTGATTCTTCCTGAACTCGTCGTTAGCATTCACATTCGGCGCACCTTGCACCGCCCTAGCCATTGCTTCCAAAGCAGCAGCCATCGCATTGTCGTTTCTACTAGCCATATTCTAATCATTCCCAAAAATAACAACAAAGTTAAACAACAATTCAAATAATACGATAACAAGACAGACACAACTGACTCAACTCTGGCTCTGATACCACTTAATGTAACACCCCCTTTCTATACCCCCAAATAATCACATAATCATTTAGGCACATATTAAAAATTTCGTCAGAGTATAATTATAAACATGGTATAAAAGAGGTATGTCACATCAATTATGAAATTAAAACATACAACACCTGCTCATCACATTGATATGCAACAGTGGGGTAACTTTGCAACAGAGGAACTTTGTCCTTACACCCACATTTCAATATTTAGAATAAAAGCGGAAAATCTAAACATTGAACCACATTCAAACATATATATATACAGAGATATATACTTCACCAACATAATTCATGTTTACATCAACATTTATCCATAAGATACATGTACAAATGTATCACAAAAGAATAACATACAACCTAGCTACCCGGTGCTACATATCAGAGCCAACCGGCCAAAAGAATGAAGACACGCTCCACAAAAAGACCTCCAGCATACCTACTCTGTAATGCCTCATAGAGCATTATAAAACAGCAGAAGGGTGAGAAATATTATCATAATAACAATGCATATAATTATATATATAAACATAAAAATACACATATTCCACATTCTCACCCCAATCCATCACAATTTCCTCCATATACATTACAAGGTATATCCACATATCAACCAATGCATATTCATCATGCATACTTTCACAATTACCAATCATTCTACATAAACATACACAATTATGTTTACTCAACAACACATCATTATAAATATGATAAATGCAAATCATAGAGACCGACTCACGACTCTATGCAAAGGCAATGCGGTACCGACTCAATCATCTCAAGTTCACTCAGGAACTTCTGCTGGAACCATCGTTCACTACCAAAGTAACTCCCCGTCGGGCCTACGATGTTCACCCATTGCTCACACCCCACATGGGCACACAATGTTTATGGATCGCTCACACCCCACCTGGGCACACGACCCGATCGCTCATACCCCACATGCGGGCACATGATCTGATTGCTCACACCTCACCTAGGCACACAATCCGATTGCTCACACCTCACATAGGCACACAATCGTTCGTAACCATCGCTCACACCTCACATAGGCACACGATGTTACCACAGATTCTCATTAGAATCGTTCAACACAAGAATGTATTTCATGATGCCTCACATGCAAAATGACACAAAACATTCTTGAAATGCATACATATTCACAATATATTCATGCATTCATCTCATACAATCACATACAATCTATATACATTCACATCAATGCACTATTGTATGATTCACGTTCAAATACACCATCAAAACGGTAAAAGTCGCTAAATAGCACTATTCCCGACTTTACGACATAATAAAATCGGCCAACAGTTTCCACACCATCATAATCATAAAGTATAGCTCAATAGCTTTCCAACGATATAAAGAACGCCTAAATCGGAGTTACGGTTCGAAAATTATGAATTTTGTCAAAAAAAGAAATTATTTTTCAAAAACAGAACAACCGCCCGGCGAAGCATGCTCACCGCCCGGCGAAACGTGCTTCGCCTCTGCTTCGCCCGGCGAAGCACAGGCGACACCAAATCCCCAAAATAATTCAAAGAGGCAGAAGCTTGGCACCTCTGCGCCTCTCGAACCGCCCGGCGAAAAGGATGCATCGCCCGGCGCTCAGGACCTTTCGCCCGACGCTCAGCACCAGAAGCAGAAAAATTCTGCTGCGTGAACACTGTTCCACACCTCAAATTTTTCCCATTTTCTTCCCCAAATCATTTCCAACAGCAAAACAATTACTAGCAGTGGTTCATACACACATATAGATCATACAACACAATTTATATCGATTTCTATCCGCGAAAACATCGATTTCTACCATTTTCTACACAAATGGGTTTAGTTCCAAAACTCATGAAAATCAACAAAATCAACAATACAATCATACATAATCATACACATTGCTAAGATAACAACATTTCACACCCTTACCCGGATTCCAACTTGCTATGTGATTGATCTTGATGAATTTTCCTAGTTTTCCTCTTTTCCTCTTCTTTTCTCTTCCTCCTCTTTCTTTCTCTTCTTCTTTTCTCTAATTCCCTTTTCTTACTATTTCTTTCTTTTCTATTTCTTTCTCTCATTTTCCAAACAATCAATTAATTCATTTTTCTCACCGATTCTAATGCCACTTAATTTCTAGTTTATCATTAATTGAGAAAAGTCTAAAATACTCTCCATTCTAATTTCCCCAAAAACTCTCAAAACGGTAAAATAACATTTAACACACCAAATTCACAATTAAAATAATTTATCATCCAATTAAAATAAAAGACTCCACATAATTGGGAAATAATCAAAATCGGGGCGTTACAAAGAGAGTCTCTAGGAAAACCGGACTGTATCTCTGTAGAGCCTTATCTCCGCTGGGTACAAACTAGAGCTCTTAAGCTGAGGATGCCTTACCCTCGTCAAGAAGTTCTTCCATTAAGGGAATATGTCCTTTATTTTATGTCTGATACGGAAAAACTTCAGGTTACTCTCAACAGAGTTCAACAAGAGAAGAGGTCTTGGAGGGACAAGTACCTCATTCTCAATGTGGAGTGTAAGAAAATACAGCAACTGTTAAAAGAAAAAGATGCTCTGATTGAGAATATTTTAGAGCAACATGCTGTAGAGAATCAAGAAGACCAAAGGAATTTGCTCACTCCTTTCACTTGGCAAAGGAATGACAACCCGACAACGGCTCAAGAGCCACGGTCAAAGAAAAGGAAAGCACCGGAACCAGCACCTAAGCCCTCCTCAGAGAGGACTCAGGATCCATTAGCGTAGACATTTCCTTTTACAGCACTTTGTAAATTACTGTATTTCCATTTCCGCAATCTTTGAATTCAATAAAACGGGGTTTCCCCACTGTATGATATTTGCAATCCAATTGTCGAAGTTTCTTTTGATTAAATAACAAAAATTTAATTAATTAATCATTGCATATCATTCATCGTTCTCACCTAACACATTCTTCTTCCCTACGAATCTCACGTTTGTGTCTCGATTCTAGAGTCAAACTGTCTCATTCGTACAATACTCGGGTCAATCGACAAAAGAAAATGGATGATCTCGAGGAAGAGAACAGAGGGTTGAGAGAAGAAATCGACACTCTGAAAGAAGATCTGAGGAAACTTCACAATGACATGCAATCTCTGGCAGCAGCCCAGATACAACAATAAAGGACTGCGTTCTCAAAGATCACATCTACACCCATAGTGGAAAAGTATGATCCTCGATATAACATGCCAAAAGATCGTCCCTGGGGCATGCCACCCAACTATATCCCGGAAGGATATATTTCGCCGATCATGCAAGATCCGAAAACTGCACCAGGAGCCGCTGGGCCTGAAGGTTACAAACTTCGGGAAAACGAAGATGCAAGGGGCATGACAGCAACTCCTGAAGGTTACAAACTTCGGGAAAGGGAAACACCGAGAGTCACTGCCGTAATGACTGTACCACCACCCTTGGTACACACTGTCCCAGAATAACAGATTCCACAGATACCTTCTGGTGGAAATGAAAGTATGAACGATAAAAAGAAGGAGTTCCAGGAACAGTTCCTGGAGATGCAGAATGAACTGCAGGCTATTCGCAGTCAGGATCTATTTGGAAAGGACGCCGCAGACCTTTGTTTGGTCCCCAATGTGAAAGTTCCGCACAAATTCAAGGTGCCCGAATTTGAAAAATACAAGGGTAACTCTTGCCCTCAAAGTCACTTGGTGATGTACGCTCGGAGGATGTCAACACAGACAGAGAACCAACAACTACTGATCCATTACTTCCAGGATAGTTTAACCGGTGCCGCACTCAAATGGTACATGGGTTTAAACTGCACTAAGATCGTCACCTTCAGAGATCTTGGCGCTGCATTTGTTCAACAATATAAGTATAACTTGGACATGGCACCAGAAAGAGATCAACTCAGAGCCATGTCGCAGAAGGATAAGGAAACCTTCAAGGAATATGCTCAGAGATGGCGTGAAATTGCCGCCTAGATTTGTCCACCTCTTGAGGAAAAAGAGATGACAAAGATCTTCTTGAAAACCTTGAGCTCATTTTACTACGACAGAATGGTCGCCAGTGCGCCCAGTGACTTCACTGAGATAGTGGGCATGAGAGTTCGTCTCGAGGAAGCTGTCCGAGAAGGACGTTTAATTAAAGATGCTGGACCATCAAGCAGTACCAAAAGATACGGTAGTGCTTTCCCTAAAAAAAAAGAGCAGGATATTGGCAATATCTCTCTCTCGAAAAGCAAAGGCGACGTTACCAACCAGTAGCAGCTGTAACTCCTGCTATTAACCCTGCGCCTGTTCCAACGTATCAACCTCAGGTTGCTCAGAGCCAACCGAATCAACAATAATATCAGCAAAGGACACAACAGCCTCTTCAGGAGGCTTGTCCTCAGTACAACAACAACCGTACATTTATAACATTCCATAAATTCTTTACTTTATTTGCCTCTACCTGACCTCTTCATGAGAACCTTCCTCTACCTCTCCCATCACCTCTTTCCTGCATTGGACACTTTCAATGCTTGCTCTTCAATGAAATCTTTAACCTTTCATCCTTTTTTCATTCAAAAGAAAGCTACTCTACAGTTCATCAATTGAAAGAGTTTTTAAATCGTTGGACTCTTCAATGGAACACACAAGATTTTCTCAACAAGTTCCACCTTCTCCAATTTCTCTCCATGTGTAGTCATTTGATTGCAATTGCAAGTGTTCTTGCAAAGTACTCATAAACAGTTCCAGCTTCTCCCATTGCAAGAACTTCAAATTCTCTTCGCAAGGACTGCAAGTGTGCTCTTTTGACCTTCGAGGAACCATGATACTTGCGGTGCATGGCATCCCAAATGTCCTTGCTATGTTGCGCACAAGGATAGTTTCCAAGATCGACCTAACAATGGATTGGAACAAATATTTATTGGCTTCCAAGTCCTTCAATTTAGTCTCCTCTACAACCTTCAATTGTTCTTGAGTCACATCTGGAGGAGCCACTATGATAATATTTTTTATCAGTTCCCAACTCTCCTTTGTTCGAAGAAAAATCTCCATTAGCTTCGACCAATGATCATAAAAGCTATCAAATCTTGGAATTGCTTGTCGAATGTATCTTTCTTGTGAGGATTCAATCATAGTGAAAGGGTGAGAAACACGCAGACTTCAAGAATGAGAAAAAATAGAAGCAATGGTGTAAGAGAGATGAACACTTCTAACAGAAAAATTAATGTTTTCAGTTGCACAGGACGAGGATCTCAACTAGGCTTTGATAACATTTGTGTTGGATTAAAAATATTTTTATCGTATTTAATTAATTTTAAATTAATTAAAATCATTTGTTCTTACAAGATAAGTATTAGATTAAACTTTAAATAACTACTTTTATATAAAAAGTAAAATTAAGCATTGAAGGGAATTTTAGTAATGAAAGAACTATGTCGTAAACCAATTGCCCTGTCAAACAAAATTAACAAATCCTTCAGTATTCCCCCAGCCCGGATCTTTTGCGACCGTGTTCCATACTAGGTTTCTCCATGCAGTGCCAAAAGTGCCAAAAAGTCAATTATCTCCATTTTCTAATACTACTACTATTTCTTAATTATTACTTTTCTCCTTCAGAGCCAAAAGTCACTGATGAGGGGTAATCCCTGTCGTGTGCTATTTTTGAGTTATATATATATATATATATATATATATATATATACTTTTGATTTGATATTGTGCATTACTATCAACACAACAAAAAATGAGTGTGCAAAAAGTGTATACTATTCTTATGAGTTTGGAATTGGGTTCCATTGGAATTAAGTATCAAGGCTCAAACACAAACCCATTTCAACCATCATCCCCAACCTTTTTCCTCTTTTTGATACCTCTACTTTGTCATGCAGTTACAACCATGGCTGACTTGACCTTCCCAACTACTATGATCATGTTCCACTTCACTGGTGTTGTTGGATGTGAGACACTCCTTTGGATTCTCCTTCCTGAATTCTGGAAATGGTATATCATTAACCTATTCCTTTTACTAGTTACTTCCTTCTGTTTCTTTAACTCCATCGGCAGTAGCTTCATTAAACTCCTATCTCCAACACATTCAAATATGGAACCGCAAGAAGGTGAGGTGTAACACTGTAACATTTGTAACCTGTGAATGTGAAAAAGTAGATGTGTTAGGATGCTAACAAACTCTAACAAAACTATTAGAGAAAAACTAATAAAACTATGAAGATAAATGAGAATAAAAAGATAACTTTTGATTTCAATTGATTGATTCTCCAATAACACATTACACTTTAATATATAGAACTCTAAATGCATAATAGCCATACATGTGGCATAATCTCAAAACCTTAAGAACATTATAGAAATATTAAAATACTAAATAATATATTAAAATTACTAAATAAAATATCTAATATCACTCTCTATCACTACTTACCCCTTCAAAATCAACCTTGTCCTCAAGGTTGTAACAATAATGTCATAATAGAAACTTTTCCAGGATCCCACTGTGTAACGGTTGACATTAGTACCTCCCAAATCAACCCCAAACTCACCATGTTCTCAGCATCCCCTACTCCATTTGTATTTTTTTCATGAAGAGCAAAGTATGCTTGAATCAAACGAAGTTTTGGAGTCTCTTCTACTTGAGCTTTAGGAATAACTTGCTCCTTCATATATGTCCAATCAGGCAATTTCCATAGACTATCGAGCAGAATTTCATAATTATCAACACTCTTGCCAAATTCTACCAGTGCATCCCATTGACTAAGTTGACTGGCACAGCATAGCCGTTGCTCTTCCCATAGAAACATCTCGGCCTTGGGTACATTGTTGTTATATGTTCCTTGAGTTGCCTTCACCATGGCTTGATAAAAGAGACTTTGAGCGCGTTGCCAGTAACCATGCTGAACAAGAGAGAGCCCTGCCCTGGTTTCAGCAGTGATTGACCTCTTCTTCCAAAGCCCAGCCAGAGACTCACAACAATTGGAATCATTCGGAAACAGCATAACATGACTTTCCAGCAAAGCCAACGCAATGTGCCATGCATTATATGTTTTCCCAATATATTTAATGAGCTCGCTCGGCATTCTAGGTTGAGGATGGCTCAACTGAAGCCCTTCTAATAGTGCCTGCACAACATTTGGCCTGCTGGCTTGCTGCCTCTTATGGTAATCTTTAGACAGAAGTGTGATCATAGGTTTAGCAAGTTGTACTTGTTCTTCTTTATGTAATGTAACCCAGACAATTGGAAATACCAGAACCCACAAATGGTATGCAACATTAGCATCTGTGTGGGCCAATTCTCTCAACGGAGTTAATAGATCAACCACCTCGAGTTTGCTCATACTGTTAAGAAACTGAGTATGCTTAACCACAAGGGTCTCAAATGTTAGTGGTGCATCCTCAGCTCCTTCAGATGTATCATTAATCTTCGGCCACATTCCAGATGTTTCAAGATAGCTGGATACCAGAAGTGGTTGAACCCTGGCAGAATTTGGAGCTACTGTAATAGGTTTATCATCAACTAATATTGCCAAGAGAAGATCAAGACCTTGTTTGAGCCGGAAGACATCACTCAAAGCTCCCCAGTATTGAACTTGGATGATGAATTGAAGCCTGGTGAAAAGAGTTTTCCCAAGAGATTCTTGATACAGAGAGAAGAACTTCATCCTAATGTCATGATCTCTAGCTCGTAAACCAAGCATAAACATCCTTTCTACCTTCTGGAAAACCTCTTGACGCAAGGATAAAGGATACTTATCTGAATCAGAACAAATCCCAAACAGAAGTTCAAGATATTTCCGGTTAGACTTCTCTGTCAAAATAACATCCTCATCATGCGATAACGGTAACTCCAGCTCATTGTGCAGTTCCTCAATATCTAATTCATCACTCTCAACAGACAGTTCTGTATCAGAACCCGACAGTTTTTCACTTTCATCACCTGCAGGCGTCTCCAACTCTGAAAACCCCTCCTCCAAATCATCATCCTCGTCTCTCGTGCTACTCGCACCGGCTTCCGACGAAATCTCACGTCTACCAACAGTAAATTTCAAAGAACCATTTCCAGAATGATAACATCTATTCCGCAACGAAAATCCGCCATTTCCATTAATTATTCGACGAGAATCATCGATTCCAGATTCATTTTCAACACAAGTACTTGAAGTTAAATTCACACAAGAAACCCTTACATGAAAACCTCTCTTCCTGAGAGTCGGTAGCGAAGCTCGACGAAGAGCCCACATGGTTGCGAAAACGAAGGTGAGAGAACGGTGAAGAAATGGCGGTGCTTGAACCCTAATTTCGTCTTCGTCTGAGTCTTCGACAATGTTATCTTCTTCTTCGTCTTCTTCAGACTCAATGAACGGCTGTTGAACAGTGGAAGATGAAGCTAGGTTTCTGGTATCAAGCGCAGGAAGTAGACGCGGAGGTTCAGTTTTGGGGATTTTGCGTTCGTCGGCTTGATTGAAGAGAGAATAGAGCGTGCTACGACTGCGAACGTCGCCTGAGTTTCGCTGAGGCTCAAATGTATCGGAGAACCCGTCGTTTTTGCGGCGGAGTTCAGGGAAGAGTGAGTTGGACGAAACTGAAATTGGAGGACGGTTATTGCGTTGGGAAGCGGGTGGACGGAAAGTGGCACTAGCGGAGGCAGTGGAGGAAGTAGGGGGTTTGCGGTTGGAGGTGGAAGAGGAAAATTTAGGAGAAGTTTTTGTTTTTGAATTTTTCTTTTGTTTTGGCCAAGACATCCTTACCATCTGCAACCCGTTGGTTTTTTTTGGTGTTTTCTTAAAATAAGGATGAAAGACTTTTAGATGCTTCTTAAAATCACTTCTAACACTAGAATGGGTTTGATATTTGTGACTAATTATGGAGAAGTTGTTTGGTGAGTTTTGAAATTGATAGGAATTGTTATAGTAGTATGAATAATGAGATGTAGAATAGGATGAATATGGGTTAGGTGGAGGTGGTGTATACCCATGATTAAAATACAAATATGGGGTTGTAACACATGGATTTGTGTAATAGGGTGAAAAGAGTTCCCATGGAAAAGATGGAAATGAAGGTGTGGTAGGAGTTGGAATACTCCATGGAAGATATTGGTATGCCATGGGAGGTTTTGGTGTTCAAGGATGAAAGCACCAATTGTTAGGATGCTAACAAACCCTAACAAAACTATTAGAGAAAAACTAATAAAACTATGAAGATAAATGAGAATAAAAAGATAACTTTTGATTTCAATTGATTGATTCTCCAATAACACATTACACTTTAATATATAGAACTCTAAATGCATAATAGCCATACATGTGGCATAATCTCAAAACCTTAAGAACATTATAGAAATATTAAAATACTAAATAATATATTAAAACTACTAAATAAAATATCTAAGATCACTCTCTATCAAGATGCTATGTGGCTTCATTTGTTATAGGTAATGCAATTCTTCCCCATATTAATCACCATAATCATGTGTGTGTTTGAATGTAGAGTAAGTTAAAATAATATTAAATATGAAATATGAATTAATGAAATAAATGTGTAAGTGTGAGAGAGATATGTTAATTGAAATAATTTATTCTTGGGTTAATACCTATTTTCACCCCTGCCATATGAGCGTGTTTTGAAAAATCCCCCTGCGAAAAAAAAAAGTTGCAAGACTGACCTTAACAAATTTTAAAAGTTTTGATTTAAACCTTTATCAGGCCACATCATCAAAAATGCTTATGTGGCAATCATTTATTTAATTTTTAATTGGAACATATTGCCACATCAATTAATTAGGACATGCATTGACTGTTTTACCCTAAGCATTTTTCTTAAAAAAATATCCAGATTTTTGGACATTTGAGAAAGGTCTCATTTCAAACCCTAACTAATACCGTTCTTCATCTTCATCTTCCTTAAGCTTCTTCAATTTCGTTCGTAAGTCAACTGCAGAAGTCATATCGTTTGCATTCCAACATCCGAAAGAGTTCTTGTAACAAAACCTCCAGAAGTTTGATTTTGAAAGGTACGTACTATTCTCAAAGTTTCTATTCTCATCCAAGTACAATAATGTGGTCCCAAGTGAGTATCTTTCTAACAATATGTACGGTTTATTCTTTGTATTCTGCAGATATGGGCGTGTTTAGTTTAATATTTCACCATGGGGGAAATTTTGTTCAAGACAGTCATACGTATTATAGAGGGGGTAGGGAGACAATTGTTGAAGGGCTGGACGAAGATAAATGGAGCTTTTTTGAATCTGTTAGTCTGGTTAAAGATTGGGGATATGAAGGTTTTAGGCTTTGGATAAAGATTCCTCATATGGACGAAGGCTTTACAAATGTTGTTGATGATGCACAAGCTGTAGAAATTGAAAAGCATTGCATGTCTTGTAAGGTTGATGGCCATCTACGGGTAGAGCATGGTGTAAAAGACATGATGACCAAGGTGCTTCATCCTGATGTGGATGACTTCATAACTTCTAGTGAAGATGATAGCACTGATTCTGATGTTGATGTTGGACAATGTTTCGATGACAGTGAAGAGGAAAGAGCATGTGAAGTAGAAGAGGAAGAATTTGAACAAGTGCAGGTAGATTATCCAGCTAGTGGGAATAGGGTGGATGCCAATGGAAAATCACTGAGAGTCAAGCTTTGTGCATCCAAGGATCCAAAGAAGATGAAATCAATGAGCAAGGTAAAGAAGTTGAATCTTTTGGTGCCCAAAAGGGTCTTAGGATCCTGTTCACAGAGGAATGCAACAAACTATAAAGATGTGGATTATGCTAGTGAGGAACTTGATAGTTCAGATGCTGATGAAAGTGACATGGATGACAAACCTACTAAGCCAAAGTATGAGAAGTTCACATCAGAGCTGCTTAACAAAGACTTTCAATTCAAATTAGGTATGGAGTTCAAATCTCTTTCTGAATTTAAAGATGCTATTAGAGAATGGTCAGTTTTAAATGGTAGGGAGTTAACTTTTGTTAAGAATGAGAGTTATAGGGTTAGGGTTGAGTGCAAGGGCAAATGTGGTTTTTTAGCCTTGTGTAGCAAAGTGGGGGATAGACACACGTATCAGATAAAGACTTGGGTGGGGACCCACACATGTGCTAGGGTATTAAATAACAAGTCTGCCAATTCCAAGTGGGTCTCTAAGTTAGTGGTTGAAAAGAGGAAATCACAAGGGAAAGTAAAAGTTTATGAGATAATGTCTGAACTAAGGCAAAAATATTCAATAGGCATAACCAAAGGGAAAGCTTGGAGAGCTAGATGTATGGCAGAGGAAATAATTGAAAGAGATGCAAAGGAATAATATAATATGTTATGGAGTTATGCAGCTGAGTTGAGAAACCACTGTGCTGGGAATACAGTCAAGATAAGTACTGAGAGACCATATCCAACACTACCACCAAGATTTGGGAGATTTTATTTCTGTTTTCATGGATGCAAGAAAGGGTTTATCAAGGGTTGTAGACCCTTTATAGGGGTAGATGGATGTCATCTTAAGACACAATATGGAGGACAGTTATTAATTGCTGTAGCAAGGGACCCAAATGACCAACATTATCCTTTGGCATTTGGTGTGGTGGAGACTGAGACAAAGGAAAGTTGGAGATGGTTTATGCAATTGCTTATGGAAGACATTGGAGAGGAGATAAAGTATGTTTTTATTTCTGACCAACAAAAGGTACATAGTGTGATATGTTATGCATTTTTATGAAGTTTATATGTTTATAGATTCAAACTAATGTTATATTGTTTTGTTGTTTGTGTGCTTCTGGTTTTAGGGTCTTGTTAGTGTCTTTGAGGAGATGTTTGAGCAAATTGAACACAGGGTTTGCCTGAGACACTTGTATGCAAACTTCAAGAAGAAATTTGGTGGTGGAGCTGCCATTAGGGACCTTTTAATGGGGGCTACAAAAGCAACATACTTCCAGGCTTGGGAGAAGAAGATGAATGAGCTTAAACAACTTGATAAGAAGGCATGGGATTGGTTAATGGGAGTGCCAACAAAACTGTGGTGTAAGCATTCATTTTCATTCTACCCTAAGTGTGATGTTTTGATGAATAACTTGAGTGAATATTTTAATAGTACAATTTTACAAGCTAGGGATAAGCCAATACTCACTATGGTAGAATGGATTAGAAACTATTTGATGAATAGGATTGCTAATAGTATAGTCAAGCTTGATAAGTGGAAGCACAATGTGATGCCTAATCCTAGGAAAAGGCTAGATAAGGAAACACTATTAAGTGGAGAATGGCTGCCTACATGGAGTATGGGTGATTTGTGACAAGTCCACCACTCATATAATGGGCTGCAGTTTGTTGTTGATGTAGGGAAAAAAACCTGCACTTGTTGCTTTTGGGATCTTGTAGGCATACCTTGTAGGCATGCGGTTTCTGCATTGCAATATCAGAATTTAGATCCTGAGAAATATGTTGACCCTTGCTATATGAGGGAAGCTTACATGAAATGCTATGAAAACAATGTTAGTCCAATCAATGGTATGGACATGTGGCCTACTGTGGATGCTGAAAACTTGTTGCCACCACAATACAAGAAGGGCCCTGGAAGGCCTAAGAAACTGAGGTTTAGAGAGCTGGATGAGACTGGTTCAAGGATGAGGAGGGTAGGTGTATCATATAGATGCACAAAGTGTGACAAATTTGGCCACAATTCAAGGAAGTGTCAAGCTAAGGAACAAGATCCTAATGCACTGAAGAGAAAGGTAAGGTGTATCATGTAATGTTTCTGAATTATATGTTGATCTAATATGTGTTCTTATATATGTTTATGCATTATGCAGAGAAAGACACCAAGGACCAAAGCCTCTACAAAGCCTGATGCACCACAAACATCTACTGCACAAGCTGATGGAAATGTTGATGGAAATGTTGATGACCCAGAGTTAGATGCATTGCTGAATGAAATGATGAGTCTTTATGAAGAACAACAATCACAACTTGTTAATCCCACACCTGAACCAAATGATTCACACCCTGTTGCTACACAAGATTCACACCCTGCTGCTACACAAGATTCACAACCTGCTTCTACACAAGTTTAACAACCTGCTGCTACACAAGTTTCAGAAACACAACCAGTTGCTATAGCAGATACACTACCTGCTGCTATCAATGTCACAAAACCTTCTGCTAAGAAAAAAGTTGCAAGTAAGAAGCCATCAAGAAAGAGGTGCAGTGAAAGGTTGAAAGAAGTAAGGAATGCTAAAAGACATGGTGGGCCTGGATCAACACCTGATGTGCCATTAGTTTTTTATGATGAAACTGGTGGGAGTACATCAGAGAATAAGTGGAAGGATATTGCTAGGCGCATGACTCAGTAGTTAAGCACATAATGTGTCATTTTGTAACTTGGATTTGAAACTTTTCTGTTTGTTTGTTATTTTGTTAAGCACATAATGTGCCATTTTGTAACTTTGACTTATTTTGTGAACATAATGTGCCATTCTGTTAAGCACATATGACTTATTTTGTTAAGCACATAATGTGCCATTCTGTTTGTGTGATAATTGTTATCTATCCAAATTATTAGTTATGTTATTGTTTTTTTATGTTCTTGTTATCTTAACATATAACAGTGCAATTTTCCAATAAAAGCAATAAAATCATATAACATAAACAACAACTAAATTTATTCACGCAGAAAAACATTACAACATTGGACCACATCAGTTACAATCAGATAAGTTACAACAAAGTTACAATCACTTCAGTTACAACATGACCTAAGAAAGAAATGAACACAGATACAAATTAAAGCAACTAAAACATAATTCATCTTCTTTGTTAACCCATCAAGCTTTTTCTTCATTTCTTCCATCTTGCTTGTAATATCACTCAGTTGAACTGCTTCTACATCAGAGTAGCTGAAAAATTCATCATCCCAGTGAAATGCGTTGCAATCGTCACCTTTACCCCAAAACTTACATTTCCAATATTTTCTCCCAGGGTTTGAAACCGATTTCGATACAAACATCTTCATGGAGACATTGTGGCCACATTTGGGAGTTACTCTTCCATTGGAAGATAAGCTTGAGTTAGACGAAAATGGTTGACTATCGTAGTTGGAATTCATTGACGAAAACGAAAAAACAAGGAAACGGATAGGGTAGGGCAAACGAAAAAAGAAGAAAAAAGAAGAAGACGAGAAGAAGACGAAAGAGAAGAAAACGAAGAAGATGATGGGTTAGGGTTTTTGTTAAAGAGTGATTGTTAAAGAGGGTAAAACAGTCAATGCATGTCCTAATTAATTGAAACTTATCATGTATTTTATATATATTCATTTCATTTTTCAAGAAACCCGGTTGGACGCCCTCTTGTATGGCCAAGAATCATGGTTGAATTCTAATAAGAGAAATCTTTAAATATTAACGGTAGAATTTAAATTTTTTATGGGATTTTTTCAAAACTCGTCTATATAATGGGAGATAAAATATCTATTAACTTAATTAAAAATAAATAAAAAGAAAAATAGATTATACAATCTAGTCTCCTGATTTTGGTAACAACCGATGGTATAAATTATATATATTTTAAAAATAATATTTCATTGTTCCAAAATAATTATCTCTTCTTATAAAATTATTTGTATCAAAATAAATGTTGCTTTTTAATTTTCAATGCAATTATATTTTCTTAATCTTCCAATTATGCCATCTAATTAATACCCTCAATTTATTATTATTTTATTTTGTAATTATGTTAATTTGAATATAATTTATTAAAAATACCATTCTCTCTTTCATTTATTATATTTTTTTAATCAATATGAAATGACCAATTATAATACTTATTTTAGAACGAAATGGAGTAATAATAATGGCGTTCTCTTCATATATAACTTAGTCATGTATTAATTATATCAGTGTTTTATTTAAGGTTTTTTTTAACAACTCAAATTTAAATATTTTTAATGTATTTATAAAAAGGAGAAATAAGAAAATCAGTTTTATGTATGTTATTTGGAATAGTAAATCTTTTAGTAATATTGTAATGTGTTTGATTGTAGAACATTTAACATGACATCCCTCATTTAGACATGGCACCCCCAACGCATACAAAAAAAAACAACACTATTCTTGTACAATCATTCCCAAAACTTTTGAAATTTAAGTGCAGAGGCGAGAATTTGAAATTGCCAGGGCGATACCGAAATTTTGGAGCAAGTAAGGGAAATTTTAAAAGCAGTGAATATTTATACCGAATTTTTCAAAATTTCCGGTATTATGTACTGGAAATTTCAAAATTTCCAAGGTTTTCATTAAATATTTACCGAAAATTCCAAAATTTCTGGTATAAAATCCCATGAAATATACCGAAAATTTCATAACTTTTGGTAGTTATAATATCCTGGTTTTGTACCGGAAATTCTGAAATTTTTGGTATATTCCATGAGATTTCATATCGGAAATTTTAATATTTTCGATATCTGCTAAAACTTTGTTTTATACCGGAAATTCTGAAATTTCCGATAGTGTCTATTATTTTTATTTATTTAATTTTTCCTGCTTTTGCAGTGAAATATAGAGGTAGAGACGACACTATTGCAAGGAGAGTTTTTGATCGAGCGGCAAACCAGGGTAGAGTTGTCAGGGGTGCTGAGGTTGAGTATTTCCAGATATGAGCTGGACGAGTGGCTCCAACCGGTTCAAACCGGAAGCAGTTGGCTGACCAGAGTTTGTTCTGGGCACCTCGTTGCACTCGACGCCGGCCGGTACGACCAATAGAGCAGTCTAGAGATGAGGTAATGCTAGATGATGTTGTTGTTGATCCGGTGGTTAAGGAGGTTGCACACCTGGTTGTTGATTCAGTGGTTAAGAAGGTTGTTGGGGACGCTGGTTTGAAGGAGGTTGCTCGGGTGGTCCAGCCAGATGTTGTTGTTGCTGATTCGGTTCCATCTGTTACTTCAGACACGAAGGTTACAACTCCTTCGCCGAGTCATCTGTGCACACTAATGAAGGATTCCCTGGAGAACCCATTGACCGGCCAGTGCTTACTGAGTATGCTGACCATGTGGCATTACGACTATGGTAGGGAAAGGTATATGTATTTTATGTTTAACTCTAATTTGTTTATTATTGTGCCATGAAAGTTAAATGCTAATTTGTTTATATTTGTTTGTCACAGGAGCGTCCCACACTGAAGGTGACATCGCACGAGTCAAAGATGAAGGATTTCCTGAAGATTCTGATGCCTAAACAGGTCAGCCAGATTATACAGGAGTTCCAGCTGCTTGATTTTGCCCATTACTCCCTCACCATGCTTGACGCTCCACTACTTAGTGATTTTGTTGAGAGATGGCACAAGGAGACATCTTCATTTCATCTTCCGTTTAGGGATATGACTATCACTCTAGATGATGTCTCCTCGTTGTTCCATCTCCCCATCGGCGACAAATTCTGGATGGCTCTCGTACTTAACATGTCCCTTACATGTCAGACTGTTGCACGAGATTTGGGAGTGTTTGAGGCGGTTGTGCAGGAGGAGTTTGGCGTCAACAGAAGTGCACACCTTCGTATGTCTTGGCTTCGGAAGACATATGATTAGCTTGCAGTTGTTGGGAGTTATGAGGCTCTAGATGATTGCAATTATTATGGATAACCTCATGAGTTTGATACACCCAAATGACGAGGTTTATACTAGATTATCTCGGGCTGCACACATAGCCCGTGAGGGGCCTATTTAGACATCTTTTGTATATCATGGATTTGGTATATTATGTATTATTTGTATCATTTGTATATTATTCAGACATCTTCATTAAAACTCTTTATTTGCTAATATTTTTTATCTTCCATTGATGCAACATCAACATTAACTAACATTTGATAATGGATTACATAACCTAAACATAAATTAAACATAGCTTAAGAAAAACATAAACATTACCACATGATTAATAAATAAGAAAAACCTTAACACTACCAGATAATTTTGGACGTTTCAGCATCTCCATTATGTCGTCAACAGATCTTGAAAGCTTAGCATCTAACTCGATCGGCCCCTTTGTTATCCTACGGCAAAATGATCTCCACGTCTCCTTCACATCTTCATCGGTCTTCAACTCAATAAGGTTGTATTTCACCCTCCCGTCATGAACAATCAAATCTTCACGAAACTCGATCTTTCTCACCTTTTTGTTTTCGGCATCAGACAACAATTCATTCCACTTGGACATCAGGCCGGCAAGAGATGTGGTACCATCCGGAAGCCGAAACTCTACAAGAGATGAAGCTCCGTTGAAGTACGCTTCTGCCTTAATCAAAAATTGAGGAAGAGACTTTTTTGAGGTGTTTTTATCAAACATGTGACCCCCTATTTATACAACTTTGCATTTACTTTGAATCACACAAAATTGTCGATGCAATCACAGTCATCCAAAATTGTCGGCAAAATCCTAAACGTCTAAAAAAATCAAACAAATAACACTACTGAAAATTTCAATTAGGTTGAAATTTCCGATATCAACATGTAAATTTCAAATTTCTGAAACTTACTGAAATTTATCGAAAATTATGAAATTTCTAATATACTGAAAATTTAGAATATACTATCAGAAATTTTGATCTCTACCAAAAATTTCATTAAATCTACTGAAAATTTTGAACGGAAATTTGAATCAATTTTCAACCCAAAAAAAGTTTTAGAAATATGAAAATATGGAATGACCGATATAATTAATTTGTGGTGACAAGTTTAAATCTCAACTAATTCTAAAGAGTTTGTCTTATCAAAGTTGACCAACATAACCTATATTATATATATTCCACGGTCATATGTCATGTAACGCTTAATACCCCGAATCCGATGGCCCACCCCCACACTTCCACTCTCCTCCGAGCTTCCCCTGGCACTAGCTAGTGCATCGTGTATATATATATATATACCACGTCAAAAAGGGAGAAATAGCATTCCCGGAGACAACTTTCTCCGTCAACAAACGACGACTCCACGCTAGCTCCCCGGAGCCACGAGCTGTCCTTAAGTCATCACTCCCATGCTCGGGAGCAACGACTTGGGGGGCTCCTGTTCTGGACTGGACCAATGGCTAGACATGGCCCAATCCACCTCAGCTCCCAGAACGACCCAATTGCCTAAGTACAAAGTATGAGTTTCAAGGGTGATTATTGGATACCTAACCCTCTCAAGTGAGAGGGTTTATATAGTGCCCCCAGCGCGTGGCTAACGGTCCTATTTTTGGGGCGAAATAACCGTTTTCCCGAAGAATAGGTAACTGCCCAAAACTAGCCGTTATGTCGGGAAGGGTGCCCAAAACTAGCCGTTATGTCGGGCATAGGCATAGTGTCGGGCACATGCCCTTAGCTGTTCGGGCAGTGAAAAAGCCGTGCGGAACGGGCAGCATTTTCGGGGAGGAGCGATGCAGTCCTTGCCCTGTTGGAGGGGCAGAAAGGTAACTTTCGCCCCTTGGTGGATTGGACTTAGGCAATTGGGCCGTTCTAGGAGCAGAGGTGGATTGGCCATGTCTAGCCATTGGTCCAGTCCAGAACAGGAGCCCCCCAAGTCGTTGCTCCCGAGCATGGGAGTGATGACTTAAGGACAGCTCGTGGCTCCGGGGAGCTAGCGTGGAGTCGTCGTTTGTTGACGGAGAAAGTTGTCTCGTGGTGCTCGTGACCCTTGATGTTCGTGATGTTTTTGTCCGTGTCTGGATTGCCCGTCGTACGGGGAGACTAACAGTTAGTCAGAATTGGAATTGTTCGGGCGCCACGTGTGCCTAGAGCCCTGTGTAGCAGTTACTAGGCAATGATGGCTAGTTAGTAGCCATCATGACCTACGAGGGCGTGCCAGTGCACGTGCCTCTCTGTATAAAAGGGGAAGACCGTTCCATTCTGAACTTTTCGCTCTTGTTTCTATTCTTCTTCTTCAGAGCTCTTGCCCGTCACTGCCGTTTGCTATTCCGACCACCGCATCAACTTCCGAGCAACCGCTTTTCATCTTCTTAACCAAGTAAGGTTGCTGATTTTGCACTCCCTTTTGATGGTAGTTCATAGATTGCATGCGGTTAGGCTTAGGTTTAGAAGATGAAATAGATTATTTTCCGGCGATTGTTGGTGGTGGACGGTGGTCGTGCCACTTTCCGCTGCCGACGGGGCCGCTAGGTTTTAGGATATGCTTGTGAATCAGGCGGTTTCCGGCGTTATTGTGATGATGATGCATGCGTAACCGCTGTGATTTCTCAGATTCCGGAGTAACGATGAAGTTCCCGGCGAGCCTTTGCAGTTTTCGGTGAAGCTTTGCAATTTCCGATGAAGCTTCAAACGGAAACTGGGAAATGGCTCGGGGAGGTTCCTCGCATGGGAGTAGCTTACCCCGGGCATCTCCTCGTGGGAGATTCTTAGAGTTTTTGTTCGATGTTTGGGCTTAGGCCGGGGACGTGGTCCTCAGCCCTTTGCGTGCCCTTTAACTTGACTAACGGTGGAAGGGTGGATTTGATTCTTCGTCGAATTCACTTTTTTCTATGCTTTTCAGGTGATCGACATAGCGACAGGGCCAGATGAGGAGATAATAATAGATTCGTCTGGGGAGAGCTCCTCGGGGAGCTCCTCGGAGAGCAGTAGTACTGATGCTTCAACCGTCCCCAGCGAAGTCGGGGAGGAGCTTGAAGAGAACCCTGCTGAGGAGTGGTCGGTGGCTGAGCCTGCCGAGCACGAATCCATCTTTGCTACTTTCACCGTGAATGTTTTTACGAATGTTGGACCGAAGGGGGAATGGAAGGTACATTTCCCCTCCCAAGATGATTGGATCTGTTCAGACTTCGGGGAGAGATTTGCTATGTATGAATATGCCTTTAAGGAGTTAGGGTTGAGGCTGCCCTTCACCGATTTTCAGCGGTCGATCTTCGTGCACTTGGACCTTGCTCCGTCGCAGTTGCATTCCAATCCGCTGGCATTCAGTCGTGCCTTTGAGTTGACGTGCGAGCATTTGATGATAGGGGCTACTCTTCCTCTGTTCTTCACTGTCTTTCATCTTCAGCGGCAGTTGACGGGGAAGAAGTATGGTTGGGTTTCGTTGAAACAGCCCCGCAAGCTGTTCAAGCCCTTCTCAGAGTCAATCCGGGCGTTCAAGGAAAGGTTCTACATCATAGAGCCTGTGTCGGAGACTGCCCAGGATAACACTTATGCCTGGGAGATCGAGGTTGAGGCGGGGGGTAATGACCTGCGCGATGAGGCTGGGAGGTTTATCGGGGATAGAGTATACAAGTTCCCCATCCACTAGGGACCTGGCCATTTCACCAAGGAGCCCAATGAGTACGTCCTTCAGCCGAACAACCTAGACGGGCAGGATGCCGTTGCTTACGAGACGCTGGTGAAATATGTCAACTCCTTTCGGCTTGCTGAATGCTGGACGAAGAAGGGTGACCCCATCTTCGAGGAGGATAGAAGCCAGAGGGTGGAGTACCGCTTCATTAACGTCAAGGCGCTTTTGGAGTGCAAGACTCTCGTGGAAGCTTATAAATTGCTCGGTAGTCTTATTTGTTTGAACTTGTCCGACATATTTTTACTTCGTCGTCTAACGTTCTTATTCTGTTTGTGCAGGTGAGATGCCTCAGGCTCATGAAAGGATGGTAAAGAATGCTCTTGCGAGGAACAAGCCCGGAACGGCTCCTCCTAAGTCTCGATTCGCCAATGCACGTGCTCCCACTCCTCCTCAACCTGCTGTGGGGACCTCTTCTCCCACTCCTGCTCCCCAGGGATCTCCCCTGCTGTTGACCTCACGAACCAAGCGGCTGAGGGCTAATGACGCCGTGGATCTCAGCCGGGCCTCGGAGAAAGGAAAGTTTGAGCTTCCTCCTTGCATACTCGATAGGAGATTCTTCGAAGGGACATCCTTGGTTGTGCCGCGGGCAGAATCTCTTCGGCTGGAAAGCATGGATCGCCCGAGCAAGAGGGCGTTGATGGCCCAAGATGCCTCTGCACTGGTCAGAGTTTTGGAGATGGCGGCCATCTATGCTGAAGGGGATTCTGCAACTGAGTCCGAACTCAAGGCTGCCCGGGCTACCATGGCATCTCTTAAGGAAGAGGTTAAGAATGCTGACGATGCCCGAAAGAAGGCTGACGAGGAGGTGGCCAGACTGAAGAAGGAGAATTCTACACTGGCTGCGGAGAAGAAGGCGGATGAGGAGCTGGTCCAGTAGCTGAGGGCGGTCAATGCTCCGGGTAAAGATGAACCCGAGGACGTGAAGGAGTTAAAGACAAGGTCTGAGCTAGTTGCCCGTATGTTGGCAGCCGAGGACGACAACATCGTCATTGCAGACGAATCTTTCAGGAATGCCGTGTCTCAATTGCGGGTGGTGAACTCCGAACTCAACTTTTCCACCGAGGGTACCCACTATCTGGCGCATGTTGAAGATGGCCGAATCATTATGCCTGACTCCCTCCTTGAAGAGCATGCCGAGGATCAGCCCGCGGAGAACCAGGAGCCTCAGCCCAACTCTGAGTAGGTTGAGCGGATGGATGAGTGAAGGATTTTCTTGTTGTTGTAATTTTGTCCGGCCTGCGTGCCGTGTAATTTGTTGTAATTTATTTTGAATGGGGGCGTGGCCCCCGGTTTATGTAACCAAGTACAGTTGTGGTCCTTGCGGCCACTTATTATTTTTAATTATGTGCGCGGTCCTTGTGGGCGGTTTTGTGATTTGCATGGCTTTATCTGCTTTCAATTTCGCTAAGTGTTGTTACTTATGCTCGTTTATGTATGTATTCCCGTAATAGGGGTTACGTTGATTTGCTTCAAGTTTTGGGGATTGCTCGTTGTAGATTGTGGTCGTCAGTGAGGGGAACTGGACGAGCGGCCGAGGAATATCCAGGCGAGGATGTGGAGCTCAGGTCGCGTTTGAGGCCTGAGTTTGCGGCGTGACCCTCCCATCGCGAGCTGGGTGTTCTGCCTGTCGTGGTACTTTAATGACGGCGGTGCTCAATTGAGGGACCGCTGTCGAGTAGAGACCCGGCTCGTTCCTGAGCGGGGTTCTGCTTCACTGGCATGCGATGCTTGTACCTAGGCGTGCATCATGGTCGGTAGGTGATGCTCGTCGTTGTGACAGATCAAACCGATAGTTAAGGCCTTAGCTGTAGTACTGTTTCAGCTTTTCGGCGTTCCATGGTCGAGCAAGTTCTTCCCCGTTGAGTTGTTCTAGGTAATAGGCCCCATTCTCCGTTTTTGCGCGGATACGGTAGGGTCCTTCCCAGTTAGCAGCTAATTTTCCTTCGCGAGAGTCCTTATGGTTTCTTCTTCGGACAAGGCTGCCCACGTCGAACTCTCGTCGTATCACCTTGGCATTGTGCCTGATGGTAATTTTTTGTTTTAGTGAGGCTTCGCGGAGTGCTGCCCCTGAGCGGACTTCCTCGACGAGGTCGAGCTCTTCTCTTAATGACTCGTCGTTCATCTCCTCGTCTAGGGGCGACTCTGTTCGCCTGGAGGGTATGTGAACTTCGATGGGGATCACTGCTTCGGCCCCGTAAGCCAGGCGAAAAGGTGTCTCCCCGGTTGAAGAGTGCGGAGTTGTGCGATATGCCCATAAGACACTGTGCAGCTCCTCGACCCAAGCTTTCTTTGTTTCGTCTAGCCTTCGTTTGAGGCCTCGGAGGATGACTCGGTTCGCCGTTTCGGCCTGCCCGTTTGTCTGGGGGTCTTCGACGGATGCGAAGTGTTGCTTCGTGCCCAGCTGGGCGACGAAGTCTTGGAACTTCCTGTCCGTGAACTGTGTCCCATTGTCCGTGACTATCGCTTGAGGGATTCCAAAATGTGCGAGGATGTTTCGTTTGTAGAAACGTAGTATGTTAAGGGCAGTTATCTTGGCCAGGGCCTCCGCTTCTATCCATTTTGTGAAGTAGTCAACGCCTACTATTAAATATTTGTTCTGACTTGATCCTACCACGAATGGTCCTAGGATGTCCAGGCCCCACCAGGTGAATGGCCATGGGGAGGACATAGATTTGAGCTCGTTAAGTGGGGCTAGGTGCATGTCCCCGTGTCGTTGGCATTTATCGCATCTCTTCACGTGCTCTTTAGCGTCATGCTGCATGGTTGGCCAGTAATATCTTGCTCGGATGGCCTTACGGGCAAGGGACATTCCTCCGAGATGTTGGGCGCAAACTAATCCACCAATCAGCTGCTTCTTCCTCCAGCATGCGAGTACCCAGTCTCACCTTATTCTCTTCAGCACAATCCATCACATGGAAGGTTCTTTCAATCTCCTCAATCCAAAATTGTGCACCATCAGGATCATATCTTCCCTTGAAGATAGACGGTTCGTTCTTCCTGAACTCATCATTACCCGCAACACTTGGTACACCCTGCACAGCCCGAGCCATATTCTGTTCATTTCCAATAACAACAACTATGGTTAAACAAACAGCTCACCGAACCACAAAGACCAACAAGGACTGACACAACTGACACGGACTGGCTCCGATACCACTTAATGTAACACCCCCAATCTATACCCCCAAGCTATTAAAGCAGTAAATAAAAATTCAAAATTTCATCAGAGTATATTTAAATTATCATGGCATAGACAGGAAGCATCACATTACAATAAAACAAAACATAACATACAACACCTTCCCAAATAGATATGCAACAGTGGGGTAGCAATCAACAGAGGAACTCAGTTCCTTATACCCACATTTCCATTAGATTTTAGAATAAAGCGGAAAATCTAAAACTGATTATCATGAATATAAAAAGTTGGTCATACATGTACAATCCAAAATATACATATTCATAATACACAATAATCACAAACGGCCTCCCTAACTACCCGGTGTCACATATCAGAGCCGACCAACAAAAGAGTGAAGTCCTAAGCTTCACAAAAGACTTCCAACAATCTAATCTGCAATGCCTCATAGAGCATTAAACCACAGCAGAAGGGTGAGAAACACAATCATAATATAAATGCATATAATTATATATATATATATATATATATATATATATATATATATATATATATATATATATATATATATATATACATCAACATAAAAATACACACATCAAGTATTCTCACCACAATTATCAAATGCCAACACATAAAGCATATACCGGTTATATTCACATAATCACATATTCACACATAATGCATATGTTCACACACAAATGTGTATCATTCATAACTCAATGCATTTAACACGAATGCACATCGATTCACAAGTGCTATCACATGCTCAATTACATAATTACTCCATTCCCAATTGCATATTAATCATGCACCATACATTTATCACAAATGCATATCACCATATCTCACACATCATCAATTAAATCATGATTTCCACATATACCCAATGCAATCATAAACCATGCAGATGCAAAGAGACTGACACAACGACTTTATGCAAATGCACATGCGGTACCGACTCCAAGATTTCATATCTCATCACTAGTTCACTCAGGAACTCTGCTGGAACCATCGCTCGTTACATCACTGTAACTCCCCGTCGGGCATACGATGTTCACCCACCGCTCACACCTCCACCAAGAGAGGCTCACGGTGTTTATGGATCGCTCACACCTCCACCGAGAGAGGCTCACGACCCGATCGCTCACACCTCCACCAAGAGAGGCTCACGATCGTCTATAACCATCGCTTTCAGTCCTCAGGCTATTCATACCTCATATTTTCGAGGCACACGATGTTATAGCTGATTCCCCACCGGAACCGCCGTCACACAGGACGCAACAACAATGCATATCATGATGCTTGACATACAAGAACTCATGACAACCAATGCATTTTCACACATATATGCAACCATAAACACGCATATATAATCAAATACAACACATTGCATTTATTCTTGCCCTTAGGCCACAATTCAACAACCACGACAATTACAACAACTTGTCACATGCTTCAACATCATCACATTCATGCATTGCAAAACAATTCAAACAATGCATTTCAAACCATAAAGGTCACTACACAACATACATTGAATTCAATCAAACAATGCATATCACAATTACTTCCACAAGGGATTCACACCACAAAGGCTACCCACACACATCACAACAAAATTTAAACACATGCATTTTACACCATATATCACCATACAAGTCATACGATATTCATATTCAAAACACATTTCATGATACACACCAATTACACACAATTAATACGGAAAAAGTCGCTAAATAACACTATTCTCGACTTTCCAACTTAATTAATCGGCTAACAAATTTCCAAAACATCATAATAAGAAAGTACAGCTCAATAGCTTTCCAACGACATAAAGAACGCTTAAATCAAAAATACGGTTCGAGAGTTATGAATTTTTAAAGAAAAGTATTATTTGGAAAAATCTCACTACCGCCCGGCGAACCATGCCAACCGCCCGACGAAACACCTTTCGCCGCTACCTCGTCTGGCGAAGCACATGCGACACTAAATCTACCAAAATGACTCAAAGAGTCAGAAACTTGGCACCTCTGCGCCTCTCAAAACCGCCCGGCGAAAGGACGAACCGCCCGGCGAAACAGGCACATCGCCCGGCGCTTCACACCAGAAGCAGAATTTCTGCTTCGTTTTTGGCAATGTTCCAAACCCCAAAAATTCCATTTTCTTCCCCAAATCACTTCCAACAGCCACACAAACCTCAGCAATTATTCATACATATCACAGGATCATACTACAAGATTCGTATCAATTTTCGTCCGTGAAAACATCGATTTCTACTCGTTTTATCGTTTTCGACCTAGAAGTGAAAAACATGGGAAACCAGAGAAACATCCAAACACATACATACATAATCATATACAAGCATAGTATAATCGAGTTTCACACCCTTACCCGATTAAATCGATTCCTAGAAGTTGTTTGCTTTGATTTCCAAGCTTTTCCTCTTTTTCTCTCTTTCTCTTCTCTTCTCCTTTCTTTCTTCTCTTTTATTCCTCCTTTCTATTTCTTTCCTCTCCCTTATATTTCTATTTTCTTTCTAACTTAGTAAATAATTAGGAAAAGACTAAAATACCCTTACTCTTAATTATCCCGCAAACGCTCTCAAAACGCGATAAAATATAATAACAATGCAAAACAACATATTATCACACCAAAGTCATAAATAAAAATAATATAATACTCAAAATAATTAAATCGACTCAATTAAATAAAACAATCAAAACTGGGGCGTTACAACTCTCCCCCACTTGGAAATTTTCGTCCTCGAAAATATAACCAATGCCAACAACTCCAAACACGACCCTCGTATCCGACCAACAAACCAACAAACAACCTTGCTAACAGCAGCAACAACAACGACAAGACGCAAAGCCCATACAATGCACTTGCCGACCAACTCCCAACTCAAAGAGTACACAAGCACAAACTCACTGGTTCACTCTCAAATACAAAATGTGCCACATCACGCTTCCGCTGCGCACTCTGATTACCCGAAACCATCAAGACTATCAACCTCACGTCCAAAACCTAACTCTTTCTCATATTCACCAAAAATCATTGTTTACTGCCAATATATACAACCACACTAAACTCAAGCCTCTGAACTGCTCAAATAATTCCAACTCTCTGACCATCAAAACAGACATGCATAAAGATTTTCGACTTACACATCAGGCACAACAACATCCTTTCCCCAAGGATAACCCCAAACCAATTCCATATTCAATATTCTTATAATTACCAAACACTTCGAATCTAGAATCATAAAGATAATACTTCCAATAACCCAACATAATACAACTACCACCAATTCCATTTCCACCGTAGTACCGATTCATTCACGAATCTTCAAATGTCGAGAAACATAAGCCACGACTTCCCTTTTGCAAGTCCACTGAAGCAACGAGACGCAATCCTTGGAAAAGCCTTCCATACCCTTCGGTAATAACCAACAAAAGTACAAAAAGTTTCCAAACACTTCAACCACTTCGGAGCCTCTCATAGTAACACCGCATCTACTTCCAATGATAACCAATATAACTCGTCACACAAGGTCGATCGAAGCCTCAACTCAAACAAATCACCACTCTTACCAAACATTCCAACAATTGTAATTCTAATCATACTCAACCAACCCATTCCAGTAACCTCATCCTGAACGTGAACACTTATTCCCAATCGTCACCCTATATCACTGCCCGTAGTCCATACACAATTTCTTCCATTGACAATCCAAATTCCAATCTATCGCAACAACCAACCAAAAAGGACTCTCAACGACTTCACAACATAACCACATACCAGAACCTCTAATCCATCTCATCTTCTTATATAAGAATTTCCATCGACACAACAAAACAATCTGTAACCATTTCCTTAAATTCCAAACAACTCATTGCACACACTATCAAAGTCAGAAAGACACGTCCATTCCATCCAACATAATTCCCGTCTGCTATCAACAAGAGATTAAGGGTGATCAATTCCTTAATTTGTCAATAGACAGCCGACAATCATGATGGGGCATAAACCGTCTCCACCAACCTATAATAGCATTTCTTGCAATTCACAACACACTGAGCCAACGCTCCACACCTGAAGCAACTTGGAGAAGTACCAGCTTCTCCCCCACTTATCTCATTCTAATCCTTCCAACTGTAAACGCACCCAATCCATCACAAATCCTTTACCATAAACGGTCAAAGAACAAATTAAACAAACTCAAGAAGTAATTACGGACCCTAAGCAGAAGTATCGATAACCAACTCACCACTCCAACAGACAACACAAATTCAAACGTTTCGCGCACTCATACGAAATAAACGAATGAGTCGCTCCAGTACCAATAATAGCAAATAAAGGCGTACTATTAATAAAACAAGTACCTTTAGCCAAACGATCCGCACTAGTAGTCCCATCTCCTGCTAATGTAACAACCTTCCTACCAGCCTGAGCTTTCTTCGGTTTTGTACACCTCGTACTAATATGACCTATTTCACCACAGTTGAAACACTGCACCCCATTTTTCTTACAATCAACAGCGACATGTCCCGAACCTCCACAATGAGAACACCTAACCACATCTTTCTTACATTCGAGCTGACGATGTCCTACTCCCCCACACTTGTAACACTTAATGTAACACCTCGGAGGACTAGATATTCCTCCCCCACTTACCTTATTCCCAAAGTTACTCCCTGCTTACCATGGTCAGCGGGTGCCACATAAGGCCCACTACGAGACTGTTGTTTCCCTTTTCTGTCATTCACACTCTTATAGTGAGTAGCACGCGCCTTACGATCCTCTTCGTAAATCCTACAACTGTCCACCAATTCAGAAAACCTTCTAATCCTCTGACAACCGATTGCCCGCTTAATCTCCGGACGCATTCCGTTCTCATACTTCACACACTTAGAAAACTCGGCAGTCGCCTCAGCATAATGAGGATAAAACTGCACCAGCTCAACAAACTTAACAGCATACTCAACAACAGACATATTACCCTGTTTCAACTCCAAGAACTCAATCTCTTTGTTTTCCTTCACACCTTCAGGATAATACTTCCTCCGAAACTCTCGGCTAAACAATTCCCAAGTAACCTCTTCGTCATCATCTTCCAACACTTGGCGCAAACTAATCCACCAATCAGCTGCTTCTTCCTCCAGCATGCGAGTACCCAGTCTCACCTTATTCTCTTCAGCACAATCCATCACATGGAAGGTTCTTTCAATCTCCTCAATCCAAAATTATGCACCATCAGGATCATATCTTCCCTTGAAAATAGACGGTTCATTCTTCCTGAACTTATCATTACCCGCAACACTCGGTACACCCTGCACAGCCCGAGCCATATTCTGTTTATTTCCAATTGCAGCAACTATGGTTAAACAAACAGCTCACCGAACCATAAAGACCAACAAGGACTGACACAACTGACATGGACTGGCTCTGATACCACTTAATGTAACACCCCCAATCTATACCCCCAAGCTATTAAAGCAGTAAATAAAAATTCAAAATTTCATCAGAGTATATTTAAATTATCATGGCATAGACAGGAAGCATCACATTACAATAAAACAAAACATAACATACAACACCTGCCCAAATAGATATGCAACAGTAGGGTAGCAATCAACAGAGGAACTCAGTTCCTTATACCCACATTTCCATCAGATTTTAGAATAAAGCGGAAAATCTAAAACTGATTATCATGAATATAAAAAGTTGGCCATACATGTACAATCCAAAATATACATATTCATAATACACAATAATCACAAACGGCCTCCCTAACTACCCGGTGTCACATATCAGAGCCGACCAACAAAAGAGTGAAGTCCTAAGCTTCACAAAAGACTTCCAACAATCTAATCTGCAATGCCTCATAGAGCATTAAACCACAGCAGAAGGGTGAGAAACACAATCATAATATAAATGCATATAATTATATATATATACATCAACATAAAAATACACACATCAAGTATTCTCACCACAATTATCAAATGCCAACACATAAAGCATATACCGGTTATATTCACATAATCACATATTCACACATAATGCATATGTTCACACACAAATGCGTATCATTCATAACTCAATGCATTTAACACGAATGCACATCGATTCACAAGTGCTATCACAAGCTCAATTACATAATTACTCCATTCCCAATTGCATATTAATCATGCACCATACATTTATCACAAATGCATATCACCATATCTCACACATCATCAATTAAATCATGATTTCCACATATACCCAATGCAATCATAAACCATGTATATGCAAAGAGACCGACACAACGACTCTATGCAAATGCACATGCGGTACCGACTCCAAGATTTCATATCTCATCACTAGTTCACTCAGGAACTCTGCTGGAACCATCGCTCGTTACATCACTGTAACTCCCCGTCGGGCATACGATGTTCACCCACCACTCACACCTCCACCAAGAGAGGCTCACGGTGTTTATGGATCGCTCACACCTCCACCGAGAGAGGCTCACGACCCGATCGCTCACACCTTCACCAAGAGAGGCTCACGACCGTCTATAACCATCGCTTTCAGTCCTCAGGCTATTCATACCTCATATTTTCGAGGCACACGATGTTATAGCTGATTCCCCACCGGAACCGCCGTCACACAGGACGCAACAACAATGCATATCATGATGCTTGACATACAAGAACTCATGACAACCAATGCATTTTCACACATATATGCAACCATAAACACGCATATATAATCAAATACAACACATTGCATTTATTCTTGCCCTTAGGCCACAATTCAACAACCACATCAATTACAACAACTTGTCACATGCTTCAACATCATCACATTCATGCATTGCAAAACAATTCAAACAATGCATTTCAAACCATAAAGGTCACTACACAACATACATTGAATTCAATCAAACAATGCATATCACAATTACTTCCACAAGGGATTCACACCACAAAGGCTACCCACACACATCACAACAACATTTAAACACATGCATTTTACACCATATAACACCATACAAGTCATACGATATTCATATTCAAAACACATTTCATGATACACACCAATTACACACAATTAATACGGAAAAAGTCGCTAAATAACACTATTCCCGACTTTATGACTTAATTAATCGGCTAAAAAATTTCCAAAACATCATAATAAGAAAGTACAGCTCAATAGCTTTCCAATGACATAAAGAACGCTTAAATCAAAAATACGGTTCGAGAGTTATGAATTTTTAAAGAAAAGTATTATTTGGAAAAATCTCACTACCGCCCGGCGAACCATGCCAACCGCCCGGCAAAACACCTTTCGCCGCTACCTCGCCCGGCGAAGCACAGGCGACACTAAATCTACCAAAATGACTCAAAGAGTCAGAAACTTGGCACCTCTGCGCCTCTCAAAACCGCCCGGCGAAAGGACGAACCGCCCGGCGAAACAGGCACATCGCCCGGCGCTTCACACCAGAAGCAAAATTTCTGCTTCGTTTTTGGCACTGTTCCAAACCCCAAAAATTCCATTTTCTTCTCCAAATCACTTCCAACAGGCACACAAACCTTAGCAATTATTCATACATATCACAGGATCATACTACAAGATTCGTATCAATTTTCGTCCGTGAAAACATCGATTTCTACTCGTTTTATCGTTTTCGACCTAGAAGTGAAAAACATGGGAAACCAGAGAAACATCCAAACACATACATACATAATCATATACAAGCATAGTATAATCGAGTTTCGCACCCTTACCCGATTAAATCGATTCCTAGAAGTTGTTTGCTTTGATTTCCAAGCTTTTCCTCTTTTTCTCTCTTTCTCTTCTCTTCTCCTTTCTTTCTTCTCTTTTATTCCTCCTTTCTATTTCTTTCCTCTCCCTTATATTTCTATTTTCTTTCTAACTTAGTAAATAATTAGGAAAAGACTAAAATACCCTTACTATTAATTATCCCGCAAACGCTCTCAAAACGCGATAAAATATAATAACAATGCAAAACAACATATTATCACACCAAAGTCATAAATAAAAATAATATAATACTCAAAATAATTAAATCGACTCAATTAAATAAAACAATCAAAACTGGGGCGTTACAGTAGGCATCCTTCGGGCATGCCTTATTAAGATCGGTGTAGTCAATGCACATTCGCCATTTGCCATTAGATTTTTTCACAAGTACAACGTTGGACAACCAAGTGGTGTACTTGGCCTCCGAAATAAATTTGGCCTCGAGAAGGTCCTTTACAGCTTTTTCTGCAGTCTTCGTTTTCTCCGGAGACTGTTTTCTCCTAAGTTGTGCTACTGCTTTGACGACCGGGTCAATCGTGAGTTGATGGCAGGCGACGGACGGGTCCAAGCCGGGCATCTCTGTGGCGCTCCAGGTGAAGAGATCGGCGTTCTCACGGAGGTAGGCTTTGAGTTGCTTCCTTGCGATGTTGGGGAGGTCTGCTCTAATTTTCACTCACCGTTCGGGGTCGTCGCCGAACAAGACAAGCTCGAAGTTACCATCCGGGATTGGGCGCATCGGATGGGAGCTGCTGCTGGACAGGGTAGAGGAGCTGGTTGAAGCTGCTTGGTCCTCCTGCTGGTTTTCTTCGGGGAAGCGGCTGTCGAGGTCGATGAAGTCGACCTGAGGCAGAGGCTTGGCTTCCTCGGAACTGGTGGGCAAGGCGGGTTTATTTGAAACCTTTGGCTTGGATGCAATGGCGTTGAGTCCCTTTGTAGCTGCTTCGAAACATCGTCGTGCGGCTTCGATGTCGCCATGGAGGGTGGCGACCATCCCCTTTGAAGTGTAATACTTCATCTTCAGGTGGACGGTTGAGGGCACAACTACAAACTTAGCCAGTGTTGGTCTTCCGAAGATACAATGGTACATCAACGGGCAATTGATCACCAAAAACTGTACTTTAACAGATCTAGCCGTCTCTGCTGATCCAAAAGTGACGATCAGTTTGACGTATCCCCAGGGTTTGGTCACTGATCCGTTGAATCCTTGCAAATCAGACCCCACATAGGGGGTGAGGTGTGATTTGTCCAGCTGAAGTGTTGAGAAAAGCTGGGAGTACATAATGTCGACCGAGCTACCTTGGTCGACGAGGATTCTGTGAACGTCGAAGTTCGCCATTCGAGCTCTGACGAGCAAAGGTATGCTCGAGTTCGGAGATCCTCCGAGGAGCTCTTCTCGGTAGAAGGAGATGGTGACAGAGCCCTTCTGGGCTTGGTCGAGCGTGGTCACCTTATTGGAGCTCGTGTTGATTAGGTGCTCGAATTTTCTTTCCACGGAGCCCACCGTGACTTTATTGAAACCTCCGCCTGAGATGACCATGGCGGATGTGAACGTCTCCCACGGGTTGTGGGCCGCAAAGTAGGCAGGAGCGCTGAGCTCATCTGGGACGTAGAAGTCCTTTGGTCGCAATACGGACATGGCGACCTGGATGTTGGTCTCTTCCGAGGAAGGCACCTCTTCCTTTACCTTTTTGGACTCCTAGGCGTCTTGCCGGGAAGGGTCTTTCTTTTTAGCGAACTGTTTCAGGTGGCCATCCCTGATCAGTATCTCGATAGCATCCTTCAAATGGATGCAGTCTTCAGTTGTGTGGCCGTGACTCTTATGGAAACGGCAGTACTTCGATTTGTCGGCGTTGGGTTTGGCCAGTATTTGTTTGGGGAAGCAGACCCCTGCTTGCTTTAATTATGAATTCGCGCATTCGGACATTATCTTCTCCCTAGAGACGGTCAGGGGAGTGTAGTCGTGGAATCGTCCGGAGGGTCCTTTGCTGTCACGGGAGTCTCAAGGACGGTCTTCGCGTTTCCTTTCTCCTCGACGGGATGTCGAGGCTTCCTCGCCTCTGGAGGCCCGAGCGTTCTCCTGGTGACGAGAAGCTCGGACGGAGTTGGCCGCTTCCTTCTCCTCGTACTGGATGTGCGATTTTGCCTTGAGGAGGAGGGCATCCAGATTCCTCGGAGGTGTTAGGCCGACGATTTTAGAGAATTTTGAGTTCGGGCAGAGTCCTTGCTCGAGCAGGAATTTTTTCATCTCGTCCGTTGTAGGGACCTGTACCGTTTCTTTTTTAAACCTCTCGATGTATGCCCGGAGAGGTTCGTCCTTTCCTTGGATTATGGCCCCAAGGGAAGCTCCAGTCTTGGGGTGACGCCGTGAGGCAGTGAAATGCCGGGAGAACATCATCCCTAGTTGCTTCCACGATGTAATAGATTCTTCGGGCAACTGCTTGTACCACGTCATTGCCCCTTTTCGGAGCGTGGTTGGAAATAACCGGCACTTGATGGCGCCCCGGACTCCATGGTAATCCAATAGCGCATCGATGTTTTCGATGTTCTCGTCAGGGTCAGTCGTGCCGTCGTACGTGCCCAATGCTGGGGGCTTCTCCAGGCCCTTGGGGAGGTGTTTTTCCAAGATCTCTTGGGATAAAGGGCCCCGCGGCTCATCATCGCTGCTGGAACTGGATGGTAACGGGGACCGAATGACTCGCTCGTGTCGGCGAATTCTTCGAGGAGAAGGTGAACGGGCCCGACCTTTTGACCTGACCGGAGGTGACTGCTTGTCTCTGCGGGTCCTCTTGTGGCCGGGAGAGTGCTAGTTTCGCGGAGAAACCGGGTCGCGTTTCCAAACAGTGCGAGATTCTGGCTCTTGGCACAGCCTTCGGTCGACTTCTCGTCGAGGCTGCGGGCTCTTGGATCGTCGACGGTTCTTCCTCTGAGGTGGGGAGGATCTTGGGCGAGCAGATTCTTCCAATGCCCCGATCCTTTCGTTTTGCTGAAGGATCAGGAGGTTGGTTTTGTTGATCGCCTCCAGGAGGGCCACCACGGCCGGGTCGGCGTTGGGTGGAGCAGGAACGGGCTGGATGGCCAGCGAGGGCTGGTCGTCTTCGCGATCAGCGGGAGTAGGGGAGAGAGAGGCTGTGGCCCCGTCTTTCAGAAAACGGGGATCTCCGAGGAGAGAAGATGGGCCGTCAATGTCAGTCTTGTTGACAGGGAGGACGGCGGATTGGATAACACCTTTGACGTGGTCTTGAGAGGCCATGATGATGATCTTGGAAATTCGCTTTGATCTTTGGTTTCCGGGGAAAGAAAGAAGGGGAGAACAAGAGTTCCCACAGACGGCGCCACTGATCGTGAAGGCTGGATCAAATCCTGTTGAAGTGGGCCACCAAGTGCGTCTGAGGTGCTGGTCGTATGGAGAGGAATAGGGGGTGTACCTGCAAGGCACTCCGACGCTCAAGTAAGAAAGGGTCAGAGAAAAGGGGCAAGTACAAAGTATGAGTTTCAAGGGTGATTATTGGATACCTAACCCTCTCAAGTGAGAGGGTTTATATAGTGCCCCCAGCGCGTGGTTAACGGTCCTATTTTCGGGGCGAAATAACCGTTTTCTCGAAGAATAGGTAACTGCCCAAAACTAGCCGTTATGTCGGGCAGGATGCCCAAAACTAGCCGTTATGTCGGGCATAGGCATAGTGTCGGGCACATGCCCTTAGCTGTTCGGGCAGTGAAGAAGCCGTGCGGAACGGACAACATTTCCGGGGAGGAGCGATGCAGTCCTTGCCCGGTTGGAGGGGCAGAAAGGTAACTTTTGCCCCTTGGTGGATTGGACTTAGGCATTTGGGTCGTTCTGAGAGCAGAGGTGGATTGGGTCATGTCTAGCCATTGGTCCAATCCAGAACACTAATATTAAAAATTGACTTTGATATGCAACATTCATGAATTCATGGCCACCCTATATTAAAATTTGAAATTCTCATTATTTCTGCTATTTTAGACCTACTACATAAAAGAGTCTCACTAAAAAAACCACAATCCAACATTAGGCATACAAATAAATATATAAACTGCTCCACACATAGGTAGTAAGTGGTACTCAAGCCAAACACATTTTCAATGCATTTCGCACCTTTAAAAGTATATCTCCTTCTCACTTGTCTTTGAAACTTTGGCGAAAATACCTCTGAGAAGTTCAATGAAAAGTGGAAGTTGTGATACTGCATACAAAGTCAAAGGGAAGCATATGACTGAATAAATCAGAAACACAATGTGTTTGACCTTGTCGTTAATCACAAAGAAATTGCTAGAACAGAAAGCAACGAACAATGCAACCATCGACAAGAAAAGAGAATTCAACCCCAAAATAAGCTTCCTTGGCAAATCAATTCTAAAATCTCTGGCTTCTTTTTGAGAGGTGAGTATAGAAAGGAACTTTATAAGTGAAGTGACAGAGAAACAAAGACCAACCAGTGAAGAAATGGCAAATGTATCAAATGCAAACTTTCCTTTCAATATTGGTTCGCCTGTATCACTTTTGTTGCCGCCCGACACAGTGCTTGACGTAGAGAAGGCAACACTGGCAAGGAGTACTGCCACTACAGAACAAGACTCAGAAATGTATTGGAACCATACACTACCTTCTTGTACCAGTGTTGCATGTGATTTTTTGAATAATTCTCCTGCTGTTTTGTCGTCTTTGTTTGTTCTAACTATGAAATGCTCTGGCACTAGTCCTTTAGTGTACTGCATCATGATGTAAAACTTGTTAGAATATTAGATTATATCAGATTAAGTAGAAAAGTTTTATCAATGACAAACATTTCAATTTTCAGAGTAGAAAAGTTCTTCATAAGTTAATCCAAACCAAACACAATGTGACCCTATTTGGACAGATAGTTTAATTCAGAGTTTATAGGATAAGCATTAATTTTTGAAGTGCTTATATATAAGCTAGTTTTCCAATAAAAGGTAGTTATAAGTTATAACCTATATTTTCATATTGCATCATGGAGAGCTTATGAAAAACATTTATAAACTCTCCAAACAACATCACAAGTGCTTATGTCCATAAATAAGCTCAAATAAGTCGTTTCAAACATGTTGGAGTTGAAATATAAAAATATAAATACCTCAAACCATTTGATATGCCACATCATTTTCAAGGCAGATCCAGAAATGTTCCAATCTCGATCACAACTTGTAGCAGCTAAATGTAATGTTGGAGAAATTTCCATAATATTAAATTGATAAATAATAATGGTTAATTTACCAAAATAAATGGCCAAAAATTGCAACTCTCTAGAATTGAACCAAAGACCTTATTGTGATAAGGTGCGTGGTCAAAAGGTGCAACCACTAGATCAACACACCTTTTCATGAAAAAGTTTGTTGTGATTGATTACAATGGTTCGTGAATGGTAATTGTTTCTCCCCACCAATCGGAACAAGTTTTCTTATAAATAGATATACTTGTCATCCATAAAATAGACACAATTCAAGTGCCAAAAATTATATCTAAGTCATTCTTTTATTTTTATAGTGCACGAGAATAAATGAGAGAACTTTATTCTGTAAAATATCGTTGATCGATATGCTTAATGTGAATGTGCGATTCATGTTAAGGTTTCCAAAGTATCCTGAAAGGGATTCGCCGGTTAACCCTTTTGCATCCAATTTGCATAAATTGGTAGAGACGAATCGAACCTAAAGCTTAGTGTAAACACACGCTTTGGAATTTTTTGTGCAATTTTCATCGTACTGTCTTCGTCACCTTCTTCTGGTTGATATTTTGCAGCAGACCCCCAACACAAGATCTAACAATCTTTAGGTTCGATCTATGATTTTTTATAATAAAGTTGTGATTGCAATTTTAATGGAGAAATGAATTCATGTTTTCTTATTCACAACCATGGTGAAACGTACATAATTCTATTAAATTAATATATATATATATATATATATATATATATATATATATATATATATATATATATTTATTTATTTATTTATTTATTTATTTATTTATATGATGTATAAATTCACATAAAATATAATTGAAAGTGAATTTATTTTCAAAATAATAGATTTCTTTTTAGAATATTAGATTTACTAGATTTCTTTTCATGAACATTTAGTTTTATAATTGTCATTTACATGAGAAAAGATACATAAATTAAATTTTATGTTGCGATGCCGTAACGAAATTTTATCTTGCTTTACTGGAATTATTCACATTATGAAAGATTTATTGTTCTTTTTAGGAGTAAGACAATGCAGTACAGTAACAAGTATATTAGTTTGTCAATTCTGATTTTTATGCATTCAACAATTTAACGTATACATAGTCACTTTAATTAAAATTTAAATGACTTGTTTTGGTCTAATATGCATCCATGTATATATTATAATTATATATAAAAATAGTTGTACGATGATGTATATGAATAAGAGTTAATCAATTTATAAGTGGATTAGTTTTTTGAACATAATTATATGTTGCATTAGTTTTTGTTGGAACTACGTTCAAGAAAGATGAATGTTTGAGAGAAAGAAGAAGAATGAGAAAGAGAGAGAAGAAAATAAGAAGAGATTAGAGTTTGGAAATTTTGTAAAATTTTATTATGAAGCTGTTGTGTTAAAATACAAAGTAAAAGACCCTTTATATAGGCTATCAAAGCCCAGACCCATAAACTAACATTTAGACTGAACTCTTTATCAGCTATATTCGACTCTGTCGAATACAGGTGACTTACAACACTACAACTATACAACATTTCGACTTCGCCAAAACCTATAAGTCCTTCGACTTCGACAAAATCTGAATTACATCTAACGCACCACCTAATTCATGTTTTCGAGACTTCTCATCCCAATGCTCTTCTTTAACTCGTCGAATCTGATTTTCTTCAAAGGTTTGGTAAGTATGTCAGCTAGTTGAACTTCAGTCTTGCAATATTCAAGATCCTGCTTCCCTCTGTTTACTTGATCCCTGAGAAAATGATACCTTCTTTCTATGTGCTTACTTCGACCATGACACATAGGATGATTGACAAGATCAATAGCTGACTTGTTGTCTACAAACAATTTCATCTTCCCAGGTTCCTTGATCTTGAGTTCTTCGAGCAACATATCTATCCATGCTGCCTGACATACTGCATACGATGCAGCTACATACTCAGCTTCACATGATGACAAAGCCACAATGCTTTGTTTTCTCGAACTCCAAGAGATTTGAGCTCCTTCGATCATGAAAATATAGCCTGCAGTACTTTTCTTCTCATCTTGGTCTCCACTGAAATCTGAATCAGTATAACCATATACCTCCACATCTTTCGACTTAGACCTATTTCGACATGGCATCAGCACACCATGATCAATCGTACCCTTAATGTATCTCAGTACTCTCTTTACTGCAATAAGATGACATTCTTGGGGTTTCTCCATAAATCGACTTAACAATCCAACACTCTGACAAATGTCCGGCCTTGTATTGCAAAGATACCTCAAGGATCCAATAATTTGTTTGTACAGTGTTGAACTTACAAACTCATCATCAGTTACCTTCTTCAACTTTGCTCCTGTTTCCAATGGAGTTGTTGCAGCTTTACAGTCAGTCATCTTGAACCTCTTCAAGATATCTTGAGCATACTTCTTCTGGTGCAGGAACACACCTTCAGATGTGTCTTTGAATTCCATTCCTAAGAAATATGACAAATTCCCTAGGTCGGACATTTCGAACTCTTGCATTAGCTTCGACTTAACTTTTCTTATCTCAGCTTCATTTGCACCTGTAATCAGCAAATCATCAACATACAGGCATAAAATGATTCGACTATAATTGTCGACATCATTTACATAAACTCCATGCTCAGACACACACTTTGTGAAACCTGCTTCGATTAGGAAACTATCTATTCTTTTGTTCCAAGCCCTAGGGGCTTGCTTCAATCCATAGAGAGCCTTCCTCAATCTGTACACCTTCGACTCATGCCCTTTAACCTCAAATCCTGGTGGTTGACTGACATAAACTTCTTCCTCCAAAGGTCCATTCAAAAATACTGATTTTACATCCAACTGATGTATCTTCCATCCTCTATACGCTGCGGTCGAAACAACAATCCTGATTGTTTCCAACCTAGCCACTGGCGCATATACTTCGTCGAAATCAATACCAGGTTTCTGTAGAAAACCTCTTGCCACTAGTCTTGCCTTATGCTTGGCAATTTCACCATTTGGCATTCGTTTCAGCTTGTAAACCCATTTCACATCAATAGGCTTCTTGCTGGCATTTTCGACAAGTTCCCAGGTATTGTTCTTCTCGATTGCCCTGAGTTCTTCCTTCATGGCTTCACACCAATTCGAATCATTCATGGCTTCATCCAAATTAATTGGTTCTGCTTCAGCCATCATCATTGCTTCTTCTATTAAGTCACCATCTGCATCGATTGCATTATCTGGAAATCTCTCATATCCAGCTAACCTTGTCGACTCAGCTCTTGTTCTAGTTGATCTTCTGACATTCTGCTCAGGAGGTTCTTCATTTCGACTTGTCGTGGCCTCAGTTTGTTGGTCTTCTTCAAACACCGTCGGAACTGTCTCTTCCATCTGTCGACCAATATCCTGTCGAACTGACCCATGACTCCACTCCCATTTTTGATTTTCATCTACCAGAACATCTCGACTGATCACAAATTTATCATCTTCTGGTGAATATAGTCTATATGCACCAGTCGAATGATAACCTATGAGCACCATGGTTTGACTTCGATCATCTAGTTTTGTTCCCAATTGCTCAGGAACATGCCTAAAACATATTGATCCAAAAACTCTAAGATGACTTACATTTGGCTTCTCACCTGTCCAAGCTTCATAAGGAGTCTTCTCGACTAACTTCTTCGTTGGACATCTATTCAAAATGTATACTGCTGTCGAAGCTGCTTCAGCCCAAAATCTCTTTGGCACCTCTTTAGCCTTCAACATACTTCTCGTCATATTCAGTATACTTCTATTCTTTCTCTCAGCTATCCCATTATGTTGAGGTGTATAGGGTGCAATAACCTCATGCTCTATACCTTCCTCTTCACAAAATCTAGCAAACTCTCGAGAGATGTATTCACCACCACCATCAGTTCTCAGTTTCTTTAGCTTGCAGCCACTTTACTTTTCGACAAGCAACTTAAACTTCTTGAACTTTGTGAATACTTCACTCTTACTTTCGATCATATAAATCCACATATATCTGGTGAATTCATTGATGAAAGTTAAGAAGTAACGCTTGCCACCATTCGACCTAACTTCAAAAGGTCCACATACGTCAGAATGAACAAGCTCCAATTTTCCTTTTGACTTAATTGGCAGATCATGCTTGAATGCTTTTCTAGCCTGCTTTGCTTTGCAGCATTCTTCACACACATGATTTGGTTCCTTCACCTGAGGTAAACCATACACCATCTTCTTCTGATTCAGCATACCCAAACTCCTGAAGTTTAGATGCCCATATCTATGATGCCATAGCCAATTTTTTTCCTCTTTTGTAGTTGACGCAAGACATTCATGATTAATCATGTTAATCTGAACTTTAAACGTCTTGTTATCAGCCAATGGTGCTTTCAGTACCAACCTACCATCAACATGATACACCTTCATTTGGTTCTTCTCCAGCTTCATATTATGTCCTTTGGCAAGTAATTGACCTATACTTATCAAGTTACTTGTCATAGAAGGCACATACAACACATCAGTAATGCTGGCTTTTCTACCATCTCTTCTCATTACAGATATGTTTCCTTTTCCACCTGATGTGATCTGTCTACCATCTGCAAACTTTATCACCTTCTTAACTGATTCATCAAGCTTCGTGAACCAGTTCTTATTACCAGTCATGTGGTTGCTGCAACCTGAATCAAGATACCACAAATTTGTTTCATCATCATTCGACTGAGTGTCTGCCATTCGTAGCACACCTTCAGAATCACTATCTTCTGCCTGTGCATAGTGCGCTTTGTCATTTTCTTTTGCTCGTGCTTCCTTCTTCTTTCGACAGTCTCGAGCATAATGACCAAAACTTTGACAATTGTAACACTGCACGTCTTTCATGTCAACTTTCTTCCCAGAATACTTGTTGCCCATGACTTTCTTTGAATCACCATGATTCTTAGAACTCTTGCTTGACTTCTCATCACTAGCAAGATTCCTTCCCTGCTTCACCTTCCCAGACTTCTTGGTGAATTTCGCTTGTAGTGCTTGGTTCGATACCCTTTCTCTTTCTGAATCTCTTTGCTTCAATCTCATCTCATGAGCTTCCAAAGAAGCCTGTAGCTCTTCAATCTTCATCTCAGCAAGATTATTGGACTCTTCAATGGACACTACAATGTAATCAAAATTTGCAGTCAGAGATCTTAGTACCTTCTCAATCTTCTGCAAATCTGTGATTGTTTCTCCACAAGACTTCATCTAGTTCGTCAGCATCACCAATCTTGAAAAGAACTCCGAAACTGATTCATCTTCCTTCATCTGAATCATTTCGTATTGCTTTCTCAAGGTTTGCAACTTCACCCTCTTCAATTTCTCATCACCTCCATACAAGTTCTTTAACTTGTCCCACCCTCCTTTTGCAGATTCTTCTTCAATAATTTTCTCAAACACATTCGGATCCACACACTGGTGAATCAAGAACAACGCTTTGCCATCTTTCTTCCGTTGATCCTTGTACACAGCTTTCTGTTCATCAGTCGCATTCGCTCCCAATTCAGTTACACCATCATTCACGATTTCAACCACATCTTGAAATCTGATAATAACCCTCATCTGCGCAACCCACCGTTGGTAGTTTTCCCCTTTGAAAACCGGTAGATTCGCTGGGAATTGTGTGGACGTTGTTGTTCCGTTTGCCATTTAGATTCTCTCTGAATCGCAACCAGGCTCTGTAATACCAGTTTGTTGGAACTACGTTCAAGAAAGATGAATGTTTGAGAGAAAGAAGAAGAAGGAGAAAGAGAGAGAAGAAAATAAGAAGAGATTAGGGTTTGGAAACTTTGTAAAATTTTATTATGAAGCTGTTGTGTTAAAATACAAAGTAAAAGACCCTTTATATAGGCTATCAAAGCCCAGGCCCATAAACTAACATTTCGACTGAACTCTTTATCAGCTATATTCGACTCTGTCGAATACAGCTGACTTACAACACTACAACTATACAACATTTCGACTTCTCCAAAATCTATAAGTCCTTCGACTTCGACAAAATCTGAATTACATCTAACAGTTTTGTAATAAACTCATGAAATATGATATGTATGTAGTGTATATTTCATGTTGACTTGCGGTACTGCTAACATTGCATTAACATTATATGCTTTTCAATTAATATAATTAAAAAAAAATGTTAAGAAGAATCTTATATATAAGATGAACGGAAGCCAATGATTGTGGCATACTATTATATCATGAAGAGAAGTCATGAACCGATGCATTGTTTAATATTTTATTATGAAGGCTTGGTTTTAAATATTTAAATATACAGAATGGATGTATATATATTGTAATAAATCCATGCATATACATACCGTAACAGTAATGATAGTAAGCAATTATGTGGTTCGATACTGTGTTATCTTTATGAGGTTCGGTACTATGTTGAAAGATATTAAATTATTTTACGTATGTTTAACATTTTTCCGGCCAAGGATTATTCGAAATTTTTATTGAACATAAAATCATAAAATTGATCTTTGTCATGGAGGACAGGAAATTCAAGTTTTCCCACAAATGAAGAACCTCATGAGGAAGGTTAATTCTCCACGGATTGTTAAAACACAAATCGAAAATTATGGCTTTCACAAATTGTGTTTTTAGAGATGATGCTCTAATCAAGAAATTCAAAAATTCTTGAGAAAAGAATGGAGCTTTGAATGTGGAGAAATATGACATGTTAAAAATGAATGCCCTACACTTCAAAAGAATAATAAATTCAAAAGTAAGAAGAACAAAAGGTTGGTAAATTTAGAATGAAATAAAAATTGTGTATATGACAAAATAAATGACTAAAGTGTCATGGTGATAGTTTGTCAAAACTATCAAAAATATAAATATACGTTGTATATGGAAATTGTACTAATATGACAAAAGTGTCATAGTTTGATGATAGTTGGTAAATACTATCAAGAGTACATAAAGTAATCATATGCATGATTAGTTGAAAAATTGAATATTCGAAAATTATTAAAGTTTGGAAAAATATTGCAATTTTTTGACGAAAGAATTGACAAAGAGATGATGTCTTTGGATATAATTGAATATAATGAAGACATCATTAGGGATGTGGAACAAGCCCATATCTATTTAATCATCAATAATGAAAACTCAACTCATACTTGATTAATATTAAGTCTTGAGTTCAATGGTGAAAGTACACTATTAGCTTGATTGAAGTACTTAATGATAGATACATCCCAAGGGGTAAAAGTACTTGGACCATAAGAATAAGTGTGATAGGATGAAGTTTTCTTCTTAATAGACGTATAACACATGTTTGCTGGAATGCATAATTATGGGTGCATTTCTGATATAGTCTACCTATATGAGAATGAAGTGGTGCCGCTTCATAGAGTTCAAAGGATTGCCTCTTAAATTCTCATGAAAAGGATATGAGACACAAAGCCTTATTAAATGTGTCATATTAATAATTCGATCAATGGTACCGAGATTTCATGTGTGAGTTATGCACACTTGTTCTAATGAATAATTGGTTCAAAGTTTGTCTACCAATCTATTCGGGGATGAGTGAAAACTTAACTTACTAAATATTGGTTCAAATCGTAAGATACCTTTATCTGAAACCATGAAATTCCTGAATAATTGATTTAGATATATTTTGAAAATGGTTGGGGATTGTTGAAGAAATTTCCAAAATATTAAATTGATAAATAATAATGGTTAATTTATCAAAATAAATGGCCAAAAATTGCAACTCTCTAGAATTGAACAAAAGACCTTATTGTGATAAGGTTCGTGGTCAAAAGGTGCAACCACTAGATCAACACACATTTTCATGAAAAAGTTTGTTGTGATTGATTACAATGGTTCGTGAATGGTCATTGTTTCTCCCTACCAATCGGTACAAGTTTTCTTATAAATAGATATACTTGTCAGCCATAAAATAGACACAATTCAAGTGCCAAAAATTATATCTAAGTCATTCTTTTATTTTTCTAGTGCACGAGAATAAATGAGAGAACTTTATTCTGTAAAATATCGTTGATCGATATGCTTAATGTGAATGTGCGATTCATGTTAAGGTTTCCAAAGTATCCTGAAGGGGATTCGCCGGTTAACCCTTTTGCATCCAATTTGCATAAATTGGTGGGGGCGAATCGAACCTAAAGCTTAGTGTAAATACACGCTTTGGAATTATTTTGTGCAATTTTCATCGTACCGTCTTCGTCACCTTCTTCTGGTTGATATTTTGCAACATACCCTAACACCAGATCTAACATGTAACACTGTGTTCTCTTCCATGTCCGCACCTTGGATTAAGTTATCAAATATCGCTTTTTTATCAGGCTCTTCAAACCGTTTCCTTATTGCCTCAACAACAATGGTTCTTCTGTTCGCAACTGCTACAAGTAATACATTTTTATTTTCCAACTATTCCATTTCTTGCTGCTGTCAAAATCACTGTCTCACTTTTCAGCATCTCAGAACTAGTTGACCACTCCATTTGTGAGAAGTTTAACCCTTATGTTATGTTCCAATGCATGCAACATGAATCTTATTTGTATATTTATAGTGAATATGAAAAGATATTATTCCAGGACAGAAGCACAGAACTTACAGTAAAAGAAAAGAAGAAAAAAAAAGATTCTAAAGGAAAATTTATTTCTCAAATCTACAAGTTAAGCATATATTATGATCGTTACAGTTCAATAAAGATCATGAATAAATATACAAGTTAAGCAATTTTTACCTTACTTCCAATTTAAGTTAGTAAAAGTAGGTTCTTTGATGCTTTTTAGCTATAGCCTAAGATATACTTGTTAACATGTCCATTGATACCTCAACAAAACTTTTCGTGTTTTCCTGAAGGGTACAAACCGTTTTTTCGTGAGGGATTGAAGTGGAAAACGTTTATTGATTTGTTTTGATGTTTACGCGCGAGACTTGGGAGATTTTGAATTTATAACTCTGTGTTGCGTGGCCAATTTTTTCCAATTATTTTTTTTTTGCTCTTCCTTGCTATACATTCTAAAGCTACTCAGCCTCCAAATCTGGAACCGTCTCATTCTCAGCCGTACCATTTGTAACCTGCTGTAAACATTGAAAAATAGATATTATGTGAGTTGAATTTTATTATTTTGTCTAAACATATGTAATTTTTTCTTCTTTCTCCTTATGTTTGAATGGTTAGTTTATATATGGATGGAATATCGATATATAATTGCCTTCTTTTTAATTCTGGCTAAAGTTAGTTCAATGACTATGAATACTTGTAATCCTTTGGGCGATGTAAATCATGAATTGATCCATATATTCCTCATTATCTTTGAATTTAATGTTGCTTACTTATGTCTATTTTTATTTTAGAATTTGAATTTGAGCCTAACTCAACAAAATAGGCACCTCATAGATTGATATAGATTGTCTAGACCATATCACATTTACTGCAAGCATCTCAAACAATTGATTATTTCATGCTTGTGATTTGTTGTTGCTAAAGCTAATTACAATAGGAAAAAACACAAGTAGAATCAAATCTTTAGAATTAAATGGACTCTCTGCTAAAGTTCAATGCCACAAACCTAGTGATGACTAGGAACACTTTTAATCCATTGAGCCACGTAAATGATGAATTGGCCCATTTATTTCCTCCTTATGGAACTCAACAACATAAAATTTGAATTTGAAAAGTTGTAGTTAATTCATGTATTATTTGCAGAGTTCAGCAATCATCAAGCTATATTATGCAACCTGTTTTTCTCCTATAGCTGGAATGGTTCTTTTTTGGCTGTCTCCGTGAACCCAAAGTAAGATATTTCTGTAATTAGTTCTGACTTTTCAACTTGTATGTGGCAAGGGTTTTTCGCTGCTGTTTGTTCCCTTTATATTAGTGTACAGTTTTTCCTTCTGAATAACCATGCTTTCTTTCTTTCTGGCAAGATCAAAAGTTTTACGATGATTAGTAACTCTTTTTGATGACAATTGTTGTGAGATTGTCCTTGCAGGCAACAGATTCAAGTCTGCTCAGTGACATTGTTTTCATCAGCTAAGCCCTTCACCTCGTGTTCCCTGCTGCAATTTCTCTAAAGTTGGTTTTCTGACTTTACCTAAATGTTATTATTGATCACATTGAATTTCATTATTTTAAAAAATCTTCTTCATTTTTACTGAATTTTATAGTGAATCAGAATCTGTGTGACCAGTCAGTTCTAGGGATTCTAAGATCATGGCTTTTAGGAAAAAACTAAGTAAAAGGCTCTTGTTAAAAATATTTCCTTTATACTCGACATCAAACGTGGTTTTGTAAAGTTTTCTCCAAAACATGCTCTGTTCTTCTAGGCCTTAAAACAATTTGTTTGAAACATTTAAGTTTGTGAAGCTTTATGACGGAAAGTCATTTCACTAAGAAAATTGCATTTAAATATTCATCATTTATTTGTTCTGATGACTCTGGAAGTCCAAATAATGCTACTGTTGTTTCATTTCAATTTTTAAGTCTTGCTAAATACAATGGTGATGGAGCTGCAATTTGCTTTCAGCTGGTTTGTTGTGCTGTCAAGAAAATGTATCATTTGCATCATTTTGTCCATTTAGTTTACAATTTCTACGGAGTTTAAATTTCAACGCATTAACCAATTGCTTCATAGTTTAATTAGCTTAACACTTTGAATGAATAATGATATTCATGGTTTAATTTAATTTAATGTTAAACTTATTTAGAGACTGGTTTATTATGCAATATATAGAATTAAGTTTAATTTTTCAAGACAAAATGTTAGTTTTAAACGAGTTTCAGCACTAAAACTGAAATTAAAAACCTGTTTACAACACCAATTTCATAAAGAAAATTGAAGTCAGAAAGAATGTTACATAGATAAAATAGATATGGTAGAAATATTTGCTCCAAGGTTTATGTCTCATACAACTGACCTCGTAATTTTGCACTTCGTATTTTTCACATGTAATCGCATACCACGGAAAAAGCATTGCTTGTGCTTATATAACATCATGAAGGTTTTCAAAATCTGTGACTACTTAGTACTGTTTTAACTGCATCACCGAGTCACCTTTCAGCACTTGTTGAGATTTCTGTCATGGTTGAAACATCAGTTGAAGATGTATTATATATGCATGAAGCGAAAATAGATTCAGTAAAACTGCTACATAGAATTTCTGTTAAAAACATGATAAGGATGAAAGATAAAACACATGAGATCAATATTCTAATTGATGTAATTAGATAATAGATTAAAATATAGAGAAGAAAATTCTGGTTAACCTAGGGATTATAAAATTATAACTTTCAGATTAGTGAGAAACTTACTGCCCAAACACATGGTGTATGCAAAATGGGCTTTGGTTGTTGACAATCGTATTTAACATTAACCTCAAGAGGAGTAACTAAAAGATTAGTCGAGAAAAGACAGGACATAGATATTCAATTTGTGGCATACCTGTGTTGATAGAGGAAGATTCCTCTAGAAGTGGAATGAATCTCAAAACCCAAGAAAATAATGTAGGTTACCAAGATCGTTCATATATGTATTATTTACAGATTTCATCAAACATCAAGCAATATTATGCAACCTGTTTTTCTCGTATAGTTAGACTGATTCTTTTTGGCGGTCTCCTTGAACCCAAAGTAAGATTCTGCTGCATTTAGTTCTGATTGCTTAACTTGTAAATGCTCTCAAATTTGAAATTAGAAAAGACTTTTTATTGTTAGTTTTCAAATTTGTTTCCATTTTCTCTAGTGTTATTGAAATGCTATATACATTATTCACATCAAATGGGATTATTTTAAGTAACAACTAACATTTACTGTATAACTATTCTTGTTTTTTTTCTTCTGGAAAGATCGGAATTTTTAATGATTAGCAAGTAACTCATTTTGGAAACACTTGGTTTGGAATTGTAATTCAAATGGGTGATTAGGCTGGCAACTATGCTGCCCAAACATCCAAAGGCAGACTGCCTAACCTAATGATTCTGTATTAGCTATCCGTCCGCCTCATGCTTGTCATGCTTATTGCGACTGATCTAAGGTGGGTTTTCTTACTTTATCTAAATGTTGTTAGTGATCGATAACATTCGGTTTCATTATCATTTTTTATCTAAATATTGTGAAGTTCATCACAAATCTCTTTGAGTTTCCAATCAGTTATTCTAACATAGATTCTAAGCTATAATGGCTTATAAGATGAAGCAAAATATTTGACTCATGTTCAAAGATCTTTCCTTCTGTAGCGGTAAATCTATATCTCTTTCTACATCTGAAAACTTAAGACTCCTGTTTTTATACATCTTTTCTTTTATATAGACACAGCTAAATAATTGGAGCTGGACAATATGATTAGGAATTACTACTGAACCTTAAACAGTTTTTCGTAAATCTTTCTCCCGAACATGATAATGTATGTAAAAAAAACATTTGTGCCTGAGATGAAGTTTTTGATTTTATGTCAAATACTATTTGATTGTCTTTTACATTTGTAGGAATCAAGCTGTTATTTCTTGAATGGTAATGATTGAAAAAGTAATCTAAAACATAATTTAATGCTCACTTTGTTTCTTGTTGCTTTAAGACACTCCTACCTAATCTCTGCAGATTTTCATTTACGCTTCTTGGCCTTTATAGAAAAAATTGTTTCATGTCTCTTATTTAAATTACTGGTCTGTTTATTAAAAAAACTTATTTTGCCTTTTCGTTTTATGTACCTTTTTTGTTGATGATTTAAATGTTATGCAATATTTCATCGTTCCATTTATACTTAAATGGTTCAAGAACTTCTCATATAAAATATTATTTTTATGCTGTAAGTTGTCATACTCTAAATTTTAGTCGGACATTTTGAAACTTGTATTTTTATGACTTTATTTTCACTTTACATCATTTGTACAGTATAACTTACTTTTTATTATGCATATTGTCCAAATTATCAGTCAGAATAAATTTGTTGGATTTACAGTCAAATCGGTCAAATTGAATGTCAACTATGTGTAAAATTAATAGACGAAAAGTTTCAAAGTCGAGCTTGCAAACGACAGTTATATTAATCTACCTTTCACGTGGTTTAACTTGGTGCACTCGTTCTAATTTTTTAGCTGCTTTTTGGCCGCATTTTGATTAATCTGAGCTTTTTAACCGAAGAAAATTTGTTTCAAAATTTGACCAAACGCTGTATTTTTCCGAGTCGTTTATTTCGCACTGATTATTTTGGTGCGTTCATTTTATATTTTCGAGCACTTCAATACCAGTCCGATTTCTCATTTTTAATCAATTTATTTTTAATTTTTAATTAATAATCTTTTTAATTAAATCAGATTTTTTTTAAATTTAGATTTATTTTAAATATTTCTCTTTATTTTATTTATTCTTTTTCTTTTTTTAATATTTTAAATTTGTTTTTATCTAGTTTTAGCAAAAGTTAATTGTTTTTATCTAGTTTTTAATTCTTTTTAGGCTTAATTGCAATTTTGGTTTTTTCACGGTTTTAGTCTCCCTATTTTGTTTTTAAACAGTTTTGGTCCCCCATCCCAATTTTGATTCAACTGTTCATGTACGGTTCATGTACGGTCATGCACTGTTCATGTACGGACAAAATGAACAGTACACGGCCGTACATGAACAGTTGGATCAAAATTAGGATGGGGGACCAAAACTGCTTAAAAACAAAATAGGGGGACTAAAACCGTGAAAAAAACAAAATAGGGGGACCAAAATTGCAATTAAGCCTTGTTTTTATATAGTTTTTATCTAGTTTTTAAATTTGTTTTTAAAAGAAGTATTTGTTTCTTTCTCTAATTATACACCTTGTATGTTATATTATATAAAAAAATCTGAACAAAAAGGACACATACAAACTCTTTCTCTTAACATTTCAAACTTAGTAATGAAAAACAAAATTGTACAGGAAAAAGGAAGAAGTTGTACACTCCATTTTGGTTATACACAACTTTTTCACTCAACCACACTTCATAAACCAATACACACTCCTCACTTGAAGGCATGAAACGATTCCTCTTCTTTTTCAATCCGTTGCCACCCACCTCTTCATGAAACAACACAACACCACACACGGCTTTCTCTGATACAATTTTTTTGTTTTTTTTTCTCTTTATGTTACCTTCATTCTATTATCCTTCTTGCAACCATAATAACATGACCAACATACCCTCCTCTATCATTTTCATAAAAAAAAACCACTCTCATAAACCTCCCTCATTATTTATTTGATAAAACTCTCATTTTTCCATGAAAATATCTCTTCATATCAACAATAAACTCAACCTACTGAAAACTAAAAGCAGCGTTTCTCTTATTTACACCTTTATCTTCTTCCCATAAACAAACTTCATCATGTTCTTTTCTTCACAAACTTCCCCCTAAAAGACTTGTTACACATGTAACTACACAACTCAACTTGCCAAGAAACCACATTTTTCATATTTGCTTAAAACCACCAAACCATTTTTGACACCCTTCATCAACACTTTCAAACAAACCCTTCATCCAATCTTCACAACAACTCACCTTCATCCCTCACCTTGCCTTTGCAACTTTCCACCAACTTACCGCAACAACCATAAACCTGTTGTCCGCATGTCATACCCTAATTTTTAACCCTAAGATCCCACCTCTTTGTGCATCATCTTGCATATTTGTGTGCTTATTACTAACAGGTTTGTGCAGGAATATTGGTTTCCAGTAGAGATAGTATTCTTTCTCACAGTCAAATACTTCAAGATGTAACTAAGAGATTCTGATTCAAAGTGATCCTAGGGTTTCTATCTGATTTGGGGACTTACTTTCATGGATTTGGTGACTGTATATCCTCAAAAAATCAAGATTGGGTTTTAGATGTTTATGGTTCGAGGATATCTCAAGGTCAAGTGTTAGGGTGTGGGCTTGATTTTTCATCACTGTTTCAACTAAGAATATTCTGAATTAGGATATGGTGCAAAGGATGAGGCTGTGGATTTATTGAGATTAAGGTGACAAAGTAGTGTGATTTGATAAGGCATTTAAGCTTGGTTCATAGTGTTTAAGTTCAAGTGATTCAATTTGGTTGGATCAAAGTCGGTAGGCACAGAAGGACCATTTATAGGGAATTCTTGAAATTCAAGTTCATGTAGAATACAATTTATTAAATACAAGAACATTCAAGTGACCATAAGGTTCAAGCATCCAAATTTCATAAACTTTAATTTCAAGACTTCAAGATTTAAAGTTTTTAAAAAAATTCAAGTTGAAACTCAAATCTAAGTCATCATGGGATTCAAATTTTCAAGTTACCATAAAAATTCAAAATTTTGAGAATGTCAAGTTCAAAAATGGAAAATTAATTCAAGTTCAAGTAAAGGTTGCAAGGACTTTAAATTAAGGTCATCCAAGTAAGTTCAAAATCAAAATGCAAAGGTTCTCAAAATGTTCAAAAGTTTCACCATCTTTCCTCATCTAAAAAAAATTCAAGATTCATTGTTTTTACAAGGCAAACTCCAAGTGATTCCATGACAATATTGGATACAAAAAACAGATCCACACAAACTTTACTGTACCTCACCAACAAACCACTCATCGGATTCCACCGTTTTCCTCTTCACCTCGCAACACCCTCCACCCACCACGCGTTTCGGCGACAACCGCAAGCTTCGACAACTTTGAGCACCATTTTCGACACTTAACTCAACAACTCCACTTGCAACCGTAGAAACTCGGCGATTCGATAACGATTTCAAGTTCTCACTTTGTATATTTCTTTGTGTTTAGTTTGTTTCGAGTTTCGATTTGGTTTCCGTTTTAAATTATGTTTCAATGATGTTTCCTTTTGATGATGGTTATTGTATTCATGCGTTGAGTTTGTGCTACTGGACGTGTCATTTTTGGTTTCTTGTTTTTGTCATAGTCACATTAGGTTCTTAGTATTTGATTTTTGAAGGTGAAGTTGACAATGATATTTGTGTTAATTGTTTTCCGTTAGAATTTTTAAGGAATTGATATATTGATGCTATTGTGTTACAACCATCAAGTCGTGATTTGCTACAAATTTAATTCATTGTTAGCTATTGTATCATCATTTGGTTATTATGATTACTTCTTATTTTTAAATAAATGTTTATTGTAATGTAGTGATAGCCTAAGAAATAAAGTACTGAAAACATGTTCATACTGATTCAATGCTTGATATGAGTAGTGTTCATTAATGTGTAAATATAATGTGTGATAGCAGTTAATGACACTAAAGTGTGGATAGTAATACTACGATATTGGTGTTTGTGTGGTTGCTTAAACACTTCTTCTTTTTTAATTCGATCAACATTATTGTATTTTTTTAGTTAATTTAATCTAATTGTTTAGTTAATTTAATTTAATTGTTAATATTTTGTTTAGTTTTAAATGTTAGTTTATTTTTTATTTTGCTTATTTTATTAATATATTGTTTTGTATATATTAGTTTTAGTTCAAATTTATTTGTTTAATTCTTTTTTAGTTTTATTAGTTAACTTAAATTATATTAAAAATGTAAACAATTTTGTTTAATTATTAATTGGTTTAAATATTTTTATTTAATATTGATTAATTAAATTATTAAATATTTATATTTAAAGTAATTAATAATTCTTTGTCACCCGATCTTATGTGATGACTTGATTTTTTCCATGCTTTGGGTTTACTCTATCTGATTAATTTTTGATGTTCTTCCTTGATTAATCTGTTACTCGACACGATGTTTTTCCGTGTATTTTCCCTTTGTTTACTCACGATGTTTTGCCGTGCACTTTCTGTTTATTTTATATGATGTTCTTCCATGTACTTGTTGCTTTACTTTTTATGCCTTGTTTACCCATTCCAAGGGAAGGGACTGTATGTTGACTTATTGTCATTGTGCGTGTCCCTTGTTTGTACAATTTAATTGTCTATATTGTTCTTGGTTCTTAGAACATGGCAATTGACGCTTTGATTTCTCAAAGTTCCTTTTTAGAATACGTAGGCACAAAGTCAAGCTTTGGCAAGCAACCTTTTCTTTTTACTTTGTTTACCCTTATTGAGGGGAACTACAAATGCTCTGATTCCATTCCCGTCAGGATACGTAGGCACTAGATGTGATGTTTTGGCGAGCATATTTAGGCAACCACCTTAGGCCTCTCTCCCCTTTACCTTTTCACCTTTAGCAGACAAATAACAAATAACACAATAAAAAAAGAGGTTCCTGTAGAGTACTACAGATATTTAGGATGCTAACACCTTCCCTAGGTATAACCAACCCCCGAACCTTAGATCTCTTGCATTGTTTTTACAGTGCAATTAGGGTTTTCGATATTTACCCTTTCCTTTGGATAAATCAAATTTCTGTGGTTAATTTCAAAGATTTTTTATTCAAGTTAATTAATAGATTGGTATCCAATTCTCACCGCAACAAAAATGGCGACTTCACTAGGGACATCTCCTCACCTCGTTCAATGATCTTCTGAATGTTGTGACTCTTTTCCTTCAAGTTCCATTCTCGGATGATGGCCATTGATCCCCCAGTGGAGCTTATTCAATGTTATTCTGAATAACTCTGATGGTCGCCTATTTATCTCAGATAACTGTTTATGTTCCAAAGTTTATTCAACGTTCTTCTGAATGACTGTGATGGTTTTTGCTTTACTTTCCCAGAGTTTTGTTCAATGCGTTTCTGACAAAACCCCTGATGACTGTAACCCTTTCCACAGTAAGTTGCTTATGCTTTCTAAATGTTTCTGTGTATTCCACTGTAAAGTTAATGCTTTCTTGGAAATCTTTGTTGCATACTCAGATTTGGTCTTGCACCACATCTAATGCATCTCTAGATATTTCGGATGTGTCTTCCTGATTTGTGTTACTATCAGCATCTGATGCTTTCTTGGATGTCTGTATCTCCATTCAGGTTTTGTCCCTCTTATTTCCAATTATTATTGGATACTCTATGTCACCTTGGTAGATGTCCAAAATATCTTGTATTCCTTGGTTGTGTCTCCTTGATGCTATTCCCCGTGGAATCTTGCTTTGTTTGCTAAGTTGTTCCTCGTTGGATCTTACGTTCTTTAGCTGTGCTTTCAGCAACACTTCTGTATATAGTCTCTTTGTCTTTGTATTGCGTTCATATCATATCATAAGCATTTTGTGGCATCTTAGGGCCAAAAATTGTGCATGTTTGTATTTAAGTCTCTCCTATCACGTTGAGACGAAGATTTCAATCTCCATATCTCTTGATAAAAGAAACTTAAATATGGGCATCTGTCATACCCTAATTTTTAACCCTAAGACCCTACCTCTTTGTGCATCATCTTGCATATCTGTGTGCTTATTACTAACAGGTTTGTGCAGGAATATTAGTTTCAAGTTGAGATAGTGTTCTTTCTCACAGTAAAATATTTTAAGACGAAACTAAGAGATTCTGATTCAAAGTGATCCTAGGGTTTCTATCTGATTTGGGGACTTACTTTCATGGATTTGGTGACTGTATATCCTCAAAAAATCAAGATTGGGTTTTCGCTGTTTATGGTTCGAGGATATCTCAAGGTTAAGTGCTAGGGTATGGGCTTGATTCTTTATCACTGTTTCAACTTAGAATATTCTGAATTAGGTCATGCTGCAAAGATTGTGGTTGTGGATTTATTGAGATTAAGGTGACAAAGTAGTGTGATTTGGTAAGGCATTAAATCTTGGTTCATAGTGTTTAAGTTCAAATGGTTCAATTTGGTTGGATCAAAGTTGGTAGGCATGGAAAGACCATTTATAGGGATTTCTTGAAATTAAAGTTTATGTAGAATACAAGTTATTAAATACAATAACATTCATGTGACCATAAGGTTCAAGCATCCAAATTTCATAAAATTTAATTTCAAGACTTCAAGATTTAAAGTTCTTCACAAAATTCAAGTTGAAACTCAAATCTAAGTCATCATGGGATTCAAATTTTCAAGTTACCATAAAAATTCAAAATTTTGAGAATGTCAAGTTCAAAAATGGCAAATTAATTCAAGTTCAAGTAAAGGTTGCAAGGACTTTAAATTAAGGCCATCCAAGTAAGTTCAAATACAAAACGCAAAGGTTCTCAAAATGTTCAAAAGTTTCACCATCTTTTCTCATCTAAAAAGAATTCAAGATTCATTGTTTTTACAAGGCAAACTCCAAGTGATTCCATGACAAGATTGGATACAAAAACAGATCCACACAAACCTTAATGTACCTCACTAACAAAACACTCATCGGATTCCACCATTTTCCTCTACACCTCGCAACACCGTCCACCCGCCATGCATTTCGCCGACAACCACAAGCTTCGGCAACTTCGAGCATCATTTTTGACACTTAACTCAACAACTCCACTTGAAACCGTAGAAACTCGGCGATTCAATAACGATTTCAAGTTCTCACTTTGTATATTTCTTTGTGTTTAGTTTGTTTCGGGTTTCGATTTGATTTCCGTTTTAAATTATGTTTCAGTGTTGTTTCCTTTTGATGATGGTTATTATATTCATGCGTTGAGTTTGTGCTTCTGGACGTGTCACTTTTGGTTTCTTGTTTTGTCATAGTCACATTAGGTTCTTAGAATTGATTTTTGAAGGTGAAGTTGACAATGATATTTGTGTTAATTATTTCCCGTTAGAATTTTTAAAGAATTGATATATTGATGCTACTGTGTTACAACCATCAAGCCGTGATTTGCTACAAATTTATTGCATTGTTAACTATTGTATCATCATTTGGTTATTATGATTACTTCTTTTTTTTAAAATAAATGTTTATTGAAATGTAGTGATTGCCTTAGATATAAAGTACTGAAAACATGTTCATTTTGATTCAATGTATGATATGAGTAGTGTTCATTAATGTGTAAATATAATGTGTGATAGGAGTTAATGACACTAAAGTGTGGATAGTAGTACTATGATATTGGTGTGAGTGTGGTTGCTTGAACACTTCTTCTTCTTTTTTAGTTAATTTAATTTAATTGTTTAGTTAATTTAATTTAATTGTTAATATTTTGTTTAGTTTTAAATGTTAGTTTATTTTTTATTTTGCTTATTTTATTAATATGTTATTTTGTATATATTAGTTTTAGTTCAAATTTTATTTGTTTAATTCGTTTTTAGTTTTATTAGTTAACTTAAATTATATTAAAAATGTAAATAAATTTGTTTGATTATTAATTGGTTTAAATATTTTTATGGGTTAGGGTCTGCTGACTGGACTTATTTTTTGATTTTTTAATTTTTTTTTTAATTTTTGTTTATTTAATTTTTTTTAGATTTGATTTAATTTATAATTTTTTTATTTATTTAATTTTTTCTTTAATTAATTTTTTAATTTTTTTTAATTAATTTTCGTATTAATTTTATTTATTTAAATAATTATTTTAAATTATCAACATTTTTAATTTTGAATTTCAAAATAAATGTTTTGGGCTTGATATACAAGCAGCCCATTACTTCCAATTGAGTCATTAGTATCTATGTGAACTTGATATATAAACATTACTATTTCAAAACCTACAAACGATGTGGGACTAAGAATATAATAAAATTCTGCAGCTCTTCTTCCAACTCTTCAAAACCCACACGTGACAGATTGGTTGTTTACTTTATGATATATTTGCTTTTGGAATGGCTTGTGGGTCTTGAAAATATAAGATGGTTGATGTGATATATAGGCTTCAAGGAGCCTGTTATTCAAAATTATACCAGGCTGATTTTATCTGGAATGGCTAAACCAGATGGTTGATTTAATTGATGTCAATGCTAGTGTTTTCTTCCACAGTTTTGCCTCAAATGAGTGGTTGATTCAACGATTAGAAGTAATCTATGCAATTGTTCTTGCCTCTGCAGCACTTTGCATCACTATGCTTCCTTTAGGGACTTTTACATCTAGGTGAGACATTAATTATTGGTAACAATCAAACATCATTGTTTAAGTTTTCTTATAATAATGAAAATCATATGCATTTATCATCACATGGATTATATCACTTATGCAAGTTTCTTATTTTCAACTAGGGGTGTTCATGGTTCATGAACTGCATTGAACCGAACCACATTTATGGTTTAGTTCAGTTTGCAATAACCATTTCAATAAAAATTCAGTTAACAGCTAAAATGGTTACAATTCAATTAAAAACTAGTTTAAAACTAGTTTATAATTATAAACTAGTTTATAATCAGTTTACAATTTTAAACCAATTATATATTTTGAACTCTTTTAAAATTAAATTTTTTAACTTCATAAAAATTTAAATTTTTTTATACTAAAAAAAATATTCTTCAAAATATTTATTTTCAATTTTTTTTTTCATATTTTATATTTTCGAGAATAAATGTTTTCTCGTTTTTTCGATTTTTTTTTCTTTTCATATTTTTGAAAAATAACTCGTTTTTCACATTTTCAAAAAACTCGACTTTTTCATATTTTTGAAAAAAACTCGACATTTTCATATTTTCGAAAAAAACTCGAGTTTTTTATATTTTCGAAAAAACTCGACTTTTTCATATTTCTGAAATTCGAGTTTTTCGGATAAAATCGATATTAGTTTTATAAATGAAAATCATCTACAAACAAATAAAAAATTGAAAAAATAAAGAAAACCAACCATGATTCATGGATATTGATCGTACTTGGATCAGACAGTTACAGTGGCCAACAACGTCGTCTGGGCTTCAGCACCGGTGAGGTTGAAAGACGGCCGGGGGGGGGGGGGTGTACCTGCAAGGTACTCCGACGCTCAAGTAAGTTAACGGTCAGAGAATAACAGTAAGTACAGAGGTAAGAGTAAGAAGTTGTGTGTGTCCTGACCCTCTCAAGTGAGAGGGTATTTATAGAGAGCCCCCAGCGCGGGGCCAACAGTTACTAGCATTGGGCTGGATTGTCAGGCCCAATCCAAGCAACTGTCAGGGCTTACGTGGCGTAGTGAAGACCAGCATGTGGTATTCGCCCTTGTGTAACGGTCCCTAAATCTCCGAAAGTAGGGCAGACCGATTTCTTCGGGAGTGGGAAGTTACAAGAGAACGTGTCCTCGCGGGGAGGAGCACGTGGGTGACGGGGAGAGACGTGTCCTCGTGGGGAGGACTCTTGTGCGGACGGAGATGGCTCCTCGCGGGGAGGAGCATCTGAGCGCCCAGGAGAGGCGAGTTCGGGGAGGCTTGGAGCCTATGCCCGGTGGTCTATGTCGTGAGTGCCGTACACACCCGAGGTTAGGCGTATGCCCGACACTGTGGAGGTGAGCGTGTGCTCGACGATGGCCTTGCTAGGCATCCTTATTGGGCCATCCCATGCCTTGTGGGTTGGGCCTGCTCGACTGGTGAGCATGCCCCGGCCCAGTCCAGAACAGGAGCCCCCTAAGTCGTTGCTCTGAGCATTAGAGTGATGACTTAAGGGCTAGCCATATCGAGGACTCGTCGAGGAAGGAGCTAACGTGGAGCTGTAGGTCAAGAGGGGAGAAACAAATCGCCCTCGAGATGGGCTGACCGAACCTGGGCGACGTTGCGGGGAGGCGAGAAGTCCGAAGCGAGGTGAATGGGAAGTCGCTAGTTGGGAAATGAAAAGACGCGTGTGGGGAAATGTGTGCCACACGTCACAACTCATCATTCCCTAGGGCGGCTACCCTAGGGTAGCGCAATCGTTTGCCTAAGAGCTCTCGAGACTCGTGTGAGCCCCATAAATAGGGGGAGCCGGTGCCATTTGCACGTTTTTCACTCTCCCTTTGTTCTACTTTTCTCTCCCTTCGCTCTCCCTTCAGCCTCCGATAACCTCCGTTCGCCGCCGCAGACAGCCGTACCGGAACCCTACCGGAAGTAATTTTTGAAGTAAGTTCTTTCTTTTTCCTCTTTTGCTTGCATTTATAGGGTGATTTCTAGGGTGAACTGATGAAGTTCCCATGGAAATCACGAAATATCCGGCGAAAACGGCGGAATTTCATAGTTTATTTGTTGAATCTCGCGGGGAGAGACGATGAAATCCACGAGGACATGAAGAATGTCCCGGGGTCGTGGGATGGACGTCTCTCAGTTCTTTTTGCTGAATATCCCGGGGATAAATAATGAAGTCCCCGGGGAAACGCTGTACGTCACTAGGACGCGGGTTGAATATCTCGGGGTGCTCCTGCGGACCTGAGGACGGTCGCGGGGTCGCGTTCCCCGACGTTCCCTCCTCGCCATTTCACTTGATCAGCGGTGGAAGGGGTGGATTTGATATGGGTCATCGAATTCACCGTTTCCTTCTGTTTTTCAGGTAAATGGACGTATTGCAAGTGGCTGAGGGATCTTTGGACATCTACGACGGGCCTGGTTCACCTATGGCGGAGACATCCAGTGCCGGGGTGAGGACGCCCGACGACTGGGCCTGCGAGGAGCCTGTGAACATGATATCCGAGTTCACCGACATGGAAGAGGAGGGAATATTTTGTATCGTTGAGCACCGCCTTATAGGTTCCCCGAAGTCGTGGAATGTGTTTAGGCCTCTGCCCCATCATCGGATCTACTCGACGTACAGCGGGATGCGGTTCCCCGTCTACGAGTTTATGTTTGATGAGGCGGGGTGGCGTTTGCCTTTCACGGATTTCCAGCAGGCCGTATTTACCTGGCTGCGTCTGGTCCCCCTCTCAACTCCATCCCAACTCTCTCGCGTTCATCCGAGCTTTTGAGCTCGTGTGTAAGTACTTGAAGAATCGGAGCGACGGTACCCCTATTTTTTCGCATCTTCCATCTTCAACGACAGGTCATCGACGACAAGCACGGTTGGGTGTCCTTCAAGCAGGTGAACAACCTGTTTCATACATACATGGACTCCGTGTGGAATTTCAAGTACAGGTACTACCTCGTGAGGTCGGTCACCCATGAGGCCGTGAATACCATGTACGATCGGGTTGTCGAGGAGGTGGGTGGACGGCGAGAGGAGACCCTTGTGCCTAAGTTCCCGTTGTTCTGAACTGAATAACATTTCAAGAGGGGAACGGAGAGCTACACCGTCAGTCCCGACAAACTTTGTGAAGGGGATCGCTTGGCTCATGAGGCCATAGTGGATTTCGTCAATGGATTTAATAAAGCAAAGCTCGTGATGCCAAACGGGGACTTCGTGCTGGACGATGACGGGCAGGTCCTGACGAAGCGTCGAGTGATCAACACCAGGGCTCTCCTCGAGACGTTTTCAGACGAGGAGGCTCTCGAACTGTTAGGTGGGGGGCTTCCCCGACCTGTCTTTCCCTTCGCATTTCTTTTCGAATTACTAACCTCTTTGTTTTCTGTGCAGATAAGATGTCGAACACTGAGGAGCGCTTCAAGAAGCTGAAGGGCTCCCGTGCTGCGAAGAAAGGAGGCAAGGGTCGTGTCGACCAGCTCCGAGTGCAGGAGTCCGTTCCCGCTGTAACGCCCCGATTCCAATTATTCCCATTTTTGTGGAGTCTTTTATTTAAATTGAGTGATAAATTATTTTGTTTGTGGAATTGGTATGTTAATATGCTATGTTGATGTGTTATGATATTTGACCGTTTTGAGAGTTTTCGGGGAAATTAGAATGAAGGATATTTTAGACATTTCTCAATTGTTAGTAAGTTAGAAATTTAGTAAAAATTGTTGGAAAAATGATTAAGTGTAGAATTTTGTGAGAAAATGAATTAATTTGATTTGAGTGGAAAATAGAAAAGAAAGAAAAAGAGAATAGAAATAGAAATAGAAAAGAAAGAAAGAGAAAGAAAAGAAAGATAGGAAGAAAGAGGAGAGATAGAAAGAGGAGAAAGAGAAAAGAGAAGAAAACTTGGGGAACTAGGAAATCATCAAGAGTGATCATATAGCAAGTTTGGAATCCGGGTAAGGGTGTGAAATTTTATTATCTTATCAATGTGTATCGTTATGTATGATTGTATTGTGTTTGTGGTGGATTTTTCTGAGTTTTCGGTATAAACCCATATTTGGTTAAATTGCTTGGAAATCGATTAATTGTGGTTGAAATCATGTTGGTAGTGTCTATAATTATTAGTGCAATGCATTGTATTGGTAAATTTTCTGGGTGTAGGTGGAAATTGGAGGATTTTTGAGTGGAAAACGCAGAACCACGTTCTGCAGAAATTTTTCTGAGATTTCCAGGTCATACGCGTATGGACCTTGGCATTACGCGTATGGACCTTGGCAATACGCGTATGGTGGGCGAGCCATGGGCCAATACACGTATGGGTTGCTTGTTTTCTCGGCCATCTGCCCATTTGCGTAAGATACGCGTAGCATTTCAGGGCAATACGCGTACGGGCTTAGGCATTACACGTACGGACTTTTACACGTGAACTTTGGGAAAAATGAGCTTCTGCTCGTACGCGTATGGCATGTGGTGGTACGCGTATGGGCAGGAGAAGTGTAAAAATGTGATTTTTCAAAATGTCGTTTTCGGTTTCGTCCATAACTTTTGTTCTGATTATCCGATTTTTACATTCTTGGTATCATGGTGAAGCTATTGAGTTGTACTATATGATTATGATGATTTGGAAATTGTTGGCCGATTAAATAAGTCGGAAAAGTCGGGAATAGTGTTATTTAGCGACTTTTACCGTTTTTGAATGTGTGTTTGGATGTGAATCATACAATAGTGCATTGATGTGAATGTATATAGATTTTATGTGATTGTATGAGAAGAATGCATGAATATATTGTGAATATGTATGCATTTCAAGAATGTGTTGAGTCATTTTGCATGTGAAGCATAATGAAGTACATTCTTGTGTTGAGCGATTCTAATGAGAATCTGTTGTAACGTCGTGTGCCTAGGTGAGGTGTGAGCGATGATTACAAACGATTGTGTGCCTAGGTGAGGTGTGAGCAATCAGATCGTGTGCCCGCGTGTGGGGTGTGAGCGATCGGGTCATGTGCCCGTGTGGGGTGTGAGCGATCCATAAACATTGTGTGCCCATGTGGGGTCTGAGCAATGGGTGAACATCGTAGGCCCGACGGGGAGTTACAGTGATGTAACGAGCGATGGTTCCAGCAGAGTTCCTGAGTGAACTTGAGATGATTGAGTCGGTACCGTATTACATTTGCATAGAGTCGTGAGTCGGTCTCTATGATTTGCAATTATCATCTTTGTATTTGTGCATTGATGAATAAACATGAATGTGTATGTTTATGTGGAATGATTGAGAATTGTGAAAGTATGTATGATGAATATGCTTTGTTGTATATATATATATACATTGTGATGTATATGTGGGAGTTTTGATGAATTGGGGTGAGAAGGTGGAATATGTGTATTTTTATGTTAAGATATATATAATTATATGCATTGTTATTATGATAATATTTCTCACCCTTCTGCTGTTTTATGATGCTCTATGAGGCATTGCAGAGTAGGTATGCTGGAGGTCTTTTGTGAAGCTTGTCTCCATTCTTTTGGTCGGTTGGCTCTGATATGTAGCACCGGGTAGCTAGGATGTATATGATTCTTTTAGGATACATTTGTATATGTATCTTGCTGATGAATGTTTATGTAAACATGAATTATGTGATGGATGATACTCGATGACGCATGTATATATATGTATATATGTTTGATGTTATTCAATGTTTAGATTTTCCGCTTTTATTCTAAATATTGAGATGTGGGTGTAAGGACAAAGTTCCTCTGTTGCAAAGTTACCCCACTATTGCATATCAATGTTTGAGCAGGTGTTGTATGTTTTAAATTCGTGTATGATGTGGCACGCCTCTTTTATACCATGTTTATAATTATACTCTGACGAAATTTTTAATATGTGCCTAAATGATATATTGTGATTATTTGGGGGTATAGAAAGGGGGTGTTACATTAAGTGGTCGGTATGCGTCAAATTCTTGAGGTGGATGATGAAGAAGTAACTTGGGATTTATTTCGTACTGAGTTCTGAAGGAAGTATTACCCTGAAAGTGTGAAAGGGAAGAAAGAGATGGAGTTTCTGGAACTGAAACAAGGTAGTATGTCTGTGGTGGACTATACAGCTAAATTTGTGGAGTTGGTTCAATTCCATCCTCACTATGCTGCGATTACTGCTGAATTTTCAAAGTGTATTAAATATGAGAATGGTTTGCGTCCTGAGATTAAATAGGCTGTGGGGTATCAAAGGATAAGAAGGTTTTCGGATTTGACAGAATGTTGTAGAATCTTCAAGGAAGATAGTAAGGCTCGTTCTACACATTACAAAAGTTTGAATGAGAGGAAGGGAAAGCAACAAGCTAGGAGTGGACCTTATGTGACACCCGTTGATAAGGGTAAGCATAGGGGAAACTTTGATAGGAGATCTGGAGGAGGAGGTTCCGGTTCTATTAGGTGTTACAAGTGTGGTGAAATAAGTCATAAATCATTTGAGTGTGGGAAGCCAGTGGTGAAATGTTCTAACTGTGGAGGTCTTGGGCATGTTGCTACAGATTGTAGAAGGAATATGGTGAAGTGCTATAATTGTGGAGAAGTTGGTCACATTAGTACTAAGTGTACTAAGCTGAAACAAGCTCAAGCGGGCGGAAAGGTGTTTGCATTGGCGGGAACTCAAACTACTAATGCATACCGTTTGATTAAAGGTACATGCTTTATTAATAGTACACCTTTAGTTGCCATTATTGATACGGGAGCGACTCATTCGTTTATTTCGTCTGAGTGCGCGAAGCGTTTAAATCTTGTGTTATCTCTGATGGATGGTAAGATGGTTATTGATACTCCAGCAATGGGGTCAGTAACTACTTCTTTGGTTTGTTTAAGTTGTCCTTTAACCATTTATGGTAAAGACTTTGAGATGGACTTAGTGTGTTTGCCGTTGGAAGGATTGGATGTGGTCTTGGGTATGAATTGGTTGCAATTTAATAGAGTTCATATAGATTGTTATCACAAGTTAGTGAGGTTTCCTTCTTTGGAAGAGGACGAAGACTCGAGTTTCCTATCCACTAAAGAGTTGACGAAACTTTTAGCGGACGAAGCTCAATTGTTCGGTTTGTTTGCATCTTTAACTGTGGATAGTCAAGTGTCACTTGATGTGTTTCCTGTTGTGTGCGATTTTCCTGAAGTGTTTCCTGAGGATATTACAAATGTACCGCCGGAAAGGGAAGTTGAGTTTTCTATTGATCTAGTTCTGGGTACTAGACCGATTTCGATGGCACCGTATCGTATGTCGGCATCGGAGTTGGTAGAATTGAAGAAGCAATTGAATGACTTGTTGGACAAGAAATTTGTAAGACCAAGTGTTTCTCCGTGGGGTGCTCCGGTATTGTTGGTAAAGAAGAAGGATGGAAGTATGCGGTTATGCATTGATTATCGACAATTGAACAAGGTGACAATTAAGAACAAGTATCTGCTTCCAAGGATCGATGATTTGTTAGACCAATTAGTTGGTGCGCGTGTTTTTAGCAAGATTGATTTGAGACCGGGATACCACCAGATTTGTGTGAAAGGAGAAGATATTCAAAAGATGGCCTTTAGGACACGGTATGGCTATTACGAATATTCCGTGATGCCATTCGGGGTTTCTAATGCGCCGGGTGTGTTTATGGAATACATGAATCATATTTTTCATGAACAGTTGGATCGTTTTGTGGTTGTGTTCATCGACGATATTTTGATTTACTCTAAGTCTCAAGAGGAGCATGAAGAGCATTTGAGGATTGTGTTACAAATTTTGAAAGAGAAACAATTGTATGCTAAGTTGTCGAAATGTGAGTTTTGGTTGTCGGAAGTAAGTTTTCTTGGACATGTTATTTCCGGTAGTGGTATTAGTGTTGATCCATCCAAGATTGATGCGGTGATGCAATGGGAGGCTCCTAGATCGGTTACGGAGATTCGAAGCTTTTTAGGCTTGGCGGGTTATTATCGGAGGTTTATTGAAGGATTTTCGAAGTTGGCACTTCCGTTAACGCAATTGAATTGTAAAGGAAAGGCTTTCATTTGGGATATTCATTGTGAAGAGAGTTTCAATGAGCTAAAGAGAAGGTTGACAACGGCTCCGATCTTGATTTTACCAAACCCGACGGAACCATTTGTTGTGTATTGTGATGCTTCTTTGGTTGGTTTAGGTGGTGTTTTGATGCAAGATGGAAAGGTTGTGGCTTATGCTTCAAGACAATTGAGAGTGCATGAAAAGAATTATCCTACACATGACTTGGAGTTAGCGGCCGTGGTGTTTGTTTTGAAAATTTGGAGGCACTATCTTTATGGTGCAAGATTTGAAGTTTTTAGTGATCACAAAAGCTTGAAATATTTATTTGATAAAAAAGAATTGAACATGAGACAAAGGAGGTGGTTAGAACTTTTGAAGGATTATGATTTTGGTTTGAATTACCATCCGGGTAAGGCAAACGTGGTGGCCGATGCCTTGAGTCGGAAGTCGTTACATATGTCCGCATTGATGATGAGAGAATGGGAACTTTTGGAGAATTTTAGAGACTTGAGTCTGGTTTGTGAAATGACGCCGAGAAGTGTGAGACTTGGTATGCTACATGTTACGAATGATTTTCTTGCAACCGTATGTGAAAAGCAAAAGTTGGATTTGAAATTCGTTGATTTGATGTTGAATGAAAATGAGGATTTCAAGGTTGATAATTTTGGAGTTTTGAGATTCCGTGGTCGTATTTGTATTCCCGATGATGTGGAGTTGAAAAAGATGATATTGGATGAAGGACACCGAAGTAACTTAAGTATTCATCCGGGAGCGAACAAAATGTACCAAGATTTGAAGAAAATCTTTTAGTGGTCCGGATTAAAGAGGGATGTTGCTCAATTTGTGTATGCATGCTTAACTTGTCAAAAGTCTAAGGTGGAACATCAAAAACCTAGTGGATTGATGCAACCGTTGGACATTCCGGAGTGGAAATGGGATAGTATATCGATGGATTTTGTTACGGGATTGCCGAATACGCAATGAGGTTATAATGCTATTTGGGTAATTGTGGATAGGCTTACTAAATCTGCTCACTTCATTCCAATTGATATTAGTTATCCTTTGGAGAGGTTAGCCGAGATTTATATTCTTGCGGTTGTGAAGTTACATGGAGTTCCTAAGAGTATTGTATCGGATAGAGATCCTAGATTCACATCGAGGTTTTGGGAGAGTTTACAAAAGGCTTTGGGTACTAAGCTAAGATTGAGTTCGGCTTATCATCCGCAAACGGATGGACAAACCGAAAGGACAATTCAATCGTTGGAGGATTTATTGCGTGCTTGTGTGCTCGAGCAAGGTGGTGTTTGGGATAGTTATTTGGCGTTGATTGAGTTCACTTACAATAATAACTTTCATTCAAGTATAAGTATGGCACCATTTGAGGCCTTGTATGGTCGGAGATGTCGAACACCTTTGTGTTGGCATGAAACCGGCAAGAGGACGATAGTTGGACCGGAGATGGTACAACAAACGACGGAGAAAGTGAAGTTTATTCGGGAGAAGATGAAAGCTTCTCAAAGTAGACAAAAGAGCTATCATGACAAGAGAAGAAAAGATCTTGAGTTTCAAGAAGGCGACCATGTGTTTTTGAGAGTTACGCCGGTTACGGGTGTGGGTCGTGCTTTGAAATCGAAGAAGTTGACTTCTCGTTTTATTGGTCCGTATCAGATTTCCGCACGAGTTGGTGTTGTGGCTTACCGTGTGGCGTTGCCTCCGAATCTTTCGAATTTGCATGACGTTTTCCATGCTTCGCAACTTCGGAAGTATGTTCCGGATCCGTCACATGTTATTCCTATGGACGAGGTTGAAGTGAGAGATAACCTTACGGTTGAAACTTTACCGATTAGGATTTTGGACCGTGAAGTTAAGAAGTTAAGAGGCAAGGATATTGTACTTGTGAAAGTAGCGTGGGGAGGCGTTGCAGAAGGCGATATGACGTGGGAACTAGAGAGTAGGATGCGAGAGTCGTATCCGGAGTTGTTTGAATCAGGTAATATTTTTGAGGACGAAAATTTCTAAAGTGGGGGAGAGTTGTAACGCCCCGATTCCAATTATTCCCATTTTTGTGGAGTCTTTTATTTAAATTGAGTGATAAATTATTTTGTTTGTGGAATTGGTATGTTAATATGCTATGTTGATGTGTTATGATATTTGACCGTTTTGAGAGTTTTCGGGGAAATTAGAATGGAGGATATTTTAGACATTTCTCAATTGTTAGTAAGTTAGAAATTTAGTAAAAATTGTTGGAAAAATGATTAAGTGTAGAATTTTGTGAGAAAATGAATTAATTGTATTTGAGTGGAAAATAGAAAAGAAAGAAAAAGAGAATAGAAATAGAAATAGAAAAGAAAGAAAGAGAAAGAAAAGAAAGATAGGAAGAAAGAGGAGAGATAGAAAGAGGAGGAAGAGAAAAGAGAAGAAAACTTGGGGAACTAGGAAATCATCAAGAGTGATCATATAGCAAGTTTGGAATCCGGGTAAGGGTGTGAAATTTTATTATCTTATCAATGTGTATCGTTATGTATGATTGTATTGTGTTTGTGGTGGATTTTTCTGAGTTTTCGGTATAAACCCATATTTGGTTAAATTGCTTAGAAATCGATTAATTGTGGTTGAAATCATGTTGTTAGTGTCTATAATTGTTAGTGCAATGCATTGTATTGGTAAATTTTCTGGGTGTAGGTGAAAATTGGAGGATTTTTGAGTGGAAAACGCAGAACCACGTTCTGCAGAAATTTTTCTGAGATTTCCAGGTCATACGCGTATGGACCTTGGCAATACGCGTATAGTGGGCGAGCCATGGGCCAATAGGCGTATGGGTTGCTTGTTTTCTCGGCCATCTGCCCATTTGCGTAAGATACGCGTAGCATTTCAGGGCAATACGCGTACTGGCTTAGGCATTACGCGTACGGACTTTTACACGTGAACTTTGGGAAAAATGAGCTTCTGCTCGTACGCGTATGGCATGTGGTGGTACGCGTATGGGCAGGAGAAGTGTAAAAATGTGATTTTTCAAAATGTCGTTTTCGGTTTCGTCCATAACTTTTGTTCTGATTATCCGATTTTTACATTCTTGGTATCATGGTGAAGCTATTGAGTTGTACTATATGATTATGATGATTTGGAAATTGTTGGCCGATTAAATAAGTCGGAAAAGTCAGGAATAGTGTTATTTAGTGACTTTTACCGTTTTTGAATGTGTGTTTGGATGTGAATCATATAATAGTGCATTGATGTGAATGTATATAGATTGTATGTGATTGTATGAGAAGAATGCATGAATATATTGTGAATATGTATGCATTTCAAGAATGTCTTGAGTCATTTTGCATGTGAAGCATAATGAAGTACATTCATGTGTTGAGCGATTCAAATGAGAATCCGTTGTAACGTCGTGTGCCTAGGTGAGGTGTGAGCGATGATTACAAATGATTATGTGCCTAGGTGAGGTGTGAGCAATCGGATCGTGTGCCCGCGTGTGGGGTGTGAGCGATCGGGTCGTGTGCCCGTGTGGGGTGTGAGCGATCCATAAACATTGTCTGCCCATGTGGGGTGTGAGCAATGGGTGAACATCGTAGGCCCGACGGGGAGTTATAGTGATGTAACGAGCGATGGTTCCAGCAGAGTTCTTAAGTGAACTTGAGATGATTGAGTCAGTACCGTATTGCATTTGCATAGAGTCGTGAGTCGGTCTCTATGATTTGCAATTATCATCTTTGTATTTGTGCATTGATGAATAAACATGAATGTGTATGTTTATGTGGAATGATTGAGAATTGTGAAAGTATGTATGATGAATATGCTTGGTTGTATATATATATATATATATATATACATTGTGATGTATATGGGTGAGTTTTGATGAATTGGGGTGAGAAGGTGGAATATGTGTATTTTTATGTTAAGATATATATAATTATATGCATTGTTATTATGATAATATTTCTCACCCTTCTGCTATTTTATGATGCTCTATGAGGCATTGCAGAGTAGGTATGCTGGAGGTCTTTTGTGAAGCTTGTCTTCATTCTTTTGGTCGGTTGGCTCTGATATGTAGCACCGGGTAGCTAGGATGTATATGATTCTTTTGGGATACATTTGTATATGTATCTTGCTGATGAATATTTATGTAAACATGAATTATGTGATGGATGATACTCGATGACACATGTATATATATGTATATATGTTTGATGTTATTCAATGTTTAGATTTTCCGCTTTTATTCTAAATATTGAGATGTGGGTGTAAGGACAAAGTTCCTCTGTTGCAAAGTTACCCCACTGTTGCATATCAATGTTTGAGCAGGTGTTGTATGTTTTAAATTCGTGTATGATGTGGCATGCCTCTTTTATACCATGTTTATAATTATACTCTGACGAAATTTTTAATATGTGCCTAAATGATATATTGTGATTATTTGGGGGTATATAAAGGGGGTGTTACACCCGCCCCGACTCCCGGGGATTCCTCTGGCTCTCACCAGGGTAGTACTTCTCTTAGCCACCAGAGCTCTCCAAAGAGGCAACGGCTTGCAGACACAGTGGACGTCGACCTTACCGAGCACGAGAGCCCCCCTGCCATGAAATTTGTGCTCCCGCCCTGTCATACAAGGCCGAACTTCTTCGTGGGGAATAGTTTGCTCTGCGTGGGTGGCTCCGAAACCCAGGCCATATTAAGCATCGACAAGGCTTCTCGACGAAGGATGCTGGTGGATGATGTGTCTGCCGTGATGCAGGTTTGCGCGGCTGCCTTGGTTCTGAACGACGAGGCGTGCCCCGCGAGCGAGCTGGAGAGGTTGTGAGAAAGATTCCAGTCCATCTCGGCCGAAATGGAAAGGGTGGACAAGGAGCTGGCTGACTGCAAAAGCCAGAACCAGGCCCAGCTCGAGCTTCAGCAGAAACTGGAAGAAAAATTGAAGAGTGCCGAGGAGGAGCGGAGACGTCTCGTTGGCGTCGAAGAGGAGAGGGATCGCCTATTGGCGAGGGTTATTGAATTGGAGGAGGCTGCCCGCCTAGGTGAGAATGAAACCGAGGAGGACAGATTGTTGACTTTGCGGGCAACGCTTATAGCGAAGCTCTGAGAAGCCGAGGAAGACAATCTCGCGGTGGCGGGCATAGGTTTTAAGAACGCAGTGCAGCAGCTCCAAGTTCTCAACCCCGGCCTCATAACCGAAGGTGCTTACCCCGACTACGACGTGGTTGACAGTCAGATCGTGCAGCCAATGCAAGAGGACGAGGTTATCGACCACGACCAACCCGAGGGGACTCCCGCCGAGTAGGCCTTTCTTTTTCCTGTTCCGGTTGGCTTGTGAGCCATTTTTTTTTTATGTAATGACTTGTAATGATTTGTGCCCGGCCTGCGTGCCAGGGGCTTTTTGACATTCGGTTGTAATATTCGTACAATGGGCTTCTGCCCATTTTAATGCACTTCGTTTATCTACTAGTGTTGTTTGCATGGTTTTGATTGTGTGTGATGTTAATGTTTTTTTTGCTATACTTTGTTTTTTTGTCTAAGTATTAAGACTTTGGGATTTGCTCGACCTTGATAGTCCCCGACCGCGTGGAGAGCCGGTCGGGTGGTCGGAGGTGTATTCCGACCTTCAACGAGGCTAAGAGCTCGGTCGAGGTCTTAGCTTCGTGGCGTGAACTTCCCATCGCGAGCTGGGTGTTTTGCCTAATTGGTACAATGACGACGGAGCTCGATCGAGGTATCCCCGTCGGATCAAAGGTCCTCGCGCACATACACGCAGTCTCTGATCATCGTGTTCGGTATAGGGGTGTCGCGCTCGTACCTTAGTGCGTCCCCATAACCGCGGTGCCAGTGGGCCGCGGGCAGTGCTTAACTGTAGTATTGTTTGAGCTTCTCCGCGTTCCATGGTCGAGCAAGTTCTTTCCCGTGCATATTTTCGAGGAAGTAGGCTCCTGTCCCCGTTTTCGCGCAGACGCGGAACGGGCCCTCCCAGTTCGCGGCGAGTTTGCCCTCTCGCGAGTCTTTCTGGTTCCTTCGTAGGACGAGGGTGCCTACCTGAAAATCATGTTTGATAACTTTGTCGTTATAACGTAGTGTTATTTTCTGCTTAAGTGAAGCTTCTCGGAGAGAAGCGCCCGAACGTGTCTCCTCGACAAAATCGAGCTCTTCCCTCAGGGCTTCGTCATTCACGTCCCCGTCGAGGGGGGCTTCTATCCTCCTCGAGGGCTCCCTGATCTCCACGGGGATCACTGCTTCAGTTCCATAGGTTAGACGGAAGGGGGTCTCCCCGGTTGTGGAGTGTGGGGTTGTTCGGTAGGCCCAGAGGACACTGTGTAGCTCCTCGAACCACCGTTGTTTGGCGTCGCCTAGTCGACATCTTAATCCTCGGAGGATCACTCTGTTTGCCACCTCAGCCTGTCCGTTCGTTTGAGGGTGCTCGACCGACGTGAAGTGCTGCTTCGTGCCTAGTTTTGTGACGAAGTCTTGGAAGTTCCTGTCGGTGAACTGTGTTCCGTTGTCGGTGACAATGGCTTGAGGAACGCCGAATCGAGCGAGGATATTTCTTTTGTAAAAACGCAGTATGTTAAAGGCTGTGATTTTGGCCAACGCTTCCACCTCGATCCACTTCGTGAAGACATCCACTCCGACGATGAGGTATTTGTTTTGATACGACCCCTGAACGAAGGGTCCGAGGATGTCCATCCCCCACCACGCAAACGACCACGGGGAGGACAGCGTGCTGAGCTCGTTGGGAGGAGCAAGGCGCATGTCCCCGTGTCGTTGGCACCTATCGCACTTCTTGACGTGTTCCTTGGCGTCTTGTTACATGGTGGGCTAGTAGTACCCTGCCCGAAGCGCTTTACGGGCTAACGATCTCCCGCCGAGGTGCTGTGCATTGATTCCCTCATGGATCTCCTGGAGGATGCCGGGGACCTTGGCCTCCTCGACACATCTGAGGAGGGTGGTAGAGAACCCTCGCCGGTATAGCTTATCCTCGACGATAGTATACGCGCACGCCCGCCTCTTAACCTTTCCAGCTTCTTTGGGATCTTCGGGCAGCCTGCCCATCATGAGGTATTCGTATACCGGGGTCATCCAGCAACTGCTGTCCCCGATGGCGTTGATATCCGAAACTGTGACCGGTTTATCGATGCTCGGGCGGGAAAGCACTTCTTGAATGACGGATTTGTTTCCGCCTTTCTTCTTTGTGCTCGCCAATTTGGACAAGACGTCTGCTCGGGCATTGTGCTCGCGGGGGATGTGAGTTACTTCCGCGGAGGCAAACTTTTTCATCTTTTCTTTTACCAAGGCCAAGTATTCTATGAGGCTGCCGTTCTTGGCTTGGTACTCTCCTCGGACTTACGAGGCCACGAGCTGGGAGTCGGTGAAGAGTTTGACTTCCTTGGCGCCGAGGTCCTCGGCCAATCGAAGTCCTGCGAGGAAGGCCTTGTATTCGGCTTGGTTGTTTGACGTCGGGAAGGATAGTTCGAGGGACACCTCGATCAGGATGCCTTCCTCGTTTTCGAGGATGATGCCTTCCCCGCTTCCCTTCGGGCTGGATGCTCCGTCGACATAGATCGTCCATTTTTGGGATCCATTGGTCGAAGGTTCCGGAACAGTCATCTCCGCTACAAAGTCAGCCAATACCTGAGCCTCCAGGGCTTTCCTTCCTTCGTATTGGATGTGAAACTCGAAGAGTTCGAGCGACCACCTGAGCATCCTCCCCGCCATGTCCGGTCGTCCAAGGAGCTGCCTTATAGGCTGTTCGGTCCTTACGACGACGGTGTGGGCGAGGAAGTAGTGGCGTAGCCTCCTGGCCGCGGTAACGAGGCCCAGGGCGACTTTCTCTATTTGCTGATATCTGAGCTCGGGGCCTTGGAGGGCTTTGCTCGTGAAGTAAACTGGCTTCTGCCCGTTCGTGGTTTCCCGAATGAGGACGAAGCTGACTGCTTCACTCGTGATTGCAAGATACAAGAAGAGCGTCTCCCCGCTCTCAGATCTTGAGAGGACCGGGGGTTGTGATAGGACTTGCTTTAAGTGGATGAGCGCCTGCTCGCACTCTTCGCTCCACTCGAACTCCGCCTTTTGTCGAAGAAGTTTGAAAAATGGGAGTGCGTACTGTGCATACTTGGCGACAAAACGGGAGAGAGCGGTGAGCATCCCGTTCAACGATTGAATCGACTTCTTTGAGTCCCGAGTAGGAATCTCAGAAAAGGCCCTGCACTTGTCAGAGTTGGCTTCGATTCCCCGCTCTGTAAGGTAAAAGCCGAGGAACTTTCCTGCCCGAACGCCGAAGGTGCATTTGTCGGGGTTGAACCTCATGCGGCATTTCCTCGCTGTGTCGAACACCTTCTTGAGATACGCGACATGGTCAACTTCTTCCGCTGATTTGACGATCATGTCGTCCATGTAGACCTCGAGCATGTCGCCAATTTCAGCTCAAAAAACCTTATTCATCATCCGCTGGTAGGTCGCACCGGCGTTCTTCAGACCGAAGGGCATCACGTTGTAATAGTAGTTGCCCGACGCGGTCATGATGGCCGTGTGCTGTTTGTCGACCTTGTCCATGGGAATTTGGTTGTATCCCGAGTAAGCGTCCATGAAGGACAATAGTTTGTAACCTGCAGAGTTGTCGACCAGCTGGTCGATGTTAGGCAATGGATAACAGTCCTTCGGGCAAGCCCGGTTAAGATCAGTATAATCAACGCACATCCTCCATTTTCCATTATTCTTTTTAACAAGTACAAAATTGGAAAGCCAGGTTGTGTACCTGGCCTCCGAAATAAAATTTGCCTCTAGGAGGTCTTTTACAGCTTTTTCAGCAGCCTCCGCTTTTTCGGGAGACTGCTTACGCCTACGTTGAGCTATGGCCCTAGCGGCTGGATCTACTGCGAGCTGATGGCAAGCCACGTCGAGGTCAAGTCCAGGCATCTCGGAGGCACTCCATGTGAACAGATTAGCGTTCTCCCAGAGACATGCTTTCAGCTGCTCCTTCGCCAGGTCGGGGATGCCGACGCCGATCTTCACGTTACGGTCGGGGTCGTCACCGAGGACCACAAGCTCGAAGTCTCCGTCGGGGATGGGGCGCGTTGGGTGGAGAGGCCGCCCGTTGTTTTCTGCCTGAAGGTCGAGGCCTCCTTCTCCGTCTTCCTCAGGTTCGACCGGGAACCTGCTGTTGAGGTCGACCGCGTTGACGGGCAGGAGAGGTCTCTGCATGGCGTCCGTGGATGACTTGGGTCCGGTCTTGGGCTTGGTGCCAATGGAACTCATGCCTTTTATTGCGGCGTCGAAGCATCTCCTGGCCGCGTCTATGTTCCCGTGCATTGTAACCACGCGTCCCCGGTTCATGTAGTATTTGATCTTGAGGTGGACCGTCGAGGGCACGGCTGTGAGCTCGGCCAAGGTGGTCCTCCCGAGGATGCAGTTGTACAGGGATGGACATTCGACCACCAGGAAGTGGATCTTCACCTGTCGAGCCGTGTCTTCGGCCCCGAACGTGATCATCAACTCAACGTAACCCCATGGTTTGGTGGTGGTTCCGTTGAATCCTTGCAGGTCTGAGCCGACGTACGGGGTCAGGTGTCTCTCGTCGAGCTGGAGCATACTGAAGAGATGGGCATACATGATGTCGACCGAGCTGCCCTAGTCGACAAGGATCCTTCGAACGTCAAAGTTCGCCATCTGTGCCCTGACCAGGAGGGGGATAGTGGCGTTTGGCGCTCCCCCGGGGAGTTCCTCGAGGTAGAAAGTGATAGGGTTGGAGTTTCCCCGCACTTTCTCGAGGGTGGTTGTCTTCGCCGACGTCGCGGATTCTAGCTCATCAAATTTTCGCTTGATCGATCTGACGGACAACTTCTCGGGGCCACCCCGGAGATGACCATCGCTTTGGGGAAGCTTTCCCAGGTGCTACCTGCAGTCACGGGGTCCTCGTCGGGGAAGGTCGCCCACATGTTGCGAATTTCTTCTTCGCCTTCAATGATTGGGGGGGACGAAGAAGTCCTCGGGTCGAGTGATGCTGAGAGCGACCTGAAGCTGAATCTCGTCGGGGGGAGGTTTCGCCTCCTCGACGTTCTGGGCTTCCCGGGAACTGGGGCGAGGAGCATTGCTCTTCTGGGCGTACTTCTTCAAGTGCCCTTCCTTGATCAGAATTTCAATCGCATCTTTGAGATGGATGCAATCTTCCGTAACATGCCCGTGGCTCCGGTGGAACCTGCAGTATTTTGATTTGTCGACGTTTAGTTTGGGAGCAGTTGGCTTCAGAAAGCGGACTCCTCCTTTCACAAATTCCGAGTTCTAGCACTAGGAGAAAATACGCGCGCGGGGAGGGTTTAGAGGGGTGTACTCCGTGAACCGGCCAGCTGGTCCGTGCGGTTCACGAGTATCACGGGGGCGATGCTCCTTCTTTCTTTCTCCTCCTCGTCGGGGAGGAGAGTCTTCATCTTTGTGGCCGCGGGGGCCCTCTTTGCGCCTCGACTCGAGGGTGATCTGCGCTGCCTCGGATTCCTCGAGCTCGATGTAAGACTGAGCTCGCTGGAGGAGGTCCTCGAGGCGGCGGGGTCTACGGAGACCTACGGACTTGGCAAAATCCGATCCGGCCCGTAGTCCATGGATGATCAAGTACTTCTTCATGTCGTTGGTCGTATGGACCTCGACAGCTTCTCTGTTGAATCTCTCGATGTAAGTTCGGAGAGGTTCGTTCTTTCCCTGGAAGATGTTTTCCAAGGCAGCTTCCGTCTTTGGGTGTCGCCGAGACGTAGTAAAATGTTTGGTGAAACGTTGTCTCAGCTGCTTCCAGGACGTGATCGACCCAGGTTCCAGACCCTTGTACCAAGTCATCGCGTCCTTCCGCAAGGTGGTGGGGAAAACCCTGCATCTGATGGCTCCTCTGACGTTTCGGAAGTCGAGCATTGCTTCGAAACGCTAGATGTGATCGTTGGGGTCGGTCAGGCCATCATATGTCCCCAGTGGTGGGGGTCTCTCCATGCCTGCAGGAATTGGGGCACTCATGATCTCCCAGGACAGTGGGGTCCTCTGGTCGTCGTCATCGCTTCAGGCCGGGGACCTCGAAGGGGATCGATGATGCCGCAGGGGGGAATTCCTCGAACGGTTCCTAGGTCTCTCCTCGGTGGGTTTGGACTTCTTGGCCGCTGTGGAAGGCCTGGTTTCCTTCCGTGGCGGGGAGCAAGGGCTCTTCTGGGAGGTCACCAGATGTGGGCGTTCGAGGTGTGGCCGACGGCCCCCGCGCACCGGCGAGGGAGTTCGAGATTCGTCGGATGGGGTCCTTCGCGGGGAAGGAGAACGACAGGGCGAAGGTGGACGACGATACCTTCGCGGGGAAGATCGCTGGGTCCGCCCTTGCTCCAGTGCTTCAATTCTGGTGTTTTGGTGTGCGATCAGCTGATTAGTCTGATTGATAAGGGAAAACAAGGCTACGGTGCTCGAATCTGCGTTGGGCGGAGGAGCAACTAGCTGGAAGATGGGTTGCTGATCGTCTTGGAGGGCGGCGTTGTCAGCCACGTCTTGGGAGTCCAGGGAGGCGGTCTGCCCATCTCTTAAGTCGCCTTCATCGCCGTTGAGGATAGCGGCGTCCTCGTGGTGATTTCCGTTCTCGAGCTGTGCGAGCACGGTTTCCAGAGCTTTGGTAGCAGACGGATTGCTGGCCATGATGGCGGTGAATGAGAGTTGCTTTGGTTTAACGGAGGAAAAACGGGGAAGCAAAAGGTTCCCACAGACGGCGCCACTGATCGTACCTGGATCAGACAGTTACAGTGGCCAACAACGTCGTCTGGGCTTCAGCTCTGGTGAGGTTGAAAGACGGCGGGGGGGGGGGGGGGGGGGGGGGGGTGTACCTGCAAGGTACTCCGACGCTCAAGTAAGTTAACGTTCAGAGAAAAACTGCAAGTACATAGGTAAGAGTAAGAAGTTGTGTGTGTCCTGACCCTCTCAAGTGAGAGGGTATTTCTAGAGAGCCCCTAGCGCGGGGCCAACGGTTACTAGCATTGGGCTGGATTGTCAGGCCCAATCCAAGCAACTGCCAGGGCTTACGTGGCGTAGTGAAGACCAGCACGTGGTCTTCGCCCTGGTGTAACGGTCCCTAAATCTCCAGAAGTAGGGCAGACCGATTCCTTCGGGAGTGGGAAGTTACAAGAGAACGTGTCCTCGAGGGGAGGAGCACGTGGGTGATGGGGAGAGACGTGTCCTCGCGGGGAGGACTCTTGTGCGGACGGAGATGGCTCCTCGCGGGGAGGAGCATCTGAGCGCCGAGGAGAGACGGGCTCGGGGAGGCTTGGAGCCTATACCCGGTGGTCTATGTCGTGAGTGCCGTACACGCCCGAGGTTAGGCGTGTGCCCGACACTGTGGAGGTGAGCGTGTGCTCGACGATGGCCTTGCTAGGCATCCTTATTGGTCCATCCCATGCCTTGTGGGTTGGGCCTGCTCGACTGTTGAGCATGCCCCGGCCCAGTCCAGAACAAATATGTTTTTGTACCTTACTTTCCAGCTGAATTACGAATAACTGCTATTAGAGCACATGCTCAAGTCTTGTGAATAAATCAATTGAAATTTTGCAGCATAGAACTGAAGTTCTATATTGATATATAACTAAGAGTAAATGCAATTAGTATTTAAAATATTTGAAAAAATAAACAAAATAAAAGTAACCAACCATGGATGTGTTTTTCCAACAGAATTACGAATAACCAGTGTCACACATGCTGAAGTTTTGTAAACAATCTTCTTCTTTTTTGAGGTCTGCAGAGATAACAAAGTAATATGGTATGCATAATTCATGTTTCGTATTTTCAAAAAAAAATCGATTTTTCAAACAAAATCGATATTAGTTTTTTTTTTCTAGTAAAAAAATTATTTTCAGGAAATAAAAAATATATTTTCTAAATGTTTTTTTATTTTTGATTTTTTTTTTTAAGTTTTAGAATTTTTTTTTACTTTCAGTAAATTTTTTTATTCTTTTTATTAAAAATTTATTAATTTATATAATTAAACCAGTTTATAAAAGAAAATTAGTTTTGAACCGGTTTTAAACTGAATTTGAATTGTTTTGATTAAATGGTTTAGTTCATTAACCATTTAAATGGTTCAGTTTTTTTTATAATGCAATGCAATTCAATTATAGTATACAATTCAGTTAATTATATTTTTGAACACCCCTATTTTCAACAACCATTGTTTCAGGTTTTATTGGTATGGTCCTTTCTTATGGCCTTTTATTAAATACTTATGTAGTATATTCCACTCAATACCAATGCATTCTAGCGAATTATATAATATCGGTAGAGAGGATAAATCAATACACTCACATAGAGAGTGATATGCAAGAATTGATAGAAGGAAATCATCTTTCCACTTAATTGGCCAAATGCAAGAAACATAGAAATAAAAGACTTGAAGGTAATTCATAGTTCTTTTAACATGTAAAATATATTTTCAAGGGAAAAATGTAAGATGAAATGAATTGTACATTTTTTGTTTATACCATGTCAGATACAATACAAGCCTAATGCACCATTTGTACTACATGGTATCACATGCAAATTTGAAGGAGGGCATAAGATTGGAGTATGATGAACCATTGAAGTTGATGAAGAGAGAACAATCATTTTTTTTATTTAATATTGATTAATTAAATTATTAATTAATCTTATTAAACATTTATATTTAAATTAATTAATAATTCTTTGTCACCCGATCCTATGTGATGACATGGCTGTTTTCATGCTTTGGATTTACTTTATCCGATTAATTCTTGATGTTCTTCCTTGATTAATCTGTTGACCGACACGATGTTTTGTCGTGTATTTTCCCTTTGTTTACTCTCGATGTTTTCCCGTTCACTTTCTATTTATTTTATATGATGTTCTTCCATGTACTTGTTGCTTTACTTTTTATGCGTTGTTGACCCAATCCAAGGGAAGAGACTGTATGTTGACTTATTGTCATTGTGCGTGTCCTTTGTTTGTACACTTTAATTGTCTTTGTTGTTCTTGGTTCTTTGAACCTGGAAATTCGCGTCCGAACTACGGACGCTCTGATTTCTCAAAGTTCCTTTTGAGAATACGTAGACATAAGGTCAATCCTTGGCGAGCAACCTTTTCCATTTAAATTGTTTACCCTTATTAAGGGGAACTGCGAATTTAGAACTAACACCTTTTGTCTCTCTCCCCTTTACCTTTTCACCTTTAGCAGACAAATGACAAATAACACAATAAAACAAGAGGTTTTTGTAGAGTACTACATATATTTAGGATGCTAACACATTCTCTAGGTATAACCAACCCCCGAACCTTAGATCTCTTGCATTGTTTTTACAGTACAATTAGGGTTTTCGATCTTTACTCTTTCCTATGGATAAATCAATGTTCGGTAGTGAATTTCAAAGATTTGTGATTCAAGTTAATTAATAGTTTTGTATCCAATTCTCACTGCGACCCCACACAACACAACAGTAACTTGTTGCCTCTACCATAAAAACCACACCTTGAAAAGTTAAACAAACACAAATCTGCGCTTTTGCAGCTCATGCCTACAACAATGCCATAACCTCATCATGTTTCTACACCATGCTCCTCACCCTCTCGTGTTCGCTTCCACCAAACGTACTTCCAAATCAAAGCTGCCAGTAATGCGGTGCGACAAATGCAAAACTTCCCATTTTATGAAAAAAAAGCCATGAGAATTCAATATGCAAAAACAAAAGTCAGATTCTATTGCTAAAGAAGAGGGAGGTTTTGTTCCAAGGGAAAAGTAAAAGAAACAAGAGGAGGAAGCTGAGAAAAAGTGTTTCCCTGAGGAATCAAAACAATCTTCCGTTTCAAATGGAACAAATGGTGTAAGTAACGGCGGCCCAACAACTTCATTCCGTCCAAGATCTAATTTTCAAGAAGCAGTGAACTCCCACCACAAATTCCCCCACGACTTCGACATCGACAACCGTTCTGCACATACCTCTTGACCACACTCCAAATCGACCTCCGAATAAATATCCTACAACCACCCTTAAGCTTTTCTTTAAACCATTGTAACAACTCTCTCCACCGCTTGTGATTCCCTCACGAAACCGCAACCTGCACAAAACCAGCGAAACGACCAAACACCACCATCGGCCTCCCTCAAAACTCCCACCGCCAGAACAATCAACAACAATGTTGTTCATCAAAACGATGATGACGACGAAACCACAAACGAGTTTTTTCTCACGATTCGCTTGGATAATGCAGAAGATGGTGAAAGAGTCTTATCCCGAATGCGAGAAAAACACAGTTGATGCTATGCTACTTGGGATTGTCGAAAGAGTTGTTTCGTAAATTGAGAAGGATGGTGGTGCAACGACGTCATTTTCTCCTTTTGATTCGGTGGATTACAGTGAGGATCTTTGGAAGACTGTGTAAGAGATTAGTAATAAGGTTTTGGTTGATATGAATAAAGAGAGAAAGAAGGAGAAAATGAAAAGGCTTTTTGTAGTTTGATGAAGTGAAAGAGATGTGTAAGTTCACAGGTGAGGTTGGAATTCTCTTGTTGTGAAAAGGCTTTCCCGAACGAGAGAAATATCAACTTTTGTTGTTTTCAGGTCAAAGGTCTTATACCATTTTTTTGGTTTTTGCTCCATGGGCCAATGGTTTTTTTAATTTGCTTAAAGCCCGATCCGAATTTCTGCGCACACTCTCTAATATCACTTTTGCACCCTCCCTCTTCTATTTTATTTTATTTTACCTTTTTTCTACTCATTTTCTTTTTAATTTCATTTTCAATTTTAGTAATCTCTTGATTTCTATTTTTATTATCTTCCATATTTTACAACTTTATTTTATTATATTGATTATAATTTATCTTTTAGATTGAATTTGTTTATTTGTTTTGCTTGTTTAATTGAATTGTTACCTAGTTTAGTTATTAAATTAAAAAACCTCAAAACATTTTCTTAATTGATTTTGTGAATTACTCCTTTTATTTTTTGATTTATGTCTAGAATTCAATTATTTAGGGTTTTAATCTTTGATCACTTCGATTTTAATTTATGTTAATTAATTTATTTAATCAATTTGACTCCTAACTTTTGTGACTTGTGATTTGATTCCTTAGCTTGAAGTTTTGCCTCATTCTGTTTGCTCTTATAATCTCATTGCTCATTACCTTGTGCTCATCATTATCACAACTCATGCATCTTTTTATCTCATAATATTTCTCCTTTCGTTTGATTCTATTTTTGTAATTGTTTACTTCCATGCTTTAGGCTTGTTTTCTCTTGTTAACTCATCTTGATGCTTGAATTGTGTCTCGATTACTTGCTTGCTTGTTAATTTATATGTTACCTTATGATCTCCTAGTCCAAATTAATTTTTGATTAATATTGAAGTAGGATAGATTTTAGGTTCTTAATCCAAGCATGGCAACATTAGGGTAGAATCTCCCTTCATCCTCAACTTTAGGTCCATCTAACATGACAACATTAGGATAGATTTTCCCTTTTATCTCAACTTTAAGACCATCATTGCATGACAACATTTAGGATCTAGTTTCCCCTTTTTTCTTTCTCTTTGCATCCAAACCCTTTCTTGCATTAAAAACCAAAAAGACACTTAATAAACACGATGCGTGTAGTACGTCACGAGCCTTAAGCACATGGGAAAAGATGAGCGAGAATTTTTCCTTACCTCTTTTTAGAGTGTTTTGTACACAAGACACTTGAATCGTTTGTACAAAATATTCACTCCTACTGTCATAGACTTTAGTGCAATACACATATCAAACTCTTTTCAAAACCCTAACAAAAACACTACAACAAATGCAAATATTTTGTCCTTCGGGATTCCCTCAAAAACCTTTTCAGAAAGAGCATGTTATTTCCGTTCTACCACAATACAGGTAACGCATAAGACTCCACGAGAAAGCGGCAAAACACCTAACTACTAGAACGCGAGCGTTAACATCGTCCATAAAAACACCAACTAACTGTAGTCCCACGAACTACGGATGCTCTGATTTCTCATTCCTGTTGAGAATACATAGGCACAAGTGCCCCAATCCTTGGTGAGCAACCTTACCTTTTTTTCCACCGTAGTTCTCCGAACTACGATTGCTCTGACTTTCCCATTGCACAAGGGAATACGTAGGCACAAAATTACGAGATCCCGGCGAGCCCCCTTTTGTTTTTCTCCCTTTTATTTTCCCTTTTTAATTCATGCTTTCCCTTAGGAATTTAAGCTTTAGATATACACACCCTTTGATTAGAACAACAAGAGTGGATCCCATTGAGTACAACGAACGCGAGTGGTGCTAATACATTTCTCTTGTGTAATCGACTCCCGAACCCTGAATTTGGCCGTGAAACCATGTTCTTTCCCTTCTGAGGTCTTCTCGATGTTTTCCTTTCCCGTTGGGACTAATAAAGTTCGATGGCGACTCTATGTCTTCGTCGATTATTTTTCGCGCAGCGATATAAGTCTTTTAAATATTTCAATTACTATTGGTTTTTTCTTCCATGTAATATGCATTTCCTTTTCTTGCACACTTTAATTTGTGTTTGGTTTTCTAAGATTCTCTTGGTTATTTGATTTTATAGGTACCAAAAGAACAAGAGGAATGTTAAATCTCTTAATTTAAAATTTTCATGATGACTTTGTAGCGGTGCTCCTATTCAAATAATAATTTTAAGTTGGGATGCTCAAATTAACCGATTATTTAAATTATTCATATTTAAATTTGACTATTAAAAATTGCTCAATTATTAGTATGGTTTTAACCAAATTCATATTTTGGACATCCATATGCAAAATAAAAATTAAATTTGTTTATTTTTTAAATAAAACAATTTTGAAAAAAAAACATCTTTTCCTTCTAAAAATACAAAAGAAATTAATTTCTTTAAAATATTTTTTTTATGTTGAAAAAAATCAGTAAATAAAAAAACTGAAAAATAATTTTTTTTTGAAAAAAAGTTTTTTTTCCTTAAAATAAAAAATACAATTTTTTATTTTTTAAAATAAATATTTTTTCTTAAAGTAAAAAAAAATTCTTGCAAGAATTAAAAAAAAATAAATCAAAACTAATTATAAAATTGGTTATGGATATAATCGGTTAATAATTGATTTAAAATCATTTTACAAAAATGAAATCCAATTATGACAATTGATTTTAATAACCAGTTATAACATAGATTATTTATGATTATAGTTTGGTTATGGAAATTAATCATCTATGAACATTTCTGCAAGTCGGAGAATGTGGGCTGAGGCCCCGCTATATTTTGAATAAGTTGTTACACATGCTAATATATACAAACTAAAGATTTATTGTATTTATTAAAATAAACTTTTATTAACCTTACGCGTATGCAAAAAGATAAATAGTGAGTCCCTAAATAGTTTGACTTCATTATTATTGATTTCATTCCTTTTATATGATAACAATATTATATTATGGTTGTCTTTAATTGGAAGATTGTTGGTCAGATCGTGGGCAAAAGGACATCTCTGATCATTGTCCTATTTGGCTCAAGGATAGTAACTTTAATTGAGGCCCTAAGTCGTTCAAGTTCTTCAATTATTGGTTGAGCCATAAGGATTTCCATTCCTTTGTTGACAAGGTTTGGCCCTCTTTGGATGTTTTTGTAAGAGGAGATTATGTGCTAAAAGAGAAACTCTTTCTCCTAAAGGGTATGTTAAGATGATGGAATCATGAAGTGTTTCGGTGGCTGGACTTGTAGGTTGAAAAGATTGTAATTGATTTGAATCATTTAGACAAAGAGTTGGCTACTGTTGGGGGCGTTGCAAATGCTGAGATCTATTGGAAAAGGGTGAAATCTATCAACAGTATGTGCAGAAATCTGAATATGAAGGAGAATACTCTAAGGTAAAATTCTAGAGTGAGTTGGCTTAAAGAAGGAGATTTTAACACTTCTTTCTTTCATAATGCTATGAACGACTGGTTTAGGAGAAACCTCACAACGTTTGTCAACACAGATGAAGGTATAGTGGAAAGCGTAGACGAGGTCAAAGAAGCTATTATAAGTTATTTTGAGGCTGATTTTCGTGAGTTGAACAATAAAAGACCCTACTTAGATGGGATTCAGTGGAGTAGGTTACCCTTTGAAGATAGTCAGATGTTAGAGGAGCCTTTTCTGACAATGAAATTAGAGATGTTGTGTGGAGTTATGATAGTAACAAAAGTCATGAGACCGATGGTTATAGCTTTGGTTTCTTGAAAAGTTGCTGGGAGATTGTCAAGACAAAGATGTATTCAGGTTTGGTAAAGATTTTCATTCTAATGCAAGACTGTCCAAGGAAGTAACTTCTTTATTTCTTACGCTCATTCCAAAGGTTCTGCATCCTCAACATCTTAGCAACTTCAGACCAATCTTCCTTGTTAGCTGTTTCCATAAGATTTTAGCTAAGATCTTAGCGGGCAGACTAAAATTAGTGTTGGATAAGTTGATTTCCAGGCAGCAATCATCTTTCGTACCGGGAAGAAACATTTCAAATGGAGTTTTGGTTGTTAGCGAAATATTGGACTTCGCAAAAAGAGAGAAGAAAGATTGTTTGCTTTTGAAACTTGATTTTGAAAGAGCTTATGATTGTGTAAGTTGGAACTACCTTAGATTTCTGATTGATCAGTTTGGTTTTGGGATTAAATGGAAATATTGGATGGAATGCGTTGTGTTTTTTATCTCCATGTCCATTTTGGTTAACAGGAGTGCAACAAAGGATTTTCAAGTGGAGAAAGGGCTACGCCAAGGCGACCCTTTGCTGTCGTTCCTTTTTGTATTGACATGGAAGGCCTCACTAGTTTAATGAAGAAAGCGGTTGTTTTGAATGAGTTTTCTGGATTCCGAGTGAATTATGAAGTGTCTTTCGGCATTCTTCAGTTTGTCGACGATACTATTATCTTCGGTGATAGGACTTGATCTTTATATGATAAATATTTTTTGAAAATAAATATTTTTCTTAAAATAAAATAAAAAAAAGATTTTTTTTAAATAAAAAAAAAATTCTTGCAAGAATTAAAAAAAAAAAGTAAATCAAAACTATAAGATTGGTTATGGATATAATCGGTTAATAATTTATTTATAAACATTTTACAAAAATAAAATCCAATTATGACAATTGATTTTAATAATCAGTTATAACATATAGATTATTTATGATTATTGATTGGTTACGGAAATTAACTATCTATGAACATTTCTGCTAGTAGGAGAATGTGGGCTGAGGCCCTGCTATATTTTGAATCAGTAGTTACACATGCTAATATATACACACTAAAGATTTATTCTATTTATGAAAATAAACTTTTATCAACCTTTCATGTATGAAAAAAGATAAATAGCGAGTCCCTAATAATTTTTACTTCATTATTATTGATTTCATTCCCTTTATATGATAACAATATTATATTATGGTTGTCTTTAATTCGAATATTGTAGGTCAGATCGTGGGGCAAAAGGACACCTCCGATCATTGTCCTATTTGGCTCAAGGCTAGTAACTTCAATTCGGGCCCTTAGCCGTTCAAGTTCTTCAATTGTTGGTTGAGTCATAAGGATTTTCATTCCTTTGTTGACAAGGTTTGGCCTTCTTTGGATGTTTTGGGAAGAGGGGATTATGTGCTAAAAGAGAAACTCTTTCTCCTAAAGGGTAGATTAAGATGGTGGAATTGTGAAGTGTTTGGGTGGCTGGACTTGTAGGTCGAAAAGGTTGTCATCGATTTGAATCATTTAAACAAAGATTCGGCTACTGTTGGGGGAGTTGCAAATGCTGAGATCTATTGGAAAAGGGTGGAATCTATCAATAGTATGTGGAGAAATCTGAATATGAAGGAGAATATTCTAAGGCAAAAATCTAGAATGAGTTGGCTTAAAAAATGTGATCTACTTTTTCTTTCATAATGTCAGGAAAGACTGGTTTAGGAGAAACGTCATATCGTTTGTCAACACAGATGAAGGTATAGTGGAAAGCGTGGAGGAGGTCAAAGAAGCTATTAGAAGTCATTTTGAGGCTGATTTTCGTGAGCTGAACAATAAAAAACCCTACTTAGATGGGATTCAGTGGAGTAGGTTACCCTTTGAAGATAGTCAGATGTTAGAGGAGCCTTTTTTGACATTGAAATTAGAGATGTTGTGTGGAGTTATGACAGTAACAAAAGTCATGGGCAGATGGTTATAGCTTTGGTTTCTTGAAAAGTTGTTGGGAGATTGTCAAGGCAGATGTATTCAGGTTTGTTAAAGATTTTCAATCTAATGCAAGACTATCCACGACAATATCTTCGTTATTTCTTATGCTTATTCCAAAAGTTCTGCATCCTCAGCATCTTAGGAACTTCAGACCATTCTTCCCTTTTAGCTGTTTCCATAAGATTTTAGCTAAGATCTTGGCAAGCAGACTAAAATTGGTGTTGGGTAAGTTGATTTCCAGACAGCAATCAGCTTTTGTGTTGGGAAGAAACATTTCAAATGGAGTTTTTGTTGTTAGCGAAATTTTGGACTTCACAAAGAGAGAGAGAGAGAGAGAGAGAGAGAGAGAGAGAGAGAGAGAGAGAGAAGAAAGATTGTTTGCTTTTGAAACTTGATTTCGAAAAGAGCTTATGATTGCGTAAGTTGGAACTAACTTAGATTTCTGATTGATCAGTTTGCTTTTGGGATTAAATGGAAAACTTGGATGGGAGGCGCTGTGTTTTCTATCTTCGTGTACATTTTGGTTAACATGAGTGCAACAAAGGATTTTAAAGTGGAGAAAGGTCTTCGCCAAGGCGACCCTTTGTTTTCGTTCCATTTTGTACTGACATGGAGGGCCTCATTGGTTTAATGAAGAAAATAGTTGTTTTGAATGAGTTTTCTAGATTCTGGGTGAATTATGAAGTGTCTTTCGACATTCTCCAGTTTGTCGACGATACTATTATCTTCGATGATATTAATTGGTCTAATTTGTGGAGCATAAACACTAGCTTGTATTAGGTTTACGCATTAATTTATGCAAAAGTAATATTTTTGGACTTAATGTGGTCACTCAATTCATCCAATGTGCTTCTTCTTTTCTTCATTGCTGCAATGGCAGTTTGCCTTTCAAATTTTGGGGGTGCAAGTTGGTTCAAAGCCTAGAAGATTAGGAATATAGAGGGATTTGATTGATTTGGTAAGGAATAAGTTGTATAGTTGGAAATGAAGGTTGTTGTCTTTAGGTGGTAGAGTTGTTATCATAAATACGGTGTTGAACGCCATTCTAATTTATATGTTATCTTTTTATGAAGCCCCGAAGAAAGTTTTAAAGGAGATCATCAATATCCAAAGTGATTTTTTGTGGAGTGGGACTAACCAAAGGAAGATCATCCATTAGGTGAAATGGAAGAAATTTTGCACATCAAAAGATAAGGGTGGCCTTGGCATCAAGAATATTGAAGCTTTTAATATCTCTTTACTTTTGAAGTGGAACTGGAGGATTATTAATGACAAAAAAGCAATGTGGTATATGAGTTTCTTAAGCACCGGTACGACAATGCTGGGCTGGAGCAGATGAATGGTGGAGGTAGAATTGGTTGTCAAAAAGATTCGATTTTGTGGCGTGATCTACACTATTTGGGTCGTCCGTGCGATTCAGATGTGGACCCTTTTTTTGCTAACATTATGTGTGTTATAGGTAATGAATCAAACACTTCTTTTTGGAACAACATTTGGAGAGGATCCTAAGGCCTAAAGGAAGCATTTCCGGAGCTGAGTCATCTTTCTTTTTCTCCCAACAGCAGTGTAGCAAAGGCTGGTCACTGGTTAGGAGATTATTGGCATTGGAATGTCAGCTTCAGTTCTGTTTCTTCTTTAAGTTTGGAGTGGCTGAAGCGGGATTTTCTAGGTTGGTTAGAGGAAGTGAAATTGCATCCTAATTCTGACTACAAATTTGTTTGGCGGCCTGATCCTACTAGATATTCACAGTGAAATCTTACTATAATTTGTTGGTTGACGCGGCTCCGGCGGAACCAGTGTGTGATACCTTGAGAAGTACCTTTATAGACCTCTGGAAAAGCATCTCCCAACCAAAGATCATCTTTTCAAGAAAAGCATCATCTGAAGTGTCAGTGATCTTTTCTGTGTGCTGTGCTTGAATGAGGAAGAATGTTTGGAGCATTTGCTTCTCCACTATTTGGTTTCAAAGAACATCTGGAGAGGTATTTTGTTTGGTTAGGAATGGATGAGGTTTCTTTTGCTAACTGTATTTATGTCTTTAAGTTTCATTTTGTCGCATTTCAGAAGTGTTTTTAGCTCGAGTAAGGCAATTATGATATGGTTAGAAACTTGTTGGAGCATTTGGTTTGGTAGAAACGTCATTTTATTTCGTAGTTTTGTTGTTAATGTAGATGAAATTATTGTCTCTGTTAAATTCCTCTCTTGGAACTGATTAGTTATTGGTAACAAGGATGGAACCCCTTGTATCTTTATGGATTGGTTTGTGTCTCCCTTGAATGGTCTAAATTTAAGGTGAATGGTTCTTTTGGTTGTAAGGGTTAAATACCCCTTATATGAATTTCTACTTATAAAAAAAAAATATATATATATATATATATATATATATATATTATGGTACAAATTAGTAAGGGTTAAATACCCCTTATATGAATTTCTACTTATAAAAAAAAAAAATATATATATATATATATATATATTATGGTACAAATTAAAAAGAAAATTTTAATATAAGAACAAGTATAAAGTTTATAAAGTTTGTAGTAATTAAAAAACATATTATATATTTAGCTATATATATCTATAATCTTGTTCAATATATATAATCGCAAATGTTAGAGAGTCATCTATACCATAAATATCGTGAAGAATTTAAAAGGGGAATATATGTGAAATGGATGATATTTTAATTATATAGAGATATTTTTATTGATAAAGAAAATAATAAAATACTTAATTTGTTTTTATATATATATATATATATATATATATATATATATATATATATATATCATATGAGAATGCTATTTTTATGTGAAAACATAAGAATGAATCTGAACCATTAAATTTTAAAATAAATGGTGGAGATTATGTGTCGATTTTTTTTTCTCTCTCCTCCATCATTTATTTTAATAATGGAGGAGAGAGAAAAACAAAAATCACATATAATCTTCACCATTTATTTTAAAATCTAATGATTCAGATTCATTATCATGTTCTCACATAAAAAGTGCATTCTCATAGGATATGAACCATATATATATATATATATATAGCGAGCGATTTTGGACGTGGTTTTTATGCGCTGCCGCTCTGGGGTACTACTGTTCGATTCATTTTTTATCCTATTGAAGCTGATGAAGGAAGGGAAATAGATGTCTCTAATTAACCCTGCTTGCATACTGAGTTTGAACAGCGGTCTGTTAGGTTACAGATGCTTTGTGGATGTGGGGCCTTTCTTCGGTTTATTTTGTTAAGAACATAGCGTGACAGGATTATGCTATGGGTAGGATGTTAGGACTGATGCTTTTCAGTTGATGTATGAAGGTACGGGATTTTGGTTTTTTTTAATTAGTGTGCTCGCTAAGATTTTTTAATCTTATGCCTACGTATTCCTGTTTAACGAAACAGGGAAATCAGAGCGGTCGTAGTTCCTCCTATTCTATGGGAGAAAAAAGGTTGTTTTGGTGTCTTGTTCAAAGCCCAAGAAGTAAAGCTAAAGGGAGTATATGTATCTTGTTCAAAGCCCAAGATGTGAAGCTGAAGGGTCCATTTGTATCTTGTTCAAAGCCCAAGATGTGAAGCTAAAGGGTCTTGGCTTTAGAGAGAATTTGGCATCTCTAAAGTGGAGTTGTTGACATTTTGTATACTGTGGCGAGGCACAACTTTGATGCTAAAAGGTTGATTGACTCAGCCGGGGTTTTCCTTATACCAAGCCTAAGAGTAGGCTATTGACCCAACAAGAGGGTGTTTTTTATATATCTCGTACGAAGCCCGAGATAGAGGCTAAAGGGTTTTGACTCAACATGAGAGTCTTGAACAGAGGATTGAATCAACAAGAGAGTCTGGAGGTCGTTTGACTCAATGAGAGAGTCTTTTATACTCAACAAGAGAGTGTTTTCCTATCTCGTACGAAGCCCGAGATAGAGGCTAAAAGTGGTTTGACTCAACAAGAGAGTCTTTTATACTCAACAAGAGAGTGTTTTGTATCTCGTACAAAGCCCGAGATGAAGGCTAATAGGGTTTGACTCAACAAGAGAGTCTTTTATACTCAACAAGAGATTGTTTTTCTATCTCGTACGAAGCCCGAGATAGAGGCTAAAAGGGAATTGACTCAACAAGAGAGTCTTTTATACTTAACAAGAGAGTGATTTGTATCTCGTATGAAGCCCGAGATGGAGGCTGAAAGGGTTGGTGACTATTTCAGTTGAGGGACAGGTCCAGTACGTTATATAAAAGAGAAAATTAGTTCTTATAAAGAGACTGCTTCCAGGTGGGGTTGTACTTTGGTACTGATCAAAGGATCAGGGTTATTTCCTGTTTTTTAAGGAAATAAGAAATCCAAAGAGGATTGAGACCATTCAAGTCTACTGGTGTTTGAGAAGTAGATTCTCAGATAGCGAAGGCATGTTGTATGATGCCTGAATGAAGACTTGAAGGTTAAGGGATGAAGGTCTAGACTCTTTTGAAAGACTGTTTTATTAAGATGACTAGTTTCTGTTCCTATACCTTTAAGAGGCCGTCGGGACAATTTGTACAAAGCCCAAGAGAAGGCAGAAAAAACTTTTAAGAAGCCGAAGGGACAATTTGTACGAAGCCCAAGAGGAGGCTATCTTCGCTGAGGAAGAATCTTTATACAAAGCCTAAGAGGAGGCTGTGAAAACTTATAAGAAGCCGACGGGTCCTTGTACTACGCCCAAGAGGAGGCGGGGATGCTTTTAAGAAGCCTGTGGGTCCCCAAACCCTGAGAAGTTCAAGACAGGCTATTCACAGAGAATAGATCAAGCCAGGAAAGTTCAAGAATTTGGAAGAAACTCAAGAGACGCCATTCACGGAGAAAAGATCATCTCTGGGGAGTTAGAGTTTCTTTGACAATTTCTAAAGAGGACAACCGAAGAGAAGATTGTATCTGGTGCTCCTATAGGGGATCTAGTCTTGTCTATTTCTAAGAGTGATCAACGAGGCTTCACCTAGTGCTAGACGTAGTTGCCGGGGAAAACTCTAAATAACTATACTAGTATTACACAGTGGATATGAAGTATGTGAAAGAAGACTTACAGTGAGCAGCCCTACAATACAGTTATATATATGAAAGCGGATAAAGAAAGCGGGTAAACACTTACTCGGTTGTAGAGCTTCCATGCTGTTTGGTTAGTTGTTCAACAAAGAAAGCTTTGATAATAATATTATATTCAAAATCAAAGGAGAAAGTGCTTTGAAAAGATTGTTGGGGCTTATAGCTCAAGGAGAGGCCCAAGGTTTTATCAGTGATTGCACTGTTGTTTTGAATTTGTACATAGGGACTTATACAAGTGACTAGGGCCCAAAAAAAGGTTTTATGTACAAAGGGATGGGTCTTACACTCTCTCAAGAGGCCCAAAAGGTTTGTTTTTATACAAGTGGTGGGGCTTACAATTCAAGGAGAGGCCCAAGTGTTTTTATTTTAAACTGGCGATCGCGCCGAGATTTTCTTTTAACGCATAGGGACTTATACAATATCTGAGGCCAAAAAAAGGTTTTGGTTAAAAGGGGGATTGGGTCTTACACTCTAGTAGAGGCCCAAAGATTTATTTTTGTACAAGATATGGGGCTTACAACTCAAGGAGAGGCCCAAATGAAAAACAACGATCGCACCGTTATTTTGAAAACTGTACCGGGACTTATACAATGGCTGAGGCCCAAAAAGTTTTTAGGTACAAAGGGGATTGGGTCTTACACTCTATTAGAGGCCCAAAGAGTTTTAAAAAGTTTGATGAGGTTTGAATTAATCAAAAACCCTAATTCGTTCTCAAAATGTATTTTAATTGAATAAAAAATTTAATTAAAATGACCAAAATTGTTTAACATGTGGAAAACAAATTGTGATCTTGGATTAATGTTTCAAAAATTAGGTTTTGATCCACAAAATGATTGGAAATCACTAAAGTTTGAAAAATCAAGAAGGAGAAAATATTTTAAATGTCAAAAACAATTAAAACATTAATTCTTTACAAAAATATCAATTATATGAAATAAATAATATTTTTTGGGATTTATTGGAAAAATAAAATATTTTAACATTTTTGTGAATTATTAAAAAAAGAATTAACTTAAAATCATTAAAACTTAGAGAGAAATTAATTTTTGAATCAATTAAATAAAATCACAAAATTCAAATATTCAAATATTTGAAAAAGGGTGCCAAGAACATGGCAAGAACACGCGCCCTTCCTCTGTTTTTGCAGATTTGCGTTTTCTATCCAATCTTACTGAATACTTGATTATATCATGCAATCTACATATCAATCTACTCGTTTCAACCTCACGATCATGTCTATGGTCTTTAATTTCATTTATTTTAAGCATGAAATAAGAAATCAAAGAAAAACCTCAAGAACCCTAAATTCTGCATGAAGGTTCAGAAATTCCACACACGATTCAAACAATGTAATTGATTGAGGGAAAACACTCAATGCATGATTATGAACATATGGTCAAATTATTGTGCAGCAAAAAATGCATGGATCATAGAGTTAGAAGAGCTTATGCTTACCTCTTGCAGTTGATGATCGTGTTTTGGGTTAGAGGTGTTACAGCTAGGTTCCAATGATCTGGATAGCTTCCCTAGGTGCCATGGAGTGTGTCTGGATGCTTGGATTGAATTGAAATGATCTAGAACTTGAGATGGTACCCCAATTGTAAATCTGTCAAAGGCTTGAGCAATTGGCTGGTGATTTTGTGATTTTGGTGTTCTAGATGTCATGTGAGTGTTTGGATCACTTCTATATGATGTTTATGAGGTGTGTGTGTGATTGGTTTGGTTGGAATTGCTCTCAAACTCAAAACCCGATAGTGACTTGCTTTGGAAGGCAAATTTGGAGTAAAAGAAGAGATTTTGAGGAAAGCATCTGTTTGATGGCTTTGGTGTACTCAAACTGATCACAAATGAGCTCTATTTATAGTAGAGCAAGTTTGTTTTGCAAGGAATAGTGAATGGAAACTGTTGCATAGGTTTGTCCAATGTTGAGCAATGAGAATCCAAGTCTCCTCTAGCCATTGACTAGAGGTTAGGGCACAGGCTGCTGGTTCCCTTGGTCTTGGATAAGTCTTGACTGGATTCAGTTGGGAATGGTTCAGTCCATGCCACCTTGGTGCATCCATTAAATGCTCCAATCCAAAATTGGAGTCTTGTCCCTCTTTTAGGCATTTCTAGGTCTAGCATGCTATTTTTGGTTCCAAAGACTTGGGAGGCTTGGGATCAGAGTTGGTTCCTCCTTGGTCCCCCCTTGAGGTGTTCAGATGGATAGAGTTGCTTGCCCTTTGCAAAATTTGGGCAAATCGAGCAAAACTCCAAAATCTGCCTTGCCATGACAGCTTTCAGCAAGGCATATTGGCATGGTCATATCTCATGGCTCAAGTGGAATTTGATGGAGTTCTTGGCCATTTTGGAAAGCCCTTATATGATACAACAACTGTTTGATCATAGTTGGTTTTGATACCTTTTGGATCCAAGTGAAAAATCCCCCTACATTTGAAAAAAGTGAAGGCAGATTCTGACTTCGTGAAAATTTCACTAAGTGTTGGAAAAAAGTGACATTTTCACTTTTTGTGATTTTGATCATTCCATAACTCAAAATCAATGATGAATTAGAATGAGGTGTAGTTGAAGCTTTCGGAGAGGGCCATGAGGGCTACAAATCCAGCTTTGGATAGGGGGAAATGACTTTGTGATTTAGGAGTTATGATCCTCCCAAGTTGTTACCCTAGCCACTTTATTCCATAACTTAGAAAAATTTCTAAGTTTTTTTATGGTTACCCCTTTTACAAGTTATCCGACTTTTCTTGATTTTTCTTGATGAATGATGATTCCAATCATACATTAACATCATTTTAGGGTCAAAGAACCATAATTGTGAAAAATCTCAAAAAGTCAAAGTTAACTTTTGTGCACAGTTGACTTTTTGTCAGATGAATTCCAAACTGTGCGATCCTCTATGAAATCAAGTCCTTGGCCTAAATCAAACTTGATGGATTGATTTCATTGGTGTTATAGGGTGTATTAGATCATGTCCTAGGGTTTGGGAGCATGTCTTGGTCAAAAGTCAAAGCTACAGTTGACTTTTCCCGCGAAACCCTAACTGTGGTTCAGATGAAATTGAAACTTGTTGATCAAGCTTCCTGGATCAATCCATTATTGTAAATGGATCAATGTGGTATATTGGAGACCCTCAAATCTTCCCTTGAGGTCTTGGCTCATGACTTGTCCCAAAAGTCAACTTAGGGGTGAATTAGGTCAAGAAACCCTAATTCCTGATTTTTGATGAATGTACCCCCTAAAGCCAAATTGACTTGATGATTGGGTTCATGATGTCCCATGGCATTGGCTCATGCCCAGATGAAAATTTCCATCTGGAGGCCCTGGTCGACCAAAACCCTAATTTGGTAACACTGGCGATCTTGAGGCTTGATCCACCTAGAAGGGAGCAGTCTTGTGCTTAATCCTTGAAGTGGGAGTCCTCTTGATCCTTTGTATGTTTGAGAGGTTAGACAAGTTGAAGATCATGTCATTCCTTGATTGATCCTTTGTCTAAGAGCTCTGAGAGGGCTTAAAACCCTAATTTTGATTGTAGTGGATGCTCACCCATCTTTGGGGAGACTAATGAGGCATAATGATACACCCATATTGTGATGATGATTTGCACAATGATGGGAAATCTTAGTGGTCAAAACTTGGGGTATGATAATATATATATATATATATATATATATATATATATATATATATATATCTGTGTGTGTGTGTGTGTTATTTATTTGACTTGGTGGAATGGTTTTTTTTACTAATTAATCAATTATGTTGATTCTTTCAAAAGATGAAAATATATCCTAAAAATGAAAAAAGTGAACAAAATCTTTCCAAAATGTGGGGTTTGAAATTATGACCTCAAGGTGGCGTTTGAACTCATGACCTTATGCTTGTATGTCTTAGACTCAAGTCCCTACCAAATGGGCTATTCCAATTGTTCGTAATGAAATGCCACTAAAAATAATATAATTTAAATACTTAATGAATTATTTAACTTTACTAATTAATAATAATTAATTTCTCTTCATGATCAAGGAATGTCCACCATCCCTCCTCATGATTAAAAAATCATCGATCCCATCAGCCATTAGAGTGGTGTCATTTGCGAACTCTACTTTGTTCTTCATGGCATGATTGATTTTGACAAACTAATTCTTTCTTCCCGTCATACGAGTCCAAATACTACTCCTCAATGCATTGAACTCCTTTCATACTCGTCATAGCGTTTTCCTCTTCATGCAACCGGTCAATCGTATCATTCAACCGACCACAACCTTAATTTTTCAGCACTCTTTGTGCTGCTGCAGCTGCTGTCCCGTAGTTGTTCGCTGCTACAATTCACTTTCGTGATCATGACCAAGAGTTGTATTCTCTTCATCAAAATATTTTCTTACAACCTTGGATTCATCCCCTTGAGATTCCGTCTTATTCGAATTGCATTCTTTTGCAAAATGATCGAACCGTTGACACTTGTAGCACTACTCCTTACTCTTGTCAAATATCTTTTTCTCACCTTTAAAGATACCTTGGCCACCATGTTTGGTGTGACTGCTCTCACCCCTTTAACAACTCAAATTCTTTGAATTTTGGGACTCTTTTCCACCAAAATTCTGAAAATTACCTTTGTTCTTCATGTGCCATTTTCCTTTCGATCTCTTGTCATTCTCATTGAACCGAGCTTGCAAATCGATCTTTCCCTTTGCCTTATCGTTATTCATCTCTTCCATCCTTTGCTCATGAGCCTCAAGTGAACTTTGTAGCTCCTCTTTGCTCATCGTCGCAAGATCCTTAGAATCCTCAATCGCCACAACTATGTTGTCAAATCTTGGTGTTAAAGAACACAAGATTTTAGGAACAACATACTGCTCCATAATTATTTTTTTGCATGCCTTCCATTGATTCACCAACCGAGTGATTCTCGTTGTGAAATCATTGATTGTCTCATTTTCCTCTATTTGAATCAATTTCGAGATGACGTATGTGAATTTTTAACCTCACCACCTTCGCCTTGTGAGCCCCTGCACAAGCTTTCTCTAAGATCTCCCACAATTGCTTTGGAGATTTGCAAACACCAACTTTCTCAAAGTTGTCGCCATTAACACATTGATTGATCAAGAATAACGCATTGAAATATTTATTCTTTTCTTCCTTATGTGATGCTTGTTGCGCCACTGTTGCATTAGCTTGAAGAGGAGTAACACAATTCTTTATTACCTCAAGAACATATTGGAAGCCAAACAATACCTTTATTTGATTTCACTATTTGTCACAATTCTTCGCATCAATGATAGGTAAATTTGCAGAGATTCTTTCAGTGGAGAGAGAATTCATGTTGCACACTAGGTGTTTGTGGATCTGAACCTGGCTCTTGATGCCAAATGTTGGAACAAGAAACCACAAGTTTGGTGAAACAATGGTGGAGAAATTTTGGATGTGGAGAGAGAGAGAGAGAGAGAGAGAGAGAGAGAGAAGTTATAATTGGATTATTTTCATGAGTGTGCATTCTAAACACTTATATATGAGTTACAATACATTTGGGAGCTAAATTGACCAAGTATAATAATAGAAAATACAAAAATTATGCCTGTAATCGGTTGCACCAAAGTGGTTAACCAGTTACACTTGAGATTGAATTAAATGGAAATTAAATCAGCTTCAATGATAATCGATTACACCAAATTGGTTAATCGGTTACACCTGTGAAAACACAACTTTTCTGCTACTAGAATGCATCTCAGGCCTTGCAGTAATCGGTTACTCACCCGTGGTAACCGGTTACAACAGTTGAATTACTTGAAAAACTTTAACATTTATTAAGACAACTTACATTGCACGTTAGTTTAAAAATAGAAACAAGTGAGTTATTGTTATTAATTTCTTATCCTATTTTTAATTGTTAGGTGTTGAAATTTTTTCCTTTTTTATTTTACAAATGTTAAATTGTTGATCAAGTTAGAAATGCATTTTTCTTATACATGCAACAGTTTACAGTTTAAGTATAGGGGAGTTATATTTTAATGCACCGCCAAGGTTTAGGATTTAGAGTTCTATGTGTATATAATATATCAAATTGTTCGGGAACTAAAAATGGATGAAGTTGAAAAATTGATGATCTTGAACGGTAGTTTCGATCTACTTTACGGCGGCATGGAATGGATCTGCATGGTTAACACTCCAATGTCCAAGTCAGTTCAAGATTCAAAATAAGTGTAGTGAAAACTGGATAACAGAGATTGTACTTTGATCATAGCATGTGAGCTGAATTTATACCTTGGGGTCAAATGGAGTGGATTTGAGATGGATTGGGCCATAGTCACTTGGTTCTTTGCTTAGTCCAGAACTATTTCCTTCAAGGCTTTATCGGACACTGAAGAAGTCGGGGTAGCCTTAAATAATGTTGGTCGGCCTCAAAGACATTGTTCGATGTAAAACATAACTAAAATGCTCGAAATTAGTTGAAAAAGTAATGGGGAACATGAACATTAAAAGATGTCCCATTATTGAAATGCTTCATCACGCTCTTCTCACACGTATAGTGACGTGTCCAATTAAAGAGTGGCACAATTTACATAGTACTTGAGTGCACTCGAGTTGGCGTGTATCCATGAGTGGTAATCTAGTTGTTAATCTCATGACTTATTCTTTTAGTTGGTCTAAACCTTTCAACTACCGTTGCTTATAAATAGGGTGAATTAAACGTCTGGAAAGTCTTGCAACCTTGATTTTAGAACTTACTAATACTTTCCTATAAGGATCATTTGTTTCCTCTTCCTTGAGAGTACTACTAGAAACAATTTTTAATTCTTTGCTTAAAGCTTTCACCTTTCTTCATATTATTTTGCCTTATCAATCTCACATAACCAGATACCATCCTAACTCAAACTGTCTCTTCAGCATTTCCTATTTTCTAGTCACGGTGAATGATAATACAGTTGACCAGGGGAGCAGTTCTTAAGATGAAACTTCATATACCTATGTAATGGGAACAACCCATGATTCCATCCCCCCCATCTTAATAACCATCACCTAAAACCAGAAATCATATCTGAGAACTCCTTGGAGGAGGAAACCTCTTCGTCTAGGTCATTGTATCCCCTTATATTAAACGTTGGCGGAGGAATAAACCGCTCTGAGGTTCCTATGTCCCCTCGTGTCTCATCATGAGAAGAAATATAAGCCAATATGCAAAGGAGATAATACTCAAGGAAATATATTAAAATTCTCGTAAAGAACGACGGTTGTGAGCCCACCGATGCCGATGTGAAAGCCTTATTGGATCTTCGAGACCAATCGGATGCAGTAGACTACAAATAGGTGGGCATAAAGATAGAGGGAACTTTATCGTCTATGAGCACTGAGGTTTCTATAGATATTATTGGTATTGTGGTCGACGATCCCCTAGAATGGTTAGCCCTTCTAATGGAGACGAAAAGAGGATGTGGAGTTCTTTTGACGACTGTGTGATCCTGTTTTATGAATGCATTTTCACAATAATAGGATTACGGATGCTCTTATCTGACTTTGAGGTAGCTGTCTTAAAATATTTAAAAGTTTCTCCTTCCCATGGGGTCCTGGGCATACATCAGGGTATTTCAGCTGTGTGTCGAACACAAATCTTGGAAGCCTTCCCTTAGATTATTCTTTGATATTTTCCATCCGATTCAGGCTTCTCAAGATAATTTCCGTAAATAAGGCCTTATTTGCTTTCATCGGGTCAATCCTTGGTTCGATTCTTTTGCTCTGGAATAGGGAGATTTCCTAGGGCATTTCTTGTCGATAAAACCCCTCACACTCGCGACTCATCACATTTTTTACTATCTCCTTGTCGAGTCACTTGCTTTTATCAAATTTTATATTTAATGTATTGGTCTAGGATCCACTTAAACCAGGACGTTCACTCATATTGTACCAAGTCAGGTTCTCTTTCTCTAGACGAGGTGACAACGAAGGAGGAAATACAATCTTGGTTTTAGAGGCTAGGGTTGAGCCCTTATGAGATGCCCCCTACATAGGTGAGGAAAAGCTGGATTGAAACTCATGTTATTATGAGTGCAGTTAACCAGGAGGAGAGGAGAAAGATATTTGGTGAGAGTTGAGTCTTCGTGTTTTTTTACATGCATGATTGCGTTTTACGGGTAGCATGGAAAATGTGAGCAAGCACTACAACGAAAAACCCATTTAACAATGGTTGGGAATGACATATAATGACGCGGGCAAAGGCGTTGTTATGTAGATTGTCATTGTAAGTTCGCTGTTTCTACAACGGTCTGGAAACCGTTGTAATAAATTGGAAAATGCGCTACCTATAATGACAGTTATTTTAAATACCCGTTGTTGTATGTCTTTTAAAAAAATGCAGCATTAGAACTACCTATTACGACGGTTATTTTAAATAACCGTTGTTGTATGTCTTTTAATAAAATTAAAAAAAAAATTGCAACATTAGAACAAGAACATTAGCAAGAACAAGAACAACAACAAGAACAACAATAACAACAATAAGAATAACAGCAACAACAACAACAACAACAACAACAACAACAACAACAACAACAACAACAACAACAACAACAACAATAACAACAACAACAACAACAACAACAACAACAACAACAACAATAACAAAAAGAAGAAGAAGAAGAAGAAGAAGAAGAAGAAGAAGAAGACGAAGAACAACAACAAGAAGAAGAAGAAGAAGAAGAAGAAGAAGAACAAGAACAAGAACAAGAACAAGAACAACAACAACAACAACAATAATAATAACAATAATAACAATAAGAACAACATTAATAAAAAAGAACAACATGAACAAAAATAATAAAAAAGAACAACAAAGAACAACAATAATTAAAAAAGAACACCAAAAACTAACATTGCTAACTTGAGTTCTGAAATTTGTTCTGAAATTTGGTTTAGTGGAGAAATAGAGTATCGTATATGAAAGATGATGTTTAGAGGTAGAAGATGTCTAAGTTTTAGGTTTCACGCGGATCACTAATAGTAGTGTCTTGGCCGTTGATAATCACTAAATGGGCGGCCAAGATTTGTTTAAGGATAGTGAATAAACTCAATATGCACACCACCTATAATGTTGGTAATGAGACTTGAAAAATGCTGGTGCTGGGACTTGAACCCATGACAAGACGATACCTATAATGACGGTTGGTTTAAATTACCTGTGGTGAACGGTATGTAAGCATTTTGAAAAAATAAGTAAAAAACGCCACCTATAATAACGGTTGGTTTAAATACCCGTGGTTAAAGGTCTGTCAGCATTTTGGAAAAATAGGAAAGAAGTAACATGATTAAAATAAATTCAGAAAAATCTAAAAACATGAAATTTAATCTAATTAGGTATAATAAGAATTTTGAGAATTGTTTTGGAATTTTTTGAGACTATGAAAACAGTAAAAAATTCATTAAAAATAGAAAAAAGATGAATTTGGGGTTTTGAGGGTGAAGTCCCATAACTCTTGTAGAGTAAGGGACTAATGACCGCACGATTTTTCTGCTTCAGATGCACGAAACAGATCTAAAAATGGAGACGATTTTCCCTAAAACCGATTTTTTGAAGTGCAAGACCTAAAACTAAACTATAGGCTATAATGAGGGTTGAAAACATAACCATGGTGAAAGGTTGTTGGCATTTTGAAAAAATATTTAAAAACCATAAATGCTGGTGCTGGGAATTGAACCCATGACCAGGCGCTACCTATAATGACGGTTCTTTAAATACCGGTAGTGAAAGGCCTCACATTTCACCACGGTTGAAATTTTAACCGTCATTAAAAAAACGTGTGAATCTATTACAACGGTGTATAGGCAAGCCGCTATAAGCCTGGCATTGTTGTTTGCGCGTTTTGTAGTAGTGAAGCTAAAGTTGTTTTATAGCCCTGCAAATGCTAAAGGTATTTAGGCTGTGGTGAATATTGAGACTTTTACCTCTACCCTAGCTCCTCAGGTGACCGTTATTCAAGCTCTGGTACCTTTCCTATCCCGGACACACAAAAATTTTACATATGCTCCTTAGGTAAAATAACTTGTGGATGCTGCAGCCACATTAACAACGGAGGAATCAACTCCGCCTCCATTTTCAATAAAGATGGTTTGGGATGACGATCAACAACCCCCCTGAGGTGAGGGTTCTTTAAAACGAATACGTGTCTCAGATGGTGGTGTTTCTGGGGAGGTAACTTCATTCATAAGGATGCCAGATGTTTTTTCTTCCTAGCTTCCTCAGACTTTTGAGGAGGCGGCTACTACTATTTTGAAGTCGAATTTATCCTTCGTGCATAATCTCCCTGTGGGAGATAAGATGGAACTCACTTTCCGAACTTATGCACAGTGTCGTACCCCAAATTTTGACCACCTTCCTTTTTATTTTCAACTAACTTGGGATTTAGATCACTAACACAACCATGGCCCATTTGAGTCATCTGTTCAATCCCAATCATCCAAAGAGTCAGGGGGTGTACCATTTTGACTCTTTAGGAGTTTTGATCTCATCATAGTTTAGTAGTTATTTTTGAACTTTTCAGAGTATAATTTTAATTTTTGTTTAATATATAATTTTATTTAATTAGTGGCCATTATAAGTTAGAAATTAATTATTATTTTAGTGGCTATTATTATTAGTTAGAAATTAATTATGATTAATCACTAAAGTTAAATAATTCATTAAGTATTTAAATTATATTATTTTTAGTGACATTTGATTTCGAACTATTGGAATAGTCTATTTAGTAGGGACTTGAGTGTAAGGAGTACAAGCATGAGGTAAAAATTGGAAAGATTTTGTTCACTTTTTTCATTTTTAAGATATATATTTTAATCTTTGAAAAGAATCAACATAATTGATTAATTAGTAAAAAAAACCAATATCAAATTTTAATTAAAAGTTTTGATTATATTGATTAATATTTGATTTTCTTATATATTTGTTAAACTAATTTTTTCATGTATCTATTTATACATTCTTGTACATAAAAAGAAGGTCATTCATTAACTAATCCTAATCCCTGGTCCCCATCCTATACACGTAAAACCAGTAGAAGAAAAGAAACAAAAACATTCACACAGCAAATACACCAATTTTATATTACACTTGCAGTAACTAGCAAACCATTCCACCAAGTCAAATAAATATATAACATCTATACAATTAGTATGCGCATCCCCACAGATATTTTAAAAATAAATAAATGAATAAATGACATCTATACTATTAGTATGTGCAAATGTTTACTCTCCAACTTAAACCATCTTTGTTTCTCTTGAAAGACAAAATAAATATACATAAATATAAAATGGAGGGAGAAAGTCCCAAAGTAAGGCATACACCAGACTTTAACACAACCACTTATTTTGTTTTAAACTCTTTATTTTAACTTATATTATTCTTATGTTTCCTTACCAACATCCTCTCTTTCCCACTCCTACCTATATATATACATAGCAGTATAATTCACTTGAGCATCTCTCTCCATTCCAAAACCAATCAACACAACACAAAAATGAGTATGAGTATGCATAAAGCATATACTGTTCTGATGAGTTTGGAGTTAGGTTCAATTGGAATTAAGTATCAAGGTTTAAACACCAATCCTTTCCAACAATCATCTCCAATTATCTTGCTCTTTTTGACTTGTATCTTTTGTCATGTCGTTGCAGCTGACATCACCTTACCAGTTACTATGATCATATTTAACATTTCTGGTGTTGTTGGATGTGAAATACTTCTTTGGATTCTCATCCCTCACTTCTGGAATTGGTATATCATCAATCTATTCCTTCTAATGGTTACTTCATTCTGTTTCTTCAACTTCGTCAGTACTAGTATCTCTAAGCTCTTCCTTGCTATACATTCAAAAGCTACTCAACATCCAAATCAAGAACCATCTCATTCTCAGCCATAACATAACATTTGCTACCTGCTGTAAACATTCAAATAGTAGATGCTATGTTGTTTGATTTGGTAGATATTTTGTATTTATGTTTATTCTTAATTTAATTTGTACAATATGTAGTAATTGTTGTTGTTCATCCAAATAAAGCCCTAGGAGATAAAGTTTAAAAAGGAATACATTGTCTTTTAGTTACAAATGTCAGGTTAATTCTTTGTCTAAACATATGTAATGCAATTTTGTGCTTCCCCCTTTTTAAAGAGCATTATGATGTATATGTTTGACCATTGTGTAACTTGTTTTTAATAAGCAATGGTTAATTTTTATATGGAAAGTCAATGTAAAACTGCCTTCATTTTAATGATGCCTACTTATGTCTATTTTTATTTTGAATTTCAATTTGAGCCTAACTTAACAGAATAGGCACCTTCTATGTGGAAGCTGAACAGATAGCCCGATCCAAGCCCATGCACCTTCTAAAATACAATATGGATTTCACCATACGAAAAGAGATCATGAATTTTCGTCCTGTAATTAATGAAACTCCATTATAATTATTGGTTTGTTATTGTTCTTGATGAAAATGAAAAATTGGAAATTCATTGCAATTGTTCCGAAAGTTTGTAGTTAGTTCATGTATTATTTGAACAATTCAGCAAACATCAAGCAATATTATGCAACCTGTTTTTCTCCTATAGCTGGAATGATTCGTTTCGGTTGTCTCCATGAACCCAAAGTAAGACTCTTCTGTATTTCGTTCTGACTTTTCAACTTTTATGTGGCAAGGATTTTTCGTTGCGGTTCGTTCCCTTTATTAAACGGAAAGCAAAAATAGAGTTAACTAAATTATATTATTAATTTGAACTGCATTGCACCATGGAAGTACTTAAATGGATAATAGTATCACTAAGCTCCTTCTTCTAACACATTCAAATGCTGCTATTGTTGATCACCCTCCAAATTCGGAACCATCTCAGCCGTAAGATTTGTAACCACTGCAATGCAAACATCATCTGGCTTCGTTTGGTTGACCGCATGGTTTTAAATTGTGGTTGTGGCTGCGGCTGCGGTTGCGGTTGCAGCTTCTGTGGTTGCGGCTATTGCGGTTGTTGCAATGCGGATTGCGATCGTTGCAGCGTGAATTTATTTTTTATCAACCTAAAATAATATAATTTATTATATGTAATAGGTTTCCCATGTTTGCCGGCTGATGCGGTCCGATGCGGACAAATGCAGTCATTGCAGTGTTAAGATGCGGCCGTTGCGACGTTATGATGCGGTTTTTAGTGTGATTTACAATCACACCACAATTGCAGCCTGATGCGGATGCGGACACTGCCGCAACCACAATATTGCGGCCGCATCAGGTGATGCGGTCCGCAATTTAAAACCATGGTTGACAGTGTTTTGTATTTCTGTTTCTTCTTATTGTTCATCCAAATAAAGCAAGTCCTAGGAGATAAAGTTGAAAAGGGAATGTTGTATATGTTTCAATATTTCATTTATATATGGACCATTGTCTTCTTTTTAATGTTGTCTTGTTTGCTTATGTTTATTTTTTATTTTTAAATTTGAGTGTGAACCTAACTCAACAAAAATGCTACCTACATAATGATTGTCTAGGGAAAAAACACATTTTGCAACTTTCATGTTTCAATGCCATTTGCCTAAACTAGGTTGCCGCGAGTGTTCAATTAAACCGTGTTTTGAAACTTATCATTTTTTTAAAACGTGTGTCATCCTCTCCTGCTGTTTGTCTCATGTTTTCATTCAGTTCTAATCCCAACCATTTAATTATTATATTTTTGTTTTTTTTGTGTTTTAATTTTTTCTTTAATGACCAATCAACCATTGAATTGAAAAAGGAGAGATGGCAGCACCAAAAGGGCAGGAGAGAATGGCCAATCAACCATTTAGTGTATTTGGCAAGAGCTTAAATTTGGCCCTTCAATTAATGAAATTATTATGTATTCATAAGATTGAAAATTCTCCATCACATTAGACATTATGGACTAGACTAACCAATCCAAAATTATGGACTAGATTGACCAATCTCAGTCATATGTTTCAGATTTTAATGACTTATGTTGACATGCCATGTAGGAGTTTTTCTGTTTTTTGTTTTTTTTTTTTTTATAATGTTTTTAAAATTTTTTATATTCTTTTTATAAATATTATTGATATTTTGGATTAAACAAATAATTTAGAATAAATTTAATATAAATATTTTTTTGTATTGGTTATACTTTTAATTTAAAATATAAACTAATTATTTTGATGATTTGTGGTATTATTAGAGTACTTAAAATAAAAATATCATAAAACAAATAAATAAATAAAATAGAGTATTTATATATAATGTATGTCACCATTTTCAATTGAAAAATAATTGAAGTAGAAGAATTAAAGAATTGTTAAAGGAAAATTAAACTCACTTTTCATTTTCTGTTTCGGGTTTTCTCGGTATTTGTCTAGAATGTGGTGCTAGTAAGTTAATTTGTTGCGTCGTTAATGTTTACTCTAAACCGTTATTGGCAAATAAGAGAAGGACGTGGGATCACCTTTGTTCCCACAAATACATCTTTGGTGGTGAATTTGGTGTGCCTTGGGAAATTTTAATGCAACTTTGTCTCCGAACGAGCAAAGAGGTAGTGTTGGTACTTTGGTATCATCGCAGAATGTTGAATGTGTTTTCATTACGCATATGGATTTGCTGGACATTTCCCTTTTGGGTAATAAGTTTACCTAGTTCCAACCTCGTGGAGGGGTGGGGTTAGTAGAATCGATCACATTTTGATCTCGATGGCTGGAGGAACGCTTATGGGCACACTTCGCAATGGGCCCTCCCTAGAGATATGTCTAATAATTATTCTATTATCTTGGAATATGATAATCAGTTATGGGGGTCTTTTCCTTTTAGGTTCAATAACCATTGGTTGTCTCATCCTGACTTCCCTGATCTGTGAAGGTGAGAAAAACACAAGAAGGGGGTTGAATTGTGTTGACTTTTTCTCTCTTTTTTGAAAATCTCTTATCAAATTCTGAACACAAGGTTTAGAATCTGAAACAGAGTTAAGTGATTGCAGTAGATAAGAATAATTCTGAGGTAGAAGGGAAAGAAAGAGAGACACAAACAATTATCATGGTTCCTCCCAAAAATTGAGAGCAGTTCAACCCCTTTTCCACTTATAAGGAATTTTCACTATATTCAACTCTGATTACAATTTGTTCAAACACACAAGCAAGATACTTCTAAATGCTTAAACTCACAAGTAAGAGACTTCTAATGCTCAAGCACACAAACAAGAGACTTCAAATGCTTAAGCACAAAAGCAATAGATTTCAAATGCTCAAGCACACAGGAAATGGACTTCTTAAACTCTAACTTACAATTAAGAAATTGTGAACAACAACACTTAATATACAATCATAGGTGTAGACATAAACACAGGAAGACTCTTTAAGACTTAACAATTTCTAGAATATACAAGTGTTAAGAAATTATAAGTTAAACTTGAGCTTTTTGTTTGACAGAGTAACAAATCTTTTGTTGTTAATGGTTCATTATTATTCTTCAAGTCTTCAGCTCCTTATATTGAGAATAAAAAGAGTTATTGAAGAGTTTGCACAAGAGAGTCTTTGAGAAACTTGATTCAGAAACATTGAGATGTTTCTTGATATGGTAAATACCGTTGAAAGTTCATTTGAAATCCCTTGGCTACAAAAGGAATTATACATCGTGTAACACCCCAATTTAAATTATTTAATCGTCGTGTTTTATTCTCAATTGTTTGGCCTTGTTTAGGGGGGTGTCTGAGTACGAAGGGGTAGTGTTAATAGTGATAAGGTGGAGAGTGTCCATTACTAGTAATATGGAACTTATTTTATTGGTAATATTATTATTATTATCCTTATTATTATTATTAATATTAATATTATTGTTTTAAATTAAAATCAGATTTAATTAATTTGATAATGGGCTAGTGGATGAATTAAGGGCAGTTTAGTAATTAGGCTGAGATTAGTGAGGGTTAGGGGGGGAGTTAGCCATAATCAGATTTTGGAGAAAAGAAAGAGTTAGAGAAGGAAGAACAAGGAAGGGCTAGGGCACCCATCTTCATCAATTTCGCAGGAATTTGATCAAGAAATTCGAGGTAAGGGGGGGAGAATGGGTTTAATATTGGCAATGTAATCATGAGAGGGTAGTGGGGAGTCCTTAACCCCGTAAGAATTCGTATGTATAATTCTGTTTGAATTTATCTGTGTTTGGGTGTATGATTCTTGTGAAATCCTTGTTATAATGCCATGTTGGATCGGCAATTTGTATGATTCTTGGAGAATAATTCTGTTGTTGCTGTTGTATAAATTGTATGTGTTGCTGGACTGGTTTTGTGCAGGTGAATATGACAGATAATTAGATCTAAGACCTGTAATCGTATACTAGTGATAGGTAAAAGAAATTAGATGAAATAGATGACCTAAAACTAGTGTAGAAACAAGTTTAGGACTGAATGGGAGTGAAAAAGTGAGGATCCCGAAGCAGAACACAGACTGGTGTGGGAAAATTGCAATTGTATAATAGATCGGGCCATATGCGTATCAGGTCAGGCAATGCGCGTACGACTATGGTAATTACGAGTATGGGAGGGCCAAAAGGAGGATTGGCACGACCCTCTGCCCGTACGCGTAACGGTACGCGTATGAGGTTTGGGCATTACGCGTAAGGGGGAGGCATTACACGTATGGTTTTGGTGAGCGAGCTGGTAATACACGTATGACACAGGGCAATACGCGTATGGCCAGTGAGAGTGCATAATTTTGCCGTTTCGCGATTTCGTTCCCGTTTTCGCGTCCGAAGTCATTTCTTTTGGTTTGAGAGGTTGAGGATAGATGTCAGACCTTGAGAAATGTAGGATTGGTGATAAAAATAATTAATTTAATAATTTTGATGAATTAATTAGTAATCAACTAATTAGCGTCCTGCGAGGTGTTTTCTGTGGTGTTATGTATTGATTGTGATCAGGAGGATCGTGTAGATGTATGAGTGTGATCATACATGAATTATATGCATATTGATGTCATGCATTCATGGTGTGTCGGTGGTGATGGATCATTGCTCAGGAGGAGTGTATGTGATTCATCCGAACTCCAATGTAGAGTATGGTGGGATAAATCATTGCCAAGTAGAGGTGTATGTGATTTATTCGGGTTCGATTGAATGAACCATGGTGATTTTGGTACCACATGCATTGTGTCTGTTGTTGAGTCGCATTGCATTATTATTTTATGTTGATTGAATTATGATTGAAAGTGACAAGTAGGTCGTGCTTATGTGATTGTATGATTGTGTGTGGACAACTACTCTTATCATGTGGTATTTGCCGTTTATTATTAAATGTAGTTCTCACCCCTTTGTTGTTGTTGTGTCTGTGCTTCTTCGGAAGTACAGATAATCCAGGTACTTGAGTTGCTTGGAGTGCGTGTTGCCTGTTCAAGTCGTAGGGGTCGCTCTGATACGTAACACGGGAATTTTGGGGATTTTATAAATTGTTATTCTTTATTGAATTTTCGTTATGTATCTCTTTCAAATAAAAATATTTTGAGGACCACGAGCTTATGTGGAGTTTTGGAGTATTTTGGCGAGTGTGCCGTGAACTTATTAGTGATTATTCCGCTGTTTTATTTCATTAAATGAAAAGGAGTTTTGATGTTGATTTTATTGGTGTATCATCCTACTTGTAAAGGTTGAAACTTTGATTTTATCTATAATAATCTTTTATTTTATAAAATGGGAAAGTGGGGTGTTACAATTGGTGTCAGAGCAGGTCGGTCCGTCTGGCCAGGTTGAGTAGTAGAGTCTTTCCTTAGAATAGGAGTGAGTTGTGTGTTCTGACCGTATGTTGATTGTTGAACAATATGGCAGGAAGGAATGATGCTGCTCTTGCTGCTGCTATGCAAGCCATGGCACAAGCTGTAGAGAACAACAATTAGGCTGGGGGTGCGCAATTCCGCGACCTAGCACAATTCCAGAGCAATAAGCCGCCGACATGTGAGGGAGGTATTTTGGATCCTGAGGCTGCACAAAAATGGCTGAAGGCTATTGAGAAGATCTTCAGGACCATGGAATGCAGTGATGCTCAGAAGGTACGATTTGGTACTCATATGCTGGAAGGTGAGGCCGAAGTCTGGTGGGACAATAGTCGTCAGAGGTTGGAAGCGGTGGGTACTAAGATTACTTGAAACAAGGAAATTTGACTGTTGCTGAATATGCTGCTCGATTTGAAGAGTTGGTTCAGTATTGTGCTCATTACAATACATAAGAGGCAATGACTTCTAAGTGCTTAAAGTTTAAGAATGGGCTGCGTCCCGAGATCAAACTAGGCATTGCTTGTCAGAAGATAAGAAATTATCCAGAGATGGTAAGCAGAAGCAAGATCTATGACAATGATAACAGAGCCAGAATTGCTCATTACAAAGCTGTGAATGAGAAGAAGGGTAAGCAGAGGTTTGGAGGTACTCCTTACAGTGCTCCACCTGATAAGGGGAAACACAAAACTGATGTGGGGAAGAAACCAAAGGAGAAAGGAGTAGGTGCTGATACTCTCAAGTGTTTCAGATGTGGTGGTGCAGGTCACCATGCTAGCAACTGTCCGAATGAGGTGAAGAAGTGTTTCAAGTGTGGTAAACCAGGTCATGTTATAGCAGATTATAGGGCCACTATGCCTACGTGTCATAACTGCGGAGAAAAGGGTCACATCAGCACTCACTGTGAGAAGCCAAAGAAAGCTCAGGCCAGTGGAAAAGTATTTGCCTTGGTGGGAGCCCAATCCACTGATGAGGAGCGTTCTGTCAAAGGTACTTGCTTTATTAATGACATTCCTTTGATTGCTATCATTGACACGGGTGCGACACACTCGTTTATTTCTATTGACTGTGTGAAGAGATTAGGAATTGTGCCATCTACTCTAGAGCAGAGGATGATGAATGAAACTCCATCTATCGGTTCTTTGGTTACTTCTTTGGTGTGTTTGAAGTGTCCGCTGACTATGTTTGGTAGAGATTTCAGAGTGGACTTGATCTGTTTGCCACTCGGTAGTCTCGATGTTATTTTGGGGATGAACTGGTTGGAATTTAATCGGGTTTATATCGATTGTTTTAGGAAGACGTTATTGTTTCTTACTCCTGAGGAGGAAGCATTAGCGGATTCGTTGTCTAGAAGGGAGTTGAGGACATTGTTGGAGGATGAAGCTAAGATGTTTGTAGTGTTTGCCTCGTTATCTGTCGAAAGTAAGACTTCGGTTAATGAGTTGCCAGTAGTGAACAAATTTCCTGAAGTATTTCCGGATGACAATTCAGAGTTGCCTCCGACGAGAGAAGTTGAATTTACTATTGATCTTGTTCCTGGTACTAGACCCATATCTATGGCGCCGTACAGGATGTCTGCATCAGAATTGGCAGAGTTGAAGTCTCAGATTGGAGAATTGCTTGATAAGAAGTTTATTAGACCGAGTGTGTCACCATGGGGAGCTCCAGTGTTGTTGGTGAAGAAGAAGGACGGTAGTATGCGTCTGTGCATCGATTACCGTTAGTTGAACAAAGTAACTATCAAAAACAAGTATCCACTTATGAGGATTGATGACTTAATGGACCAGTTTGTAGGAGCTCGTGTTTTCAGTAAAATTGATTTGAGGTCGGGTTACCATCAGATTAGAGTGAAGGAAGATGACATTCAGAAAACTGCTTTCAGAACTCGCTACGGACATTACGAATATGCAGTAATGCCTTTTGGAGTGTCTAATGCGCCGGGTGTGTTTATGGAGTATATGAATCATATCTTCCACTCTTATCTGGATCAGTTTATTGTAGTGTTCATTGATGATATACTGATTTATTCTAAGTCTAACGAAGATCATGCAGGACACTTGAGAATTGCATTGCAGGTGTTGAAGGATAACAAATTGTTTGCAAAGTTCTCGAAGTGTGAATTCTTGTTGAATACTGTGAGTTTCTTGGGTCATGTTATTTCTGGTGATGACATAGCGGTGGATCCATCTAAAGTAAGTGTAGTACTTCAGTGGGAAGCTCCGAAGACAGCAACGGAGATTAGAAGCTTTTTGGGTTTGACAGGTTACTATAGAATATTCATTGAAAGGTTTTCTAATTCGGCGTTACCATTGATGCAGTTAACTAGAAAGAATCAAGTTTTTGTTTTGGATGCGGCTTGTGAGGAGAGTTTTGAGGAACTAAAGAAGAAATTGACTTCAGCGCCAGTGTTAATTCTACCAAGTCCAAGTGAACCTTTTGTGGTGTATTGTGATGTGTCTAAGATGGGATTAGGTGGTGTGTTGATGCAAGATGGCAAGGTAGTGACTTATGCTTCGCGACAATTGAGGGTGCATGAGAGGAACTATCCTACTCATGATCTTGAATTAGCGGCAGTGGTGTTCGTGTTAAAAATTTGGAGGCATTATTTGTATGGATCAAGATTTGAAGTATTTAGTGATCATAAGAGTCTGAAATATTTATTCGATCAAAAGGAGTTGAATATGAGGCTGAGAAGGTGGTTAGAGTTCTTAAAGGATTATGATTTCAATTTGAGTTACCATCCAGGGAAAAGCTAATGTTGTGGCAGATGCTCTAAGTCGGAAGACAATCCATATGTCAGCCTTGATGGTGAAAGAAATGGAATTAATTGAGCAGTTCAGAGACTTGAGTATGGTTTGTGAGACTACGCCAGAGAGTATTAGATTGGGTATGCTGAAAGTGAATAATGACTTTTTGGATATAATTAAAGAAAACTAGAAATTGGACGTGAAGCTAGTGGACTTAATGCCTACAGGAGGAGATGATCATGATAGTGATTTTAAAGTGGATAATGTTGGGGTGTTGAGATTTCGGGGCTGAATTTGTGTACCGGATAATGTGGAATTGAAAAGGGCAATCTTAGAGGAAAGTCATCGGAGTAGCTTGAGTATTCTTCCGGGAGCTACGCAAATGTATCATGACTTGAAGAAGTTGTTTTGGTGGTCCGGTATGAAGAGGGACATAGCTCAGTTTGTTTATGCTTGTTTGACATGTCAGAAGTCAAAGGTGGAACACCAGAAACCGTCGGGATTAATGCAACCGTTGGAAATTCCGGAATGGAAATTGGACATTATTGCTATGGATTTTGTTACTAGTTTGCCAAATACGGCGAGGGGTTTTGATGCTATTTGGGTAGTAGTGGATCTACTTACGAAGTCCGTACATTTTACACCAATTAACATCAGTTTCCCGTTGTTGAAGCTGACGGAGATTTATATCAGGATAATTGTGAAGTTACATTGTGTTCCGTCGAGCATAGTGTCTGATAGAGATCCTAGGTTTACTTCAGAATTTTGGAAGAGCCTGCAGGAATCCTTGGGTTCTAAGTTGAAGTTGAGGTCGACTTATCATCCACAGACAGATGGTCAATCAGAGAGGACTATCCAGTCGTTAGAAGATTTGTTGAGAGCCAGTGTGTTGGAGAAAGATGGTACGTGGGATACTCATTTGCCATTGATTGAGTTCACGTATAGTAACAGTCACCATTCTAGCATTAGAATGGCACCTTTCGAAGCTTTGTATGGTAGGAGGTGTAGGACACCTCTGTGTTGGTATGAAACAGGTGAGAATGTAGTGCTTGGACCAGAAATCATGCAACAGACTACTGAGACAATTCAGATGATCCGAGAGAAGATGAAAACGTCTCAGAGTAGACAGAAGAGTTATCATGATAATCGGAGGAAAGATTTGGAATTCAGTGAGGGTGATCACGTGTTTCTGAGAGTTAGCCCAGTGACCGGTGTTGGACGTGCATTAAAATCGAAGAAGTTGAATCCTAAGTTTATTGGACCATATCAGATCTTGCAGAGGGTTGGTGCAGTTGCTTACAGGGTGGCGATGCCGCCTGAACTTTCGAAATTGCATGACGTGTTTCATGTGTCGCAACTCCGAAAGTATGTATCTGATCCATCTCATGTTATCCAGAGGGATGAGGTGTAAATCAGATATAATCTCACGGTGGAGGTGATGCCGATAAGGATCGAGGATCGCAAGATGAAGCAACTCCGAGGAAAGGAGATCCCTTTGGTGAGAGTAGCTTGGGGAGGAGCTGCTGGGGGAAGTGTGACCTGGGAGCTGGAGAGCAAGATGCAAGAGTCGTATCCGGAGCTATTTCCATCAGGTACATTTTCGAGGACGAAAATAAATTTACGGGGGGGGGGGGGGGGGGGGGGGGGGGGGAGGGAGTTGTAACACCCTAATTTAAATTATTTAATCGTCGTGTTTTATTCTCAATTGTTTGGCCTTGTTTAGGGGGGTGTCTGAGTACGAAGAGGTAGTGTTAATAGTGATAGGGTGGAGAGTGTCCATTCCTAGTAATATGGAACTTATTTTATTGGTAATATTATTATTATTATCCTTATTATTGTTTTAAATTAAAAACTGATTTAATTAATTTGATAATGGGCTAGTGGATGAAATAAGGGCAGTTTAGTAATTAGGCTGAGATTAGTGAGGGTTAGGGGGAGAGTTACCCATAATCAGATTTTGGAGAAAAGAAAGAATTAGAGAAGGAAGAACAAGGAAGAGCTAGGGCACCCATCTTCATCAATTTCGCAGGAATTTGATCAAGAAATTCGAGGTAAGGGGGAGAATGGGTTTAATATTGGCAATGTAATCATGAGAGGATAGTGGGGAGTCCTTAACCCCGTAAGAATTCGTATGTATAATTCTGTTTGAATTTATCTGTGTTTTGGTGTATGATTGTTGTGAAATCCTTGTTATAATGCCATGATGGATTGGGAATTTGTATGATTCTTGGTGAATAATTCTATTGTTGCTGCTGTATAAATTGTATGTGTTGCTGGACTGGTTTTGTGCAGGTGAATATGACAGATAATTAGATCTAAGGCCTGTAATCGTATACTAGTGATAGGTAAAAGAAATTATATGAAATAAAGGACCTAAAACAAGTGTAGAAACAAGTTTAGGACTGAATTGGAGTGAAAAATTGAGGATCCCGTAGCAGAACCCAGACTGGTGTGGGAAATTGCAATTGCGTAATAGATCTGGCCATACGCGTATCAGGTCAGGTAATACGCGTACGGCTATGGTAATTACGCGTATGGGAGGGCCAAAAGGAGGATTGGCACGACCCTCTGCCCGTACGCGTAACGGTACGCGTATAAGGTTTGGGCATTATGCGTAAGGGGGAGGCATTACGCGTATGTTTTTGGTGAGCGAGATGGCAATACGCGTATGGCACAGGGCAATACGCGTATGGCCAGTGAGAGTGCAGAATTTTTCCGTTTCGCAATTTCTTTCCCGTTTTCGCATCCGAAGTCGTTTCTTTTAGTTTGAGAGGTTGAGCATAGATGTCAAACTGTGAGAAATGTAGGATTGGTGATAAAAATAATTAATTTAATAATTTTGATGAATTAATTAGTAATCAACTAATTTACGTCGTACGAGGTGTTTTCTATGGTGTTATGTATTGATTGTGATCAGGAGGATCGTGTAAATGTATGAGTGTGATCATACATGAATTATATGCATATTGATGTCATGCATTCATGGTGTGTCGGTGGTGATGGATCATTGCTTATGAGGAGTGTATGTGATTCATTCGAACTCCAATGTGGAGTATGGTGGGATAAATCATTGCCAAGTAGAGGTGTATGTGATTTATCTGGGTTCGATTGAATGAACCATGGTGATTTTGGTACAACATGCATTGTGTCTGTTGTTGAGTCGCATTGCATTATTATTTTATGTTGATTGAATTATGATTGAAAGTGACAAGTAGGTCGTGCTTATGTGATTGTATGATTGTGTGTGGGCAACTACTCTTATCATGTGTTATTTGCAGCTTATTATTAAATGTAGTTCTCACCCCTTTGTTGTTGTTGTGTCTGTGCTTCTTCGGAAGTACAGATAATCCAGGTACTTGAGTTGCTTGGAGTGCGTGTTGCCTGTTCGAGTCGTAGGAGTCGCTCTGATACGTAACACGGGAATTTTGGGGATTTTATAAATTGTTATTCTTTATTGAATTTTCGTTACGTATCTCTTTCAAATACAAATATTTTGCGGACCACGAGCTTATGTGGAGTTTTGGAGTATTTTGGCGAGTGTCCCGTGAACTTACTAGTGATTATTCCGCTGTTTTATTTCATTAAATGAAAAGGAGTTTTGATGTTGATTTTATTGGTGTAGCATCCTACTTGTAAAGGTTGAAACTCTGATTTTATCTGTAATAATCTTATATTTTATAAAATGGGAAAGTGGGGTGTTACACATCGCGTCTCCGCTATCTTTTGCAGATATTTGCTTAGGTGTTCACGTGATCAAAGAAGACATAATGTCCTCAGATTCTGATAGTGACTTGTCAGAATCTCCTCGACCCTTGCATTGATTCGACCTTCAGAATCTGAATCTCCAGAGTCTAGATCTTTAGAGGCTGACTCTTCAGAGTCTGGTTCTCCAAAGGATGACGTCATCTAGAGTCCGAGTCTTCAAAATCTGGTCTTTAGCTTCTGATATACTAGAATCTGAATCTTTATATTCTCTTTAAATGTCCATTATCACTACCAGTACTAGGTTTTCTTCATAAATTTTAGTCTATAGTCTTGCACACTTGAACATTTGTCACTATACCTTATTGTTCTTTAAATAATTTGTTATCATCAAAACCTTAGAGATATGGTACAAACCAATTTTGTTCCAACAATATCTCCCTTTTTGTTGATGACAAACACAAGTATTTAAGAACAATGGTTGTTGATTTAATTAACTAGTTGACTTTAGGGTTAGAGGTTTGTAAGCTCCTTCTGAGTGTAATAGTTCAAAAGGTGAGGTTTGTAAGCTCCCCATAAGTTCTATCAAGGTTAATTAAATTGATCTATAAAGCACAATAATTAATCTTCAAAATTTAAGCAAAATATTTCTTAACTACCAGATTCAGATGCTTAAATACTTATATATCTCCTCCCCTTTTGTCATCAACAAAAAGAACAAAGAATAAGGAAGTAGAAAAAAAAAAGATTGAAGAAAAATAATTTGAAACCAAACAAAAAAAAGTTGTCATATTGCAAAAAAAAATTCAAAAAGGTTAGCAATAAATGACAACAAGGGTACTAAGCCTAAAGTCTAGGGTATTTTCTTCAAAATCTCCAAGATCAATTTGAAAGACTATAGCTAAGTATCCATTTTGTCTTGCTTATCAGCCACTGTAGTCAGTTTCTCCTCTAATTGCTCCTGACTTTGACTGTTAGAAGAAAACGTCTCAAAAGTGAAAGACTTCAGATTCTATAGAAGAGAGTCCACAAAGGTTTTATGAGTATCCCACTTAGCAGTATAAGCCAGTGGGTCAGATGCAATGAGCCTCTCAGCAACCAATTCATGTATCCTATCATAGAAAACAACTCTAAACTCTTCCATTTGGGATGTGATGTGAGGTGGAGGGTTTAAATTGAAGGTTTGTAGAAGGGATGAAGGGATAGGTGAGGTCATTTGTTTAGAAAAAGAAACAGGTAATGTTCCAGATCCTGACACATTATCTGCATCAGAGGGTTGAGAGTGAGGGTCAGTTTGTGTTTTTGGGACAACTTGGTATAATGTGGCTTCTGGTTGGGGATGGTCTTCTAGTTGAGGGGATTATGGATAAGAGAATTCTTGTTTAGGATGAGGTTTAGTTTGAGCTTCAACTTTTGTTTGTTGTTGAGCAGGGTTTGGCTAAGGTTTATGGTTAGATGGTGTGGTTTCAAGGGATATTGTTTGAATTGTGAGATATCCATAGTTTCAGATTCTGATACATCAGAACTATAACTTTATTTTGTACTAGAAACATGGATATGGGATTTAAACATGGTTTTTAGGGAGGTGGGTTGTTCTGATTCAGAGATACATACTAGTTGGTTGTTTTCAGATGGATATTCTGAAGAGAACTCTCCAATTAGGTGCCTTGACAGTACATCTAAAACAAATGATGTTTGGAAAGATTGTAGATGATGTGTGCTATCCGCAATTATACAGAGTGTATCAGAGTAATATAAAAGGTTGTCGAATCCCACAGAGACCTAATGGTCAATCTATCATCTTCTATTGCTACAATGTTTATCTAAGGCGATCGTAAAAAGATTATGGAATGGAAACAAAATTAGAAAACAAAGATTTAATAAATTCAAAGGTGCAATATTGGAATGTGGCTTTCGCCAATCAACAAAACTCTTATTATCTCTAAATAGAACTACTTAAGGGGCAATATTTTCTTCCAATATCTCTAAATATCGGATTTAATCTTTAAATCTACATCGTCTGATCACGCATAACCAGTTGCGTATTGCGTTAAAGTAGAAAATCGTTTTTTTAGTAATCACCTCTTTAGCTCAGTTGAAAAGTAATCTTGATAGGAAACTTTAACTTAAAAGGGTTTCCAGCAGTTGCTCGGACAACCGGATTCTAAACCTATAAACGCGTCCGAAAATAGTTTCAAAATCACCTTCTAGTAATATTAAATTCTCCTAATCAATTAACAAAGTACTTTCACGGTTTTTATTAACCAAAAACTAATCAATTTTAATCTTCAGTGTCGGACGACTTTCGATCTTATCCGACATGTCACGATTCTACTTCGTAGTAACCGATCGAATTAATTACGGAAAAATTGAGTTAAAAGCAAAACAACCACAAGAGTAATTCTATAGAAACAACATATGGAGTACCGTCGAAATGAAGATCCTCATATTCCAGCACTAACGAAATTAGTTGGACATGGTTACGGTAAACATTTTCGCTTTTGTTTGAAAAAAAGAAATTAAACATAAATAGCGATTTGATTAAAATTAAGGGTGTGCGGCAAAAGTAATCAAAGTAAAGCAGTGCGATGAAATAAAATAAAGTAAAACGGTGCGATAAAGTAAAGGAAGTAAAGCGGTGCGATAAAGTAAAGTAATGGGAAAGAAAATAAACTGAAATTAATAAGAACCTGCTCCAATCGGAGACTTGAATTTGATACAGGAAATAACTTTGGCAGAATTTAAATGGAGGCAAGATTAAAAGCGATAATATAAAGTGCTCCAAACTCAAATACAACAATGGTGCAATAATCCTTCAGTGTGAAGAATTATTGCTTTTAACTGTGAATTTATGCCTAAGTTGTAGCTAAGCTTGGATGGTTCAAAAATTTTAAAAATAAGTCCTATTTATACTGGTACCAAGCCTTGGAAATCAAGTAACCACTTCAGAATTCGTGTGAGGGAAAAAAGGGAATAATGGGGTGATTCTCCAACTGCCATTTGACTGGGGCGTCAAAAGCAAAGATGGCGACCGCCATGTAGGGGTGGCGACCTCCACCTTCACAAAGCTCCAGGAAATGGTCTTTGTGATCGTTGGCACGTGGGACACGTCATTTACCACATGGCTACCTCTATGGCGAACGCCATGTTAGACGCCATGTGTGTAAACTGCTCCTTTTCACTATTTTTCCTCCATTCCGCTCCGTTTCTTCAAGTATGGCTCTCTCTTGGCTATGTACCTGAAATACAGACAAAATATCAGTATAACACTAGAAATGACAATAGAATAGCGGTAAAACATGTGCAAGTCGAGCAAAATATGTGGTGTGTTTCGGTGTCTTCAAAATCTCCCACACTTGAACCATTACTTGTCTCTAATTCGATCAAGGTCACATCGATAGGTACTAACTCACAAATTAAGCATATCGTAGTAACACGTTCTGCAATCGCGGTCATAGTTCTCCCTCATATACAAACAAATCCGCATCATGTCATTATACTTTGGCCTAACTTACTCATGTCATCTTTCTATCCTTTTTCATTCAGGCGCAATCACATTAAGCCCATTATCTGTACTCATATGGTGAACAAACCTGTTAGCGATAATGATCCATATTGTTCCAGTATTTAGCAATTTGTTGATTTAATATAGACACATATGCATTATTTCTTTAGAGGTTTCACTACCGTTGGGCTAAGTAATCGGGTGAGGGTTATCCAACTTAGAAGATAGATTCCTTTTCAATCTTCTTTTTATTATTTCTTTTTAAAGCACAAGATCATTCACCTATTTCCATTGGTCCATTCACGTAGCGATAATTCAGATGGTGCTGACTGCTAGGATAAACTACTTAAGGACTCATTCAGGGGTGAGATTTCAAGGCCATGGCATAATAAGTATCCGAATCGATCTCTATAATTTGGAGACTCACGGTGTTAAGACGACACCGATCTTTTGGGAGTTTTCCCAAGTGTCTGCAACCTATCCTAAACATGTCTAAAAGTTGTAGGATTTCAAAATAATCATTGTTTTCATTTTCAAAATTTTTCAGTATGGCTCAAGAAATGGGGGAAATTAACAAACAACATAAAACTACACATAACGACTCGTCGAGCACATGTAGAGATGAAGTACTAAAACTAAAAACAATAATAACCCTAACTAAAAAGCAATAAAAATAGAAAGAATAAAAGAAAAACAAAAGCAGTAAAGATCCTCTCCCACACTTAAACCGAACGTTGTCCCTAATGTTTCGATAAAAGGTGGAGAAAGGATAGGTAAAACCTAGATAAGCCACTACTCCTAGCCACAACTGCCACCTTCTCCCTGGTCTGGATGTCGTTAGTGATGACTTCGGCTTCGATGAAGAGAACTCTGAGATATCTCGAGCTGCTGGATACGTGTTGAGAGTGCGGCGTTCGCCTCCCGTAGCCTTCAGAGGTTACCTAGTATAGCCCTCTGGTTAACATGAGCGAGGGCGAGGTCACACATATGTGCGGCCTATAGGCGCTGCTGCTCAAATGCTATGGTGAGTTGAGATGGCATTATTGATCGGAGGGTATGGTCTGTCTGCCTCTATGATTCTCCCATGAATTCCATCATATCTTGCTGTTGTTCGTACATGGCATTGAACAGACTATCCCGCTCTTCCTCGTGAGCTCTTTGCTCTCTCATTATCTCTTCATCAAAATAGAAACCGGAAGATGTATCTGCATAAGGTTTAGAAGTACCAGGTGCAGTGTGTGCGGATGAAAAATGCAGGGGTGGGGAGTTATGAATGGGAGACGTGCCTCTCCGATCATATTCATCATCAGTATCATCATCCCTTGTGTAATGTTGTGGCACTGTTCCAGTAACAGGTGGAACGTCTAAATTAAAAGTCCAATTTCTTTTATGTCGTACATTAGTACGATTAGGACAAGGTAAAACAACACTTTTTATCGCAACATTGTGAACCATGAGGTGATAACCTCCTTCTCTCCTAACTCTACACAACCGCATATTCCTTAAGAATTTTATGTCAATGGAACGGGGTGGTAGGGGTTCCAAAGTAGCCAGATCAGTGTCGAGCCTAAGAGTGCGGACAATGGAGGTAATCAACCCTCCAAAGGATATAGTCCCTTTCTTTCTCATAATGACACACATGTGAGTTATCATGAACGAGGTCGAATTCACTGGCCTTCGTGTAAGTGCTGCATGTAAATAAAGAGACTATTTTACATTTAATTTATTAGGATTTTCCCAGCCAAAAATAGTGTCTGCCAATATTTGGCAGAAAACACTGATGACCGGGTTATGCATATCAGAGGCCAAATTGTTTTCAAAAGAATCAGTGGTATAGCCCATCAATTCTCTCCAGATCTGACATGTCTCTACTGCCCAGTTAGTCTCTATCGGGGCCTCACATAAAACACCTTCCCCATAGGGAAATCCCAACATACCTGCAAGCTCTTCAATGGTGTATTGGTTTTCCACATTAAACATGCGGAAATTAACTATGCCTACAATGATTGTGCTATTTGAACTGACAGAGTAAATGAGTGAGCTTAAAAATTCTCGAGTCAGACTCTCATATGTGGGCTCTCTACGATCAAACAGGTTTTGCAGACCTAAGTTTTCTAACAAGTAGTAAACACAATGGTAAATGCTTAAACTATACAAGCAAGAGTCGTCGACATACTGTGTGGCAAAAACTTCACGAGTCAACAATTCTTCGAACTTCCTCCTTTGGTTCATACCACCTCTTCCTTCGCGGTAAACAACTCTTTCGTCTTCCATTCCCGCCATTGTTGTTGGTTTTGTGAAAAAATTGAGGTATTTTGATTTATTCTTAGAGATGGGGTTTTTGGATTTTGAGTTGAGAATGAGGGATTTTTTAAAGTTGTGGGAATGATGGGTTAATAATGGTGATAGTGGGTTTTTGAGTTATTGAGGGTGAATGTATGTGAGTGAGATTTTATGCGGGTTAATGGTGGAAGAGAATGGATTGGAGAAGAAGATGGTAAGTTAAAAATGAGGAAAAATTGATGCTTTTTGCTTCTGCCTCGTATTTCCACCTTCAGTACCTGTGGCGGGTGCCACCCCTAGATGGCGAAAACCATCTTTGGTGGGTTGGCTGATGCACCTTGGTCACGGGTCCTGGGTCTTGGGGGGTGTTTGGTGCACATCCGGAGGTGTATAGGCCTTATTTTGGGGCATTTTACTTTGCTAGAATTCCAACATTGAAAAATATATTGAAGAATGCATATGGGTTAGTAATAACACTAGCAAAGATTTCGAAAATATTTAAAATTTGGTCGGAAAAAATAAAAAATAATGAATACTAAAAAATAAAAAATAATGAATAACTGAAATAATGAATAATTCAAATAATACTTGAGAAAAGATAAATGTCGCTAATAATGGAAAATAATGAAAATAAATTTGATGGACGAAAAAAAATAAATCTAATATGAAATTAAATCTAATGAGGAAAAAATGAATCTGATGACGAGAAAACTGAGTCTAATGACAGTGAATTAGATAAATAATGAAAAACAATAAATCCTCCCCCACACATAAAGTAAGCAATGTCATCAATGCTTCCAATGTGTCTGATGCAAAGGAGACTGGAAGAGCATCTTCTAAAGAGATTTGAGTCGGCCACCCTGGTCCTGATGAGGGCAAGATGCCCGAGCTTCTCTAATCTGACGACGAGACTGTAGTTCTCCTGGTAGAGGTAATCTGTCTCTTCGGCATGTGTGGTATTAGCCTCTTTCATCTGCAAAGTAAGATCAGTAAGTTCTTCACGGAGAGAAATCATCTCTTGGCGCATGGCATTGAGCTCATGGTCAAAGTTACTCCTCTATGAATTAACATTAGAGGAAAGCACAATGGTATTTTCTGAGGGGGGCTGAGGATGGTATTCTGGAATAGGAGGTGTGGTAGGTATGGCGGGGGTCTCTCATTGGTTTTCTAAAGCATAGGTCCAGTTTTCTTTCTTATGGATATTAGTTCATCCCTGGTGAGGTAAAGCAAAGTAGTGGACTATTTTATTATTGATTAGTAACTTGTAGTGCTCAGTGCTAAAGAAAACTCTTCTCACCAGGCCGCAGTCTAAATAATGGTTAAAATCAACAAGAGTGTAACCGCAATAAGGGACAAGGTGAGATAGTTGGTTCAGGAGGCCTAATGTATATGCAATGTGGGTCACTATTCCTCCTACATATATAGGTCCTCAGTTGATTTTGCAATACAATATAAGTTCTCTCTAAGGAAGGTTCCGGACTCCACAGGACAAAACTGGGTGGTGCAAAAGAGAAAGAAAATCTCTTATGCGCTAACAGACTCACAATTTTCACTTCTTCCAAAGAAGGTTTGGGACAATATCATCTGAAAGTATCTAAAAGCTAGGTTATGGATACGGTTGGAAAGTTGGGTGGATGGGTCAAGGCTGCCTCCACCTGTAATATCACTCTAGAAAGTGTCAGTTTCTTCTTGCATGAATTCACAATTAGGTACTTCAGCCATAACATCTATGCCGCTTTGAAATCCCAGAAGGTTAGAAAACTCTCTATGGGTAAACATTTATTCATGACCAAAAAATCTGAAGGTGATCAATCCTCTATTAAAACCACGGCCATGATAAGGTTCGTAGCTCAGTGAACTGAGGAATTCTAGGGCCAGGTTCCGATACGTGACGTTCATGGCTTCATAGTATTCATCCCATTGGAGTTGGTTGTTGTAAGTTCAATTTGGTGGGGGTTTTGTTATCGTCTCCACATGGATTGTTCTGATATGGGATGCTTGCCATTCAATAGTTTACCGTTTCAAGAAAAGGGTTTTCAAAGTTTGTTTCATAAAGTGTCACGTTTTAGTAGCGAAGACTAAATTAGAGAAATATGTTTGTTTTAAGAAAAACATGAAAATATTAGATTTTTTTAACCCATTTCATACATATCCGATTAATCAAGCATGTGAACTTGGTTTAGATCAATACAATCGTGTATCCTCTCAATTTCGTTTATGTCTAAAGCGGCTTCGTGAGTATTATTGTTTCAATCGCTAGATGATTTCTCAAGCTAACAATCAAAACAATAATCATAAAGATTGATACAAAGCAAATATTAACTCTCAAATCTATGTCCATAGTTTGTTTATTAATAGATGAAGAACTTAGATCAAGGTTTAGAAAATCTATGTTTAGAGTGATTCAAATCATACATATATCATTAAGAACAAAGATCTTCATCATATATTGATCATCAACTTTGTTCACATACAAAAGATCAAAAGAAATACTTACTAATAAAGTTAACTACCTCTAATCTTGACACAAAAGATGTTTAGCTAGACATCACCATGGTAGCTTGATCGATAAGTAAAAAGGAAAGCTTTACTAGCATCAAAGTCGAAAGATCAAAGATTGATGCTCCAAAGTTTTGATTTTTACTTCTTTTGGAATTTCTAAGCTTCAAACCCTAAAAATATCTTAACAAAATCTGAAAAGTGCATATAACGAAGTGTCCCTCAAAATATCTAGCAAGTGCCCATTTATACAAGTCCAAAAAGGTGCCTATAAGTGGCACCGCACTAAGCACCATCAGAGAGCGCTTAGCGTGATCAGTTCAAAGGTGAAATATTTCAAGAGAGCGCGCTAAGAGCGGTTAGCTTTCATTAGCTACTGCCTCTGGTCCCAAAAGCGCACTGATCACACGCTGGAAAACGTGCTAAGCGCGAGTTTCCGTCAATTTACCGAAAACTTTCACTTCAAAACTTCGTTGCATCATCCAATTTCTCCAAGCATCAAATCAATCAAGAAAACCTATCAACAAGCATTAAAATGATCACGATTCAAGATATTTACATGGATAATTGAAAACTTGCGTACTTACACTAAAACATATGGATTTACTACTAAAATACCAAAGAAACAATTGGAAAGTGCCCCAAAATACTATCAACTATATACACTTTTTGGCACTTAACAACTCTCCCCAACTTATTATTTTGTTTGTCCTCAAACAAAAGTTTTCCAAACCTAAAGGAACCCAAAGCAATGCACAAGAAATCAGAATCAACAATTTAGAACAACGACAATTTCATGGTTCAAAAAGTAGAAGCACAAACAAGATAGACTTACCACACTAAAAAAAATCATGGAGATGAAACTATTGCTAAGTGCAAAAGACAAATAAAAACTTCTAAAGTAATACAATTCCAACATGAATCACACCTAAGCACACATTCATCAAGGGATGAAAACATTATGAGGTTTTATCACTCACCAAACAATCCTACAAACATCCGGATCGAATTATGCTTTCAACAAACAACATGCATTAATGAGTATAAAAGAAGGAATCACAAGGACTTCAAAGGTTGCAATTTGGCTTGGGCTCCAAGGAAGGGTCATTTATCAAAGTCATTGAAACAAAAATGCCTAATCCTATGAGAGCACTCAATTCTCACATTCATACACAATCCAAGACCTTAACCCTCTTGTTTTCTTTTCTTTGATGCATCATTGCAACCTTGAGCTCGTTTGTTGGGAATTCATGCCCAATTTCCTTTCTTTTTAATTTTTCTCTTTTCATTGTTTCTTTTTCAAGCTCTTTCATTATTTACAACCACTTTATTTTTTACAATACATCAATCTACTTCTTTTTCTCCAACTTTGAATACAACCAAAATATGGTGTTAAGAATGCTCTCACACATCTAAGGCAAGGAACAACAAAAGCAATCATACTTAAAGGTTGAGGTTCCAAGGTTTCACAAAAATCAAGATCCATTCCGAAATTCAATTATTTTTCATGTACAATATTTACTCGATTCAATTATCCACACAGATCTTGATAGAAAGGCACAATGGGGCTAACAAATGCTCGATCACTCACAAGGTAATTGATCATTCTATTTGTTCAAGTGGTTTTTCTCAAAATACAAAGAAATTTCCTTGATCATTTTCTTCCTTTCACACAAATAAACACATATGCATGATTTAAACATAATAAGAACGAGTTAAATATGGACGTCAGTTTCCTGCATATATTACACAATGGAAGCTTCCTTACAAAGGTTGTGTTCTAAGTGATTAACAATTGAACAAGTATTTCTAAAGAATTCATGGTATCATGTTTTGCACAAATAACAAGTTTCATATTCATGCTAAGTTTAGAAAGCGATAAATATGTACCTTGCAACTGTACCTCTAATCAAGCATATCATAACCACTCAATCGTATGTCGATTCATCAATCTTGACATAATCACAAGGTTCCTTCAAGTTTTTGAACTTAGGAACAAACAACACAAAAACAAATTTTTTTCTACTAAACTAAACAATTGTATAATACTCAACATAGTAAAATATACTTATCAAAAAATAAAATGCAACACCCAAAACATGGTGCAACAACATAAGTTCATAACCTCATCCTTAACAGGATGGTACAAACTCATCAACTAATCACTCCTCCACACTACTCGAAGATAGGGTGTAGCTATTCTATGTTTCACACCGTACTTATTTAAAAGGTTCTTGAAAATTCTTGAAATAAAATGAGATCCACCATCGCTTATAACGAGGCGAGGAACTCTAAATCTAGAAAAAATGTAGTGCTTAAACATCCTAATGACTACTCGTGCATCGTTAGTAGGTGAGGCAATGGCATCGATCTATTTAGATACGTAATCGACAGCTACAAGAATATACTTGTTTCCCATGGACGATGGAAAATGACCCATGAAGTCGATTCCCCAGACATCAAAGACTTCCACCTCTTGGATATTACTTAGGGACATCTCATCGCGTCTCGATATGTTTCCAGTGTGTTGACACCGGTCACATCTGACTATGTAAGCATGAACATTGCGCTAAAGTGTTGGCTAGTAAAGGCCTTCTTGACGAATCTTGGCACATGTTTTTTATGTGCTCACATGTCCGCCATAGGGTGCAGAGTGGCAATGAGCTATAATAATTTCCACTACCTCCTCAGGTACACAACTACAAAATATACCATCGGTGCCTCTTTTGAAGAGAAGAGGTTCGTCCTATTAGAATTGTTTCACATCGTGGAAGAACTTCTTCTTCTGGTGGTACGTTAAGTCAGGGGGTATGATATCGGCTGCTAGATAGTTAACAAAATTTGCGTACCAGGGTACGTTCGTCACAACTAGTGCCTCTTCGATACGTATTTCCAATTCGTCGGGGTCATCATCATGGTTTTCCTTAACTGATGCTATTAATCTATCATAGGTGAAATCATCATAACCGACTCAATAATAAAAACCTCTTTAGGTTCTCTTCCCCTTTAATCTAAAAACATTTCTCTATATCTCCTTTCTCAACTCAATAAGTAGAAGACTAGAAACTAACTTTAAGCTAACACTATTTTAACCTTTACTAAATGGTTCCCGTTGAGTACAACGGATGTGAGGGGTGCTAATACCTTCCCCTTGCGTAACCGACTCCCGAACTCAGATAATGGTTGCGATGACCATATTTTATCCTTTCTTTTAGGGGTTTTATTCGATATTTACCCTTTCCTTATATGGAATAAATAAAGATCGGTGGCGACTCTGTTAAGTCCATCCCGCGGGCGTGTGATTGCACTTCGCGAGGTCGTTCTCATTTTTTGAGGCACGACAGATGGCGACTCTGCTGGGGACTTTCCCATCCCTAAGTTAGTCAAGCCTAGTTTAGTTAGGTGTCATATGTGTGTTAGCTTTGTTTGTTTCTTGTTCTTCTTTGATTATATGTTTATCTTTGCTTTGTGGCATTTATATATTTCTATATACATCATGTTTGGGCTTTGGGGATCTGATATCTCGAATAAAGCTCTACACCTGAGTTTTGGAAAAAGCAGAGAGAAAACATAAGTTTAGTTTTGGTTGTTAGTAGTGTTAGACTACGAGGGCAAGCTCCTTGTAGCAACTAACATGAAGGCTCCTCTAGAGTAGACCTGTTTGTAGATCTCGTTATAAAATAGCTTGCCTGCTACGTAACGCTGATTCATGAAGGGTCCATAACTCCAGGTCCCCAATTTAGAACCAGTGTTACTATGGTGGTTGTGCAACATTGGACTTCAAGGACATCTCCTTGCTCCAACCAATATGAAAACCCCAATCAGAAGAGACCTTTTCGTCACTCTCGTTGTAAAATGGCTAGCCTGTTACATAACGTTGATACGACTACGGTCCGTGACTCTGAAACCTTTACCAAAAACATAGAAACGATCATGTGAGTCTTTTAAGGGGCCTACCAATTAGGGAGTTAAGAGGTGTTTACCTTATCCCAAACCTTTACCATGCATTCATGAGCATTTGCATAGCATCATAACGGTCATATGTTTTGTTTTTCATGGAATCCTATTAACAAAGCAGTTGTTTAACACGAAAAGGTCGTAATGAGTTTAGACAGGAGGAAACCATTGCCACTCAAGGCAAAGATGCAAGATGTCACCAACATACTAAGATTCTTGGAAAAGGTTCCTCCCTGCTTCAAAACTACGATGCAAGGAAGGTTTGGTCACGTTTTAGATCTTCTCATAGTATATGTCCAGATTCCAACTATCACAGCCTTAGCTCAGTTTTATGATCCTCAATTTCGAAGCTTCCTTTTTCAAGACTTCCAGTTGACTCCTACCTTGGAGGAATATGACAAACTGTTGGGTTTCACAATGAAAGGAAGAATGGCATACAATCGAATTGGTCAAAAGCCCGATGTGAAAGAGTTGACTCTTGCACTACACATTCCCATATCCGATGCTGAAAGGAATTGGAAGAAGAAGCAAAATTTCCTTGGGTTTTGGAGAACTTTCTTAGAAAATGAAGCAGAGAAATGGTTGATTGCAACGCATTGGGACGCATTGACAAATATATTAGCCATCCTCATTTATGGGTTGGTATTGTTTCCTAATCATAAAGGCTTCATTGACTTATCAGCTATCAGTGTCTTTTGGGCTGTTTGGAAAGAGAAGAAAAATCTTGTTAATCCTCTCCTGACAGATACTTTCCAAACCTTGCACACTCGCCATGAAAAGAAGAATGAAACTTTAACTTGTTGTCTTCCTTTACTTTACAACTGGCTCATTGCATGTGAGCTCAAATCCAATGATCAGATAAGTAGGATGTCTAGTGAAGGGTGGGCTAGATTCTTGGTGTCTCTAACAAGCAATGATATTCCTTGGTATCGTTACAAGCTCAACGTCCATGAGATTGTTATCAGCTGTGGGAGTTTCCAAAATGTGCCATTCATAGGTTCCAAGGGTTGCATCAGCTACAATCCTATGGTGGCTTTGCAATAACTTGGACACCCGATGCAGGGAAAGCCTAATGATGGAGAATTGGAAGAAATGGTTCTGAATAATATGGGAGCCAGTGATCCATCTCTACTCCGTAGGATTATCAGATCTTGGGAGAAGGTGCATACTAAGGGATCAAGGGTATTAAAGGCAAGTGATATCCCATATCAGTAATGGGTTACCGAAAGAGTCAAAGTTGAAAAGCTCCCTTTCTCTGTAGAACATCCTATTCTTCCGAGGTCTCCTCCACCCGAACATATGCCTGTTTCTCTCGAGGAAGTAGAAGAGCTGAGAGCCATGGTGGCTAAACTTGGGAAAGAAAATAAAGGTCTACAGTCGCAGCTGAACAAAATGGCTAGCGAGAACATGGTCCTCAAGAGGAAGTTTGATAAGAAACAAGAGTTGTTGGAAGAGAGTAATAAGAAAAGCAAGGCAGAGGAAGATCGTAAAGAGCGAGTCCTAGAGTGCTTGGACCAAGCCAATGGTGGTTTAGAATCTCTTCATGAGAAATTAGAGGAAGCTAAAAGGAATGGACAAGAATGGAAGCATTGGTGGAATTTAGCCACCAAACAGAAGAAAGTGGTAAGAGTAAAGCTTGAAGCCCAGATCAAAGAATTGAAAAAGCTCCTTCGGAAATCTAAAGATGAATTAGAACACGAGCGCTGCCAAGGACGACAAGCAAGGAATGTCTCTGGAATTAGTTCTGAAGCATTGCAGGAGAAGTGTGATGAGTTGGCCGCTAGCAAGAAGTTGGTGGAACATTGGAAAACCCAACATCAGGCCTTGAAGAGTCAGAGCGTGGGATGGGTGAATGAAAAAAAGTAATTAGATAAGGTTTTGAAGGATTATGAGGATACCATTAAGTTCCTTGAGCCTTCTGCTACCATGTACCGCGATAAATTTGCAAGCTTGATAAGGTTTTGCAAGGAGATAACCAAGGACTTACCTTTGGGGCTAGAGATGGTTGTGGAAGATGTTGATGAATACACCTCTTCTTCTGTCAGTTACTTCATTCAGCTCATCGAGAGGATGATGAAGAGGTTTAGGATTGAATTGAAAGAACTTCAAGAGTGCGAGATAAAGAAGACTTTTTTATTATGGTTTTGTATTTTGAGACTCGGTATTGTTGTATTTAGGTGAGTCAATTCATTATCCACTTGTACTATGTACTATTGATTTTATTTGAATGAATGAGTATATTGGTTCTAAATTCGTGTTGATCTTAATTATGCGCAAATTTGTGCTAAACAATTGAAAGTTTAAAAAGGACTCTCTGAAAATAACATCATAAGCATTACATCCATACATGTGTCATCCCATTTTCATTGCATTTCGTCTCTCAACCTTGAGTCTCATCTTCTTCTTCCTTTATTTCGAGAAGGATACCTAGCATCCACTCAGGACCAATGGCAACGATGAACGAGATTTTGAAGAATCAGGAAGCTTTGAAAGAGGGATCAAAATCCTCAGAAGCCAGATGAATTGGGTCTTGGAAACTTTGCAAGCTCTGATGAAGAAAGAGGGGCACGCTCGCCTTGTTACTCCCAGAGAAGTTGTTAGTTCATCATCTCTTATGGTTCCTCCAACTCAAGGACATCCTCAGCATTAAGGGCAAGAGCGCCGTCAACCGCGTCAGCACGCTCGACAAAGGCCAAGGAAGCCAGAGAGGCACTTCTCTCCGCTACCAATGCCATACAGTCAGATGTTGCCATTTTTTATCGAAGGTGGATTGATAGTGCCAAAAGAGTTAGAGCCAGTGCCTTTTCCATACCCGCCAGGCTTTGATGCCAATGCTCGATGTGGCTACCATACCGGGGCACAGAGGCATTCGACTGAAGACTGTAAGGTGCTCAGGAGTAAAGTTCAGACTCTGCTTGACTCCAATATGTTCTCATTCACACCTCAAGGCATTCAAATCAATAATCCTTCACCTTCACCTGTGGTTCTCCCATACCAAGGATCTGCCTTTGGAGAAACTTCATACCAGCCAACATTTGGTCTTGGTCTTACACCAGAATATCATCATCATCAGGTGGCTACCAAAAGGGCGTCCCAGCCTCCAACGGTTGTTTTTCCTCGAGGTTCCCGAAACCAAAACAGGAAGAGTTGCTCTGTCAAAAGAGGCCAGGTTAACTGCCAGCCTATTCCGGTGCCATTGAGCAAACTTTTCACACTGTTGATGCAGAACAAGTTGGTGATTCCTCGACTTCTTAACCCTGTGCCAGGACCTTGGCACAATCCAAACCTGACTTGTGAATTCCACAAGGGAACCAAAGGGCACGACTTAGACGGCTGCCGAGCCTTAGAAGCTACTGTGCAAAGGTTGATCTATGACAAGGATCTGATCCTTGAAGAAGATCGCCCAGAGATTGAATGCAAGTTCCACACTGGGACAATGGGGCATCCCATTGAAGAATGCAAAGAGTTCGAAACAAAACTGCTAAGTTTGCTAAAAATGTTGAGACCTCAGGAAGCTACGTTAGATGCCAATGTCTCAACTTTTGAAGTAAAATGAAAAATACTTGCAAAGCCTCTCAAGGTCCTGTATCACAAGGAACACGTGATCAATGGCGAAGGTGTTCTCCCGTATGGGCCCGGAAACTAAAATCTTCTGAAGTTAATTCGCCAAGGCTGGATGTAATTTGTTTAATTCAGTATTTTCAGTTGTATTTCCTTTGCATGTTGAACTTGCATTTGCTTATGAGATTTGTTGTACTTTCAAATTGGCAATATCAATGAAATGTTTATGCATCTTTTGACTAAGTCCATTCATTTCACTCCTTTACTGTTATTTTCATAAAAACAAAAAATATACCTTTATCTTGTTTTCATTCCACTCATCAAACTTTTGTTTAAGCAAAGATTGGGGAGGATGATGAAAACAGCATATCCATAACTACTGTGGTATGCTGCCAATTAAACCTTACCGATGATGTAAGGCATTATTTCAATTCCTAAACACTGGAGAAATAAGGAAGATAATCCCTCATTAACCCCTTCGAGCTTAGAAGTAGGAGTTTTCTTTCCTTACAAAAGAAACCCTTAAATCTCAACCTTGGGGCAAGATAGTTCTCAGTTTAACTTGGTTATGCATGCAAGCGCTTCATGCAAGACACCAGTCAGCTCTCTCAAATCAAGTGACAATAAAAAAGAAGAGGTCTCATAACCTCAACAAAGACAAGAAGAGGTCTCATAACCTCAATGAAGACAAAAAGAGGTCTCATAACCTCAACAAAGACAAGAAGAGGTCTCAAAACCTCAGCAAAGACAAAAAGAGGTCTCATAACCTCAGTGAAGATAAGAAGAGGTCTCAAAACCTCAGTGAAGACAAGAAGAGGTCTCAAACCCATAGCAGTAATGGATAACCAAATATTGTAAGGGAGTAATGACTACCCAAGGTGTCTGAATCGTCATCAACTATCATCAGCTCAACTCCTAGCCTATAGGAATCTGAATGTACGACCTGTGTTAACTGAGTTTAGGATTGGAGTTCATCACGAAGATTAGGTGGGGATAAACAAACTTTGAGCCTTTATCCTTTGTTTCATGAACCGTGAACCAAGCCACATTATAACCTTTAAAAGACCTAATTGAGGTAAGGTTGTTTGGAAAGCATACTACAGGAAGGTCGATTAACTTGACTCCTAATAATTTTTGCTAATTGTGTGTGTTGATCACTTCATTCCGTAAATGACTAGATCACCTTTGTTTTTAATTATTTAACCATTCCATTGTGTGTGTTTCATCAATAAAACCTTGATTTCAAAAGCTTGCATGAATTTTGCATTAAAATTGCCAATTTTAAATGAACAATACTTGTTTGCAAGATAATTCAATATCAAAGGAATCCCAACAAATGCAGCCAGTTAGGGAATTTGACTTAATAAAGGGCTCAGTCAGGGGCATCTCCTCCATAGATTAAGCATCCCAAGAGCTACTAAATCAGGGGCAGAAACTCTTCAAATTCATGATATTGGGGCAAGCCTTCTTGAGGTCATCTTATGACAAGTTTAGACTCCAATGACCCACCAACAGGGACAAGTTTGCTTCCCAGTCTAAAGGACTTTATATTGCTGACACGGTTGAACTGGGGCAGTTATGTCAAGATCCATGAATCTCTCCAAGAGTTTGAAGACATTGGAGCCTATGGTATGCCAATTCTTCTGTAAAATCCTTTGATGATTTATCCTCACAGACCAGTTAATCAGAAGCAGTTAGGTCGAGATTCGATAAATCTCTCAAAGGTCAGTTAGTCTGGGCTATTCCATTCACAGATCAACCAGTCTTAAGAGCAAGTTTAACGACTTTGGTGTGCAAACGCTGTTAATCTGGGGCAGTTACACCAAGATTCATGAATCTCTCCAAGAAATTGAAGATATTGAAGCATCTTGTATGCCAATTCTCCTGTAAAATCTGTTTGGTATTTTCTCCTAACATACCATGTAATCTGGGGGCAGAGAAGATTTGAAGATTACCCGTTGTAAGAGTTGTTGTTTATTATGGTGATCACCATACAAGTCAGGATGCAGAATTACCTTGTTCTCGTGATATCCTTTGCCAGCTTCCCAGTAAATTGTTACTTCAGTCGATCTTGGTAAATCTCCATGGATTTCCTCCTCCAGTAAGGAAGTCAAGCTCATGATGGCAATCCTAGTGAAGTCATGATGTTGTACCCCGAGTGGATTACTCTTTTCCCTCAGAGAAGTTGGTAATCTTGAAGTAGAGTTGCTAATCCTACTTATTCATCCCTAGTAATGGTCCAATCTGTTGAGGTTGGCTGGGTATCCTTGTCGAGATATTTATTTCACCTCCAGTCTCGCTTCTCTTTGTCTATTTTGTCAGCATAAACATGGCATACATTCATTCTCATGTGCATAGCATCTCAGCATCTCTGCTACCCTGTCTTGGCGTTTACCTGTTTTTGTTCACTTTGGTGTTTATCTCCCCAAGTGACCAGATTTGTCCATTCTCTCCAATAGAGTCGTCAGCCCTACCCATAAAGTACCCATCCTTTCTAAATTCCCCATAGAGTTTGATTCTCGTGGATGATGGTTGGTTCAGTTATCTTGTCCACATTGGGATAAGATAAATCCCCATTTGAGTTCATGCCTCAATTGGAGTCTTTTTTTAGCTTTTCTTTCTAACTTGTCCCTAGATCGAACTTTGGTCCCTGGCAGGTGGGGTTTCCGAGCCTATCTTGAACGTGCATTTATTTTGCACTATGTCTCGTCGGAAGAATCATTTACAGATCCACATTGAAGACATAATCCTTTCCCCAACAATGTTGTGATATCAATATCTCTTTGGAATTTATAACCAACAACAAGTAGCAATCTCTTGGAGAAGCTTGTTTTCCTATGGCGATAAGTGGCAGTCTCTTCTGAGAAGCTTATCTATCTCTGGTACTATCCAACCTTTTTGCAACCATAATTGGTATTCCCCAGGAAGTCTAATCTTCATTTATGCAACCCCTGTGCTGACCTATCTGATACTTAATCTCCTCATATGGATACCTAAAGTCCAGTGATTGCTGGCATTGTTTGTTTTAGGTCAACTGTGAATCTAGACATCAGGTCAACTATGAACCTTGGTCAGATATGAACCTAAAACCAGGTTAAATGTGAACCTAAACTCAGGTCAAATGTGAACCTGAAGTTGGAAAACCAGGTCATATGTGAACCTAAACCCAGGTCAAATGTGAACCTAAACTCTGGTCAAATGTGAACCCGAAGTTTGAAAACCAGGTCAGATATGAACCTAAACCCAGGTCAAATGTGAGCCTAGACTCTGGTCAAATGTGAACCTGAAGTTTGAAAACTAGGTCAAATATGAACCTAAACCCAGGTCAAATGTGAACCTAAACTCTGGTCAAATGTGAACCCGAAGTTTGAAAACCAGGTCAGATATGAACCTAAACTCAAGTCAAATGTGAACCTAAACTCTGGTCAAATGTGAACCCGAAGTTTGAAAACCAGGTCAGATATGAACCTTAACCCAGGTCAAATGTGAACCTAAACTCATGTCAAATGTGAACCCGAAGTTTGAAAACCAGGTCAAATGTGAACCTAAACTCAGGTCAAATGTGAACCCGAAGTTTGAAAACCATGTCAGATATGAACCTAAACTCAGGTCAAATGTGAACCCGAAGTTTGAAAACCAGGTCAGATATGAACCTAAACCCAGGTCGGATATGAACCTAGAGTCCAGTAATTGCTGGCATTGTTTGAAATACAGGTCAAATGTGAACCTAAACTCTGGTCAAATGTGAAGCTATAGTCCAGTAATTGCTGGCATTGTTTGGAATCCAGGTCAAATGTGAACCTAAACTCAGGTCTAATGTGAACCCGAAGTTTGAAAACCATGTCAGATATGAACCTAAACCCAGGTCAGATATGAACCTAAAGTTCAGTGATTGCTGGAATTGTTTGAAACTCAGGTCAAATATGAACCTAAACCCAGGTCAGATATGAGCCTAAAGTCCGGTGATTGCTGGCATTGTTTCAAACCAGGTCAAATTTGAACATAAACTCCGATCAAATGTGAACCTAAAGTTTGAAAACCAGGTCAAATGTGGATCTAAACTCCGGTCAAATGTGAACCTAAAGTTTGAAAACCAGGTCAAATGTGAACTTAAACTCCGATCAAATGTGAACCTAAAGTTTGAAAACCAGGTCAGATATGAACCTAAACCCAGGCCCAACTCATATTCAAACCAACTCATATTGGTATTTTTCAAGCCCAACTCATATTGGTGTCCAAAATCCAGTCTTTGCTGGCAAACCAACTCATATTGGTATTCAAAGTCCAACTCATATTGGAATTCAAAATCCAGCTCATACTGGTATTCAAAATCCAGCTCATACTGGTATTCAAAATCCAGCTCATACTGGTATTCAAAATCTAGCTCATACTGGTATTCAAAATCGAACTCATATTGTTATCTCAACCAACTCGTATTGGTGCCCTAGTCCAATCATTGTTGGCACCTTAATCTGGTTCCCAACAGAGGATCAATCATTGTCAATATCTTTCATCATTTGGCACATGCAAAGTTCGTCTCTGTCTTTTCTAGATTTTCTTGGAGATCCCGTTTGAACTCTTCAATATAAAGAAATCCCCAGAAAATCTTTGTAGGATGTGTATCCTTTTATTTCAAATTGATCCCCAGTGGAGATCATGTCCTCTTTCTGGTTTCATGCCTAGTAAGAATGTGTTTTATTTCCCCAGCGCCGTCCGGTCACTTATGAACCTGTCGTCCATCTCCTTGGACCTTTCCCCAGTGGAGAACACCTCTCTGGCTCCTATCTCCAGTAAGGATCTGTAGGGTTTCCCCCCTCAGTTTTATTTTTTCTATCCCCAATGTTTCCTCAGAGTCTTCCCAGTGAGTCTCTTTTGTTGGTCAACCTGCATCCCCAGTGAGTCTTCCTTGTGGATACTAACATTCATCCTTCCTCAGCGAAGCTCACCCGTGGTCGTTTGTTCTTTATCTTTGGTGTCTTGTTTGTCTGCGTCTTTGCACTATCATGGCATCATATCACTATACTAGGAATTCATGGCATGTTAGCATTTGCATGTCTATTGCTTGTCCTTAGCATCTGCATTCCATCTAAAGGCAAAATTTTCGGTTTGCTATATTTAAATACCTTTCACCTTGGCGTCCCGAGGAATTTTTTTCCTCGTGCCTGGTAAAGCTATTTAAATAGTGGCAACTATTGTGCCCCAAATTTTACCCTTAGATTCTTTGATCTTTTGCATATCATCTAGGTCAATCATATTGCATAAATAACCAGTTTATCAGACCTTGTTTGTTTTGTTTATCTTGTGAATCAGGGCTTGCTTCAAAGGTAACATCCAATATGACTTATTTTCATCACAAGTTCTTCACCAAAGATCAGGCAAGGTTATCAGGTCAAGGGGGTGTTCAATATTGGTTGGAGAATCAGTGATAGTCTGAGTTAATCTTGGTCGGAAAAATGGTTTGCTTCTTCATCAAGTGGTCAGGCTGATCAAGATCATCAGTTGCTTCATGGTCTATATCATTCTCCTGTCAGGGTTTCATGCCATGCAATCCATGTCTCGATTCATAATCTTAAATTTCAAGGCATGATTCTCTCACAACGAGGTTTCTCGGTTCATCCTGATCGAAATGACATTAACTTGACTGCGCAAGCTGTGAATTTATTTCTCAGAGGTTGATTAAGATGTTCAGAGTGATTCAGAGTTATGATTCAGGAGTTGTGATTCAAATGACAATTGCTACATTTCATCAAAGGTCTGGGGAAAAGGGTCAAGTGTGGTTTCAGGATTACGCTTAGTCAGGGTGTGCATCAGTAGATTCTAATGGTGGTTTCATGTTTTAACGCCCATTCCCGTAACCATCCACTTTGTTATTTATCCATTCCTAAATCCATTTCATCCAATTCCAGTTATTTCGGTCATCCAATTCAACATCCACTTTTCCAAAACCAAACTTATCCAATTTCACAAAAAATTCATTTCATATCCATTCAAGTTCCATTTATCCATTTATCCTTTTTTGAATCCATTTTCTTTTTGTTTCATATCCATATCATCTCCATAAACCCATACCAATGTTCATATCCATTTTCAAAATTATCCATATGTTAACCCATATAATGTTAATTATACATAAACCATTTCCAAACCTTTCTTTTTATTTTATTTTCAATTTTTCATTGCAATTACCCAATTTCTGACCCTATTTTTTAAAATTCATATCTTATCTATTGACTTCCAATTTTCATCAAACATCCATACTATCTATTTTATCCATTCTTTTCTTTTTCTTTTTTTTTAATTATTCATCTTTTCATAAAATTGCCAAAAATCAAAAGTAATAATAATAATTTTCCATTCCACATTTCCTTTTGTAAGCCCAAGTACAAAAATCATTAAAAAATTACATTTTCTATTATATTTTGCTGCACAATTTTCAGAAAAATAAAAAGATGTCATCAAGAGTACATAGTCTTGAACCAAAGCATGACACACTTCACACTGCATTTGCCACAGACCTCCCATCTTACAAAAGACCAAAACCTCTCCTCCAATCTGCGCAAACCTGCTACTTGCTGCTGATATGCTGCCTTGCACCAAAATGTATCCTACAATCTTTGACCATCTCCTCAAACTACACAACATGCCAAAACCTCATGCTGTTGCATCTTCTACAAACCATAATGCCAAAACAAACTCCCTTTATGCACACACTTGTCTCATTCCTACAAGAAAAACCGCATAAGTGAAAGTTTTTCAAATTGAGTCAATTTTTGCAACATTAGATCTGTAAAATGAGGGTGACTTTTCATTCAATACAAGACAAAGTTTATGTTGATTCTGAAATGGGTCAATACTCAATACATCCGACCCAGTCAACCCATCCGCCCCAACTATGTCTGGATTTGGGTTGCACCCTTCTCGTTTAGTTTTTGTGCCTCCAAGCCCATTTTATTCCTTTTTTATATTTTGGAAACTATAACTTATCACAAGAAATAGCATTAGTTATCATTATTATTATAAAAAATGTTTTATTCACGACTCTTTATCATCATTTTTTCTTAGTAATATAAATATATATAAAAACTTGAAATAATTATAAATACAATAGTTTTTTTTATGGTACTTAGAAAGATCTCAAATTGAGTTGACTTATTTCATTTGACTTTTGTTTGCGTATGAGTAAGTTTGTATGATTTTCTTGCCACTCGAAGTTGTGGATAATTATATGTCATGCTTTATAGTCTATCTACATGATAAGTTTTGAGTATTTAAAATCAAGCTAGTCATTTCAAACATTACCAACTTGAACTATTTTCAAATTACGAATCAAACTTTGATCAATATCGAGTGACTCTTCTTAAACCAAAGGGAACTTAATTGTTTTTTTTTAAAACACGAAAAAAGAGGATCGTTAGAATCTAGCATTCTAGCGGAAACCTCGAGCGAATGGTCTCAAGTCTCGCACTTTGGGGTAGCCATTATTCATTCTTTCGCTCCTAAAAAACATCTAATTTTAATTCGGACGAATAAGAGCCGTCAAGATCTAGCATCGTGGCACAACTCTTCGAACAATTGATTTTTCATCAAACGTTCATTGTCCATTGAACAACTTTTATATCAACTTGGACAAACAAGGACCGTTAAGATCTAGCATCTTGACATAACCCTTTTGAGAAATTTGTTTTTTTATCATCAAAAGCTCATTATCTTCAAAACAATCTTAATCATGACTTGGATGAATAAGAGCCGTCAAGATCTAGCATCTTGACACAACTCTTCGAACAAGTGATTTTCATCAAGTGCTCATTATCCATTAAATAACTTTCATTATCAACTTAACTGAATAAGAGTCGTTAGAGTCTAGCACTCTAGCATAACTCTTTGAACATTTGATCAATGCTCGCCAGTCACTTAATATACCTCAACCAACTTTATAGTCTCAGAACTACGGACGCTCTGATTTCTCATTCTTCAATGAGAATACGTAGGCACAAGGATCATATTTCTTGGCGAGCCATCTTTTGCCACCTCTTACCTTTGTCAATCGTCATCTCAAGAATCCACCATTCTATAAGGATATCAATACTTCAAAGTACATCATACTTTTTTTGAAATAAACTTGAAAGAAAAGGATTGTTGGAATCTAGCATTCTGGCATAACCCTTGAAAGAATGGTCTCAAGTCTTGCACGTTGAGGTAGCCAATCATTTCTTTCTTTCATCCTTAAAACACTTAATAACAATTTGGATAAAGAGATGTTAGAGTCTAGCTCTCTAGCACAACTCTTTGAGCCATTGATCTTTATCAATGTTCGTTGTCCAACAAATAATTTCCTCAAACTAATCTTGAATGATAGAGAGTGTTAGAGTTTAACACTTTAACATAGACTCTTACCTTCCCCTTGCGTAACCGACTCCCGAACTCAGACAATGGTTGCGATGACCATATCTTATCCTTTCTTTTAGGGGTTTTATTCGACATTTACCCTTTCCTTCTATGGAATAAATAAAGATCGGTGGCGACTCTGTTAAGTCCATCCCGCGGGCGTGCGATTGCGCTTCGCGAGGTCGTTCTCATTTTTCGAGGTACGACAATTTGTAGTGATGGGGAAACCGAAGCTCATTCAAAATTCGATGTTGCTAGAATCCTGATCAAAATAAAATACACGAGTAACTTAAATGAGGTGTTCAATATTGAAATTAATGGTGTGTTGTTCAGTATTAAAATGGTTGAAGACAATCATGGACCGAAAATGATCGTATTTCCTGGCAAGAAGAAAGAATTTGATGAATCTGAGGAATCTTTTGTTGAGGAAACGGTGGTTGATTCAGACGGAGAAGACGAGGATGTATATGATACTGTTAATGGAGATGGATAAGGGGAAGAAGATGAACCAAACAAGCATGGAGAAGAATTTGTTGGAGGCAGTGAAGATAGAAACGTGGCAGGTATTGGGAAGAACGATAATCTTGAAATCTTGGAAAAGCAGGTAGCTTGCCATAATGACTCTGCAGTCTTGGGTAAGGAACAAAAGTCTACACAAAAGGAAATCTTTGTAAGTAGCAGAGAGAATTATCATAATGAGGATAAGTCAAAAGATAAAGTGGAATTTAATGTTTACGTATCAAAAGGAGATCAGATGGGACATGATATGGAGAATAGGTCTGATAGGTTGGAGAATCTTAGGGAAGTTGAAATTGATCGTGTAAAAAGGAACAAGGAATTGGAGGTTATGAGTGGTTTTCCATTAGTCAGCAACTTGGATTTGGGACTCAACATTTGTTCAGATAATATTTCTAAAGACGGGTTTAGGCCCAATCCACTTCCCTTATCTGAACCTAAAACATTTGAGCCGTCTGCTTTTACTCTAACCAGAAAAAGAAGCCATTGGCTGATATTTATGATAAGATTCAGATCCCCTTTGCCCCATCATATTATTCAGCTCTGTTACATTCTTCACTCATTCTAAAACCAGCTAACTCATAAAATGGCCAATCTGAAGATCCCATATCCATATCATCTCAGATTAGAGATAGTGATTCAAGATATTTGGGGGGCTCCATCTTATGTTGTGAATCTATATCTGATAAGGATGTGGAAACAGAAAATGAGAGGGTAAAGAGAAAACATGATGACGTCCTAGGCAAGGTGTGGGCGATTTTGGAGGGCTTGGGAATCCAAGGAGAAAAAGACGATGAAGCACTTGAAGGTATAATAAGAGGCTTGGAAAAAAGGGACATAACTAGATTTGAGAGTTTGAAGAAGACATCTACAAGAGTACCATGAATATGATTTCCTTTAATATACGTGGATGCAACTCCTCTATCAAAAAAAAGGAGAGTCAAACATTTGATTGAGAAGGAGAAAATTGAGTTTTGTTTATTACAAGAAATAAAATGTTAAGTCCTAGATGATAGTTTCGTCAAAAGTTTATGGGGTGGAAAGGAGTTTGATTGGTCTGCAACTAGATCGATATGACAATAAGGAGGTATGTTATCTATTTGGAATGATAAATCTTTTTGTTCTGTGTTTAGTTTATGTGGAATTGGTTTCCTTAGGGTATATGGCTTTTGTAGAGGCATGGCGATATACATTGTGAATATCTATTCTTCCTGTGTGCTGAGTGAGAAAAGGAAATTATGGGAGGATCTTGTTAAATTGAAATCAAATTTTCCAAGTGGGGATTGAATTCTCGGGGGGGATTTTAATGCCATTAAATCTAAGGGCGAGAGGAAAGGCAGGGGGAGTTATAAACATTCTGAGATGGAGGAATTTGGGTTGTTTATAGAAGATATGGAATTAGTGGACTTACCTGTAGGCTGTAGTGGGCAATAGATTTACATGGTTTAATTCTAATGGATCTTGCAAGAGTAGATTAGATCGTTTTCTTATTTCTGAGGACTTATGTCGAATCTGGAAGGCTGTTAATCAAAAGGTGGGAGATAGGGATGTTTCAGATCATAGACCGGTGTCTCTTGTTCTAAATGATAGGAATTGGGGCCCAAACCTTTCAAATCCATCAATGCTTGGGTTAACCACCCATAATTTTGAAAATATGTTAAAGAGGTGTGGGATTCTTGTCATGTTTCTGGAGATGCGTGTAGTATTCTTATTCAAAAATTAAAGATTCTCAAAACAAGATTGAAATGGTGGAATATAAATGTTTTTGGGATCTTAGATCTTAAAGTAGATGAGGGCATTGAGAAACTCAATGTATTGGAAGGTGAGATGGATGAATTGGATTCTAACATTTCTGATAGGATATTGAAAGATAGGAGTGAAGCCATAGAAGATATTTGGAGTAAATTGCACCTTAAAGAAAGTCTACTATATCAAAAGTCAAGAACAAGGTGGATTTTTGAAGGAGATAACAACTCAAAGTATTTTCATTCTGTAATCAATTCTAGGAGGAGGGATAATACTATTTTAGCTATGAACATTCATTTGAATGTGGAAGATAAGGTGGAGAAAGTAAAACAAGCTATACATGATCATTTTGCAGATAAATACACGAACAAGTTAATTTGAGGTTTTAAGATGGACCTAAGTGCTATGGAAAAACTCACATAGGAGGATAATTCCATGCTGGTAGAGCCTTTTTCTTCAGAGGATATTCAAGAGGCAATTAAGTCGTGAGATGGTAATAAAAGTCCCGGTCCCGATGGTTTCAACTTGAAATTCATAAAGAATACTTGGGAGATAATAGGTGGAGACATCATTAACTGCATTACAGAATTCCATGAGAAGGTTTTCCTGCCAAAAACATTCTATTCATCTTTTTTTGTCCTGATTCCAAAGATTGATAATCCTCAAGCATTGAATGAATTTAGACCAATAACTCTGATTGGTTGTATACACAAGATTCTGTCAAAAATCCTTGCAGCAAGATTGAGTCGTGTTATTGGGAAACTGGTGTCACCTTCCCAAACTGCATTTATCCCTGACAAACAACTTCTTGATGGTGTTCTGGTGGCTAATGAAGTTCATGATCATGTTATTAATAAAAATAAAAGAGGATTCATGTTCAAGGTTGATTTTTCACAAGCATATGACTGTGTGAGCTAGAGTTTTCTCTTTAAAGTGTTAGAAGCAATGCATTTTGGTCCTAAATAGCTAAGCTGGATTAAAGGTTTAATTTGCAACAGCTTTGGATCGGTTTTAGTGAATGGAAGTTCTTCTAAGGATTTTAAGATTAATAGAGCTTTCAAACAAGGAGACCAGTTATCTCCCTTCCTTTTCGTCCTCGTAACGGAATGCCTGGCATTACTTGTGAAGAAAGCTGAAAATTACAATATTTTGAGTGGTTTGAAGATTGATGGAGAAACCTCGATTAGTTTACTTCAATTTGTAGATGATACACTGATTATGTGTGATGATTCTTGGTCCAATATTTGGGAAATAAAATATATTCTGAAAGGATTAGAAGTTCTGTCAGGCTGAAGGTTAACTTCAGCAAAAGTAATTTAATCGGTATGGGACTAGAGAATAACAAGATTGAAGTTGCATCAGCCTTTTTGACATGTAAAGTTGGAGTGTTTCCTTTTAGATTCTTGGGTCTGACAGTGGGTGGTAGACACAAAACTGGTGCATTCTGGAAACCTGTTATAGCATCTATTAAAGCTCGTTTGTCTTCTTCGAGGGGAAGAATGCTATCTATTGGTGGTCGAGTCACAATGATCAATTCAGTTATAATTAATATGCCAATTCACTTCTTATCATTCTTCTTGGCTCCGGCTAAAGTTCCGAGGGAGATTAAAGCAATCCAAAAGAAATTCCTTTGGGCTGGTGATTGGAATAAGAATTGTATTGCTTGGGTTAAATGGTCGCATGTTTGTAAATCAAGAAATCAATGTGGTTTAGGAATAAAAGATGTGTCGGTTTTCAATCGAGCCTTAGTTGCAAAATGGTTATGGAGAGTGACTAATGAAACAGGTGCATTATGGAGTGGTGTTCTTAAGGCTAAATATGGTCGTGGATTTCAAAGTCTCTTTCTAAGACACTCTTCGAGCAATCCAAGACAATGGTCCAAGTGATAGAATGATCTCGTTTGTTTGTCCACGCCTTCAAATGGGTAGGGTTTATTCTACCTGTTAACATGGAAAGTGGGAAATGGTGGAAACTCGCTTTTTTGGCATTCTCGATGGATTAGTGGAACTGCTCTCAAACTCCAATATCCTGATCTCTACAATTCATCTCCGTCTCAGAACATCCTGATTAAGGACTGTGGTGATTGGATAGAGAACAAATGGATATGGGATCTATTTGGAAAGAATGTGATACTGTATGTGAAGATGGTGGGTCTGCTGCGGAGTTAATACAGATTATTGCGGAGGTTGCTCTTAACTCTCATGATGAGGACTTGGTTATGTGGCCCAGGGGTATTGATAATAAGTTCAGTGTGAAAGATTGTTATTTGGCAATGAATCAAAAGATGGAGGAGGAGGAGTTAAATCACAATTTGTTGGAAGCTTTGGATTTGTTGTGGAATGTTAGGATTCCTCTTAAGGTTAAGATTTTTGGTTGAAGACTATTTCTAAATAGGCTGCCAACTCGTGAAAACCTTGCTAACAGAGGCATTATCACTGATCCACACCAGTTGGCATGCATTTTCTGTTTTCAGGTTATAGAAGACATATCTCATATATTTCTATCCTGTGCTAAAACTAAACAGGTATGGCGGGAAATTGAATCATGGTTGGGAGTGCAATATCCTAGAGGTTCAAACTGCATCGAATCATATTATGCTGGGCCAAACTTCCTGGGTTGGGAATACCTTTGCGTTATATTTAGTTAGTTACGTGCCGGTGTATATGGAGGTATAAAAATCAAGTTTTATTCAATGATCATATTGTGGTTCCTAAGGAAATTTTTCAAGCGGTCATCATTAGTACTTGGAGATGGAAGGTTTTGAACATCAACAACAAATCTCTTGGTAATCTTTATGAATGGCATAAGATGCCTTTGGATTTTTATAGATGACTAATCTTTCATGATATGGTTTGGTCATAGCATTATTATTGCTGTAAGTTTTTTTTCTGTCCTGTATGTTTGCATGTGGGTCAGTCAATTATGTTTTTATAGGACTTTCCTTGTTGAACTATATTTGTTCATCTTTCTTGCATAATTGCAAGTTTTGTAGCTGTGTTTGGGGTCTATTTTTAGTCATTATTAATGAAGTTGAGTATTAAAAAAAAACTTTCAATTGAGTGAAAAAGGTTAAAAATTTGGCAATATATTATAATTTAATGTCCAGTATGCACGTGTGGCTAGGGAAACAAATTGTTCAATTCATTACCTATATTTATTGATAATTTTGAAACATATTTACTTCGAATCAACCCTCTTATATAATTTTTTTAAAAAACTTGGATCATAGACAGTAGCATGGCATACAAAGATATTACAACCAAAATCTATTATATTATTAACTAATATCAAACAAAAGCATTTGAAAGCACATTGAATGAAATAACCAGTTTATCGTTCAAAATTCACCTCCGCAACTGGGATATCCGAAACATGTTATGTTCATGATCTTTAATCAACATAACAAATATATAATGATTTTGAAAAATTAACAAAGTAATTGAAGAGATCATACAAATCCACCACTTTTGTATGTTAGAGATTAGAAATAAATTAATAATTCTTAATACGTGATATAACTATGCACAGTCTATTTATCTTCTTAAACCACAAAAACAGGATGTTTTATAACAAGGTTGTGATTCAAACAATGGTCATAAAATGTATCTCAATCAGACTCTGACATCAATTGATAGATTTAATTGAGTCGAATAGACACAAATTATATCATATTATTTAATTAAACAATAATCAAGAATAATTAGAACGGTGTACTTTGTCGAATTAAAAAGACTTCTATTTGAGGTAGGGTGAGTATGAGAGGATTATTACCCTCATTGTCATTTTTGGTTTTCTCAAAGTATGTTAATTGTCTAATGGAGAGACACTTAAATAGTTAAACGGCGGGCCTCTCATTGAGTTTAACTGAATGATTAAATCCATCACGGTCCATTCAGGCTAGGGGTGGCAAAACGGGCCCGACCCGTTGGACATGTTCATTTTACCCGCACTTTAGTGCGGGGTAGGCCAAGGGTTTAGGCCCTCACCCTCTAATGTGTCCGCCTCGCCTTGCCCTATTTTCTTCGCGGACTTTTGCGGGCACGAGCATTTACATAAAATTTTGCATTTTTAAGCTTAAAAGGTGCAGTGCCCGCAGGTCTTCCCCGCCCCGCCCTCACTTTTTTGCAGGGCATCCTCAACTATGACCGCCCCGCCCCGCCCCGTTTTTTTGTGGGCATTTGCGGGGCGGGCCTAAACGGTGCGGACATGCCCGTTTGCCACCCCTAATTCAGGCACAAAACCCAATCAAACAATTCACCTATTTTGTGTTTAATAATGACAAAGCATAATATAATTAATTAATAATTAATTATATCAATTCATATTTAATTAATTAAATAATTAATCTAACAATGAATTTCACTGCATCACAAAAGCATATTCATGTATTAGAGTAATAATAAGTTGCATATTCATGTATTTAGAGTAATAATAACCGTTCAATCTTTTCAAAGGAAGAGATTAAAGAGGCGGTTTGGAGTTGTGAAGGTTCTAAGTGTAACGCCCGATTTTTGTTAGAGTTATTTAATCGAGTCGATTTAATTATTTTTGTTTTTATATTATTTTATTCTTGACTTTTATTTGATAATATATTATTTTTCATCGTGATTATGTTTTATCGCGTTTTGGGAGCGTTTGCGAGATATTTGAGTGTAGGGGTATTTTGGTCATTTTACTTATTTTTCTTAAGTTAGTAACATAGAGAGAAAAATAGAGAGAAAGAAAAAGAGAAGAAGAAAAGAGAAAGAAGGAAAAGAAGAGAAGAAAAAGAGGGAAAAACTTGGAGAGAAAGAAATTGAATCAACCGACTTTTGAAAACACGATTAATCGGGTAAGGGTGCGAAACTCGATTATCTTATACTTGTGTATGATTATGTATGTATGTAATTGGTTGTTATTTGGTTGAAACTGAATGTAGAACAAAAACCCCAACATGTTGAGATTGTTGGAAATTGATTCAAATTGTGTCTGAAATCATGTTTTAATGTTTATAATTGCTGAGATATGTTAGATAAATGTTGTTGGTCAATCTATTGGTAATTTTCTGGTGTTTAGGTGAGATTTGGGAGAGGAATGGGTGGAATTTCGTAGCAAAAATTCTGCAGAAAAATTATGGGTTTTCTCTGCCCATACGCGTAAAACGCAAGGCAATACGCGTATTGGTTTGGGCAATACGCGTATGGCAAGGGGAATTGAAGGAAATACGCGTATGGAAATCCATTTTTCTCGGCCATCTGCTGAAACGCGTAATGGTACGCGTAAGGGGCAAGGCAATACGCGTATGGCTTAGAGCACAACGCGTATGGCCAGCAAGGGTGCAGAATTTTGCCATTTCGCGATTCCGTTTCTTTTTAATTCCATAACTTGTGTTCCGATTATCCGTTTTGAACATTTTAGCTACCGTTGGAAAGCTATTGAGCTGTTCTTTCTTATTAAAATGGTTTTGAGATTGTTGGCCAATTTAATTATGTCGGGGATTTGGAAATGTGTCATTTTGTCGACTTTTACCGTTTTAATTGTGTGTATTGATGTGTTATCATGCAATGTGCTTTTGATATATATATCGTATAACTTGTGTGATGTTATATGATGTGAATGCATGTGATGATATGTGGTGCTGATGGTTTGTGGCCTAAGGGAAAGAAAATGCATGCAGTTGTGTTTGATTATATATGCATGATTATGGATGTGTATATGTGTGCCTTTGAATGTCATGATTCATTGTATGCCAAGCATCATGATATGCATTCTTGTGATGTCGTGTGCCCTAGTGGGTGTGAGCGACGAAATGGTTCTAGAGAGAATCCGCTATAACATAGTGAGCCTTATACCGAGAGGACCTAAAGTGATGATTATAGATGATCGTGAGCCTTATACAAAGAGGACCTAAAGCGATCGGATCGTGAGCCTTATACCAAGAGGACCTAAAGCGATCCATAAACGTCGTGAGCCTTATACCAAGAGGACCTAAAGCGACGGGGGACATCGTTTGCCCGACGGGGAGTTACACTAAGTAACAAGCGATGATTCCAATAGTTCCTGAGTGAACTAATGATGAGAATGATGGATGGAACGGTACCACATTGCATTTGCATAGAGTCGTTGTGTCGGTCTCTTTGCATTTTCATAAATCATGAATGGATTGATTTTGTGTGAAATTGTGAATGGAATTGATGAGTTGATATATATATATATATATATATATATATATATATATATATATATATATATATATATATATATATATATATGTTGGTGATAATTGTATTGTGCATGACTCATATGCCTTTGTGACGGATATATGAGATATGCATTGTGTTATTTTGTGTTTGAATTATGGTGTAAATTGTGGTGAGGACGTTTTACATGTGTATTCTTGTGTTATTATATAATTGTATGCAATTATATTATGATTGTGTTTCTCACCCTTTTGTTGTTTTGAATGCTCTATGAGGCATTGCAGATTAGATGCTGGAGGTCTTTTTGTGAAGCTTAGGTCTTCATTCTTTTGTCGGTCGGCTCTGATATGTAGCACCGGGTTGTCGGGTATATGTTCTTTTTGGATTGTATATGTATGGCTCTGTATATAACACACAAACTTTTTATGATATATATATATATATATATATATATATATATGAGATTTAAGTTGCAGATTTTCTGCTTTTATTCTGTATCTGAATTGTGGGTGTTAGGAACTGAGTTCCTCTGTTATATGCTACCTGATTGTTGCATATCTATTTGAACAAGTTTTTGTATTTTGTTTCACTATTTTGATGTGACGCCTCCGTCTATGCCGCGAATGTTTTAATTATACTCTGATTATTTGTTATCGTTTTAATTAATTGGGGGATAGATTGGGGATGTTACATTAAGTGGTATTAGATCCCAGTTCGTGTCAGTTTGTGTCAGTCCGTGTTGGTCTTTGTGTGTGGGTGAGCTGTTTGTTTAACCATAGTTACTGTTATTGGATATGAACAGAATATGGCTGGTAGGAATGATGCTGCTCTTGCTGCTGCCATGTAAGCTATGGCTCAGGCTGTGCGGGGTGCACCTAATGCTGGTGAGAATGATGAGTTCAGGAAGAACAAACCGCCTGTCTTCAAAGGGAGACATGATCCTGATGGTGCTCAGATTTGGCTTAAGGAGATTGAAAGGATCTTCCGAGTGATGGACTGTGCTGAGGAAAATAAGGTGAGACTGGGTACTCACATGTTGCAAGAGGAGGCTGATGATTGGTGGGTTAGCACGCGTCATATGTTGGAAGCTGCAGATGAAGGGGTCACTTGGGCTTTGTTTAGCACTGAGTTTTTGAGGAAGTATTTTCCCGAAGATGTAAGAGGAAAGAAAGAGATAGAGTTCTTGGAGTTGAAACAAGGTAATATGTCGGTTATTGATTACACTGCTAAGTTTGTGGAGCTTGTGCAGTTTTATCCACATTATGCTGAAGCAACTGCGGAGTTTTCCAAGTGTGTGAAGTTTGAGAATGGATTGCGTCCTGAGATCAAGCAGGCAACCGGTTATCAAAGGATTAGGAGGTTTTTTGATTTGGTGGATTGTTGTAAGATTTATGAAAAGGATAGCAAAGCTCGTTCTACTCACTATAAGAGTGTGAACGAAAGGAAAGGGAAACAACCGTTTCGCGGTGGTCCTTATGTGACACCAGCTGACAAGGGTAAGCAAAGAGGTAGTTTTGATAAAAGGCCAAGTGGGGGAGGTATGTCTAATCCTCTGAGATGTTTTAGGTGTGGTGACTTAGGACATCGTCAGTTTGAATGTAGAAAAGATATGAGGAAGTGTTCCATTTGTGGAGGTTTAGGATATGTCGCAGCTGATTGTAAGAAGAATGTAGTGAAGTGTTTCAATTGTGGTGAACCTGGTCATATTAGTACGAGGTGTTTGAAACCAAAGCAAGCTACTCAGACTACTAGTGCAGACCATCTGATCAGAGGTACTTGTTTTATTAATAGTACGCCTTTAGTTGCTATTATTGATACCGGAGCGACTCATTTGTTTATTTCGTCTGAGTGCACGAAGCGTTTGAATCTTGTGTTGTCTTGGATGGGTGGTGAGATGGTTATTGATACTCCAGCAATGGGGTCAGTAACTACTTCCTTGGTTTGTTTAAGTTGTCCTTTGACCATTTATGGTAAAGACTTTGAGATGGATTTGGTGTGTTTGGCATTGGAGGGTTTAGATGTGGTCTTGGGAATGAATTGGTTGCAGTTCAATCAGGTTCATATTGATTTTTATCATAAGCTGGTAAGATTTCCTTCTCTTGAGAAAGACGAGGAATCGAGTTTCTTATCTACCAAAGAGTTGAAGAAACTTTTGGCGGATGAAGCTCAGTTGTCCGGGTTGTTTGCATCGTTGACTGTGGATAGTCGAGTTGCGATTGATGTATTTCCAGTTGTGTGTGAATTTCTAGAGGTGTTTCCAGAGGATATTTCAGATGTGCCGCCAGAGAGATGTGGAGTTTTCTATATATCTAGTTCCTGGTACTAGACCTGTATCTATGGCACCATATCGAATGTCGGCATTTGAGTTGGTTGAGTTGAAAAAGCAGTTGAATGAATTGTTAGAGAAGAGGTTTGTGAGGCCGAGTGTATCGCCTTGGGGTGCTCCAGTTTTATTGGTGAAAAAGAAAGATGGAAGTATGCGATTGTGTATTGATTATCACCAGCTGAATAAGGTGACGATTAAGAATAAGTATCCACTTCCGAGAATTGATGATCTGATGGACCAGTTGGTAGGTGCGTGTGTGTTTAGTAAGATTGATTTAAGGCCAGGGTATCATCAGATTAAAGTGAAAGAGGAAGATATTCAGAATACGGCTTTTACGACACGATACGGTCATTACGAATATTCTGTGATGCCGTTCGGGGTTTCTAATGCGTCAGGTGTGTTTATGGAGTATATGAATCGTATTTTCCATGAGCATTTAGATCGATTTGTTGTTGTGTTTATTGACGACATCTTGATTTATTCTAAGTCCCAGGAGGAGCATACAGAACATTTGCGTGTTGTATTACAAATTTTGAAGGAAAAAAGACTTTTTGCCAAGTTGTCCAAGTGTGAGTTCTGGTTGTCAGAAGTTAGTTTTCTTGGGCATGTGATTTCAGGTAATGGTATTGCTGTGGATCCATCTAAAGTAGATGCAGTTCTATAATGGGAGGCTCCTAGATCTGTTACTGAAATTAGAAGCTTTTTGGGTTTAGCTGGATATTATCAAAGATTCATTGAAGGCTTTTCCAAGTTAGCACTTCCTTTGACCCAGATGACTTGTAAAGGTAAAGCGTTCATTTGGGATATTCAGTGTGAGGAAAGTTTTAGTGAGCTGAAGAAAAGATTGACTACAGCTCCGATTTTGATTTTACCGAATCCTACTGAACCGTTTGTGGTGTATTGTGATGCGTCTTTGATTGGTTTAGGTGGAGTGTTGATGCAAGAAGGTAAGGTTGTGGCTTATGCTTCGAGGCAATTGAGGATTCATGAGAAAAATTATCCTACTCATGATCTGGAATTAGCGGCTGTGGTTTTTGTATTGAAAATTTGGAGGCATTATCTCTATGGTGCAAGGTTCGAAGTCTTTAGTGATCATAAAAGTTTGAATTACTTGTTTGATCAGAAAGAGTTGAATATGAGGCAACGGAGATGGTTGGAATTTTTGAAGGACTACGATTTTGGCTTGAATTACCATCCTGGTAAAGCTAATGTGGTAGCCGATGCGTTAAGCCGAAAATCTTTGCATATGCCTGCTTTGATGGTTAAAGAGTGGGAACTTTTGGAAGCATTTAGAGATTTGAGTTTGGTGTGTGAATTGACGTCTGGTAGCGTGAGGCTTGGAATGTTAAAGGTTACTAATGATTTTCTGTTGACCGTTAGCGAGAAACAGAAGATGAATGTGAAATTTGTTGATTTGATGACGGTTGGAGATATAAGTGTGAATGGTGACTTTAAAGTGGATGATAAGGGTGTTTTGAGATTTCGTGGGAGAATTTGTATTCCTGATGATTCAGACTTGAAAAAGATGATTTTAGAGGAAGGACACCGGAGTAATTTGAGTATACATCCGGGAGCTAATAAGATGTATCAGGATTTGAAGAAGATCTTTTGGTGGTCTGGATTGAAGAGGGATGTGGCTCAGTTTGTTTATGCGTGTTTGATGTGTCAAAAGTCAAAGGTAGAACATCAGAAGCCTAGTGGATTGTTGCAACCGTTGGATATTCCCGAGTGGAAATGGGACATCATTTCTATGGATTTTGTGACAGGGTTGCCGAATACACAGAGGGGACATAATATCATTTGGGTGGTTGTGGATAGGCTGACTAAATTGGCGCATTTCATTCCGATTGACATCAATTTTTATTTGGAGAGGTTGGATGAGATTTATATCAGTGTGATTGTGAAGTTGCATGGTGTTCGGTTGTGTATTGTTTCAGATCGAGATCCAAGGTTTACTTCCAGATTTTGGGAAAGTTTGCAAAAGGCGTTAGGTTCCAAGTTGAGATTGAGTTCTGCTTATCATCCTCAGATGGATGGTCAGACCAAGAGAACTATTCAGTCATTGGAAGATTTGCTGAGAGCTTGTGTTCTTGAGCAAGGTGGTACTTGGGATAGTTATCTTTCGTTGGTGGAATTCACGTATAACAACAGTTTCCATTCGAGTATTGGAATGGCACCTTTTGAAGAGTTGTATGGAAGAAGATGTCGAACACCTTTGTGTTGGCATGAATTTGGTGAGAGTTCGATGGTTGGACCGGAGTTAGTCCAACAGACTACGGAAAAGGTGAAACTTATTCGTGAGAAAATGAAGGCTTCTCAGAGTAGGCAAAAGAGTTATCATGATCAAAGAAGGAAAGATCTTGAGATTCAAGAGAGCGATCATGTATTTTTTAGAGTTACACCGGTGATGGGTGTTGGTCGTGCATTGAAGTCGAAGAAGCTTACTTCTCGTTTTATTGGTCCTTACCAGATATCCACGAGAGTTGGTGCTGTGGCTTATCGGGTGACGTTGCCGCCGAGTCTTTCGAATTTGCACGATGTGTTCTATAACACCCCCAATCTATACCCCCAAATAAATAAAGCGGTAACAATTAATCAGAGTATAAGTAAAACATTCACGGCATAGGCGGAGGCGTCACATCAATTGGTAAAATAAACACAACCACCTGCTCATATAGATATGCAACAATTAGGTAGCACATAATAAAGGAACTCAGTTCCTAACACCCATTATTTAGATACAGAATAAAAGCGGAAAATCTGATAACTGAAATCTCATATATATATATATATATATATATATATATATATATATCATAAAAGTTTGTCTGTCATATACAGAATCATACATATACAATCCAAACGAAACATATACATATACACAAAATCACAAACGGTCTCCCCGACTACCCGGTGCTACATATCAGAGCCGACCGACAAAAGAATGAAGACCTAAGCTTCACAAAAAGACCTCCAGCATCTAATCTGCAATACCTCGTAGAGCATTTAAAACAGTAGAAGGGTGAGAAACACAATCATAATATAATTGCATACCATTATATAATAACACAAAAGTACACATGTAAAACGTTCTCACCACAATTCACACCATAATTCAACCACAAAACACACAAGGCATATCTCATACATCCATCACAAAAGCATGTCAATCATGCACAATACATTTATCACTAATATATATATATATATATATATATATATATATATATATATATATATATATATATATATATATATATATATATATATATATTTCAACTCATCAATTCCATTCACAATTCCACACAAAATCAATCCATTCATGATTTATGCAAATGCATAGAGACCGACACAACGACTCTATGCAATGCAATGCGGTACCATTCCATCCATCATCTCATCACTAATTCACTCAGGAACTATTGGAATCATCGCTTGTTACTTCGTGTAACTCCCCGTCGGGAAAACGATGTTCCCCGTCGCTTTAGGTCCTCTTGGTATAAGGCTCACGATTGTCTATAACCATCGCTTTAGGTCCTCTCGGTATAAGGCTCACGATGTTATAGCAGATTCCCTCTGGAATCGATTTTTCGCTCACACCCACTAGGGTACACGACATCACAAGAATGCATATCATGATGCTTGGCTTACAATGACTCATGACATTCAAATGCACACATATATGCAACCATGTGAACTATCTCAACCACAAAAATCATGCTTTGCCATCAAGCCCAAAACAATGCATTTATTTGCCATAAGGCCACAAACCATCATCACAACATTTAAACACATGCATTTACATCATACGACAGCACACAAGTCATACGATATCTATCAAAGGCATATTGCATGATAACACATCAAATACACATAGTTAAAACGGTAAAAGTCGACAAAATGACACATTTCCAAATTCCCGACATAATTAAATCGGCCAACAATCTCAAAACCACCATCATAAGAAAGAACAGTTTAATAGCTATCCAACGATACCAAGAATGTTTAAAACGGATAATCGGAACACAAGTTATGGACTTAACAAGAAAAGTAATCGCGAAAAGACACAATTCTGCACCCTCTCTGGTCCTACGCGTATTGCCCTGAGCCATACGCGTATTGCCTAGCTCACTCACCCATTCCATACACGTATTGCCCAAGGTGATACGCGTATGGGCAAAGACCAATTTTTCCCCAAAATTCCCACTAAAAAACCAATACGCGTATTGCCTTGCTTCATACGCGTATTGCCCTCATTACTTACGCGTACCATTACGCAAATGAGCAGATGGCCGAGAAAATGGAACTCCATACGCATATTGCCCTCACTCCTTCAATACCATACGCGTATTGCCTTAACCAATAAGCATATTGCCTTGAGTGATACGCGTATGGGCAGTGGGAAACCAGAATTTTTCCTGCATAATTTTCTGCTGCGAAATCAACCAAAAATCACTCCAAATCTCACCTAAACACCAGAAAATTACCAATAAAGTGCACAACAACACCTATCTAACATGTCTCAACAATTATGAACATCAAAACATGATTTCAGACACAATTTAAATCAATTTTCCAACAATTTCAACATATTATGGTTTTTACTCTATATTCAATTTCAACCCAACAATCAACAAATACATACATAAATAATCATACACAAGTATACGATAATCGAGTTTCGCACCCTTACCCGATTAATCGTGTTTTTAATAGTCGGTTGAATCGATTTCTTCTTTTCCAAGTTTCCTCTCTTTTCTCCTTTTCTTCTCTTTTCCTTCTTCCCTTTTTCTTTCCTTTCTATTTTCTCTCTTTTCTTTCTATTTTACTAACTTAAGGAAAATAAATTAAAATGACCAAAATACCCCTAAACTCAAATATCTAGCAAACGCTCCCAAAACGCGGTAAAATATAATCACGACGAAAAATAATATATTATCAAATAAAAGTCAAGAATAAAATCATATAATAATAAAAATAAGTAAATCGACTCGATTAAATAATTCTAACAAAAATCGGGGCGTTACTGGTTCCATGTTTCACAGCTTCGGAAGTATGTTCCGGATCCGCCGCATGTGATTCCGATGGATGAGGTAGAGGAAAGGGAGAACCTTACGGTTGAGGCATTACCAGTGAGGATTTTGGATCGCGACTTGAAGCAGTTAAGAGGCAAGGATATTGCGCTTGTGAAAGTAGCGTGGGGAGGCGCTGCTGAGGGCAATTTGACTTGGGAGTTGGAGAGTCGGATGCGGGAGTCGTATCCGGAGTTGTTCATCTCAGGTAATATTTTCGAGGACGAAAATCTCTAAGTTGGGGAGAGTTGTAACGCCCAGTTTTTGTTAGAGTTATTTAATCGAGTCGATTTAATTATTTTAGTTTTTATATTATTTTATTTTTGACTTTTATTTGATAATATATTATTTTTCATCGTGATTATGTTTTATCGCGTTTTGGGAGCGTTTGCGAGATATTTGAGTGTGGGGTATTTTGGTCATTTTACTTATTTTTCTTAAGTTAGTAACATAGAGAGAAAAATAGAGAGAAAGAAAAAGAGAAGACGAAAAAGAGAAAAAAGAAAAAGAATAGAAGAAAAAGAGAGAAAAACATATATTATTCTGATTACCTTAGAGTTAGGCTCAATTGGAAATAAGTATCAAGGTTTAAACACCAATCCTTTTCAACAATCATCTCCAACTATCTTGATCTTTTTGACTTGTACCTTTTGTCACGTTCTTGCATCCACAGCTGACATCACGTTGCCAATCACTATGATTATATTTCACATTTCTGGCATTGTTGGATGTGAAATACTTCTTTGGATTCTCATCCCACAGTTCTGGAATTGGTATATCATCAACGTATTCCTTCTAATGGTTACTTCATTTTGTTTCTTCAACTGCATTAGTAATAGTATCACTAAGCTCCTTCTTCTAACACATTCAAATGCTGCTATTGTTGATCACCCTCCAAATTCGGAACCATCTCAGGTGTAAGATTTGTAACCTGTTATGCAAACATTCACCTGAATCCATTTGGTTGATAGTGTTTTACATTTCTGTTTCTTCTTAATAGAGCAAGCCCTATGTTTCAATATATTGACCATTGTCTTCTTTTTAATGCTGCATGCTTATGTTTACTGTTTCTTATTATAGAATTTGAATGTGAGCCTAACTCAATAAAAAATGCTACCTACTTAATGATTGTCTAGGCCATATCACATTACATGTTTCAAAGCCATTTGCCTAAACTAGGTTGTCATGAGTGTTCAATTAAGCCGTTTTTTATAAACTTATCATTTCTCTAAACATGTACCATGCATTTGATGTATTAAACAATTTGGTTCTCCAATTAATGAAATTCTTATGTTTCACTCTCCATCACATTACATATTATGGAATGGATTGACCAATCCAAAGTTATGATTGAGATTTGGATGACTTATGTTAAAAAAATGTACTTAAATTATAAGACAATTCCACTAATTTACAACCTTTTACAAAACATCTAACAGCACAATCACATTGAGAACAAAGTTTCATAATTAGACTTATCTTTCCTATCTCAAAGTCAAACAAAGACCCGATATATTGAGACAACTTTTTATAAAAATCATGTATAAAATAATTGTGCAAGGATGGATCAAATATATCGATTTAATTTGATGATCTTTTATTTATATTTGAGATTGGGATAGATGAAATCGTATTTGACCAGAAATAAGATGTTACACATGGTTGAAACAATGTGTGAGACATGATGATCTCATTTAAGAGATAAATAAGTAAACAAATAATTATAGAACACAAAATTATTAAAATTGTTAACCTAGTTCGGTGCAATTATCACCTACGTCTGAAAGACAGCAATCAAATGAAAATAAATTCACTAATTAGAAGTATTCATTAGTACACTACGGTCTTAGATGAACTCTCTTAGTTTGAAGGTATTTTTTAATACTACTATTGAATTTCAACTCAGACTCCCGTAAAATCTGAGATCTCTTCACTTCCGCTAAAACTTTCCCTAATGTTCATAAGAATCAATATGAACGTGACAAACTTCACAAATACAAACCAAAATTCTATCTCTCTTAAGCAGTGATCACTACTACTGCGTTGATATGTTGAATAGTTTGTGTTGTCTTCATCTATGTCCCTAAATATGTGAACAAGAAAGGTTATATTTGTACTAAGAATTAGCTCCAAAGTTGCAAACAACACCAACTTTCAAGTTATTATATTTTATGAATGTCCTCCATTTCCATGAGTTCAAATTTTACTCTTAACGTGGACATCCTGATTGAGTACCTCACAAACCAAACTAATCCATTATCCAACACCAAAAACTTGCGCGAGGTTATATGTTTAGAATGATGTTGTTGTTGCACTTGCAGTTGGAACAATGGGTACACTTTTTGGATGGGTAACCATGGATTTACTGAAGATGAAAAATATTGAAGTCCCACATTGATTTGTTTATCAAATATAATTAGTGTTTATATAGTTCTTTCCTGCATATCTCATTGTCATCTTGGGTATTGAGCTCATGCTGAAATAAAATGGGCTTTGAGCCCAAAAATTCATTTTAGAACTTTAATTAATTAATTTTCAAAAGATTTGATTAAAATTATTATTTTATTTTTTAAAAATATTAATTAATCAATTATCCTAGTTATCAATGTCACGTCTGTAAGCTGGAAGAGACTAATAAATCCCAAGGAAAGTAAAAATAAGGGAGCAAAAAGGTAAGTTTTGAAGGGCGATAATTTTAATTTGAGTCCCTCATGCAAGACTTTAAATTGAGTCCCTTAGGCGAGACTTTAATTTGATTCCCTCATAAGAGACTTTAAATTAGGTCCTTTAGGCGAGACTTTATGTTGAGTCCCTCATGAGATGCTTTAAGTTGAGACCCTTTGGAGAGACTTTAAGTTGAGTACCTCAGAAGAGACTATAAGTTGAGCCCCCAGTCAAGACTTTAAGTTGATTCACTTAGGCGAGACTTTACATTGAGTCCCTCAAGTCAGACTTTTAAGTTGAGCCCCTCAATTGAGACTTTAACTTGAGTCCCTCAAGCAAGACTTTAAGTTGATTCCTCAGGCGAGACTTTAAGTTGAGTCCTTAGGAGAGACTTTAAGTTAAGTCCCACATTAGAGATTTTAATTTAAGTCCCTTAGGAGAGACTGTAAGTTGAATCTCTCAGGTGAGACTTTAAGTTAGGTTCCTCAAAGGGTGATTCTCTCAGATGATTTATAGTTCACCTAACTAGGGTTGAGGAACTTTTGATAATGGTCAAGGTTCCAAGGGGGAATGAGTATTCATGATCATGATACTCACATAGAGTTAAAGAACTCTCTAAGTCTAAGTTGTAAGGCAAATTGGCTCGACAAGATATCGCATCTTGTGACTACATATCCTGATTAGGAATGAGGAATTAGAGCATCCGTAGTTTGCCTCACTAGGAGTGAGGAACTCTTGATAATGATCAAGGTTTCATGGGGGAAGAGTAAGTGTTCATCATTATGACACTTACATGGAGTGCGGCGACTCTAATCCTAAGGCTAGGATAAAGGGAATGGTAAACTAGTCTCGATCGCATGACGACATGAGATAGGGGAAGTTAGTTGTTAGTGGTTAGAGGGCTCGACAAGATATCGCATCTTGTGCCTACGTATCCTGATTAGGACTAAGGAATCAGAGCCTCCGTAGTTCGCCTAACTAGGGACGAGGAACTCTTGATAATGATCAAGGTTCCAAAGGGAAATGAGTACTCATAATCATGATACTCACATAGAGTTACAGAACTCTCTAAGTCTAAATTAGAAGACTAACCTAAAGCTGACTTTAAACAAAGTCAAAAGGGGAAATGAGTACACATCAATAATGGTACACACATGGAGTTCAAAAAATCCAAACCTAACTCTAAGTTGTAAAACAAAATGGCTCTAATTAGGCTAAGAAAGAAGAGTAAGTATCTATAATGATAGTGCTCACATAGGGTTAACAAACCCTAACCTAAAAATAGGTCAAAGAGGGAGAAAGGCTCTAATGAGGTGAAGGGTGATGATCCTAAAGAGGTCAAGGAAAAGAGGAGGGAAAAGTCCAAACTTAAACTTAGAAGATGGCTTAAAAGTCAACAATGTAACCTTCCTTTGGAAAGAAACAAACAGGCAAAACATAACAGTTCCAAAAGCCGCAAGGGAGTAGGCATCACAAATTGGGATTTAGTCACAACCAAAAGTAATCAAGAATTAAATTTAAGGTCGGACATCAAAAAATAACCACAATGGAATCGAGGACCGTCAAATTTAACCAAATTCTAATTAAATCAAAAAAATCTAATTAAAAGCTAATTTACTAAATAAATTAAACTTAATTAAAAAAAAGCCTAGTTAAATCTAAACTTATTAGTTAAATCCCAACACTTACAACATGCCTATGGGAATGGGTACGGGTAAAGGTAACTTGCCTCCAAAACACTCACAAAAGAAAACTCTACAAATGCACTTGACCGCCGCAGATCCTAAACAACATCACAAACCCCAAATTCATCTTGAAATGATCTTGATTGGACAGTGACTCGATGAATCCTCATACCAACAGTGAAAACCCTAACCACCCAATCAGTACTTGCACACACATTGAACCTGCTAGCCTCGGGTGAAACTCAACTGAACGACACCTTCCAATCTTAAACACAAAGGGTGAGAAACCCTAATCCTCTAGAATCCTGATTCATTATCTTTCCAGTCAACCCACTAATGAAACCTTAACCAACGACATCCTTGTGACAATTCAAAGAAAATGAAATCGTGCCTTGATAAACTTCTGATAAGAACTTCATATGACAAATGAACACCCAACACCTCCGCCTCAAACTTGAGTACAAAAGCCGAAAGAAACAACCTCTGAACAATGGAGATCTAATTCAACAGAAAACCCCCGAACCCATGGCTTAAAAGCCTAGATAGTGGATGACCTATCAAAACCCTAATTCAGCGAACCTTGAAGTCTCTTGAAGCAAACCCTGATTCACAAGTGAAACAAAACAAAACAAAACAAAGGCTGATAAATTGGTTAGTTATGCAATATAATTGACCTAGAATGATATGCAAAAGATCAAAGAATCTAAGTGTAAAATTTGGGGTATGACACCCTATAATGTGATATGCCCTGTCTGCCATATTAGCTTATTGAGCCCGCTTGCGGGTTATCTCACATTGGTGCCTAGTCATGATAAAAATTAAGATAAGAATTTATTTATACAGCTTGTCATTGATACAACGAGTCGTCAAACGCCTTTGGTACCTATACTTGCCTCAGCGCAATTTGTCTCATCACATATTGTGTTGCTGATACTTCACCCTTAGGTGTTGGATATTAGGATTTTCCCCCTATTCTCCGTGATTTCCCTCATTGCTATTGTCATCACCGTAGATGACAACTGTTGAACTTTAGGCATGTGTTAGATTTACCGGGCCCCACAGTGATCTCCAATCGTACTTGCTAAAAGTACAATACGTGACAAATCCTAGTAATCAAGAGTTGTTAGAGGCTTTAAGTTTTGTGGTTGGACTGATAGCTAGCTCACGTAGAAGGTGAAAAGCTTTGTATGTGCAATTTTCTCTATAAGAATCTGATTGTCCCTTTTTTTCAGCTCTAAGGTTGAGCAATTTATAGGGGCCTCTTGGGCCTGGGCTAAATAAAGTTGTCTCAACTCCATTACCAGAAATGTGGGGGAGGAAGAAGTCATTCTCCCATGAATCGTGGAGAGGTGGTTATGCTTCCTTGACTGATTCTGAGTTAATTATTATTGGAGCACATCATTCCTACAATTAAGGAATGATGGATAATGAGTGTTGGTTCAGATGTCCCAACTCCCAGTGGGCGACTTATCATCCTAGTTCATGAAGCCTTTGTAACACCCCGATTTTTAATTAAATATTTTATTTAATTATTGGAGTGATTATATGTGTGTTTATTTGATTTATTTAAAATATTTGTGTTATTTTGGGTGTAGGGGTATTTTAGTAATTTAATAATTACTAGGAATATAGATTTTGAGAGTGAAGAAATAAAATAGAATTTTATTTAAATTATTAGAGATAATTAGATAATTTTAATTATTTAGTGATAATGTGAGAAAATAGAATTATTAGGAAATAATTCACATTTTTTTAGGATTTTTATTAAATATTTATTTAATTAAAATATTTATTTAATTAAAATAATATAAATATAGAATTTGTGAGTTTGAAGCTATCTTTTTGAAAGCATCAATGGCTTCTCTATAAAGATTTTCAAAAGCTTTTTGTAACTCGAAATAAGACAATTCATTAACATGTTCATATTTATAGTGACTTACATTCTTTTTCTTCTTTCCATGATAGTAAGCCGAGAGACAAACATTTGTCGATTCTTCCTCATCACTTGAACTTTCATGACTTGAGGAATCACTATTGCTTTCCCAAGTAATATAGGCTTTTCTAGACTTGCTAGATTTCTTGTGATGACCTTTCCCTTTGTCTTTCTCTAACAATGGACACTCCGACTTGTAATGTCCGACTTTGCCACAATTATAACATGAACATCTTGATCTACCTCTCTTATTATCATCTTCCTATGATAAGTTTGTTTGTCTTCTGAATTTGATGAGATTTTTGTCAGAGCATTCTACACCATTTATTTTGATGTACTTGTTTAATATTTTCACAAAGAGTCCCATATCTTCTTCATCTGAATTCTCTTCATCTCTTGTTTCACAATCACCTTACTCATTAGTTGAGGACTTTGAACTCGAAGCCTTTAGAGCAATAAACTTATTTTCTTCCTCCTTGTCTTTACCTTTCTCCTAATTCATAGTGTTGTTATGCTTTTTCTCATGTTTTTTCAAGCAAGTGAGTTCTTGCTCATGTTTTTCTATCTTGCCAAATAAAGTTGTGAGATCAAGTGTTTTAAAATCATTCACTTCTTTGATCGTGGTGACCTTGGGTCTCCATTCCCTATTAAGACACCTCAAAACTTTATTAGTATCTATATCATTGGAGATAGGATTATCTAGATCCTTAAAAAGATTATTAAGATGTATGAACCTCTTTTGCATTACGGAAATGGTTTCACCATGCTTCATTCGAAATAGTTCAAACTCTTGATTTAAGGTATTGATCCTAGCTTGTTTGACCTCATTAGTTCCCTCATGGGCAACTTCTAATGCGTCCCACATAGCTTTGGCGATATCACATTGAGAGACACAATAATATTCATCAACACCAAGTGTGGATGTGAGAATATTTTATGCCTTACAATCATGTGACCACAATTTCTAATCATTATCATCCAATTGTGCTTCAAGTTTTGGTATGATGACACTTTCACCATTGGTCATTGTAATTTGGTTAATACCATTGATGATGGCGTCCCATACACCTTTATTAACAGAGTTGATATGGATACACATACAAGCTTTCCAATAGCCATAGTTTTCACTGGTGAATATTGACGCTCTATTGTACGTCCTTTTAGGTTCGTTAGCCATTTTTTTAATAAGAAAGTATTGAAGCATAAAATTAACCGGAGCTCGTGATACCACTTGTTAGACGAAGGGGAATTATCTAGACGGGTGAATAGATCCTTAAAAAAATTGAATCACAAAAATTGTTTTCAAAAGCAATGGCTAGCAGAAGTAACTTGGATCGATTTGTCTAAACCGAACTGCTATCGAAAAGCTCGGATATGCGTAAATGAAAAGCAGTCTAAGATAATGATAAACAACTTAATAAATATACTTTAATCACAATCACTATAAAACTACTCAACAAGCAATTTTATTTCCATTGATAAATGACACAAAAAGACTATTGAGAAAAATTATCGAACACCTAGTGTGCACTCGATTATGTTTGGAATTTAATATATTTTTGTTGATCTTAAAATCCAACCACAATCAAAATGATTGTGATCAATTCAACAAAACATTTTTCAAATGGTTTTCAAAAAAATCTACCAAACGAATTAATCCCACAAATAATGAACACGACGATTTGCAAACGAAATGTAAGAGAGAGAGAGAGAGGGAGGGAGTATACAAGGATTTTTTTAGGCAGTTCCCCAATCGACCTCTCTATGGGTACGTCTGCCCTCAATGCCAATTTGATTCATCGAATTGAGATCATGAAATTAACCTTACTTTGCAAAAGTAGTTTACAAGAGAAATGTAGCAATACAACCCTACAAACCCCAAGTTTGATGTTGATCCTATCAATTTCTCTTCCCTTGATCTAAGCTTTATCAAGTCACCCAACAATACCAATTTAATTCATCGTCTCACGCTACTCCTTTGTAAGAACATAAACCCTTCAAAGCCTTCACTCGATCAAATCCAAATTGCGAGTTTTTGTAACCCAAGATTTACCCAGATGATCCACCGTCTCACGCTACTACTTTGTAAGAACCGCAACCCTTTAAAACCTTCACTCGATGGAATCCAAACTTGTGTAATCATGTCCAAACCCTTCAAAGACAGACTTTGATCTTGAAGGAAAACCCCACCTTGGTTTACTGATTTGAAACCCCCCTAAGATCTTAACCCAATTTATTACACCACAAGCTAAGTTGGACGTTATTAACTTGATTCTATATGGCACCCAAACAATGAATGATTATGTGTACTTTGTTTGTGTGTATGCTTAAAACCAAGGTTGAAGATGAAAAAGACTCATAGTATGTTCCAGGTTTCATTTATGATTTTACCTAAATCATTGAAAATAAATGATGCATGTAACAAGTATATATATGTGAGCAAGTATGAAGCAAAAGGAATAGAAAACATATAAAATTTTCAAGATTTTTAATGCATAGGTAGACATATGCAAGTTACGCGCTGACCTATGAAGGTCATGTGTCGACCTGTAGAGGCGGCACATCTAATAGAACCTACATGCATTAAAACTGCAGCACATGTGTTGACCTATAAAAGAAAATTTTATTCTATGTGTCGGCCTATAATTATATGTGTCGACCTGTAGAAGAGTTTTATTTCTATGTGTCGACCTACGACGCTTATGTGTCAACTTGTAAACAATTTTTCACATATTTTTATGCACAAAATCATTTCTTGATGCGTGAACCTTTTCTAATCCTTTTCCAACATGTCGTAAGGCTCCCTAGTGCTAAAATGCACAACTAGACTCAGATGATATCGTCCAATGTACATAAACGCTAAAGATCCTATATTTGACATCATAAAAAACACATATAACGGAAAGTTGCACTCACATCAACAAGAATGCCTCTCACTCTATGAGGTTTTCTATTGATTTTTTTTTTCTGATCATGAGTGAAAAACTTCCTATCAGCAACCATCCTAACACCACTACTTAAAAGCCAATGCCATATTCAAGGATGTCCCATAACTCATCATCCAACCCAATGATATGAGTGCACATCTTGCTATTCCACCATTCAAATTCAGTGGAATTACCATTGAATGTTGGTGGTCTAGAAATATAACCAAATGTACTTTGATTGTTGTTGTTGCTGCCACGAGGAGTTTCTTTTTCAAGACTAGTTACACGGGAACCACTAGCCATGAGGAAAGAAGTGAAATTCTTCTCAGGATATTTTATGTACCGCTATTAAGTGTTAATGCACAGACCGTGCTCTGATGTCAACTGACAGTGAGAAAAATACACAAGAAAAGGGGGTTGAATTATGCGCTTTATAAATCGTCATGCTTCTGAACTCAGAGGTTCAGAGTCTGAACTATGTTTAGAGTTTGTTGACAAAATATATATAATAGTAGCGAAAAATAAAGTTCAGAAGTAAATGCAATCAACACATAAAAGTTATCCTCGTTCCTCTCCTCAAACGAGAGTACTTTAGTGCCATTGCCTCAACAAGAGCTTTTCACTATAACCAATAACATTACAAATTCTTAAGCCACTGCTCAATACTTTCTGCTCAATCAACTTTGAAAGAGACTTCCATGCTTAAGCCACTACTTAGACTTCCTACTTAAACCTTCTAGTTAAAGACTTCCTCGCTCAATCTACCTAGAATGAGACTTCCTGCTTAAACACTCGGTTCAAGACTTCCTTGCTCAAGCATGCAGACAAGAGACTTATTCTACTTTAAATAAACTGTTTAGTAGAGAAGTTAACTACTATACTTTGATACATAATAAGAATTATAACAATTTTGAAACAATCACAAAGGTTTTCAACCTTTCTAAGATTTCTAAGATATATCTTAGATTATAAATCTTAAGATCTTATGCAATAACAGTTAAAATAACAACTAAGAGTTATGCTAAGATTTTTTTATATGTTGTGATGTATAAACTTCCTTTGACTCTTCGGCCTCCTTTTATAGAGATAGAAAAAGAAGTCATTCTCCCATGAATCGTGTAGAGGTGGTTTATGCTTCCTTGACTGATTCTGAGTTAATTATTATTGGAGCACATCATTCCTACAATTAAGGAATGATGGATAATGAGTGTTGGTTAAGATGTCCCAACTCCCAGTGAGCGACTTATCATCCTAGTTCATGAAGCCTTTGTAACACCCCGATTTTTAAATTAAATACTTTATTTAATTATTGGAGTGATTATATGTGTGTTTATTTGATTTATTTAAAATATTTGTGTTATTTGGGGTGTAGGGGTATTTTAGTAATTTAATAATTACTAGGAATATAGATTTTGAGAGTGAAGAAATAAAATAGGATTTTATTTAAATAGAGATAATTAGATAATTTTAATTATTTAGTGATAATGTGAGAAAATAGAATTATTAGGAAATAATTCACATTTTTTGAGGATTTTTATTAAATATTTATTTAATTAAAATATTTATTTAATTAAAATAATATAAATATAGAAATTGTGAGTTTGAAGCTATCTTTTTGAAAGCATCTATGGCTTCTCTATGAAGATTTTCAAAAGCTTTTTGTAACTCGAAATAAGACAATTCATTAACATGTTCATATTTATAGTGACTTACATTCTTTTTCTTCTTTCCATGATAGTAAGCCGAGAGACAAACATTTGCCGATTCTTCCTCATCACTTGAACTTTCATGACTTGAGGAATCACTATTGCTTTCCCAAGTAATATAGGCTTTTCTAGACTTGCTAGATTTCCTGTGATGACCTTTCCCTTTGTCTTTCTCTAACAATGGACACTCCGATTTGTAATGTCCGACTTTGCCACAATTATAACATGAACGTCTTGATCTACCTCTCTTATTATCATCTTCCTATGATAAGTTTGTTTGTCTTCTGAATTTGATGAGATTTTTGTCAGAGCATTCTACACCATTTATTTTGATGTACTTGTTTAATATTTTCACAAAGAGTCCCATATCTTCTTCATCTGAATTCTCTTCATCTCTTGTTTCACAATCACCTTACTCATTAGTTGAGGACTTTGAACTCGAAGCCTTTAGAGCAATAAACTTATTTTCTTCCTCCTTGTCTTTACCTTTCTCCTAATTCATCGTCTTGTCATGCTTTTTCTCATGTTTTTTTCAAGCAAGTGAGTTCTTGCTCATGTTTTTCTATCTTGCCAAATAAAGTTGTGAGATCAAGTGTTTTAAAATCATTCACTTCTTTGATCGTGGTGACCTTGGGTCTCCATTCCCTATTAAGACACCTCAAAACTTTATTAGTATCTATATCATTGGAGATAGGATTATCTAGATCCTTAAAAAGATTATTAAGATGTATGAACCTCTTTTGCATTACGGAAATGGTTTCACCATGCTTCATTCGAAATAGTTCAAACTCTTGATTTAAGGTATTGATCCTAGCTTGTTTGACCTCATTAGTTCCCTCATGGGCAACTTCTAATGCGTCCCACATAGCTTTGGCGATATCACATTGAGAGACACAATAATATTCATCAACACCAAGTGCGGATGTGAGAATATTTTATGCCTTACAATCATGTGACCACAATTTCTAATCATTATCATCCAATTGTGCTTCAAGTTTTGGTATGATGACACTTTCACCATTGGTCATTGTAATTTGGTTAAGACCATTGATGATGGTGTCCCATACACCTTTATTAACGGAGTTGATATGGATACACATACAAGCTTTCCAATAGCCATAGTTTTCACTGGTGAATATTGACGCTCTATTGTACGTCCTTTTGGGTTCGTTAGCCATTTTTTAATAAGAAAGTATTGAAGCATAAAATTAACCGGAGCTCGTGATACCACTTGTTAGACGAAGGGGAATTATCTAGACGGGTGAATAAATCCTTAAAAAAATTGAATCACAAAAATTGTTTTCAAAAGCAATGGCTAGCAGAAGTAACTTGGATCAATTTGTCTAAACCGAACTGCTATCGAAAAGCTCGGATATGCGTAAATGAAAAGCAGTCTAAGATAATGATAAACAACTTAATAAATATACTTTAATCACAATCACTATAAAACTACTCAACAAGCAATTTTATTTCCACTGATAAATGACACAAAAAGACTAGTGAGAAAAATTATCGAACACCTAGTGTGCACTCGATTATGTTTGGAATTTAATATATTTTTGTTGATCTTAAAATCCAACCACAATCAAAATGATTGTGATCAATTCAACAAAACATTTTTCAAATGGTTTTCAAAAGAATCTACCAAACGATTTAATCACATAAATAATGAACACGACGATTTGCAAACGAAATGTAAGAGAGAGAGAGAGAGAGAGAGAGAGAGAGAGAGAGAGAGAAAAAGAGAGAGAGTGAGAGGGAGTATACAAGGATTTTTTTAGGCAGTTCCCCAATCGACCTCTCTATGGGTACGTCTGCCCTCAATTCCAATTTGATTCATCGAATTGAGATCATGAAATTAACCTTACTTTGCCAAAGTAGTTTACAAGAGAAATGTAGCAATACAACCCTACAAACCCCAAGTTTGATGTTGATCCTATCAATTTCTCTTCCCTTGATCTGAGCTTGATCAAGTCACCCAACAATGCCAATTTAATTCATCGTCTCACGCTACTCCTTTGCAAGAACATAAACCCTTCAAAGCCTTCACTCGATCAAATCCAAATTGTGAGTTTTTGTAACCCAAGATTTACCCAGATGATCCACCGTCTCACGCTACTCCTTTGCAAGAACCGCAACCCTTTAAAACCTTCACTCGATGAAATCCAAACTTGTGTAATCTTGTCCAAACCCTTCAAAGACACACTTTGATCTTGAAGGAAAACCCCACCTTCGTTTTCTGATTTGAAACCCCCCTAAGATCTTAACCCAATTTATTACACCACAAGCTAAGTTGGACGTTATTAACTTGATTCTAGATGGCACCCAAACAATGAATGATTATGTGTACTTTGTTTGTGTGTATGCATAAAACCAAGGTTGAAGATGAAGAAGACTCATAGTATGTTCCAGGTTTCATTTATGATTTTACCTAAATCATTGGAAAGAAATGATGCATGTAACAAGTATATATATGTGAGCAAGTATGAAGCAAAAGGAATGGAAAACAAAGAAATTTTTCAAGATTTTTAATGCATAGGTAGACATATGCAAGTCATGTGCTGACCTATGAAGGTCATGTGTCGACCTGTAGAGGCGACACATCTAATAGAACCTACATGCATTAAAATTGCAGCACATGTGTCGACCTATAAAAGAGAATTTTCTTCTATGTGCCAGCCTATAATTGCATGTGTTGACCTGTAGAAGAGTTTTATTTCTATGTGTCGACCTACGATGCTTATGTGTCGACCTGTAAACAATTTTTCACATATTTTTATGCACAAAATCATTTCTTGATGCATGAACCTTTTCAAATCCTTTTCCAACATGTTGTAAGGCCCCCTAGTGCTAAAATGCACAACTAGACTCAGATTATATCGTCCAATGTACATAAACGCTAAAGATTCTATTTTTGACATCATACAAAACACATATAACGGAAAATTGCACTCACATCAACAAGAATGCCTCTCACTCTATGAGGTTTTCTATTGATTTTTTTTTTCTGATCATGAGTGAAAAACTTCCTATCAGCATCCTAACACCACTACTTGAAAGCCAATGCCATACAAGGATGTCCCATAACTCATCATCCAACCCAATGATATGAGTGCACATTTTGCTATTCCACCATTCAAATTCAGTGGAATTACCATTGAATGTGGGTGGTCTAGCAATATAACCAAATGTACTTTGATTGTTGTTGTTGCTGCCACGAGGAGTTTCTTATTCAAGACTAGTTACACGGGAACCACTAGCCATGAGGAAAGAAGTGAAATTCTTCTCAGGATATTTTATGTACCGCTATTAAGTGTTAATGCACAGACCGTGCTCTGATGTCAACTGACAATGAGAAAAATACACAAGAAAAGGGGGTTGAATTATGCGCTTTATAAATCGTCCTCCTTCTGAACTCTGAGGTTCAGAGTCTGAACTATGTTTAGAGTTTGTTGACAAAATATATATAATAGTAGCGAAAAATAAAGTTCAGATGTAAATGCAATCAACACATAAAAGCTATCCTGGTTCCTCTCTTCAAATGAGAGTACTCCAGTGCCCTTGCCTCAACAAGAGCTTTTCACTATAACCAATAAGATTACAAATTCTTAAGCCACTGCTCAATCAACTTTGAAAGAGACTTCCATGCTTAAGCCACTACTTAGACTTCCTACTTAAACCCTCTAGTTCAAGACTTCCTCGCTCAATCTACCTAGAATGAGACTTCCTGCCTAAACACTCAGTTCAAGACTTCCTTGCTCAAGCACGCAGACAAGAGAATTATTCTACTTTAAATAAACTGTTTAGAAGAGAAGTTAACTACTATACTTTGATACATAATAAGAATTATAACAATTTTGAAACAATCACAAAGGTTTTCAACCTTTCTAAGATTTCTAAGATATATCTAAGATTAGAAATCTTAAGATCATATGCAATAACAATTAAAATAACAACTAAGAGTTATGCTAAGATTTTTGTATATGTTGTGATGTTATAAACTTCCTTTGAGTCTTCAGCCTCCTTTTATAGAGATAGAAAAAGAGTCACTGGAGGTTTGACCAACAACAACCTTAATGAAGAAGTGTATCAAAAGGGACATTGGAAACTTGCATCGGGTCAAAAAGGGTAATTGATATATATATGATTTGAAGTATCTTAGTTTGTTATTGTACTGTTCTGTTTATGATTTGATGTAAATATCAAGTTCCAATCATATGGGTTCATAGGAGTATCGGTTGGCCTTCAACCACTAATTCATGTTTACTGCAAGAGATAAAAATGTACTTCCTTGGAGAAACTAATCTTTCTTTATTATATCTAGCCACCTCCATTCCACGAAAGAGATCTCTTTTTACAGGAGGGTGCATAATGTCAACTCCTCAAATTGAGGAGTGATATTAACATAGAATAAAAACCGACATCAATAGCAGAGACTGAGAATTTTCTGACAAATATTTTTCATATCAACTTTTTTATGCTTTATTTCGATGTACTTACAAAATTTGTGAGAGGAATGGTCAGTGGTAAATTGATATTTACTTTTGTTACTGTTACTCATATAAATGGTATTTCTGTATTTTATTTCTTTTCCCTCAGGATGGTGATCATGATGATGATGATGAACAAGACGAGGACGGTCCTCGGGAAGCAAATCCAGAAGGGAGAGTAGAAAAGTACATTGGGGTGAAAGTGAAGGCAAGTATTTTTTATTTTTCTTCTCTAGTTATATGTAATGTTTGTACTACAAGGTATGTGGTTTTTGTTTTTCAATGTTAAAGAGCCAGAAAATGGCAGTGTGTAGAATATTAATATTCATGTTTGGAGATATATTTTCAATTCTCGTCTTCTAGTTGGCATTTAGAGAATTTACATTCAGTTTGTAGCACAACCTAATAAAAGCAAAATTTGATAGCATTTTACAAAAAATGAGTCTTGTTTCATGAGACTTTGTTGATTGTAAAGCCCTCACTTGTGTTATCACTTTGTAGGAAACATGCTCTTCCCGACAAAGTAAAGCTACACAGGGCTTGAATGGAGAAATACTTGTAGAAATGGTATTAGACATGATATATGTATGGTAAGATATTAGGTGTCATTTGATCCATGTCATTGGTAAAAGGCATTGGTTATTGGTAATTTTTTACTGTTATATGGACTTCTTATAATATTAAAACTTTGTTAATGGATGTGATATTCTGAGTTACATCTAAACTTTCTTTTATACTGTTGTTCCTTCGGAGATCCTTGACTTCCATAGATATGATCCGACGCCTAGAAGACATAGCAAACACTCAATTTATCACAATAAATTTCTGCCCAGAGCTAGTTAAGGTTGCAGACAAGATATATGGAGTGACACATAAAAACAGGATCAGCCATGTTAATGTTATATCCGAGAGTGATGCTTTTAAATTCATCAATCAGGATCAGCCACAAAAATGTTTATGACTTTGATGAATTCTCCCTGCTCTTATTTGGGGCCAGGCAAAACCAAATAACTTGTATTCTTCATGTGTTAGACAAACTGGAAAAAAGATAAACGAAATTGGTTTAAACTTATTCTTTCCATTTTTTAAACTTAACATTAACCATTTTAGTCCTATAAAAATTTATGTTCAAGGCCTGTTTATGAAATGTTATTATTTAATTGTAAAGAAAAGTTATTATTTGGTTTATATTTTTATTTTGTTTGCACTTTAATAAAATGTCATTTTTTCACTTTATTTTTTATTTTCAAAGTTATGCACAGTAAGCATTTTTTGGACAAGTTGAAATCATTTATGAATATATAGACTTATTTATTATGCACAGTACGCGGTTTTATCTAAGTCGATTGTATCTTCGTTTTTGACGTTGATACCGAAGTGCACTAGTCCTTTGGCGTTGGATGAGTTTAGACCTATTTGTCTTGTTGGATGCTTGTACAAGGTTCTCTTGAAGCTCTTAGCGTCTAGACTCAAAAGGGTGTTGCATTCTTTAATTTCTCCCTCTCAAAGTGTCTTCGTTCCGGGTAGGCAATTACTAGACGGAGTAGTGGTGGCAAATGAGTTGGTGGATTATTCTAGCAAGGAAAAGAAGAGGTGTACTCTTTTCAAAGTGGATTTTGAGAAAGCCTACGATAAGGTTAGTTGGGATTTTGTTAGATACGTGATGAGGAGGATGGGTTTTGGCGAGCTTTGGATGAAATGGATGGAGGCTACAATCTTTTCTAGCAAAATGTCCGTTTTGGTAAATGGGAGTCCGACTAAGGAATTTGTGGTGGAGAGGGGTTTGAGACAAGGAGACCCGTTATCACCGTTTTTATTTGTGATGGTGGCCGAGGGTCTTTCGGGTTTGGTTAAGAAGTCGTTTGCTCTCGGGGATTTCGCGGGTTTGGAGGTGAATGGTAAATGTGCCATTGACATTCTTCAATTCGCGGATGATACGTTATTAGTAGGTGATGGTAGTTGGAGACATTTGTGGGCTATCAAGACGGTCCTTCGTGGTTTCGAGTTAACTTCGGGGTTAAGCATTAACTTCCATAAGAGCATGTTGATTGGTATAAACGTGCCTAGTGGTTTCTTAGAAGCGGGAGCTTTGTTTCTTGGTTGTAGGACGGAGGAGAAACAATTTTCTTTTCTCGGCATTCCTATCGGCTCTAATCCTAGGAGGATTTCTTCGTGGGAGCTTTTGTTGAAAAAGTTTGAGAAGAGGTTGTTTTCGTGGAATGGTTGATTTTTGAGTTTTGCCGGAAGGATTACTCTCCTTAAGTCGGTTCTCAATAGTCTTTCAATTTTTTATCTTTCCTTCTTCTTGGCTCCGGCGAAAATCCGTAACGAGATAACCAAAATCCAAGCTAGATTCCTTTAGGGAGATTTGAAGGAGAAGAGGAAAATACATTGGATAGGATGGGATCACCTTTGCTTACCTTATGAGAAGGGTGGGATCAATTTGATGAGGATCCGGGAGTTAAATTTGGCACTTTTATCTAAATGGAGGTGGAGAATTCTTGAGGGATCGAGTTATATGTGGTACAAGATTCTTCAAGCGCGTTATGGGGATATTAAGTTGAAGATGTATAATTCTGGTGATGATGTGCCGCGTAGGAGTTCGGATTCTACTTGGTGGAACGATATCCTAAATCTCTCCAAAATCCAAGTAGAGGATGTTTTTACTAACAATTGTTTTTTTCAGGTTGGCAACGGTTTCTCAACACATTTCTGGCGTGCTAAGTGGTTAGGCAGTGAGTGTTTCAAGGATAAGTATCCTCTGGTTTTTTCCAAGTTTGTCCCGAAGGAGGTTTCAGTGGCAGCTTTAGGAGGATGGGTTAATGGAGATTGGGAGTGGGGGAATCTGGGTGTGGCAGTCGCTGTCGATTCTTTTGCTGGGGAGGCTGCTGTCACATCTAATGTGGTTAATAATGTGGTTACTAATGTTGTTACGTTTGAGGATGGTTTGGTGCAAGGAGCAGGTGCTTTGGGGGCGGTTTCTGGTGTGATCCCAGGTGCTGTCTATGACGAGGTTGTGATGACAGCAGGCTGGAGAAGGGGGCAGGGAGTTAGGGGTAGGCATGTCAACGAGGCGGGTCGGGGGCGGGTTTAGCTAGCCCCGCACCCGTACCCGCCTTCCTGTTATAGACCCGCCCCCGCCCCCACACCCAGTCGGGGGTGAAAATTTACCACCCAGACCCGCCCCCAATAGAAACGGGTTTGCCTGCACCCGCACCAGCCCCCACCCGCAAAAGAAATATTTTTTTAAATAGTAATAAAAATTAACAATTTTATTAAAAACTTAATTATTTTAATAATAAACTTGTTTCTAAAGATGTGAGTTTGAGTGAATGGTGAGAAATGACTAATGAGGATTTTTAATTACTTATTCAAAAGTGAATACATGTGATATAAAATAATTTAAATATGGGTATTAAAGTAAATATTATAAGACCGGGCGGGGGCGGGTGCAGGCGGGTAGTAGCATCCCCCCACCCCCGCACCCGCACCCGCAATTACAAACTAGGTTTTACCCGCACCCGCACCCGCACTTAATTAAATCGAATTTTCCCCATTAATTTTGAGCCGGGTCCGAGCAGGCCCTGACGGGCCCGGGTTTTCTTGCCATGCCTAGTTAGGGGTGGAGGCAGACAAGGGGAATGGCAGGGTACGGAGGGTGGTGTTGGAAGTAACAACTCTGCTGCTGGAGCGGCTCAGCAGGGTGCCTGCACTGCTATGGTCGCAGGGGCCTCTGGTGCAAATGAAATGTTTTTGCGGGAGGAGCTGGTTATACAAACGGTGGCTCTCCGTCGTAACCTTGCTCAGTCGGTGTTTTACAGGCATCTTTGCCACCTTCGCACTCCGTATGGTCCGGCTAATTGGGTTGATACGGTTTTCTCTTTGATTTGGAAAGCTTCCGTTCCGCAGAAAATCAAAGCTTTCGGTTGGCGTTGTTTTCTGAACAGGTTAACGACGAAGGATCTTTTAGCTAAGAGAGGCATTCTGGTGTTTCCTTCCGATTGCGTTTTTTGCAAGCTTTGCCGGGAGTCGTTGGACCATATTCTTCTCTCTTGTCCAGTGGTTCAGGAGGTGTGGAGGGAGATTGCAAAGTGGGTTGGCTTTCTTTGGTCAGGGGAGAAGGATATCAAGGGTAATTTTATGTATTGGTTTGAGACTTGCAAGTCTTTGAGGATTAGAGAAGACAAACAGAGAACTATTTGGTTAGCTGTTTGTTGGGTGCGGTGGATTCTAAGGAATAATATCTCTTTCAATGAAGTTGGTTGGAGTGTTTCCGACACTGTTTGGAAGGTTAAGTTTACGGTATGGCGTTGGTCCCTAATTGGAGATATTATTCATTCTAATTGTAATCTGTACGGGTTTAACAAAGACCCTTTGTTTTATTTGTCTTAGGATCCAATTGGTAGATAATCTCTTTTGTCGAGTTTTATCTCGTCTCTTTGTATTCAGGTTCGAGTACCCTTAGTACTCGATTTTTTATATTAGAACTTGTTTAAAAAAATATATATATCATAGGACAATGTTGTGTAATGTGTTGTAGTGGGGTCTTGCTTGTATGGAGAATTTGTGCTGTATCATGGGGAAAACACAGAGATAATTAAACTTGTTGGATTATTAGTGATTGTCTTGTTTACAACTTTTTAGTAGTTTATGCTTCTTTTTCATTCTAATGTTATAATTCTCATATTTTCAAAATGAAAGTGTTTTAATGTTTTAATTATACACATATTTGAAATTTTGAAATAAATTAGAAAAGAGTATAGTAATTTTACTATATTATATTTAATATGTCTATTGATATTTATATCCTGTCATGTTTTTAATCTTTTTACTATGTCTATTTGTGAATGCACCCAAGATAAATTGATGTATGCATACACATATATATTTTGTAATGTACCTAGACTCTTTCTAACTATCACGTGCATAATTTATCTTTGTAACTATCCAATTGGTAGCTCATATTATCACGTTCTTCTGCTTCAACTCGAATTACAAATCTATGGTCTATGAATTAGATGATACACTTTGCTTAGAGAGAGGTAGAAACTTAGAATGTAATTTATGAAAAAGGAATATGTTTGGAGTGATATACAAGAGATTTGATAATTCATCGTCAGATGATATTTATGATATTTTTAAGGGTTTTTTTTTTTTTAGTTGGTTGAAAATATATATATATATATATATCAAAATCCAATGTAGGATTCTGTTTTTTTTATACCATTTTAGCCGGTTATCAAATTCTTTTTCTCTAATTTTTTCAGACAAGAGGTAAGCGTCTTGTCTGCACTAACAAGGTGCACACACAGTGCCAAAATCGTACATAACTGTTATGAGGTGCTTATCGTTTCTAGTACATGGCCATGTTGCCATGATCATGTTATTTTTCTTTTTTCAGGAATGCTTTTAAGTGGAGAATTATATGAATCCTTGTAATGGAAAGGTTAAATGGCCTTGTGCGAAAAGGGCAGGTTTGATAGATGAGTTTTTACTTCTTTGTTAAGGAGCACAACATGAGTTAGTTCCACCTGATAGGGTGCATGTCCTTCAATATCATCACCATGCTTCAAGCAAGAGCTCTTTGATTTGCTTAGGTTTGGAAGAGAACAAGATTAGAGCTGCAGAGTTGTACCTCTCCTGTAAAATTTCTCCTCCTCAGTTTTCATTTCTTGGGATTTTAATAGGAGGTAATCACAGGTTAATTTCATTTTGGAAGCCGGTGATAGATAAGATGCGAGCTAGATTGACTACTTGGAGAAGTCGTTTCATGTTGATGGGAGGTAGAGTCACTTTAATCAATTCTGTCTTGAACAATTTGCCAATCCACTACATGGCTTTTTATAAAATGCCGGCCAAGGTGGTTAGAATTCTCACATCGATTCAAAAATCGTTTTTGTGGAATGGCTTGGAGAACAAAAGAGGGATTGCGTGGATAAGTTGGAATATGGTTTGCAGAAAAAGAGAGCTGGGAGGTTTAGGGGTGAAAGATCTTAAATTATTCAATTTGGCATTGTTTCTTAAATGGTCTTGGAAGATTTTAGAGAACAAGACTGCAATTTGGAAGGATTTCATCAACTATAGATATCCATATAGTTGCTCTGATTTTTTTAGTGGAGAGTGTTCAAACTTGCAGGTATCTCCTTCTACTTGGTTTCTTGATTTGATTCATGCCACGAAAGCTGCTGGATCTGGTTTTCTGGCTGATCTAATTTCATATGACATTGGAGATGGTAGTAAGGTGGATTTTTGGAGGGCTAAATGGGCAACGAGTGAAACTTTAGGCAGTCGGTTCCCAGTTCTGTTTGGTTTCGCAGAAACAAGTTCAAGCACAATCATTGATAATGGATTTTAGGAAGGTGAGAATTGGATTTGGGCCATTAATTTGCAGGTCACTGATTTGCCAGAGCAGGCTTTGTTACAGCTTATAGAATTCCATTTGTTACTGGATGACATTTCCATAGACAAGGATGCCACGGATTCGGTCAAGTGGTTGCTTGAGGAAGATCATCTTTTTTCTGTCTCTTCTCTGTATGTTTTTTTTGCAGGAGAAACTTGGAGAGAACGATGTTCAGTTTGGAATCGAAACCAAAGTGGCGTTCAAATTAATTTGGTTAGCTCAAGTTCCTTTCAAGGTGAAAGTTTTTGGATGGAGGGTGCTTCACAAGCGAATTCCAACGAGGGATAATTTGATTCGTAGAGGTATTATCACTAATAGGCATGAGATGACTTGTCCATTTTGCTTCCTAGAAACGGAGTCGATTGAGCATGTTTTATTCTCTTGTTGTAAGTCGATTTTGGTTTGGAATTTTGCTTGTAAATGGTTGGGGATTCCTTATATATTGGTGGGGAATATGCTGACTCATTTAACATGTTGGGCTCAGGGTTGTGTAGATAGGGGGTTGGCTGTTAGAATTGCAGTTGGGGTTTGGTTATCGATTTGTTGGATCATTTGGTCATCCCGTAACAATATCGTATTTAGGGATGAATTTTGGGATTTAGATACGATTTCGAATCGAATTTTACTTTACACGTGGTGGTGGATAGGAAAGAATTATAATAGTCCTTATTTTTGTAATTATTTCACTTGGGTTAATTCTCCTAGTGATTTTTGTAGCCGGTGAATTTTGATCAGGCTATAGTTGTATACGGGTTGGGGTACCCCTTTGTACCCCTGTTTATATAAAAGTTTAGCTTATTAAAAAAAAATCACCATGCTTCAAGTTCATTAAATTTGTTGGTTGGTTCGTTTCAGGGTGTTGGAAATGGAATAAAGGTGTGTAGACAAAATTCTTGGAAGTGACGATTAAATCTGCTTGGAGTAATTGAAGAGCAACACCATAAGATCCCTTATTTGTCTATGATGTACATAATGATGAAGATCATTGCATGAGTAATATAACCTGTGTAGATCTAAAGTTGAGAGTGATCACTATAACCATATCACTAAAGCATTTTTTTAGTTGCATCTGTTGTTTGTTGATTGATTGTCTCTGACAAGTAAGCTGAAAGATTACAACTTGGCGTGTCTTGAAGAACGATCTTAAATGGAGATGCCATTGGTAATGTTAATCAGTTGCTCCGTGAAGGTTCCAGTCGTCGACATGTTCATCGAAATCAAAACAAAATAAGATAAAAGAAGCGACGTTGCTGGTGAAAAGGTTTTGATTTTAGTTATATGGATTTATTCTCTCATCTAAATTTTGCACTGGTTATGTTATCATTATGCTTGGAAATTAATGCAAGTGCTTTCTAGTTTTCTATCTTTTATGGGGAAGCACTATTCGTAAGTTAAGTATTTCCTAAAGCATAAAGTTTTTTTTTTATAAGCAAAATTCATTAATAAGAGATTAAGGAAATTTCAAACCAAAGGAAATGATTACAACCAAAACGGTTACAAAAAGTCGAAAGGAACCTTGGTCCAATCATAAAGACTACACTTCCTCCTAGTGAGGTTGCCTAAAACCTACCAATTCACTAAAGCATAAAGTTAATAGTGAATTAACTATATAGGAGTGAGTGTTATCACTACTATTAGTTTTGATTGCATTTCTGCACTTGAAAAAGGAAGGTGCACTTTAATATTAACTTTTTAAAAATCTTTTCACTTCTATTATTTAACCTTCTGTTAAACCTTGCCTAGTATTTATAGACAAATAAATAGTTCTCAAATCCATGCTCAAATTGACATTAATAGCTCAAACAGTGGTGTTATGTTAATTATTATCATATATTATAGTTGAAACTGTAAACATGCAATCAAATGCAGATGTATTCTATGTGAATAATACTTGATACTTCATTGTAAATGTCCTAAATTTTTTTTATTGGCAGACTTGCATCTTCTGGGTTTTGAACATGTGATTCACACTACAACAAAAAGGACTTATAACATCTCACCTTAGACAACGCTTTATTACAAAAGCGCTGCTATAGGTCAAAAACACGGAATCTATTAATTTAATAAAGGAAAAGCGCAAAAAAATATAAGACCTTAGACAGCGCTTTAGTGAAAAGCGCTGTCTAAGGCCTTTTAAATTTTTAAAAAAATTTAATGGAAAATATTAGACAGCGCTTTCCTTAAAAGCGCTGTCTAAGGCCTTTTAAATTTAAAAAAAATATAAGACCTTAGACAGCGCTTTTAAGGAAAGCGCTGTCTAAGGTCTTAAATATTTAAAAAAATAAAAACAAAAGCGCTGTCTAAGGCCAATCTTAGAAAGCGCTTTTAAAGCGCTGTCTAAGGGCCACCTTAGAAAGCGCTTTGTTGAAAAGCGCTGACTAAGGTCTAATAAAATTAAAATATATGAATATACTCAGTTTTCATTTTCAGTTTTGCGCTCTTTCTTCTCCCTCCCCTGTTGCGAACGGATACTTGCGAACCTGAGCTAAACCCTTGCCGTCGTCCACCGCGCCGTCGTCCACCGTTCCTCCCTCATTTCGCGACTCCGACGACCTTTACTCCACCGTGACCGTCTGTTCCTCTCTCATTTCGCGTTTTCGTCACTCAGTTTGGAAGTTTAAGAGTTTCAGATTATTACACATTTTATAAGGTATGCTGATAATGTTGCTGTTGATAATGTTGTTGTTGATGTTGATAATAATGTTGTTGTTGATGTATTACACATTTTACACGTTTCAGAGTATTACACATTTTACACGTTTCAGAGTTTCAGTTTGGAAGTTTCAGAGTTTCAGAGTTTCAGTTGATAATGTTGCTGATAATGTTGATAATGTTGTTGTTGATGTTGATAATAATGTTGTTGTTGATGTTGATAATAATGTTGTTTATGTTGTTGCTAATGTTGGACTGTTGCTAATGTTGATAATGTTGCTAATGTTGTTAATGTTGTTGCTAATGTTGGACTGTTGTTGGATATAAGAATAAAATATGTGCTAACTTCATTTTTGGTGATATAGGAATAGAATCAATATAATGTGTTAGTTTAGTTTGTTCTTGTTAACATTTTTCTACATTGTTAACTATTGCTATATAATGTGTTTGTTTAGTTTAGTTTAGGTTAGTGTTAGTGTTAGTGTTAGGTTAGTGTTAGTGTTAGTGTTAGTGTTAGTTTAGAACATCTATTATAGTTTGTTCTTGTTAACATTTTTCTACATTGTTAACTATTGCTATATAATGTGTTTGTTTAGTTTAGTTTAGTTTAGGTTAGTGTTAGTGTTAGTGTTAGGTTAGTGTTAGTGTTAGTGTTAGTGTTAGTGTTAATGTTAATAATGTAAATTCTTGAGGTTGTTGTTCTAAAGAACCGAAATTCAAAGCAATTTTGTTAATGAAGTTAATTGCTTTGAATTTCTTAGTTTGGACTTGTTATGCTAATGTTAAATTCTTTCTAACTGTTAGGATTAATAAGTAGGAAAACCATGGATAAAAAATGGATGGATGAAATGGTCACTGACAAGTTTTGCAAGTGGATCTTAATAGGGTGGGGTACAAAGATGAGCCTTTTATTCTAGCATCGCAAGCTAGACAAGTGTTCTATGTCACTGACCCGACGAGTATGAAATGGTCTATAGTGCTTCTATCTAACAAAGTGGTTGATGATAGCGGTGTAGATCAATGTGATAGCGGTGTAGATCAATGTGATATTGATGTTGAGAATGGGTTGAATAGAAATGATCAAGATGAGGATCTTATAGCGGATGGGTCATATATCAGAAATGACCATAACGAGGGAATTTGGATCCATTCATCCGTCCGCATTGATAAGAAACAAGTAATTCATATTCCAACCAAGAAAAGAAAGAGATGTTAGTGAAAGAGGTAAAATTTGTTATATACTTGATTTCTTTATTATATTTGTTATATATTATGTCATATTTGTTATATTTGATATCCTTGATTTTTTTATTACATTTGTTATATATTATGTTTGATATCCTTGACTTCTTTATTATATTTGTTATATATTATGTCATATTTTTTATATTTGATATCCTTTATTTCTTTATTATATTTGTTATATATTATATTTGATATCCTTGATTTATTTATTACAGGTTAGATGGCTACTAACAATGATGACCCACATGCTGATGATCACGCACATGATGATGATCATCCACATGATGATCAGGTTGGAAGTAGCAGAACTATGGAAGAAGAGATTAGGAGAGGAATAACCATAATGAGGAGAGTGATCCATGCTAGAAATCAAGGCATGACTTATAATGTGCATTGGAGCGAAACAGGCACACTTGTTGAGCCTAACGGTCATATGTTGACAAGTTTCATTGGTACACTTGTAAGGAATGAGGTTCCTATTACTTTAGATGACTGGAGAAACAAACAGTTGAAGGAAACCAAAGAAAAAATTTGGAATGAGATAAAGGTACCATAATTATGTCTTTAATTATGCCAACTAATTATGTCGTTTAAATTATTTGTACTAACCAATGTGTATGGTTTTTTTAGAGGTGCTTTAATGTCGAGGACGACAGAAAAGCTTATTTGATGAGATTGGCAGGGAAGCTCCTAAGAGGGTTTAGGACATATTTAAACAAAACCTATCTTAAGGATGCTGAAGGTAATTTTGTTGATGGAGAGTTTCCATCTAAATATGCAAGTTTCATTTCACCACAAGAATGGGTGAAGTTTAAAGCCAAACGACAAACCGAGCAATTTAAGAGTTTAAGTGCAATTAATCGGGATAGAGCATCAGATCCCCAATATAAATACAGGAAAGGACGTACTGGATATGGACGTTTGGAGCAACAATTGGTAAGTATCAATAAATTGCAATGACATAATAATTGTTCATCATGAGTTATATTTGATCATATTATTTGGCTTTATATGTAGTTACAAAAGGCGGGTAGCTCTGAAACATCTCTTCCTGCACATGTCTTGTGGAAGGAAGCCCGTGTGGGCAAGTCTGGATCTGTTCCAGAAGAGGTTCTACAAGTATATGAGAAATGTGTAAGTATAACAATATTTCTTTAATTAAGTCAAAACTTTATTAACAAATATTTGACAAATATTCGATATTCATCTGATTTTCAGGAGGCGTTATCTCAGTCTGTACCTGCAGATGATACCAGGAGCATACTTAGTCGGGCATTAGATGTCCCTGAGTATCCTGGTCGGGTGAGGGGTAAGGCATTTGGGATCACCCCGACCTCCCTGAATATTAAAAAGGGAAAGGCTGCTAGTTATTCAGTACTTGAAGCTAAATTGGAAGCACTAGAAGCCGAGGTGCGGGAATTAAGAAAGGAAAAAGAAAGGGATAACGCTTCTGGTGTTAGAGATGGATCAGAGAAGGATAGTATCAACTGCAGCTTTCATCCGATTATTCCAGAGGTAATTATATATATATATATATATATATATATATATATATATATATATATCTATGAAATTATATTAGTAGCTTAAATTATTTAATTACATATATACACATTAACAATGACATATGTATTTTTGGTTTTAGGGCATTCACCAATGTCAACTATTCTTATCTTCACCAATTCATCGGATGGTTGCCAAGGGAAAAGTGTTTAACAATGGGGTCACAGTACTTCATAATGAATCCCTCCCTACTGGAAGTTTGAAAGTATCAGTTGATATTGCTATGGAGAATGAAGCACTATTACCCAATCCTAACGATGATTCGGAGGTAAGAGTGGTGGGACAAGCTATAGGGTCGTTTGTTGCATGGCCGTCAAATCTCATACTCGTAGGATATGAGGTATATATGCTTAAAACCGTTATAAACCTTTGTTAATCTTAATGTGTAAATTCAAAGATTTTACGAGCATTTTATTTTCATTTTTTACATGGCAATGTTATTTAGACTCCAACAAAATCCAAAACAAAGGATAAGCGGATTCCGGAGCATACCGAGTCCGTTGTCTCAAAAAAAGAGGTACATCACAATTATATGCATAGAAAATGATAAATTGGATATCTTATACTTCATCTAACAAATTATATGATTTATAGCTGCCTGGTAAAGTGATTAGCAACGTTTCAACGCAAAAAACTGTTGGTGCTAAGAATACCAGGGTTAGAAAACAACCTATCGGCAAGGTTAGGACGTGCCTTCAGACCTTTCTACAATTAATGACGGATATTCCGACTGGAGGTGTTCGTCTGATAACTATGGAGAAAGATTTGTATGGCTTTGAATTTGACCAGAATGTTGGTAATGAAGACTTCGAGCAAGTTTTCCAACATACAGAATTGGGCGTCACTGTTGTCAATATATACTTGAGGTATATCCGATCTACTTTGGTAATTGAACAACTTATTTACTTTATTTTTCAAATGAATATTCTAATGTTAATGATGTTTTTATTTCAGGTTTCTGTATGACAGTTTTATGCGCCCCCGGGGATTGGAGCAAAGATTTGCATTCTTATGCCCCAGCGCTGTCAACTTAACCGAAATATTGACGAAACCAAATGAGGTCCATGCGTATATACGCAACGTCTTTATGGACAACCAAGAAACGGAAAAGTTGTACTTTTTACCGTTTAATACTGGGTTAGATTTTCATTCTAAATTCATCTATTATATTTTTTTTTGTATTTTGACTTCGTGTAGAAAGTTTCTATCTAACACTTGTTTAATCTTACAGTGGACATTGGTTGTTGGTTGCAATCAATCCTATCCGCGGAGTAGTGTATTATCTGGATTCCGTAGGAAATGATTGGACCACATACCCGGATATGAAGGACTGTATTGACACGTAAGTGAAATTGTTCTAAATAGAAATGTGTATATTTATTTATTTATGTGAATTGTTCTAAATATTCATTTATATTTTATTAGCACTATACAAGCATTCCTAGAACATCGGGGAATCGACCACACCATTACATGGAATTATGTGAAGGTATATTAATTATCACATGTTTTATTATATTAGTGATGCTTACTTGATAAAACTTAGAATTTATCCATATTTTATTTTCATTTGTAGTGTCCTCGGCAACGCAATCAAATAGATTGCGGCTATTTCATGTTGAGATTTATGAGAGACACTATTTCGTTGGATCGAATGGAGATTCCACCCGATGTATGTATTTCTAACTTATGAGTTATTTTAACACATATCTCTCATATTGTCTAATGAAATAGTTAAAACTAAATCAAACTATATGTTATATTATTATGTAGTATTTTGAAGAATTCAGGAGTGCTACTTACACAAAGGCTCTATTGGATAAAATCAAAGAGGAGTGGTGTCAATACATTATGGAGCTCGGAATTTTACAAACTTAAGGTATAATATTATACTCTTACTTTAATTGATGAGAATTTTAATATGTGTAACTTTGGTTGGAGTAATGCTTTGGTTGGATGCAATTTTGGTGTATATACTTTGAATTGCAATTTTGGTGTATATACTTTGAATTACAAACTTTGAATTACAATTTTGGATGCAATTTTGGTGTATATACTTTGAATTACAATTTTGGTGTATATACTTTGAATTGCAATTTTGGTGTATATACTTTGAATTACAAACTTTGAATTACAATTTTGGTGTATATACTTTGAATTACAATTTTTGGTGTATATACTTTGAATTTTAATACTTTGAATTACAATCTTTGTGTTTTCAGGACCTATAATGTAGATTGAAGCAATGTTTTGGTTGGATGCAATTTTGGTGTATATACAATTTTGGTGTATAAGTAATATGTGCATTGTAGAAAAAATGCTTTGGTTGGAAGCAATAACTTTGGTTGGAAGCAATGCTTTGGTTGGATGCAATTTTGGTGAATAAGTAAAATGTGCATTTGTAGAAAAATGTAATGATTTGTAATTATAAATAGGTGTATATACAATTTTGGTTTGTAATTTTAAATATATATATTGGTATGAAATGCCAATTTTGGATATATAATTTTGGTGTAGAAAGGCCAATGGTTTGAATTGCCAATTCTGAAAAAAATTGCTGGTTGAAAATTACAGGTCAAATTCTGGTTGAAAAAACCTGGTAAAATTGTGGTTAAAAAAAAATTATATAAAATCTTTCGTACACCTTAGACAGCGCTTTTGGTGAAAGCGCTGTCTCAGGTCCACTTTAGACAGCGCTTATGGTGAAAGCGCTGTCTAAGGTGTACTAAAAAAGTCAAAAATGGAAGGTCTTAGACAGCTCTTATGGTGAAAGCGCTGTCTAAGGTGTACTAAAAAAGTCAAAAAAGGAAGGTCTTAGACAGCGCTTTTGGAGAAAGCGCTGTCTAAGGTGTACCAAAAAAGTCAAAAAAAGGTAGGGCTTAGACAGCGCTTTTGACGAAAGCGCTGTCTAAAGTAATCCATATAATGTGAAAAAGCGCTGTCTAAAGGTACCATAGACAGCGCTTTTCATTAAATACACGCCCCTTTAGACAGCGCTTTTGGTAATACCAAAAGCGCTGTCTAAACCTATAGCGTCGCTGGTTTATACAGCGCTTTAAAGCGCTGTCTAAAGGCTAAAAAAGCGCTGTCTAAAACCGTTTTTGCGCTAGTGTCATCAATAACATTACATTAAGAGGGAAAGGAGGCACCATTTCAGCTATGGAGTAAGGAGGAGCTCAAATACTTCTATGAAGCTTACTGGGAATATAGGAAAAAATGGAAGAAGTATACTTATAGTTTCTTAGTAATAATAAGTTTTTTTTGTTGAATATGTGTTAAAAATAACAAGTCTCACCCTCATTTTTTAGTATATAAGATTGTAAACGAAGTATGAATCTAGTAAATACTGCTATAATTTCTATTGAAAGTTACAAGATCATGATTGCGTCTTGTTTTGTGACTCTACTACTATCTTTAATGCACTTCTATTTTTTGTATTCAAGTTGCTCTAATATAACATTAGTTTGATGCTATAAATTTCAATGTTACTCTTGGGAAGAAATATATATATATATATATATATATATATATATATATATATATATATATATATTTGATTTTAGAAGTAAATTAGCTGCGGACTTACCTGCAGATTTAAAATTTTCTTCGGATTTACCCATGGATTTCGAATTGTTACAAAACTCAAGTAAAATTAATGAGGGTTAAAACCGTCGTAATTTTATTTTTAAGGCAGTTCCAGAACTGTCGCAAATATTAAAGGCGGTAGAACATGCTGGCGATACAAGTTTTTAGGACAGAACAAAAATCGTCGCGGCTTGCAATTTGTAATCTACCAAAATGAACCGGTAATTTGCCAATTTTCTTGTAGTGTATTTGTATTACTAAAATTTTGTTTAATATATTTTATTATGTATTAAATATTTATGAGAAAATTGAATAAATTCATTACTTCACCCTATAAATGACTTAAATATCAATTTTGAAATTTCAAAATTTGATTTTTGTTTAAAATTTTAATAAATATAAAAATTATAATAAATTTTGAGCTAAATGTAATAAAGTTTTAATAAATATTATTTTATCATATAGTTGAAATAATATGTGTCATACCCCAATTTTAACCCTGAATCATCAAACCAGTTCAATTATCATGACATCAGCATCATAGCATATCATGCATTTCGTCTTGCATAATGCCCAAAATGTCAATCGAAATGATTTTTCGGATTTACAGAAAAAACCAGTCAAATTGATTCACAACTGTGAGTAAAATCTGTGGACGGAAAATTTTAAAAACGAGGTTGCAGACGTCAGTATTCTTAATCTACGTTTCGCGTAGTTTCACATGGCGTGCTCTTTTTATATTTTTGAATACTGTTTTGGTCGCATTTTGATTAGTCTGAGCCTTTTAACCAATGAGAACTTATTTCAAATATTGATCAAACGCTGTATTTTTCTAATAGGTTTATTTCGCGCTGATCATTTTGGTTTTCGATCACTTTTGTGCCCAACTTTTTTTTCTTCGTTTTGAGTCCGTTTATTTTTATTTTTTGGTCAATATGTTCAAGATAATTAAATTGAATTAATTGTGGTTTCACTTTAGTTTTATTCTGATTATTTTAACATATATAATTTTGTGTATTTTAATTTATTTTAACTTATTTTAATTCATTTTTATGACTAAAAATAAATATAAAAAAAGTCATTATTGTCAATGTTTGATTAGAAAACCCTAGTTGGTATTGTATTGTTGAAAAAAGAAAGCCTAAAATGGGCGCCATCTCAATTCAAAGTACAACACCAAAATAAGCTAACAACACTGAAAAAGATGAAAGGAGAAAATTCAAATACAATAGAAAAGTCACGTACTTCTGCAGGCCATGCATCATCCCTCTCTCATAGGTCATGTTCTCCCTATGCCATATCAAGACCTATCCACTAGTGTTCACAGAAAGGCATATCCCTGTTAAGATAAGTCAAAGATATTATTAGCTAAATTAAGTAGAAAAATATTGTGTGCTGTAAATAATTTATTTGTACAGTTATGTGATTATTGTGTGCAGCTGTCATTCCCTTAACAGAAGAGGAATTATAGGGACTCTTTTGTGTATATATTGTATCATGATCATGAATAATATAATCAGAATTATTACTTTGAAAACTTTTATATGGTATCAAGAGCCAGCACCGTCTGTCTTTCAATATAGGAAACAATGGTTTTTTTATTTCTTAGTAATTTCTGATGGCTTCTGATAAAAACAAATCGGAGAATTCTGGAACTTCCGCTGCTGTCCAATTCAACGATGCACTCACTCCAGAACGGCTTAACGGCACTAACTACGTTGAATGGTCGTTGAATGCACAAAACAAAATCAGAGGCAGAAAACAATGGGGTTACGTTACCGGAACAAAGACTGCACCGGCAAAAGACAAATCCGATGAATATGAAGCATGGGAAAATGAAAATTGCTTGGTCAAGTCTTAGCTTCTGGACTCCATGACGAAAGAAATTAGATCCGTTTTCATTCACTTAGCTACGACGAAGGAAATTTGGGAAACTGCAAAACAAACGTACTCAGTCGACCAAGATGCATCAATAGCTTATCAATTGCATCGTGAGGTAATCTCTACTCAACAAAATGGTGGATCTGTTATTACATAATTTGGAAAATTGCAGAGGCTATGGCAAGAGAACAATAGTATTAATAATTGTGCCATGGAATGCACTAAAGATGTTAAGAAATACAATAAGATGGTTAACTCTCAACGAGTTTATCTTTTTTTGGCTGGTTTGGATTCACATTTGGATGGAGTTCGTGGTCATGTTCTGGCTACCACTCCGCTTCCTAATGTCAATCAGTTTATGCAATTATATGTGCAGAGGAAAATCGCCAAGAAGCTATGCTAAGTTGTGAGTCCTCGAATGAATCCGCCTTGGCTATTAAGAAGTATCCGATGAAAGAAGTCTTCAAGTGTAATCAATGTAATGGAGATAATCATGTCATGGAGACATGTTTTAAACTCCATGGATACCCGGAGTGGCATCTAAAGGGAAAAATTACATTGAATAATAAGACAGAAAACAACAAGGCTCATCTTTCTACTGCAGTCGGTTTTGTAATCAAGTCAGGTATGTCTAACTCTGCTCATAATCCTTCTGTTATTATTAGAAATAGCGATTGGATAATATGACTTGTGAACAACATATGTTTACTAATTTCTCTCCTAACTATCATAAAACTGTTATTATTACTGGCAATGGAGTAAAATCTCCCATTGAAGGTGTTGGTACAGTGACCCTATCACCCTCCTTATCAATACCTAATGTCTTATTTGTTCCTACCTTGAATTGCAATCTTATCTCTGTCTGTAAATTAACAAAACCACATTCATGTGTCGCTGTGTTTTATCCAACCCACTGTGTTTTTCAGGATATACATACCAAGGAGAAGATTGACAGTGGTAGATATAGTGAAGGGTTGTATTATCTTGAAAAGGTTTCACAAATCCATAAAGGAGCATTGGTTCATCTTGCAAGTGATCACATACAAGATAAAAAAAAAATTTGGCTATGGCATAGGCGATTGGGGCATCCCTCTTTTAGTTATCTAAAAAAATTATTTCCATCGTTATTTCATAAATGCAATAGTTCAGATTTTCTTTGTGAAACTTGTGTAATGGTAAAAAGTCATCATGCTATTTTTCCCTTAAGTAATAAGAAAACAGATTTTCCTTTCTCTTTAGTACACACTGATGTCTGGGGTCCTGCTCTACAATCTACACATAATGGAAAAAAATGGTTTATTAGTTTTGTTGATGATGGTACATGGGTAACCTGGGTATATTTGCTTCAACATAAAAGTGATGTGTATGATGTGTTTTGCTCCTTTCATCAAATGATAGTAACACAATTTAACACATGTATTAAGGTAATTAGATCAGACAATGGAGGGGAATATTTTAAGAAAGAGTTAAAAGATTTTTTGAACTCTAAAGGCATTTTGCATCAAACAACATGTCCTTATTTCCCCCAACAAAATAGAGTGGCCGAGAGGAAAAATAGACACATATTAGAGGTGACAAGAACACTCCTAATTGATGGTAATGTTCCATCTCATTTGTGGGGCGAGGTTGTGAATTATGCAATTTACTTAATTAATCGAACCCCCTCTAGTGTGCATAGCTTTAGAAGACCTCTAGATGTTTTATCTGATCATTACGTTCTCCCTTCCATCATTCATTTACTACCTCATGTTTTTGGATGTGTTATATACACTTACACTCACATCAACTTACAAAACTTGAAAAACAAGCTCTTAAATCTGTCTTTGTTGGGTATGGATCAACTCAAAATAGTTATCGTGCTTATCATCCATCATCTAAAATTTTTTATATTTCTCTGGATGTAACTTTTCATGAAGATAAATTTTTTACGTTGATTCTACACTTCAAGGGGGAATGAAAGTGAAGTGCAACACCATGATGTTAGCATGTTTGACTTATTTTGTGAAGATAAATTATCTTGTGAGGATCATTCTGCAGGTAATGAATCGGTCTCAAATATGGACACATCACCTTTAGATAATACAGTTTCCCCTGATCATAATCAACTAGCTCAATATTCTCCAAAGATCAAGTTGACTCTCTAGAGGTATTTCCTGATTTTATTCCTGATAATACAATTATAAATGAAGTTGCTACTAATGATCATTCTGAAGTTGATACTAATGTTCATTCTGAAGTTGATTTTTTTTTCATGAAACTGATCATAAAATTGACCCTAGTTTCCATTAGGCCACCAACACACCTAACATTGAATCCACTATTGTCCAATATAATATTCCACATCGTTCTAACCGTGGTCAACCTCCCATTAGATATGAACCAGACCTTTAATCCAAAGTTAAATATCCCATTAGTAAGTATGTGTCATCGCACAAGTTATCTAAGTCATATGCATAATTTGTATCTCAATCATCCTCAATTTCTATTCCTAGTAATGTGCAGGAAGCTTTAGCAGATCCTAGATGGACTGAAGCAATGGTTGTGGAGATGACAGCTTTAGAAAAAAAACAACACTTGGGATCTTGTTACGTTACCAAAAGGGAAGAAGACCGTGGGGTGCAGATGGGTCTATACAATTAAACACAAAGCTAATGGAACTATTAAGAGGTATAAAGCACGACTAGTGGCTAAAGGTTGCACTCAATCTTACGGTGTAGATTATCCAGAGACATTTGCGCCGGTAGCCAAGCTGAACACTGTGAGATTACTTTTGTCACTAGCAGCAAACCAAGATTGGCCTTTTCTACAATTTGATGTGAAAAATTCTTTCCTACATGGAGAAATTTTAGAAGAAATTTATATGGATTTACCACCAGGTATGATAGATTCAAATGAGATGAAGGTTTGCAAGTTAAGAAAGGCTTTATATGGATTAAAACAATCCCCAAGAGCATGGTTTTGTAGGTTTACTAAGTCTATGAAGGCTTTTGGCTATAAAGCAAGTAACTCTGATCACACCTTATTTTTGAAGAAAGGAAAGGGTAAAATACAACTTTGATTATTTATGTAGATGATATGATTGTTACAGAGAATGACCAAGATGAGATGTCTAGTTTGTAAAAATACATCGCTTCTGAATTTAAGATGAAGCAACTTGGAAACCTCAAATATTTCTTGGGTATTGAAGTAGCTAGATCTAAACATGGTATTTTTCTATGTCAAAGAAATTATACTCTTGATTTACTATCTGAAACTTGACTGCTTGGGTGTAAACTTGTTGATACCCCAATTGAACAAAATCATATGTTATTTCAATGCCAAAATTCAGCCAGCATAGACAAAGGGAAATACCAGAGGTTGGTGGGCAAACTAATTTACTCGTCTCATACACGGCCAGATATTACATATGCAGTAAATGTCGTTAGTCAATTTATGCATGATCCACGGAATGCTCGTATGGATTTTGTTGAAAGGATCTTAAGATATTTGAAGTTCACTCTAGGAAAAAGAATTTTATTCTCAAATCATGGAAACTTGAAGGTAGAAGGGTATACCGAAGCTGATTAGGGCAGGTTCAAGGAATGATAGAAGGTCTACCTCTGGTTACTTTACATTTGTAGGGGAAATTTTGTAACTTGGAGGAGTAAAAAACAACCGGCAGTAGCAAGGTCTAGTGCTGAAGCTGAGTTTAGAGGCATGGCACTGGGAGTTTGTGAACTTTTATGGATACGAAATGTTCAATCAGATTTGAGTTTTGAACCAAGGGAGACTATGACTTTGTATTGTGACAATACATCATCAATTGCAATTGCTCACATTCCTGTACAGCATGATAGAACGAAGCATGTAGAAATCGATAGACATTTTATCAAAGAGAAACTTGAAGCTGGAATAATTTCTTTTCCTTTAGTAAGATCTGAATTGCAGTTAGCAGATGTTCTCAGTAAAAGAGTGGCAAGTAAGGTGTTTAATGAGTCTTTATTCAAGTTGGGAATGTGTGATATCCATGCACCAACTTGAGCGGGGTGTTAAGATAAGCCAAAGATATTATTAGCTAAATTAAGTAGGAAAATATTGTGTGCTATAAATAATTTATTTGTATAGTTATATGATTATTGTGTGCAGGTGTCATCTATAATATAAGAAAAGTTGTTGTTCTGGAAAACACAAAAATAACCTTCTCTCTTTTGCTGCCATGTCATGATTTTGGGGGCAAAATTGGTCCAAAAATTTCAAAAGGTAACTAAGTTTCTTTTTCAACTATTTTGGTTAGTAAAATAAGCCTATTTTATATGTAACCATTGTCCTTCTAACTAAAAAATACACTTTTTGTTACAAATGAATTGGAAAAAGGTAATTTTTAATGTACCTTCTAACTAATGTACCTTTTCAATTTTCTGTCAGATGCAATTCAAAATAACCCTTTGCTTCCCCCCAAATGCAAAATCTCATTCTCTCTCTTCATCTTCTTCTTTATTCTCTTGTCCTTTACCTCTCCATCTTCTTCTTTCTTTCCTCTCTCCCTTTCGTTGCTTTTCTCTTTGTCTTCTTTCTTCTCTCTTCTTCTGCCTCTCTTCTTCTTCTTCTTCTTCTTCTTCTTCTTCTTCTTCTTCTTCTTTTTTCATCATTTTAATTTAATTTAATTATTTTTGTTTAGGGTTTGAAGCTCCGTGAAGCCATCACCATTCTTCCACCTCAAGAACTCGTCGACGATTTGAGTGGTAGATCTGTGGTTTGATATGTGTATGTTATATTTTAGGTTTTTTCTGTAGTCACCCAAAGAAGAAATTAGGGTTTTACAGTACCCACCTTTTTCCTCTTCTACAGATCTTTGCTTATTCGATTTACATTGCGAAGTTATGGTTTAATCTATTTATGTCCATTTGCAGATATGCGACTCATGATAATGGGTTTCAACTCAGTCTACAAATCTTTGCATGTTTTATTTTCATAGGTATTGCTTTTTAATTTCGTTTTTATTGATTCATTGAAAAGTGGTAAAAGCAGTGAGTTTTGCTTTGTCCAGTAGTCTATTGTGCTTTCTTTCTTCAACCATGCAAAATCACACCATTTGTACAAATAACATTTTGCAGCAAAAAATAGATTTATTGAATCCAAGCTTCAGTCTTTGGATCAAGGAGCAAGGGAGACGGAAGGGTGCGGACTGATTTCGGCTGCAGTTTATTTTTTCCCGTTGATTTTTAGCTTCTTTTTTCTGTTTTGTTTTGTTTTTAATGTTTGGTTTTGATTGAAATTGATGACATATGGATAGTATGAAGGTTTGGTTGTGTTATTGATTTTGTAGAAGAAGATAAATTGAAGGTTATTATTGTGACAAACTCAGATCTAGAATTTGTTATTGTTGCTTCCTGCTCAGATCTGGAATTTAGCCAGGTATTATCTCATTATTAGATTTTTGTTATGAACATTTGTTGTTGGTTTTCACATAAAAATTGTTAAAATAGTGAGTTGTTATGAGTTTTACATATGTAGAAATTTTGTTAACTAAAAGTGCTTGCTGATATGCAGATATGTCAAAAACGTATATATTGGTTTCTTAAGCTCAACTTCAGACATATTAGACAGACAGCGGTCATAAAATATATGGAAGACATTGATGTGCATCACCGACATTGATGTACCAGTTTGAATTAGTTCTTTATAGTGGAATTTTGATAGGAACTCAAGAAGTTGATATGGAATATAGGTATTTATTCTTGACTATATTTTGAAGATGTTATTGATGCCTGAAACTGCAATGTTACAAGTTGTTATTGGCAGAGTATTTATTCTTGACTACACTTCGTCAACAATTCGAAGCTGTTAAACAGAGTTTTCTCAAGATTCCTAATGCTCTCAAAGAAATGCCGAAAATGAATTCGGCAGGTTTGTTTTAATTATTTCTTGCTTCAACATTTTCCTGTTTTATAAGAAATTGAATTGAATGATGTTTGTATGTATTACATTATTAGGCATTTATGTGAATAAGAACTTGAGATTGGACAGATTGCAAGTTTACGGTTTCGATTACGATTACACATTGGCACAGATTGCAGACTGTGATATATGATCTTGGTAAGGAGTACATGGTTAATGAGGTTTGTTTCTGATTGCAGTTTTTTCTAACTCATTCTTCTACTTTTCAAGAAATGCCTCTGTATTGTAGATAAACACAATATATTATGAAATGAGTCTTCCACTTTTCAAGAAATGAGTCTTCTACAATGTCATAAATAAACACAATATATTATAGATTGTCTGCAACTCCAGAAATGCCTCTGTATTGCTAATTTTCACGTTGATAATATTTATCAGTATTTTTTTATCCTGACATGGAATTTGTTGATCACCTTTCAGGGAGAGGGGAGAGTGCACCCACCAACGGTATATGGTAAAAGACAATGTTTGTTCGCATGGGAGAAAATAAGTACTCAAGGTGAGTTATTAATTAACAACCTTAGTTTTCTTGGACAAGCTTTTTATGGAGCTTTTATATTAATTAACAACATTATTTTTCTTGGACAAAATTTTTATGGAGCTTTTCAAGTCTACTAAAGCGTGTTAAGTTTGGATAATCAATTGCAATTTGTTGTTATAGACTTAGGATATAGGTACATGTATAATGAGGAAGTTAGTCGGTCTTACATATATAATTTACTTTTGTTTGTAGATATCAAACAGGAGGAAATTTAAAAGAAATGACATATGTGTCAATTAGGGAGTTATATCTTAAAGTTGGAAAACAACCTCCCCCTACTCAAGGTCATTGATTGATTACACATTGTTATGAGCTTACATTTTCTTTGTGCAATGTCGGACCATCAAATATCAATATATTTTTAATATGTTATTTCTAATTATTTGAAGTGTAGACCTTTGACTTGATGATTCAGTATCTTTCACATAAACCTTATTTGATATATTGTTGCCTTATCAGCATCTTAGATGACTAAAAGATGTTAATGTATATTTTATTAAAATGCTAGAATTCACTATACCAAAAGAGGCACGGGAAAAAGTTGTGATAACTCATAGATAAAGGTGGATTTTATCAAATCTTGGATACTGTCATAAAATAAAATTAACATTATGATTGGATTTTAAAACTATTTAATTCAATTGATTATTTTAAAGAGGAATAAAATTGGAAAATATATTTTTCTCTAATATTTGCGTGTAATAATTGCTGACAAATTGATCTAATTATGAAATATATATAAAGTTAATAAATTTGGCTATGGGTCTCATAATTAATTTTCAATCAAAAATATTTATTTTATGTTTAATTGAAAATATACAGCAACAGTTTTATTTTTTCCTCGAATATACTTTTAATTTTTTTCTATTATAGATATTATATGAAATTATCCAAATATTAAAAAATGGAAATTTATCAATCATTTTTTAAAATACGTGAACAAATGCGCTTACCAAATTAGTATGTGTATGTAGGGAAGAAAATATTTTTGTTATAAACGGGAACAACTTTACTATTGATTCAAGTATTTTTATAAGTATTGTCAAAACAAAAAAAAATGTATTTTGATTCAAATATTTTTATATACGAGAAAAACTTTAATATATTTTTTTGGAATCAAAAAGAAAATTGTATTAATTAAAAAATCGGTAAAAAACAATGCGACCCGATTGGGTCCAGCAACCCAGAACACAAAAAATAACAAGAAAGGCCCCACAAAAAACCTAAGCCATCATCAAAGCAATGTGAGGTCTAAGTCTCTCACAGTACCGCCATTTATAAACTATGACGTCTATAATATTATTCACTATATTAGTTTTATCCACACTATTTCCAAAACACATATCGTTTCTATATCTCCAAATTCAATAAATAGTTTCCGCTGCCGCCAATTTAAGGATAGAGGCTCTCCACCCTTTACCGGCAGTGCGAGAGGTTAGCCACTTCAACTCATCATGCCACTCCAAAGGCCTATGATCTACTCCAATCCACTGTAGGACCTTCCACGAAATGGTACGAGTCTCCAAACAGCTAAAAAATATGTGATCGAGTGTCTCACCGAGGGGGAAAAATAACAGGTATCACTAGCCAAAAGCCCAATTTTGAAAAGTCTTGCCTTGGTTGGGAGCTTACCATGACAAGCCTGCCAAAGAGTTATCACCGCCCTTGGTCTCGCCGTATTTCCGTAAAGCAATCGGTTCCAATCCACTGCCACTTCACCCACTGTTCTCATGTGTAAGTAAACCTTCTTTGACACAAATTTATTATTCTGTAACATGGTCTGCCAAAGCATAAATATGGGAAATGTGCTCTCTTTGGAGAAGGATATTCTTCACAATCCAAGAAAACTTTTGAGCAACTAGAACATCCATGGGATCACTATTCTTGAAATAATACGAGTGAATACATTTTACCCACAGATTATCAGCTTTACTACAAAGATTCCACAATAGCTTCATCATCATAATATTATTCCAAGTAGACAGCTCAATGATTCCAAGGCCTCCATGTTTCTTTGGTAAACAAACATTTTTCCAAGATATCAGGCTTTTTCGATTAACCTCTGCCTTTCCACTCCATAAGAAAGATCTCAAAATGGAGTCAATTTTTTGGATTACACATTTTAGGAAAGGCAGGCACTGCATCCAATAATTCGCCATTGCGAAAGAAACTGATTTTATGAGTTGTGCTCTTCCAGCATAGCTAAGGAGTTTACTGCTCCAGTGCCTAGTCTTAGCAACCACTCTCTCTATAAGTTCCATATAATGTTGCATATTAAGTCTCTTATTTGTTAGAGGAATTCCCAAATAACGGAAAAGAAGAGGACCTGGTGCAAAAGTAGTCATACTGACAATGTGATTTCTAGTAGCTTCATCAACTCCTCCAAAATATACCTTGCTCTTTCTTAGATTGACAATAAGGCCTGTGGACTGTGAGAACTTTTTCAGCGTATCCATCATCGGTTCTACGGCTTTAACATCACCTCGAGAGAAGAGGAGCACATCATCAGCAAAATCCAGATTGGTTAATTTTAGCTTTTCACACTTAGCGTGATGATTGAAGTCGGGAAAAAACTTTAATATTGATTCAAATATTTTTATAAATAGTATCATAAATAATTAATACTTAAATATGGAAAAAACTACATTGTTAATTCAAATTTTGTTATATACGAAAAAATACTATTGTTATAAACGGGAACAACTATAATTTTGATTAAAATATTTTTATATACGAAAAAAATATTATTGTTATAAACGGGCGCAACTTTAATTTTGATTCAATTTTTTTGATATACGAAAAAAATACTATTGTTATAAACGGTCACAACTTTAATTTTAATTCAAATTTTTTTATATAAGATAAAATACTACTGTTATAAACGGGGACAACTATAATTTTGATTAAAATATTTTTATATACGAAAAAATACTATTGTTATAAACGGTCATAACTTTAATTTTGATTCAATTTTTTTTAAATACGAAAAAAAATAATATTGTTATAAACGGGGACAACTTTAATTTTGATTCAAATTTTTTATATAAGATAAAATACTACTGTTATAAACGGGGACAACTATAATTTTTTTATATACGAAAAAATACTGTTGTTTTTTTTTTATAAGCGAAAAATCTATTCAAATTGGATACAAAAGGGTGTATCCAACCCATCTACAAAAAATTCTAACTTACATCCTTATGAAACTACAAAAACTCACAAGGGGATTTGGTCCATTCATAGTAATTACATGTATACCTCCCATTAGTCCGTTTTCCTAACCACCACCAAGTATACAAGATGATTCTCATCTCTATCAAATCAAAATCCCACACCTCTCTATTAAACACAATGTTATTCCTAGTTGACCATAGACACCAACCTATTGTCAACCAAAGGCCTACTGCATTTTTGATGGCAACCTTCTTGGCTACAAGCACTTGCAACCAGTAATGAAACACTTCTAGCAATGAGTCATGATTTCCTATAGCAATGTCTAACCATTTTCCAACAAAACTCCAAATCTTCAATGACTTTTCACATGAATATAATAGATGAAATACAGTCTCCTCAACCCTTTGACAGAATGGACATAACATAGATTCACCACTCAACACAATGTGCCGATTACGTAAGTTTTCTCTCGTTGCCAACCTATCCTGAAATAATCTTCAACCAAACAACTGGATTTTTGGGTGAGCAGATGACAGGAAAATCAATTTAAAAACATCAACCAACATATGTTGAGAATGTTACAAACTGTGAGCCTTAATTAGCAAATCGTAACCCGAACTTGACGTGTACTGCGTGACATCTCCAACCTCTCAAATCACACAATCTTCATCTGTTACCGCCAAGGTATCGACTGATAACAATCTATTCAACTCACACCAGTCTTGCAAACTGCTACCTAAAGGACTGCTAGCTGTTGACAAAACCAAGGGTCCAAATACCTGCGTTCACGTTGCTGCTGCAGAACTCCATGACTCTGCCTCTCTTATTACAAGAAATCTCCCATAAGCTAGGAAATTATACAGCCAAGGATTGGTTTCCACACCATTTGGATAGCCAAAATAGGGTGTTATCCCCACAACCTATGTCATGTTTCAGATGTTGCGAAAATCCTTCAACACCAAACATTTCCCAAATCTTAAATAAATCTCTCCACCACAGAGACGGTTCGAGACTATAATTCGGCAGGACACCAATATGTAGATCAACAATGTGGTCTGGGTACCTAACCTCCACAACTCCTTGCCATAACTTCCTTTTTAGAGATAACAACTTCCATAACCATTTTGCCATTAAAGTAACATTGAACCATTTGACATGTTTGACTCCCAGTCCCCCTTCCTCCTTCGGTTTACACACCTCACTCCACCTTACCCATGAAATTCTTTTGGACAAAGCAGAACCACCCCAAAGGAACCGACATTGAATACTTGTTATGAGCTTAACTACTTTACACGACATCAAATACATAGACATATAGTGTATAGGTAAATTAGATAACACAGAATTGATGAGAGTGGCCCTGCCAGCCATTGATAATAATCTTCCTTTCCACGTTGAGAGCCGCTCTTGAATTTTCTGAATCATTGGTTTCCAAAATGCGATCTTCCTATGATTTCCACCAACATAAACTCCCAAAAATTTGAATGGAAATGTATCTACTTGAACACCAAGGAAGCATTCTGCAACTCCACGTTGTGACCCTTAAAGAGGACTCGCCATTTCATTTGACGACCATGTACAAACCCAAACTCTAAATGGAGCAGTTTTGGAAATTTTCTGAAACGTAGGGTGTTTTGAATTTTTTTTCGAAAATGAGGGGTATTTGGGTAAAAAATTCGTGATTATGTGTGGTTTTTGTTTTTCTCTCTCCTCCATTATTAAAATAAATGATGAAGGAGAGAGAAAAAAAACAGACGCATAATCTCCACCATATATTTTAAAATCTAATGGTTCAGATTCATTCTCTTATTCTCACATAAAAATGACATTCTTATATGATATGTTATATATATATATATATATATATATATGATTGCCCCAATATGAAAAGTTTCAGGATCCATCACTACCGTGCTAGAGTATCTTATTAATTTTAATAGTGTAGAGTCCACCGCTCACTCTCCAACGTAAGTAAAACAGGAGACCAATATTTGTTTTTTGGGTTAATACCCATTTTGCCCCCTGCCATATAGGCGCTTTTCGAAAAAACCCCCTGTAAAAAAAAAACTTGCAAAAAAAAACCCTAACATTTGAAGATTCTCTCAGTTTTGACCTTCATCACATCCAGTCACTAAAAATGCCAAAATGGCAGGGGTCAAAATAAAAACGCTGCCAAAATGGCAAGGGTCAAAATGAAAACGCTGCCAAAATGGTAGGGGTCAAAATAAAAACGCTGCCAAAATGGCAGGGGTCAAAATGGCAGGTTTTTTGTGACTGAATGTGATGAAGGTCAAAATTGAGAGAATCTTCAAATGTTAGGGTTTTTTTTTTGCAAGTTTTTTTTTTTATAGGGTGGTTTTTCAAAAAGCGTCTATATGGCAGGGGGCAAAATGGGTATTAACCCTTGTTTTTTTAAAGACAGCATAAATATATATAAATATAAAATGGAGGGAGAAAGAGGGACAATTTTGTGAGGAAACTGGTAGTATAGTTGTAGATGTGCACATAAACGAGACTTTATCACTTCAGTTATTTTCTTTTAAACTCTTTATTTTAAGTTATATTTTATATGGTTGGTTGATTATATCTGGCTTTTCGTTAGTTTAAAATATGTTTCCTGCTTTTGCTCATTATCAAGAATCTTCACGAACTTCACCATCAGTGGCATCTAATGTTTTATAGGGACTAACATGATTGGAATATCGCCTCCGAAGAGACTATTCATAAAAAAATGATTGGGATATTTCTTTTGTTTACAATTTGTGTGCAGAAACATTTTGTTGGATTGTTATGTACGATGTAGGAGTATGAGTAGCGATGTTTTCCGTTTATTCTTATTTATCCTAACCAACATCCTCTCTATCCTACTCCTAGCCATATATATACATAGCAGTATAATTCACTTCAGTATCTCTCCATTCCAAAACCAATAAACACAACACAAAAATGAGTATGACTATGCATAAAGCTTATATTATTCTAATTACCTTAGAGTTAGGCTCAATTGGAATTAAGTATCAAGGTTTAAACACCAATCCTTTCCAACAATCATCTCCAACTATCTTGCTCTTTTTTACGTCTATCTTTTGTCATGTTCTTGCATCCACTGCTGACATCACCTTGCCAATCACTATGATCATATTTCACATTTCTGGCGTTGTTGGCTGTGAGACACTTTTGTGGATTCTCATCCCTCAGTTTTGGAATTGGTATATCATTAACATATTCCTTTTAATGGCTACTTGGTTTTGTTTCTTCAACCGCATTAGTAATAACATCACTAAGCTTCTCCTTCTTCTAACACATTCAAATGCTGCTACTGCTGATCAGTCTCCCAATTCCGAACCATCTCAGGTGTAAGATTTGTAACCTGCAATGCAAAACATTCACGTGGCTTCGTTTGGTTGATAGTGTTTTGCATTTCTGCTTCTTCTTATTTACTGTTTAGTTTATGTGTAGTTGTTCATCTAAATAGAGCAAGCCCTATGTTTCAATATATTCACCATTGTCTTCTTTCTAATGCTGCCTGCTTATGTTTACTTTTTCTTATTATAGAATATGAATGTGAGCCTAACTCAATAAAAAATGCTACCTACTTAATGATTGTCTAGGCCATATCACATTACATGTTTCAAAGCCATTTGCCTAAACTAGGTTGTCATGAGTGTTCAATTAAACCGTTTTTTTTAAAACTTATCATTTCTCTAAACATGTACCATGCATTTGGTGTATTAAACAATTTGGTTCTCCAATTAATGAAATTCTTATGTTTCATTCTCCATCACATTATATATTATGGAATGGATTGACCAATCCAAAATTATGATTGAGATTTGGATGAGTTATCTTGCTCTGCGATGCAGGTGAATTTTTCTTTTTAATTATTGAAGTTTAAAAATTATATATATATATATATATATATATATATATATATATATATATATATATATATATATATATATATATATATATATATATATATGAAATACTAATAAAATAAAATTAAATATGCTCAGTTCAGGAATCTCTTCCATGTCAACAAATATCATCTAAAGCGTCAACTACAATTTTGAATATGATAAGCTGGGTATTTGTAACTAGCATATCATATTCCAGACCCAGCATATTATTTTAGATAGATACAAGTTCATATTGAGATATAGGAGAGAGATTATCAACAGCATGGACGCAAACCAAGAGGAAGATAGTTGGATCAATGTGGGGAAATGCAGGAGAGGAAAGTATTCAAAAGTTAGAGGAGAAGCAGCAGGCAATAGCAACATCAACAAACGAGGAGAAACAACATCCTTCTTCATCACAGAATTCGACGACAAATGGAGTGCTAAGCACCTGTATGAAGAGTTTGCGAATATGGGAGACATTGATGAGGTTGTTATACCACCCAGGAGGGATAAAATGGGGAGAAGATTTGCCTTTGCTCGGTTTTTCAACGTCGCCGACGAGAGGAATTTTGTAACAAAGTTAGATAATATTTTCCTGGGGAGTAGGAAGCTCCATGTTAACATCCCGAAGTATCAGAGGAAAGCTAGTGCTCCCTACAGGGGTAGCAACACGGAACCAGCCAAAAAGAAGCCGGCACCTAGAGATTATCGTAGGCCAGGACGCCAGCTTGAAGGAAGGAGTTATGTCCACACCAAGGGATTTGTTTCATATGCAGACGCTACCAAAGGAAGATTCAGGGACTCTCAGGTTGTGAAGTCTCTAAGGTACAAGACGGAGGAAGAAGACCTTGCAAGATGCAGGAAATCTTATGTAGGGATTGTTGAGACACTAGGCCTTGCTTATAGTATGAAAGAGATCTTCCATGCAGAGGGTATTTTCACGGTTAGGGTAACACCTATGGGAGCCAATTTTTGCCTTCTAGAAGATTTAGTCGAAGGTGAGGTAGAATCTTTGATCTGTGATAGTATGGAGTGGCTGAAGAAATGGTTCAAATCGGTAAGGCCTTAGAAAGAAAATGACGTAGACCCTGAGAGGTTGACTTGGGTGTGTTGTTCGGGCATCCCTTGCCATGCTTGGGGCAACAACTTCTTCAACTTCTTAGCTGCAACCCTTGGGTGACTTGTAGGCACGGATGAGAACATAAGATTAAACTTGAAAATGGATACCGCTAGATTGCTTATCAGAACGTCTTGTGCTCCATTCATTAACGAGATTTTCTCGGTCATGATCAACGACATTAGTTTCAGGATATCGTTGAAAGAAGAAATTCAGAGTGCAATGGAATTGCTTGACAAGAGAACGAATAGGAAGATCATGGAGGAGGATTGCAGTGATGACGAATCGGAGTTCCGTTCTGGTGAAGAGAGTATCGGAGGGGATGCCGGTAGCATGGAAAAGGGCGAGGTTCACGAGGAGGTTGGAGAAACGCCAAAGCAAGGTCCAATCTTGGTGGACTGTGCGGAAACTTTACATAAAAGTACAGCAGGCTTTTTTCAGAATGTTTCATGTTTTAAGGATGTTGAGGAGAGTAGAAACTTTTCGGCTAACAAGGTTGACACTTGTTTGGACTTGGTGTCAGTAGAAGAGACTTTCATCCCTAGGTCAACACCTAGTCTGTCGGCGAAAGGCACTTGTCAAGAGGCTGGAAGCTCAGACTTTATTAGTCAGGTTGGCTTGACTTTCTCAAGGGACCCTTTGAAAGGTGGGCCTCCGCTGTTAGGTTTTGGGCCTAACCATCAAGATGTGTTTCACAAAGGCCCAGTTACTTTTGATGAGGCCTGCTCGAATACGAAGGGACTTAGGAGAAGTAAGAGGAAGACCAAGGGGACTCGTGACCTTGGAAAATTGGGGGAATTCAAACCTTCCTACTTTGCTTGTCTTTTATCCAAAAATAGCGACAAATCCGACACCATCTCCTCTTCTTCGTTCGTTAAGAACACCGGTAATTCTTGTCAATTGAGAGGGGAAGTTAACGGGACTGAGTCAATCACAGATTCAACTATCAATCGTTGCAATTCGAGGATTTTAAGGAAGGAAGCTACTGTCAGTAGGACTGTTTGGGACAACATAAATCTTCTGGGGGTTACCAGCTACAAACCAAAGGATCAAGCTATTGAAGAGGTAGAGGGTATGGAGGTCAGGGATAGAGAAGTTGCGACATCTAAGAAGACGGATAAGAAGAAGTTATCATGAATTTAATTTCTTTCAACATTCGTGGTGGAGGTTCCAAAACCAAAAGGAAGAGGATAGGCAATATTGTCCAATCAGGTAAAGCCGACATCTGCTTTCTTCAAGAAACTAAGTGCTCGTTATTTTCTGATTGTTTGGCAAAGGAGATGTGGGGAAACTATGACGTAGATTGGACGGCGGTTAATTCTAGAGGAGCTTCAGGAGGTATGGTTATACTTTGGAAAAAGAACGTTTTCACCTTGTTTTATAGCTTCAGAGGGACTGGTTTTGTAGGCATTAATGTAGGTTGGAAGGGTGGAGTGTACAATCTGGTGAACGTTTACGCCCCTTGCTGCCAGAACCAAAGGAGAGTTATGTTTAGCGAGTTGGCAATGTGGAAACTAAAGGGAAACTTGGAATTTTGGTGCATTGGTGGAGACTTTAATTCGGTGTTGCATAGCGAAGAAAGATTAGGGACGGGTGTTAACAGAGTTTATAGAGATAGAAGGGATCGCTTAGACTTTGGCTCGTTCGTGTCAAACGCAGAGTTGGTAGACTTACCCTGCTTGGGGGGAAAATTTACTTGGATCAGCGGCAATGGAAAAGCCATGAGTAGACTCGACAGGTTTCTCCTTTTCAATAATCTGATTTCGAGTTGGAAGGCCACTAATCAAAGGATAGGTGGTCGCGACATTTCAGATCACTGCCCTATCTGGCTTAAACCAGCTGTGGTGGACTGGGGTCCCAAGCCCTTCAGATTTCTTAATTGCTGGTTTTCTCATGACGATTTCTTACAGTTCATTAAGTCTGAGTGGCTGAGCATTAAGGTGAAAGGGAGAGGGGATTACATGCTGATAGAAAAGATGAAAACCTTAAAGCCCAAGATTAGAGATTGGAACATTCATGTGTTTGGTCGGTTGGATCTGGAAGTTAACAACCTGGCGGACTCGTTGAATGTTCTCGATAATTCTCTGATAGAGAATTTTGACGATAACACGGAGGTTCTGGTGGAGGAAAGAAGAAAAGTCTGTGGCGAGTTTTGGCACAAATTGTCTCTGAAAGAAGAACTCTTAAGACTGAAATCTAGACAGACTTGGTTAAAAGAGGGGGACTCAAACACTCATTATTTTCATCAGTCCTTGAAGGAAAGACATCGTAGAAATGCCATATCTTTGTTGGAAGGGACTAACGGTTACATAGAAGGAGTAGATGAAGTGAAGAATCACATACGAGAATATTATGCCAAGTTCTTCACGGAGAAGAATCATAAAAGGCCTATGCCGGAGGGTCTAAAATTCAAGAGGCTGAGTGATTTGGATTGTTCAAGGCTGGAAAAACTGTTCACCATGGAGGAAGTCAAATGTGCTATCTGGTCTTGTGACGGTAACAAGAGCGCCGGTCCAGATGGGTACACGCTTGAATTCTTTAAGAGGAGTTGGGAATTCACGAAGTCGGATGTCATGAGGTTTGTGGTTGATTTTCATAAGAATGCCAAACTAAACAAATCATGCACAGCTTCTTTGTTAGCCTTGATTCCAAAAATCAATAATCCATAGAACCTAGCTGATTACAGGCCAATTTGTTTGGTCAGCAGTCTTTACAAAATTCTGGCCAAATTGTTAGCGAATCGTCTAAAGGATGTTATAGGCAATTTGATTTCTACCAAGCAATCAGCCTTTTTACATGGCAGAAATATCACTGATGGGATTCTCACGGTTAGTGAAATCATAGACGCGGCAAGGAAAGAAAAGAGGAGTTGTTTATTGTTGAAGATGGATTACGAGAAGGCGTATGATAGTGTTAGCTGGGATTTTTTCAGGTTCATGCTAATCAAGATAGGATTCGGAGAGAGGTGGAACAAATGGATGGAAAGTTGCATTTTCACGAGCACCATGTCGGTGCTCGTCAATGGTAGTACTATTATGGATTTCTCGGTTGGGAGAGGTCTGCGTCAAGGCGACCCTTTATCGTCATTTCTATTTGTAATAGCGATGGAAGGGCTTACAGGATTGGTGAACAAGGCTGTTGATTTGAATATGTACACAGGCTTCAGACTCAACGGCGTTGACTCTGTTGATATTTTGCAGTTCGCAGACGACATTATTCTCTTAGGGGAAGGTAACACGGAAAATCTTTGGACCATAAAATCCATTATGCGGGGTTTCGAAATGATGTCAGGTTTGAAGGCTAACTTCTACAAGAGTAAGCTTTACGGGATTAACATTCCCGATTGGAATCTCTAAGCAGCTTCTGTGTTCCTTTCGTGCGGTCTGGGTGCAACTCCTTTTAAGTTTTTAGGGGTGATGATTGGAGATAGTCCAAGGAAGTTGTCCATGTGGAAGAACCTCTTGGTCATAATTCGGAATAAACTCGCGGGGTGGAAAGGAAAGTTCCTTAACACAGCAGGAAGAATAACTTTAATTAATTCAGTTTTGAATGCCATACCGGTGTATTCTTTTGCTTTCTATAAGGTTCCGGCGGCGGTTTTGCGAGAAATCAAATCCATCACCAGCAACTTCCTGTGGCAAGGAGTTCAGGATAAGAGATGTATCCACTGGGTCAGCATGAAGGACGTTTGTTTGCCGAAGGTTTTGGGCGGTCTTGGCATTATTGATGTGGGAAATCTCAACAAAGGATTATTGCTTAAGTGGAAGTGGAGGATTATGAATGACAAGGAGGCCATTTGGCAGAATTTGTTGAAATACTGATACGGCAATCCTATCCTAAAAGTTCTTATCGGCGACAAAACGGTGGTGAATAAGAGTGATTCTGACTGGTGGAAGGATTTAGTCTTAACAGACTTCAAATCATCCACAAAACCTGGTTTTACTAACAATTTTCTATGCAGGATTGGAGATGGCACAACAATACCTTTTTGGCACGTCAAGTGGGTAGCGAACCAAACGTTGAAGGAGGTTTACCCCTAGTTATTTGAGGCAGCTAGCCATCCTAACATCACAGTGGCGGGATCTGGTTTTTGGCAGGATGGCTTTTGGATTTGGGATCAGATTTTTAATAGCAGTCAGGAAGCTACAGATGCTTTGTTGAGGGAGGAGATGCTGGTTCAGCTCGAAGATTTATCTCCTAGTCTGGATTGCAGCGACAAATTTGCTTGGTTGGATAGTGAAGACGAGAGCTTTTCGGTTAGCAAGTGCTTAGCAACATTGGCTGATCATTCTCGTTCTTCTGTTTTAGACGATTCTTCGATGCAAGCTTTATCGCTTCTGTGGAGCCTTAAAGTTCCTTCGAATGTGAAAATCTTCGGTTGGAGACTTATTATCAATCGCCTTCCCACAAAAGACCTTCTGGCTAGAAGGGGAGTGTTGTCTAATTCTAGAGACTTGGTGTGTGTTTTTTGTTCCGGTCACGAAGAATCGAGGTGCCACCTCTTTACAGACTGTATTTTAGTTAAGAGGGTTTGGGAGGAAGTTTGGATTTGGTTAGGAAGTGGTTTTAGCGGATCCGCGCATGAGTTAGCAGGTTTTCTTTATGACGGCAAGAAGGTGAATAATCCGCGGATCCGAAATCTTTTAGGATCCATTTGGCTGTCAACGGTGTGGAATATTTGGGTGTGCCGTAACAATATTCTTTTCAAGGAGGCCACCTTCAGTTTCACAGAGTGTATGACCGCGATCATCCACGGTTCTTGGGTTTGGGCGGGTATTGCTTTTAATAGTAAGAGATCTATCTCGTTTCACGATTGACACACCGCTCCTTTAAGTTGTTACGAGCGGTAGTGTGTTTGATTCTTGTGTATTTTTAAGAGCAGTTCTTTTGCTCTCATTAATATAATTGCTTATTAAAATATATATATATATATTGGTTGTATTTTTTATTTAAAATATAAGCTAATTATTTTGATGATTTATAGTATTTTTAAACTATTTAAATTGAAAATTTTCATAAAATTAACAAATAAAAGAAATAGACCAATTATATGTAATGTATCACACATTCTTAATTGACAAATGATTGAAGTAACAAAAATGGTAGATTTAATAAAAGAAAATAATATTTTTCAATGGTCCAAGATAAATGATTAAATTTGTATAGATGAGATAATTTACGACCAACTTTACACCTATGTGTTAGACGATATACTTAAATTATAAGACAATTAATGCCATTAATTTACAACCTCTTACAAAACATTTAACATCACAATATCACATTGAGAACAAAGTTTCTTTATTAGAGTTATCTTTCCATATCTCAAAGTCAAACAAAGACTTGATATATTGAGACATAACTCTTTATAAAAATCATGTATAAAATAATTGTGCAAGGATGGATCAAATATATTAATTTAATTTGATGATCTTTTATTTATATTTGATATTGGGAGAGATGACTTGTATTTGAGAAAAAACAAGATGTCACACACAATGTTAAATAATGTGTGAGACATGATGATCTCATTTAAGAGATAAATAAGTAAATAAATAATAATTAAAGGACATAAATAATCGTTAACCTAGTTTGGTGCAATTGTCACATACGTCTTTGAAAGACAATAATCAAATAAAAATAAATTCACTAATAAGAAGTATTTAATAGTACACGACGGTCTTAGATGAACTCTCTTGATTCGAAGTCATTTTCTAATACTACTAGTGAATTTTAACTCAGACTCCTTTTGAATTTGAGATCCATTCACTTCTACTAAAAATCTCCCAAGTGTTCGTAAGAATTAATAATCTGAACGTGACAAACTTCACGAATCCAAACTAAAATTCTTTCACTACTTCTACATTGGGATGTTGAATAGTTTGTATTGTCTTAGGGTGTCTCTAGACATGTGAACAAGAAAGGTCATATTAGTACTAAGAATGAGCTTAAAAATGTAAACATCACCAACGTTCAAGTTATTATCTTTTATGAATTTCATCCTTTTCCTTGAGGTCAAATTTACTCTTAACGTGGGCATCTTGATTGAGTACCTTACGAACCAAACTAATCCATTATCCAACACCTGAAATTTGCTTGAGGTTATATGTTTAGAATGATGTTGTTGTCGCACTTGCAGCAGGAAGAATGAATAAACTTTTTGGACGGGTAACCATGGATTTACAGAAGATGAAAAATATTGAAGTCTCACATTGATTTTTTTTATCAAATATAATTAGTGTTTATATAGTTCTTTTATACATATCTCATTGTCATATTGGGTACTGAGCTAATGCTGAAACTAAATGGGCTTTGAGCCCAAAAACTTATTTTAAGAACTTTAATTAATTAATTTTTAAAATGAATTAATTAAAATTATTATTTTATTATGTGAAAAAATTAATTAATCAATTATCCTAGTTATCATTGTCACATTTTTAAGCTGGAAGGGGACTAATAAATCTCACAGAAAGTAAAATTAAGGGACCAGAAAGTCGAGTTTTGAAAGGAGAGAATTTTAATTTGAGTCCCTCATGCCAGGCTTTAAACTGAGTCCCTCAGGCAAGACTTTAATTTGATTCACTCAGAAGAGACTTTAAATTGAGTCCTTCATGCGAGACTTTATGTTGAGTCCCTAATGAGAGACTTTAAGTTGAGACCCTTTGGAGAGATTTTAAGTTGAGTACTTCAGGAGAGACTATAAGTTGAGTCCCTCATGTGAAACTTTACGTTGAGTCCCTCAAGTTAGACTTTTAAATTGAGTCCCTCAAGCGAAACTTTAACTTGAGTCCCTCAAGCAAGACTTTAAGTTGATTCCTCAGGCAAGAATTTAAGTTGGGTCCTCATGAGAGACTTTAAGTTGAGTCCCTCAAGCGAGACTTTAAGTTGAGTCCCACATGAGAGACTTAATTTGAGTCCCTTAGGAGAGACTTTAAGTTGAATCTCTCAGGTGAGACTTTAAGTTGAGTTCCTCAAAGGGAAATTCCCTCACCCATTGTGTGGGGGCAAGATTAACTCTTCATTTTCTGTATGTTATTCGCATTCTCTATCTTTGAAGGGCAGTTTGTAATTGAACTAAGAAGAATTGTAGATTTGTGAAGTTAAAATAAAAGAAAATAATTTTTCAATGGTCTAAGCTAAATGATTAAATTTATAGAGATGAGATAATTTACAACTTACTTTACACCTATGTGTTAGAAGATATACTTAAATTATAAGATAATTCCATTAATTTACAACCTCTTACAAAGCATCTAACATCACAATATCATTGAGAACAAAGTTTTATAATGTCATACCTCAAATTTGTTCTACCTGTATAAAATTACCCTCATTTGTGTTTCTGTTTACTAACCATTATTCGAAAATCCAAAAAATATGAAGTTGCTTTCATTTCTTCTTATTGCCTAAGTCCAAGTTGTCGTAAGATTGAATTAGGTTTCCGGTAAGGATATCAGGCCAGGTGTGTGTGCAGTATTGATTGAGGTTCATTTGGTTTTCACCTAATCTTGGTCAAACAAGAGTTTGTTTCATGATCAGGCAAGTGTAAATCAAATCCAAGTGTTATACCTGAACATCATCAAGGATCAATTCATTTTTCAATTAGGGTTTTATGCAGTGTGTGGAGGTCCATGTTTCAAGTCATGGATCTATAATTTCAAGACATGTTCTTATTCATTTAGTCCATAGTGAAGATCCTGATTCATCACGATTCAAATGGTTGTATGTGAAAGATCTATTCCTTTTTTGAATTGAGTCAAGGCATTGCATTGGTTCAAGAAATGTTCAAAGGTGTTTGGAAGTTGGTTTCAAGTGAATTGTTGGCATCAATATGAAGTTCAAGCTTTAATAGTCATAATTTTAATCAAAGAATCAAATTGCAAGTTTCATTCATGGTCAAGTTTCTTCAACACAATTCAAGAGTGGCATATGAAGGTGCACCTTGTACAAGTTTCAAAGCCCAATCAAGTTCTCACCAAAGAGCCCATGTCATTTCAATGTTTCTACACAAAAAATCTAGCTCATAAAAATAGAAAAAAAAAAGCCCATTGCAAAGAATAAAGTTCATGGAAGCCCAATGCACCACACAGTCCATTTTACAATTTGTAACAAAAAAATGCCAAAAAAATTGCTACAACAAGTTCATTATTACAAATAATTTGCCAAAATGAAAAGAGTAAAGAAATAGTCACAATGCTTCACGTTGGGTCACTTTCAACCAAAGAGAAAAACTTCATGAGCCACCAACATTCAATACATCATGCTTTAAGTCCGACAAAACCAGCCACCAAGCCATAACTTCTGCGCATAATACTCCAAGCCAGCTGCCATGTGAATAAGAAACAAAACAAGTAGCCAAGCCATGAAATTCAGCAAGCCACAACTACACACACACTATATTCCAAACATTTTTCCAGCCAAGATTCGCAATGCAAATTTACTACAACAACATCAAGCCATCACGCTGCAACCATCCATGCACACCAAAATGACACAACAAATTCCAGCCTTCAACGCATCAAAATAGCATGCGCAAAATCACTCTCCACACCAAAACAAAGTCTTCACTACACAAGCCGATACGAGCCACTACGGACACGACTTCAAGCCTGTACAGCAACAAAACTGACCTGCACACAAAACAACAATTGTGTTAAAACCAATTCCCAAGCCACTTCAGCAACAATACCACCCGGCCCCACAACACAATTCACAACTACTTGCAAAATGACTCAACTCACAAACTCACGCACTGCAAAAAGACTCAATTCACAAAACGACCTCATGACGTACACAAACGGCAGCAACATCATTCCTCAAATACTCTTCATTCTCATATAAAGTGGGCCTTAATTCTTCATTCTTTTATAGGCTTTTGATAGCCACAAAAATTCTGCCAAAAAACTCACTGCAACAAACAACACGAACCTCTTCTTCAGCCTATAAGACCACTTTTACAAACACCACACAATTTTCACAACCTTCAAATCATACACCAATCACAAACAACAAATACTCAATGTACCCACATCAACCTTCTGCAAAAAGAAGCTTCAAACTTTTACAAATCAACAACAAAAACCCTCACACAATCCAAAGCAGTGAAATCACACAGGAACCATAACAACGAACCGAACGGAGAGACGAAGCGAAATCAAAGCCAAGAGAAGAGTGAGTTGAGAAATGAAACAGAGAGAGATTAGAACCAAACAAAAAACGATAGATCGAGGGAGAGGACGTAAAACTTTCACGAGCGTGAGGTAGAAGAAGATGAACCTTTTGCTGATGATTGTCGCTATGTTATTTTACTAAACCTTAGTTTTTTTCTCATGGCTCATTTTTGTTTGAAAATAAAATCTGATGTTTTAGATATTTGGAAAAACTTTTGTTGTTTCGTTGTTAGGCTTTGAAGTCCATATTGGTTTCCATACACACCTAGACCTGCTCACGCCACCCCTTTCCTTTTTATCTATGTATTTTTTTTATATATGTTTTAAAAAATCATTGTCCATTTTTATTACTGTTGTTTATTTCATTTCATTTAGATTTCTTTTTCTTTTGGGCAATGAAGTCTTGATATCATGGATTGTTGAGGATTTAAAGTTGTTTAACCTTCATTATTTCAAATCTATGCTGGAATGATCATTTGGATAATTCTTCATACTTTAGGATAGTGATAGGTTATCTTTGATTAATAGATGGAAGTTCTTGATTAAGATGACACCGTTCTCTTTTTCTTTTTGTGTGGAACGACTTTAAGAGAATGATCTACCTATCATTTCTATATCGTGTTTTAACACAAACATTGTTATGGACCGACCTCCCATAGTATGATCTTCCTTATAGATTGTCCTACGATTACTTAACATAGCGCTAAATTAGTCCCGGTTCAAGAAAGTGATCATCTGATCAATGACAATTAACAACTAACATCTAACTTTAATTTCCGCTCTTTATTCTTTCCATCATTTACTTTTCCGACACTTATATCATTGTTCATATATCATTGTCCATATATCTCATTGTCATCTTCATCTTTATTTGTCCATCTCATAAAAAACACAAAAACATGATAAAAGATCAAAACCCTAAAAAAATTCCAGGCTTGGACTATGATTACTATCCTGGGCATTTTGGAGTTTGGACCTTGTACATAAACCCTAGCAAAGGAGCTTTGGATTGGATTTCTCTATCTTGTATTGCTTTTTCTTAGGACACCATTTGCACATCATTCATAGCTTACTCTTGGGCTTTCTTACAACGAGACTTATTCAATCAATTACTTCTAGTTGATCATCTAAAAGACTAGCCCACTTTGCTAGTACACGTGTAGCTTATTATTTGGGTTGTATGCTCATTCCATCCACATTTGGAAAAATATATCCCCACTCCCATGATGTGTAATAAGTTTACCGCTTTCTCTTTGCTCTCTAGTTGCTTAGGCTTTCCTTAATTCAAGAATAAAATCAAATCTTTTCGAAAGAAGACAAATAAGCTTTATGAAACGTCAAGCACATTCATAAAAAACAAATTCAATAGGTTTTCCATAACCATCAAACCCTCAACCAGTTACACTCCATTTCGCATTCACCTTTTGTAAGTCAATTTTCTTGTGCATCGCCATCAACCTTCCCATTCACTAAGACATTTTCATAATCAACCAAACAAACCCTTGATTCAACATCAAGCGGATTTTTCTCAAGAAAATTCAAAACACAATAAGATGCGATTCGGATTGTGCGCCACGAGCCTTAAGTGGTCGAGAAGGAGTGAGAATGGAGTTCTCCTACACTCACTCTGATTATTTTGACACAAGGCGTTCGACTTGGTAGCTCGAAATAATCACCTCTACCCATAGTCTTTAGTGCAATCCTAATCAAGAACAATCTTTTTCAAAAATCCTAAAAATAACATCAACTCATCAAACTTCTCTTTTTTGCTCCTTAGGGCCTCACTCCGAAAATCCTTTTTTAAGGTAAAATCAACCAACAAACAATTATTTTTTAGGCTGAACTACGAAGCTCTGACTTCCTCATTGCACCATGTGGTTACATAGGCACGAGGCCAACATCGAGGCGAGCACCCTAATAAAAAGCATCAATTTTCGCTCTAGCCGCCCTTTCATGCGTAGAGAACCTAGATGGTTCACGTTGAGTACAACGGATGTGAGGGGTGCTAATACCTTCCCCTTGCATAACCGACTATCGAACCCCGACATTTCTTGCGACGACCTTGTCCTATCTTTTTTCCATTCCAATGGTTTTCTCGATTTTTCCCTTTCCGTCTTTTGGGAATAAATAAAGTTCGGTGGCGACTCTTCTGTCGGTCCAATCTGCCAGATTTTCTCGCGAGGTCGTGTTCTCTTATTTTCGAGGTGCGACACATAATTAGAGTTATGTTTCCATATCTCAAAGTCAAACAAAGACTCGTTATATTGAGACATAACTCTATAAAAATCATGTATAAAATTATTGTGCAAGGATGAATCAAATATATCAATTTAATTTGATGATCTTTTATTTATAGTTGAGATTGGGAGAGATGAAATTGTATTTTATCAAAAATAAAACGATATACATATTGTTGAACAATGTGTGAGACATGATGATCTCATTTAAGAGATAAATAAACAAATAAATAATAATTAAAGGACATAAATAATTATTAACCCAGTTTGGTGCAATTGTCACATACGTTTGAAAGATAGTAATCAAATAAAAATAAATTCACTAATAAGAAGTATTCAATAGTACACGAAGATCTTAGATGAACTCTCTTAGTTTGAAGTCATTTTCTAATACTACTAGTGAATTTCAACTCAAGCTTCCCTTGAATCTGAGATCCCTTCACTTCCACTAAAACTCTCCCAAGTGTTCGTAAGAATCAATAATATGAACGTGACAAACTTCATGAATACAAACTAAAATTCTATCACTCCTAAGTAGTGATCACTACTACTATATTGGGATATTGAATAATTTGTGTTGTCTTCATCTGTGTCTCTAAATATGTGAATAAGAAAGGTCATATTAGTACTAAGAATGAGCTTAAAGATGCAAACATCACCAACTTTTAAGTTATTATCTTTTATGAATTTCCGCCATTTCCTTGAGTTCAAATTTTACTCTTAACGTGGACATCTTGATTGACTACCTCACGTACCAAACTAATCCATTATCCAACACCTGAAATTTTCTCGATGTTTAGAATGATGTTGTTGCCGCACTTGCAACACGAACAATGGGTAAACTTTTTGGATGGGTAACCATGAATTTACTAGAGATAAAAATATTGAAGTCCCACATTGACTTTTTTTTATCAAATATAATTAGTGTTTATATAGTTCTTTCATACATAGCTCATCGTAATCTTGGGTAGTGTGCTCATGATGTAACTAAATGGGCTTTGAGCCCCAAAACTTATTTTAAGAACTTTAATTAATTAATTTTTAAAATGAATTAATTAAAATCATTACTTTATAATGTGAAAAAATTAATTAATCAATTATCCTTGTGATCACTATCACGTATGTAAGCTGGAAGGGAACTTATAAATCTCAAGGAAAGTAAAATTAAGGGACCAAAAAGCTGAGTTTCGAAAGGAGAGAATTTTAATTTGAGCCCCTCATGCAAGACTTTAAATTGAGTCCCTCGGGCAAGACTTTAATTTGATTCGCTCAGAAGAGACTTTAAATTGAGTCCTTCATGTGAGACTTTATGTTGAGTCTCTCATGAGAGACTTTAAGTTGAGACCCTTTTGGAGAGACTTTAAGTTGAGTACCTCAGGAGAGACTTTGAGTTGAGTCCCTAATGAGAAACTTTACGTTCAGCCCCTCAAGTCAGAATTTTATGTTGAGTTCCTCAAGCAAGACTTCAACTTGAGTCTCTCAAGCAAGACTCTAAGTTGATTCCTCAGGCGAGACTTTAAGTTGAGTCCTCACGAGAGACTTTAAGTTGAGTCACTTAGGAGAGACTTTAAGTTGAATTAAATTGAGTTCCTCAAAGGGCGATTCCCTCATGCATTGTTTAGGGCATGATTAATTCTTCATATTCTGTATGTTATTCGTATTCTCTCTCTTTGAAGGGCAGTTTGTAACCACACATTTTAGGGTTTTTCTTCAATGATTATGCTCACGCCTTTGATGATTTGTTTATGGAATTCTTAGTGTTGTGTCTTTTCTATTATTAATAGTATTGGAATTGTATGAGCAGTCTATTAAGGCATTAAGGATTCTTCAATTACGGTCTAGTGATGTATTCACCTTGTAGGGTGGAAAGGATTCTTCAATGAAGTTCCAACATTTGTATTCGCCTCGTAGGGCAGGAAGTATCTTCTTGTGGAACTCCATCACGTGTGTTCGCCTCTTAGGGCGACATGTATCATTCATGAAAGGTCCAACATTTATATTTTCCTCGTAGGATTAAAAGGATCTTATTTTGGATGTCCAACATTTACTTCAAGGTTTCACAAGTCCTTTTCAGCATGTAACCCTGTAAAAAAAGTGAAACAAGACAAAGTGGGGGAACCTTATTAAAAATTCTACACGCATAGGGGTAAAGAATGTCACACCATTATTTAGAGTAGACTTAAGGAGTTCTTAATGAAATTACAAACATTTGATACAATACCACACACTATCTAAAAATAATTAATTAAAGCATAAACTTGCATATTTACAACCACTTGGTCTTGCAGGTGATCTCGCTTGACAAATACACTCTTTCAAGATTAGTTTTGTCAGCATGTATTCTGATACTCATGATGTGGCATGATACATCTTGTCACTTTGCAGGAAACTTGCCAACCTAAATCTTTTTGCACGATATATCAATTTTTTCCACTGGTTATGTTTTTGAAAAATCTGCTCATAGACCTTACCATGTGATCTGCATTGTCTTCCATATTAGCTTATTGAGCCTTCTTGCGGGTTAGCTCACCGAGTCATGATAAAAATTAAGATACGGATTTATTTATATAACTTGTCATCGATACAACGATTCTCCTAATGCCATTGGTGCATATATGTTCCTCAGCATGATTTGTCTCATCATATATTGTGTTGCTTATGCTTCCTCCTTAAGTGCTGGATATTAGGATTTTTCTCCTCGCACTCTGTGATTTCTCTCATTGATATTGTCATTATCGTAGATGACAAGTGTTGAACTTGAGGCATGTGTTAGTTTTAGAGGGCCCCATGGTGAACTCCAATCGTACTTGCTAAAAGTATAATATGTGACACATCCTAGTAATTAAGGGTTGTTAGAGGCTTTAGGGTTTGTTGTTGGATTGATATCTAGCTCACGTGGAAGGTGATAAGCTTTGTATGTTTGATTTTCTCTATTAGAATCAGATTGTCCCTTTTTTAAGCTCTAAGGTTGAGTTATTTGCAGGGGCCTCTTGGGCCTGGGCTAAATAAAGTTGGCTCAACTCCATTACCAGAAACATGAGGGGGGAAGAAGTCATTCTTCCATGAATCATGCAGAGGTGGTTATGCTTCCTTGACTGATTCCGAGTTAATTATTATTAGGACATATCATTCCTACAATCAAGGAATGATGGATAATGAGGGTTGGTTCGGATGTCCCAACTCCCAGTGGGCGACTTATCATCCTAGTTCAGGCAGCATTTGTAACACCCCGAATTTTAATTAAATGTTTTATTTAATTATTGGAGTGTTTATATGTGTGTTCATTTGATTTATTTAAATTATTTGTGTTATTTGCGGTGTAGGGGAATTTTGATAATTTAATAATTACCGGGAATATAAAGTTTGAGAGCAGATAAATAAAATAGGAATTTATTTAAATTATTAGAGATAATTAGATAATTTTAATTATTTATAGATTATTTGAGAAAATAGAATTATTAGGAATAATTCATTTTTTGAGTATTTTTATTAAATTTTTATTTAATTAAAATAATAGAAATATAGAAATTGTGAATTATATGGTGAAATTAGAATTTTAATGAAATTTGAGTGTCAAGGAGTAAAAGTCTAAGAGTTGAGAGAAAGTTGAGAATCAACATATACATTTTAGGTTAAGATATATAAGGAGGTTTGATGGAGGTTAGGTATTACAATACGTGAAATTAGAATATTTGTAGAGAAGAGGAAACCAAAGGTTTGGAAGAAGGAGAGCTAGGAGGAGACGCCATAGCCAAAAGCTTAAAGGTTCCGTGATTCTAAAGTAAGGGGGATTACTTTACTAATAGGTGATAATAGACAGCCGGGTGAGAGGTCCTTACTCTTCCATCAACGCCATGGTTAATTCTCTGTTGTTCTTGTAACGTGCGATTTTTGTCGATGGCGCGACCACCTTACCACAATGGTTGGAATTGGGTGCTACTTTCTAATTTCTTATTTATCCTATGCAGCTGGAAAGGAAAGGGAAGATATCTAAAACTAACCTTGCACGCAAATGTTTTCTTTAACAAATGCTAAGAGATCGGGGAACGGGGTCAGGTTATACAAAGGGAAGTTGTCAATTACCCAATGTATATATGGTTATCCATAGACTTTTTATTGCATATTTCTCTGCTAATTTAACTGCTTTCTGGTGTTAGTCTATCATGGGTTGGGAAAGTTTATCCTTTGGGAGTGTTGAGAGAGTGTTTTTGTTGTTTTTGGGTTTTCTTATGTTTTTGTGAAGGTACTGGACCTAAGGTTTTTGATTTGTGTGCTCGCTAAGATTTCACAATCTTATGCCTACGTATTCCCGTAAAGATACTCTGGAAATCAGAGCAATCGTAGTTCCTCCTATTCTATGGGAGGAAAAGATATTTGGTGTCTTGTTCAAAACCCAAGATTGAAGCTAATGGTTATTTATGTTTTGTTCAAAGCCCAAGATTGAAGCTAAAGGTTTGACTGAGAAAGAATTTGTCATCTCTAAAGGGAGATATCTCACCTATTCATCACAATTATTGAAGAATTGGTTATAAAGGAGAATTACTTTAAACTGGAATGTATGGAATCCAGCAATGCCATAATTTCCTTTATAAGGGAATTGTCCTGAAGGAAGAAACTTTAACTCAATGTAGAGCAATGCCATTTTTCCTTAGAAGTCTTCCATGCTAAGAGAGAGACATTGGCTTGGATGTAAATAATCTAGAGGCTTGCCACTTATAGCAATTAGATGAAAGATGATTTTTGACCAGGATAAGAGAAGGACCACAACTTGGATTTTTGAGTCAACAAGTGTGCCACTTACAGCATTTATCTAGAATTAGGGTTTTTTTATTGTTTGTTTTGATATGTGATGTACAGAGAGATGTCTTCCTACAGAGAGAACTCTTGATATCCTCTAAGGGAATGTTGATTTTTGTGTGCCTTGATCAAAGCCCAAGGTTGAAGCTAAAAGGTTGACTCAATTAGGGAGTTTTATATCTGTCTTGTATAAAGCCAAAGATTGAGGCTGAAAAGAGATTGACTCAGCTGGAGAGTATGATCTATTTTGTACAAAGTGCAAGATTGAGGCTGAAAAGAGATGGACTCCACTGGGGAGGTTTTATCTGTCTTGTACAAAGCCCAAGATTGAGGCTGAAAAGAGATAGACTCCACTGAAGTTTTATATCTGTCTTGTACAAAGCCCAAGATTGAGGCTAGCTCTACTGAGGAAAATCATTATACAAAGCCTAAGAGGAGGCTGGTCGGGGAAATTCTTATATGAAGCCTAAGATGAGGTTGGCTTCTGCTGAGGACTGTTGAAATCCATAGGCATGTCCCATATGTATTGGGGAATCCAAAGGTTTTACTCTTTCTGGGGATCTGAAAAAGAGTTGAAATATCAGAGACCATGAGGCTCTGATTCTGTTAGGGTTTTATTGATGGTAAATTGACCCTGTCTGGGTTTTTTAAGGTGAAGATTTAAGCCTGGAGTTTGAAAACCTATGGAGGTTTTAACTCTGCTGGAGATTAATGTGTTGATGAAATGATCAGGGTTTTTCCTATGCTTTTAGAAAACTTGAGGGCTTCTTTGAGATCCAAGAGAAGATGATAGTTTCCAAGTCTACTGGTATGAAGAGGTTGACTCTTAGTTGGAGAATAATCTTTGTATGGTGCCCAAGAGGAGGCTGATGTTTTAAGGGATGAGAAACAACCCTAGAATGGTATGATATTTTGGAATTCCGACTTTTTAGAGGATAGAACTAGTAGAGATGACTAAGTTCTGTCATATACCTGTAGGAAGTCTTCAATCCTTGTACTAAGCCCAAGAGGAGGTTGAGAACTTCTAGGAATCATGTGGATCCTTGTACTAAGCCCAAGAGGAGGCTAGGGATGCTTTTAGGAAACCCGTGGGTCCAAGCCTAAGAAAAGTTCAAAAAAAGTTTCACCGGGAATAAGTCCTTTCTTTGCAGAACAGTTCTAAGGTTTGAAGAAATTTAAAAGAGGTTTCACCGGGAATTAATCCTCTCTGGGGAAATGAATTTCTTGTACACATATATTTCAAAGTTAGGACAGTCTTGAGAAAAGTTTCACCGGGAATAATGCCTTCTCTGTTCCATATTGTATAAGCCCAAGAGGAGGCAAGACTGTATTTGGAATTTCCTATGGGGAACTAGTTTTGACTAAGTTGAAAGAGTAACCACTGGTTTGATCTAAACCTAGACCTAACTGCTGGGGAAAACTCTAAGCAAGTATACACAAGCATATATATATATATATATATATATACACAGATGAAACATATAAATAAGTATGTATTGAATAGATAGTGGAACTTACAGTTGTGCAAGCCCAAACATAGTAACTACAGCTATATGGTTAGTTTTTTTCAAGTAATTGAAGAAAGTTTTAATAAAAGTTTGAATTTGAATCTAAATAAAAAAGAAATTTGTTTTAAAAGGAAATTTGGGGCTTATACTAAAAGAGAAGCCCAGATGATCTCTTTTGAAAAAGGCGATGATCGCGTCGTAGTTTTGAAAACCACAGAGGGACTTATACAATGATTGAGGCCCAAATTATTGTATTTACAAAAAGGATGGGTCTTACACTCTATTAGAGGCCCAAAAATGTTATTTTTATACAAGATTTGGGGCTTATAACTCAAGGAGATGCCCAGATGAAAGACAACGATCGCGCAGTTTATTTTGAAAATCGTATCGGGACTTATACGATGACTGAGGCCCAAATTATTTATGTACAAATGAGGTTGGGTCTTACACTCTATTAGAGGCCCAAAAGTGATTGAAAAAGAAGAAAAATGGGACTTACAACTCAAGGAGAGGCCCAGATGAAAATTGTTTTGAAAACGGCGATCGCGCCGAGATTTTTAAAATCGTGTCGGGACTTATACAATGACTGAGGCCCAAAAAGTTTGTGTGTGACAAGGGATGGGTCATACCCTCTATTAGAGGCCCAAAAAATTTTTTAAAAAAGACATGTGAGGGTGAAAACAATTAAAACCCTAATTTGATTTAAAAATGCATTTTAATTTGAATAAAAATCATTTAAAATGATCAAAATTATCAAACATGTGTGAAAAACAAGTTGTGATCTTGGATTAATGTTTGAAAAACTATGTTTTATTCATATGATAACTTGAAATACATATATGTTTGAAAAATCAAGTGAAAGAAAGGTTTTTAAATGCTTAAAACAAATAAACAAGAAATTCATTGTGAAAATTCAAAATATATTAAACAAGTAATTTTTTTTATGGAATAAATTATTTTAACATTTTTGTAAATTTTGAAAAAAAGAATCAATTCAAAAACATTAAAATCCAGAGAGAAATTAATTTTTGAATCAATTAATAAAATTAACTAAAAATTCAAAAATTTAAAAATTCAAAAAAAGGAGCCAATAACACTTGTTCTTGCTCGCACGTGTTCTTCTTCCCTAGATTTGCAAAAACTCTCCTAACTCCCTGATTACTCAATGATTTTGCACGATTCAAACATCAATCTCACTCGTTTTTGAACAAGGAACAAAATGGTACCATTTCATTTCATTTCTTTTAAGTGTGGAGAGAGTTATCTTGTATGAACACAGAAACCCTAGAATTTGCAAAAACTATCATGAAATCCTAAACACGAATGAAACGTGGCAATTGATTGAGGGTTATCACTCTATGAACTACCAGAAACAAGTTGGTAACTTGAAAATAAATTGATGATGCATATAGCATAAAGTTTGAAGGTTTCAGGCTTACTTGTGCTTGCTTGTGCAAGAGGATTTCGAATTGTGTGTTGGAGGTGTTACAGATACATTGTGAGGACTTGGTTAACTTCACTATACCTTATGGAGTGTGTTAAGATGTCTTGCCATGATTGGAGATGCTTGGATCACCTTGTGGTATCTCAACTGCAGATAGGCCTTAAGTGGATTTTGAGGTCTATGATTCTGGTGTTCCAGATGAAGTATGAGTGTATGAACAACTTATATATGATATATTGGATGTAATTAGATCATAAGCTGTGGTGGAATTGCTCTCTAACTCAAAATTCGATGGTGACTTGCAAAATAAGGCATTTTTGGTTTTTTGAAAGAGATTTTGAGGAAAGCAAGTGTTATCAAGCTTTGGTGTACTCAAACTAATCACAAATGACCTCTATTTATAGTGTGTCAAGTTTGTTTTGGCAGTAATAGTGAATGGTGGCTGCTACAGTCCATTGTCTAATGGTTGCATAAAGGAATCTCAAGTCTTCTCTAGCCATTGACTTAGGCCAATCTTGCAGACCTATGGTCTTATGTTGCAGGGATAAGGCATGACTCATTCAGCTATATTTGCCTCAGTACATGCCACCTTGATGCATCCATTTAATGCTCTATGACAACTTTGAAGTTTTTTTTTTTGCATCATTGGATATCACATGCATAAATGATGATCTTTTGACTTGGGAGACTTGTGTCTCAGAGATCTTTTGCTTTGATCTGATCCTTAATGTTTCTAGAAGGATTACAAGACTTGTAATTGCACAAATTAGCCAATTCGAGCAAATGACCTATAATCTGCCTTGGGAAGAAATCAGTTTTTGGTGCTATGTTCCAAGGGTTCATTACTACGAAAACCCCATTTAACGACGCCAGGTTTACCACGGTTTCGTATCCCACCGTTGTAACAGGATTAAAAATTTATAACGCCATATTTAACGACGGTTGTATTACATAACCGTTGTAATACAAGCTGTGTAACAAGCTTCGATTCCCAGCTACTATATATTTTTTTCCATATTTTTACATTTTAACACGCTTGTATTAGAAGACCGTTGTAATACATGTATCACTCTTCGATTCACAGCAATGTATTTTTTGTCATATTTTTAGATTTTAAACATGTATTAATTTTTTAAACATGTCTAACGCCATGTAATGTATGATGTATATTCCCAGCAATGTATTCTTTAGTATTTTTAAGTGCAATAGAGTATATATATAACTTTAAAAATAAAACTGTAAGAGATGAACATATATAGAGATAATTTTTGTTTTAATATTCCATTGAGAGTACATTGATAAACATATTACATATCAAGATCATTGTCAGAGCCCATAGCATAAAATGCATCTTCATAATCTAGACATCTCTCCTCACTCCCCTCATCGGAATCATAATATACAGGCCTCCTTTTCTTCTTTATCTTCTTCTTCTTCGGCTTCTTCTTCTTCTTCTTCTTCTTCTTATCCTTCCTTACCCTTAAGGCATCCCTGATGTTGGCAGTTGCTGGTTGGACGACCTCCTGGATTGGCGCCTGACGTTCCTCATTGAGGTTTCTAGGATTCTCATTTGTTGAACTCATTGTTACGAAGAATATATTATTTAGATATGTAAAATTGTCTATTCATAGATGAGGTTGAAGATGAAAAGACTGATAGTTTAATGCTTGTAATGATGAAAACTTGTAAACCGTTCATATTCTGGAACGATATTTTCTTGTAAACCGTTCATATGTTGGGAAGTGCAATGGTTAATAATATTACGACGGTTATAAGTAATGACCGTAGCGATATCACTTATAATCCAGGCGTAATTTTAGGAAAATGTTGTTGCCTGGTGTCGAACCTTGTACCACGTATAAGGGGTATCGCTACGGTTATTATAACTAACCGTTGTGATATTATTAAATTAATATATAATCTATCATAACGGTTATTTAAGAAAACCATTGTGAAAAATTTACCTATATAAGGGAATTAACTTTCCCTTTTTGACAGTTGCGCCGTTTCCTTCACAGCGAAACCCTAGCACCCAAACTTCATCTTTTTTTAAAATCTGCGAAAAGAAATTCAAGAAGTATGAAGCTTTTGATTTAAGCTTTTTCCTCCTTGAATTCCTTCTTGCAGAGTCTAAAACTAGATGAACATGGTGATGATGCTGGCGTAGCAAGCATAATGTACATATTGTTTATGGAAAATAAGGTATTCTTCCACTTAAATCTTTTTGTTAGATAGTACTCATTATCTCGTTTGCTTCATGATATTTTTGTTGATTGTTCTCTTTTTGCGCAGATTCGACTTCAATGCTTCACAAGCAAGGTGAACTTCATTGTTATGGTACAATCCCACTTCTTAGCGTTTTCTTTCAACTTTTGCTTGTTTTGTTTTGAATACTAACTAGTTTTCTTCATTGCTTCCCACTTCTTAGGGTTTATTTCTAATTTTGCTTGTTTTGTTTTGAATAATAACTAATTTTCTTCATTGCTTTCCCACTTCTTAGGTTTGTTTCACATGGTGATGATGATGGTGGTACATATATATATGAATTCATTCTAATAAGGTACATATATATGAATTCATTCTGATATTGTACATATGAAATTTAGTTTATTATTCTGATATTGTACATATGAAATTTAGTTTATTATATACTATGTATATTGTTTGTTTTACTATCCTTTTACTGAAAATGCAATCTGTTAAATTGGTATAAAACTTATAATTTGAAAATTAAGATGTATTTGAAAACCAACCATTATCATGTCAATGTTTTTCGAATCGCATCCATTTCATTCAGCACATTGAACGTTCCTTAACGCATAATATACGATTCAATGGTCTGATTCCTTCTACACATCGATATCTTTTATATTATATAGTGTACCTATTCATCGCCAAAAATCATCGTGGTTTTTATGATCATGATTGTTATGATGATAAAATCGCAATGATTTTTGGCGATGGAGAGGTAGACTATAATAAAAGATATCGATGAGTAGAGTGAATCAGACCATTGAATCGTATATTATGTGTTAAGGAACATAAAATGTGCGGAATGAAATGGATGCAATTCAAAAAACAGTGGTGTGTTTAAGTTGGTTTTCAAGAACAGTTTAATTTTCAGATTATATATTTCCTTACCAATTTAATGGCTGTAATTCTTTAACTAGGTGTATGGTAAAACAAGCAATATACATTTGTATATAATAAACTAAGGGTACATGTAACAACAGTTGAAACTAATATCCGTTGTGATTGATAATATATTTCACAACGGTTGAAACTAATATCCGTTGTGATTAATAATATATTTCACAACGGTTGATACAACTAACCGTTGCAATATATCGCACGTTTTCCAGAATACAACAACGGTTTCCAGACCATTGTAGAAACAGCGAAGATACAACAACAATCTACATAACAACGCCTTCTCCCGCGTCATTATATGTCATTCTCAACCGTTGTTAATGGGTTTTTCGTAGTAGTAGTTGTAACTTCTTGCTCAAATTGAATTTGGAGATGATCTGGTACTTGTTGGAAAGCCCTCATGACATACTTTATCTTTGATGTCCAACATTGGTCATGGTTAAGCTTGGATCACAATGAAAAATGGCCTCAAAGTTGGTGAAAAACCAAGACAGATTCTGTCCAAAATTTTCACTAAGTGTTGGAAAAAGTGGTCATTTTCATGTTTTTGTGATTTTGATCAATCCATAACTCAAAATCCATGAGGATTTGGAATCTTTTGTAGTTGAAAATTTTGAAGTATGTCATGTGAACTTTCATTTGAGCTTTGGATGGAAGAAAAAGGCCTCGTGATTTGGAAGTTATGACCTTGCAAAGTTGGTACCAAATCACTTTTGTTCCATAACTTAGAAAATTTTAAGTTTCCTATGGTTTCCCCTTTTGCAAGTAACCCTATTTTTCTTGATTTTTCTTGATGGATGATGATCAAAACCATGCAATAACATTGTTTTTGACTTATGGGAGCCACATTTGTGAAAAAATTCAAAAAGTCAAACTTGATTTTGGGCACAGTTGACTTTTTGTCAGATGAATTCCAAACTGTGTGATCTTCTATGCAATCAAGTTCTTGACCTAATTTAAACCTAATGGATGGATTCCATAAGTGTTTTAGGGTGTCTTGAATCATGTCCCAAGGTTTGGGAACATGTCTTGGTCCAAAGTCAAAGGTACAGTTGAGTTTTTCTTCAAAACCCTAATTGTGGTCCAGATGAATTTGAAACTTGTGAATCAAGCTTCTTGGATCAATCCATTGTTTTAAATGGATCAATGTGGTGTATTTGAGGCCCTCAAATCATGTCTTGAGGTCTTGGTTCATGTCTTGCCTCAAAAGTCAACTTAGGGGTGAATTAGGTCAAGAAGCCCTAATTCCTGATTTTTTATGAATGCTTCCTCTGAGGCTATTTTGAATTGACGATTGGACTCATAAGGTCCCTTTGAGCATTTTGGATCATGTTTTGAAGTATTGGCTCATGCCCAGATGAAAATTTTCCTCTGGAGGCCTTGGTCAACCAAAACCCTAATTTGGTGACACTAGGGATCTCGAGGCTTGATCAGCTTGAGATGTTGCACTCTTGTGCTTGATTCTTGATACGGAAGACGTCTTGATCCTTCATGGATGTTTGAGAGGCTTGACAAGTTGAAGATCATGTCCATTCTTGATTGATTCTTTGTCTGAGTGCTCTGAGAGGGCTCCAAACCCTAATTCTTGATTGTAGTGAATGCTCAAGAATCCTTGAGGAGATTGATGAGGTATGATGGTACATCCATATTGTGGTAATGATCTTCACAATGATGGGAAATCTTGTGGTCAAAATTTGGGGTATGACAGATGCCCCTATTTAATCCTCTTGGACCCGAAGGTGTGAATCTCAGAGATATTTGGACATTCAGGGTGCAAGAGAATTAAATATCGAAATACCCGAAATTTTGACTGTGGTTATGAACAGCAGATTGCTCATCCATCTTCTTTTGCTAAGCAATGTTACTTAGAAATGGGTAAAACTTCCCCTCGATCCTGGTCTTCAGCCACGAAATTGGTCTTAGTTTTCTTTTGAAAATAAACTTCCCCTCAAACCTGGTTTTCAGCCACGGAACTGGTCTCAGTTTCTTTTGAAATAAACTTCCCCTCGATCCTGGTCTTTAGCCACGGAACTGGTCTCAGTTTATTTTGAAATTAACTTCCCCTCGATCCTGGTCTTCAGCCACGGAACTGGTCTCAGTTTCTTTTGAAATAAACTTCCCCTCGATCCTGGTCTTCAGCCACGGAACTGGTCTCAGTTTCTTCTTGTCGAGTTTCTTTGTTGACAAGGAACACTATTTGTAGCGGTCTTTATCAAACTTATCACCGAGTTTTATTGGGGAGACGCCATTTGATGGAAAAAGTTTGAGGTCAGACTTGTTGGAGAAACCCATTAGTCTGAGCTGTAGAGGTGTGCAAACTTCTCTATTGGAGATGCCATTTGTCGACTCTACTGGGGAAAACGAGTCTCTTAAGAGACCACTTTTTGCTTGGTGAGGTTACATCATACTTTCTTTCGAGACTTTTCTCGGAGAAATTCCATGTGATGTAATCCAATTTTGAGGTGCTGATGACTTCATTAACATCGAATTTCTTGGGAGAAAAACCGATGTATCGCCGAGAGTCTTTTAGTGGAGAGGCTTTCTCTAGGGATTTTCCTTAATCCGGGAAAGCGAAAATATCATCTTCAATAGTGAAGAGTGATGTTCCAAAGGTGCCTGTCGAACGTCTTCTCGCCTTTCAGAGGTTCAAGTTATCAAAGTGATCGAGGAGAGGCTCCAATCCAGAAATAAATTGGGGAGAGATTGCTCAGACGATACATTTCCGGATGAGGAAAGAACTGACAACTTTATCGGTGAGAGGACATTTATCACTTGGGGATGTAAATGACTAGAGTGATATCAATGCAACATGTATACGAATACGAATCAATTATGCATGATGTATGTATGTTTATGCTGACAAAACAAACACGACATATGGACTGGTGAATGAACATGACTGGATACTCGGCCACTGTGGGGGGACAAAAAAGTATCATTGGTTCAATGATAGTAATCCTTTCTTGCTTAGGAGGGGTAGACCCTACTGGGGAGGAAAAAACCATCAATTGTTCTTCAGAGGTAAGAACTCTGCCGGGGATGTCAGATGGGACATTTCATCTGAAACAGTTGATCCTTCATTCAGGTGTACTGGTTTAAAAGGAGTACTTTGATTATGCATTTTGAGGTTTAATCACTTCCGGAGAAGCCATCGATGTTTCTTTTTGTGTTCAGTAGTAAAAAAGAATTTCCATCTTTATTTTAAAAGCAGAAGGAAATTTGACAAGTAAATTCATTTTTTTTGTTTCAAGAATCGTTGATCATATTAAAAATGTCATTCTGTAGAGCAAAATAAATGATACTTGCAAACAAAAGCACTAGGGCTCAAATTTTATTGATAGAATGGTGTCGCTCCCGAAAAGATTCGCATCCAACGGTACAAACGCGAGAGTGGCGCAAAAGAACACAGAGTCGCCAGCAAAGTGTATTTATCCCAAGAGAGGGAAAGGGAACACTGCGTAAACCTGGAAGAAGGGAAAGAACATGGTCACGCGACCAAGAGAACGGGTACGGGAGTCGGTTACGCGAAGGGAAGGTGTTAGCACCCAACACGTCCATCGTACTCGATGGGATCCACGCTTGCTGTCTGCATCAAAGGGTGTCGTCATCTGGAACTCCACTGCTACTGGACCGGCGAAGGAACGAGAACGGTAAAGAACGGAGAAACGAAGAAGAAAAGAAAAGGAAGTGACTCGATAGGACGGTATCGTTGTCCTAGGCCTACGTACTCCCTCAGTGCAATGGGAAAGTCAGAGTCAACGTAGTTCGGACGGGAACTGTGGGGGAAGGTTACTCGCCAAGACATCGCCGTCTTGTGCCTACGTATCCTCAATCGGACGAGAAAGAGGAAATCAGAGCAGTCGTAGTTCGACCTACGGGTCGGAAAGAGACAAAGAGGTGACAAAGAAAGGTTGTGAAAGAAATGTGCTCGGAGAGATCTCGCACGATCTCCTGCCTACGTATCTCGCTCGCACGCGAGAATCAGAGCGACGTAGTTCCCCTAACTAGGGAAGAAAGGAAAGGATGGAAGGGTCTCAATCACAAGGGTGCGAGAGAAGGGTCTCGATCGCAAGGGTGCGAGAGAAGGGTACTTGCCAAGGATAGGGATCCTCGTGCCTACGTATCCTCAATCAGACGAGAGAGAGGAAGCCAGAGCGTCCGTAGTTCGTGGGAACGACCACGAAACAAGGGGAGGAAATTGGTGAAAAAAGGAGAAGGTAGCCCGCCAAGATCTACGCAATCTTGTGCCTACGTATCTTTACTCGGACGAGAATAAAGAATCAGGGCAGTCGTAGTTCGTGGGTACGACCACGAAACAAGGGGAAACGGGATCAATCTCGATCGCACGGGTGTGAGAGAAAAGAGTCGGGACTCATGGAAAGTCTAAGGGGGAAACTGAATCCTACAAGTTATCATGCAAAATGGCCCTAAGGTCAAGGATTAGAAGGGAATTCTACCTAATGTTATCATGCTTGGATTGAGAGCCTAATGTCTATCCTACTCCGAGCTTAATCAGAAATTAAGTCGGACTAGGAGCCTTAAGGGAGCATGTGAATACAGAGTAAATCAACAAGTAAACACCAGACAACTCAATCACAAAGAGTAAATCAAACAAGAGGCAAGTCAAGTATTTAATCAGGAATTGCATCAAAAATCAAGATCAAGAATATCCAAGATAAAATAAAGTGCAAATTAAAATCAAGATCAATAATTAGTCAATAATAACCAAGTTAGAATTAAAATGCTGATTAAAAAGAAAATTAAACCTAATTTACTTCTAATTAACAAATCAAATCAAAATTAATTTCTATTTAAAAGTTATCCTAAGTTAATTAGAAAACAAAATAAAACTAAACTCTAATCTCTAATTAAAAATCTAATTCTAAAATTAATTGATTAAGACTAAACTAGTTAAAAAACAATTAATCAAAAACTTAATAAAATTCAAATAACAAAAAAACAATGGCAAACAATGGAGTACAGAAGCAGGCTAGGGAGTGAAACTTAGCACCCAGGCGTATGGGCCTGAGGTGTCGAGGCCCAGGAATTCTCATTCAAGGCCAGGGTGGTGCGAGAAGACAATAGGCTGTACGAAAAGAAATGAGACGTGTGGTCTCAAAACCCGGTCCAAACATAGGAACAAAAAGGCCTTAAAAGAGAAAAGAGAACCCTAAGTCCTTAGTAAACGAACTCTCACTCTCCTCTCTCGCCCTTTCCATGGCCGCCGTTCGCAACACCAGTTCATCACCACCTCCAGACCTTCATCAATCACCTTCTCGCTTCTTCCAAACTCTCTTCGTCCACCGTCATCGGAAACGAAACAAAACCACACTGAAACCTTCTTCTACTCCGTCGCCATCTCGCCGTGAATGGTTTCCTTACAAGCTTCGCCTTCTTTCTCAAATCATTTTCCTCCTTTAGCTTGAACAAAGGCACCGCCGAAAAACATCTGGCCAGAAAAACCACCCGTCGTCCGTCTTCTTCTTCGCACTTCATTGCGCTGTCTCGCTTGCTACAACAACAGCCTCCCTCCGTCTCAACTCAATCTCTCAACGTCCTCCTCCATTCGCACGAGACCGACACGGTTCGCCATGAGACGTTCAAGCGAGAAGAATAGATCAACATATTGTAAACAAGATGATCAGAAATTATATCGCTATATCAAGGCAAGGTGAACGTACCTACCGGAGAGAGTCCGGTGCTCCTTCGAATTGACGACGATAAAAAGAAGACCAGAGGTAACGTCTGCTCTACTTCGAATTGCACAATCTTCTTCTACACTTCTTGAAATCTGTTGCGTTGCTAGTTGTTGTTGTTGTTGATTTTCTTGCAGGTGAATACCAGATAATGATGAAGGTTGTTGTCGCGGCTGTTGAATTCTATCGGCCGGTTGTGGATTTGTTCTACAGGCTTTGATTAGATGAAGATTGAAGCAAGATTTATCAACGGTACTGAAGGTGGAAGATGATTCAAAGTCACGGCTCAGGTAGATGTGTTTTCTCGATTCAATTTTCCTCTTTCTTTTCTTCTCTCTCGCTCAATTCTTCTTTTGTTTCGCTTTGCTTTTCGATTTTCTTCTCTTTCAATTCTCATGGGTGAAAAAACTTCTTCTGTTGCTGTAATTCTGGTTATAAATTAATGATGGTTATGAATTGATGATGTTGTTGCTTCACGACTTGCAGATCGTTGGATTTGATGATGAAGGTTTGTGAGGTTTACGGCAATTTGTTGAGATTGTTTGAGTGGCAGAGTTGGAAAAATGAAGCTCTCTGGACTTAAAAAATTGAATGAAGGTTGAAGAGAAAGGTGAAATTGGTAGCAGAATAGAGATGATGAGTGAATTGGCTGAATTCTGAAACTCTGAACTTATAGAATGAGTTAAGGGGTAGGATGGTATTTTGGGATTGAAATTATGTTATGGAATTTGGGTTGTGAATTGTTGGAGTAATTCTGTTGAGAGCTTTTGAAATCAGTCACGCGTCGTGTGCTTTCTCTTTTGCGTCACCAACCTTTCACCGTTTTTGTGCTGTTATTTAGTTTCTATTATAGAAAAAAAACACAAGAAGGGGGTTTGAATTGGAGTTTTTAAAAATTAATGCAAAGGACACAATGGTTATTCTGGTTCGATTGAACTCAATCTACTCCAGTCCACCCGCCAAGGTGATTTCGCCTCTCTCTTGAGGACTTAATCCACTAATCAGTTACGATTACACAATTTCAGTAACAACCGTCACTCTTCTTGAGGTTTAACCACAACTTGGTTTTCTCAAGGAATAAAAGATTAAAAACAAGTGCTTCTAGTAAGCTTTATCACAACCGTGATTTTTACACACTGTTTTATCAAAAAGTAAATCAAAATACAAGAGCAAGTGAGATTGAAGAATTGTGGACAGTATGAGCTCACAAAAAAGTACTTTGGTCATCTGCAGGGACTCCTTTAAATAGATGAGAAGATTTGATCCGTTGGAGACGCGTGAACTATTTTTGGAGAGGATAATAATGCTAATTAATGCTCTTTCCAAAAATACAGATTCAATCCGTTACTTTGAGATTCTCATAAACGAGAAGGATAGCGTATCAGAGTCTACGTTGAATCATCAGAGTTTCTGGCTAGATACAGCTTTGGTGTTGAAGCGCTAGACATCCGTCATCAGAACTTAGGCTGATGCTTCCAAATCAGAGCTTCGCTTTGATTAGAACTTCGCTTTAAACTTCGCTCAGATTGAATCTTCTGATACTTCTGTTTCAGAACTTCTTTGAGATACTTCTATATCAGAACTCTTTGTATTAGAACTTTCCTACATAACATAAACAATGAAATTAGGAGCATCAAGTTCTAAAATAACAAGTGTTTGTTATCATCAAAACTATTAGGAATGTAGAATCAATTCTTGTTCTAACAATCTCCCCCTTTTTGATGATGACAAAAACTCATATTTTGATAAATAATTTTAAAGGGTATTGAGGTTAGAAGACTCCCCCTGGGTTGAACATTTCCTTGAAAAATAATTTAATTTAAGATATCCAAGAGATTCTGATTGCCAGTTACCTGCTTGCTTAACACAGTAGAAACAGAAGTTAAAATGTTCAAAATGTTCGAGACAAAGTCCTGGTGCACTGTTATGGTTCAAAATATTCTACGTTCTCCCCCTTTGTCATTAATCAAAAAGCGAAAAGATACATGAGAACAATTAAAAGAAGATAATGACAGAAGATAAAATGCAACAGAACAGAAAGAAAATTAAGGTTGAGGAGCAGGAGGAAGTCTTGTGAACAATGCTTCCAGAAGGCCTTTGATCTGATTTGTGGATTCTTCTTGCTTGCCAAGCATTCCTTTAATTTCTGCGTTTGTCTCGTCCTGTTTGTCCAATCTCTTTCTAACTTCTTCATTCTCTTTCTTCAACTCATCCAGAGTTTTCAGCACAAGAACGGATGAAGATGGTTCTTTAGAAGTTACCAAATCCTCATAGCTTTTTGCAGACACTTCCTTTGGAGGGGCTTCAGGTGATTTATCTTCCACTTCAGTAATAACCAGAGTTTGATGCTCAGAGTTATGTGTATGAGATTCTGAATCCATAGGAGCTTTCCAGCCTAGAGGAAGAATGGGTTTCTTTTCCCAGAATCTTAGAACCTGCTCATGAAAGATCTTCATATGGTCACAGAAGTTCTGTTGGGCTATGTCATAGCTCAGTTCCTTCATTTTCTGAGATTCAGAGTTAAACCACTTTCTGAATTGGGTCCAAAGAAAGTCAGAGGCAGCTGGATTCAGATTTTCCGAACAACCCTGCTTTAGAAATTTGATCCATTCCTGCATTTCTGCCTCGAATGCCAATAAAGAGTTATCAACATCTGATTTGGATAGAGATGGGTTTGGTTTGGGAATGGATATTTTATGAGAGGTTGAGGTGAGCTTGTCTAGAGCTTCTAGGTCAATTATGGTTCTGAGAGGATCATCTGTGATATTTGTTGGAGGAGAGTCAGAGATGAGAATAGGTGAATTAGGTGATGTAAATTCTGGAGAGGTTTGTGGGGGACTGGTGAAATTTGGTGGAGGTTGAAAGAAGTTGAGAGGGCAGTTGATACCAGGTATAGAAGTGTTAGGATGTTGAGTTTGATGTTCTGGTTCTGGTTGGGAAAAAGTGAAGAGAGGTTCATGACCAATGTCTGACAGAACTTGAGCAAGTTCTGGTTGTGGTTCAATAAAATCAGAAGGAGTGGGGTCAATGTCAATGTCAAAATCCTCAAGAGTTTGTGGTGATGGTGGTGGATTTTGGGTTTGAGATGATGGTGGTGAATTTTCAGAGGGTTTAGGAGACGATGGGTTTTCAGATGTTGATACCATTATGGATTCGACAATAGAAATGAAAGCGGAGTTACCTTTCTTCTTAGCAGCTTTAGCAACTTTTGGAGTTTTCTGAGGAGTTCCTTCAGAGGTTTTCCTTTTTCTTGAGGTTCTGGGGGCAACTTCTAGAGGTGCTTGCCTGAGCTGTTGCAGAGAAACTTCTGGTAGGGTACCATCAGCTTTACATGCATCCAAATATTTGAGGACAATTTCTGGATGAGTATCTGATGAGAAAAGAGGAAAATCTTTCAGAGGAATTTTTCTGGTGGTGATGACTTCCTTAGAGATTAGAGTTGGATCCTTCTTGATGGTATCAATGATTTTCATCTTCTTGAGATTCTTTGCATTGAGAGGTCTTCCGCCAATAGTTTCTAGATCAGAGATTTCCCGAGCTTCAGTTAAGTGATCTATCAGCTTATTCTCTGTAAGAATATCTGATATAAGTCTACCTAGAGGAATCCAATCTCTCTTGGTTCTTTCATCTTCTCTAGTTTCTTTGACACTGTTCTTCAGATGATTGAATAAGCAATAGGGAAGATTCGCTTTGGTAAAAGTGGAGATGAGGTACAGGAGATACTGTTGATCGTTGTTGATGTAGTCAGACGAGCTTGAAGGTTTCCTGTGATAGATGCACCCAAGAATGATCCTGGCCCAAATTCTGTGACGATCTTTTAGGTCTTTGATTTTCTTGGAGTGTTGACCGGAGGTGAAGATTTCTTTTGAGATAGTATTAAGATCAGTGCCCTTTTCCATCTCACTGCATCTGATTCCTGATCCATCATGATCAATCAGCTTACCAATGAGGTCTTCAGTGATGACAACCTTCTTTCCCATAACATACGAGATTACTTGATGTTTTGAGACCGATGCAAAAATCCAGAATTCCTTAACAAGTTGGGGAAAAACTGGACCCATTAAGCGATTGAAGTATTTGTTCCATCCTTGAAACTCAATCTCAGGAGTAAGGTCATACCCATTGTCTTTCATGCTTTCAAAATCGACGATGAGCTCACAGAGAACTTCAAGAGAGGCAAAAGGGGTGAGGAGAGTTCTTGAGGGCTCAACGTACCTTTCTCCAATGACTTGGTCAGCTGATTCTTGAGACATTGCTTGTTGAGAGCTGGAGGCCATTGTTCACAGACTTAGGGTTTTGGGAACACAAACTTAGGGTTTTGGGAGCACAGAAACAAGAAATGTAAATAATATGGAGAAGACGAAAGAGAGCAAATGAGTGATAGTGAGCGTGTGAGGGTGTTAGAAGTGGCATTTATATATAAGAGAGACCAAGACTTAAATCGCAATTAAAAACAATAACATCATGATTAATAGCCGTAATGATTTCTGACAAGGGAGATAGCGTGAGAAATTTTTGGAACAGTTACCGATGTGACTTGGCGCCTCAATATGTCAACACAGACGTTTCAGTTTTCCAGAGTTTGACACGCGTTCATCATCAAAGAAAATCTGGAGCGTATGTTGACACGTGTTTGCTAGAGTGAACTAATGATCTATCCTTGAAATGAAAAGTTCAGATCTTCTGAATAGATTCTGATGCAATCTTTCTTCTCACTTCTGAAGAATTATTGGTCAGATGTTCACAAAAGAAAAGAAGTTCTGAGAGTTAAAAATATAGAAATTACGTTTTCATTCTGGACATAATTCCATACAGAGATTTTTCAGAATGAAATTAAATCTATCTTCAGCAAGGGGTTTGGTGAAAACATCAGCCCATTGATGGTCTGTGTCTATAAATTTTAAACAAAGAATTCCCTTCTGAGTATAGTCCCTAATGAAATGATGTTTAATTTCTATATGTTTAGCCCTAGAATGCAGAATAGGATTTTTTGAAAGACAAATGGCAGAAGTATTGTCACAGAGGATAGGGATGTTACTCTCGTAAATGTGAAAGTCTTCAAGCTGATTCTTCATCCAGAGCATCTGAGTACTGCATCCAGCTGCAGCTATGTATTCAGCTTCAGCAGTTGATAGTGCAATGGTGGATTGTCTTTTGCTGGACCAAGAGATTAGGTTGTCTCCCAGAAACTGGCAGCTTCCAGAGGTACTTTTTCTTTCTATTCTGTCTCCAGCAAAGTCAGCGTCACAGTATCCTACCAATTTGTATTCCCTGGACTTTCTATAGCAAAGACCAAGATTAGTAGTACCTTTCAGATATCTGAAAATTCGCTTAACAGCTGTTAAGTGAGATTCTCTAGGATCTGATTGAAATCTAGCACAAAGGAAAACGCTATAGAGAATATCAGGTCTTGAAGCAGTTAAATAAAGGAGAGAACCAATCATACCTCTGTAGATCTTCTGTTCTACTTTCTTACTTACCTCATCTTTTTCCAGAATACATGTGGGATGCATAGGAGTTTTTGAAGGCTTACTTTCTGACATTTCAAATTTCTTCAGAAGGTCTCTGACATACTTGCTTTGATGTATGTAAGTTCCTTCTGGAGTTTGGTTGATTTGAATTCCCAAGAAGAACTTGAGTTCTCCCATTAAGCTCATTTCAAACTCTGCCTGCATAGTCTTAGCAAATTCTTGCCCCAAGGAGCTTTTAGTGGATCCAAAAATTATGTCGTCTACGTATATCTGACAGATCAGAATGTGATTTTTAAATGACTTACAGAATAAAGTTGTGTCCACCTTCCCTCTGGTAAAATCATTTTCTAAGAGAAAGTTACTTAGTCTCTCATACCAAGCTCTGGGAGCTTGTTTTAGACCGTATAACGATTTCTTAAGTTTATAAACATATTCTGGATGTTTTGTGTTTTCAAAACCAGGTGGTTGATGCACGTAAACTTCTTCATCAATGTAACCATTTAAAAACGCACTTTTGACATCCATCTGATAGAGAGTGATGTCATTATTTACAGCATATGAAATTAAAAGTCTGATAGATTCTAACCTTGCGACTGGAGCAAAGGTTTCTGTATAGTCTATCCCTTCTTGCTGACTATAACCTTGTGCAACCAGTCGTGCTTTGTTTCTGACAACTTCTCCCTGTTCATTTAGTTTGTTTCTGAAGACCCATTTGGTTCCAATGATGTTGAAGCCTTTGGGTTTAGGAACTAGATCCCAAACGTCGTTTCTGGTGAACTGATTCAGTTCTTCCTGCATTGCGAGGATCCAATCATTGTCTGTGAGTGCTTCGTCAATTGTAGTGGGTTCTATCAGAGAGACTAATCCCACTAGAGATTCTTCCGTCTTTTTGAATGAGGATCTTGTTCTGATTGGGTCATCCTTCTTTCCCAGAATTTTGTCTTCGGGATGAGTTAGAGAACTTCTGGACAGTCTTTTCTGGATGGGTTCTTCAGAATTAGAGTTTCCTTCTGTTTTGCTCACCAGTTTTTCTGATGATCTGGTTTCAGTGCCTGTTATTTGAACTTCTATTTCTGCAAGAGATTCATCATGCTTTGGCTTTTGAAGGCCAAGCTTATCATCAAATCTGACACAAATGGATTCTACCACACTTTGTGTTTCTGTGTTATATACTCTGTATCCTTTTGAACGTTCAGAGTATCCTAACATGAAACATTTTTGTGCCTTAGAATCAAACTTGTTCAGAGGATCATTAGTGTTTAAGATAAAGCATGTACATCCAAAAGGATGGAAGTAAGAAATGTTGGGCTTTCTGTTATTCCACAACTCATATGGAGTCTTTTCCAGAATAGGTCTTATAGAGATTCTATTCTGAATGTAACACGCTGTATTAACTGCTTCTGCCCAAAAGTGTTTAGCCATGTTAGTCTCATTGATCATGGTTCTGGCCATTTCTTGTAGAGTTCTATTCTTGCGCTCTACAACTCCATTTTGTTGTGGAGTTCTAGGACAAGAGAAATCATGAGAAATGCCATTTTCATTAAAAAAAGTTTCTAGATTTTTGTTTTCAAATTCCCCACCATGATCACTTCTGACTTTTACAATTCTAAACTCTTTTTCATTCTGAATTTGGTTGCAGAAAGTAGAGAATACAGAGTGTGACTCGTCCTTGTGTTTTAAGAACTTTACCCATGTCCATCTGCTATAGTCATCTACGATCACTAATCCATACTTCTTGCCACTGATGGATGCAGTTTTTACTGGTCCAAACAGATCTATATGAAGAAGTTCTAATGGTCGGGAGGTAGAAACAACATTTTTTGGTTTGAAAGAGGGTTTTGAAAACTTGCCTTTCTGACATGCTTCACACAGAACGTCTGAGCTGAACTTCAGATTAGGAAGTCCTCTGACCAGATTGAGTTTGTTAATCTGAGATATTCTTCTCATACTAACATGCCCCAATCTTCTGTGCCAGACCCATTTCTCGTTGTCAGCAGACAGAAGACATTTTACATTCTGACTTTTTAGTTCAGAAAGTTTTATTTTGTAAATGTTGTTCTTTCTCTTTCCATTAAAGAGGATTGTTCCATCTTTCTGACTAACTGCCTTGCAGGACTTTTGATTGAAGATTATATCATAACCGTTATCACTTAATTGACTTATGGATAACAAGTTATGCATTAATCCTTCTACTAATAAGACATTAGATATAGAGGGTAAAGTACCTTTACCTATGGTTCCAGAGCCAATGATTTTACCTTTCTGATTGCCTCCGAAACCTACATATCCTCCAGCTTTAAGTTCCAGGCTTTGGAACATATGCTTTCTTCCCGTCATGTGTCGCGAGCATCCAGAGTCCAGGTACCATGACTGGTGTTTCAATCTTGCTGTCAAAGACATCTGCAACATATAGGATTTTATCCTTAGGTACCCACATCTCTTTGGGTCCTTGTTTGTTAGTGTTCACAGAGTTCTGATTGAGTTTTGGTTTCTCAATAGAGTTTGAATAAGATTCACTGGTGTATTTAATATCATGTGTGTGTCCATATGTGAAGTGAGAGTTCAAAGGAGCATATTTTATGATCATATCATCAACACGTTTGGGTTTATACAGAGCTTCTCCTCTAGGATTGACATAACCTATGCCCTTTCTCCCATTTCTACTAACTCCATAGATCATTGAAGCCATTTTGCTTCTGTCTATGTTTTTAGCTAGAAATTTTTGAAAGTTATAGTCGTAATGTTTTAAAATATTATCAGAACTACTGGAAACTTCTGAATCAGATTGTTTCTGAGATTTTTCAAAAGAGTTGAGTTTTGAAACAGTTTCTTTTAATTCATAATTTTCTGCTTTTAGCTTTCTGTTCTCTTCAGACTCAGATACCAGATCATGTTTCAGATTCTTATATTTGAGCTGAAGTTTCTGATAGTTTTCAAGAATTTCTGACAGACTTTCTTCTAATTGAGATCTAGAAAAGTTAGAGAATACCTCTTTAGTTTCTAACTCAGAGTCTGATTCTGATAAGTTTGAATCGTCTGATATGTTGGCCATTAGGGCAATGTTCGCGTGTTCATTTTCTGATTCGGATTCTGCTTCAGAGGATTCCGAGTCATTCCAGGTAGCCATAAGACTTTTCTTTCTTTCCTTGTTAAACTTTTTATTTGGCTTTTCTTTCTGCAGCTTAGGACAGTCACTTTTGTAGTGTCCAGGTTCCTTGCATTCGTAACACACTACCTCTTTGTTTCTAGACTTTTTATGTCCAGAGGATGGTTCAGAATGACTGCTTGATCTTCTAGAGTTTCTGAATTTTCGTTGCCTATTTTTCCATAGTTCTTTTATTCTTCTGGAAAGGAGTGATAGTTCATCTTCTTCTGAGGAGCCACCAGAGCTTTCTTCTTCTGCCTGAAAAGCTTTAGTTTCAGATTTATATTTAGATTTAAGAGCAATAGACTTACCTTTCTTCTGGGGTTCATCTTCTTCTAGTTCTATCTCGTGACTTCTTAAAGAGCTGATCAGTTCTTCAAGAGATATTTCGTTGAGGTTCTTGGAGAGTTTTAGTGCTGTGACCATGGGTCTCCATACTTTAGGTAAGCTCCTGATGATTTTCTTGACATGATCTGATGTTGAGTACCCTTTATTCAGAACTTTTAGTCCAGCAACTAGAATTTGAAACCTTGAGAACATTTTCTCAATTGTTTCATCTTCTTCCATTTTGAAGGCTTCATACTTCTGGATGAGTGCCAGAGCTTTAGTCTCTTTGACTTGAGAGTTGCCTTCATGCGTCATTCTCAGAGAATCAAATATGTGTTTGGCTGATTCTCTGTTAGTGATCTTCTCATATTCTGTGTGGGAGATTGCGCTGAGGAGAATCGTTCTGGCCTTGTGATGATTTCTGAAATCTTTCTTCTGTTGATCAGTCATGGTTTTCCTTTCAATCTTCTGACCGTCTTTTCCGACAGGGTGAGTGTAACCATCTGTTACCATATCCCAGAGATCACCGTCATGAGCCAGAAAGAAACTTTCGATTAGATCTTTCCAGTAATCAAAGTTTTCTCCGTCAAACACTGGTGCTTTGCCACTGATTTTGTCGTTGTAGTTCTGAACGGATTCCGCCATAGTGCTTTTTCTTGAAGGATCTTTTGTCTGACACGGTTAAGTGTTAGCACCCAGAACCAGGCGCTCTGATGCCAATTGAAGAAACGAAAAAAAACACAAGAAGGGGGGTTGAATTGGAGTTTTTAAAAATTAATGCAAAGGACACAATGGTTATTCTGGTTCGATTGAACTCAATCTACTCCAGTCCACCCGCCAAGGTGATTTCGCCTCTCTCTTGAGGACTTAATCCACTAATCAGTTACGATTACACAATTTCAGTAACAACCGTCACTCTTCTTGAGGTTTAACCACAACTTGGTTTTCTCAAGGAATAAAAGATTAAAAACAAGTGCTTCTAGTAAGCTTTATCACAACCGTGATTTTTACACACTGTTTTATCAAAAAGTAAATCAAAATACAAGAGCAAGTGAGATTGAAGAATTGTGGACAGTATGAGCTCACAAAAAAGTACTTTGGTCATCTGCAGGGACTCCTTTAAATAGATGAGAAGATTTGATCCGTTGGAGACGCGTGAACTATTTTTGGAGAGGATAATAATGCTAATTAATGCTCTTTCCAAAAATACAGATTCAATCCGTTACTTTGAGATTCTCATAAACGAGAAGGATAACGTATCAGAGTCTACGTTGAATCATCAGAGTTTCTGGCTAGATACAGCTTTGGTGCTGAAGCGCTAGACATCCGTCATCAGAACTTAGGCTGATGCTTCCAAATCAGAGCTTCGCTTTGATTAGAACTTTGCTTTAAACTTCGCTCAGATTGAATCTTCTGATACTTCTGTTTCAGAACTTCTTTGAGATACTTCTATATCAGAACTCTTTGTATTAGAACTTTCCTACATAATATAAACAATGAAATTAGGAGCATCAAGTTCTAAAATAACAAGTGTTTGTTATCATCAAAACTATTAGGAATGTAGAATCAATTCTTGTTCTAACAGTGATGTGGGACCTTGTGAAGCCTGCAACTTTTCTTGTACTGATATGCACCTTTTGCCATATAATTTCTATTGTTTTTCTGTACTGCTGAAGTATTGTGTAGCTCAACTTTGTTATGTACATTTTGCTAAGTAATGTCGATGCATTATTTTTCTGTGCTTATAAAACTGGAAATTTTTGCAACCAACACTTCCGTAAAGCCATTGAAAACAATAATGATAGGTGCTTCAAAACATAAGCTTCCCTCCTCACTTGTACTATGATGCAGCGTTAAGACTCATTGCAACTACAGCCACTAAAATCAGCTGAACAAAATTAAAAGTGCAAATGAAGGCATAAATCATGGACATCCAGAATTTGTGACACCAAACCACTCCTTCCGTTCATTTATAGGTCTCCTTCAAGAAATAAGTCATGAACAAATGGTGATCTAAATGAGATTAATTGGATTAGAAAAAAAATAGATTTGGACTTCAAGCAATGGACTTTTTTTTTGAAATGGTTTGGAAATATGGATATTGAATAGTATTTGGGAAAATGGAGGTTTAGATGGTTTAAAATAGGTAACATGAGTTAGGAATGAATTTGAAGATTGGATATGGCTTTGAATGTGGACTTAAAATGGATATTATGAAAAAGAAATGACTAAAAATGGATATTAAGAAAAAGAATGGATATGGACATGAATTAAAATGGAATTTGCGTCTTGAATCACAAGGAATCCACATGACCAATCTTAACATGCTTTGCCTCTTAAGAACATTGACCCCTCTGCACGTCTTTAATTCAAACCAAACTTCGTGTCTTAATCAACCTTGTATTCTTAATGGCTCCCCATCTTTAATCAATAAACCTAGTTAACTTGAATGCATGAAACCCTAACCAATGACTTCTGAATTGATGAAAGTCCACAAGCTGAACCATGAGCAAGAAATATCAATTCCCCTTGGGATATACACTGATAATGAGGAGTTGACCTGAGTTGTCAATGAAGAAACCAAACCCTAGCCCACAGCCTGATCAACACCAATAAAGTCCTTACCCAATGCCTTTGATGGATCCTCTGAATAGAAAAATTACAACCAGCAGAATTCGACCTCTTGCTCCAGCTAACCTGAAATAGAAACCGACTGAATCACCTCTGAATAGGTCCAAAAAGAAAATCCTTTGATCCCATGTCTCAGAAGACCAATGCAATGATATGATTATGAGTTATATGACCTAATGGAATGCAAAAATGAGAAAGAAACATAAGCCAGAAAAAGGTAGGGCAAATTTTAGGGTGCTACAGCTGCCCCTATTTAATCAACTTGGACCTGAAAGGATGATAGCAACGGCTTTCAGACATTCAAGGGAGAAGGTGATTGAATACAAAAAGAACCCAAAAATTTGCAATCCTCAAAGGAGGGACGACTCCACTCGGGAATAAGCAATAAATATTGCACCATCACAACACGTACGAGTGTTGGAAACCAATACAGACGATGTATTGAAATGTCTTGAAATAAACACGGACGAGTGTTAGCTATGCTGGGGATAAAGTGAAACAAACTCTCCCAGGTTATGTCATCTCTGCTGATAAAGAGAAGGAACCTTGAAATATGCCATCCCTGCTGATAAAGGGAACTGGCGAAGAAATTCTTCAACATAATGCTATCTCTGCTGATAAAGAGAACTAGCAAAATAAATGCCATCCTGCTGATAAAAGGAACTGGCGAAGAAATTTCTCCAAGAGAATAACTTCACTGGGGATGAGAGAAATCCAAACAGACAAATCTGCGGGGAAGACAGCTCAACATCGTCAAGGAATTGACGAAGATAACGCATTGTCATAGGGATGACAGGAAGAAGGTGAAACCCAAGAAACACCTTGTCAAAGGGTTGACGGGAAGAAAACCTAACCGAAGAGAACGCATTGTCATAGGGATGATAGGAAAAAGATGAAACCCATAGAAAGAAAAGTGAACCCCAGAACCGCACCGATTATTTATCCAAAGAACCACATTGTCATAGAGATGACAGAAAGAGAACGAAAACCCGACCGAAGGGACACATTGTCATGGAGATAACACATTGTCATAGGGATGACAGAAAGAAGATGAAACCCATATCCGAAGAAACACCTTGTCATAGGGATGACAGAAAGAAGATTCCACCGTAGGAACACATTGCCATGGAGATGACAAAAAGAGGATGAAACCCAAGAAACACATTGTCATAGGGATGACAGAAAGAAACTGAACATGTCCAAAGGTACGAAACCTGAGCTCGGAACACATCGTCAAAGGGGTTTGACGGAAAGAAACGGTCTGCTGAGGAATGACTTGGCATTCTCTTTTGGGATATGTCACTGTCTGACTGAAAATTTGATTCGGGCTTCTGTACAAGGTACCAAATCTAGCTTATGCTTCGCATGCATATGTTTGAATTTTGCCGTAATGCTCCATACGAAATGGAATGCTACGCGTTTTGAGGATTGAATACAAAATGCTTACTATATGCAAAAGAGATCCCTCCAGCAAAATAAATGCTGGAGAGAAGAGGATAACTCCGCTGGGGATGACAAACTGAACTGTCTCCGAGGTTACGAACCCTGCTGGGGAAGTCACACTGAACCGCCTTCCTGACATAACCACTGCTGAAGATGAACCCGAAGAGAACTCCCACTCCGTTGGGGATCGAGAATAACAACTGCTGAAGATGGAACCCAAAGATCTGCCACAGAAGAGGTGTCAATAACCATTGGACCCTGAATCTGGTGGGGATGTCAACCACTGTTGATCAAGCCATTGAGATGACTATCAGCTGCTTAGGGAGTGAAGTCAATAACAGCGAACCTGCTGGAGAATATCATTGAACATAGCCTGTAGTCGGGGAAACGCCCTTAACCTGATGGGGAAGACCAGCCACCACTAACAACTCTGCTTGGAGAATAATGGTTGACGACATCAACTCTGCTAGGGGGCAACATTGAGCTTACTCCTCTGCTGAAGACTTACTTTCTACCCTTACTCTGTTGGGGAGAGAAACTCTACTAGGGACGTCACGTGTCGACCATCAACATGAACCCTACAGATGTGGTATGACCAAAAGATGCCCTGATACAGCATAGCCCATACAGGAACCTGTCTTCGAGAGGTCTCATGAAGATCATATATATCTTGCCCCGTGATCTTGATTAACCGTTTTCCTGAGAAAAACTCTTTTGCTTTTGGGGCGACCTGCCCCAGCCTTGAAGTGATTTTGCCCTTGACTGGCTGATCCGTGAAGGAGTAACTCTGACTGACTGACCTTCGAGAGATTTGTCGAATCTCGACCTGATTGCCCCAGATTGGCTGAATCTTGGAATGAATTGCCCATTTGATATGACTATTTGATGGCTTGTCCCTGCTCAACGGAGTACTCGGGCACTTTGCATCTTATCTTGATCAATCCTTCCATTGTAGAAACTTTCTTGAGTCAAGTACTTACTCACAAGTAAAACACTTCCTTTTGAAAATGACAATTTTAATGCAATGCATATGACAGTTTTGAAATCCAAGTCTGTTCACTGGAAAAAAGTTGTGACATACAGTGAATGAATCACTAATCAAAATGTCACTAATACCAACATGAATGGTAAGAAGATCCTTTTAGGAGTCAGGTTCGACGCGATCTTTACCGGAGTATGCTTTCGAAACAACCCTGCTTCAATTAGGTCTTTTGAAGGTTGTAACGTGGTCTGGTTCACGGTTTGAGAAAGAAAGGATATAAGGCTCGAAGTTTTGTTTGTACCCACCCATTCTCCTTGATGTTCTCCAGTCCTACGTTCAGCTAACTTGACACAAGCGCTCACCTATCAAAAAGGTTAATGAATGGTAGGAGGATAGAAGGAACCCACACGGTTTTCGGAGTGACAGCCACCCCTTTTGCCTTTGGTGTCTGTATTCACACGATTTGTTCTTTATTTGAGGATTTTTCTTTTTCCATTTTTTCGCTTTTTATTCTTTTGCTTTTCCCTGATTTTGCCTGGACGAATTCTTTTGGTTTTTTTTTTCGATTTTGAAGTCCAGCGGGATGCCCTAACTTTTGCCTAAGCCATTTGTTTTCAAGTTTCGACTTAGCGGGCTTTCTTTTTCTTTTGATTCTCTTTTTTTTTCACTTTTTTTTTGAACAAATCGTGTGACACTGGCTTGTCTGACTTGTTTGCAAGGGTTGTGACTGCCTTACTCTCCGGTTGGTGAGAGATAACCGTTGTGATTTGATCCTCGAATGGGACACTCCTTTGAAATTTGAACGCTTGGTCAAATTAACTGATACCTACCCTGCCCCAGGTTAAGATTGAGGGTTTTTCGTTTTCATAAAGAAACTCCTACAACTAGGCTCAACGGGGTTGACAAGGGATTATCTTCCTTATGTCTCCGGTGTTTGAGAAGTTGAAACAATGCTTGTACATCATCAGCAGGGTTTTGTTCAAAAGCATACAATCAGAAGTTCTGCGTCTTTGAATTTCATCATCCTCCCTCAGATCCTGCTTAAACAAGGGTTAGATATCAATAAAGAAAATATGAGTGAACACGGATGGATTTAATCAAAACATGCATATTCATTTCATTATCATTATCAACTGAAAACATACGAGTTTTACAAATGAGTTTGCACTTTAACAGAAAAGAAACTACAAATGCAAAGAAATGACATGATCTAAAAGATTTCCAGCTTTGGGGAACTGGGCTTTACAAGCTTGACTTGCTACTGAACTAGCCATCTTCAGAATTGCTCATCGAAGTCAGTCTGATAATCATTTGCACAACTGCTCTCGGCGTCTTCTTCCATAACCTGAACTGATGAACCCGCATAACTGGATGAAGGAGAATTGTGGATCTGAATACCCTGAGGAGTGAATGAGAACATGTTGGAGTCAAGAAGTGTCTGAACCTTACTCCTAAGCACCTTACAATCTTCAGTTGAATGCCCATGTGCCCCAGCATGGTAGTCACAACGGGCGTTGACATCAAAACCTGGTGGATACGGAAAAGGCACTGGCTTTACCCCCTTTGGCACTATAAGTCCACCTCTAATTAAATCTGGCAACATCTGACGATATGACATTGGCAACTGAGTGAAATGCCTCTCTGGCTTCCTTGGTCTTTGTCGGGCGTGTTGACGCGGCTGACGGCGATATGACCATTGATTCTGAGATCTAGAAGATTGCTGACTCTGAACAGTTGATGCATCTGAATATTGATGATGAGATGGTGGATGTTCCCAGATGGAATTACTTTCTTCCTCCCATTCCTCTTGAGAACTGACAACTGATTCACTTTCACTAGCCGGGAAGTTCGAGGTATCTTGAATCTTTCCACTCTTGATACCGAACTCGACGCGTTCTCCAAGTATTACCAGGTCAGAGAATTTTGATACAGTAATCAGCTTTTCGAAGTATGGTCCTTGCAAAGTATCCTTGAACATATCAACCAATTCTCTTTCCAAAAGTGGTGGTTGAACGCGAGCAGCTAACTCTCTCCATCTCTGAGCATACTCTCTGAATGATTCGTTATCCGCTTTAGATAAACCTCGCAACTGCAGGCGGCTGGGAGCCATGTCAAGATTATAACTGTACTTCTTTACAAAGGCATTGGCTAGATCTGACCATGATCGGATGCTACCACTTTCCAACTGCATATACCAACTCAAAGATGCCCCACTCAGACTGTCCTGGAAACAGTGAATCATGAGCTTATCATTATAGGCATGTGAGGTCATTCTTCGGCTAAACATCACCAAATGTAGCTTCGGACAGCTATCCCCTTTGTATTTCTCAAAATTCGGCATCTCAAATTTTGGAGGTAACACAAGGCCGGGCACCAAACACATGCTTGCAGCATTCAGATCAAGAGTATCACGCTTCATTAAGGCATCAAGCTTCTCTTCCAACACACGACATCTTTCATCAAACGGAACAGCCCGTGGGTCCTTAGGCTTCGCCTTTGGAGGTTTCATATTTTGAACAACCCCTTGGAAATCTGGCACAGAGAAGGCAAAACTTTGATAGTCTGTGGCATTAAGAGAAGAAGAATGTCCATCTCGGACGATGGCACGCTCATGTATAGCTTGATTCTCAGCAGGGATTCGCACATGCTGAGCTTGAGCAACATTGTTCATTGGAGGTGGAATGACATTCCTGGTAACTGAAGTCCTCTGAACATTGGCCTCTCCCCTATTCATGGCTGTCATAGCTTCCATAAGTTGGTCCAACTGACTCTTCATCAATTCAACATCGGCCCTAGTCACAAACTGATCCCGTTCCCCTGAATTCATGACGATCTCTCCAAAAGCTGATTCAAATCCGATGAGAAAGTCTAGAAATCAACTGCGGTTCAAACAGAGGATGGATAAGCTCTCTGATCAGGCTGGAGACAGATATGCAAAAACGATGCAAGATGCAAATGCAATGCAATATGAATGCAGCAGACATGGGATCAAAGCTTCCACAAATTTTGAATAACTGCTGTGCTGTTGACTGAATAAGTTCAAAGGTCTGCTCTGAAGAGAATACCAGAATACCAGAATACTGGATGATCAGAATACCAAAATACCCAGCTGATAAGTCCACACTGATAAGAGAACCAGAATACCAGGTAGGATGAAAGTTAAGGTTACCTGTAAACCTGTAAACAACCCGCCCCTCTCACATGTGGGTACTAGGATGTTCAGTATCCCGGGCTCTCAGGTCGAGAAATGATGATACGTTCACCATTTCTGGTTTGGCATCATCATCAATCGAGGAGGCCTCAACTGATTCTCCAAAAACGAAAGGTCATCAGCTTCAGAGGTTTGAGAAGCAATAGCACATTCAGCCCGAAGGATACAATGCTACCGCCAATCAAAGAGGTCGTCCGCTGATTCTCTATAAAAAAGAAGGATCCTATGGCAAGTTCCCAGCATTGGGTCCTCGGATCGAGAGTGTGCAATGGGTTTGCCACAGAACGTGGTCTGTCACTGTCACATCCCGGGAGGAGTGCCGCAACTGAGTCCTCGGGAATGGTCATCAGAGTCGACAGTTCCTCAAGAGAATAACTACTGGCCTGTATCAACATACAGTAGCAGAAAGCTCCTGATAGAACCTCGTCTGATTGTAGGGATCGTGAACACCCACACGTGGCCACCACCACGGGAGCGTCACGCCTGCCCACCCTAAAACCTAGGTGTATGCTCGAGCCTTGGTAGTGGGCTCATCTCTCAGAACATCCCAACCCGCCAAACAGAAAAAACAGCCAGTACAGCACAGTAATATCCAGTAATAATGATGAAATGCAATAAAATGCAGCAAAACTGTAAAAATAGTAAAGCAACAAAGCAAAAATACAGCAATACAGTAATATACAACATAACAAAGTACCACAAAAACACCCAAAGAAAATAGACAAACAAGCGCTACGATCGACTCGCTAAAGGGGAAGGACCAGCGGTAGGTCAACCAGATATCCTCAGTGGAGTCGCCAGCTGTCGCTCCCGAAAAGATTCGCATCCAACGGTACAAACGCGAGAGTGGGCAAAAGAACACAGAGTCGCCAGCAAAGTGTATTTATCCCAAGAGAGGGAAAGGGAACACTGCGTAAACCTGGAAGAAGGGAAAGAACATGGTCACGCGACCAAGAGAACGGGTACGGGAGTCTGTTACGCGAAGGGAAGGTGTTAGCACCCAACACGTCCATCTTACTCGATGGGATCCACGCTTGCTGTCTGCATCAAAGGGTGTCGTCATCTGGAACTCCACTGCTACTGGACCGGCGAAGGAACGAGAACGGGAAAGAACGGAGAAACGAAGAAGAAAAGAAAAGGAAGTGACTCGATAGGACGGTATCGTTGTCCTAGGCCTACGTACTCCCTCAGTGCAATGGGAAAGTCAGAGTCAACGTAGTTCGGACGGGAACTGTTGGGAAAGCTTGCTCGCCAAGACATCGCCGTCTTGTGCCTACGTATCCTCAATCGGACGAGAAAGAGGAAATCAGAGCAGTCGTAGTTCGACCTACGGGTCGGAAAGAGACAAAGAGGTGACAAAGAAAGGTTGTGAAAGAAATGTGCTCGGAGAGATCTCGCACGATCTCCTGCCTACGTATCTCGCTCGCACGCGAGAATCAGAGCGACGTAGTTCCCCTAACTAGGGAAGAAAGGAAAGGATGGAAGGGTCTCAATCGCAAGGGTGCGAGAGAAGGGTCTCGATCGCAAGGGTGCGAGAGAAGGGTGCTCGCCAAGGATAGGGATCCTCGTGCCTACGTATCCTCAATCGGACGAGAGAGAGGAAGCCAGAGCGTCCGTAGTTCGTGAGAACGACCACGAAACAAGGGGAGGAAATTGGTGAAAAAAGGAGAAGGTAGCCAGCCAAGATCTACGCAATCTTGTGCCTACGTATCTTTACTCGGACGAGAATAAAGAATCAGGGCAGTCGTAGTTCGTGGGTACGACCACGAAACAAGGGGAAACGGGATCAATCTCGATCGCACGGGTGCGACAGAAAAGAGTCGGGACTCACGGAAAGTCTAAGGGGGAAACTGAATCCTACAAGTTATCATGCAAAATGGCCCTAAGGTCAAGGATTAGAAGGGAATTCTACCTAATGTTATCATGCTTGGATTGAGAGCCTAATGTCTATCCTACTCCGAGCTTAATCAGAAATTAAGTCGGACTAGGAGCCTTAAGGGAGCATGTGAATACAGAGTAAATCAACAAGTAAACACCAGACAACTCAATCACAAAGAGTAAATCAAACAAGAGGCAAGTCAAGTATTTAATCAGGAATTGCATCAAAAATCAAGATCAAGAATATCCAAGATAAAATAAAGTGCAAATTAAAATCAAGATCAACAATTAGTCAATAATAACCAAGTTAGAATTAAAATGCTGATTAAAAAGAAAATTAAACCTAATTTACTTCTAATTAACAAATCAAATCAAAATTAATTTCTATTTAAAAGTTATCCTAAGTTAATTAGAAAACAAAATAAAACTAAACTCTAATCTCTAATTAAAAATCTAATTCTAAAATTAATTGATTAAGACTAAACTAGTTAAAAAACAATTAATCAAAAACTTAATAAAATTCAAATAACAAAAAAACAATGGCAAACAAGGGAGTACAGAAGCAGGCTGGGGAGTGAAACTTAGCACCCAGGCGTATGGGCCTGAGGTGTCGAGGCCCAGGAATTCTCATTCAAGGCCAGGGGGGTGCGAGAAGACAATAGGCTGTACGAAAAGAAATGAGACGTGTGGTCTCAAAACCCGGTCCAAACATAGGAACAAAAAGGCCTTAAAAGAGAAAAGAGAACCCTAAGTCCTTAGTAAACGAACTCTCACTCTCCTCTCTCGCCCTTTCCATGGCCGCCGTTCGCAACACCAGTTCATCACCACCTCCAGACCTTCATCAATCACCTTCTCGCTTCTTCCAAACTCTCTTCGTCCACCGTCATCGGAAACGAAACAAAACCACACTGAAACCTTCTTCTACTCCGTCGCCATCTCGCCGTGAATGGCTTCCTTACAAGCTTCGCCTTCTTTCTCAAATCATTTTCCTCCGTTAGCTTGAACAAAGGCACCGCCGGAAAACATCTGGCCAGAAAAACCACCCGTCGTCCGTCTTCTTCTTCGCACTTCATTGCGTCGTCTCGCTTGCTACAACAACAGCCTCCCTCCGTCTCAACTCAATCTCTCAACGTCCTCCTCCATTCGCACGAGACCGACACGGTTCGCCGTGAGACGTTCAAGCGAGAAGAATAGATCAACATATTGTAAACAAGATGATCAGAAATTATATCGCTATATCAAGGCAAGGTGAACGTACCTACCGGAGAGAGTCCGGTGCTCCTTCGAATTGACGAAGATAAAAAGAAGACCAGAGGTAACGTCCGCTCTACTTCGAATTGCACAATCTTCTTCTACACTTCTTGAAATCTGTTGCGTTGCTAGTTGTTGTTGTTGTTGATTTTCTTGCAGGTGAATACCAGATAATGATGAAGTTTGTTGTCGCGGCTGTTGAATTCTATCGGCCGGTTGTGGATTTGTTCTACAGGCTTTGATTAGATGAAGATTGAAGCAAGATTTATCAACGGTACTGAAGGTGGAAGATGATTCAAAGTCACGACTCAGGTATATGTGTTTTCTCGATTCAATTTTCCTCTTTCTTTTCTTCTCTCTCGCTCAATTCTTCTTTTGTTTCGCTTTGCTTTTCGATTTTCTTCTCTTTCAATTCTCATGGGTGAAAACACTTCTTCTGTTGCTGTAATTCTAGTTATAAATTGATGATGGTTATGAATTGATGATGTTGTTGCTTCACGACTTGCAGGTCGTTGGATTTGATGATGAAGGTTTGTGAGGTTTACGGCAATTTGTTGAGATTGTTTGAGTGGCAGAGTTGGAAAAATGAAGCTCTCTGGACTTAAAAAATTGAATGAAGGTTGAAGAGAAAGGTGAAATTGGTAGCAGAATAGAGATGATGAGTGAATTGGCTGAATTCTAAAACTCTGAACTTATAGAATGAGTTAAGGGGTAGGATGGTATTTTGGGATTGAAATTCTGTTATGGAATTTGGGTTGTGAATCGTTGGAGTAATTCTGTTGAGAGTTTTTGAAATCAGTCACGCGTCGTGTGCTTTCTCTTTTGCGTCACCAACCTTTCACCGTTTTTGTGCTGTTATTTAGTTTCTATTATAATGTGATGTGGGACCTTGTGAAGCCTGCAACTTTTCTTGTACTGATATGCACCTTTTGCCATATAATTTCTATTGTTTTTCTGTACTGCTGAAGTATTGTGTAGCTCAACTTTGTTATGTACATTTTGCTAAGTAATGTCGATGCATTATTTTTCTGTGCTTATAAAACTGGAAATTTTTGCAACCAACACTTCCGTAAAGCCATTGAAAACAATAATGATAGGTGCTTCAAAACATAAGCTTCCCTCCTCACTTGTACTATGATGCAGCGTTAAGACTCATTGCAACTACAACCACTAAAATCAGCTGAACAAAATTAAAAGTGCAAATAAAGGCATAAATCATGGACATCCAGAATTTGTGACACCAAACCGCTCCTTCCGTTCATTTATAGGTCTCCTTCAAGAAACAAGTCATGAACAAATGGTGATCTAAATGAGATTAATTGGATTAGAAAAAAAATAGATTTGGACTTCAAGCAATGGACTTTTTTTTTGAAATGGTTTGGAAATATGGATATTGAATAGTATTTGGGAAAATGGAGGTTTAGATGGTTTAAAATAGGTAACATGAGTTAGGAATGAATTTGAAGATTGGATATGGCTTTGAAAGTGGACTTAAAATGGATATTATGAAAAAGAAATGACTAAAAATGGATATTAAGAAAAAGAATGGATATGGACATGAATTAAAATGGAATTTGCGTCTTGAATCACAAGGAATCCACATGACCAATCTTAACATGCTTTGCCTCTTAAGAACATTGACCCCTCTGCACGTCTTTAATTCAAACCAAACTTCGTGTCTTAATCAACCTTGTATTCTTAATGGCTCCCCATCTTTAATCAATAAACCCAGTTAACTTGAATGCATGAAACCCTAACCAATGACTTCTGAATTGATGAAAGTCCACAAGCTGAACCATGAGCAAGAAATATCAATTCCCCTTGGGATATACACTGATAATGAGGAGTTGACCTGAGTTGTCAATGAAGAAACCAAACCCTAGCCCACAGCCTGATCAACACCAATAAAGTCCTTACCCAATGCCTTTGATGGATCCTCTGAATAGAAAAATTACAACCAGCAGAATTTGACCTCTTGCTCCAGCTAACCTGAAATAGAAACTGGCTGAATCACCTCTGAATAGGGCCAACAAGAAAATCCTTCGATCCCATCTCTCAGAAGACCAATGCAATGATATGATTATGAGTTATATGACCTAATGGAATGCAAAAATGAGAAAGAAACATAAGCCAGAAAAATGTAGGGCAAATTTTAGGGTGCTACAAATGGTAATCAGCCAAGCGCGTGATCCCATAGAGCATTACAAAGTTTAGAAAATGGTAGTTTAACAAAAAAGATGCTACATTGAAATATAACGGCCGCTATCCTTCCACCAACTTTGAATTCTGGACATTCTGAGCTTCTGTCGAAGGTAACCTTGACTGAAGTTTTTTCGACAGATGGCGTTACCGCTGGGGATTAAACCTCGTCAAACGTAGTTACTTGCCATAAATCCATAATTTTTGCCTAGATTTCCTTTTGAGGTTTTCAATCCATCGGGATGACTTTTGCTTATGTCTCTAATTTTTGCCTGGACCACCCTTTCAGGTTTTTAATCCACCAAGACGTTTTTCTTATTTAGGCGAAGTACTTCTTGACTACATCAACATTTGTGGGGTAGGTAAACTCCTCTCCATCCATGGTTGCGAGTCTCAAGGCACCGCCTGAGAAATTTTTCTTAACCACATAAGGGCCATCATAACTCGGAGTCCATTTGCCTCTAGAATCAGTGAGAAATGATTGTATCTTCTTGAGCACAAGGTTTCCTTTTTCTGAAGACACGGGGTCGGACCTTTTTGTCAAATGCTTTCTTCATTCTTTGCTGATATAGCTGACTGTGGCATAAAGCTGTCATTCTCTTTTCTTCGATTAGATTCAGTTCATCATTCCTGCTTTGACACCATTCAGCTTCTGTTAGCTTGGCTTCCATCAATACTCTCATTGATGGGATCTCTACTTCTATGGGGAGCACTGCTTCCATGCCATATACTAGAGAAAAAGGGGTTGCCCCTGTTGAAGTGCGGACAAATGTGCGATAACCGTGAAGAGAAAAGGGTAGCATCTCATGCCAGTCTTTGTAGGTTACAACCATCTTCTAAACGATTTTCTTGATATTCTTGTTAGCCGCTTCTACCGCTCCATTCATTTTAGGTCGGTAGGGAGATGAGTTATGGTGTTCGATCTTGAACTCAGCACACAACTTTTTCATCATTTTATTGTTCAAGTTGGATCCATTATCCGTAATGATCTGGCTTGGAACACCATAACGACAAATAAGATTGTTCTTGATAAATCGGACCACCACTTGTCGGGTTACATTGGTGTATGACACTGCTTCGACCCACTTGGTGAAGTAGTCAATGGCTACCAGGATGAACCGATGTCCGTTTGAAGCTTTGGGTTCAATCATGCCAATCATGTCAATTCCCCATATGGAAAAAGGCCATGGAGAAGAAAGAACTTTGAGATGCGTTGGCGGTACATGGATTTTTTCTGCATATATCTGACACTTGTGACACCTCCTCATGTACTTGTAGCAATCGGACTCCATTGTCAGCCAATAATATCCTGCTCTCAGAATTTTTCTAGCCATTGTGTGCCCGTTGGCATGAGTGCCAAAGGAGCCTTCATGAATTTCTTTCATTAGCATGTTTGCTTCTTGTCTGTCTACGCATCTGAGCAAAACCATGTTCAAGTTTCTCTTATAGAGTGTATCACCATTCAGGAAGAAGTTGCTAGCCAGTCTTCTGAGGGTCTTCTTGTCTTTTCTTGATGCCTCAGGCGGGTATTCTTGTTTTTGAAGGAAGCACTTGATATCATGATACCATGGTTTGTCACATATGTCTGCTTTAATTGTGAATATGTAAGCAGGCCTATCAAGGCGCATTATGTTAATCTTAGGTACATCGTTCCATTGACTTACTCTAATCATGGAGGATAGAGTGGTTAATGCATCAGCCATGTGACTTTCTTCACGAGGAATGTGATGAAACTCGATTCTGTTGAAGAATGGTAACAACCTTCTTGCATAGTCTTTGTAAGGAATCAATCCTGATTGGTATGTATTCCACTCTCCTTTGATCTGATTGATAACCAGAGCTGAGTCTCTATACACATCCAAGTTCTTTATCCTTAAGTCAATTGTTTCTTCGAGATCCATGATACAAGCTTCGTATTCGACCTCGTTGTTTGAGCATTTGAATGTTAGTCTAGCAGTGAAAGGAATATGGGTATCCTGAGGTGTTACTATGATTTCCCCAATCCCGTTTCCATAAGTGTTGACAGCTCCGTCAAAAATTAGTCTCCATTGGGAACCTGGTTCTGGCCCTTCGCTGGGTAACGGTTCATCGCAATCTTTCATTTTCAAGTACATGGCATCTTCGTCTGGGAAGTCAAATTCGACTAATTCCTAATCTTCAATTGGTAGATGAGCCAAATGATCGGCTAAAATACTTCCTTTGACGGCTTTCTGAGCATGGTACTCGATGTCATATTTCGATAACAACATCTGCCAACGGGAAATCCTTCCCATGAGAGAAGGCTTTTCAAAGACGTACTTGATTGGATCCATTTCGGAGATTAACCAAGTAGTGTGACAAATCATGTACTGGCGAAGATGTTTAGCTGCCCAAGCCAAGACACATCAAGTTTTCTCAAGCATAGTGTATCGAGTTTTACGGTCCGTGAACTTATTGCTTAAGTAATAAATGGCAGACTCTTTTCTTTTTGTCTCGTCTTGCTGGCCTAGTACACAACCCATGGAGTCTTCCAAGATTGTTAAGAAGATTATCAGTGGTCTTCCTTCCAATGGAGAAGACAGAATCGGTGGATTTAGTAGATATTCTTTGATGTTGTTGAAAGCTTTTTGGCAATCTTCTGTCCATACACAGTTTTGATTCTTTCTGAGTAGTTTGAAGATTAGCGCGCATGTCGCTGTCATGAGGGATATGAATCTTGAGATATAATTCAGACTTCCCGAAAATCCTCTGACCTATTTTTCAGTCTTTCGTGAAGGCATTTCTTGAATGGCCTTAACTTTGTCAGAATCAACCTCAACTCCTTTTTGGCTAACGATGAATCCTAAGAGTTTTCCTGAGCGGACATCGAATGTGCACTTATTAGGATTCAAGCGGAGTTTGTATTTTCTCAGACGCTCGAATAACTTTGACAGGTGTGTCACATTCTCTTCTTCTGTTTTAGATTTGGCAATCATGTCATCGACATACACTTCAATATTTTTGTGCATCATGTCGTGAAACAGAGTTGTCATGGCCCTTTGATAGGTTGCCCCTGCGTTCTTCAGACCGAACGACATTACCTTGTAACAAAAGGTGCCCCATGGGGTGATGAATGAAGTTTTCTCCTTATCTTTCAGTGCCATTTTGATTTGATTATAGCCCGAGAATTCATCCATGAAGGAGAAGACTTTGAATTTTGCTGTGTTGTCAACCAGCATGTCAATGTGTGGTAGGGGAAGTCATCCTTTGGACTTGCCCTGTTCAGACCCCTGTAGTCTACATACATTCTGACTTTTCCGTCCTTTTTCGGAACTGACACTATGTTGGCTAACCATTGAGGATATTCTGAGGTGGCGAGGAAACCTGCGTCGATCTGCTTCTGCACTTCCTCCTTAATTTTGATAGCCATATCTGGATGAGTCCTTCTCAGTCTTTGTTTTACCAGAGGACATTCCATTTTTAGCGGTAAGTGGTGTTCCACGATGCTGGTATCTAACCCTGACATGTCCTGATAGGACCAAGCAAACACATCTGGAAACTCTTTGAGAAGTTTTATCAAGTCTTCTCTGACAGTTGGACTGAGCAGTGCTCCAATCTTAACTTCTTTCTTTTCTTCTTCTGAACCTAAATTGACCGTTTCCAACGGCTTTTTGTGAGGCTCAATAGACCGTTCCTCTTGTCTGAGTAATCGGGAGATCTCTTCAAGAATTTCTTCGTCCTCTTCTTCTTCAGCTTCAAATGCCGGGAATTCAAAGTTGGGAGAAGGCATTGGATCGTATGTTTCAATGGTGTTTAAAACAAGTAATCTGCATGACGTGATAATTCATTTTTTAACAAAGACGAAGAGAGAATGCAAGAGTGTGTGTAGTGTATTTTCTAAAAAATGCTTGTTTTAATTTTGGGTTGTTTTTAGGATTACAATTTTCTAAAAAAAATGAAAAGTGAAAACAGCAATAAATGCGGGAATGACAGAATGACATTATTTATTCGTGATTTGTCGATTCTTGAAGTACAACCCTATAAAACAAAACTTTGTCGCTTTGGGCGAGGCGAAGAGGAACATTTACAGAAAAGTGAGCCCTATTAAAATATCCATTTCACCCGGGCAAGGTGAAAGGTCAAAACAAAGATGGTAATTACTTTGACTTATGGACGACTTTCGGGACATCGACAACAACCCAATGGTGATGAACTCCTCTGTGAATCATAAAGTCTGGTACTCTCCCTCTCGGTTTGTCTTCATAAATAACGCTGATTTCTAGTGGAGTAGGATCATTTCAGTCTTCTTCCCATGCAAAATTGTCATAAATGAACTCTTCTGTCGCATCTTCCATAGTGTTTTTACTCTCAAGAGGATCTCCCCATCCAGTTGTCTGGATGTCCTCGTATCTGATGCGAGAGCTTTCGGGAGCAGTGTATTTGACTAGGAAGTCATATCTGCCGCTTGGCTGTCCTAAGGTGTCCCATATTTCTGTGGGAATGGATGTGTCATCTTCCTCAATAACGTTAATTTTAGGAATCACGTTGTAATACCCCAAAATTTGCTCTCCCCTTTTGGCATCATAGCATGGCATTATCATTTATCATATCATATCCACCTCACTAGCATTGCATTGCATTTAACATAGAAAAATGAAGCATGGCATCCTTCTTACCATCAGGGCATGTGATCAAGTGGAAGGTGGACAATCAAGGAATCATTCAAAGCACAAAAAGGTCAATCAAGTTGGCTCTAGGCAAGCCAAGAGGTCTCTCATGTCTCATACTATCTCAATTGATCTTCCACAACCTCAAGAAGGTGAGATTCCATAGGAGATTGAAGCATTACATCTTTCATTATGCAAGAGGTTCAAAAATTGAAGGAAAACCCTCAAGAGAGATAGCTCATTGATCCAAAATCATCCTCAAGTGGCATTTCTCATCATCCTTTAAGAGGATACACAACATACTCTGAGGAATTTGAAATTGAAGACTGCACATTTTTCTCCTAGGAGGTGGGCACCAAAACTAGGGTTTCCCATTAAATCAGGGAATCTTTGATTTTTGGACAAAACTTGATGTCATGGTATTCTATATGTCCTTAAGTGTATGTATGTGGAAAATTGCATCTCAATTGGTTTTAGAAGTGGTTCAATTGGAAGAAAGATCAAAAATCAGGAAATTGGGGCAAAGTCAAATAATCAGAGGAAAAAGTCAACTCTTGACTTTTTGAGCCCAAAATCATGAAATTCATGTTGCATATGTCCAATGTACAAAATTTGGTCAAGAAACTCCAAAGGAATCATGAAAAAATCAAGATGTGGAAAGTTGCCATTTTTGGATGAAGTAGGGTTACTAAAAATAGCAAGTTTTGGCCATTTTGCATCAGAATTTGAACCAAGGCCATTTAAATTTGGAGCACCAAATGAAAAATCCACTCTGCCTCAATGAAAGATCTTGTTTTAAGCTTCAAATCCATGTGTAGAACATCTCCATTGGATAAAAATTGAGAGAGATATGATTGATCAAAGTTGGAGGAAAGTAGGTTCAAAACTAGGTCATGACCAAGATTTTCAGGTCACGCGCGCAATCATTTTAACAAACAGTTGGTGGGCCAAATGTCCACTCATTTTTCTCATGGTTAAAGACCTCAAATGAAAAACTTTTCAACATCAGAGTTGTTCCTTGTAGTGTCATCTTCAATACTCATGTTGGACAAAATTCCATTTGATCAAGTTATAGAGGCGATATATGGGGCCAAAGTCATGGTGATTATGCTGAAAATCCCATGCCAACATGCCTTGCCAGCCAACCTCACTCACACGCCCATGATGCAGTCTCACATCCTTGTGTTCTAAGTCATTTTCCATCACTTTAAAGGCATTATTTCACTTGGATTCAAACATCAAACATGTTCTATGATGCATCCTCAATCCATTGACACCAAGATGATCCATTTTCATGCATTGGTCATAAAGAAATCCATGTTCAAACATCACCATTTGCATTGATGCATTGACTGTCTTGTATAGTAATTCACACATTGTTTTTGGTTCAGTCATTCAACAAACTTTCATGATCACTTCAGTCCATTTCCTCATTAAACCAAACAATTCATGCACGTGCCTCCACCATGCTGCTTCTTACATGAGAAGGGAAATGTATGAAACTTCCACCACAAGCTACTGCTGCAAGCTGCTACACAAGCCGTGCCAATTCATCTTCTCATTACTCCCACCATAACTCCATGGGCTGCACTACACCAAAACAAAACCTCTCCAACTCGTGTCACTAACCTCCTCACTCATTCTGTTAACTCAGAACTCAGTTAACTAGCTCAGTTAACTTGAGTTCTAACTGTCAACCTTGTGAGTTAATTCTTAACCAGCCACATAAATAGAAATCTCACACGCATTTGAGAGGGGATTCATTTTTCACTCTCACTTCAAGTTGCTCTCACTTTTTTCTCTCAGAATTCTCAGTGTCTCTCTCTTTTCACACGAGTCCTCCAACTTTCTGCTCCAATCTTCATCACTCATCAATCTTGCAGCAATGGTGCATTGAAGCGTGGCACTAAACTTCATCATCTCCAAACTCATCTCACTGATCTCACACGGATTCAAGCTTCTAATAAGCATTTATTTTGCTCAACTCAAGCTCTAGAATTCAAGAAGGAACCTCTGGTCTTCTTTCAACATTTGTCTCATCAAGTTCAGGTTTCATCATCTTAACTTTTCTTCTCTAATTCGAACTAATGTGAGCATATTCTTACTTGTTTGAAGTTCATTAGGAACAGTTTATATCTCTGGCTAGTGATAGGCTTATTAGAAGCATAGATTCAGTTTTAGGGCGAAACTTCTTGCATCTGATTCTCTTTGTATGATTATAATTGTTGAATTTTAAGACCAGATCCTTGTTCTACATGAGTTTAGCTTTTGATTGATACGTGTATTGTGAATTTCTGGAAGAATGTGAGCTTTCAGGTGGTGGCTGCTGGCCGGAGAAGATGACCGGAGGTCATCTCCGGCCGGTGATTTTGAATACTAGGGTTTGTGTGCGTTTTAATCTCGTTCGTCCATTTTTTTTGATCGTGTGACTGAGAACGTGCCAACGCATTAAAAGACATGTGCATGTCATGTGCCAAAATTCTGAAGTCACTTAAGCGTGGTGTGGTGTAGTGCATGGTAACTTGTGTGTGTCCTCACGCATGTGCATTGATTCTGTGTACTTTGACTTTAGCATGACTTTGACTTGATCCAATGGTTAATAGTGAGTCAAGTTTGTTGACTGAAGGCGCATGTTTGTTATGGTGTTTTGCGCGTGAATGGACCCAAATCAGAATACTATCCACACCCCCAATTTTGAGGCCCATGTGATTTGAACATGCTGATTTGCTATATTCATACCCCCCTCTCATATTGCATTTTATTTTTATTTTCATTTTACATACGCGTTTGATTTTCAATTTTTAAAAATACTAAAATGCATAATAAAATTCCACAAAAATTCATGTGTATCCTTAAAACATTTAGGAAATTTTCTATGATTTTATTTACTGATTTTATGATCATTTTGCCCCTGTTCCATTATTTCTTTTGAATTTCCATTTGTATGCATACTTAATGTGACATATGATTTTGTGCATTTTTGTTCTTGATCATAAAAAATGATTTTGATGCCTTTCTTTTTGCATTGTGGTCACAATATGTTGAGGTATGTTTGAGATTTATGAGATGATTTTTAAGTCTTTTTTGGATGACTTTTGATGTGTTGCTTTGAGCATGAATGCATGAAACTTCCATGAGACTTTGACCTAATTGTTGAGTGACTTTGGTTCTGATTCATTGCTTGTGGACTTGATATGTTAATGGCATGTGTTTAAGGTGTTTTATTGGGGAAAGTCATAATTTTTGAAGCATGTTTGCTATTTGTTTGAAGCATGAAGTTTAACTTGTTCATTTTGTGAATGCATGCCTCATGTTTGGTTTGCTTGATCATGAAGGCACTTGTGCCATGAGTTGTGGTTTTGTTTGAGGATGTATAGCATGTTAATTGACTTCTGATTGTGACATTTGGGTTTCATCTTTGCATGTTTGATGTTTATCTTGCACCTTAAGTCACTTGTTTCACAAGTATGAACCACATTCACATCACTTCACCTTTTCTTCTTTGCTTCTTGTTGGATTGAGATTTTGTTTGCATGATTTGGTATGCTCATTTAGGATAACATTAGGTTGTGTAAATATGAGTTACATTCTGACTTGGAAGCATGTATAGCATTCAATCTCATTTTACTTTGTTTGTCAACTTGTTTGAATTTGATTTGTTCATTATATTTTCTTACTTTACTTGTAAGTGATTGTGCTAACCATGTAGGGGCTTCGGTAAGTTTCAATTGAGTGTGGATAAGGAATCCACATTCAACTTCTATCCTTTCTCTTTTACAATTCCATTTTGTGTTTTGCTAAGCACTTATGTGCTTTCTTTTAACAACTCATTACTTTCCCTTTTTGAATTACAATTCATCTTCTACTTTGGAAGTGAATTGTTTAATTCTTTCTTTCTTTAGACTTTAGGTTGAAACCTCACAAACCTTTAGGATCACTCTCTTTAATCTTCAATTAGGATTGAGTCTTAGTCCATATAGGTTTTACCTTTTCTCCTCCCTTGAGTCTCTTTTCTCATCTCAAAGAAAATTCAAAATATCTAATAAAGGTAGGCATTTATTGCATTTAGGCCTTTCATATAAAGAAAATATTATAAGGGGTCTTCTCTTGTAATCTTAGAATGTGTAGCATATAGCCCATCTTGGGTCAATGTGTTAAACATTTGATCTTGTATGAGGGACTTAAATGCAATACTTGTTGAAGGTGCAAATAATAAAAAACACTTCTTCATTTCTTAATTTACAAAAACACTTAATAAATACAAGTATGCTAGTGTGTTTGAACCTTGACAATTGGAACTAAGTGTGGGGGTCTTCTTCACCCTTAGTGTGCTTTCTTGCTCATTCCATCTTGGAATGTGAGAATGTACACATTCCAATGACTAAGATCCAGATACACTGACGTATGCAAACAAATCCAAAACACTTTCCTTCTAAAAGACAAAAACAAACAATAACGTCTTTCCTTCGGGAATTCTTTTCTCATCTCATTCATTCTCAACGCACGAACGCGCTTCTACTCGTTCTCTTGCAAGATGGTAACGCACTCGGACCAGCGAGCCTGCAACACCTGAGCTAGAACGTAAGCCGTTCTCTAAAAAACAATCCATCCCTAGTGAGGGGAACTACGTCGCTCTGATTCTCATGTTCCCGATGAGATACGTAGGCAGTGGGGTAGGGCCCATGCGATCACTTCTTTTATTTTCCCTACATTTGTTTCTCTTTCTCTTTCCCTTTCTTTCTTTCAGTTCCTTTTTTCCAGCATTCTTTTCTATCACCCTTTGATCGAGACAAGCAAGCGTGGATCCCATCGGGTACGATGGACGCGAGGGGGTGCTAATACCTTCCCCGCGCGTAACCGACTCCCGAACCCAGTTCTCTTGGTCGTAAGACCATGCTTTTCCTTTCTCTCAGGTTTACGCGGTGTTTCCTTTCCCTCTCTTGGGATAAATACACATTGCTGGCGACTCTGTTTCGGTGCCACTTTCGCGTTTGTACTTGGATGAAAATCCCGGGAGCGACAGCTGGCGACTCTGCTGGGGAAAACATTTTGACCTATTGCTGGTCCATCCCTAAGCGAGTCAATCCTAGCGCTTGTCTGCTTTTCTTTCATTGGGTGTTTACTGTTGTGCTATATTTACCATTTTATTGTATGGTTATTTACTGCTTTACTGTACATTACTGTATTTACTGCTTCTTAGCATTACATATCATATTATTACTGTTGTGTTGGACTGTGCTATTTTCTGTTTGGCGGGATGGGATTTCTGAGAGATAAGCCCATTACACAGGCTTGAGTATACACTTAGAATTAGAGTGGAGAGTAGTGGGACCTACGTGCCGTTTGGAGTGCGTTGGGTGTTCACAAAATTCACAGCTAGACGAGGCTATCTTGGGACACATCATGGCATACGCATCTTGCGTATTCCAGGATGTAGATCTAGAGAGCTGTCGACTCTAGTGACCGATCATGAGGACCTTAGTGGAAATATCCCTCTTTAGTGGTGACAATGGCAGACCACATTCTGTGGCAAACCCATTCGCACCCGAGGGCCCACTTTGGAACTTGCATAGGATGACCTTTATTTTCTAAGGGGAGTCAGTGGACGACCTCTTTGATTGGCATAGCATTGTATCCTACGGGCTGAATGTGCTATTGCTTCTCAAACCTCCGAAGCTGACAAGCCTTATTTTCTAAGAACCACATGTGAGTATGGGCGGAATGTTTACAGGTTTGCAGGAAACCCAGCCTCCTACCTACCTTATTTGTGATTCTATGATGATTTCAGACATTGCATCCTATGACAGTGATTTAAGTGTTCATCTCAGATATTGCCAGACTCAGTACAGAGACACAGTGCACACAGTTCAATACAGACACCGACACTTGGTTACCTGATCACATGCCCTTTTGCATTGCATTATCATATCATAACAGTTATGTTTGTCATTTTCAGGTGCATAATACATTTCTGATTCCAATCCATGGGTTCAACAGAGATCGTCGCCGAGAGAAAGAACAATGTGTCTTACAAGTTTCCAGATCCTGTCTTGGATTCATTGCTCAAAGTTATAGATATGGCTGGTCCGGGTATTCTTGATAGGTTTCAGAAGAGCTACGGGAATTTGGTTGGGATGGTCCGTACAATCACCAAGTATGAACATGATGCCTTGCACACTCTGCTGCAGTTCTACGAGCCTTCGTTGAGGTGCTTTCTTTTTTCAGATTACATTTTGATGCCAACACTGGAAGAATTCTCATTTATTTTGGGAATTCCGATCACGTCGGCAATACCATTCTTCTCTGGTAGTTCTCCCAGCGTAAAAGAAATTGCTGCTGCTTTACAAATGGATCAGGCAGTGATAAAGAGTGGTGTGAGCAGTAAAAATGGAGTTAGCGGATTTCATTTAGAATTTCTGTCTGGACAGGCCCAAGAGGCTGCAAGTGCTAAAAATTGGACGGTTTACAATTCCATTCTGGCTCTCTGCATATATGGCCTAGTTTTCTTTCCCAATCAGCAAGACTTTGTGGATATGCAAGCGACAAGAGTTTTCGTTCTTAAAAATCCAGTCCCTACTTTGTTAGGAGATTTTTATCATTCCGTGCACTATAAGAATGAGAAAAGGAGGGGAGGATCTGTTAGTTGTTGTACTCCACTGCTGAGCCATTGGTTTTTCAAACATTTGCCTCAGACAGGTGCCTTTGTGGAAACCAAAGATGTGGCGAAATGGTCTAAACGATTGATGAGTTTAACTGCTGATAACATGGTATGGTTTGATCACCGGTTGTTGAGAATAGAGCTTGTCACAAGATGCGGAAATTTTCCAAATGTGCCTTTGATTGGCAGAAAAGGAGGGATCAATTATAATCCAGTTTTGGCCATCCGACAGTTTGGGTATGCTTCCAGGGATCCTCCTACAGAGCAAGATGTGGAAGAATCTTTATTCTTTACAGGAACTAAAGATGTGAAGGTGGTAGAAGTAGTGAATGCTTGGAAAGATAAGCACAAAATTGGAAAAGCAGTTTTTGGAAAAGGAGATTGTAGATCTTATCCTGAATATGACAGGTGGATTGAGACGAAAGTAAAGGAATTGCTTTTACCCTTTTCAAGGGGACCTCTTTTATGTTCAGTACAGCCAGAACAACCCACTATGGTGGCTATTGAAGAATGTGAGAAGTGGAAGAAAATGGTCAGAGAGTTGCAGATAGAGAATTCTGGAATGAGCAGATGTCTTCAGAAAGCTCTAGCTGACAACAAAGAGTCGGAAAAGAGAGCCTTGAAAGCGGAAAAAACCTTGGCTGACAAAGAGGAAGATTTTGATGACCGAGCTCGGTACTTTCGGAAACTTACTTTGGGAGCAGATGACACTAGTCAGGCTCACAAGATTACAAAACAGGCTTTAGCCCGAAGCAAGGATTCATTAGCTCAACTTCGTCAAGCTTGGGATGAAGTCAGAATTGAAAATGCCGAGTTAAAGGATCAGTCGAAGACTAAAGACGAGGAGCTTAAAAAGGCGCATGAGCAGAGGAGAAAGTATCGGGAAAGCCTCGGTAAGAGTCAAGAACAGCTAGAAGAAGCTAGAGGTGAGCTGAAGAATACCAAGAAAGAGCTTGAAGAAGCCATGATAGAAAGGGAGATACTCAAGACGCAAGCTGGCATAAAGAGACACAAAGGAGTGTGTGATGACGAAGCTCTGATGCTGCATATGGGTTCTTTAACTGAAGCTCTTGAAAAAAGGGATGTCTTGATCAAAGAAATGATTGAAAAGCCGAATCACCAGCGTACCCGTATACTTTTTGAGGAGATCAAATACTCAAGTGATAAGCTGAAGGATGTGGAATTGTCAGATTGATGTTCTTTTCCCTGTATTTTGTTGTTAATGGATACCATCAGGCTTGTTGATGGATCCATTTCTTCCTTGTATTGCATTTGCGGATGAGCCTTTCTTAAATGTACTTGAATACTTTGTTGAATGAGTATGAGCAGTTTTATTCAGAATTATTCCTTATCAGATAGCTGCACATAAGCACATGACCACGACACGTCTCTTTATATCACGATTTCTGGTCTTCAGATTTCTGTGGATTGGATTGGAATCAGGGTATAAAAGCACCTAGGAAATGACAAACATGGCATTGCATATCATTTTGCATTTTTTTGTTACTTGCTTTTCAGGTACTCGTTGCAGGGACTCTAACCTTTATTTGGTTTCAGGCAGTATAGCGGAGAGTCATATTCACCGATATTCGACGCGAAGGAATCAAGTAAGAATCATGGATCAAGTGCAAAGTGATTTGGCGGAAATGAGGGCGCGTATGGACCAGTTCATGACCCTCATGACTGGCATGGCGCAAAATCAGGAGAGACTGAGGCTTCTGGTAGAGCGTCCCGACAACGGGCCCGAAGGTGATCATCATGACAATTCACAGGGACATGGCATTCCTCCTCCCGGTGGCAACCCTCCTCCTGGTGGTAACAATCGGGGTAATGGAAATGGTAGGCATGCTGGTGTTACTCTTGAAGATACTCTGGAAGACCAATTTACTCTACTAGACGCTGATATGGGTAATCAAGGTGATCGAAGGTATGATGAGTTAGCAGAAAAGATCAGGGCCATAGAATGCAAGAACTCTATGGGTATTGATGTTACCAGCTTGGGGCTGGTCTCAGGAGTCAGAATTCCCCCTAAATTCAAGCCTCCCACTTTCGATAAGTATCACGGCAACGCGTGTCCCCAAACGCATCTTCAAGCTTACTTTGGGAAGATTTCAGCCCATACGGATGACGAGAAGCTATGGATGCACTATTTTCAGGACAGTCTGGCTGGGGCATCCTTGACCTGGTACATGAAGTTGAATAGAGCTGCTGTGAAGAATTGGAAAGATCTGGCAGAAGCGTTCCTGAAGCAATACCAGTATAATATTGACATGGCGCCCAACCGCACTCAATTGCAGGGGTTGTCACAAAATGCCAAGGAGAGTTTCAAAGAATATGCACAGAGGTGGAGGGAAATGGCTGCCCAGGTTCAACCTCCCTTGTCAGACAGAGAAATGGCAGATATGTTCATGGGCACCTTGCAAGGGGCCTATCTGGATAGATTAGCTGCTTGTCCGTCGACTGGATTTGCTGATATTGTGATTGCGGGAGAAAGAATTGAAAGTCTGTTAAAGCTTGGAAAGATCCAGGATGTGAGTGGGGCTGGCTCTTCGGGGACGAAGAAACCGTTTGCTAGTAACCAGAAGAGAAGAGAAGGTGATACGAATGCTGTGTTTAGAGGACGAGGCAGAGGGCGTTCTCGAGCTTATTATCAGGTAGATGCTGTGACAATCCCCACACCGTCTGTTCAGAAACAACAACCCCAACAACAAGTTCAACAGCAACAACCTTTTTCTCAGCAAAGGTCTAGACAGAGGGATCGTAAGATGGATCCTCTCCCTATGACTTATGCCGCGCTGTTGCCCCGGCTACTCGAGTTAAAGTTGGTAGAACTCCGTACTATGAAAGCTCCGGTTGCTGGAAACCTGCCACCTAACTTCGATGCTAATGCTCGTTGTGAGTTCCACTCAGGTGCTCAGGGGCACTCCATTGAAAAATGCTGGGCTTTCCATCATAAAGTACAAGATTTGATTGATGCTAAAGCCATTAATTTCTCTCCCGCTCCTAATATTACTCAGCATCCCATGCCTGATCATAGCGCAGCAAATGTGTACGCTATTGAAGATGGGAGGAGATTGAATTTGGTGTTAGACGTTCATCAAGTGAAAACTTCTTTGTTGGTTGTAAAAGATCGTTTATTGAAGGGACAGGTGTTCCCGGGCTGTAATCAAGATTGCTCTGAGTGTGTGAATCAGGAGAACGGCTGTGATAAGTTGAAGATGGGTTTACAGAATCTGATCGATGAAGGATGTCTACAGTTCGACAGAGTCGTGAAAGACACTGATGAGATATCAACCGTGACCATCTATTACACTCCCGCTGAGATTCAAATGCCGGTCAATGCAGTTCCCGTGGCGAGTGTTGCGCCAGAAAGGCCCAGTCCTGTCACCATCACGGTGCCAGGACCAATTCCGTTCACATCTACGAAAGCTATCCCATGGCACTATGGGGCAGATGTATATTACGAAGGTAAAAAGCAGGGAGTTGAGCCGTCAGTCAGCCCAAATATTGATAATGTAGGGGGTGTAGGGGGCTTTACAAGGAGTGGAAGGTTGTTCGCTCCCCAAATCTTGAGAAGTGATAAGGAGGTAGAAGCTGCAGCAAAGGCTAAGGGTAAACAGGTGGTTGAAAGTGCGCCTACACCTGAAGCAGAGACAAAGATTATTTTTGATAAGGAAATGGAAGAATTTATGAAGATAATCAAGAAAAGCGATTATAAGATTGTGGACCAACTGAATCAGACCCCTTCAAAGATTTCAATCTTGTCACTATTGATGTGCTCTGATGCGCACCGGCAGGCGTTGTTGAAAGTGTTGAAGAGTGCGTACGTGCCACAAGAAATTACTGTTAATCAGCTCGAGGGCGTAATCTCCAATGTTAATGTTAGCCATGGCTTGGGCTTTACAAGTAGAGATTTGACTGTTGAAGGAAGAAACCATAATAAGGCTTTGCATATCACGATGGAGTGTAAGGGCGCAGTGTTATCTCATGTACTGGTAGACACTGGTTCATCACTTAATGTCTTGCCCAAGAAGGCATTGATGAAGCTAGAAGTTGATGGTTTGATCTTAAGGCCTAGTGAATTGGTGATCAGAGCATTCGATGGGACCAGACGATCTGTGTTTGGTGAGGTGGAATTGCCCGTACAAATTGGACCACAGGTATTCAAATCCACGTTCCATGTAATGGACATACAACCTGCATATAGCTGCCTATTGGGGCGCCCTTGGATTCACGGAGCCGGGGCTGTTACTTCTACTCTACATCAAAAGCTGAAGTATGAGTTTGAAGGGCAGGTTGTGACAGTGTGTGGGGAGGAAGACATCTTTGTGAGTCACTTGTCCACGTTCAAGTACATTGAAATGGATGGGGAAATTCATGAGATGCTGTGCCAATCATTTGAAGCAGTCAATATTGACGATGCACCTGAGTCTTCTTCTGTACCAGTTGGGGATGGTACCTCCATTTCATCTTACAAACAAGCTGTCGAAGTCGTCAGGGCAGGCAACGCCCAAGGTTGGGGCAGGTTGATAGAGACCCCAATGAAGGAAGACAAATTTGGTATTGGTTATCATCCTTCTACAACTTCAGATGCGGGGAGCAGGGGACCCATTACTTTTAATAGTGGGGGAATTATCTACACGGACCAGTCTTGTGCAGCCACAGAGGATAGTGTTGACAGTAATTGTGACCTGGACAACTGGGTACGCCCTCGTGCTCCGGGACAACAAGTGCAAAATTGGTCCGTTGAAGAAGTCATCCGGGTTACTCTTCAGACAGAGTAATTTTTCTTTGTTTTTTCTAACCATAATGCATGACAAAATCTTGCGCTCTGCCCAAGGCGTATAGATTCATTTGTAGGGCCACCATGGTTGCATTTGCAATGTTTAATCATTAATAAAGGACGTTTTGCAATCAAATTTTGTTCTCTGTCTTTCAGTTTTTATTTTTGCACAAAAAATATAAAATGGCAATGTTTCATTTTCTTTTGTTTCGCTTAAAAATAAATTCTAAAATAAGGCATGAACCCGTTCATGCAGACTTGATCCTCCGGATACCACTGATAACGATTTTGATATGGCCATGTATGACTTTGACAATCCGATTTATCAAGCCGAAGAAGGGGATGAGAAAGATTGTGAACTTCCTGAAGAACTGGCCAGATTGTTGAAACAAGAGGAAAGGGTCATCCAGCCTCATCAGGAGACTGTAGACATCATCAATATTGGTACCGAGGACGCCAAAAAAGAGATCAGGATTGGTGCCAGCTTGCAAGCAGATGTGAAGCAAACTTTGACGGAAATGTTGCGCGAGTATGTTGACGTCTTCGCCTGGTCGTATCAAGACATGCCGGGGTTGGATACAGATATTGTTGTGCACAGGCTGCCATTGAGAGAAGAATGTCCGCCAGTCAAGCAGAAACTTCGTCGGACTCACCCCGACATGGCCTTAAAGATTAAGGAGGAAGTCCAGAAGCAGTGGGACGCTGGGTTTCTTGCTGTGACAAAGTATCCTCCATGGGTAGCCAACATCGTGCCAGTACCGAAGAAAGATGGAAAAGTGAGAATGTGTGTGGATTATCGAGATCTTAATAAAGCTAGCCCGAAAGATGATTTTCCACTACCTCATATTGATGTGCTGGTCGATAATACAGCTCAGTTTTCAGTGTTCTCATTTATGGACGGTTTCTCCGGGTACAACCAGATCAAGATGGCACCTGAAGATATGGAGAAGACCACGTTCATTACTCCGTGGGGTACATATTGTTATAAAGTAATGCCTTTTGGGTTGAAAAACGCAGGGGCAACGTACCAGCGGGCGATGGTGACATTGTTTCATGACTTGATTCATAAGGAGATCGAATGTTATGTAGATGATATGATTGCCAAGTCGAGAACAGAAGAGGAACATCTGGTTAACCTGAAAAAGCTGTTTGAAAGGTTGAGAAGGTTCCGTCTGAGATTAAACCCAAACAAGTGCACGTTTGGGGTGCGTTCTGGAAAGTTGCTGGGTTTCATTGTGAGCGAAAGAGGAATCGAGGTTGATCCTGCCAAGGTGAAAGCAATACAAGAAATGCCTGAACCGAGAACAGAAAAAGAGGTTCGTGGTTTCTTGGGTAGATTGAACTACATTGCGAGGTTCATATCTCACCTAACAGCCACGTGTGAACCAATATTTAAATTGTTGAGGAAAGATCAAACGGTCAGGTGGAATGACGATTGCCAATTGGCATTCGATAAGATAAAAGAATACTTGCAGGAACCTCCGATTCTAATGCCTCCAGTTGAAGGGAGACCACTGATAATGTATCTGACAGTGCTTGAAGGATCCATGGGTTGTGTTCTCGGTCAACATGACGAGACAGGTAGGAAGGAGCATGCTATTTACTACCTGAGCAAAAAGTTCAATGATTGTGAGTCCCGATACTCAATGCTTGAAAAGACATGTTGTGCACTTGCATGGGCCGCTAAGCGATTGAGGCAATATATGGTTAGGCACTCAACCTTGTTGATTTCAAAAATGGATCCTATCAAGTACATTTTCGAGAAACCAGCATTGACAGGCAGAGTTGCACGGTGGCAAATGGTCTTGACAGAGTATGACATTCAGTACACTTCACAAAAGGTCATCAAAGGAAGTATCTTGTCCGACTATCTCGCACAACAGCCGATTGATGATTACCAACCCATGAAATTTGACTTCCCTGATGAGGACATCATGTTTCTCAAAGCTAAAGACTGCGAGGAACCACTTCCGGAGGAGGGGCCAGACCCTGAATCCAAATGGAGTCTGATGTTTGATGGGGCTGTCAATATGAATGGGTGCGGAGTTGGAGCAGTTCTTATCACGCCGGAAGGTGTTCATATGCCTTTCACTGCACGAATAACTTTTGGATGCACCAACAATGAAGCAGAGTACGAAGCTTGTATAATGGGGATCGAGGAGGCGATTAATCTACGGATTAAAACCCTTGATATATTCGGTGATTCAGCTTTGGTAATCAATCAAGTGAAAGGGAGTTGGTACACGCACCAAGCAAATCTAGTGCCGTATAGAGATTATACGAGGAGATTGCTGACATTTTTCACAACAGTGAAACTGTACCATATTCCTCGAGATGAGAATAGGTTCGCTGATGCCTTGGCCACTTTGTCTTCCATGATCAAAGTGCAAGGATGGAACCATGTACCTAAGATTGAGGTATCCCGCCTTGACAGACCAGCATTTGTGTTTGCGGTCGATGCAGCGTCTGATGACAAGCCATGGTTTTATGACATTAAGTGTTTCTTGAAAAGTCAAGAGTACCCGCCCGGGGCAACGTCCAAAGACAGGAAGACGTTGAGAAGGTTAGCCGGTAGTTTCTTCCTGAACAAAGATGGCGTGATGTATAAAAGAAATTTTGACACGGTCCTGCTTAGATGTGTGGATAGACATGAAGCAGACTTGTTGATGATTGAAGTGCACGAAGGCTCTTTCGGTACCCATGCCGGAGGGCATGCAATGGCTAAAAAGTTGTTAAGGTCGGGATATTATTGGTTGACTATGGAGTCAGATTGTTGCAAATATGCCCGCAAATGCCATAAATGCCAGATCTATGCAGACAAGGTGCATGTGCCTCCAAATCCGTTATGTATCATGTCGTCGCCTTGGCCGTTTGCCATGTGGGGCATTGATATGATCGGAAAGATTGAGCCTACAGCTTCCAATGGTCATCGTTTCATCTTGGTGGCAATTGATTACTTCACCAAGTGGGTTGAAGCCTCATCCTATGCCAATGTTACAAAACAAGTGGTCGCTCGTTTCTTAAAACGGGATATCATTTGCCGATATGGAGTTCCCGAAAGAATCATTACTGATAATGGTTCTAATTTGAACAATAAGATGATGGCTGAGTTATGCCGGGACTTCAAAATCGAACATCACAATTCTTCTCCGTACCGCCCAAAGATGAATGGCGCGGTCGAAGCGGCCAACAAAAATATCAAGAAGATTGTGCAGAAGATGGTTGTCACGTACAAAGATTGGCATGAGATGTTACCATTTGCTTTGCATGGGTATCGAACGTCGGTACGCACGTCCACTGGGGCAACCCCATTCTCACTTGTATATGGTATGGAGGCAGTGCTGCCGGTTGAAGTAGAGATTCCGTCCCTCAGAGTCATGATGGATGTTAAGCTAGATGAAGCTGAATGGGTACGAGCCAGATTTGATCAGTTGAGCCTTATTGAGGAAAAGCGATTGGCGGCTGTATGTCATGGGCAACTATACCAGCGCAGAATGAAGCAGGCATTTGACCAAAAGGTGCGTCCTCGGGTTTACAAAGTCGGAGATGTGGTACTCAAAAGGATCCTTCCTCCCAATACAGATCACAGGGGCAAATGGACTCCTAATTATGAAGGTCCATTCGTGGTTAAAAAGGTCTTTTCGGGCGGAGCTTTATTGCTTACAACCATGGATGGCGAAGACTTTTCATCCCCTGTCAACTCGGACGTAGTCAAAAAATACTTCGCATAAATAGACCCGCTGGATAATAAAAATAAAAAAAATCCAGGCAAAAAAGGGCATCCCGGCGAACCAAAAACAGAATGAGGTTCGGGCAAAAATTAGGGATATAATTGAAAAAATTGTACACCCGGTAAGTTGAAAACCCGAAAGGGCAACTTAGGCAAAAAAGGGTATCCTGGTGGATCGAAAACCTGAAAGGGCGGTCCACACAAAAGAGGGATTTAAGCGAATGACTACGGTTTGAGTTATCTGTACCGTTTGAACAACTGACGTTCTGAAAGATAGGAATCGGTCTGATCATTCCTCAGAAGGCAAGGTCGGGGAGTTTTGAAGACATACTGGTCATAACAGAATGGAAACTCAGTGGAATTCCGTTTTCACATTGCCATTAGGATAGTTTCTTTTCTCAATTTTCAGCGATCACCTCTTTCCAGGGATTGCTTCCGGATGTAATTGCCTATTCTGGGCTCTCAGTCAATAAATTGAATTTCAATAAAAAGCCTCCTATTTTTGTTTTATTGCTTTGTTTGCAAAAACGTCCTAATTTTTGATAAAACATTGCATTTGAAAACATGGCAGCCTTGCAATAACATGCGCAGAAAAAATATTTGAAATTACTTCGAATGTTGAATACTCCCGGATGGTGGATTCTAGCCACGCAATATTCGGGGCATGTGGGCATATTCTTTTGTTGCAGGTAGCAGGTGCAGATGATTTTAAGCACAAGACTAGCAATAAATCACCCCACGCAAAAAACTGGGGCAATTATGGGTAAGGAGATCGGCGTTCATCGGGTCGATCTCAGTGAATTAAGTTCAACTGGGTACCGTTGTATCTTATTAAGTCGATTCTCTCATTCAGTACTTCCAACAACTGCAAGCTTTTCTATGTCGATAACGGTCACAGGTTCCCCAAAAGGGTGGTCTCGTCGACACCGAAACTGATGGTCATTATCCCCAGCGAAGTCACAAGAGTTGGAAGAGGCTAGATCTTCTGTAAAATCCTCCTAGGACATCCGCTCCGGGGACAAATTGTTGGTTTTCTTAAGCATGGGGCATGTTGTTTCCCCAGCATGAAGTGTTGATCACCCCCCAGTAGAGTTTGATGGTCATTATCCCCAGCGAAGTCACAAGAGTTGGAAGAGGCTAGATCTTCTGTAAAATCCTCTTATGACATCCGCTTCGTGGACAAATTGTTGGTTTTCTTAAGCATGGGGCATGTTGTTTCCCCAGCATGAAGTGTTGATCACCCCCCAGTAGAGTTTGATGGTCATTATCCCCAGCGAAGTCACAAGAGTTGGAAGAGGCTAGATCTTCTGTAAAATCCTCTTATGACATCCGCTTCGTGGACAAATTGTTGGTTTTCTTAAGCATGGGGCATGTTGTTTCCCCAGCATGAAGTGTTGATCACCCCCCAGTAGAGTTTGATGGTCATTATCCCCAGCGAAGTCGCAGGAGTTTGAAGAAGCTAAATTTTCTGTAAGATCCTCTTATGACATCCTCTTCGGGGACAAATTGTTTGGTTCCCCAGCATGAAGTGTTGATCATCCCCAGTAGAGTTTGAGGACAGCTGGTCTTCTGTAAAATCCTCTCAAAAGGCATTCCCCAGCACGAGACGCTTTAAAGCAGTTTTCTCCAGCAGAGTTTGTTATAAACTCGTCATCCCCAACGGAATTGTCTAAAGGAAAGCTCGCCTAACATGGGGCATTGTGGTACTTATCCTAAGCTTGACAGTCATATTCTGCGGCAGACTACTGTGGATTTGCTTTGAGTTTCCCCAAAGGACTCTTTCCTAGCAAGTTGCAGGAGAATGTTCTAACCAGGATTTGCATATCCCTGGCAGAGTAGCCCTGATATCCAGCAAGATCGTATCTCTGGTCATGGTATCCCCACGAAGGTCAGCATCGAATCTTGTCAGCAATACTCCCCAGCTGAGTTGTCGTTCTCCCCGCAGAGGTTTATCAGATCGACAGAATCTATTCCTCAACAAGGATGGTACAGCCTTTCCCCAGCCGGGTCAGAAGGTTGATAATCCCTATAAAGGATCTTGGGTTGAATAAATCCCCAAGCAGAGTTTTAATGGCTCATTTCCCCAGCAGGACGTCATTTAAGAATTCTCATCCCCAGCGGAGTTGCTGTGACCAGAATCCAGCCCCAAACAGATGGAATAATTCCTGGCAGAGTCATCATTCCCTCATATCTTAAAGTCCAATTTATTGTTGGCAAGCTTGACAATGCGAAGCAGACGGATTGTTCATCCATTCGCCGGCAGAGATATTATCCTCTCAGGAACCTCTAAAAGTCAAGTCATTGATCATTATTCCTCAGCAGAGTCAGTAGAGATGTCTGGCGCAGAGGCAGAGAGTAATTCAATTTTGAAATTCCAAAAGTCCAACAGTGGATTGGCAAAAGTCCGTCTTCGGGTGGCAAAAGTCCAACAGTGGATTGGCAAAAGTCCGTCTTCGGGTGGCAAAAGTCCAACAGTGGATTGGCAAAAGTCCATCTTCGGGTGGCAAAGCAGCTAAAAGTCCAACAGTGGATTGGCAAAAGTCCGTCTTCGGGTGGCAAAAGTCCAACAGTGGATTGGCAAAAGTCCGTCTTCGGGTGGCAAAAGTCCAACAGTGGATTGGCAAAAGTCCGTCTTCGGGTGGCAAAAGTCCAACAGTGGATTGGCAAAAGTCCATCTTCGGGTGGCAAAGCAGCTAAAAGTCCAACAGTGGATTGGCAAAAGTCCGTCTTCGGGTGGCAAAAGTCCAACAGTGGATTGGCGAAAGGTCCATCTAAGGGTGGCATATTCTCAAAGTCCAACAGCGGATTGGCAAAAGTCCGTCTTCGGGTGGCAAAAGTCCAACAGTGGATTGGCAAAAGTCCATCTTCGGGTGGCACGAAGCTGCAAAGTCCACCAGTAGTGTGGCAGGCCAGTAGTCGTCTGGAATTGCATAAAAGACAGTATTAAAGTCCACCAGCAGTGTGGCAAGCCAGTAGTCGTCTGGTATCGTTCAAAAGACAGATTTCTCCGACGTTTCGTCGAAGATTCAATCCAGCAGTCTTGTTGGGTTTATATCCCTTTTCTTCTTCATCACCCAGAGCAAATTTTTGGTTATTTTTGGTATTCAATCACTATATACCTTGAAAGTCCGAAAGCGATTGCTTTCAGGCATTCAGGTCTACAGCGCTTGAATAGGGGCAGCTGTAATACCCCAAAATTTGCTCTCCCCTTTTGGCATCATAGCATGGCATTATCATTTATCATATCATATCCACCTCACTAGCATTGCATTGCATTTAACATAGAAAAATGAAGCATGGCATCCTTCTTACCATCAGGGCATGTGATCAAGTGGAAGGTGGACAATCAAGGAATCATTCAAAGCACAAAAAGGTCAATCAAGTTGGCTCTAGGCAAGCCAAGAGGTCTCTCATGTCTCATACTATCTCAATTGATCTTCCACAACCTCAAGAAGGTGAGATTCCATAGGAGATTGAAGCATTACATCTTTCATTATGCAAGAGGTTCAAAAATTGAAGGAAAACCCTCAAGAGAGATAGCTCATTGATCCAAAATCATCCTCAAGTGGCATTTCTCATCATCCTTTAAGAGGATACACAACATACTCTGAGGAATTTGAAATTGAAGACTGCACATTTTTCTCCTAGGAGGTGGGCACCAAAACTAGGGTTTCCCATTAAATCAGGGAATCTTTGATTTTTGGACAAAACTTGATGTCATGGTATTCTATATGTCCTTAAGTGTATGTATGTGGAAAATTGCATCTCAATTGGTTTTAGAAGTGGTTCAATTGGAAGAAAGATCAAAAATCAGGAAATTGGGGCAAAGTCAAATAATCAGAGGAAAAAGTCAACTCTTGACTTTTTGAGCCCAAAATCATGAAATTCATGTTGCATATGTCCAATGTACAAAATTTGGTCAAGAAACTCCAAAGGAATCATGAAAAAATCAAGATGTGGAAAGTTGCCATTTTTGGATGAAGTAGGGTTACTAAAAATAGCAAGTTTTGGCCATTTTGCATCAGAATTTGAACCAAGGCCATTTAAATTTGGAGCACCAAATGAAAAATCCACTCTGCCTCAATGAAAGATCTTGTTTTAAGCTTCAAATCCATGTGTAGAACATCTCCATTGGATAAAAATTGAGAGAGATATGATTGATCAAAGTTGGAGGAAAGTAGGTTCAAAACTAGGTCATGACCAAGATTTTCAGGTCACGCGCGCAATCATTTTAACAAACAGTTGGTGGGCCAAATGTCCACTCATTTTTCTCATGGTTAAAGACCTCAAATGAAAAACTTTTCAACATCAGAGTTGTTCCTTGTAGTGTCATCTTCAATACTCATGTTGGACAAAATTCCATTTGATCAAGTTATAGAGGCGATATATGGGGCCAAAGTCATGGTGATTATGCTGAAAATCCCATGCCAACATGCCTTGCCAGCCAACCTCACTCACACGCCCATGATGCAGTCTCACATCCTTGTGTTCTAAGTCATTTTCCATCACTTTAAAGGCATTATTTCACTTGGATTCAAACATCAAACATGTTCTATGATGCATCCTCAATCCATTGACACCAAGATGATCCATTTTCATGCATTGGTCATAAAGAAATCCATGTTCAAACATCACCATTTGCATTGATGCATTGACTGTCTTGTATAGTAATTCACACATTGTTTTTGGTTCAGTCATTCAACAAACTTTCATGATCACTTCAGTCCATTTCCTCATTAAACCAAACAATTCATGCACGTGCCTCCACCATGCTGCTTCTTACATGAGAAGGGAAATGTATGAAACTTCCACCACAAGCTACTGCTGCAAGCTGCTACACAAGCCGTGCCAATTCATCTTCTCATTACTCCCACCATAACTCCATGGGCTGCACTACACCAAAACAAAACCTCTCCAACTCGTGTCACTAACCTCCTCACTCATTCTGTTAACTCAGAACTCAGTTAACTAGCTCAGTTAACTTGAGTTCTAACTGTCAACCTTGTGAGTTAATTCTTAACCAGCCACATAAATAGAAATCTCACACGCATTTGAGAGGGGATTCATTTTTCACTCTCACTTCAAGTTGCTCTCACTTTTTTCTCTCAGAATTCTCAGTGTCTCTCTCTTTTCACACGAGTCCTCCAACTTTCTGCTCCAATCTTCATCACTCATCAATCTTGCAGCAATGGTGCATTGAAGCGTGGCACTAAACTTCATCATCTCCAAACTCATCTCACTGATCTCACACGGATTCAAGCTTCTAATAAGCATTTATTTTGCTCAACTCAAGCTCTAGAATTCAAGAAGGAACCTCTGGTCTTCTTTCAACATTTGTCTCATCAAGTTCAGGTTTCATCATCTTAACTTTTCTTCTCTAATTCGAACTAATGTGAGCATATTCTTACTTGTTTGAAGTTCATTAGGAACAGTTTATATCTCTGGCTAGTGATAGGCTTATTAGAAGCATAGATTCAGTTTTAGGGCGAAACTTCTTGCATCTGATTCTCTTTGTATGATTATAATTGTTGAATTTTAAGACCAGATCCTTGTTCTACATGAGTTTAGCTTTTGATTGATACGTGTATTGTGAATTTCTGGAAGAATGTGAGCTTTCAGGTGGTGGCTGCTGGCCGGAGAAGATGACCGGAGGTCATCTCCGGCCGGTGATTTTGAATACTAGGGTTTGTGTGCGTTTTAATCTCGTTCGTCCATTTTTTTTGATCGTGTGACTGAGAACGTGCCAACGCATTAAAAGACATGTGCATGTCATGTGCCAAAATTCTGAAGTCACTTAAGCGTGGTGTGGTGTAGTGCATGGTAACTTGTGTGTGTCCTCACGCATGTGCATTGATTCTGTGTACTTTGACTTTAGCATGACTTTGACTTGATCCAATGGTTAATAGTGAGTCAAGTTTGTTGACTGAAGGCGCATGTTTGTTATGGTGTTTTGCGCGTGAATGGACCCAAATCAGAATACTATCCACACCCCCAATTTTGAGGCCCATGTGATTTGAACATGCTGATTTGCTATATTCATACCCCCCTCTCATATTGCATTTTATTTTTATTTTCATTTTACATACGCGTTTGATTTTCAATTTTTAAAAATACTAAAATGCATAATAAAATTCCACAAAAATTCATGTGTATCCTTAAAACATTTAGGAAATTTTCTATGATTTTATTTACTGATTTTATGATCATTTTGCCCCTGTTCCATTATTTCTTTTGAATTTCCATTTGTATGCATACTTAATGTGACATATGATTTTGTGCATTTTTGTTCTTGATCATAAAAAATGATTTTGATGCCTTTCTTTTTGCATTGTGGTCACAATATGTTGAGGTATGTTTGAGATTTATGAGATGATTTTTAAGTCTTTTTTGGATGACTTTTGATGTGTTGCTTTGAGCATGAATGCATGAAACTTCCATGAGACTTTGACCTAATTGTTGAGTGACTTTGGTTCTGATTCATTGCTTGTGGACTTGATATGTTAATGGCATGTGTTTAAGGTATTTTATTGGGGAAAGTCATAATTTTTGAAGCATGTTTGCTATTTGTTTGAAGCATGAAGTTTAACTTGTTCATTTTGTGAATGCATGCCTCATGTTTGGTTTGCTTGATCATGAAGGCACTTGTGCCATGAGTTGTGGTTTTGTTTGAGGATGTATAGCATGTTAATTGACTTCTGATTGTGACATTTGGGTTTCATCTTTGCATGTTTGATGTTTATCTTGCACCTTAAGTCACTTGTTTCACAAGTATGAACCACATTCACATCACTTCACCTTTTCTTCTTTGCTTCTTGTTGGATTGAGATTTTGTTTGCATGATTTGGTATGCTCATTTAGGATAACATTAGGTTGTGTAAATATGAGTTACATTCTGACTTGGAAGCATGTATAGCATTCAATCTCATTTTACTTTGTTTGTCAACTTGTTTGAATTTGATTTGTTCATTATATTTTCTTACTTTACTTGTAAGTGATTGTGCTAACCATGTAGGGGCTTCGGTAAGTTTCAATTGAGTGTGGATAAGGAATCCACATTCAACTTCTATCCTTTCTCTTTTACAATTCCATTTTGTGTTTTGCTAAGCACTTATGTGCTTTCTTTTAACAACTCATTACTTTCCCTTTTTGAATTACAATTCATCTTCTACTTTGGAAGTGAATTGTTTAATTCTTTCTTTCTTTAGACTTTAGGTTGAAACCTCACAAACCTTTAGGATCACTCTCTTTAATCTTCAATTAGGATTGAGTCTTAGTCCATATAGGTTTTACCTTTTCTCCTCCCTTGAGTCTCTTTTCTCATCTCAAAGAAAATTCAAAATATCTAATAAAGGTAGGCATTTATTGCATTTAGGCCTTTCATATAAAGAAAAGATTATAAGGGGTCTTCTCTTGTAATCTTAGAATGTGTAGCATATAGCCCATCTTGGGTCAATGTGTTAAACATTTGATCTTGTATGAGGGACTTAAATGCAATACTTGTTGAAGGTGCAAATAATAAAAAACACTTCTTCATTTCTTAATTTACAAAAACACTTAATAAATACAAGTATGCTAGTGTGTTTGAACCTTGACAATTGGAACTAAGTGTGGGGGTCTTCTTCACCCTTAGTGTGCTTTCTTGCTCATTCCATCTTGGAATGTGAGAATGTACACATTCCAATGACTAAGATCCAGATACACTGACGTATGCAAACAAATCCAAAACACTTTCCTTCTAAAAGACAAAAACAAACAATAACGTCTTTCCTTCGGGAATTCTTTTCTCATCTCATTCATTCTCAACGCACGAACGCGCTTCTACTCGTTCTCTTGCAAGATGGTAACGCACTCGGACCAGCGAGCCTGCAACACCTGAGCTAGAACGTAAGCCGTTCTCTAAAAAACAATCCATCCCTAGTGAGGGGAACTACGTCGCTCTGATTCTCATGTTCCCGATGAGATACGTAGGCAGTGGGGTAGGGCCCATGCGAGCACTTCTTTTATTTTCCCTACATTTGTTTCTCTTTCTCTTTCCCTTTCTTTCTTTCAGTTCCTTTTTTCCAGCATTCTTTTCTATCACCCTTTGATCGAGACAAGCAAGCGTGGATCCCATCGGGTACGATGGACGCGAGGGGGTGCTAATACCTTCCCCGCGCGTAACCGACTCCCGAACCCAGTTCTCTTGGTCGTAAGACCATGCTTTTCCTTTCTCTCAGGTTTACGCGGTGTTTCCTTTCCCTCTCTTGGGATAAATACACATTGCTGGCGACTCTGTTTCGGTGCCACTTTCGCGTTTGTACTTGGATGAAAATCCCGGGAGCGACACACGTAGTTAATGAACTCTCATCCTGTGATCCTTACGAATTCATTAGCATGGTTTTGGACACTCTCGGAGTGTGCTGGGTAATGATTCCATGACTCTGGGGGAGCAGGTGTGTTCCTTTCAAGATCATTCAGCTAATAGACATTGTCTGGTTGACTCTTTTGTCCCAAGTCTTCTTTGTATGGCTTCCAGATAGGAAAGTCATCCAGGGGATCATAATAGTCATAGTCAAAGTTGTCTTTCATTAGATTGTCTTTCTCTAATGAATTGGGTGGAGCATGACATTCTTCAGGATCACAATCTCCATAGATCATCCGGATGTCTGATCTTGGTATATATCTCGGGCTCTGCTTTGGAAAACAAAATGGCATGTGCGCTTCTTCCTGAGACATATAACCATCATGGTTAAGGTAAGATGTCCACTCTTCATCCGTATCGGAGGAGTCGTTCCCCTCGATGGTGTGTACTTCTTGAGGTACTGGGTGGAGGAAGCCTCCACCGTGGAAGAAATCCTAAATGAGACGAAAACTTTCGTCTTTCTTTGTAGTCTAGGCACGGGCCAGAGAGAAACCAAGACCTTTTCTTGTTTTGTTATCAGTAGGAGTTACTATCTGTCCCCATCCTTTTACCTCATTACTCCCGATTACTTTGAGAGCGTCCTTGTATGAGGAAATCGACGTCCCTCTTTCTTGGTGATTCTCATTGCTCACCGAGAGCGCTTGGAACTGGGTTCCAACAACCTCCTCTGGTTCTACACAGGAGAATAATGATAAGTTGCTCACGATTAAGGCTTGCTCTCCACATATTGTGACTAATTTGTCATTCTTGACGAACTTCAACTTTTGGTGAAGTGTCGAAGTGACTGCCCCAACTTCGTGTATCCAAGGTCTCCCTAATAAACAACTGTATGCTGACCGGATGTCCATGACCTGGAAAGTGACTTGGAAAGTGTGAGGACCGATGGTTATGGGAAGATCAACTTCGCCGATAACTGTTTTTCTGGATCCGTCAAAGGCTTTGACGATAATTTCACTACCTCTCATCAGAGCTCCTTGAAACGATAGTCATACCAAAGTTAATTTTGGCATGACATTCAAAGATGATCTTGTGTCTACCAGTACACTGGCTAAAGCATCGTTCTGGCAGTTGACTGTAATGTTGAGCGCCATATTATGATTCTTGCCTTCTTCTGGAAGTTCTTCATCACTGAATCCTAAGTTGTTGCAGGAAGTGATGTTGGAGATGATGCTATAAAATTGTCCTACCGTCACATCTTGTTCCACAAAGGCTTGTTCTAAGACCCTCTATAAAGCTTCCCTATGAACTTCTGCACTAAGTAGGAGAGATAGTACAGAAATTCGAGACGGAGTTTGCAACAATTGATCCACAATGTTGTACTCGCTTTTCTGGTTGAGCTTCAACATCTCATCGTTGTTCTTTACAGGTTTTGGATTACTGGATTGACCAACTTATTGATTAGGAATTTCCGTTTGAGGTTCCTTTTTTTTGGGTAGGTTCTCCAACTCCTCTGTTGAAGATCCGACCGCTCTGGGTAACTCGACTGATGTCGGCAATGTTCACAACGGAGGGTAATGGAGTTTCTTTTCCATTTTCTATGGTCGTTGCACCATACTTGTAGGGGATAGCTTTTTATGATTTGTACGGTATTGGACCTGTCAAGTAGATAACCACAAGGGCTTTTCGGGCCCTTTGATCGTCATAGGCCACCTCAATCAGCTCCTAGTTGGGAACTTTTCTTCCATCAAGAGGGATCTTTGATTCATTAAGTATAGGAATTATGGCGCAAACGTCCTTGGTCATTCCATGACCGGAGATTATGACAACATTTTTGTTCTGACTAGGGAGGTAATCTTGTATCATGTTGATCGACCCAAAACTCACATGGTCGAATCTCCTTCTGGTCCAACTGATTCTGGAGGGTTGCTCGCACTAGATAGCATCCTTAGTTATTTTCCGAGCATACTCTACAGCGCTCATAATTGTGAGGTGGTACCCGACCGTACCCACTTTGTATGCAGTGCATCTTTACTAGATATGTTTCCATTGAGCGGATATCACGACTCTGATGTCTACCAGGATCCCCATCAGTCGTGTTAATATGTTTTGTGTCTTCATATAGGTAGATCGGAAGCCACCAGTAATCCAACAGATGTTGACGAGTCCTTTGCACAAGCGTACACCCTTGATCGCTTTCGTAGCATTCTTTACAGTCTTGATAATCATGTGAAGCCACAAAACCAAGTCTGACCTGCTTAGCATGTAATTCCACTAGACTGGTATTCATCAAGCGTATGTCAAAGATCTGAACCATATTGACTTGATGGTCATTTCTTTCACGGTATTCTTGGATCCATTCGAGATCCATCTGACGTTGGAGGGCCTCTTGTACAAAAGAGCATCCCTAATTGTCTGTTGAGCACATTGGACAAGTGTTGTAATCGTGCCGCGACAGGTTGTAATACTGACTTTGTCTCGAATGCATTGCCACTAAATTGACGTTCATTGCACGGATGTCGTGGTTCTGAACAATGTTGGGATGTGCATGGGCCATGTTTACTTCACGAATCCTATGATCCTGAATCTAACCTAAATCCATTTGTTCTTACAGAGCTGCTTGTACTATGGCACACCCTTAATTGTCCTTGGAGCAGATATCACACTGGTGATAGTTGTGAGATAACACATGGCTGTACTCGCTCTGTTTGCAATGCATCCTTACCAGGTTGGTTCCTAGTAAGCATACATTGTGAATTTGATAACTGTTGACAGACTCTCTTTCTATCAAATTAACTGTAGTCTTCTCATGTTACGGTAATGGGTTCGTCTGAACATTTGGATTAGTATCTTTGAAAGATAAAGCCTCGTTCCTGACGAGGTTCTGTACATCAGACTTGAAGCTGAGACAATTCTCAATGTTATGTCCTGGTCCTCCTTGATGGTAAGGGCAAGTTTGATCTGCTTTGAGCCAAAAAGGTGGATTTTCTGGTACTGTAAGAGGAGTCCTGGTTTGAACATGCCCCTTGGCCAGTAGAAGTGGAAATAACTCTGTGTACAACATCGGTATAGGGTCGAACCCTGATGGTCGTGTAAAACGATTGTTATTATTATACTGCGGGCGAGCCTGCTGAAAAGGCTGTTGCTGCCTTTGCTGGTACTGTGGTTGATTTGGTTGGCTCTGGGCAACCTGAGTTTGATAAGTCGGAGCTGGCGCCGGGTTGATAGCGGGAGTTATTACTGCTATCGGTTGATGCCTTCGCTTTTACTTTCCCAGAGAGATATTACTGATATCTTGCTCTTTCTTTTTTGGGAAAGCGCTACCGTATCTGTTAGTACCGCTAGAGGGCTCTGCATCTTTGACCAATCATCCTTTCCAGACTACTACTTAAAGGCATACTCCCATGTTCACCATTTTAGTGAAGTCACTGGGTGCACTGGCAACCATTCGGTCGTAATAAAATGAGCTCAATATTTTCAGGAAGATCTTTGTCATTTCCTTTTCCTCAAGAGGGGGACAGGTCTGAGCGGCAATTTCACGCCATCTCTGAGCATATTCTTTGAAGGGTCCTTTATCCTTTTATGACATTGCCTTGAGCTGATCCCTATCCGATGCCATGTCCAAATTGTATTGATACTGCTGAATGAATGCTGCCTCAAATCTCTAAAAGTACTGATCTTGGTGCGGTTTAAACCCATGTACCATTTGAGTGCGGCACCGGTTAAACTGTCTTGGAAGTAATGGATCAGTAGTTGTTGATTGTCTATTTGGGTAGACATTTTTCGAGCGTACATCACCAAATGACTTTGAGGGCAAGAGTTTCCTTTGTATTTTCAAAGTCAGGCACCTTGAATTTGTGCGGTATCTTTATATTATGGACCAAACAGAGGTCGGCGGCATCTTTTCCGAATAAGTCTTAACCGCGAATGGCATGCAATTCCTTCTACATTTCCAAGAATTATTCCTGGAATTCATTCATCTTTTCATATACTTCTTCGTTTCTGCCAGAAGTGACTTGCAGAATCTGTCTTTCCAGGATAGTGTGTACCACTGGTTGTGGTGTAGACATTACGGTGGTAATTCTTGGCGCTTCAGTGCCCTGAAGTTTGTAACCTTCAGGAGTTGCTGTCGTAACCCTCACATCTTCATTTTCCTGAAGTTTGTAACCTTCAGGTCTGGCGGTTCCTGCTACGGCTTCTGGGGCTTCAGTGACTGGTGGGATGTATCCCTCAGGTATAAAGTTGAAAGGCATGCCGCAGGAGCGACCCTTATGCATGTTGTACCGAGGACGATTATCATATGTCTCCAATATGGGTGTAGATGTAATCTTTGAGATCATAGTCCTTTGATGCTGCTGCTCCTGAGCTGCGGCTAGGGATTGCATGTCGCTGTGAAGTTTTTCCAAACTTTCTTTTAGAGCGTCGATTTCTTCTCACAGCTCTCTAATCTCTTCCTCGAGATCGTCCACTTCTTTTGTCGATTGGCCCGAGTGTTGTATAAATGAGACAGTTTGACTCTAGGATTGTGACACATATGTGAGACATAAAGATAGCAAATGTGTTATGTGAGAATGTTGAATGATATGCAATGACATAATTTTTTTAGTTTTTGTTTTCAAAAGAAACTTCCACAAATAGATTGCAAATATCACACAGTGGGGGAGACCCCTTTTATTGAATTCGAAAGATTGCAGTATTTTACAAAGAAAAGCACCGTATTTTACAAAGTGCTGTAAGGAAAATGTCTAAGATCATGGATCCTGAGTTCTCTCTGAAGAGAGCTCAGATGTTGGTTCCTGTATTTTCCTTTTCTTTGATCGGGCCTCTTCAGCCGTTGTCGGGTCAACGATCCTTTGCCAAGTGAAAGGAGTGAGTAAATTTTTTCGTTCTTCCTGACTTTCTATAGCATGCTGCTCTAATATCTCTATCAAAGCATCCTTCTTCTTTAACAGTTCCTGAATCTTGGTACATTCCAAATTAAGGATTTGATATTTGTTCTTCCAAGAGTTCTTCTCACGTTGAACTTTGTTGAGAGCGACCTGGAGTTTTTCCGCATCAGACATGAAATAAAGGACATATTTCTTTATTGGAAAAACTTCTTGGCGATGGTAAGGCATCCTCAGCTTGAGGGCTCTAGTTTGCACCCAGTGGAGATAAGGTTCCATGAAGGTACAGTTTGATCTTCTCAGAGACTCTCTCCCTTTCCTGTGAATATGTTGCCAGGCATGCACTATTTCTTTCTTTAGTACCCTGTCATTTTCTCCTTCCTTAAAGAAAAGACCTTCCAAATGAACGTTATGTGGGATATTCTTCATCGGGTATCCGATTTGACGGCGGGATAAAATTGGATGATAGTTAATTCCTCCTTTAGTTCCAATGAGGGGTACATTGGGGAAATTTCCACATCTGTCGATGAACTCTATCCCTTCGTAAATTCGATTGTACCAGTCTATGTCAGAATTGGTAAGAGACATAATCCTCTGTGACCAACGTAGAGTACTTTTGTGATCCCAAAAAGCAGCAGACTTGGGTAAATGGGAAATGAACCATTTGTAGAGTAACGGTACACAGCATGTGATCATTCCTCCGCTGTACAAATTCCTTAAATGTACAGAATGATAAGCATCTGCGGGCAAGGTTGGTACGGGGTTTTCTATTAAGAATATCTTAACGACATTGGCATCGACGAAGTTGTCAATGTTGGGAAAGAGGAATAACTCATATATGAGCAGAACAAAGACGTCTTCGAAGGCAGTTATGTTTCCTACACTAGCAAAGTATAGAGCTTTCTCCATCAGGAATTTAGCTGGTAAACCCTGGATTCCTCCTTTAGTGGTTATATGAGTCCTAACTTCTGACTCATCCAAAGAAATTGCTCTTGCAATGGCTTGATCTTTTGGAATTTCTTCCAGTCCAGAAAATGGAGCTTGATCAGTGATAGGTAAATCAATCAGGTGGGAGTACTCTTCTACTGTTGGTGCGAGCTGATAATCCGAGAAAGTGAAGCGGTGGTAAACCGGATCATAAAACTGAATCAACGTAGACAAGATCCCTTCAACCACGTTGACCCTTAACAGAGACAACGGTCCTCCATGCTTAGCTCTGAAAGCCTCGGGATTGGTAATCATCCTTCCCAATTTCCTTAAGTCTTTTAGTTTCGGAGCCTTGAAGGTGTACTTGTGCGTTTTTCTTCTACCGAAATCCATAACGCAACCTCTGATATTTGTAATTATTGTTTTAGTTCTTTTGGTAAAAGAATTTTCTTGTTTGAAAAGAGTTTTTTAATGAATGCATGAATGCAGCAAACAAAAACATTTGAAAACATGGGTTTAGGGGTCCATTGTCACGAGCATGGAGTCATGGCTCTACCCATTCCCAAAGGTTGTACTATTTTTGTCAATTTTTGTACCTGTAGAACGGGTTCTAAAAGGTTCCCAAAGTCATTGACCCATCCTAGGGATATCAACAGCAAGCTGATTCACTCGAGCGAGCTGTAATATCCTAGGATGAATCTCTTTTGAGTGTAGTATCGCGTGTCAACTATTCCCGATAGTCACCGCACTACCAAGTGGCGATATGGTTAAATGTCTACTAAATCCTCAGGGTCATGGGTACCGCACTGGCATAAACGATGCTTTCATGACAATCGGTCGTTCAACATCAATATTTCCACACGGGTACCTCGACTGATTCGGGGGACTGCCAAGTTATCTTGGTTGGGATTCACTCCCTATAAGCGTTTCCCGAATATGCCACCACTTATCTTAATGATCTCTCAAACTTTCCACATGCGTATTAATCGCATTCCCAGTTAACAGAAATTTAAACACAGGTATCAAGTAATATGACAATAAATGATATATATAGCAGAAAGTATGTAAATAGAAAAATAAATGCCAAACAAAGCCTAGACTTCTTAGGAACTCTAATCCTAGATTGGCTCCCCGGCATAGTCACCATTTTTCTGTAGTGTTCGATTTTTGTCAGTGACGCGACCACCTTACTGCAATGGTTGGAATTGGGTGCTACTTTCTGATTTATTATTTATCCTATGAAGCTGGAAAGGAAAGGGAAGATATCTAAAACTAACCTTGCACATAAATGTTTTCTTTAACAAATGCTAAGAGATCGGGGAACGGGGTCAGGTTATACAAAGGGAATTTGTCAATTACCCAGTGTATATATGGTTATCCATAGACTTTTTATTGCATATTTCTCTGTTAATTTAACTGCTTTCTAGTGTTTGTCTATCATGGGTTGGGAAAGTTTCTCCTCTGGGAGTGTTGAGAGAGTGTTTTTGTTGTTTTCAGGTTTTCTGATGTTTTTGTGAAGGTACAGGACCTAAGGTTTTTAATTTTTGTGCTCGCTAAGATTTCGCAATCTTATGCCTACGTATTGTCGTAAAGATACTCGGGAAATCAGAGCAATCATAGTTCCTCCTATTCTATGGGAGGAAAAGATATTTGGTGTCTTGTTCAAAGCCCAAGATTGAAGTTAAAGGTTATTTATGCCTTGTTCAAAGCCCAAGATTGAAGCTAAAGGTTTGACTGAGAGAGAATTTGTCATCTCTAAAGGGAGATATCTCACCTATTCATCACAGTTATTGAAGGATTGGTTATAAAGGAGAATTAATTTAAACTGGAATGTATGGAAACCAGTAATGCCATAATTTCCTTTATAAGGGAATTGTCCTGAAGGAATAAACTTTAACTTAGTGTAGAGCAATGCCATTTTCCGTAGGAGTCTTCCATGCTAAGAGAGGGACATTAACTTGGATGTAAATAATCCAAAAACTTGCCACTTACAGCAATTATATGAAGGATGATTTTTGACCAGGATAAGAGAAGGACCACAACTTGGATTTTTGAATCAATAAGTGTGCCACTTACAGCAATTATCTGGAATTAGGGTTTTTTGATTGTCTGTTTTGATATGTGATGTACAGAGAGATGTCTTCCTATAGAAAGAACTCTTGATATCCTCTGAGGGAATGTTGATTTTTGTGTGCCTTGATCAAAGCGCAAGGTTGAAGCTAAAAGGTTGACTCTACTAGGGAGTTTTATATTTGTCTTGTATAAAGCCCAAGATTGAGGCTGAAAAGAGATTGACTTAGCTGGAGAGTATGATTTATCTTGTACAAAGCCCAAGATTGAGGCTGAAAAGAGATGGACTCCACTGGGGAGGTTTTATCTATCTTGTACAAAGCCCAAGATTAAGGCTGAAAAGAGATGGACTCCACTGAAGTTTTATATTTGTCTTGTACAAAGCCCAAGATTGAGGCTGGCTCTACTGAGGAAAATCATTATACAAAGCCTAAGAGGACGATGGATGGGAAAATTCTTATATGAAGCCTAAGAGGAGGCTGGCTTCTGTTAAGGACTATTGAAATCCAGAGGCAGGTCCCATATGTATTGGGGAATCCAAAGGTTTTACTCTTTTTGGGGATCTGAAGAAGAGTTGAAATATCAGAGACCATGAGGCTCTGATTCTGTTAGGGTTTTATTGATGGTAAATTGACCTTGTCCGGGTTTTTTAAGGTGAAGGTTTAAACCTGGAGTTTGAAAACCTATGGAGGTTTTAACTCTGCTAGAGATTAGCGTGTTGATGAAATGATCAGGGTTTTTCCTGTGCTTTTAGGAAATTTGAGGGCTTCTTTGAGATCCAAGAGGAGACGACACTTTCCAAGTCTACTGGTATGAAGAGGCTGACTCTTAGTTGGAGAATAATCTTTGTATGATGCCCAAGAGGAGGCTGATGTTTTAAGGGATGAGAAACAACCCTAGAATGGTCTGAGGTTTTGGAATTCTGACTTTCCAGAGCGTGGAACTAGTAGAGATGACTAAGTTATGTCCTATATCTGTAGGAGATCTTCGGGTCCTTGTACTAAGCCCAAGAGGAGACTGAGAACTTCTCGGATGCCTGTGGGTCCTTGTACTAAGCCCAAGAGGAGGCTAGGGAAGCTTTTAGGAAGCCTGTGGGTCCAATCCTAAGAAAAGTTCAAAAAAGGTTTCACCGGGAATAAATCCTTTCTTTGCAGAACAGTTCTAAGGTTTGAAGAAATTCAAAAGAGGTTTCACCGGGAGTTAATCCTCTCTGGGGAAATGAATTTCTTATACACATATATTTCTAAGTTAGGACAGTCTTGAGAAAAGTTTCACCGGGAATAATTCCTTTCTCTGTTCCATATTGTATAAGCCCAAGAGGAGGCAAGACTGTATCTGGAATTTCCTATGGGGAACTAGTTTTGACTAAGTTGAAAAAGTAACCACTGGTTTGATCTAAACCTAGACCTAATTGATGGGGAAAACTCTAATCAAGTATACACAAGCATATATATATATATATATATATATATATATATATATACAGATGAAATATATAAGCAAGTATGTATTGAAGAGATAGTGGAACTTACAGTTGTGCAAGCCCAAGCATAGTAACTACAGCTGTATGGTTAGTTTTTTTCAAGAAATTCAAGAAAGTTTTAATAAAACTTTGAATTTGAATCTAAATAAAAAATAAAGTTGTTTTAAAAGGAAATTTGGGGCTTATACTCAAAGAGAGGCCCAGATGATCTCTTTTGAAAAAAGCAATGATCGCGTCGTAGTTTTGAAAACCACCAAGGGACTTATACAATGACTGAAGCCCAAATTATTGTATTTACGAAAAGGATGGGTCTTACACTCTATTAGAGACCCAAAAGTGTTATTTTTATACAAGAGTTGGGGCTTATAACTCAAGGAGATGCCCAGATGAAAGACAGCGACCGCGTAGTTTATTTTGAAAATCCTATCGGGACTTATACAATGACTAAGGCCCAAATTATTTATGTACAAAAGAGGTTGGGTCTTACACTCTATTAGAGGCCCAAAAGTGATTTAAAAAGAAGAAAAATGGGACTTACAACTCAAGGAGAGGCCCAGATGAAAATTGTTTTGAAAACGGCGATTGCGCCGAGATTTTAAAATCGTGTCGGGACGTATACAATGATTGAGGTCCAAATCGTTTGTGTTTGACAAGGGATGGGTCTTACCCTCTATTAGAGGTCCAAAATATTTTTTGAAAAATACATGTGAGGGTGAAAATAATTAAAACCTTAATTTGATTTTAAAATGCATTTTAATTTGAATAAAAATCATTGAAAATGATCAAAATTATCAAACATGTGTGAAAAACAAGTTTTGATCTTGGATTAATGTTTGAAAAACTATGTTTTATTCATATGATAACTTGAAATTCATTTATGTTTGAAAAATCAAGTGAAAGAAAGGTTTTTAAATGCTTAAAACAAATAAACAAGAAATTCTTTGTGAAAATTCAAAATATATTAAACAAGTAATATTTTTTTGATTTTTTTTATGGAATAAATTATTTTAACAATTTTAGGAATTTTGAAAAAAAAATAATCAATTCAAAAACATTAAAATCCAGAGAGAAATTAATTTTTGAATCAATTAATAAAATTAACTAAAAATTCAAAAAAAAAGGCGCCAAGAACACTTGTTCTTGCTCGAGCGTGTTCTTCTTCCCCAGATTTGCAAAAATTCTCCTAACTCCCTGATTACTCAATATTTTGCATGATTCAAACATCAATCTCACTCGTTTTTGAACAAGGAAGAAGATGGTACCATTTAATTTCATTTCTTTAAAGTGTGGTAAGAGTTATCATGAATGAACACAGAAACCCTAGAATTTTCAAAAACTATCATGAAATCCTAAACACGAATGAAACATGGCAATTGATTGAGGGTTATCACTCTATGAACTACCAAAAACAAGTTGGTAACTTGAAAATAAATTGATGATGCATGTAGTATAGAGTTTGAAGGTTTCAGGCTTACTTGTGCAAGAGGATTTCGAATTGTGTGTTGGAGGTGTTACAGTTGCGTTGTGAGGACTTGGACAACTTCACTATACCTTATGGAGTGTGTTGAGGTGCCTGAACTTGATTGGAGATGCTTGGATCACCTTGTGGTATCTCAACTGCAAATAGGCCTCAAGTGGATTTTGAGGTCTATGATTCTGGTGTTCCAAATGAAGTATGTGTGTTTGAACATCTTATATATGATATATTGGATGTGTTTAGATCATAAGTTGTGGTGGAATTGCTCTCTAACTCAAAATTCGATGGTGACTTGCAAAATAAGGCATTTCTGGTTTTTTGAAAGAGATTTTGAGGAAAGCAAGCGTTATCAAGCTTTGATGTACTCAAACTGGTCACAAATGACCTCTATTTATAGTTTGTCAAATTTGTTTTGGCAGCAATAGTGAATGGTGGTTGGTACAGTCCATTGTCCAATGGTTGCATAAAGGAATCTTAAGTCTTCTCTAGCGATTGACTTGGGTCAATCTTGCAGGCCTATGGTCTTATGTTGCAAGGATAAGGCTTGACTCATTCAGTTGTATTTTCCTCAGTACATGCCACCTTGATGCGTCCATTGAATGCTCCCTGACAACTTTGAAGTTTTGGTTTTTGCATAATTGGATATCACATGCATAAATGATGATCTTTTGACTTGGGAGACTTGTGGCTCAGAGATCTTTTGCTTTGATTTGATCCTTAATGTTTCTAGAAGGATTACAAGACTTTTAATTGCACAAATTATCCAATTCGAGCAAATGACCTATAATCTTCCTTGGGAAGAAATCAACTTTTGGTGCTATGTTCCAAGGGTTGTAACTTCTTGCTCATATTGAATTTGGAGATGATCTGGTACTTGTTGGAAAACCCTCATGACATACTTTAACTTTGATGTCCAACATTGGTCCTGGTTCAGCTTGGATCATAATGATAAATGGCCTCAAAGTTGGTGAAAAACCAAGAAAGATTATGTCCAAAATTTTCATGTTTATGTGATTTTGATCATTCCATAACTCAAAATCCATGAGGATTTGGAATCTTTTGTAGTTGACAATTTTGAAGTATGTCATGTGAACTTTCATTTGAGCTTTGGATGGAAGAAAAAGGCCTTGTGGTTTGGAAGTTATGACCTTGCAAAGTTGGTACCAAATCACTTTTGTTCCATAACTTCGAAAATTTTAAGTTTCCTATGGTTGCCCCTTTTGCAAGTAACCTTATTTTTCCTGATTTTTATTGATTGATGATGATCAAAACCATGCATTAACATTGTTTTTTGACTTAGGGGAGCCACATTTGTGAAAAAATTCAAAAAGTCAAACTTGATTTTGGGCACAGTTGACTTTTTGTCAGATGAATTCCAAACTGTGTGATCTTCTATGCAATCAAGTTCTTGACCTAATTTAAACCTAATGGATGGATTCCATAGGTGTTTTTGGGTGTCTTGAATCATGTCCTAAGGTTTGGGAACATGTCTTGGTCCAAAGTCAAAGGTACGGTTGACTTTTTCTTCAAAACCCTAATTGTGGTCTAGATGAATTTGAAACTTGTGAATCAAGCTTCTTGGATTAATACATTGTTGTAAATGGATCAATGTGGTGTATTTGAGGCCCTCAAATCATGTCTTGAGGTCTTGGTTCATGTATTTCCTCAAAAGTCAACTTAGGGGTGAATTAGGTCAAGAAACCCTAATTCCTGATTTTTGATGAATGATTCCTTTGAGACTATTTTGACTTGATGATTAGACTCATAAGGTCACTTTGAGCATTTTGGATCATGTTTTGAAGTATTGGCTCATGCCCAGATGAAATTTTTCCTCTGGAGGCCTTGGTCGACCAAAACCCTAATTTGGTGACACTGGGGATCTCAAGGCTTGATCGGCTTGAGATGTTGCACTTTTGTGCTTGATTCTTAATATGGGAGACGTCTTGATTCTTCATGGATGTTTTAGAGGCCTTACAAGTTAAAGATCATATCCATTCTTGATTGATCCTTTGTCTGAGTGCTCTGAGAGGGCTCAAAACCCTAATTCTTGATTGTAGTGAATGCTCAACAATCCTTGAGGAGATTGATGAGGTATGATGGTACATCCATATTATGGTAATGATCTTCACAATGATGGGGAATCTTGTGGTCAAAATATGGGTTTGAGTAAAACATTGTTGGCATTGGTCGATAAATAATTTAGTTTCCTTGAGTGACCCTATATTGATGAATAAACATATTTTCTTGATATAAATGTTGGTTTGATTTAATCTGTGTTGTATTTTGTGTGGATTATACCCTTTTGGAGTTCTGTGACTAATCACAGTAATCTGTGATATTTTGAGATGAATAGAGGATTGTGTAATAGAATCTTGTTGATGTCTGTGTAGTTTTTTTTAGCGACCGTAATTGGTTTGTTTTCCCAAATTCTGGAAATTCTACGATCTGTTTTTCGGTAATTTTTTCAAAAGACAAAAACCTAATTTTTTTTCAAAAACTGAACTTTTCCAGAAAAATCAAAATTCGGAAAAAACAAAAAAAAATTGGAGGGGGGGGGGGGGGGGGGGGGGGGAGAAGGTTGCGTCGTGAACACCCAGTTTGTTGTATTTAATTAATTATGCTATTTTAATTAAGCTGTGATGTCTTAGTGAATTATTTTATGTTATTTGTTTGGGGGTAGATGGCTTAAGATGAGAGAGCACACTCTTTAGAAATAAAATGATATTTTTATTTAATTTTAATTGATTTAATCATTTAAATTGAGAAAAATAGAGTTTGGGGTAGAGATTATAAGTTTAGTCGTATTTGGAGTGTGGGAGTAATTAGCAAGAGATGAGGGTATCATGAGTGTAGCGGGGAAAAATTGAAATTAAGCTATTGATTACCTTAACTCATAAAGCAAGAGTCGCCACCACACTTTATATTTTCCAAATGAATGGGGAAAGAACGAATAAAACCCACAGAAGTTTTAAAACAAAACTAATTAAACAAAGAGACAAAGGGTAAGGGGTTTGGTTATGCAATGGGAAGGTATTAGCACCCAAAATATCGATAGTACTCTATATGAACCTCTTGAAACTCTATGTTTGGCTTAAAAAGGTGTTGTTTGCAAAATATTGGAGATATGAGAAGAGAAATATTTTTTAGAATTTTTTGGTGTTTGACAAGACTTTCTTAGACTCGTACCTACGTACCCACAAAGTTCAATGGAAGAACAAAACCTCGTAGTTCGTGGTAAAAATAACAAAAGAGTTTGTTTTGATTGATTTTAAATGGAAAGACAACTTGTCATTTTAAGGAGAAAACTCAACTAGTCAACCCCAAGTACATGAAAATGGACCTTTGCATCACTATTGAGAAGGGCTCTAACTTGGATAGAAATCAACAAGTAAGCCACTAACTCCCTCAAGTGGAAAAAAGTCAACATCAAACATTACTATGGGGATAGGAGAATTACATCTCAACTATGAAAATGACTCATGTCTAATCCTTAAGAAAAAGTTTTAAAAGAGAAAAGTGCACAAAGGGCACAAAATAGTTTGAATGAGTTGTGTATTTTTTTATGTCTTTTGAAATGGTCTTGAAATGCTTAAGATGAATTAACATTTATTCAAGAAAAATAGTTTGAAAATCACTTAACAAAGTCAATGTTTATTGAGAAAGTGGTTCAAGTTTGAAAACAAGAAGATTTTGAAAATTTAAGAAGGGGAGGAGATGAAGAGGATATCCTAATAAAAGCAATAAAGTGCAAGTGTGCAAGTGAGCTAACCAGAACTTGACAAGAGTCAAGACCAAGGTCCCATTCCTTTGGAGTAAGCCACAAACAAGCCAAGTAATCAAAGCATAAACCAATGTATCAGATGAAAGAAGAACCCAGGCCAAGAGTTCAAAACCAAAGTATCAGAGCCAAGTCTTCAAGAAATCAACCCAATGTCAAAGGTACCAGATGAATTCTGAGGTCTCAAATCACAACGCTAAAGCAAAAGATCAAGAACCAAAATCTAAGTCCATAAGTCAAACATCCAAGCCTGGGATAGTAATCAATAGTCCAAGGAAGCAATTAAATTTTTAAAGAGTTTTTCCTTTATTAATGTCTTTAAAGAAAAAGAAAAGTCCAAGTGGACAAAGGAAAAAAAGGCATAAACAATAGCAATATGATATGTAATGATAAAAGTAAAAGAAATATAAAGAACAAGAAAGATGAATGACATAAAAGTAAAGGCGCATAAAATTAAATGGCATAAAATGAAGGTTAGCACAATAATATTGTTAGTGTTAGTGTTAGATTCAATAATCCGATTCGGGACAAATTTAGCATTATGTTAAGCAATCATAGCACAATCTATAAGGAAGATTATACTATGGGAGGCCGGTCAATAACAATTTATGTACCATATATGTTAGAGATATGATAGCAATCATACTCCTAAAACATATAGCACAAGTAAAAACCAAGGATGGATCAAGAACTAAGGCAAGGACATTGGTCCATCACATCAATCAATCCTTCATGACAACTTAGGATAAACTTATGCATCAATCCAAAGTACTTCCAATAATCATTTATCAATTGAATAGTAGATTTAAAATGATGAAAGTTCATAAAGCATCAATCCAAACATAATGAACAAGATGGACAACAAATCATCCAACTGATCAAGAAAAAAGAAAAAAGAAGGAGAAGGAAAGATGAAGAGAGAACCAAATTGAATCAAGATTCAAGATCTATTCATCATCAATTTCAATCACCTTTCTTGGTGGAATAAGGCACTAAACCTATCATCAACTCAAAGCACAAAAATGAATCAAATGATTCATTTAATGATAGATTTGAATTGATGAAGATTCATCCAAACTCATCAATACCCAAAGTCCATTGAAATTAAGAACTATAATCAAGAAGTTATGATCCAAGGCAACAACCAGGAAGCAGTCCAAAATGTAATATAAAATAATTAAAAATAAATGAAAAGATTTTTAAAATGATTTTTAAAATGGAAATAAGAGAGAAAATCAAGATGAATCTTCTAAAAAAATATTAAATGATCAAGAAAATTAAGACAAGTCAGAAACCAGTCAAGGATCACATAATAATTTTTGGAGAATTTAAAAATGCATAAAAGTATTTTTTTTAGCATATCAAAATGCATGAAAAATGTGAAAAATGATGAAAAATATCAAATAATAAAATAAAAGTATGGAAAAATGCTCATAAAAGAGAAAATATTTTTAAAATATTATAGAAAAAAGGAGTGAAAAATCAATTAGGAGCTATTTTTTATGGTTTTTTAAAATAAAAGAGAATTTAAAAACAATTAAAATGAAATTAAAATAAGCGAATAGCTGAAACCATTGGATCTGCTTACTAAAGTCTAGTCAGCTAATCACATGGTCCAGAATGAAAGTCAAAACACGCTCACTGATAGATCATTGCACCAGATCACAACAGACAAAAAAAAATAAAAAAAAATGCATGTCAACACGCTATTGGCTGGAATTTGAATTCTGGATCCAAAACGTGTGAAGTCATCGTCTTCAACCTCTGAAACCCTTGGCAAGATCATGAACTAGATTTTCAAGCTCAAACACTCATGGTGCAAGCTTCATCATCCTTCATCATTCATGTCTACTTTCTCAGGATCAATTTATTTGATCTGAGCAAAGAGAATTTGCAGAAATACGCAAGAACCCTAGCTACTTCAAAGTAAAATTAAATTCCAAATATGAAGAATAAATTCTAGTCAGGTTAGGTGAAATGATCAGTGGAACAAGACGAAAAGAATGGTAACTTATTTGGATGAGAATGAAACTTGTATCAACCTTTCCCTAATGAGCTTCAAGGTTTGAAAGTGGTGGAATCGGTTTGATGCTTAGAGGTCACGGTAAGCTGTGGTAATGCTTTGTTTAGCTTCAGAAGAGACCAGTGATGGATTATGGGTGAAGAATTGGAGTTGAAATGAAGAGAAAATATGGATTCGATTTTATAGTTTTAAGAGGTTTCGAGCTTCAAAGCAGCAGGAGTTCTTTGGCTCAAGCAGCATGGGTTCTTTGGCTATTCAAGTTAAGGAATGAAATTATGAGCTCATATGAGGCCAAAACAGAGTTCATGTCATCTTGTTCCAACTGAGTCCAAATGAAATTCCTTCGTGCATTTTGTGACTTTTCTTGCGCCAAATGTTCCTTTCATGGCAAGGAAGACAATGAAAAAAGAATCAGTTCAATTGGATGTCTCATGATAAAATGTCAATCTTGGAAAGTTGAGGAAAAACCACTAAAAATTAGGTCTGGCATTAGGTTAAACAGGTCATGCCTTAGTTTTGTGCATAAATGGTTTTCAAGATTTGAGGTCCTTGGAGCATGAATTGATGTTTGACCTCTGAAGCAAAGTTGTAGAGGGAATCAATAAGGATATTTGGCAAACATAAGCGCCCATAAAAGTTGAAAATTGAAGAATTTATGATCTTTGGAACATAGGCATGCCATACTTGAACCTTAGGTCAAATTTCACTAAGTCCACAAAATGACCTCTAATGTCTCCATACTTTTGATGGCCTTCCAAGCATAATTAGCTCTTGACTTGTAAAGAGAAGTTGAAGGGGGTGTCAACGAAAGTCATTTTCTCAAAGAAGCACTCAAAAATGTTGAAGTATGAAGAGGTTATAAAGTCTTGAACTTAGGCTTGAAATGTTTACTTTTTTGGTTAAACCTCCTTGTACAAACTTGCAACCTTGGACTTTTTCTTGAATTTTAAGGCACATTAATGATCATTTGAACTCAAAATGATGTACTCTTGATTGTCCCTTAATGAATCTTGCAATGGCTTCAGGAAACTTGTTGATGAAGGCATTGAAATAAACACATGAACCTTTAAAAATTCTTGAGAAACAAGCCACCAAACCTTGAGATATATTTGATCAAATAAAGCTAAATGATGCTCAAGACTTTGTGATTTTAGATTAGAGGTCATGGATAGCCTTTGAAAATCAATGGTTGATCATACTTTGACTTGAGGACTGTCGAATCTGCGAAAATAACCGGCGGAAAAGAACAGAAGAGTCGTCACCGAACGTTATTTATCCCGACGAAGGGAAAGGAAACGATTGAAGAAAACCTCAAAAGGGAAAAACATGGTCATCGCAACCATAGTCTGGATTTGGGAGTCGGTTACGCGAGGGGAAGGTATTAGCACCCCCTTGCGTCCATCATACTCGATGGGATCCACGCTTGTTGTTATCGATCAAAGGGTGAGTTATCTAAAGCTTACTGCTAACTGGAAACGAAATGGGGGAAAGAAAAGAAAAATGAATTGGTAGGACGTCGCCGTCCTAGGCCTACGTATTCCCTCGGGAATGGGAAAATCATTGTCAACGTAGTTCGGAGGACTACGGGATTGTGGGGGAAGGTTGCTCGCCAAGACATTGTCGTCTCGTGCCTACGTATCCTCAATCTAACCAGATGGAGGAAGTCAGAGTAGCCGTAGTTCGACCTACAAGGTCATTAAGTGTTTTTTTATGAGCGACGTTAAGTTCGCGTCTGGCAGTTAGGGTCGATGCCTGTTTGCGACAAAACAGAATTAACGTGCTCTTTTCTGAAAATGATTTGAAACCCAATTAATCCCGAAGGATAAAATGATTTGAACTTTGTTTTTATTTTTTAGACAGAAGTGGCTTAAGTTAGTTTGAAACTCGTATTGCACTAAAGTCTATGACATAGGAGCGAATGCGTCGCATGGTCGCCCCCAATGGGACGTATGCTAAACACTCTAGAAAGGTGAAGGGAGACCCTCCGTCTTCCATTTCCCATGTACTTAAGGCTCATGGCGTACAATACTTGTTTCCTTTATTACATGTTTTTTATTTTGTTTTGAGATGAAAGGAGAAAGACTCAAATTTGAAAGAAAATGCTAAGGGGTAACTTGGTCCTAATGTTATCATACAATGATGGCCCTATGGTTGAGGTAATAAGGGGAATTCTACCTAATGTTAGCATACATGGATTAACTCCTAATGTCTACCCTATTCCAAGCTTAATCAAAATTAAGTTGGACTAGGGAAGCCTAAGGGAATATGCAAAAGTGAATCTAAGACTTGAACAAGTCTTGAGATTCAAGGGAGAAGAAAGAAGTAAGAGATGAAGTAGAAGTTATACAAGAGTGATATAAGCATATGAATAGCAAGGACCAGAACCTATAACATGTATTCAAAGTATGTAAATGACTTCAAGTGTTCATGGGAATATCATGTTAAAATATCTTGAAAAGTTGCACAAGTTTGCACAAGTAGCTCACTTATAACTCAACAAGTATGTTCATTCACACAAAGCATAAACAAACATGAAAGTAAGCACACAAATCAGAAATGAATGTATACTTAGGTGTTCACAAGTGATTTCAACTCATCATAAAAGTGTTCAAGTAAATGCACTTATAGAAGTCACAACAATTAAGGTGTCAAACAAACACTAAACATCTTCTAAGACCTTGTGACTTGCAAATACGGTAAAAGTGAAACACATAAGCCATATAAGCATGTGTAAGCATCAAGGTCAGAGGTGAAATGATATAAACAAGAGCTTCAAATCATCATTGAAATGTCATACAAGTTACAACAGATGCTCTTCTCAAAATTCATTCACACTATGCAAGCAAAACATCTCCTATAAGCATGTTACTTAGCATACAAGCAAAAGGAAAGGAAAAGCATGGCCAAGTGGTATCCAAGTATTTAGGCTAGAGGTGAATGACCTTTTAAAACATCCCAATTGAGTTCTAAAACAAGTTTACAAAGGCACTCAAACAAGTGAGCATAAAGCATTAGGCATTAAGAAGCATCATTCATGTTATCATTCATGCACAAGTAAACATCAACCAAATGCATATGAAATGGCATATAAATACATGTGGGCAGGCCCTATGTCATGTTATAACAAGTATGAAAAGGTGCACAAATGACATCCAAAGGGAGGAGGCATCAAGGCATGAGCAAACCAAAGCATCACCAATCATTAAGCCTTATCGAGTATACAAATTAAATGCACTCAAAGCATATGAACCATGAACACATATAACATTCAACATGTCTCAATAAAGTATCAAAATACACTTATGATAGTGCTCTAAATCATTTCCAAAGTTGGCTTTAAGGAGCCTCATACAAATCTCAAACTATGGCCTAATCCAAAGTATGTTCACATAAAACATGTTCAAATTAACAAATGGGTGAAAAATATGAGAAAGCCTTTAAAAAATGGAATCAATTAATCATGCTATCCCCAAGTCAGTAGGTATTTTCATACAAGATATTGAACCAAAAAGATGCATTAAAGGTGCTCAAACAAATGCAAAGATCAAGCATGTCCCTATTAATGATCATGTAAGCACAAGTCACAAAATGATGTCCAAAAATCCAATTCAAACACATGAACTTGTCATACCCCAAATTTTGACCACTAAGATTCCCATCATTGTGCAAATCATTATCACAATATGGATGTATCATCATGCCTCATTAGTCTCCCCAAAGATGGGTGAGCATCCACTACAATCAAACTTAGGGTTTCAAGCCCTCTCAGAGCTTTTAGACAAAAGATCAATCAAGGAATGACATGATATTCAACTTGTCTAAACCTCTCAAACATCCACAAAGGGTCAAGAGGACTCCTACTTCAAGGATTAAAGCACAAGGCTGCTCCATTCTGAGTGGATTAAGCCTCAGGATCACCAGTGTCACCAAATTAGGGTTTTGGTCTACCAGGGCCTCCAGATGGAAATTTTCCTCTAGGCATGAGCCAATGCCTCAAAGCATAGCCTATGATGCTCCAAGGGACATTATAAACCCAACCATCAAGTCAATTTTTCCTCAGGGGGTGCATTCATAAAAAAAATCAGGAATTAGGGTTTCTTGTCCTAATTCACCCCTAAGTTGACTTTTGGGACAAATCATGAGCCAAGACCTCAAGACATGATTTGAGGGTCTTTAATACACCACATTGATCCATTTGCAACAATGGATTAATCCAAGAAGCTTGAGCAACAAGTTTCAATTCCATCTGAACCACAGTTAGGGTTTTACGAGAAAAGTCAACTGTAGCTTTGACTTTTGACCAGGACATGCTCCCAAACCCTAGGACATAAATCAATATACCCTATGACACCCATGGAACATGTCCATCAAGTTTGATTTAGGTCAAGGACATGATTTCATAAATGATTGCACAGTTTGGAATTCATCTGATAAAAAGTCAACTGTGCACAAAAGTCAAACCTTGACTTTTTGAGATTTTTCACAAATATGGTTCTTTGACCCCAAAATGATGTTAATGTATGGTTGGAATCATCATTCATCAAGAAAAATCAAGAAAAGTGGGATAACTTGTAAAAGGGGTAACCATAAATAACTTAGAAATTTTCTAAGTTATGGAACAAAGTGGTTAGGGTACCAACTTTGGAGGATCATAACTCCTAAACCATAAAGCCATTTTTCCCCATCCAAAGCTTGATATGTAGATCTCATTACCCTCTACAAAAGCTTAAAACTGACCTCCCTCCAAATTTTTCATGGATTTTGAGTTATGGAATGATCAAAATCACAAAAAATGAAAACATCACTTTTTCCAACACTTAGTGAAATTTTCACTAAGTCAGAATCTGCCTTCACTTTTTTCCAAATGTAGGGGGATTTTTCATTTGGATCCAAAAAGTATCAAAACCAATTATGATCAAACAGTTGTAGTATCATATGAGGGCTTTCCAAAATGACCAAGAACATCACCAAATTCCACTTGAGCCATGAGATATGACAAGGGCAATATGCCTTGCTGAAAACTGCCAAGGCTAGGCAGAATTTTGCACTTTTGCTCGATTTGGAAAAATCAGCTAATTCCAAGCCTTGTCATCATCTTGGACACATCTGAGGATCAAATCCAAAGGGGACAAACACTGAGCCAAGCCTCCAAAGTCTTTGGAACAAGAAGTAGCATGCCAAACCTAGAAATCCCTAAAAGAGGGTCAAGACTTCAATTTTGGATTGGAGCATTTAATGGAGGCTTAGAGGTGGCATGGACTGACACATTTGCAACTGAATTCAGTCAAGAATGATCCAACAACTAGGGAACCAAAGGCATGTGCTCTAACCTCTAGCCAATGGCTAGAGGAGACTTGGATTCTCATTTGCCATCATTGGCCAAACCTCTGCTGTGGTTGCCATTCACTATTGATCCCAAAACAAACTTGCTCTACTATAAATATAGCTCATTTGTGCTCAGTTTGAGTACACCAAAGCCATCAAACAAATGTTTTCCTCAAAATCTCTTTCTCTTGGCAAAAATGCCTTCTTTAGCAAGGTAACTCTGAGTTTTTGAGTTAGAGAGCAATTCCAACCAAACCAATCACACACACACCTCATATATGTCATGTATAAGCTGTCCAAACTCTCACAAGTGACTTGTAATCCTTAAATCACAAAGTCACCTCTCAAAACCTCAAAATAGGCCTTTTGTGCATTTTTCAAGCCATGTCTTGATTCAGTCACTTTCCAAACCAGATAAAACCTCAAACACACTCCAAATATCATCCTTGAACTATCCCAAATGGTTCCCCCCATCTGGAACACCATTTGAGAGAGTTGATATTTTGGCCATTTTAACCCCTTTTGCAAGAAAGGGCCAGTTTGTGTTTTTGCAGGTTCCAGCTGATTCCAATCATCCAAAAAGCTTCTAAGGGATCATTTAAGAGTGTCCAAAGCATCAAACCATTTCTGGAACAAGAGGCTTGACAGATTGCACAAAAACTCCAAAAAGCTCATAGGGAGGTAAGCCTCATGACTTGAACTTTCCAAAATATGCATTGTTTTGAGGTCCACTGATCATGCATCTCTTATACATGTCATATGTGTTGTGTTTGAACCAATTCATCATGTAATTCATGCCTGTACCAAAGTGTAGCATAGAAAATGCAATTATAGGCCTTTTTCAAAACCCCTTTCGGATTTTGAGGAGGGTTCATGATCTGAGAAAAATACCACCACCATTGGATTCCTTATGAAATTCTAGACCAGATGCATATAAATTTTGTCTCAAACCATGGAGAAATGAGAAAGTTATGACCTTCACGTTTTTGAACCAAAACTTGTCTTGCCTTGCCTTGGGCCAGGCCAAAACACAAGGCAAGCCTTGTATATTTGTGGTTTCACTTCAAGCAATGGATGTATCACCACCCTAGTGGTAAGGCGCGCGCCCTATAACCTTGAGGTCGTGGGTTCAAACCCCACCCATGCCATTTTGTGATTTTTCACCTTTTTGCTATTTTTTCCAATATTTTCATGTTTTATTAATTAATTGGAAAATTAATAACTCCAATTTTAATTATTTTTTATTGGTTCTTTTTGCAAAAAATCACAAAAATGTTGAAATATTTTACTCTACAAGAAAATTGGATTTATATTATTTATTTAATATAATTAGTATTTTTGTGAATAAATAATTTTTATTTGTTTTTAAACATTTTTAAAATAAATATTCATGTTGAAAAATCAAAACCAAATAGGTTTTAATTCATCTTGTGATTAAAGCCTCATTTTTAAAACCTAAAATCAAAATCACAAGTTGTTTATTCAAACTTATTTGGCATTTTTGCCATTTTTACTAATTTTATTTGAATAATTATATTAAAGAATGATGAAATTAGGGTTTTAATTGATTTTCACCCTAACGAACTTTTCTAAACACTTTTGGGCCTCTAATAGAGTATAAGACCCAATCCTTTGTAAATACAAACCTATTTTTGGGCCTCACCCATTGTATAAGTCCCGTTGTATTTCAAAACTTCGGCGCGATCATCGCCTGTTTAAAAAAAACCATATGGGCCTCTCCTCGAGCTATAAGACCCATTCAAAAACTTTTTGGGCCTCTAATAGAGTGTAAGACCCAATCTCCTTTTAACCAAAACAATTTTGGGCCTCAGATATTGTATAAGTTCCTCTGCGTTAAAAGAATACTTCGCGCGATCGCCAGTTGAAAAAAATCAACCCCTGGCCTACCCTCGTGTTATAAGCCCCATTTCTTTCCTTTAAAACTCTTTGGGCCTCTTGAGAGAGTGTAAAACCCATCCCCTTTGTACATAAAACCTTTCCTGGGCCTCAGTCACTTGTATAAGTCCCTCTGTACAAATGCGAAACAACAGTGCGATCACTGATAAAACCCTGGGCCTCTCCTTGAGCTGTAAGCCCCAATTTTTCTTTCAAAGCACTTTCTCCTTTGATTATGTAATATATTGTTGTTTTCAATCTTTCTTTGTTGAACAAACTAACAATACAGCATGGAAGCTCTACAACCGAGTAAGTGTTTACCCGTTTTTCATTTACCGCTTTCATATGTATATAACTGTACTGTGGGGCTCTTTCACTGTAAGTCTTCTTTCATAAACTCATATCAACTGTTTAATACTAGTATAGATATTTAGAGTTTCCCCGGCAACTACGTCTAGAATTAGAACAAACCTCGCCTCCTTACACCAACATTAGATAACTAGATCTAAGGAATTTCCCCGTGAACAATTCATATACAGAAGGACATTGTTCCATGTGAAACCCCTTCTGGAACTGTTCACCAGCCTCCTCTTGGGCTTAGTGCAAGGACCCGCAGGCTTCCTAAAAGCATCCCCGCCTCCTCTTGGGCGTTGTACAAGGACCTGTCAGCTTCTTAGAAGTTTTCACAGCCTCCTCTTAGGCTTCATATAATGATTCTTCTTCCGGGAAGATAGCCTCCTCTTGGGCTTAGTACAAATTGTCCCTCGACTTCTTAAAAGTTTCCAGCCGCCTCTTGGGCTTCATACAAATTATCCCGACGACCTTCTAGAGGTATAGGAACATAAATTAGTCATCTTAATAGAACAGTCTTTCAAAGAGTCTAGATCTCACTACTACTGTTTCTCAAACATAGCACAAAAGATAAAACTCGTAGACTCGGACAATCTCAGTGCCCTTTGGATTCCCCGTTTCCCTAGAGAACAAGAAATAATCCCAACCCTCAGATCAAGTCCATGAGTGCAACATTACTCATATAAGAACTGATTTTCTCTTTTATCCAACATACTGGTCACACAACTGAAACAGTCACCAGCACTATAGCCTCCTCTTGGGTTTTGTACCATGGTTCTCCCCAGCGGAGCTGACCTTTTCACACTATCTTGTTGAGTATAAAAGACTCTCTTGTTGAGTCAAGCACTTTCAGCCTCTATCTCGGGCTTCGTACGAGATACAAATCACTCTCTTGTTGAGTATAAAATATTCTCTTGTTGAGTCACCCCTTTAGCCTCCATCTCGGGCTTCGTACGAGATACCAAAACACTCTCTTGTTGAGTATAAAAGACTCTCTTGTTGAGTCAAACAACTTTCAGCCTCTATCTCGGGCTTCGTACGAGATACAAATCACTCTCTTGTTGAGTATAAAAGACTCTCTTGTTGAGTCAAACCCTTTTAGCATTCAATCGTGGGCTTTGTCCAAGACAGAAAGAACATTTTCCCCGGAAATGTCAGTGTTGTAGCCTCCTCTTAGGCTTTGTATAAGGAAACCCCGGTTGAGACAACCTTTTAGCATCAAAATCATGCTTTAGTCACAACATACAAACATCAACAACTCCTTTTCCCACATCTAATTGCTGTAAGCGGCAAGCCTCTGGATTATTTACATCCACGCCACTGTCCCTCTTTTAGCATGAGAAATTCCTAAGGAAAGATGGCATTACTCTAAACTGAGTTAAAGTCTTCTCCTTCAGGTTAAAACCCCTATAAAGGAAATTATGGCATTGCTGGATTCACATATCCCAGCTAAAGTAATTCTCCTTTATACTCAGTCACCCAACCATTGTGACAAACAGACCACTTTAGAGATGACAAATTCTCTCTAAAGTCAAAACCCTTTAGCTTCATATCTTGTGATTTGAACAAAGATACAAATAGACTCTTTAGCTTCATATCTTGGGCTTTGAACAAGATACAAACAAATAGACCTTTCAGCTTCACATCTTGGGCTTCGAACAAGATACAAATCACTTTTAGCTTCACGTCTTGGGCTTTGAACAAGACACCAAAACACCATTTCCTCCCATAGAATAGGAGGAACTACGATCGTTCTGATTTCCCTGTTTCGGTAAACGGGAATACGTAGGCATAAGATTGAAAGAAAAATCTTAGCGAGCACACTAATCAAAAACCCAAAATCCCATACATCAATCGAAAAGCATCAGTCCTAACATCCTACCAATAGCATAGTCCCGTCATTCCAGCCTTAACAAATTAAGAAGAAAGAGGCCCCATTACCATATAGCATCCGTAACTTAACAGACCGCTGTTTAAACTCAGTATGCAAGCAGGGTTAGTTGGAGACATCTATTTCCCTTCCTTCATCAGCTTCAATAGGATAAAAAATGAATCGACCTGGAGTCCCCCCAAAGAGCGACAGTGCTTAAGAACCACGTCCAAAATCGCTCGCTACAGAACTATGCAAAAAGTAGCCATCCACATGTCAAGTATCCAAATACCAAGAAACATGTCAAAAATCAGGGTCAGAAGATTAAGGGGAGGTCCCTTTATCATGCTTACATCACAAGGCATCATTTAGAACACACAATGTTTCCAAAATTCATGAAAAAAAATACCAAAATAGCTTGAAATTGGAATTAAAAATACCCAAAAATTAATTAAAAGTATTGATAGTGTTCAGGAATTAATTTGGAATTTTTTGGCATCTTTTGGTATTTTTACAGTTCAATTTTGGAACATGTACAAAAAGAAAATTATGAAAAAACAAAGAAATGATGAGGGGGGAGGGGGTACAGCGTGAGCAATTCCTAGTTCAATATTCTACTGGGCCATGAATTGGGGTGCGAATTGTAATTCCCTTATGCCCACGTGAACAAAAAAGTCCCTTTTTGTTCAGATTTGAATTTGAGGGAAAAGAGGGGGAAAAGAATCACGTGCCCGGGAGTGCGCTTCATTAATGCGCTGGAACTTTTATGAACATTGGATTAGGGCAAAAGGAGAGTCAGGATTAAATCCTACTTGAAATCTGACTTTGACTTGAGAGGGGGTTATGCGCTAGTAGAGTGAAAGCCTTTTGATCAAGACAATGAACGGTTGTGATCATCCCATTATCTACTCAGATCTAAATTAAATTAAGAAGCAAAAAAGAAATTCCATCACGTGATAAGCATGTGTTCTTTTAATGTGTTGGCACGTTGTCAGCCCCATGATGGGAAAGAAATGAATGGTCCAGATTAAAACATGGCGCCTTGGCCCGAACTTGAGCTAGGGTTTACAGGCGGTGGTCGAAGAAGACTCCGGTCGTCTTCTCCGTCAGGACATCCACCGCACCTGAGGGAAACAACCTAGAACTCAATAAAACCACCACCATCTACTCCAAAATCTACGCTAATTCCAAAAATGCTATCAAGAATTCCATATCATGCACACACAGAAAGGATCGAAGGAAAACATTTTGGATCTAAAAACTGAAACATTAACAAATAGCCCTAAAAACTAACCAAGAACATTGCCTCAGGTAGGAGGGCTTCAGATGCAACTACATGGTGCCCTAGTTCATGTTATATAAGCTATTATGATGCTGTAAAATTCAAAGTTTCAAACTTGGTGTAAGTTGCTCTTCAAGTGCCCAGAAACCCTGAAAACTTCAATGCACGATCTTGTAATCTACACTGAGAAAAATAAATGCTCAAGAAACTTCCAAATCTTGCTTGAAATTTCAATTTGATGGTGATGCAAAATGCACTCGTGGAAGGTGTTATAGAGGTTCCAGTTGAAATCCAATGCATACAGAAGGAAGATTGAAGTGTGGAGATGAAGATTATGAAGAAATCTTGAGAAAAGCTTCCAAAATGAGTGTGTTTCGAAGCTCTGAAGTTGAGAGCTTCAATGGAGAAATTTTGATCCGTTCTCTGAAAAATGGAGTCACTAACCCATTAAGGGTAGTTAGGAGACTTATATAGTTGGTTAGCAGTGTGATTAAGCGTTAACCATGGTTAGAAATTAGTTGAAATGGTGGTTAGTGCAAATTGAAGAGTGAGATCAAGTTTGTTAGGGCAAGGGTTATCAAGTGTAGGAAGTGCATGATTGTTATGGTGGTGTATCATGGGGTGATAATGTTGATGCATGATGTTGATGGTAATGGTTAGTACAAGTCAGTATCAAAAGCTTGCTCATTAAGTTTTGTCTTATTTCGTTCATGGCTATATGAAGTAAGTATGGTGTATGTATATGTTATGTAAGGATTTGTATGGCAAAATGAGGTAAGAGTGGTGACATGTACGTATAGCAAGGATGCAGCATGAGTGTAGCAACAATGAGATGGACATTATTTGGAATTTGGAATTGCATGTCATGGTTTAAACACATTGGTGAACCTTTTCATGGTAATGATTTTGGAGATGCATAACTTGGAGAATATGGAACCAAATTGCACAATCTTTGTACCAAATTGAAGCTCTCATGGAAAAGTATAATTCTTATGTTGGAAGTTAATTGAGATGGGGTCTTGAACATCAATAAAAATTGTGTTGAAAGTCATATGATCCCAGTTGACTTAGAAACTTAAAAATTTCTAAGATTTTTTCATGGTTGGACAACTTGAAGTTCATGATTTGAAATGATCATAACTTTTTCCTCAAGAATCCAAGTGACAAGTTGTCTATATGTTTGGAAAAGTAGGAATGTCCTCTACAACATTGGTGTTTAGCCTAAACTGAATTAACGCTCGCATCATGTCTGAAAATGGCTTGGAAGTTATTAACTTGAAACTTGGAAACTTTCCCAAAATGGAAACTGCCAATTAAGAACTTTCTCAAAATGGAAAGTTTCCCAAAAAATGGAAAATTCTCACACAAGTCTTGATTTTTGATGATTCTTTTGACTCATCTTGACCAAATTTCACCCATTGACCATATTTAACATGATGACCCTGAATTTGACCTCAAAAAGTCAAGAATTGACTTTTTTCTTTGATCAGTTGACTTTTTCCTGATTTTGAATTAATCCTCCAATTGAAACCCTTATGAATGCAATTGACGGCTCATATTCCAATCCTAGACACTTGGGAACAGGTGGAATACCATAGAATCAAGTCTTGCCTAAAAATCAGAAATAAACTGACTTTTATGCAAAACCCTAATTTGGTCCCCAAAAGTCAGGAGAAAATGATTGATCTTCAAAACCCAAATTCCTCTGACCATGATGTAGATTGCCTCAAACCAAGATGATTCATGTGATGAGATTAAAGGCCCAAGATCCTTGCTTATGAGGGTGTCTCAAGCTCAGATGGTCAAAACCCTAGTTAGTGATCAACAATAAGGAGAGTGTGGTTCTCTTTTATCTCTTTGCCACTTTCAAACTCTTGGTGACATGGTGGACTATATGAGTTGTCTTTGAGGTGTAATGAGCCTTTGTGGCTTGGTTATTTGACATATCTCATTCTCCTTGCCTTATATGATCAATGATGGTGACGCCCTTGATACCATGCCTTGAGGAGACCAATGATGCATATGCAAAGTTTATGACCTAAGCCTACATGAAATAGAAAGCATAAGCCACTAATGAGGGTATAAATAGGAGGGAAAATTTTGGGGTGCAACAAGGACCTCAAACATTAACTAAGGATGTAATCACTTGATGCTCTTGATTCCAAACCCTACCTTGCAAAAGAAACAAAGGGTATGACAATGAGTAATATTAGAAACAAATAATTAAATTTCATTGATTTTGTTTAAATAGAAAATTTAGAGGAAAATAGGTTTAGTTTTACGGTATGTGGAAATAAGAGAAATTTTAAGAGAAGAAGCGAGGCAAGGTTTGGAAGAGGGAGGGCTAGGAGGAGACATCGTAACCAAAGTGTAGAGAACCTGCAATTCTAAGGTAATGGGGAAGAACTGTTCATGTGTGGGTGCTTAGGCAAAGAGGATAGAAAGGGTTCCTTACCTTCCTCTAGGTTTTTCTTTCCTTCTTTATATTGTTGATAATTGTGTGTTATCGATATGAATTAGTGATGAATTTTTTATGATTGATGATATAAATATGAATTTTGTGTACTGTGATTATGCTAATTGTTGTTCATGATAATTTGCCATGAGTATGATTACTGTTGTTGAAAGTGATGAGTTTTTATTCCATGAACATAATTTTGAATATGTGAATAATTGAAGAATTAAGATGTTAAATGGTGTGAAATTAACATGTTTATTGTGATATAATTATTGTGTATCGAATTTTGAGTGTTTGACATTTTACCGAATCGAAATTGTAGGTTCGGAAGGCACCCATTGGTGAAAAATTAGCATAAAAATTCTATAGACTGAGTTGATTTGAATCATGGGGTTACACTGTGAAATTCGATTTGAATCATAGCCTCCAGGAGGCCTCTTCCTGATTTGATTTGAATCACAGATTACACATGATTCAAATCATTAAGCATATTTTGTTTAAAATATTATTTTTATCATAACTTGAGTTTCGTGAATTCGTTTGAGGCACGGTATGAAGCATTGGAAAGATAACTTGTAGAACTATCTCGTGGTGATGCCCTAAGAGACTAAATAAGCATTTAAGGGAATGCATAAATTATTTTCCTTAAGGTGTAATATTATGTGATAATTAACAATGATTATGCATGAAATGCTTGAGTTTTTGTTGAGTTTCATGGTGAGTGATAATGAGCATTGTTGAGTTTCATGGTGAGTGGCCATGAAAGAGTAAATATTGATTTATGAGTCCGATTTAGAGGAATGATTGCAACGAACATTGATAGGGTTGAGTTGAATTACATGTATTCATGTGTTGTAGAGTTGCTCGGTTCAGAGAGGGGACCTCGGGGAGGCCCGGTTCAGAGAGGGGAATGTGGTGAGATGTAAATAAATAACAAACCTTAAATCTTCCAAAAGACTTGGCACCACATGCATATAGAGTTGAGTTACGAGTCCAGTTCAAAGAGGGGACCGTGACGAGTATTGACAGAGTTGAGGAGTCGGGCATTATATACATTGAAAGCTCCCGGTGTTTGACTAAATTTTGCTAAAACATACTAATGATGTAATTGAATAATCTGTAGAGCAAAATGATGTCGAAGAAGATGTCCCAGCTTGGAGACTTGACATCCTGGCTGACTTACTTTGTTAGCAGGTTTTAATCTGTTGCAAGAATTAAGGAATAGATCAAGGAATCACAGGATCAAAGATAGAAAGCCCAACAGAAGACTATATAAGAAGACTTATACCTAGGGTTTTATGTGTATCGAATATACCTTTGTATCACTTGTAACTTTGTAACCTAGTTCTCTTTTGTAAAATAAGGGTTTAGGGTTTGAGAGTCGTTGGCTCCCTTAGGAGTTGTAAGTTTCCCTCTGTAACATGGGATGCAGAGTGGAAGGCATTAGTACAGAGACAGAACCAGAAGCCGTTAGGTAATGGTTTGTGTATCATTCTTGGACGAAGCTTTGAAGCAAGTCCAAGATAACTTGTTGGTCAAGAAAACATGACAGAGATTCTGAATTGGCATAAGACAGAGATATCACAGGTTGTGATTAAGGAAGTGAGTAGGTCTCTCATATCAGAGTTGTAAACGATGGAGTTTAACTGTGGTAAAGATGTTCATTCATGGTAGTGATTAGGATAAAGTTGTAAACGAGGGAATTTAACATTAGGGTAATACTACAAGATAGTGAAGTCTTCTTCCAGGATTGATATCCCCCAGATGTAGGTGAAATTCACCGAACTGGGTCATCATATTCTGTGTTATTTATCATTCTGCTATTTTCAGTTCAATCTTAATTAATATGTTGGATCAGATGTCGTAACATCAGTGTTTTTACAGTTCTGATATTCAAGGTATCAATCTGCTGCAGTTCTGTTCTTTGTTTAAATGTTTATGCAGAACAATGTCATGACATGTGTTAGGACATCTGTTGTCTGCATTGCCAGAATTTTAATTGGTATTAGAGCATGCATCTTGTCTGTTTCAGGATGAGATCTTGGGGGGATACATTCTAGCGTTTAAACAAGGAGAAGTTTTGAAGATCAGATCAATCAACTCAGACATACTCAAGGGTATTAATGGATGGGATGAATGCTCTGGATCGAAGATAACAACCTAGAGGTTGTTCATGTTGCTGAGGAGGTTCTACAACAACTGCAGGAGAAGTGGCTAGTTCTCTTGTTGGGGTGTCTTATAAGATATTCTGACATCTTATTAGGGCAAGCAAGATCTGTTCCTTGGTGGTTCCGCTGCATGTGTTTCTGATGGAAGAGCTCTAGAATTATGGGATTCTGGAGTTGTTTACTGAAGACAGATGGTGGAAGGTCTCAATCGTCGGCCTCTATATGTGAAGATATCTACATTCTTTTATTCCAAAGTCGGGAGCGATGGAATGAAGGGAGTTGTTGGAAGATGTCTGTTATGATGACTTGGTACTTGGAAGCTTGGTTCCATGGTACAGTTTCAAGTCAGTTGAAGAGGAGAGGAGTTGAGTTTAGGTTTATCAAGTTCTTGCTCTGGGAGGTTGATAAATTATTGATCGGCTAGGTTGTCAAAGATACTTGAGAATTCTCTCAAGTTTACTCATAAAGGCATCTCAGTCGTGCATCTGGAGTCTTCTAGTTATTCTTATGACTAGAAGGTGTTTCTATGAAACACAACCTGAAGAAAGTGGAGGTGATTTATTTTCACCATCCAAAACAGCAAGGAAGGATTCGTCTCTCTTAACCCTAAGGGTGGATCCAATCTGATTGGAGTTCTTAGAATTGTTGAGGTAAATAGGATTCGTTCAAAGAGAATCTTAGGTACTTGAGTCAAGGGTGGCAGCCTTGGTATCTCAACACTGTGTGTCAAAGAAGATACTTGCAAAAGATTGAATACTTGATAGGTGTTCTTGAAGTGATCTAGTAGAGCTTAGCTACAACAGTGAAGAAGGGTTATTGGACAAGGAATTAAGATCAATTGCTATTTATGGAATTCACAAGTATTTAATTGTTTATCCTTGAAAGTCAAGATTGCTGATGTTTAACAAGATGTTGGAACATCTCATCATCAGACTTTTTTCAGAATCATGGGAGGGGTACTGTATACGCTTTAGCATCTGTTTTAGTCTTGGGTGTTGACCTAAGAATGGGCTTCAGTCTGGACTTTGATGTTGTTGAAGATGAAGATGAAGACATCATAATCTTGATGGTTAGTTCTTGGATTAATTTATTTCTGATCTAAGAGTATTAGAGAGTAGCAGGTGTGTTCAAGTGGTTACTAGAAGCATCTGGTGGTGGCACAGCTTGGATCAGTTTATTTCTGATCTAGGTACTTGGGAGCATGGGATCTTGCTCAGCTTGAAGGTAAAGGTTAAGTGGCAGTTTTCTATGACTTTCTACATACTTCTCTACTAAGGAAAGTGGCATTCCTTGGTATGGCTATGGTGTAGTCTAGGACTATGTTTTCTTTTGAAGATTCAGACTTGGCAGGTGTGAAGTCTTTGGAGTTTCTAAGTAGGATGCTATCAAAAGGGGGGTTTTTCTTAGGGTTATGCGCTTAAGAACGAAAGTGTCTTTACTGTATAGGAGGCTTTTTGGTTTAGGGTGCTGGACTTGATTTTCCTTTGATTGATGCATGAAGGTACTGGACTCATAGTGTTTGATTATTAAGCTCGCTAAGATTTTTGTAATCTTATGCCTACGTATTCCCGTTTGGCTAAACAGGGAAATCAGAGCGATCGTAGTTCCTCCTATTCTATGGGAGGAAAAGATGTTTTGGTGTCTTGTTTAAAGCCCAAGATTGAAGCTAAAGGTGATTTGTATCTTGTTCAAAGCCCAAGATATGAAGCTAAAAGTGATTTGTATCTTGTTCAAAGCCCAAGATATGAAGCTAAAGGGGTCCTGACTGAGAGGGAATTTGTCATCTCTAAAGAGGAGTTGCTGATGTTTGTATGCTGTGAGAAAAGCACAAATTTGATGCTAAAAGGTTGATTGACTCAACCGGGGATTTCTTTATACAAAGCCTAAGAGGAGGCTAGAGGTTTGACTTTTCCAGGGAAAATGTTCTTTCTGTCTTGTATAAAGCCCAAGTTTGAGGCTGAAAGGGGTTCACGCAATAAGAGAGTGTTTTTTGTGTGTCTTATACGAAGCCTAAGACGGAGGCTAAAAAGGTTTGACTCAACAAGAGAGTTTTATTTGTCTTGTACGAAGCCCAAGACGGAGGCTAAAAGGCTGATTGACTCAACGAGAGAGTCTTTTATACTCAACAAGAGAGTGTTTTATATGTCTTGTACAAAGCCCAGGACGGAGGCAAAAAGGGTTGACTCAATAAGAGAGTCATTTATACTCAATAAGAGAGTGTTTTGTATGTCTTGTACAAAGCCCAAGACGGAGGCTAAAAGGGTTGACTCAACAAGAGAGTCGTTTATACTCAACATGAGAGTGTTTTGTATGTCTTGTACAAAGCCCAAGACGGAGGCAAAAAGGGTTGACTCAACAAGAGAGTCTGAAAAGTGAGGGACTCAACAAGAGAGTCTGAAAAGGTTAGCTCCGCGGGGAGGATCATTTGTACAAAGACCAAGAGGAGGTTGTTTCATTGCTGAGGATTATCGAGATCCCGAAGCAGGTCCAAGTGTGGGGGACTCTCATGAGAGAGACTAGGCTTCTGCTTATGTTTCCGAGGAACTTGAGAATGTCTTTGAGGCTCAAGAGGCTTAGACGGTTCAAGTATAGAGTTTTATGTTTTGTACGATGCCCAAGAGGAGGCACGGGTATTAAGGGATGAGTATCAACCCTAAAATGGCCGGAGTTTTGACACTGGAAAGACTGCTCTAGCAAAGGATGACTAAGTTCTGTCTTATACCTTTAAGAGGTCGTCAGGGGTCCTTGTATTAAGCCTAAGAGAAGGCATGAGAACTTCTAAGAAGCCGAGGGTCCTTGTACAAAGCCCAAGAGGAGGCGGGGATGCTTTTAGGAAACCTGTGGGTCCCTAAACCAAGAGAAGTTCAAAAAATGCAATTCACAGAGAAGAGATCATTCCAGGAAAGTTCGAGGATTTGGAAGAAACTCAAGAGATGCCATTCACGGAGAAAAGATCATGTCTGGGGAGTTAGAGTTTCTTTGACAATTTCTAAGGGTGACAGTCTGAGAAAAGGTTCACCGAAAATACTAATTTTCTCTTTGTTCCATATTGTTTAACCCCAAGAGGAGGGAAGACTGTATCTGGAATCCTACGGAGGATCTAGCTTTGTTTGTATTTAAGAGTGACCAACGGGCTTTACCTAGTTCTAGACGTAGTTGCCGAGGAAAACTCTGCATAACTATACTAGTATTACACAGTGAATATCTGACAAGTATATAAAAGGATGTGAAAGAAGACTTATAGTGAAACAGCCCCACAATACAGTTATATACATCTGAAAGCGGTAAAGGAAAACGGATAAACACTTACCCGTTGTAGAGCTTCCATGTTGTTTTGTTAGTTGTCCAACAAAGAAAGTTTTGATGACAACTATATATTTGGATTCAAAATCAAAGCAGAAAGTGTTTTGGAAAGATTATTGGGGTTTACAGCTCAAGGAGAGGCCCAAAATTTTAACAATGATCGCACCGTCATTATGAATTTGTACAGGTTATACAAGTGATTGAGGCCAAAAAAAATTTCTGTACAAAGGGATGGGTCTTACACTCTCTTAAGAGGCCCAAAAAGTTCAAAATAAATAAAGATGGGTCTTATAGCTCAAGGAGAAACCCATGGGTTTTTTTGTTAAAAAGGCGATGATCGCGCCGAATTTTTGACAGTATCGGGACTTATACAATACACTGAGGCCCAAAAAAGTTTTATTTGTAAAAGGGTGGGACTTACACTCTACTAAGAGGCCCAAGGATTGTTTAAAGAAAAGGAATGAGACTTACAACACGAGGGTAGGCCCAAAAAGGTTTTCGTTTCGAAATGGCGATCGCGCCGAGATTTTTCATCGTGTTGGGACTTATACAATATCTGAGGCCCAAAAAGGTTTTGGTTAAAAAGGAATTGGCTCTTACACTCTATTAGAGGCCCAAAGAGTTTTTAAAATATTTGTTTAGGGTGATTAAGATCAAAACCCTAATTTGATTTCAAAATGTATTTTAATTAAATAACAATTCAATTAAAATGATCAAAATTATCAAACATGTGTGCAAAACAAGTTGTGACCTTGGATTAATGTTTGAAAAATCATGTTTATATCCACAAAATGATTGGAAACCAATTAAATTTGGAAAATCAAGAAGGAAAAAATATTTTAAATGTAAAAAAACAAATAAAAGATTAATTCTTTGCAAAAATATCAAATATATGAAATAAATAATATTATTGGGAAATTTTGGTAAAATAAAATATTTTAACATTTTTGTGAATTATTAAAAAAAGAATCAACTCAAAATCATTAAAAACTAGAGAGAAATTAATTTTTGAATCAATTAAATAAAATCACAAAATTTAAATATTCAAATATTCAAAAAAATGGCGCCAAGAACACGCGTCACCCCTCTGTTTCTGCAGATTTGCATTTTCCATCCAATCTCACTGAATACTTGATGAAACCGAACAATCTACATATCAATCTGCTCGTTTTCACCTCACGATCATGGCTATGGTCTTTAATTTCATTTATTTTAAGCATGTAATAAGAAATCTAGACAAAACCTCAAGAACCCTAAAATTTGTATAAAGGCTGAGATTTTTGATACACGATTCAAACAAAGCAATTAATTGAGGGGAAACATTCTATGCATGATTATGAACATTTGGCAAAAGTATTGTGCGAGGAAATATGCATTGATTAAGAGATGACCAAGTTTAGGCTTACTTGAAGTCCGTGGCAGCAAGAGCAACTTGATTTTTGAGTTGGAGGTGTTACAGATGAGTTGTGATGATCTGAACAACTTCCCTACACCATATGGAGTGTGTTTGAATGCTTGGACTTGATTGAAACAACCTGGAACTTGTTGTGGTACCCCAACTGCAAATAGGCCAAAAAGCTTGAGCAAATGGGTGGTGACTTTGGGATTCTGGTGTTCCAGATGTGTTTTGAGGTTATGGATCACTTGTATATGACATATGTGAGGTGTGTGTGTGTGTGATTGGTTTGGTTGGAATAGCTCTCAAACTCAAAACCCGATGGTGACTTGCTTTGGAAGGAAATTTTGGAGTGAAGGAAGAGATTTTGAGGAAAGCATTTGTTTGATGGCTTTGGTGTGCTTAAAATGAGCTCAAATGAGCTCTATTTATAGTAGAGTAAGTTTGTTTTGCAAGCAATAGTAAATGGAAACTGCTGCAGAAGTTTGGCAAATGTTGATCAATAGGAATCCAAGTCTCCTCTAGCCATTGACTAGAGGTTAGAGCACAGGCCTGTGGTTCCCTAGTTCTTGGATAAGTCTTAACTGAATTCAGTTGGAAGAGGCTCAGTCCATGCCACCTTGGTGTATGCATTGAATGCTCCAAAACAAAATTGGAGTCTTGTCCCTCTTTTAGGGCATTCTAGGTTTGGCATGCTACTTTTGGTTCCAAAGACTTGGGAGGCTGATGGATCAGTGTTTGTCCTTCCTTGGTCTCCCCCTGAGGTGTTCAGATGGATAAACTTGTTTTTCATTTGCACAAATTGCCCAAATCGAGCAAAATGCACAAATCTGCCTTTTTATGACAGTTGCAGCAAGGCATGTTGCCATTGTCATAACTCTTAGCTCAGGTTGAGTTTGATGAGGTTCTTGGCCATTTTGGAAAGCTCTCATATGATACAACATATGTGTGATCATAGTTTGTCTTGATACTTCTTGGATCGAAGTGACAAATGCCCTTACTTTTTGGAAAAAGTGAAACAGATTTTGACTTAGTGAAAATTTCACTAAGTGTTGGAAAAAGTGACATTTCATGTTTTCAGCCATTTTGATCCAACCATAACTCAAAATCCATGATGAATTGGAATGAGGTGTAGTTGACACTTTTAAAGTATGCCATGAGAGCTACAAATCCATCTTTAGATCAGCCAAAATGGTGGCTTGGATCACAAGTTATGATCCTTAGAAGTTGGTACCCTAGCCACTTTGTTCCATAACTTATAAAATTTCAAAGTTTTTTATGGTTACCCCTTTACAAGTTATCCCACTTTCTTTGATTTTTCTTGATGAATGATGATTCAAATCACACATTAACATCAATTTAGGGTCAAAGAACCTTAATTGTGAAAAATCTTAAAAAGTCAAAGTTGACTTTTGTGCACAGTTGACTTTTTGTCTGATGAACTCCAAACTGTGCTATCCTCTATGAAATCAAGTTATTGACCTAAATCAAACTTGATGGACATGTTCCATGGGTGTTATAGGGTGTATTGAATCATGTCCTAAGGTTTAGGAGCATGCCTGGGTCAAAAGTCAAAGGAACAGTTGACTTTTCCCACAAAACCTTAATTGTGGTTCTGATGAACTTGAAACTTGTTGATCAAGCTTCTTGAATCAATCCATTGTTGCAAATGGATAAATGTGGTGTATTGGAGACCCTCAAATCATATCTTGAGGTCTTGGTTCATGTTTTGTCCCAAGAGTCAACTTAGGGGTGAATTAGGTCAAGAAACCCTAATTCCTGATTTTTTATAAATGCATCCCCTGAGGCTAAATTGACTTGATGATTGGGTCCATGAGGTCCCTTGGAGTAACTTAAGTTATGCTTTTGAAGCATTGGCTCATTCCCAGATGAAAATTTCCCTCTGGAGGCCCTGGTCGACCAAAACCCTAATTTGGTGACACTGGCGATCTTGAGGCTTAATCCACTTGGAATGTTGCAACCTTGTGCTTGATTCTTGATGTAGGAGTCCTATTGATCCTTTGTGGGTGTTTGAGGGGTTAGACAAGTTGAAGATCATGTCCTTTCTTGATTGATCCTTTGTCTAAGTGCCCTGAGAGGGCTTGAAACCCTAATTCTTTGATTGTAGTGAATGCTCACCCATCTTTGGGGAGACTAATGAGTATGAAAGTTCATCCATATTGTGATGATGGTTTGAACAATGATGGGAATCTTAGTGGTCAAAATTTGGGGTATGACAGATGCCCCTATTTAATATTCTTGGACCCGAAGGTGTGAATGGCGAGGGTATTCGGGCATTTGGGGTACAAAAGGATTAAATATCGGAATACCCAAAATTTTGATGGTGGTTATGAATGGCAGTGTGCTCATCCATCTTCTTTCACTAAGCAATGATGCTTAGAAAAGGTAAACTTCCCCTCGATCGTGGTCTTCAGCCGAGGAACTGGTCTCAATTTTCTTTTGAAATAAACTTCCCCTCGATCCTGGTTTCCTGCCAAGGAACTGGTCTCAGTTTCTGATGTAAACTTCCCCTCGATCCTGGTTTCCTACCAAGGAACTGGTCTTAGTTTCTGAAATAAACTTCCCCTCGATCCTGGTTTCCTACAATGGAACTGGTCTTAGTTTCTAAAATAAACTTCCCCTCGATCCTGGTTTCCTACCAAGGAACTGGTCTTAGTTTCTGAAATAAACTTCCCCTCGATCCTGGTTTCCTACCCAGGAACTGATCTCAGTTTCTGATATAAACTTCCCCTCGATCCTGGTTTCCTACCCAGGAACTGGTCTCAGTTTCTGATATAAACTTCCCCTCGATCCTGGTTTCCTACCAAGGAACTGGTCTCAGTTTCTAATATAAAATTCCCCTCGATCCTGGTTTCCTACCAAGGAACTGGTCTCAGTTTCTTTTGTCAATAAAGTTTCTTGACAAGGGACTCTATTGGTAGCGGTTTTCCTCAAGCTTCTCACCGAATTTTCCTGGGGAGATGCCATTTGATGGGAAAAATTTTGATGTCAGACTTGCTGGAGAACCCATTCATCTGAATTGTAGAGTGTACAAACTTCTCTGTTGGAGATGCCATTTGTTGACTCTACTGGGGAAAATGAGTCTCTTGAGAGACTGCTTTCTGCTTGGGGACTTTACATCATACTTCTCTCGAGGTCTTCTCAGAGAAATGCCATGTAATGTAATCCAATTTGGAGGTGCTGATGACCTTTTCGTCAGCGAATTGTCCGAAGAAGAACTGATGTATTGCCGAATCTCTGATTAAGAGGCTTTCTCTGGGGGATTTTCCTTAATCCGGGTAAGCGAAGATATCATCTTCAACGGCGAAGAGTAACGTTCGTCGAAGGTTTTCTTGTTTTTCAGAGGTTCAAGTTATCAAAGTGGTCAAGGGCCTTTTCCAATCCAGAAACAAACTGAAGGAGAGATTGCTCAGATGAGGTGTTTGCTGACGAGGAAAGAACTGACAACTCGATCGAGAGGACTTCGGTTCGATGATAGCAATTCTGACTTGCTTAGGAGAGATAGTCCCCGTGTGGAACTACGTTGGTCGGGCTTAGGAGATAGGAACTCTGTCGGGGATGTTAGACAAAATATTCGCATCTGACATAGCTGATCCTTCATTTAGGTGCTCTGGTTTAGAAGGAGTACTTTGATTCTGAACTTTGAGGTTCGATTACTTCTGGAGAAGTGATCGATGTTCTTTCGATGTTCAACAGTCAAAAGAAATTGCCATCTTTATTTTAAAAGCAGAAAAAATTTGACAAGTAAATTCATTTTTGTTTTATTTCAAGAATCGTTAATCAAGTTTTAATATGTCGTTCTATAAAGCTAAAACAAATAAGAATTACAAACAAAGCACAAGGGCTCAAATTTTATTAATATGATGGAAATCAGCCAAGCGCGTGATTCCATAGAGTATTTACAAAGTTAGAAAATGGTAATTTACGGGAAAAGGGCTACATTGAAACATAACGACCACAATCCTTCTACAAACTTTGAATTCTGGACATCCTGAGCTTCTGTCGAAGATGACCTTGACTGGAGTTTCCCTGATAGATGGCGTGACTGCTGAGAAGTTGAACTAATCAGACGTAGTTACTTGCCATTATCCCTAACTTTTGCCTGGATTATACTTTGAGGTTTCCAATCCACCGAGATGATTTTTTATTATGTCTCTAATTTTTGCCTGGACCTCCCTTTCGGGTTTTCAATCCACCGAGACACTTTTTTTTTAATTTAGGCGAAGTATTTCTTGACTACGTCAACATTCATGGGGTAGGCAAATTCTTCTTTGTCCATGGTTGCAAGTCTCAAGGCGCCACCTGAGAAAGCTTTCTTGACCACATATGGGCCGTCATAGTTCGGGGTCCATTTGCCCTGAGGATCAGTGAGAAATGATTGTATCTTTTTGATCACGAGGTCTCCTTTCCTGAAGATGCGAGGTCGGACCTTTTTGTCGAACGCCCTCTTCATTCTTTGCTGATACAACTGACTGTGGCATAGAGCCGTCATTCACTTTTCTTCGATCAGATTCAGTTCGTCGTGTCGACTTTTACATCATTCAGCCTCTGTTAGCTTAGCTTCCATCAATACCCGGATTGATGGGATCTCTACTTCTATGGGAAGCACTGCTTCCATACCATATACTAGAGAGAAAGGGGTTGCCCCTGTTGAAGTGCGGACAGATGTACGATAACCGTGAAGAGCATAAGGTAGCATCTCGTGCCAGTCTTTGTAGGTTACAACCATCTTTTGAACGATATTCTTGATGTTCTTGTTAGCCGCTTCTACCGCCCCATTCATCTTGGGTCGGTAGGGGGATGAGTTATGGTGGTCGATCTTGAACTCGACGCACAACTCTTTCATCATCTTATTGTTCAAGTTAGATCTATTATTGGTAATGATCTGGCTAGGAACACCATAATGGCAGATGATATTATTTTTGATAAATCGGACTACCATTTGTCGGGTTACATTGGCGTATGACGCTGCTTCGACCCACTTGGTGAAGTAATCAATGGCTACCAGGATGAACCGATGTCCATTCGAAGCCTTGGGCTCAATCATGCCAATCCTGTCGATTCCCCATATAGAAAAAGGCCATGGGGAAGAGAGAACTTTGAGATGCATTGGCGGTACATGGATTTTGTCTGAGTATATCTGACACTTGTGACACCTCCTCATGTACTTGTAACAATCGGATTCCATTGTCAACAAATAGTACCCTGCTCTTAGAATTTTTCTCGCCATTGTGTGTCCATTGGCGTGAGTGCCGAAGGATCCTTCATGAATTTCTTTCATCAGTATGTTTGCTTCTGGTCTGTCTACACATCGAAGCAAGACCATGTCAAAGTTTCTCTTATAAAGTGTATCACCGCTCAAGAAGAAGTTTCTGGCCAGTCTTCTGAGGGTTTTTCTATCTTTTCGGGATGCCCCAGGTGGGTACTCTTGTTTCTAAAGAAAGCATTTGATATCGTGATACCAAGGTTTGTCGTCTATGACTGCTTCAATCGTGAAGATGTAAGCGGGTCGTTCAAGGCGCATTATGTCAATCTTAGGTATGTTGTTCCATTGACCTACACTAATCATGGAAGAGAGAGTGGTTAATGCATCAGCCATGTGGTTTTCTTCACGAGGGATATGATGAAACTCGATTCTGTTGAAGAAGGGTAACAACCTTCTCGCGTAGTCTTTGTAAGGAATCAATCCTGATTGGTATGTGTTCCAATCTCCTTTGATCTGATTGATAAACAGGGCTGAGTCGCCATATACATCCAAGTTCTTGATCCTTAAGTCGATCGCTTCTTCGAGACCCATGATACAAGCTTCGTATTCGGCCTCGTTGTTTGTACACTTGAATGTCAGGATTGCAGTGAATGGAATGTGGGTACCCTGCGGTGTTGTGATGATTGCCCCAATTCCATTTCCATAATGATTAACAGCTCTGTCAAAAATTAGTCCCCATTGGGAACCTGGTTCTAGCCCTTCACTGGGTAGCGGTTCATCGCAATCTTTCATTTTCAAATACATGACATCTTCGTCTGGGAAGTCAAATCCGACTGATTCTTGATCGTCAATCGGTAGATGAGCCAAATGATCGGCTAAAACACTTCCTTTAACGGCTTTCTGAGCATGGTACTCGATGTCGTATTCTGATAACAACATCTGCCAACGGGCTATCCTTCCCGTGAGAGCAGGCTTTTCAAAGACGTACTTGATTGGATCCATTCGGAGATTAACCATGTAGTGTGACGAATCATATACTGGCGAAGACGTTTGGCTGCCCAAGCCAGACCACAGCAAGTTTTCTCAAGCATAGTGTACCGAGTTTCACAGTCTGTGAATTTCTGGCTCAAATAGTAAATGACAGACTCTTTCCTTTTTGTTTCATCTTGTTGGCCAAGTACACAACCCATTGAGTCCTCCAAGACTATTAGGTAGATGATCAGTGGTCTTCCTTCCATTGGAGGTGATAGAATCGGGGGGTTCAACAGGTATTCCTTGATACTGTCAAAGGCGGTTTGGCAGTCTTCTGTCCAAACGTAGTCCTGATTCTTTTTGAGTAATTTGAAAATTGGCGTGCACATCGCGGTCATGAGGAATATAAATCGGGAAATATAGTTCAGACGTCCTAGGAATCCCCTGACTTGTTTTTCAGTATGCGGAGAAGGAATTTCTTGAATGGCCTTGACCTTGTCAGGATCAACCTCAATTGCTTTCTGATTGACGATGAACCCTAACAGTTTCCCTGAACAGACACCAAATGTGCACTTGTTAGGATTCAAGCGGAGTTTGTACTTTCTCAACCGCTCGAATAATTTTGACAGATGTGTCATATGCTCCTCCTCTATTTTAGATTTTCCGAACATATCATCGACATATACCTCGATTTCTTTGTGTATTATGTCATGAAACAGAGTAGTCATGGCCCTTTGATAGGTTGCCCCGACGTTCTTTAAACCAAACGACATTACCTTGTAACAAAAGGTGCCCCATGGGGTAATGAATAAAGTTTTCTCCATGTCTTTCGGCGCCATTTTAATCTGATTATAGCCCGAGAATCCATCCATGAAAGAAAAAAGTTTGAACTTTGCGTTACTGTCTACCAGCATGTCAATGTGCGGTAAAGGAAAGTCATCCTTTGGGATGGCCATGTTCAGGTCCCTATAGTCCACATACATTCTGACATTTCCATCCTTCTTCGGAACTGGTACTATGTTGGCTAACCATCGAGGATATTCCGATGTGGTGAGGAAACCTGTGCCAATCTGTTTATGTACCTCCTTTTGATTTTGATAGCCATGTCCGGGTGAGTCCTTCTCAACCTTTGTTTTACTGGGGGACATTCTGATCTTAATGGTAGATGATGCTCCACGATGCTGGTATCCAACCCTGGCATATCCTGATAAGACCAAGCGAATACATCGGGGAACTCTTTGAGAAGCTTTACCAAGTCTTCTTTGACAATTGGACTGAGCAGTGCCCAAACTTGACTTCTTTTCTTTCTTCCTTTGAACCCAACTTTACCGTTTCCAACGGCTCTTTGTGAGGCTCAATGGACCTTTCCTCTCGTCTGAGTAATCGGGAGATCTCTTCTGGAATTTCTTTGTCATTTTCTTCTTCAGCCTCGAATACCGGGAATTCAAAGTTGGGAGAAGGCATTGGATCGTATGTTTCAACGGGGTTTGAAACAAGCAATCTGCATGACATGATGATTTGTGTTTAGAAGAGATAGAGAGAATGCAAGAGTATGTGCAGTGTTTTTTCTTTGAAAACTGCTTGTTTTTATTATTTGTTGTTTTTTTTAGGATTACCATTTTCTAAAAAAGAAAAAAGAGAAAACAACAATAAAAATGCAGAAATTACAGAGCGACGTTATTTTATTTATGATCTTGTCGAATCTTGAAACTACAGCCCTATAAAACAAAACTCTGTTGCTTTGGGCGAAGCGAAGAGGGACATTTACAGAAATTGAGCCCTATCAACACATCCGTTTCACCTGGGCAAGGTGAAAGTTTAAGATAAAGATGGCAATTACTTTGACTTATGGACGATCTTCGGAATGTTGACTGCAACCCATTGGCGGCGAACTCCTCGGTGAATCACAAAGTCTGGTACCTTCCTTCTTGACTTGTCCTTAGAAATGACGCTGATTTCTGGCGGAGCAGGATCGTTGGAATCTGTCTCCCAGGCAGAGTTGTCGTAAGAGAATCCTTCAGTTGTATTTTGTATGGTATTTGTACTCTTAAGTGTATCTCCCCATCCAGTTGGCTGGATGTCTTCGAGCCTGATACGAGAGCTTTCAGGAGAGGTGATTTGACCATAAAGTCGTATTTACCACTTGGTTGTCCTAAGGTGTCCCACACTTCTTTGGAACTGGAGGAGTCATCCCTTTCAATGACGTTGACCTCGGGAAGAGCATAGTTGATGAATTCTAGTCCTGCAAACTTTACAAATTCATCGTCGTGCTGGACATTTTCAGAATACCTTGAGTGTTGATCCCATGACATGGTGGGGACGCATGTATTCTTTTCAAGGATGCTCAACTGATTTTCATTGTTCGGATGATTCTCTTGCCCCGAGTCTCCTGGGTACGGCTGCCAGATTGGCAAGGCATCCATCGGGCCATAATAATCGTGGTCAAAGTTGTCTTTCATTAAAGTGTCCTCCTCTAATGAGTTGGGTGGAGCACGACATCCTTCCGGATCACAATCTCCGTAGATCATTTTGACGTCTGACCTTGGTACATATCTCGGACCCTGCGTGGGAAAGCAAAATGGCGTAGGTGCTTCTTCTTGAGACATATAACCATCCTTGTTGAGATAAGATTTCCATTCCTCATCTGTGTCGGAGGAATCGCCCTCGTTGATGGTGTGTACTTCTTGAGACATTGGGTGAAGGAAACCTCCACTATGGAAGAAGTTCTGAATGGGATGAAGACTTTCATCGTTAGTAGTTGTCTGGGTACAGGTTGCGGAAAAACCAAGGCCCCTCTTTGCTTTATTGTCAGTAGGAATGACAAGTTGTCTCCATCCTTTCGTATTGTTACTTTCAATTGCCTCGAGAGTATCTTTGTACGAGGAGATCGAGGTTCCTCTTTCTGATTGATTATCATTGCTCACCGAAAGTGCTTGGAATTGGGTTCCTATTACCTCCTCCGGTTCTACACAAATGGATAACGATAAGTTACTCACGATCAAGGTATGTTCTCGGCAGACCGTGATGAGTTGGTCGTTCTTGACAAACTTCAATTTTTGGTGAAGTGTCGAAGTGACTGCCCCAGCCTGGTGTATCCAAGGTCTTCCTAATAAGCAACTGTATGTTGCCCGGATGTCCATGACTTGGAAAGTGACTTGGAAAGTGTGAGGATCGATAGTTATGGGAAGATCGACTTCGCCGATAACTATTTTTTGGGATCCGTCAAATGGCTTGATGGTGACATCACTGGCTCTCATCAGAGATCCTCGATATGGTAACCATATCAATATAGACTTTGGCATCACATTTAGAGTTGATCCGGTGTCTACCAGTACGCTGGCTAATGCATCGTCCTGGCAGTTGACTGTAATATTGAGTGCCATGTTGTGGCGGTGGCCCTCTTCCGGCTGTTCCTCATCACTGAATCCCAAGTTGTTGCAGGAAGTGATGTTGGAGATGATGTTGTCGAATTGCCTGATTGTTACATCTTGTTCCACAAAGGCTTTCTCTAAGAATTTCTGTAGAGCTTCTCTATGAGCTTCGGAACTGAGTAAAAGAGACAACACGGAGATTTTTGAAGGAGTTTGTAACAGCTGATCACCAATATTGTATTCACTCCTTTGGATGAGCTTCAGAATCTCATTATTGTTCTTTAAAAGGTCGGGATCACTGGTTTGCCCGATCGGTTGATCAGGAACTTCTGCCTGAGGTTCCTTTTCTTTACTGGGTTCTCCAACTCCTATGTTGAAGATCTGACCCCTCCGTGTTACTCGACTGATGTCTGTAATATTCACGATGGAGGGTAATGGAGTTTCCTTTCCATTCTCAACTGTCGTTGCACCGTATTTGTAAGGGATATCCTTAGTTGATTCATACGGTAGTGGTCCTGGCAGATAGATAACTATAGGAGCCTTCTGATTTTTCAGACCATTGTAAGTGATTTCAATCGGTTCCAGGTTAGGAACTTTTGAGTCATCAAGTAGAGGGATGATGGCACAAACATCTTTGTTCCTATGATGATCAGAGATTACGACAACATCCTTGATTTGATCAGCAAAGTAGCCCGACGTCCAGTTGATTGACCCAGAACTTGGACATGGTTGAATCTCTTTGTGATCTAACTGACATTGAAGAGCTTTCCGCACAAGGTAGCATCCTTGGTTATTCTCCGAGCAGACCCTACAGCGCTCATAGTTATGCGGTGGCACTTGGTCACGCCCGCTTTGAATGCAATGTAACCTTACTAGATCCGTCTCCATAGATCGAACATCATGACTTTGACGTCTAGTAGGATTCCCGTTAGTCACACTGATTTGTTGCGTGTCTTTGTCTAGATAGATCGGAAGCCACCAATGGTTTAACAAGTGTTGTAAAGTTCTTTGAACGAGAGCACATCCTTGGTTGCTCTCACTGCATACTTTACAGCTCAGATAATCGTGAGAAGTGAGAAAACCGAGTTGGACTTGCTTGACGTGTAACTCCACCAAGCTGGTGTTCATCAAACGAATATCGAAAATTTGAATCATGTTGATCTGATAAGGATTTTTATCATGATAGTCCTGGATCCATCTAAGATACATCTGATGCTGGAGGGCCTCTTGTATGAAAGAGCATCCCTGATTATTTACCAAGCAAGTCAAACAGGAATTGTAATCGTGCCGTGGCAGATTATGATACTGGATTTGCCTTGAGTGCATCGCCACCAAGTTGACCTTCATTTCCAGAATGTTGTGATTCTGAATGATGTTCGAATTCGTATAAGTCATGTTGACTCCACGAACTCAATGCTCTTGGATCCATCCGAGATCTAACTGTTCCTGTAGAGCTGATTGCACCACAGAACATCCTTGATTGTCTTTAGAGCAGATATCGCACTGGTGATAATTGTGACGGGGCACATGGCCATATCCGCTCTGTCTACAATGCATCTTGACCAAGTTGGCCCTTAATAAGAGTACATCATAAATTTGATAGTTGTTGTTAGACTCTCCTTCTATCAAATTCACCGCAGCTTTCTCATGTTGAGGCAGCGGGTTTGTGAGAACATTAGGATTTGTATCCTTGAAGGATAAGACCCCGCTCCTAACAAGCCTTTGCACATCGGATTTGGAACTGAGACAGTTTTCTATGTTATGCCCTGATCCTCCTTGATGGTAAGGACAAGTCTGATCCACTTTGAACCAAAAAGGTGGATTTTCTGGTATTGCGAGAGGAGACTTGGTCTGGACGTGCCCTTTAACCAGTAGTAATGGAAACAATTCCGCGTACAACATGGGTATAGGATCAAACCCTGGTGTCCGCGTTGTACGGTTGTTGTTGTACGGAGGACGAGCCTGCTGAAGAGGTTGTTGTGTCCTTTGCTGAAATTGTTGTTGATTCGGCTGGCTCTGAGGAACCTGAGGTTGATACGTAGGTGCAGGTGCAGGGTTGATAGCAGGAGTTATAGCTGCTACTTGTTGGTATCATCGCCTTTGCTTTCCGAGAGAGATATTCCCAATATCCTGCTCCTTTTTCTTAGGGAGAACACTACCGTATCATTTTGTACTACTTGATGATCCAGCGTCTTTGACCAGACGTCCCTCTCGAACGGCTTCCTCGAGACGAACTCCCATACCGACCATTTCGATGAAGTCGCTGGGCGCACTGGAAACCATTCTATCGTAGTAAAATGAGCTCAAGGTCTTTAAGAAGATTTTTGTCATCTCTTTTTCCTCAAGAGGTGGACAAATCTGAGCGGAAATTTCACGCCATCTCTGAGCGTATTCCTTAAAGGTTTCCTTGTCCTTCTGTGACATGGCTCTAAATTGATCTTTGTCCAGTGCCATGTCTAGGTTATACCTATATTGTTGAACGAAAGTAGCGCCAAGATCTCTGAAAGTGCCGATCTTAGTGCGTTTTAAACCCATATACCATTTGAGCGCGACACCGGTTAAACTATCTTGGAAATAGTGGATCAGTAGCTCTTGGTTCTTTGTCCGAGTTGACATTCGCCGAGCGTACATCACCAAATGGCTTTGAGGGCAAGAGTTGCCTTTGTATTTTTCAAATTCGGGCACCTTGAATTTGTGCGGAACTTTCACATTGGGGACCAAACACAGGTCTGCGGCGTCCTTTCCAAATAAATCCTGACCGAGAAGGGCTTGCAACTCTTTCTGCATTTCCAGGAACTGTTCCTGGAACTCTTTCATTTTCTCGTCCATACTTTCGTTTCCACGAGAAGGTATCTGGGGAATCTGTCCTTCCGGGACAGTGTGCACCATGGGTGGTGGAACAGTCATTACAGCCGTGAATCTTGGCGCTTCCCGAAGTTTGTAACCTTCAGGAGTGGTTGTCATGCCCCTGGCATCTTCGCTTTCCCGAAGTTTGTAACCTTCAGGCCCAGCGGCGCCTATTACGGTTCCTGGATCTTCAGTGATCGGCGGAACATATCCTTCTGGGATAAAGTTGATAGGCATGCCCCAGGGATGATCTTTTGGCATGTTATACCTAGGATCATACTTCTCCACTATGGGCGTTGATGTGATCTCTGAAATCACAGTCCTTTGAAGCTGGGCTTCTGCTAGAGCTTGCATGTCACTGTGAAGCTTTCTTAGATCCTCTCTCAGAGCGTCGATTTCTTCTCTCAACTCTCGGTTCTCTTCCTCGAGATTATCCATCTTTTTCTGACGACTGGCCCGAGTATTGTACGAATGAGACAGTTTGACTCTAGAATTGAGACGCAAACGTGAGATTCGTAGGTAAGAAGAATGCGTTACGTGAGAATGATATGCCATGATTCTATATATTTTTTGTTTAATCAAAGTAAACGTTGACGATTAGATTGCAAATATCAAACAATGGGGAAACCCCGTTTTATTGAATTCAAAGATTGTGGAAATGGAAATACAGTATTTTACATAGTGCTGTAAAAGGAAATCTAAGATAATGGACCCTGAGTTCTCTCTGAGGAGGGCTCAGGTGCTGGCTCTGGTACTTTCCTTTTCTTTGACCGGGGCTCTTGAGCCGTTACCGGGTTGTCATTCCTTTGCCAAGTGAAAGGAGCGAGCAAATTCCTTTGGTCTTCTTGATTCTCTACAGCATGTTGCTCTAAAATCTCAATCAGAGCGTCTTTATCCTTCAGTAGTTGTTGTATTTTCTTGCACTCCACATTGAGAATACGGTACTTGTTCTTCCAAGACCTCTTCTCCTGTTGAACTTTGTTGAGAGTCACCTGAAGTTTTTCCCTATCGGACATAAAGTAAAGGACAGGGTCCCTTAACGGAAGAACTTCCTGACGAGGGTAAGGCATCCTCAGTTTGAGAGCTCTAGTTTGTACCCAGTGGAGATAAGGTTTCACCGAGACACATTCCAGTTTTCCTAAAGACTCTCTTCCTTTTCTATGAACATGTTTCCAGGCATGCACTATTTTCGTCTTTAGTGCCCTGCCATTTTCCCCTTCCTTGAAGAAAAGACCTTCCAGATGAGCATTACGCGGGACATGCCTCATTGGGTATCCAAATTGACGACGAACTAAAACTGGATGATAATTTATTCCTCCTTTAGTTCCAATGAGGGGTACGTTAGGGAAATTTCCACATTTGTCAATGATCCTTATCCCGTCATAGATGCGATTGTACCAGTCGATGTCAGAGTTGGTAAGAGCCATGATTCTCTGCGACTAACGTAAAGAACTCTTAGGATCCCAAAATGTAGCAGACTTAGGTAAATGAGAAGTGAACCATTTGTACAGCAGGGGTACACAACATGTGATCATTCCTCCGCTGTACAAATTCCTTAGGTGTATAGAATGATAAGCATCTGCAAGCATGGTTGGTACAGGGTATCCAATCAGAAAAACCTTAATGGCATGGATATCAACGAAATTATCAATGTTGGGAAACAGAAATAACCCGTAGGTGAGTAGGGCAAAGATGCTCTCATAAGTAGTCTTGTTCCCTATACTAGCGAAGTACAGAGCTTTCTTTATTAAAAACTTGGCTGGTAGACCCGGGATTCCACCCTTAATGGTCATGTGAGTCCTGACTTCGAACTTGTCCAAATAGATTGCTCTTGCAATGGTTTGATCCTTTGGAATTTCTTCCAGTCCAGAAAAGGGAGCTTGGTCAGTAATGCGTAAATCAGTCAGGTGAGAGTATTCCTCTAGCGTTGGTGCTAGCTGATAATCTGGGAATGTGAAACAGTGATCGACCGGATCGTAGAACTGAATGAGCGTAGCCAGTATTTCTTCTATTACATGGACCCTTAGCAGAGACAGCAGACCTCCGTGTTTAGCTCTGAAAGCCTTAGGGTTGGTGATCATCCTTGCCAACCCTCTCAAATCCTCTAGTTTTGGAACCTTGAAGGTATACTTGTGAGTCTTCCTTCTACCGAAATCCTTTGGCAATCTCTTTATCTGACATTTGCAATCATTGTCTTAGTTTAATTTGAAAAATAGAGACTATAAGAGAAGATTTTTTTCTTTTATTTAAAGTTTTTTAGATGAATGCATGAATGCAGCACACAAAAACATAGAAAAAACACGGTGTCAAAAGGGCTGGTGTCATGAAGTCAAAGCTCTACCCATCCCCAAAGGTTTATATTGGTGATATTTGTACATGTCCTCAAAATCATTGACCCCACTTGGGATACCAACAGCAAGCGGATCACCAAGCGAGCTCGTGTATCTTAGAGTAGTCTCAAATGAGGGTAGTATCGCGTGACAACTATTTCTGATAGCTTCCGCACTACAAAATGGTTTCAGTCTACTAAAATCCTCAGCTTCTTAGATAACCCAGTGGAACAATCTGCTTTCAACAACCGAAGTCGTATAGGCATTGAATCCGCAAAGGGCATCTCCACTGATTTTATGGTGGACCGAGACCTCTTATCTAGGATTCACTCCCCGTAAGATTACCCGTCTAGTGACATCACTTATCTTAGGTGTATACTCAATCTTTCCACATGCGGCATCACACGCATTCCCATTAGCAGAAAAATAAACACAGATATCAATTAGGAAAAGCAGTATATATATTTGTCCTAACATCCTAGACCTCTGGAATCCTATGATCCTAATAGACAATGACTTCCCAGCAGAGTCGCCACTTCTGTGACACTTTGAAATTAAGGTCTCATCCTAAGAAAGGCAAGAAAGAATGCCTCCCACTGTGGTCGCCATTTTTTTTGTAGCGTGGTTTTTGTGGTTTCGAATTACTATCGCTTTGGTACTACAATTTGATTCATTTTTTATCCTATTTAGCTGATTAAGGAAGGGAAATAGATGTCTCCAATTAACCCTGTTTGCATACCAAGGTTAAACAGTCAAAACGGTTGGTTTACAGATGCTATTAAAATGGGGGTTTTTCTTAGGGTTATGTGTTTAAGAACGAAAGTGTCTTTACTGTATAGGAGGCTTTTTGGTTTAGGGTGCTGGACTTGATTTTCCTTTGATTGATTCATGAAGGTACTGGACTCAGAGTGTTTGATTATTGTGCTCGCTAAGATTTTTGTAATCTTATGCCTACGTATTCCCGTTTGGCTAAACAGGGAAATCAGAGCGATCGTAGTTCCTCCTATTCTATGGGAGGAAAAGATGTTTTGGTGTCTTGTTTAAAGCCCAAGATTGAAGCTAAAGGTGATTTATATCTTGTTCAAAGCCCAAGATATGAAGCTAAAGGTGATTTGTATCTTGTTCAAAGCCCAAGATATGAAGCTAAAGGGGTCCTGACTGAGAGGGAATTTGTCATCTCTAAAGAGGAGTTGCTGATGTTTGTATGCTGTGAGCAAAGCACAAATTTGATGCTAAAAGGTTGATTGACTCAACTGGGGATTTCTTTATACAAAGCCTAAGAGGAGGCTAGAGGTTTGACTTTTTCGGGGAAAATGTTCTTTCTGTCTTGTACAAAGCCCAAGATTGAGGCTGAAAGGGGTTCACTCAATAAGAGAGTGTTTTTTGTGTGTCTTATACAAAGCCTAAGACAGAGGCTAAAAAGGTTTGACTCAACAAGAGAGTTTTATTTATCTTGTACGAAGCCCAAGACGGAGGCTAAAAGGCTGATTGACTCAACGAGAGAGTCTTTTATACTCAACAAGAGAGTGTTTTATATGTCTTGTACAAAGCCCAGGACGGGGGCAAAAAGGGTTGACTCAACAAGAGAGTGTTTTGTATGTCTTGTACAGAGCCCAAGACGGAGGCTAAAAGGGTTGACTCAACAAGAAAGTCGTTTATACTCAACAAGATAGTGTTTTGTATGTCTTGTACAAAGCCCAATACGGAGGCTAAAAGGGTTGACTCAACAAGAGAGTCTGAAAAGTGAGGGACTCAACAAGAGAGTCTGAAAGGGTTAGCTCCGTGGGGAGGATCATTTGTACAAAGCCCAAGAGGAGGCTGTCTTATTGCTGAGGATTATCGAGATCCCGAAGCAGGTCCAAGTGTGGGGGACTCTCATGAGAGAGACTAGGCTTCTGCTTTCGTTTCGGAGGAACTTGAGAATGTCTTTGAGACTCAAGAGGCTTAGACGGTCCATGTCTAGAAATTTATCTTTTGTAAGATGCCCAAGAGGAGGCACGGGTATTAAGGGATGAGTATCAACCCTAAAATGGCCGGAGTTTTGACACTGGAAAGACTGCTCTTGCAAAGGATGACTAAGTTCTGTCTTATACCTTTAAGAGGTCGTTAGGGTCCTTGTATTAAGCCCAAGAGAAGACATGAGAACTTCTAAGAAGTCGAGGGGTCCTTGTACAAAGTCCAAGAGGAGGCGGGGATGCTTTTAGGAAGCTTGTGGGTCCCCAAACCAAGAGAAGTTCAAGAAATACAATACACAAAGAAGAGATCATTCCAGGAAAATTCGAGGATTTGGAAGAAACTCAAGAGATGCCATTCACAGAGAAAATATCATCTCAGGGGAGTTAGAGTTTCTTTGACAATTTCTAAGGGTGACAGTCTGAGAAAAGGTTCACCGAAAATACTGCCTTTCTCTTTGTTCCATATTGTTTAACCCCAAGAGGAGGGAAGACTGTATCTAGAATCCTACGGCGGATCTAGTTTTGTTTGTATTTAAGAGTGACCAACGGGCTTTACCTAGTTCTAGACATAGTTGCTGGGGAAAACTCTACATAACTATACTAGTATTACAAAGTGAATATGTGACAAGTATATAAAAGGATGTGAAAGAAGACTTACAGTGAAACAGCCCCACAAAACAGTTATATACATATGAAAGCGGTAAAGGAAAACGGATAAACACTTATCCGTTGTAGAGCTTCCATGCTGTTTTATTAGTTGTGCAACAAAGAAAGTTTTGATGACAACTATATATTTGGATTCAAAATCAAAGCAGAAAGTGTTTTGGAAAGATTGTTGGGGCTTACAGCTCAAGGAGAGGCCCAAAATTTTAACAATGATCGCACCGTCATTATGAATTTGTACAGGGACTTATACAAGTGACTGAGGCCAAAAAATGTTTTCTGTACAAAGGGATAGGTCTTACACTCTCTCCAGAGGCCTAAAAAGTTCAAAATAAATAAAGATGGGTCTTATAGCTCAAGGAGAAACCCATGGGTTTTTTGTTAAAAAGGCGACGATCGCGCCGAACTTTTTGATGGTATCGGGACTTATATAATACACTGAGGCCCAAAAAAGTTTTCTTTACAAAAGGGTGGGACTTACACTCTACTAAGAGGCCCAAGGATTGTTTAAAGAAAAGGAATGGGACTTACAACACGAGGGTAGGCCCAAAAAGGTTTTCGTTTCGAAATGGCGATCGCGCCGAGAATTTTCATCGTGTTGGGACTTATACAATATCTGAGGCCCAAAAAGGTTTTGGTTAAAAAGGGATTGGGTCTTACACTCTATTAGAGGCCCAAAGAGTTTTTAAAAGATTTGTTTAGGGTGATTAAGATCAAAACCCTAATTTGATTTCAAAATGTATTTTAATTAAATAAAAATTCAATTAAAATGATCAAAATTATCAAACATGTGTGCAAAACAAGTTGTGATCTTGGATTAATGTTTGAAAAATCATGTTTATATCCACAAAATGATTTGAAACCAATTAAATTTGGAAAATCAAGAAGGAAAAAATATTGTAAATGTTAAAAAACAAATAAAAGATTAATTCTTTGCAAAAATATCAAATATATGAAATAAATAATATTTTGGGGAAATTTTAGTAAAATAAAATATTTTAACATTTTTGTGAATTATTAAAAAAAGAATCAACTCAAAATCATTAAAAACCAGAGAGAAATTAATTTTTGAATCAATTAAATAAAATCACAAAATTCAAATATTCAAATATTCAAAAAAATGGCGCCAAGAACACACCAAGAACACGCGTCACCCCTCTGTTTCTGCAGATTTGCATTTTCCATCCAATCTCACTGAATACTTGATGAAATCACACAATCTACATATCAATCTGCTCGTTTTCACCTCACGATCATGTCTATGGTCTTTAATTTCATTTATTTAAAGCATGAAATAAGAAATCAAGACAAAACCTGAAGAACCCTAAAATTTGCATGAAGGCTGAGATTTTTGATACACGATTCAAACAAATCAATTAATTGAGGGGAAACATTCTATGCATGATTATGAACATTTGGCAAAAGTATTGTGCGAGAAAATATGCATAGATTAAGAGATGACCAAGTTTAGGCTTACTTGAAGGTCGTGGCAGCAAGAGCAACTTGATTTTTGAGTTGGAGGTGTTACAGATGAGTTGTGATGATCTGAACAGCTTCCCTACACCATATGGAGTGTGTTTGAATGCTTGGACTTGATTGAAACAACCTGGAACTTGTTGTGGTACCCCAACTGCAAATAGGCAAAAAAGCTTGAGCAAATGGATGGTGACTTTGTGATTCTGGTGTTCCAGATGTGTTTTGAGGTTATGGATCACTTGTATATGACATATGTGAGGTGTGTGTGTGTGTGTGTGTGTGTGTGTGTGTGTGATTGGTTTGGTTGGAATAGCTCTCAAACTCAAAACCCGATGGTGACTTGCTTTGGAAGGCAATTTTAGAGTGAAAGAAGAGATTTTGAGGAAAACATCTGTTTGATGGCTTTGGTGTACTTAAATTGAGCACAAATGAGCTCTATTTATAGTAGAGCAAGTTTGTTTTGCAAGCAATAGTGAATGGCAACTGTTGCAGAAGTTTGGCAAATGTTGATTAATAGGAATCCAAGTCTCCTCTAGCCATTAACTAGAGGTTTGAGCACAGGCATGTGGTTCCCTAGATCTTGGATAAGTCTTAACTGAATTCAGTTGGAAGAGGCTCAGTCCATGCCACCTTGGTGCATCCATTGAATGCTCCAAAACAAAATTGGAGTCTTGTCCCTCTTTTAGGGCATTCTAGGTTTGGCATACTACTTTTGGTTCCAAAGCCTTGGGAGGCTGATGGATCAGTGTTTGTCCCTCCTTGGTCTCCCCCTGAGGTGTTCAGATGGATAAACTTGTTTGTCATTTGCACAAATTGCCCAAATCGACCAAAAAGTACAAATCTGCCTTGTTATGACAGTTGCAGCAAGGTATGTTGCCATTGTCATAACTCTTAGCTCAGGTTGAGTTTGATGAGGTTCTTGGCCATTTTGGAAAACTCTCATATGATACAACATATGTGTGATCATAGTTTGTCTTGATACTTCTTGGATCCAACTGAAAAATTCCCTTACTTTTTGGAAAAAGTGAAACAGACTCTGACTTAGTGAAAATTTCACTAAGTGTTGGAAAAAGTAACATTTCATGTTTTTAGCCATTTTGATCCAACCATAACTCAAAATCGATGATGAATTGGAATGAGGTGTAGTTGACACTTTTAAAGTATGTCATGAGAGCTACAAATCCATCTTTGGATCAGCTAAAATGGTTGCTTGGATCACAAGTTATGATCCTTAGAAGTTGGTACCCTAGCCACTTTGTTCCATAACTTGGAAAATTTCTAAGTTTTTTATGGTTACCCCTTTTACAAGTTATCCCACTTTCTTTGATTTTTCTTGATGAATGATGATTCAAATCACACATTAACATCATTTTAGGGTCAAAGAACCATAATTGTGAAAAATCTTAAAAAGTCAAAGTTGACTTTTGTGCATAGTTGACTTTTTGTCAGATGAACTCCAAACTGTGCGATCCTCTATGAAATCAAGTCCTTGACCTAAATCAAACTTGATGGACATGTTACATGGGTGTATTGAATCATGTGCCAAGGTTTGGGAGCATGCCTGGGTCAAAAGTCAAAGGCACAATTGACTTTTCCCGCGAAACCTTAACTGTGGTTCTGATGAACTTAAAACTTGTTGATCAAGCTTCTTGAATCAATCCGCTGTTGCAAATGGATAAATGTGGTGTATTGGAGACCCTCAAATCATATCTTGAGGTATTGGTTCATGTTTTGTCCCAAGAGTTAACTTAGGGGTGAATTAGGTCAAGAAACCCTAATTCCTGATTTTTTATGAATGCATCCCCTGAGGCTAAATTGACTTGATGATTGGGCCCATGAGGTCCCTTGGAGTACCTTAAGTTATGCTTTTGAAGCATTGGCTCATGCCCAGATGAAAATTTCCCTCTGGAGGCCCTGGTCTACCAAAACCCTAATTTGGTGACACTGGCGATCTTGAGGCTTAGTCCACTTGGAATGTTGCAACCTTTTGCTTGATTCTTAATGTGGGAGTCCTCTTGATCCTTTGTGGGTGTTTGAGGGGTTAGACAAGTTGAAGATCATGCCCTTTCTTGATTGATCCTTTATCTAAGTGCCTTGAGAGGGCTTGAAACCCTAATTCTTTGATTGTAGTGAATGCTCACCCATCTTTGGGGAGACTAATGAGTATGAAAGTTCATCCATAATATGATGATGGTTTGCACAATTATGGGAATCTTAGTGGTCAAAATTTAGGGTATGACACTACTCAAACTTGGTTTGCACAAGTCTATGAGAGCATGGAACTCTTGTTTTGTAATAGGGAGAAGGTTCTTCTAAGTGGCAGAAGGAGGAGCTGAATTCAACAACTGGATGTCGTATCAGAATGTTCTGACATCTAGCTTAACATCAGAATCTCAGCTGATAATGTGGCACATCAGCTTAAGATAGGGTAATCTACAGGAGAATGGAAGTTATGGATGCTTCAAAAAGGTCTATCTCATACAGTTTGCGGGAGCTGTAGTTTGAGAAGATGTTACATGTCTAGAGGCTTGGTGAATCCAAGATGTATTTATATGGAGCAAGTAGTTCATGTGACTTGAAGATCAGATTTCATTGGTGGATCAGTGTATCTTATGGGAGTTTTGAAGAAGAGTGAGATCAATCAAAAAGTGGCATTTGGTTGGTTTTATAGTGTGCACTCAAGCAGGATGCTTGAAACTGATTGCTCTTGTGCAGAAGGGTAGTTGGTTAAAAACGTAAGGAGGATCTAGTTCATATTGGAGCTTGTGACAGAAGTTCTCAGTTTATGAAAGATTACCTTCTTTTGGTGGATGAGAGTTTATTTCTCTCCGGGGTTTCTGAAGTTCTCTTTGTTCAAGCTGGTGGCGCAATGTTGTGGGAAGATCTTCAGTTTGGATTACTATGTAGATATTAAGTCCAGTGGTGGAGCATATCAAGAACCATGGTGAGTGGTGTCTATGATGTGTGAAGGATGTCCTAACTGACGTTTTAACATTATCTGGGTTGGTTATCCTTGGTGGAGGATTCTTAAGTTCTGGTCTAGGAACTTGTTGGCTACATCATGTCTAAGGAGTATCTATCTTGTCATACGGGAGAATGATGGAGTAGAAGAACTGCCTTGGAAGGATGGTGTAGAGAAGACTGAAGTGGATCATGTGTTGATTGCATGGAAGTCTGAATATGGATATTCACCGGTTGATCAGAAGTATTCCAGGTTATCATACCGGAGAATGATGAAGGAATGACTGTCTTGGATTGTTAGGTGTCTATCTATTGATTGACCTTGCTAAGGTCAGAAGAAAAGCTTATGGAGGAGATATCGCCCCTATTGGCAAGTCACGCTAAAGGGAAATGGATCAGTTTAGCAGCTGTGAAATTCTGAAGCATGTATACGGTATCTGACACCGTTGGAAGAAAACAAACTAAGAGGTATGGTATCTCTTTGAGGAATGTGGATCATTCCAGATCAATTGAATTTTATCTCAGGGAACAAGGAGATCTATACATGAGAATTCAAGAGGAATTCGTTTAGTGTATGGATAGTTTCTGGAAGAGGGGGATCAATGGAGCTTTGGTCTTAATCCAAGAGTTTGTTAATTTAGGATGGTGATCCTAATGAGTCCTCACGGGAAGCATGATGTTGTTCATGTGTGAGTGATTATTGGTTCTTGTCAGAAGAAGCAATAAGTGCAGTTGATGATTGTGTTCAGCAGGTAGGTTGGACAGAGGGTGCGCTCTTGAAGACATGAAGATGCGTCTTATGTTTTCCATTCATTAGCATAGTGTTCTTTGGTAGAGCACTGGTTATCTTAGATAGGGGGAGTTACTCCTTAATCTAATATATATTACTGCAATGGTGTAGTTCAGGTTCCACTTTGTATTGTGTGTCAAGCAAGCTCTGATTATGTTTCCATCTTGGGAGGATGAAATGTCAAGAAGGATGTCTTGACATTGTTGTACTGTTGCAAGTGGGGGGAGACTTGGCAGTACAAGTCCTATGATTCTAGATAGATGCCTAAGAATCATTGGTTTAGTCTGGGAGAATTTATTTTTCTCTGCTGACTGAATTTCGAATCACTGAAAGTTCATCATCAATGATATTATTTCTGGATGAAAGTGTTTCATTTAGAATTATGGAAGGAAGAAGATGATTATGTGTGTCTTTGTTTGAAAAGCCAATATTTGAAGTCTGTGTCAGGTCTGAAGGCAAGCTAGTAGAGAAGTGACAATATCTGACATGATGTCAGGACCTTGTTATAAAACATGTTCGCATGTAATAAGTTCTTTGGACGGTATTCTTAAAAGAAGAAATAGTCAAGGCAGTCTTGGACGGTGAGCTTTTGGTGGAGTTATTTCCTTCGATTAATGTTCCTTTGAATTGACCGACGTTATTTTCTGTGGTTCGTTACTTTCTAAGGAAACTGCTCAGCTATAAATAGGATTGCCTTGGACTTCTTTTGTCTCAATACTCTCTTTGGTTTGGTGTCCGATGGTTCTTTTAATCTGGGTGAGTTGCGTTTGGGTTTGGAGCTGCCTTGGTCATTATTGCCAAGTTTTGGCTAAAAAGGGCGAGAATGGTTTTCTAGTGTCTTCAGGGATATGTTGGTTAAGTTGTTCTGACATCTTAACATCATGATCCCCTTTGTGTCTTGTGATCTGAGTTGTGAAGCAGGTTGTGTCTTGTGACCTGAGTTACACAATATATGTTTTCAGTGTTATGAAGCCTACAACTGCTGTTTCTTTTATGGAGGAGTCTTCGATTTCTCAACCCCTCTTTTGAAAGGAGGGGGAATGTGTTGAGAGGGAGACTCTCTCAAACCTTAGCTCCAATCAATTCTCAAGGTGGAGGAGTCTTGATGAAGGTGTCTTGCTGATTGCAGAATCCAGAAGAAGATGATTTAGCCAAAATTTGTCCAAAGGGGGAGATTGAAAGCTCCTGGTGTTTGACTAAATTTTGCTAAAATATACTAATGATGTAATTGAAGAATTTGTAGAGGAAAACTATGTCGAAGAAGATGTACCAGCTTGGAGACTCGACATCCTGGCTGACTTACTATGTTAGCAGGTTTTAATCTATTGCAAGAATTAAGGAACGGATCAAGGAATCACAGGATCAAAGATAGAAAGCCCAATAGAAGACTATATAAGAAGACTTAGACCTAGGGTCTTATGTGTATCAAATGTACCTTTGTATCACTTGTAACTTTGTAACCTAGTTCTCTTTTGTAAAATAAGGGTTTAGGGTTTGAGAGTCGTTGGCTCCCTTAGGAGTTGTAAGTTTCCCTCTGTAACATGGGATGCAGAGTGGAAGGCATTGGTACAGGGACAGAACCAGAAGCCGTTAGGTAATGGTTTGTGTATCGTTCTTGGACGAAACTTTGAAGCAAGTCCAAGATAACTTGTTGGTCAAGAAAACATGACAGAGATTCTGAATTGGCATATGACAGAGATATCACAGGTTGTGATTAAGGAAGTGAGTAGATCTCTAATATCAGAGTTGTAAACGATGGAGTTTAACTGTTGTAAAGATGTTCATTCATGGTAGTGATTAGGATAAAGTTGTAAACGAGGGAGTTTAGCTTTAGGGTAACACTACAAGATAGTGAAATCTTCTTCCTGGACTGGTATCCCCCAGATATAGGTGAGTTGCACCGAACTGGGTCATCATATTCTGTGTTGTTTATCATTCTGCTATTTTCAGTTCAGTCTTGATTAACATGTTGGATCAGATGTCGTAACATCTGTGTTTTTGCTGTTCTGATATTCAAGGTATCAGTCTGCTGCAGTTCTGTTCTTTATTTAAATGTTTATGCAGAACAATGTCTTGACATGTGTTAGTATATCTGCTGTCTGTATTGCCAGAATTTCATACATATTTGCATTGAGTTTGAGTTAATTGTTTATATGAGCTGATGCGAGTGAGTAATTGATTATATGAGTTGATTGGGGTGTTTTGTATGAGTTTATGTTTTCGATGTTGTTCTGGTAGTTGATATAAGTTGTGAGACTGATAATATGTTGCTTATCTATCATTGTTGTTTATGTACACTATATGTATATGAATGTATTCTCACCTATTTATGCTTATTGTTGTGTATGTACTCCTCAGGGGTATAGAAGATCAGGTACAAGAGTATATTCTTGATACTAGAGGATGTCGTTGTGCCTCTTTAGTTATTTATCGTTTGGGTCTTAGAGAATTCGCTTTGATATGTAACACTAGGGGACGAGCTGTTCTATGTTTTTTTTTTTTGCATGTCTTGTTTCTTTTGAGGATTATTGAACCACTTTCTCATCTATTATTGTTGAGATTTTTACATTGAACTACTGGTTTTCCGCTGCATATTTATGAAAGTGTTAATTATGGTTCTTTCATGTTATGGTGAAGCATAAGTGACACTCTATTTATTGAGTTATATTGAATTATTTTATTAAATGCCGAGTCAGGGAAATGGGGTGTTATATAGTCGGTATCAGAGATGGTCGGTCCATTCGAACTAGGATTTGTGAATTTGTTTATTCCCCTAGCATCAACATGTGTGTGAACACTGTCGGTGCTTGTTTGTTTTTCTAACCGTTTGGCTGCAAGAGCGAGATTGAAATAAGTGGGGGAGAAGCATCTACTTCTGTGACATATTTTAGTTATGGGGGAATGGGTCAGTGTGCTAGTGAATGCAAAAGTTCTTTTCAGAAATGTTTCAAGTATGGAAAAATATGTCATTGTGTAGTTGAGTGTCGGGGTGCATACACGATATGTTTCAAGCACGATCGGTGGCGACAAATCAGAGTCGCGCAACAGGTGCTGCGACTACAGGCTGCGCTGGACGGCGACGACCAGAGTTCAGAAATCGATTGGTGCCGCGAAGTGGCAGTCCCCATAGGCGGCATCTAGAGCCGTGTCGTGGGCCGACTGTAGCAGAAAACACATTTCTCACTGAAGGGTGCCGCGCCACAGATCGGCAGCAGCCTGCGGTGGCGATTTTGGGTCTGGCGACGGTTTGGAGCGTTTTCAGCAGTTTTCGAATTCGAGGAGTTTTTCGCTGATTTTTGAGCAATTTTTTACATCCATGAACTTTTGGTAACCTTAGGGTCTATTTAGAGTAATTTGAGTTAAACTTCCAGCCCTTAGAGTCCAATAAAGTTATCTCCAGTGAAGAGTTGTCTATAAAGTACCTTTGAACACTTTAGAGTACTCAAAGTATAATAGAGTCATCTTGGGAGTTTAAAGTTGCTTTTTGAGGTTTTTGATAACTCTTTTGAGTTATATAGAATATACTAAAGTTTTGAGATTTTTGAGTAAGTTTGATGAGTTTAGAGTTATTAAGTAATAACATACTTTTACTCCTTTTGAGGTGAATATTAATAATTTATAAAATTATATTTTTGAGATAAGTAATTCCGTGGGATTACAGTGATGCCTAATTATTGGAAGAATTATATTTTTGAGTGTAAGTCATGTGGTTTTTGGATTGACTGCATTTTGGTAAAACAACATGTTGTTAGCAAGATGTTGAACCAGATGTTCTGCAATGTCAGTCAGACATCATGTCCCATATGATGTTGTGACATGTTCCAGAACACGTTATACCAGATAATTAGGACATGACTATTTTGGTAATTTTAGTGTGAATTTTGAGTGTGTTCCGATGCACATGTGGGCGACTTGTATGTGAATATTTTGTTGGAATTTCTGTTATTACAGATTCTATTACTTTTCATAAAAAGGATCCTTGAGCCTTTTTAGGAAAGTTTGTATTTTTCTCCTATTATTATGCAGGTTGATTTACAGCCAATCTGTAGGCTAATTAAAGAGAAGAAAAACCATATTGGAGTAACATAACATATCGTGTAGAATTTATAGAATTAGGATTAGCCGTTATTTTGGTTGGTCCCTAGGGTTTTAGTTTGTTAATTGTATGTCACTCATGTATCTTTTGATGCATTGAGTTTGACTAATTATTCATTGTTTACTCTAAGCTTTTAAGCAAAGAGTGCATTATTCTTGATTGAAGCTTTTAAGCAAGATCTAGTATTGTTTTGGAAGTGTGATCTTCTATTGTTTGTTTTGTATACAATCATTGGGATTGGGACTGTTTGATATCACTGAGGTGATTTAGGAAATGAGAGGGTATTCTCATATCTAGATGGTGATTTCTAGGTAAAAGTTGCACTGGGTAGGGATTAAGTGAGGATTTATAAACTAGGACTGTTTAGCTTCGAATTAATACTACTAATAGTGAATTTCCTTCCTGGATTGGTAGCCCCCAGATGTAGGTGAGTTGCACGGAACTGGGTTACTAATTTTGGTGTTATTTATTTTCTGCATTTACATTTTTTGATTATTGTGTGTTCAAGTTTTGATTTGATCCCAATGTTGTGACATATGTCTCGACAATTGGTATTTCCGTGCCAGAATTTCAATTGGCATCAGAGCAGGTCACCATGTTCTGTTTTTGGGTGAGCTCCAAGGAGTGTGTATTCTGGAACTATGGATAAAGCAAGGGATGAAGAAAACTCTACTCAAGGTAACACGACTCAATGTCATAGATGTAAAGGTTTTGGTCACATTAAAGATGAATGCCCTACATACCTCAAGGAATAGAAGAAGGGGTTGTGTGTATATCGACATGATGATGACTCTGAAAGTGGGATGATAATGAATATGCAAAGCATGCAAATGTCTTAACTGAAAGGTGTGATTATGAAGAAGACTCATGTGATGAAGAAGTACCTTATGATGAGTTGCCTGCCTCATACAAGGAATTATGTATTAAAAGTGAAGAAGTCTGCCAAATAATAGAAAAAAAAAAGAAAATCATATCCAAATTGCAGACTGAAAAAGAAAAGCACCTCTTAATTATCTCTGAGCTGGAAAATAAAGTGACCTTGTTATCTTCAAATCATGACAACATGACCAAGTCTGTTATAATGCTGAACAGTGGTACTGACACATTAGATAAAATTCTTCAGGCTGGAAAAGTGGTTGGAGACATGAATGGAATAGGTTTTGATAATCAAACTCAAAAAGGGAAATATCTTAGTACATACTTTATTCCTGCTAAATCTGAATCTAGGATGTTGAATCAAATGTCTCAACATCATAGCAGAAACCAACCTAGAGGCAAAATCCATTGCTGGAAATGTCATTATTGTGGTCATTTTGGTCACCTAAAACCTTTTTGCTACAAACTGTATGGATATCCTAAACCTGTTCCGCAACCCAGACCCAAGAAGGACACTACTAAATAGTGGATCCCCAAGGTTGTTAATTTTCTGGTGGCTCACATCTCTCTCAGAGAAGACTGGAACATAAACATTGGGTGCTCCAGGCTGGTGTCAAGTGACAAGAATTTCTTGGGTGACATTGGGTCTTGCTCTTCTAGCAATTTCACTTATGGAGTTGGGGATAGAAAGGGAAATGATATGCTTATGAAGGATGCTAAATCTAAGGACAATTGCAGCTTACAAGTTCTTCAAGATATGAGTTGTCACCCCACATTTATTATTCTCAGAGAAGATAAAGTTAAACTATGGCACCAAAGTCTTGACCTCTTACATCAGAATGGTATAAAGAAGATCATCTCTAATGGAGTTCTCGAAGGGATTCCAAAACTCAAGGTTGAGCATGATGATAACTGTATGAGTGTGGATCAAAGTCTGTACAAGAATGCTCATGGCGATATGAAGAGCACACCAGGAAGTTATCTCTCCCTTGGGAACACTCTTATATCTTGGTTCAACAAGAAGGGAAAAAGTGTCACTATGTCCAATGATGAGTATGTAGGAAGCAGTTGTTGGGTGGATTGCATAAAATAAATGTTTACAGAGTATAATGTCAAGAAAGATGTCATAACATTATATCTGAGTGCCATGATCATGTCAAAAATGTTTATTCAACACTACCATGATATTTGTCATCACCTATTAAGAGAACCTGAAGAAAACAAGATTTGTGTCCATGAACACGTGACGACTAATCAGCAACTGGCAGTCAATATCGGTAAATTATTGAATGCTAATAAGTTTAAAAGGCTGAAGGGTAAATCTAGAATATACACGTGTGAAAATCTATGTCAATTAATGTTGATCAAGCGTGCCAATAAAGTTTTCTCTTTCTTTAATCAAGAGGCACACGCTTATCTAAGGAAATTATTTCATATTTGTTCTCCCTCTTGTTATCCCCCGTCTGTGTTTTTGTCGTCCAGGTTGTTCTCCTCCCAACTCAACAAAGATATCGTGTTCTATTCTTTTCACAACTCTTGCAATATGTCTCAACATCATGTTTCATCCTCCACAAGTGCTCGTGAAGATGTGTCCCCCTCAAGGGTTAGGGAAGATTCTATCTCGCCAATGGAAACTGCAAATGAAGAAGTGCTTGATGTAATGCCTCTATCAATGGTGCCTTGTGCTGATAACATACAAAGGAAAGATAGAACCCCACCTTTCAATCCTTCGAAGATCCATACAAAAGGTAAGTCCTCTACAACTCCCTCTGTTGTAAAGAAGGTTCACACTATGACGAGTATATATATTGACCCTATTAGAACTGAGACAACTAAAGAGGATCTTCTGCACTTGTGACTGAAAACCCTAATTAGGATGAATTGAAAAAAAGGGATATTGATAGGAACATTTGTATGTTTGTTGATTCAGTGTTGAGAGGGGTTAAGGCATAAGGTGTGTCAGATGTTGAAACATCGATGGTACATGAAGATGCCACTGCTGGTACCACCATTGTTGGCCCCGCCAGTAATGTACCTGATGCTTCTGAACACTAGGACCCAGGTTGTATAAAGGATAAAGGTGAGTATGAGAAGGAAAAAATTCCTAGTAGGAGAAGGGATGTGTCTACTGATTTCGTCAATATTGCTGAAATAATATCTGATGAAGAGGTCATCACAAAAAATATTGTCCCAGGAATTGTCAAAAGGCTAAAGAGTAGGAAAGGTAAAGCTGTTGAGACCACACCCTCAAGGAGCCTTAAGAAGAAATCAGTTGTTGGTCCTGCCAAAACTTGGAGTAAAGTGGCTACTCCTTCTAAGAAGAGGAAGGTTGTCTCTGTCAGTGAGTCAGACTATAATGTTAAGGATGATGTCCAAGACATCACACCTGCTAAAAGATCTGTGGTCAAGAGAGCATCTGTGAATGTGCCTGATGCACCCTTAGACAACATCTCTTTTCACTCTGTTGAGAATGTGGAAAGATGGAAATATGTCAGTCAGAGGAGGATTGCACTTGAAAGAGACTTGGTAAGGATGCTCTTGAACTCAAGGAGGTAATGAGTCTCATTGAACATGCTGGATTGATGAGAAGTGTGGTTGGGTTAGGGAAGTGCTATGAGATGCTGGTAAAGGAATTTATAGTGAACATCCCTACTGACTGTGATGACAAGAGAAGTAACGAATACATAAAAGTATATGTGTGGGGTAGATGTGTTGAATTCTCTCTGAAAATCATTAATAGATTCATGGGCAGAAGTGAGGAAGCATAAGCCGAAGTGGAAATCAATGACAATATAGTTTGTAAGAAAATCACTGCTAACCAAGTAAAGACCTGGCCTAGAAAGGACAAATTATTTGTAGGAAATTTAAGTGTCAAGTATGTTGTATTGCACATAATTGGAGCTGCAAATTGGGTACTTACAAATTACTCCTCTATCATTGTTACTGGCTTGGGTATATTTATCTATATCATTGGCACAAAGTAGCCATTTGATTTTGGTTCTTATGTGTTTGATCAAACAATGAAGCATGCAGGAACTTTTCCTGTCAAACTACCAATTGCCTTTCCTTCGATGATTTGTGGAATCATCTTAAGTCAACATCCTGGGATTCTGACAAATGTTGATGCAGCATGCAAAAGGGAAGTGCCATTGTCCTTACACTACAAATTGTTTGAAGGGACACATGTCCCAGACATTGTCAGGACATATGACAAAAGAGTTGCTATAGCGACATCCAAAACAAGCGTTTTGTCAGAGTTAAAGGCAACGAGAAAACAGTTGGAAGCAACTATAAAAAGATGCACTGCTAAAAAAATCAAGCTGGAGGGACTTATTAAAGCTTTTACTGAGGAAGGTTCAGGTGAAAATTTGGCTGAAGAGGAAAACAATGATGACCAAGATCGTAGTAGTAAATATGAGAGCTCTGAAGGTTAGAGCTAGTTGAAGTTCTCCTTATGTTGTTTCGGAATGTACCTTTTTTCCTTGTTTGGTTTCTGTATGCACTTTTGTGCCTTTTGGTGTATTATTGGTCAAAGTCATGAACCTGTTTTTGTTTCCATCTGGTTTTTTGTGTTTCCATCTGAACTGATGTTGTATACATTTTGTTTCTTTTGTGCTTCCATTATGTGTGATTCCATTTATGTTTGTTTACATTTACTCTATTTTTGTCAATTTTTGGCTAAAAAGGGGGAGTAAAGTGTTGCTTTGTTTGCTATTTCTGATGTTTGATAAGATGTCATGACTTTATGTCATGTGTGTACTACTGCTTAGGAAGAGTAGTTGTGTTTTTTTTTGCTGAACTTGTGCAACTATTTAGGGGGAGCATGATAGTCATGCTTGGTGCTGCTGAAAAGATGTGTCAGGGAGAAGGTATTATTCTCTGTAGTAAGTTGTAGTCTTCAGGGGGAGTGAGGCTGAGGTGGTTGTTGCTGTTCTTTATGGGAACTTGAAGCATTCAAGTTTTTTTTTGTTTTTTTGGTTTTCTCCTTCAAGGGGAGAACTGGTTATGTGTGACAGGGGGTGGTGTACCTGTCTGGTTTGCTGCTGCAAGATTACAGCTTGAACAAAGCTTACATGTTCTCATGTAGCCTGTGTTGTTTTGTGATGCCAAACCTAATGTCTTGACATTGTGCTGTCAGTTGTTTCTTTTGGGTGTGACAGAATTGTGGTTCTTGGGTTTTTGTGTTTCTGTGTTTTTGTTTCCACTTTGTGTATCTCTGATGTGGGCTAAGATTATTTTAGCCAAAATTTGCCAAAGGGGGAGATTGTAAGTCCCATGGTTTTTGGATTGGATACATTTTGGTAAAACAACATGCTGTTAGCAAGATATTGAACCAGATGTTCTGCCATGTCAGTCAGACATCATGTCCCACGTGATGTTATGACATGTTCCGGGACATGTTATACCAGATAGTTAGGGCATGCCTATTTTGGTAATTTTAGTGTGAATTTTGAGTGTGTTCTGATGCACACCTGGGCGACTTGTATGGGAATATATTGTGGGAATTTCTGTTATTGTAGATTCTGTTACTTTTCATAAATAGGATCCTTGAGCCTTTTTAGGAAAGTTTGTATTTTTCTCCTATTATTATGCAGGTTGATTTGCAGCCAGTTTATACTAATTGCTGCTATTTGTGCACCTCAAGAAGCCCAAGTCCAATAGGTCTGAAGGCTATTTAAAGAGAAGGAAAACCTTATTGGAGTAAGAGAACATATCGTGAATAATTTAGACAATTAGGATTAGCCGTTGTTTTGGTTAGTCCCTAGGGTTTTAGTTCTTTAATTGCATGTCACTCATGTATCTTTTGATGCATCGAGTTTGGCTGATTTTTCATTGTTCACACTAAGCTTTTAAGCAAATAGTGTATTTTTCTTGATTGAAGCTTTTAAGCAAGATCAAGTATTGTTTTGGAAGTGTGATCTTCTATTGTTTTTTTTTTTGTATACAATCACTGGGATTGGGACTGTTTGATATAACTGAGGTGATTTAGGAAGTGAGAGGGGATTCTCATATCTAGAAGGTGATTTCTCGGTAGAAGTTGCACTGGGTAGGGATTAAGTGAGGAGTTGTAAACTGGGATTTTTTAGCTTCGAATTAATACTACTAATAGTGGATTTCCTTCCTGGCTTGGTAGCCCCCAAATGTAAGTGAGTTGCACCGAATTGGATTAACAACTTTGGTGTTATTTATTTTTGCATTTACAGTTTTTGATTGTTGTGTGTTCAAGCTGTGTTTTGATCCTAGTGTTGTGACGTATGTATCGACATCTGGTATCCTCGTTCCAGAATTTCATTGAGAATACTAATCCAGTGGAATTAAAGTGAGGCATGTGACTAATAACCTTATGGTTCAAAAGTGGAACCATATTTTGATGATGATTTTTTGAGATTATTTTGATGATGTTTTTTTAGATAATTTTTGACAATGAATTTTAAGATATTTTTTAAGATGGTTCTTTTGAGATGATTTTGATGATTGTTTGAGTTGCATGCATGTTGGCTCTACATGGTCATGTATGCATATATTTTGGAGTTAGGTAGGACTTCGGTCTAGTGAGGCCAGGTTCAGAGAGGAACCATGATGCTATCAAGTTCAGAAAGGGACACGGTTCAGAGAGAAATCAGAGATACGGGAAATCAGTAACAAATCTCTGACCCCAAAGACTCGGGACAACATGCATATTGGTGAAGGAGTTGGTGGCATTAACATTAGCAGTTGTATTATAAATTGGAATGTGGTTTTATTTTGTGAGAATATTAGAATTGTTCTTATTTTGTTTACCATCCTACTATAATTTTCACCATTAACATTTGTAAGGTGTATTCTCACCCTTTTTTGCTGTTGTGGTGTCTATGCTCCTCTTGGATATAGACAATTAGGTATAAGAGTAGTTGCTTGAGTTAGAGGATGGTGCCAATGCCTCTTTACCTTTTATCTTTGGGTCTTAGAGGAGTTTCTCTGATCTGTAACATCGAGAACATGATATTTTATTTATTTTGATTTGATGTTACAGTTTATTTTCTTTGAGTATTTTCCTTTAAATAATTATTTGATGTTATGAGATATTTTGAATTCTACAGTGAGATTTGAAAAAAATTCATGAAGTTGCATGTTGTGTTTTGAGTAGCATCCTAAGTTGTGAATTTCTTCTTTCATATTAAGAGTTAGGGTTTAGGGTGTTAAAGGTTTCTCCTAAGTGATACAACCCACACAATCTTTGGCACAACTGCCCTTCGTCTTGTAGGAGTCTTTATCTTTCTTTTTATTTGCCCTGGTTGAGATTCTGACACGTTGTTAAGTAATGATCTAACTTTCCACATTCGTATTATGTGACATGTTCTTTTTTTTCTTCTTGTTTTCTTAATTATACGGATGTGACTTTTTAAAGTTGATCAAATTAGTGTCAAAATGTTTGAGCTTGTGCTTCTTTATATATTGATTGTAGCGCTTAATGAATAACCCCGTCCCTTCTTCTTCTTCTTCTTCTTCTTTGAAAGATTCTTTATCAGAACTATCACTATCATCATCTACTTTCTTTGTCTTTGACGAGGAATCTTTCAAGGAAATATCATGTATCTCTTCTTTGACCTTCTCTTTCCTTTTCGAGCTTTACTTTGCTTGCAGCGGGCCATTTCAATTTATTTTCATGTCCGGTCAACTTTCTAAACAACTTTGTGATATCCAAATTACTTAGATCATTTGACTCTTTAATGTTTGAAACCTTTGGTTCCCATTCCATGCACATAGATCTTAAAATTTTGTTATCACAATCTTTGTTTAAAAGGGACTTTCCCAAATTGTCTAACTTGTTGATTAAATGTAGAAAACGAATATGCATGGATTCCACGATTTCACCGTGTTCCATACGAAAAAGTTGATACTCTTCTTTCAATGTTTTAAGCTTAGAATCCTTAATGTCTTTAGTTCGCTCGTAAAGGACTTAAATAATGTTCCATATTGATTGTGAAATATTAATATGTGAGATAGAGTAATATACTTTAGCGCTTAATACAAAAATAAGTATATTCCATGCCTTCAGATCATAGGATGCTTTTTGGTTTCATCATATGACTAATCTTTTCGGAGTTTAACCAAACCATCAACTTCATTTTTGGGAATAAAAGGGTCATTGAAGATTTCTACCCAAATAAATATGTCTACAAACATCAAGTGTACGTAAATATTGTCCTTTCAATAAGCATAATTTTCACTTTTGAAAATTGGGGCTTTATTATACGCTCCCTTCAAATCGTCATTACCCACATTCTACAAATTTTGGGTTGCTTAATCCTGATCAAAAGATCAGCTCTGAGGCCAATGGTTAGGTGAGAATACGAGAATGCAACGATCTAGAAGGGGTGAATAGACCTTCCAAATAAAATTTGAATGATTTGAAAAATTAGTTTGAAAACTTATCAAAGTTTTTAAAAATGGTTTGTGTAGCGGAAAAAAGTGCATAAAAGATTAATTATGCTTATCGAAACGTATATACATAAAACACCTTAACTGCTACACAATATGGTAATATATTGATTCACACATCTAGCCAAACATAATCAAGTAGTGTGTTAAATCAATATTGATTTGCACAATGTAGCATCGCAAAAAATATGACATACGAGGGTTTGCACGCTCGCAGAATGATTGAATAGAGTCACCACCAAACTTTATTTATTCTAAAGAAGGAAAAGGAAAATAACAATAAAACCCTTTGAAAGAAAATGAAAATGGTCATCACAGCCAATTTCGGGCTCGAGAGTCGATTATGCAAGGGGAAGGTATTAGCAACCCTCACATACGTTGTACTCAACAGGAACCATTTAGTTAGATGTGCGATTGAATGGTAGCTTAATGTTATTTGTTTTCTTCAAGTGATAAAAGATTAAAAAAAAAGGGTTGTAAAAAGGTTTTTATTAGGGTGCTTGATGAGATTGCGGGTCTCTCTCCTATGTATCTTCAGGTACAATGAGGAATTCAAAGCTACGCAATTCTGCGTAGAAAACTACATAATGGTTTAGTTGGTTTTATTGAAAGACTGTTTAGATCACGCTCTAGCGGTTAAACGTTGCTTGTGCTCTCAATTGGAGGCTTAAAGCGTTTGTTTTTGTCGCGATAGAACAAACTAAACAATGCTCTTTTTGAAAAGTTTTTTATCGCACGGGGTGAGAAAATAGTTTGACGTGTTTGATTATTTTTGAATGATTGGCGGATATTTAAATGGTAGACTAATTACGGCCATCACACGAATATTCGAGGTTACGAGGGACATGTACGTCCAACCCAACCTTTTTCAATCGAGTTATTTATAGAAATTTGTATGACGAATTAAGTCATGTTTCTCTAACGGATGATGAGTATTCGTGCGGGAGGCTAATTACGGCCATTACACGATTACTCGATATTATGAATGACAAGTACGCCAAACCCAATCTTTTTCTTCCATGAAAGAATAAACTCGATTCGGTTATTTAATGTATTTTGATGCGATTGTCGAACGTTCGAACAGTGGGCTAATTACGGCCATCACCCTAAGATTTGAGATTACGAGGGACAAGTACGTCCAACCCAATCTTTTTCAATCAATTAATTATTGCGAAAAGCATTTTGAGATGATTAATTTTTAAAAGAAAATGATCTGCGTTAATTCGAAGTTGATCAAGATATGAATTACAAAAATACCGCTTGACCTTGGATCAAGGGTTTGAAAATATTGAAAATATATTTTTATACTATTAATAATTTATTTAATTAATTTTATAAAATTTAAAAGCAAATAAATAATAATGAAGAAATAAATAAAATATAATCATGGGGGTGCAACCGTATTAAGGAGTAATATGTAGTAAAATAGATGCATAAGGGCCCAAAGCCCAAACAAGTGAAATAAAAATAAAGAAAAGATAGACTATAAAGGAGAATTTTACCTGCCACCCCCCCCCCTCCCCAATTAAACCTGGCACCCCCATTTGTAGCGAAATACTATATTTACCCTTTTGAAAATTATGAATTTTGGTGGGTGTATCGGAGATTTTGAAAAATACCGTAAATTTCAAAATTACCGATAAAAATTACCGGGGATTTCGAAATTACCGGTCAAAAATACCAGGAATTTCAAAATTACCGGTAAAACCCCCAGAAATATTCACACGATACCGGGAATTTGAAATTACCGGTAGTGTAAAAATTTTCACTATTTTTTTTTGAAAACTTTTACACTACCGGGGATTTCAAATACCCCGAAATTTACAGAAAATTTCCGGGCATTTGAAATCCCCAGTAGTGTAAAAATTTTCAAAAAAAAAAAGTGAAAATTTTTACATTACCGATAATTTCAAATTCTCCGAAATTTCACTCAATGCCGGAAATTTGAAAATCCCCGGTAGACAAACTTTTTTCACTTTCCACCCAAATTTTTTCAGGGGCAATGTTGGAATTTTGATAGTTTGGGGGGTGCCAGGTTTAATTGGAGGGGGTGGCAGGTAAAATTCTCTTAAAAAAGAGGTGTGGAAATGAAAGAGACCCAATTGCGCACTGGATCCAGATGGAGAAGGGGAGTCAATAGAGTTGACTCAACCCAAGCCATCTTATTAGATCACTAATTGATAAAAGGGCTCATAAGACTCCAAGCACACGGTAAAGGTTTAAGTGTCATACACACATTAGAGTCAACAAGGACTAAGTCATAGCATCTGGTGGCTGAGAGCAAGCCACAGAGGCCACATGTGTCATCTAAGGGGAGAATATGAGAGAGAGAGAGAGAGAGAGAGGGAGAGATTAAGAGGAGAGGTCACGTGGGGATGCATTTATCTTTGACCTCCTCTCTCTCTCTCTCTCTTCATTTGCATCAAACTGATCTTCTCTCTCATTCTCTCACACTGGTCCACCACTTAACAACTAAAACAAACAAAACGCACCACCAAATAGATCAATGGGACAACCCTTACGGCGGTGATGATGAACATCATGAAGATGTTCATCAAGAAAGCCAAGGTTTCCAGATTTCTTCCAAACAACAAGAAACAAAAACATGGACCTATCCTAAATCAATTCCCTAAACACGAATATATGAATAAAAACACCTAATAATTCTTCAAATCCTTAGATCAACAAAAATCCTAAACGAACCCTAAAACAAGCAAACCTCAAAATAAAGGTTCAAAACGCAAAAGTCATACAATTAATCACATTACAAGCATGAGGCAAAAACGAAAAAAAGACAAAGCGCAAGAATAGGGAGGATAAAGGAATCACAATAGTTTTGAGGCTTCGACGAGTTTTCTGACCAACCTCAAAAGTAAGTTTCTGCACCCTTATCTATGTCTCTTTTGCTTCTACTTGATCTTTGCCTCTTCTTCTCATTTCTTTGTCTCTTTGTATGTTGTAGTCTCTAGAGAATACAAGTTAGTTCTAGGGAGGGGTCAATGAGCTCAACTCACTGAAGCTTCAATGTAAAGCTTGAGGAATTTCAGATAACGAGCTTTAGAGTGGAGGTTTAGGATTTCAGCAGAGCTTCTTTGTGTAATTTTTTATCTGTTGCTATGAGTGAATTGAGGTGTTTTTATAGGAGGGATATAGTGTGTTTGGAAGGAAAAGTGTGAGTTCGTTAGGGAATTTTGGAGAAAACAGAAATGATCAATCCATGTGAGAATCCTGAGATCCCCGTGAGTGGATTAAAATGAAGGTTAGGATGAGTTTAAAATTGAAAATAGGTTGAGATTTTTGTGTTAGTTTAGTGAATTGTGTTTGTTATATGGATGATGAGTTTGTATTGATGATATGTATGTGGTGCCTCACGCGTTTCCTGCAGTTCAATTCATTTGTTTTTTTTTTTTGTTTTTGATTTTTTTATTAAAAATTAAATTTCCATGTATTTTGTTTAATATAGATGTTGATGATAATTGTTGATGTGTGTTGGTGAGTTTGTGGATGGCATGCTGTGAGAGAGAGAGAGAGAGAGAGAGAGAGAGAGAGAGAGAGAGAGAGAGAGAGAGAGAGAGAGAGAGAGAGAGAGAGAGAGAGATGTCGAATTTATAGTGGTGTAGCTATCATGCTTGCTAAGCTTACTCCAGTTTTCAATGGTTTCCCATTGAAAAAGTTTGGTCTTCTACAATAGTTTGCTACAAATTACTCGATGTTTAGTATAATTCAATATCCAAATAATGCTGAAAATATAATAATCTTTGATCTGGAACCTCTTGACTTGTACAATAGTATACGAGCGGAACACTTGTGATATCTTTACTCAAAATCACCTTAAATCCTCCAGACCCAACAATTTTACTCTAAAGTCTCTGTTCTGCAATGATCTTTCCTCGATCTTGCCGGTATCTTGAGCAATAGTTTGTCTGAATATTGATTAGAATTCCCGCTTTGTTTGTAGGTTTCTACATAACACTACCAAAGTAATTCTGGAAAGAAGACCCTCCTTCTTTTCCACTAGACTTGTCAAAAACTGGCAGAAACTCACACACCTTACAAACCTCTAAAATCTCAAGAAAATATTTAAAGAAACGTCAAACACAACAACAAAATATCCTTAACAATTATAAAGCTCCAAATATGAGATTTAGATCCACACAAAAATGCAAAAAGAATGAGGTAGAAGACGAAAGAAATCATTTGAAAGACACTCAAAACAAATTCAAAATCCTTTGGAAAATAAGAGAATAAGTGTGTTGTGAATTTTTAAATCAATAGTGGACGTGTATGTTTTTCAACATTGTGAGACATTTTGAGAGAAAATTCATTTAAATTTGATGAAGATCTAGCAAAAAAAAAGAGTGTAAATATGCTGTATGATTCGAGTCAAAAGCAAGAGGTATAATTCGAGTAAGAAAATTAAGTGATTTGAATCAAGAAGTAACAACATATGAGAACCCATTTGTGTTATTCGAGTTACACAATTTGTGATTCAGATCACATGATTCGAGCCATGAAGTTTGGAGATTCAAATCGGAGTTCCAGAAGCAAACCAAGAAATTTTCAATTCAGTGTGATTAGAATCAGACAGTCATGTGATTCGAATCAACGTGTTATGATTCAAATCAGATTGTCATGTGATTCGAATCAAGGTAACTTGAAATCATTCCCTAAGCTCTCTATAATCCTGATTCGAGTCATGTAAATTCTGTGATTTGAATCACACTTCTAGAATGTCATTTTTGCAAAATTTAAGGTATTTTGAGATTCTAACATTGTCATGACTTGAACAAATCTCTAATATAGTTTTGATCCGAAAACTCAATAAATTGACTTGAAGCATATTGCTTAAATTATAATCAGACACTTTTATTTATTCATACTTAAAATGGATTTAAATATTAATCCAAAAAGGCATAATCAGTTAGGAGACTCAATGGCTATATAAATAAAATTAAAAACTTAAAAGACAAACAACAAAACACAATATGCAACTTCAATTCTATTAGCTGTGTTTTTGTGTGAATGATTGTTTTGTTTCTGCTCCTTGTAGATGAGTTTGGATACTCCTAATACTCCTATTGAATCTAATATTGCTTATAAAGAAAATCTACTTTAAATGAGTGTAACTCTTATATATATATATATATATATATATATATATATATATATATATATATATATGCTAGTCATGGTTGATGACTTTACTACATAAACATTGGTTAAATTTCTTTTTTACAAGGATGAATCATGAAAAGTATTTTCAGTTTTTTTTTGTAAATAAAAACAAATACAAAATGTTTTAAAATGCTTTTGTATTGCAACAACTAGAAATGATCATAGAAATAAATTCGAAACTAAGCATTTGAAAAAATTGTGAACAATTTGGTATCTCATGTGATTTTTCATCTCCTAGAATACCGAACATAATGTTGTTGTGGAAATAAGGATATATATATCTCTGGTTCAATATTCGATAAAAACTGTGAATTATAGAAATTTGCAACAAGCAAGTATCGGCACCAAACGTCACTATCTTTTACAGTTGGATGAAATATTACCCTAAAATAATTTAATATATTTAGTGCCAGTAGTGTAAAGGTCCTACAATGAAACTTCATTGAAACTTAGTTGGATGGGAGCTATCATCCATGTATGGTATATGTATGCATCAACCGTCGTTGAATGATTTTTCATAGTCAGTTAGTCGGTGATAATTACAAATTTTGCTCTTGTCTAGTCAAAATAAAATAAAAGTCCTCTTTTTATTCACTCTAATTTTTTTATAAGCTCTTCAATATCCATTGTTTCAGTGTGTAGCAAGTTCAACCAATTACCTAAGTAATTAGTAAAATGCAGTTAAAAAAGGAAATTTTATCATCCACTTTATTATTTTATAGGTTTAACTACAATTTTCATCCATATATTTTACATCACTCATAAAATTAATTTTATTACTTCAAATTCAAAACAATTTTAATCCTAAACCAGAATGAATATCAATCATTCCAAGTTTGGAAACTAATACTGAAAAAGAGCCAAGATGCAGAGGCTTCGTGAAAATATCAGCAACTAGGTTCTTTGAAGTAATGAGCATAAGATGAATGATCTTGTTCTGAAGTTTGTCACGCAGAAGATGACAGTTCATTTCAATATGTTTTGTCCTTTTATGAAAATTTGGATTAGAGGCGATCTGTATGGCATTAGAATTAACTGGCTAAGGGTGAGTGATAGAGAAGTCACACAACAGGTAGAGAAGCCATTGGGCTTCACAACATGTGTTGACTGAAGCACGATATTCTGTTTCTGAAGAGGATCTAGAGACAACTTGTTGCTTTTTTCAGTTTCAACTAATCGAATTCGAGTCAAGGAAGAAGTTGAAGTCGGTGATAGATCTTCTTGTCAACGGATAGGTGCTCCAATCTGAGTCAGTAAAACCGGTGAGCTGAAGCGAGGAAGTGTTGTAACGCCCCAGTTTTGTTATATTTATTTAATAGAGTAGATTTAATTGGTTTTGGTTTTATATTATTTTATTATTGACTTTTATTTTCCAAAATGTTATTTTTCATCATTGTTTATGTTTTATCGCATTTTGAGGGCGTTTGCGAGATATTTGAGCTGAGGGGTAAAATGGTCTTTTAGGAGTTTAGATATTTGTTTTTATATAAATAGAAAGAGATAGAGAGAAAATGAGAGAAAGAAGAAAAAGAGAAAGAAGGAGAAGAAAGAAAGAAGAGGAGAAAAAGAGGAAAAGAGGAAAATCGAGAAAACTCCGTTTCGAGCGCGATTAATCGGGTAAGGGTGAGAAGTTTCGATTATATTTCGATTGTATATGTATATGTATGTTTTGTTTGAATGTTTGGATGAAAAATATATGTTTTCTATTTGGTTGAATTTGTGAGCAATTGATAGAAATCGAGGTTTTAACGGTTAGAATGCGGAATAGTTCGCGTAGAATAGTCGGGTTATATGTGGATTGAACCTTTCATAATTGTTTTGATGTCCCTATATGTTTAGGTATGTGTTAGAATGGTTTAGAATGAAGAAAAATGTGATTTTTTGGGTTCTGGTACGCAGTAACCGGTTACGGCATATGTGCTAACCGGTTACCCTTTGAAAAATGACGTTTCTGGGTTGTTTTCTAGCCAGTAATCGGTTACAGCATATCTGCTAACCGGTTACCACTGTAAGTTTCAGAAAAATATTATTTTCAAAAATTCATAACTTTTGATCCGTAAATCGGAATGAGGCACGGTCGGATGCGTTGGAAAGCTCTTTCAATGCTCTTTGTGATAGTGGAATAGGATCATATGTTTAAGCTTTGGATTGATAAGAAAAACATGGAAAAGTAATGTATGTGTGGAAAGTGCGGTTTATGTTTCCACCATAACTCCCGAATCGAGAGTCCGATTGATGTGGGACTTGAGGCCATAGATAAATAACCTAATATGCTATTAAATGGTGATGTGATACCATGTGTTAACTAAGAATATTCGGTAGGGGATGATTAGTGGTTTGTGGGTTTTGTTGTGTTGTTTGTGTTCGATGTGATAATGATGTTGTTGTGTGGTAAAATACATTGTTTGATTGAATATCAATGTATGTCGTTATGATGTGTTGTGGGTAACCTTTGTGGTGTGAATCCCTTGTGGAAGTAATTGTGATTGTATGATTGTTGTGGTATGTGATGAAATGCATTGTTTGAATTGTTTTCAATGCATGAATATGATGAAGTGTATTATGCAATGTGATGTGGATATGGATGTCGTATGACTTGTATGCTGTCGTATGATGATAATGCATGTGATGACATGTTGTGGTGATGAATTATGGCCGAAAGGCAAGAAATTGCAATGTGTGTATTTAATGGTATATGCATGACTATATTGTGAAATATGTGTGCATTGCATGAGTGTATGTGGTCATTTTGTATGAGAAACATCATGACATGCATTCATGTGTCGCGATTCCGTGGAGAATCGGGTGTAATATCACGTCCCTGTTGGGTGTGAGTGATTGATTACACAAATGATCATTTGAGGATCCTCTGAACATTGCGTAGTCAATGGGTGTAATCGTTGCGATGAGTTACACTTGATTCCGTGGGAATCTTCAGAATGATTGTGTGCCCTTGTGGGGTTTGACCAATCGGATTGTGTCTGCGTGAACAATCCAGAAACATCGGATGCCATGATGGTATGAGCGATGGGGAAATATCGTAGGCCCGGCAGGGAGGATATTTCCATTGAGTTCTTCAATTGAGCTCGGGTGATGAGTCGGTACCGCATATGCATTGCATAGAGTCGTTGTGTCGGTCTCTGTGCATTTGCATAAATCATGAATGGATTGATTATGTGTGAGCTTGTGATAGCTTTGGTGAATTATTATGCATAGGTGATAAATGCATTGGTTGTGAGTAATATGTTTTGTGTATAAACATATCATATGTGATGTCGTGGTGTGTTTTCATAGGTCATAACTGTGATATGCTATGTGGTTGGATTGTTAGGAATATGTTATGTATTGGTGACATGCTATATGTGTTAGTATGTGATGTATGTGGTGAGAAATATTATATATGTGAATTTATTTGTGTTGTGGCATATTATTATGCAATCTTGTTATAGTTGTTATTTCTCACCCTTCTGCTGGAATATGCTTTTATGGCATAGTGCAGATTGTCGGCTTTAGAGGCGTGGAGGCAAGTGGAAGAGTTAGATCTTCGTCTTTGCTTAAGTCTTGGTGTCTGCTCTGATACGTAGCACGGGAGTCGGGGAACGATTATGTTATATACGTATATATTTGTAGGATATATTTTGTATGAATAATTTGATGTTTAAAACAGTTTATTTTGTAAAACAAGTTGGTTATGGATCTTTCCGCTTTATTCCATAATTGACCTTTCCCTTTATATGGAAAAAAGTTTCCCCTTTGAGGGTATTCTATTTTATGCTATGTATCAAATTTATGAGCAGGGATGATGTTTTGTTTATTTAAATGTGACATCCTTGTTTCTGTCGGAAAAAAAATTTTTTAGTTACTCTGATTTTATTTATGTATTATTTATTCGCGATGGGAATTGGGGGTGTTACATTAAGTGGTATCAGAGCAGGTCGGTCCGTCCGGCCAAGTTGTTGAGTCAGTTGGTGTGACAGTTGAATACTGTCGATGTTGTTTGTGCCTTAGTACGTGATATGTGTGTGAAACACTGTCAGTGCTTTCTGGTCTTCTAATCCTTTGTTTTTAGGATTGAGAATGAGATAAGTGGGGGAGAAGCTGGTACTTCTCCAAGTTGCTTTAGGTGTGGAGCGTTGGCTCAGTGTGTTGTGAATTGCAATATTGTAAGTGTTGTTTGGACACTGTGGTTTCTGATTCTGGAGGGAATGCGGAGCTAAGGTTTATGTCAACTAAGGATTTGTGCCTTAGGTAATTTTGTGCGCAGGATGTAAGGAATGCTATTAAAGTTTGGTAAAGATGGTTTATGCCCCATCATGATTGTCGGCTGTCTATTGACAAATTGAGGAACTGATCACCCTTAATCTCTTGTTGATAGTATACGAAAATTATGTTGGATGGAATAGGCGTGTCTTTCTGGCTTGGATAGTGTGTGCAATGAATTGTTTGGAATTAAGGAAATGGTTATGGATTATTTTGTTAAGTCGATGAAGATTCTAATACCGAAGGATGAAATGGATTAGAGGTTTTGATATGTTAGTCCAGTTGGGAAGTCATTGAGAGAAAACGATTGGGTATCGTTAGTGGTTGTTTTCAGAGAGTAGAGTGTGAACTCAAATTGGACGAAGGTAAGGATTTGAGGTTTGGATCTGCTAAGTAAGTAGAAGAAGTTTTAGGAAGTGAAACTCAGAGGTTGGTCATGTTTGTGATGATAGTGTTCTGGAAATCTTGAGAAGACCCTTAGGTGTGGATGTAATATTTGAGAGTTCTTTTTGGTTGGTGGTTGCTACATGTTGGGATTTATGGAATCTGGACTGTCAAGAGAAGAAATTATGTATGGATTACTGACAGTTGAGTAAGGTAACGAATGAGAATAAGTGTCCACTTTCAAGAATAGATGATTGGAATGGTTTGGTTGAGTTTGATTGGAATTACAATTGTTTGGAATGTTTGATAAGAGTGGTGAATTGTGTGAGTTGAGGATTTGATCAATTTAATGTGACTAGTTAAGTTTGTTATCATCGGGATAGGTTGTTATTTACTCGGTTAAGGTTGTATGTGAGTCTGGACAAGTTTGGATGAGGTTTGGTTTGGCCTTATGTCATAAAAACAAGTATTTTTCAACTCTGCAGCAGAGTAACCGGTTACAGGATATGTGCTAACCGGTTACCCTTTGGAAAAAATGGGGTTATACGCAAAATTTGAACTGTTAACCGATTATCATTTATGTGTTAACCGATTACGGAAAGTGTCTCTAACTCTCATTTAGGCTCTGTGTGAATAGTAATGAACTGTTAACCGGTTATCAGTTATGTGTTAACCGGTTACCACTGTGTATTTTGGGAAAATTTCAAAACTTTAAAAAATTCGTATCTTTCGAACCGTAAGTCCATTTTGGACGCCGTTCGAAGTGATAGGAAGCTGATGAGATGTTCTTTCTTATAAAAATGGTTTTTCCTGCCAGTGGTCGATTTGATTGTGTCGTGGATTTGGATAAGTTCGTAGTGGTTTTGATTGAGGATATTCGGATTTGTTATAAACTTAGAGGAAGAACAGGTAGAGTGTTTGAGAATTGAATTACAAGTGTGGAAAAGAGACGAAGTTTTATGCTAAGTTATTCGAGTGAGAATCTTGGTTGAAAAAGGTTAGTTTGCTTGGATATGTCATTTCCGATGATAGTATTATTATGGATCCATCAGAAGTAGATGCAGTTCTACAATGAGAGGCTCCGAAGTTGGTTAAGGTGATTAGAAGCTTTTTGGACTTTAGTTGGTTATTACCGGAGGTTATGGAAGGTTTTTCCAAGTTAGCATTTTCGTTACTTCGGTTGACTTGCAAAGGGTAAGTCGTTTGCTTTGGATGTTCATTGTGAGGAAAGTTTGAGAGGATTAAAGTAGAGTTTGTCTACAGCTTCAGTTTTGATTCTGTGTGATCCTAATTAACCGTTTGTGAGGTATTGTGATGTGCCTTTGATGAGTTTAGTCAGTGTGGTAATGCAAGAGGGTAAATTCGTAGCTTATGCTTTACGACAATTGAGGATTCATAAGAGGATCTATACTATTCAGGATTTGGAATTGGTTACGGTTGTATCGTGTTGGAAAATTTGAAGGTATTATCTTTATGGTTTTGGGTTCGAAGTGTTTGGTAATCGCAAAGGTTTTGAGTACTTGTTTGGGTTGAAGGAATAGAGTATGAGACAACGAGGATGGTTAGAATTCGTGGCGAGTTATGAATTTGGCTTGGATTATCCTTTTGGAAAAGCTATGATTGTGCCTGAAGAGTTAAGTCGGAAGTTTTTAGGCATGTTTGTTTTGATGGTCAGAGAATTAAAATTATTTGAGCAAATCAGAGACTTGTGTCTGGTGTGTGAGATAACACAGGAGAGTGTAAGGTTGGGAATATTAAAAGTGAACAATGATTTTTGGTGAATATGAGAAAGAGTTAGACTTTGGACATGAGATTGGTAGTTTTGATGGTTACGAGTAATCAGAGTGCGCAACGAAAGTGTGATGTGGCACAATTCGTATATGCGTGTGTGACTGGTAAGAGTTCTTAGGTTGAACATTGGAAACATGTAGGAATGATGAGACCCTTGGACGTTTTAGAATGGAAGTGTTAGGTGAAGGGTTTAAATATTATTCATGGGCTACTATGTAGATGGATGTTTGGTTTTATGTTCGATTGGTGGAGCATAGCATTTTTGTGATTTATTGTGTGACAAGGATGTTTGATATCCTGGTTTGGTCGAGGTTGTTGAAACGATGTTGAGTCCTGGAACTTGTGTTCTTGTTTAAGTTGTTGCCTCGTTTCCATGGTGATGGTTCGAGTGTGTGTAGCTAATTCCTATGATGGGGAATTAGGGGAGTGTTACCTATGGTAGGGTAACGATCTTGTTATGTTTCGGTTCTAGAGTGAACCTGTGTGTTAGTATCGTGGTTTTCCTTGAGTTGTGAGTTGGTCGTCAAGTGCATTGTATGGGCTTTGCATCTTGTCGTTGTTGTTGTCGTCGTTGTCGTGTCGTTGTTGTATCTGCTGTTAGCAAGGTGGTTTGTCAGTTTGTGTTATTCGTGGTGTGCCTTTTGTTGGCATGTTGGTTTGCTAGTCGGATACGAGAGTCGTGTCCGGAGTTGTTCGTATCGGTTATATTTTCGAGGACGAAAATGTCTAAGTGGGGGAGAATTGTAACGCCCCAGTTTTGTTAGATTTATTTAATAGAGTAGATTTAATTGGTTTTGGTTTTATATTATTTTATTATTGACTTTTATTTGCCAAAATGTTATTTTTCATCATTGTTTATGTTTTATCGCATTTTGAGGGCGTTTGCGAGATATTTGAGCTGAGGGGTAAAATGGTCTTTTAGGAGTTTAGATATTTGTTTTTATATAAATAGAAAGAGATAGAGAGAAAATGAGAGAAAGAAGAAAAAGAGAAAGAAGGAGAAGAAAGAAAGAAGAGGAGAAAAAGAGGAAAAGAGGAAAATCGAGAAAACTCCGTTTCGAGCGCGATTAATCGGGTAAGGGTGAGAAGTTTCGATTATATTTCGATTGTATATGTATATATATGTTTTGTTTGAATGTTTGGATGAAAAATATATGTTTTCTATTTGGTTGAATTTGTGAGCAATTGATAGAAATCGAGGTTTTAACGGTTAGAATGCGAAATAGTTCGCGTAGAATAGTCGGGTTATATGTGGATTGAACCTTTCATAATTGTTTTGATGTCCCTATATGTTTAGGTATGTGTTAGAATGGTTTAGAATGAAGAAAAATGTGATTTTTTGGGTTCTGGTACGCAGTAATCGGTTAAGGCATATGTGCTAACCGGTTACCCTTTGAAAAATGACGTTTCTGGGCTGTTTTCTAGCCAGTAATCGGTTACAGCATATCTGCTAACCGGTTACCACTGTAAGTTTCAGAAAAATATTATTTTCAAAAACTAATAACTTTTGATCCGTAAATCGGAATAAGGCACGGTCGGATGCGTTGGAAAGCTCTTTCAATGATCTTTGTGATAGTGGAATAGGATCATATGTTTAAGCTTTGGATTGATAAGAAAAACATGGAAAAGTAATGTATGTGTGGAAAGTGCGGTTTATGTTTCCACCATAACTCCCGAATCGAGAGTCCGGTTGATGTGGGACTTGAGGCCATAGATAGATAACCTAATATGCTATTAAATGGTGATGTGATAACATGTGTTAACTAAGAATATTCGGTAGGGGATGATTAGTGGTTTGTGGGTTTTGTTGTGTTGTTTGTGTTCGATGTGATAATGATGTTGTTGTGTGGTAAAATACATTGTTTGATTGAATATCAATGTATGTCGTTATGATGTGTTGTGGGTAACCTTTGTGGTGTGAATCCCTTGTGGAAGTAATTGTGATTGTATGATTGTTGTGGTATGTGATGAAATGCATTGTTTGAATTGTTTTCAATGCATGAATATGATGAAGTGTATTATGCAATGTGCTGTGGATATGGATGTCGTATGACTTGTATGCTGTCGTGTGATGATAATGCATGTGATGACATGTTGTGGTGATGAATTATGGCCGAAAGGCAAGAAATTGCAATGTGTGTATTTAATGGTATATGCATGACTATATTGTGAAATATGTGTGCATTGCATGAGTGTATGTGGTCATTTTGTATGAGAAACATCATGACAAGCATTCATGTGTCGCGATTCCGTGGAGAATCGGGTGTAATAACACGTCCCTGTTGGGTGTGAGTGATTGATTACACAAATGATCATTTGAGGATCCTCTGAACATTGCGTAGTCAATGGGTGTAATCGTTGTGATGAGTTACACTTGATTCCGTGGGAATCTTCAGAATGATTGTGTGCCCTTGTGGGGTTTGAGCAATCGGATTGTGTCTGCGTGAACAATCCAGAAACATCGGATGCCATGATGGTATGAGCGATGGGGAAATATGGTAGGCCCGGCAGGGAGGATATTTCCATTGAGTTCTTCAATTGAGCTCGGGTGATGAGTCGGTACCGCATATGCATTGCATAGATCGTTGTGTCGGTCTCTGTGCATTTGCATAAATCATGAATGGATTGATTATGTGTGAGCTTGTGATAGCTTTGGTGAATTATTATGCATAGGTGATAAATGCATTGGTTGTGAGTAATATGTTTTGTGTATAAACATATCATATGTGATGTCGTGGTGTGTTTTCATAGGTCATAACTGTGATATGCTATGTGGTTGGATTGTTAGGAATATGTTATGTATTGGTGACATGCTATATGTGTTAGTATGTGATGTATGTGGTGAGAAATATTATATATGTGAATTTATTTGTGTTGTGGCATATTATTATGCAATCTTGTTATAGTTGTTATTTCTCACCCTTCTGCTGGAATATGCTTTTATGGCATAGTGCAGATTGTCAGCTTTAGAGGCGTGGAGGCAAGTGGAAGAGTTAGATCTTCGTCTTTGCTTAAGTCTTGGTGTCTGCTCTGATATGTAGCACGGGAGTCGGGGAACGATTATGTTATATACGTATATATTTGTAGGATATATTTTGTATGAATAATTTGATGTTTAAAACAGTTTATTTTGTAAAACAAGTTGGTTATGGATCTTTCCGCTTTATTCCATAATTGACCTTTCCCTTTATATGGAAAAAAGTTTCCCCTTTGAGGGTATTCTATTTTATGCTATGTATCAAATTTATGAGCAGGGATGATGTTTTGTTTATTTAAATGTGACATCCTTGTTTCTGTCGGAAAAATAAATTTTTAGTTACTTTGATTTTATTTATGTATTATTTATTCGCGATGGGAATTGGGGGTGTTACAAGTGCTGCTGAAGAAGAGGCTGGGGGCTGGTGCAACTTTGATATAACGCAAGACACGGTGAGAAGCTTGCATATGAGTGTTTGTGGGCTTCAAAATTAATTGACTTAGCCTACAAACAGAAAAGTTAATGTCAGGCTGAGAGTGAGTTAAATATAAAAGCTTACCGATTATTTGCCTGTCAGGAGTTATGTCAGGCATAATTGGATCATTGTCGTTGTCAAGCTTGATGCTGAGATCCATCGGGGTAGAAGTCGGCTTGGCAGCGAGTAAACCAGCAGATTCAAGAAGGTCAAGACTATATTTCCATTAACAAAGGACAATGCCTTTGTTGGATCGAGCAATCTCAAAACCTAAGAAATCCTAAGTCTTTGATGTTGAATTTGTCATCTAAAATAGTCTTGATAGTGTTAATTTCCGCAAAACAATTTCCTGCAAAAATGAGATCATCAACATATATGAGTATATAAGTGAAATAAATACTATATTTTGTTGTAAATAAGGAATAATCGGACTTAGATTGGGTTACATTCATAGAATACATCGTTAAGGGCAACAACTTTATATTTTTGAAATTTTGTTTTACTCACGATAAGATGTCAGAAAAATTTGGAACAATGTATATGATAATGAGTATGCGTAACAGAAAAGATAAATGCAGAACTTAATTAACACATGAATTGTTAATTCAATGAAAGGAAATCCACTTTTAATAGTCAAAAGTACATATTAGTTTTATTTGAACTCTCTCAGTTCAATGTCATTTTTCCTGATACTTTTCGTGAAATTTGATCTAGACTCTCCCTGAATCTGAGAGCCCTCTTACTTTCACTCAAACATTCTCCCAAGTGTGTACAATTACAAAAGTATATGAATGGTGAAACACTAATACTACTCAAATGCTCTATTTTCCTAACTTAGAATATGACCCGAGAATAGAGTATTACAAAGCATAACAAAACAAAGACTCAATAACAATTAAACACCCCTAGCTTAGTAGTGCAAGGTCTGAATCTCCAAATAGGAGAATGTATCCTTAACTAGCAGCAATAGTCCAGCTAGTGTTTTTTGCTTGAATACTAAGAACTTAAAAGCGCATTGAATCAATCTTCATAATGTTGATTGTAAAGCTTGATTGAAACAAATCTTAAATAAATATGAATCTATTAGGAATACGAAATTCAATAATGCTAAAGTAGATTCAAAATAAATTTTTCCTAAACCAAAACACGCTTAAACAATCATATCTCTGATTAGATAGAAAAGGAAACAAATCTTCCAAATGGCAAGATATACTTCAATTATTTTTTAGCACTAAGCAAACAGTTCGATACATGATGTCTCATATAATGCAGGACATTTTTCTTAACATGTTGCCTTCTGCTTAAGTGTCACAACCACTTTAAGACATGATGTTTCACAACTTGACAAAATATCTTGCTTCACATGTTGCCTACAAAATATTTTCAATCACATGTAATAACAACTCGTCTTCCATTACATCGTTGATAGCTTACATTGATGTTGATTGGGGCGCTACCTAGATACCAGGAGTGTTGAGTATAGCAAATGTGAGTAGTATGGGTAATAGTCTCACATTGGCTAGGAATGTGGAGACTTAAGCATTTATAAGTGGGAGAACCCACACACCTATCACTTTAAGGTTTTTGGTGAGTATGTGGTGTGTCTCTCATAAAGATGTTGCTCTATAAAAAAATTTCCACAAAGTAACAATGCTCCTTAGTGAAAAACACTCCTAACAGTGGTATCATGAGCCTCTAGTTCGAGTGAATGACCGACTCACTTGTATCGAAAGTATCCCCATAGGCAGCGGGTTGAGTGTCCCATTGAAGAGTGTCAACGGCGGTACAAGTGTATGTGGATGAAAAGAGCTTCTGCTTAAAGGAGAGCATTATGGATAACTCACACTTGAGGGGGAGTGTTGAATATAGCAAGTGTGGGTAGTATGAATAATAGTCTCACATTGGCTAAGAATGTGGAGACTTGAGCATTTATAAGTAGGAGAACCCACACACCTATCACCTTAAAGTTTTGGATGAGTATGTGGTGTGTCTCTCACACAGGTGTTGCTCTAGAGAAAAAGTCCCACAAAGTAACAAAAGTAACAATGCTCCATAGAGAAAAACATTCCTAACAAGGAGATCTACATCTAGTTATTGTGTCTTTCATGGTGACAACTTGTTTTCTTGTTCTTTCAAACGTCAACCTTCATTATCTCGCTCCAGTGCTGAAGCTGAATATGAAGGTGTTGCTAATGTAGTTTCTGAATTTTGTTGGCTACATAATACACTTTTAGAGTTACATTGTCCTATTCCAAAGAATGTGAGAATGTTAGTGCGATATACCTCTTCGAGAATCAAGTGTAGCACCACTCCATGTAGCATATTAAAATGGACATTCCTATTATTCATTTAAAAGTGACTCGAGGACACATGTGCGTTCAACAAATCCCATCGCGCTATCTAAATATGGTCATATTCACCAAAAACCTTCCATTAGTTTTATTTCAAAACATTAGAATCAAATATTATCAATCAATTATGATCATTTAGTTGTTTTCCTATATTTATAGATTTGAACTTAAGGATGAATTGAAAAACTAATTTTTCTATATTACGGGACAAAAAGCTATCATAAAGTATGGTAGGCCTGTGAAAGGATGCACTAGTTTCCAATTCACCGTCTTCTCTCACTCCAAGCATCTAATTATAAATATCAAATTAACGGATTGACTTTGTGGCCATTCAGTCATTCACTTTTCCAGACATCATCCATATTAATGCATATACCGACGACTCACCTATCCATCCACAATATATATACATATATCAAAGCACAAATTAACATATCAACACAGACAAAAATGAGTATGAGTATGCATAAAGCATATACTGTTCTGATGAGTTTAGAGTTGGGTTCAATTGGAATCAAGTATCAAGGTTTAAACACCAACCCTTTCCTACAATCATCCCCAATTATCTTACTTTTTTTTACTTCTATCTTTTCTCACATTGTTGCATCCACAGCTGATATCACCCTGCCAATCACTATGATCATATTCCATATTTCTGGTGTTGTTGGATGTGAGACGCTTCTTTGGATTCTCATCCCTCAGTTCTGGAATTGGTATATCATCAACGTATTCCTTCTAATGGTTACTTCATTCTGTTTCTTCAACTGCATTAGTAATAGTATCACTAAGCTCTTTCTTGCTATACATTCAAAAGCTACTCAACAACCTCCAAATCCGGAACAATCTCATTCTCAGCCGTAAGATTTGTAACCTGCTGTAAACATTCAAAAACTAGAAGCTACGTCTCTTAATTTGGTAGATATTTTGTATTCATGTTTATTCTTAATTTAATGTATAATATGTAGTTGTTGTTGTTTATCCAAATAAAGCGCTAGGAGATAAAATTTAAAAAGGAATGCATTGTATTTTAGTTACAGATATCAGGTAACTTCTTTGTCTAAACATATGTAATGCATAATAATGTGTATGTTTGAATGGTTAACTTAATATGGAAAATCAATGTAAAAGTACCTTCTTTTTAATGTTGTCTGCTCATGTCTGTTTTTTTATTTTTGAGCCTAACGCAACAGAATAGGCACCTTCTATGTGAAAGCTAAACAGATAGCCCGATCTAAGCCCATACACCTTCTAAAATACAATATAGATTTCACCATATGAAAAGAGATCATGAAATTTCGTGCTGTAATTAAAGAAGCTCCATTATAATAATTGGTTTGTTATTGTTCTTGATAAGCATGAAGAATTGAAAATTCATTCCAACTGTTTTGAAAAGTTGTAGTTAATTCATGTATTATTTGCAGAGTTCAGCAAACATCAAGCAATATTATGCAACCTGTTTTTCTCGTATAGCTGGAATGATTCGTTTCGGTTGTCTCCATGAACCCAAAGACTCTTCTCTATTTAGTTCTGACTTTTCAACTTTTATGTGGCAAGGATTTTTCGATGCGGTTTGTTCCCTTTATGTTAAAGTATAGTTAACTAAATTATATTACTAATTTGAATTGCATTGCAGCATAAAATATTTAAATGTATAATAAAGTGAATCATTTAATTTAATTTTAATTCAGTTTAAAAATCAGTGTATAACGTTTTTTTTTTTATAAAATGCTTTAATTATACGAATAAGTATTCTTTTAATCAGGGACAGTAAAGGAACAAGGCGATTGTTTGGATCACGCCCTCAAAAAAATAAAGAAACCCAAAAATGGGGAATTAGAACATCATTAATTTTAGCAAAATGAATTCTAGGAACACCTCTAAATCATCTTTATACACAATTAGGGATGACAAAAAACTTTGTACCAGCGGATATCCGCGGACAATCCGGCACGGATTTGAGACAGATAGCTTAATAGATATTCACGGATAAAATAAATGGATATTTAAATATCCGTTTTTTAATATATATATGGATACGGGTTTAATGATATCCGTATCTGCGGATATCCATATTCGTTAATAAATTATAAAAATCATTTATATCATTAGTTTATTATACTTTATCTTTTTATCTTTTAAAAATTTTAGTCTTTTTATATTTTTTTTCTTTTTTTTTTAAATATTTTTTTTCATATTTAAACTCTTCAATACTTCATACCTCACTTCAACAATTTCACGGTCCAACTAAATAGTGTCGTCATTTCTCTGTCGAACCAATGTCTCCCTTCCTATTCCCCTGTCGTCCACTCTTCCATCATAACTCACAATCACAATATCTTTTATTTGTTTAGTTAAAAATGAAATGTATAGATATTATGCTTGGATCTAATTATGTTTTGGTGCATAAAAAAAAATTTAATGTGATGAAATTTTATTATTAAATTAAGAGCGAATTGAATGGAGATTATGTAATAATAATTTTTTGTGTCTTTGAAAAAAATTAAAAATATTTTTTTCAAAAAATAATTTTTATATATAAAATAAAATACTATTTATAGATATATGTAAATATCTGCAGATACCATAAAACTCGTAGATTACCCAATTAACGAATAATCCTTTAGGTTGTCGTTAGTGTTCAACTAAACTGTTTATTGAAAAACACCCTTTTTCCATAGTATTTGTCAATTGGCCATGCATTTGGTAGATTAGACTAATTTACAATGTTTGAGTTTGAGAATTGTGTGGAAGCCCCTTGTAAATACCAATACGGATTTCATGTTTGTTTCCATTTGATATAGTGTTGTTGAAATAGTGTGTACTGTACACTAGAGCTTGTTTTAAGTTTTACAACTAACATTTAGTAAATAACTATGCTTGTTTTCTTTCTTGAAAGATCAAAAGTTTTATATGATTAGCAAGTAACTCATTTTGGGATTTAATTCAAATGTGCAGACAACAGATACATATTCAGTGATTAGGCTGACTGACAACTATGCTTCACAAAGATTTAGAGGCAGTTTGTATTAGCTAGCCGTTGCTGATGCTTGTTAAAACCTGGTTTTTGGCATTTCAATTATGGTAACCGATTATGGGTTTTGGCGTAACCGGTTACGGTATGTATTTTTGACTTGGGATTGCAAGTATCGGGTTCGTAACCGATTACACGATTTAACGTAATCAGTTACTGAGGCGTTTTTCTGTTTTTCAGCTTTTTTATTAGTTACATCTTATTTAGTTAAGTTGTTTTTGTTGTATACAATTATATGTGTGTACTTGCCATATAAAAGGCCTTGTAAGCTACCACATTATGACTAATGTCATTTATTCTTCTCACCCTCAATTACATTGTCTCTCTCTTTTCTCTCTCAATTTCTCAACTTCACCTTCTCCAAATTAACTCAATTCTCCATTAATTCATCATTAGAGATTTTGTATGTTCTAACATTTGGAATCAAGAGCTCTGGTTCTGGTCCATTTCTACTGCAACAATGAGTATCATTTCCAACGATAGAATTCCCATCAACCTTTCGATTCTTGATTCGAAGAATTATGACAAGTGGTCAAAGTAAATGAAAGTTTTGTTTGGGTATCAAGAAGTTCTTGAGATCGTCAACAATGGAGTTACACCACTTGGAGCTGAAGCTACAGATGCTCAAAAGGTTCATTCAAGTAAAAAAAGAAAAAAGATTACAAGACGCAAATGGAATAGAAGGAAACGATCAACGATTATGTGACGTGTATTACGCGTTTGTTGAATCAAATCAAGTCTTGCGGAGAAACTGTTTTGGAGCAGAATGTTGTTTCGAAGATTTTGCGTTATTTAACGTCAAGATTTGACAACATTGTAGTGGCTATCGAAGAGTCGAAGGACCTTGCGACGTTGAGCAAAGATGAGCTTCAAAGCTCTCTTGAGGCTCATGAGCAAATGATGTATGAAAGAGGAAGCGATAAAGCTAAATTGGAGGTTTCTTTGCAAGCACGTCTTAACGAGAAGAGTAGAAGATCGAAAGGAAAATGGACTTTGAAGGGGAAGTAAAATTCACAGAATTTTGGTGGAAATGATCCATAAAATTCGAAGGTTTCGATGGTGCAAAAGGGTGAGAATAATTCCAATGAATATGGTGATCGAGGCAACGCTAGAGGTGGAAAACTGAGGGATAAAAGCAAAGTTCAGTGTTGGAAATGTCGAAAGCTTGGACATTTTTCAAATGAATGTGGTACAAAACAGAGGGATTACCAAGGAGATGAAGCCAAGGTTGCGAGGCAAGAGGTAGATGATGAAAATACGCTCTTAGTTATGATCATGAAGGAGAATTATGGCATTAAAAAGGTGTTGGGCAGCAGCAGTAGCAGCTGCAAGTTGCAGAACAACAGCTACAACAGTTCGAAAAATGCTGCAGAAACGCGTTCGGAGCATAACGTAATGATTACGGTTCGAGATGGAGTCCAAGGCAGCAATGAATGGTACTTGGATTCCAGTTTTTCAGTACATATGACAGGTAGAAATGATTGGTTTGTGCAAATCAATCCAGCTACGAAAAGTAGAGTAAAGTTCGCAGATGATACCACTCTTGTGGCCGAAGGTGTCGGTGATGTTTTGATCGAAAAGAAGAATGGTGGACATTCTATGATCAAGTATGTTCTGTATATTCTGGGAATTAAGTGTAATCTCTTGAGTATTGGCCAATTGCTTGAGACGGATTACAAAATTTGCTTGGAAGACAAGATTTTGCGCGTTGTGGATGCAAACGGTGTTTTGATCCTTAAGGCTCATATGGTTGCCAATAGGACTTTCAAGGTGGAGTTCAAAGTGATGGAGCATAGGTGTTTAGCTACAGAGACAAGTCGAGAAGAGTGGTTATGGCATTACCGTCTTGGACATCTCAAATTTCATGATCTTGATGCGTTACAAAGGGATGGTATGGTAACCGGTTGCCAAGAACCAACATTCCAGTTGAGATATGTGAAGAGTGTATGCAAGGGAAAGATAGGGGAAGGGAAAGACGCTTGTTGTCTATTCTAAGGGTGAGTTATCCTATCATCTAAGGTTGTACTAAGACAGGGGAAGGGAAAAACTAAGACAGACTCGGTAGGACGTCGTCGTCCTAGGCCTACGTACCCCCTTTGTGCAATGGGGAATTCAGAGTCAACGTAGTTTGGACCAAGTTCTTTTTGTGTTTTTTATGAGCGGCGTTAAGTTCGCGTCCGGCAGTTAGGGTCGATGCCTGTTTGCGACTCAGACGGAAATTAACGTGCCCTTTTTGAAAATAGCCTTTAAGTTGAAGATCCCGAAGGACAAAAAGGTTTGAAGTTTGTTTGTATTTTTTAAGACAGAAGTGACTTGAGTTAGTTCATAACTCAACTTGAACCAAAGTCTATAACACGGGAGCGAATGCGTCACATGGTCGCCCCCAATGGAACGTATGCTCAACACTCTAGAAGAGAGAAGGGGGACTCCTCAATCTTCATTTCCTATGTTTAAGGCTCGTGTGCAAGGTAAGTTGACCTTATTAAGTATCTTAGAAATGTTTTGAGATGAGAAGAGGGACTCAAAAGAAAAGAAAAAACACTACGGGGAGAATATATCCTAATGTTATCATGCAAAGATGGCCCTAAGGGGAGGTTTCACAACTACCTAAGCCTAGAGAAAAGAAAAGATGAGAGAAAGAAAGAATGAGAGTAGACATGGATACTTGTCCACACCCTTAAATAACTTACCTCAGCCCCTGCATAAAAGGTTAATTCAAAATAGACATACGTAAAAGAAATGAGACAAATGAAATCCAAGCAATGACATATACGGGTAATCAAGTGACCAATAACAATCCAAACATGGTTGATGAAATCAAAGAAGCAACCCCAAAACAATGGCACAAGTGCCTTCTCAAACAAAAACTTAGGAATGACCAAGGTTGTGCATACAAGAAGATCTCAAATAAAAGCCATCAAACAATTAGCAAAACATCTTCTAAAATCACCAAATTAATTATCAACATATCTCAACCAGAAGCAAACAACATGTCCCAAAACTTATGTCAAAATTCAAAATATAAGTCACTCAAACAATCATGCAAAGTTCAGACAAGAAACATGACTCAATATGCAAAAAAGGAGGACTAAAATGCAATATGAAATGATTTTAAAAATGAGAGAAAAATATTTTAATGCAATTCAATGTGTTGGTGAAACAATGCAAAAAGAATGCGTTCAAAAGGTTTTATGGATGATGAGAAATAAAATGGACAAGTCATGATATGCATGTATGAAATAAATTCAAAAAGAAAATAAACAAATAATTATTTCAGATGCTAAAACTAAAATAAAAAATAAAAATAAAAATTTGGAAAATTTTATAAAATTATAATTATGATTCATGAATTTTTTGGGAATTTTTTAATGCAATTATCTATTTTTAAAAATCAAAATGAAATAATGTAATTAAATGTAAAATAAAAATAGAGAAATAAAGCATGGGGGTGTGTTTAGTAAGCAGTCCATGTTCAAAAGGCTAATGGGCTCATACAAGGGGTGCGAATAACAAGGCCCAGATCAAAAACCCATCAGAAAAAAATAAAATAAAGAAAAGGGTCCACGTGTGGACTTCAGTCAATGGGTTGACTCATCCTCACCTTCAGATTGATCATACGCTCCTTATTAAGTCAAACAAAGTCCAAGTAATAATGATGAGATGCCTAGATCCATCCACCCACGCTAACAACGATGCACACACACACACCAAAGCACTCAGCATATCATGGAATTCCACGTGATAGGCACATGACTATTTTAATGTGTTGTCAAAATAATATCCACAAGATCAATCACACGCATGGTAATCAGTCAAATAATCAAATAGTATGCAAGATGAGTGGTCATGATTTGGCGGCACATGATAATTATCGTGGGATGGCAAACACGCAAACCATAAATAAAAACAAAAAATTAAAACACATGGCAGCATATGGACCGTGCGATCAAACAAATGAATGGCTGGGATTTCGTCTTCCCCATTCAAACCCTACCTTCGCCGGAACCCTTACCAGCCGCCGGAGCTAGGGTTCCGGCCACCACTTCCGACCACCTGCAACTTAAAAGAACACAGAAAACGCAAAAAAGCACACCTTCTTGACCAAAATTTGATGAGGATTCCAAATATCAAAATATTTTTTACAAACAACCATCACATAAAGCAAAACGAAAGAGAAAAGGTTTGGTTCACAAATTTGAAATTCACACAGCAATCAATATACGCATCCAAACTAAAAAAAAAACTACATCAGAATGATTAGTGGGCATCACACATCAATATGCACGTTTAAAAAGAGAGTTTTAAGATCATGAAAAATACCACCAACCTGAGATCACGCCACCTATTCCCTTGCTATTAGCTTCAAATGATGGATGATTTGTACTCTATAGATGCCAAGGATGAAAGTTGAGAAAGAATTTTTGGAAAAGCTCTTCTTGCTTGAGAGATACGAATGATTCAAGTTTTAGGGTTCAAACTTTTTTCCTCCTCCAAATCACGTGTCCTCTTTTCTAACCCTAGCACGAGTTAGCTTAAATATATTAGGTTAATCCACTGATGACCACTTGGGCCTTGGTATTTCCCCACTTAATGAGTTTTGGGTGATTTTGGAAAATTACATAATATGAAATACACCCTCCTCCATGCATGGATATCCAAACCCTTGATGATGGATCACTTATTTAACAATTGCTAATCACACCTGAATTTGATTTGGGCCTTGAGATGTATTGGTTCATGAGTTTTCAATAATTTGGCAATTTTGCATAATGGAAAATAAGTGATGGATAAACCATGGATCCACTTGATTCCAAGGCCAAAAATAGTCCTTATGGATTGTACTTTGATGTTAGAATGTACCTTGAAGCAATGGAATTAATTATAGGTCACTATGTCCCCAAAATGCAAAAGTTGTGAAACTGAAACCCTAAAAACCACTTTGCCTTCTTTTGATCATAACTTGAGTTTCACAAATGATATGGAGACCCACTAGTACTTGTTGGAAAGAGTAGAAAAAGATCTTCAACTTTCCTGTTTGAGGAAAATTCATTTGAAGCTTCTTTGATGATGAAAAGTCAAGTTGAATGTAGTGTAAGGACTTGCCCAAAAAGGAAACTTTCAAATTATAGGTCATTTCTATATTTAGTAACTTTTGTATCAACCCTTGATTCTTGATGAATGGTATGAAATTTGAATCTTGAAGACCATATGAGGATGTGAGACCTTGAAAACCTTGAAGAGAACCTCAAAATTTCACAGTTGACTTCCCCTCTCACTGTTGACTTTTCCCCAATTCTCCTGATTCCCAATCCCTTGGCCAATTGAACTTCTCATGAGCCAAACTGATGGACAATCTTCCATTCCTAGATACTTAGGAACCCAAGGAATACCATAGAATCAAGTCTTGCCCAAGAAATCAGAAATAAACTAACTTTATAGCAAACCCTAGTTTTGGTACCCTCAGTCTAGGAGGAAATGACACAGTCTCCAAATCTAAATTCCTCTGAATATGATGTGTATCCTCTCCAACAAAGATAAGATATGCCATTTGGTGATGATAAAAACCCAAGAAGCTTGCCCATTGGACCAATTATCCAAGAATCTCAAAACCCTAGTTTCTGCACTGGTTAGGAGAGAGTGATCGACTTGAGCTCTCTTGGACAATACAAGGACTCTTGCTTGAAGAACACCTTCTCCTGTTGAAATGCCTCAGGCACCTTGACCCCATGCTAAGAACCAATGATATGCACACATGATAAATGCAAAATGAGATGAAACATAAGCCAGTTAGTAATAAAGTAAGGAGGACAAATTTTGGGGTGTTACAGCTGCCCCTATTCAATCAACTTGGTCCTGAGGGTATGATAGCGACGGCTTTCAGACAATCGGGATACACAGAGATTGAATACCAAAGAATCCAGAAATTTGCAATAAACAAAGGAGGGACGACTCCACTGGGGAACAAGTAATAAACACTGCACTTGCCACAACACGTACGAGTGTTGGAAATCAATACGACCCATGTATTGGAATGTCATGAAATAAACACAAACGGGTGTTAACTATGCTGGGGACAAACACGGACGAGTGTCAAGGAGTCAAAGATATCAGATACGAACAGGATACCGAAAGGATACACGGACGGGTGTAAAAAAATACGTACGGGTACTGGAAAGGTAAAAGGATTCAATACGGACGGGCACTGGCTTAGAAAATTCGAACACGGACGGGTGCTGAAAGGACACGAATGGGCATCAAAGGTCAATACGGACGGGCATTGGTTTAAACACGGACGGGTGCTGAAAGGACACGGACGGGCATCAAAGGTCAATACGAACGGGCATTGGTTTAAACACGGACGGGTGTTGAAAGGACACGGACGGGCGTCAAAGGTCAATACGGACTGGAATTGAAATAAAAGGTTCAAACACGGACGGGTGCTGAAAGGAACACGAACGGGCGTCAAAGGTCAATACGGATGGGCATTGAAACAAAAGGTTCAAACACGAACGGGTGCCGAAAGGACTCGGACGGGCGTCAAAGGTTAATACGGACGAGCATTGGTTTAAACACGGACGGGTGCTGAAAGGACACGGACGGGCGTCTGAGGTCAATACGGCGGGCATTGAAATAAAGGGTTCAAACACGGACGGGTGCTGAAAGGACACGGACGGGCGTCTGACGGTAAAGACCTTGAGGGAATAAACCAAAGGACCACCTGGACGAAGGGGTACAAAAGGAAATCATGGATTAACGCTCCTGGAAAACAGCTCTGTAAGGGGATGTCAAATATTGCTTTGAATGACTAAACCCAACACCTGTGGATTAAAGTCGAATGATATTCTCCGAAATCTGCTTTTTTCCCGATGAAGGAAAACTCAAACCTGGCTTATGCTTCGGATGCCTATGTTTGAATTTTGCCGTAATGCTCCACACGAAGTGGAAATACTACGCTTTTGAGGATGCAATGCAAATGCTTATGATATGCAAAAAGGGTCTCTCCAGCAAAATAAATGCTAGAGAGAAAAGACCAATTCAGCTGGGGATGACAAAAATAAATTGTCCTCTGAATCCAGGAACTCTGCTGAGAAGGATCACACTGACCAACTCTTTGGATCCACAACTTCTGTCGGGGATGAAATCCCAGAGCATATACACTCTACCGGGGATTACACATGTCCTTTACTGAAGGTGACATCGAACCTGAGATTCCTCCACTGCTGGGGGAGTTGAGAATGAATGCCAATAACGGAACCGGAAGTCTGTTGCTGAGGATTGCTAATAACCAATGGGCTTAGAACCTGCTGAGGGATGCCTGCCCATAATACCATTCTGCTTGGGGAAGACCATCCATAATACCATCCTGCTTGGGGATACTGCTGAACTTAGCCTGCTGATGGGGAGAATGACTTTACTCTCATCTTACTGGGGATTAGAATATGACATCGTCGGCGAAAGGACGCTTCCTGACTGGATGGGGAAGGTGACCACCCTGATTCTGTGGGGAAACAACGTCTTGATCCAGAGGAAGTACTTCCCAAGTCTCCTGCTGGGGAAGGTCTGCTCTGCTGAGGAAAGGTGCAATCTCAATGTTGGGGAGAGCCACCCTACTGGGGAAGTACAATGCTGTTGCCCTGCAAGTCAAATGATAACAACAAAAAAAATATGCCACGACATGACTATCACCATTAATGCCTAAGTAATTTCTACTGCTTTTTGTTACGCACCGCAAAGCTCGAAGTTTTATATGCAATGTTTATCAAAAAATCGGCCGTTTTTGCAAACAAAACAGTAAAAGTAAAACAAACAATGGAAAGCTCTTTGAGTGAAATGAATATTTTATTGAGAAAAGTGGCATGTGAATAGGCATTTACAACTGGAAGCAATCCCTAGAAAGAGGTAATTGCGCAAAAACAAAAGGAAAATACATATGTCGGCAATGTGGGAACAGATATCCACCATGATTCGACTCAGCTATGACCCATATGTCTTACTTATCCACAAATGTCTTGATCTTCGAAGAGACTAACTGTACTGATTCCTTTCTTTCAGAATTTCCAGGTATTAAAGGTGCTCACAGATCGAATGCAGACCATAGTCTTTCGCTTATAAATCCCTAACTTTTTCCTGGATCGCCCTTTTCAGGTTTTCAATCCATCGGGATACCCATTTTTGCTAAAGTTTCCTTTTCCGGTTTTCAACTTTGCGAGTTTACACATTTCTTTTTTACATTTTATCCCTAATTTTTGCCCGAACCTTTTCCTTTTTTATGGTTCGCCGGGATGCCCCTTTTTGCCTGGACTTTCTTTTTATGTCCAGCGGGTCTCTTTTATGCGAAGTATTTTTTGACTACGTCTGCGTTCACAGGGGATGTAAAATCTTCGCCATCCATAGTTGAAAGCAGTAAGGCTCCACCAGAAAAAACCTTTCTTACTACATATGGCCCCTCATAGTTTGGAGTCCATTTGCCCCTGTGATCTGTCTGAGGAAGAAGGATCCTTTTCAACACCAATTCACCTGTCTGAAAACTCCGAGGACGCACTTTCTGGTCAAAGGCGTGCTTCATCCTGCTCTGATACAATCGACCATGTGCAATGGCTGCCAATCCCTTTTCTTCAATAAGGTTCAACTGATCCAACCTGGAACGTACCCATTCAGCTTCATCAAGCTTTACATCTGCCAGAATTCTCAAAGACGGAATCTCGACCTCTAAGGGTAAAACTGCTTCCATATCATATACCAATGAGAAAGGGGTTGCCCCAGTTGACGTACGCACCGAAGTACGATAACCATGTAGGGCATAAGGTAGCATTTTGTGCCAGTCTTTATACGTTACCACCATCTTCTGCACAATCTTCTTGATATTCTTATTTGCTGCCTCAACAGCACCATTCATCTTCGGACGATATGGAGAAGAATTGTGATGCTCGATCTTGAAACTCTGACATAATTCCTTCATCATCTTATTGTTCAAATTCGAGCCGTTATCAGTAATGATTCTCTCCGGGACCCCATAACGACATATGATGTCCTTCTTTATAAACTGGGCTACCACTTGCTTGGTGACGTTGGCGTACGAGGCTGCCTCCACCCACTTTGTGAAATAGTCAATGGCAACCAAAATGAAACAATGCCCATTGGAAGCAGTGGGCTCAATCTTCCCAATCATATCTATGCCCCACATTGCAAAAGGCCAAGGAGACGATAACACATTTAGAGGCGTAGGCGGTACATGCATCTTATCTGCATAAATCTGGCATTTATGGCACTTTCGGGCGTACTTGAAACAATCAGACTCCATAGTCATCCAATAATATCCTGCCCTCAACAACTTTCTAGCCATGGTGTGTCCATTGGAATGAGTACCAAAAGAACCCTCGTGAAATTCCTCCATCAACAAACTTGCCTCGTGTTCATCAACACAACGTAGTAAGACCATATCGAAGTTCCTCTTATATAACACATCATCCTTGTTCAGAAAGAAGTTTCCTGCCAGCCTTCTCAGAGTCTTCTTATCCTTGGTGGAGGCACCCTCTGGATACTCTTGTCTCTTCAGAAAAACCTTAATATCATGATACCACGGTTTGCCATCAGACACATCTTTAATTGCGAACACAAAAGCTGGTCTATCCAGACGCATGATTCTAATTGACGGAGTTTCATTCCAACGGTTCACCTTATACATGGATGCCAATGTTGCCAACGCATCAGCTATCTGATTCTCAGCTCGGGGCACGTGATGAAAATCCACCCTGTCAAAGAAAGGTAACAACCTTCTGGCATAGTTGTTATAAGGTACCAAATTCGCCTGACGAGTCTCCCATTCTCCAATAATCTGATTAACTACCAACGCGGAATCACCATAGACATCGAGGTTCTTAATTCTCAAATCAATTGCTTCTTCTAACCCCATGATGCATGCTTCATACTCCGCCTCGTTGTTGGTACACATAAATTCTAACTGGGCAGTGAAAGGTATATGAGAACCCTTCGGGGTTGTAATGATTGCCCCGATTCCATTACCATATGAGTTGATAGCCACATCAAAAACCATCTTCCACTGTGACCCAATCTCAGGTCCTTCGTCAGGCAGAGGCTCTTCGCAATCTTTCATTTTCAGAAACATAACATGCTCATCCGGAAACTCAAACTTCATTGGCTGATAATCCTCGACCGGCTGTTCAGCAAGATACTTTGATAGAACACTCCCCTTAATGGCCTTCTGAGAAACATACTGAATATCGTACTCTGTCAAAACCATCTGCCAACGGGCTATCCTTCTAGAAAGTGCTTGTTTCTCGAACACGTACTTAATCAGATCCATCTTCGAAATCAACAAGGTTGTGTGGTTTAACATATACTGCCTTAGGCGCTTGGCTGCCCAAGCGAGTGCACAACATGTCTTTTCCAACATAGAGTATCTTGATTCGCAAGCAGTGAACTTCTTACTCAGGTAGTAATTGGCGTGCTCCTTCCTACCTGTCTCGTCGTGTTGACCGATCACACAACCCATCGAATTCTCAAGAACCGTAAAGTACATAATCAACGGTCTTCCAGACACCGGTGGCATAAGGACCGGAGGTTCCTGCAAATACGTCTTTATCTTTTCAAACGCCTCTCGACAATTTTCATTCCACCTGATCTCTTGATCCTTTCTTAGCAACTTAAAAATTGGTTCACACGTGGCTGTCAGATGAGAGATGAACCTAGCAATGTAATTTAACCTCCCCAAGAAACCACATACCTCTTTCTCTGTCCTTGGCTCAGGCATCTCTTGTATGGCTCTTATTTTTGCAGGATCAACCTCGATACCTCTTTCACTAACAATGAATCCCAGCAATTTACCAGATCTCACGCCGAAAGTGCACTTGTTCGGATTTAGTCTCAGTCTGAACTTCCTCAACCTTTCAAACAACTTCTGGAGGTTTACCAAGTGTTCTTCCTCTGTCTGTGACTTCGCAATCATGTCATCAACATAGACTTCAATCTCCTTGTGAATCATACCATGAAAGATAGTCACCATTTCCCGCTGATAGGTTGCCCCAACATTCTTCAGTCCAAAGGGAATTACCTTGTAGCAAAATGTTCCCCACGGTGTTATGAACGTTGTTTTCTCCATGTCCTCTAGGGCCATTTTGATTTGGTTATACCCAGAGAAGCCATCCATGAAGGAAAACATAGAATATTAAGCAATATTGTCTACTAACACGTCAATGTGGGGGAGCGGGAAATCATCATTCGGGCTCGCCCTATTCAAATCTCGGTAATCAACACACATCCTGACCTTCCCATCCTTCTTAGGTACAGGTACGATATTAGCAACCCACGGAGGATAATTTGTCACAGCAAGAAATCCGGCGTCCAACTGTTTATGAACCTCTTCCTTGATCTTGACAGCTATATCTGGTTTCGTCCTTCTCAGTTTCTGCTTGACTGGAGTACAACCCTCTTTAAGCGACAACCGGTGCGCAACAATGTCAGTGTGAAGCCCTAGCATGTCTTGGTAAGACCAGGCGAAGATATCCACATACTCTCGAAGCAACTCAACCAATCTTCCTTTAACAGTGTCTTCCAAGGCAGCCCCAATCCTTACTTCTCGTTTAACATCCTCGGTTCCCAGATTAATAGTCTCAACTTCCTCCTGATAAGGTAAGATAACCCTTTCCTCTTGTTTTAGTAGCCTGGCTAATTCTTCTGGTAAGTCACAGTCTTCGTCAGTCTCTTCTTCGGCCTGATAGATGGGATTGTCGAAGTCATATCGAGCCATAGCTAAGTCATTATGGGTGGAATCTGAACAAAGGAACCTGCATGATGGATGTTTTATGTTTATTATGAGTGCAACAAACAAGAAAACACATTGCCATTTTGATGTGGGTTAATGCAAAAAAGTAAAAAACAGAAAAACAGGGATCAAAATATTTGAATGAAAAAACGTCCTTTATTGATGATAAAAGTAGCAAATAAAACATCCAAGCCCTACAAATAAATATCACTACGTCTTGGGCAGAACGTAGGATTCAACATAACAGAAAACAAAAGTAAATTACTCCGGGAGCGTCACTTGGATGACTTTCTCGGAAGACCGGTTGCCCAAACTCTGACCAAGGGTGCAGGGACGGATCCATTCATCCATGTCACAGTCACTATCTCCTTCATCCTCAATAGCATTGACTCTGTCGAAGAAAACACCGGCACTGGTGAAACGGACTAGACCATAGAACTTGGGAGGCTCTTCAGGACGCCTAGGTGGCTTGTAACCCAGTCCATGAGTATCTTGCTTTCTTTGAACATCAATGACACTGCCCCACTTCTGAGAACCACCAGCTTCAACTATAGCGCGCGCCTCTTTGAAAGAGGACATTGGAACCTCTGGTTGTCTGACAACTTCAGGTTGGGCAACCACCTCAGGCTGACTGACTGCCTTTGGGGGTCCCTCGGGGATTTTCACAGCTTCAAAGGCTTGGCACAAAGTTTCCTGCACTTCACCATCTACCTCTACATACTTGAAGGTCGATAGGTGACTCACCATGATATCTTCTTCACCACAAACAGTCACAACGTGGCCATCCACCATATACTTCAACTTCTGGTGCAGCGTAGAAGTTACTGCCCCAGCACCATGGATCCAAGGGTGACCCAACAAACAACTATAGGCAGGCTGAATATCCATTATGTAAAAGGTGGTGTTGAAAATCTCAGGACCCACCTTGATCGGCAGAACTAACTCTCCAAAAACTGACCTCTTGGAGCCATCAAAAGCACGTACCACCAAGTCACTTGGAGTACAAATCAACCCACGAGTATCCAATTTCATCAAAGCCTTCTTCGGTAACACATTCAAAGACGACCCAATATCAACTAACACATGCGACATTAAGGAACCACGACATTCCACTGAAATATACAGAGCGTTGTTGTGATTCCTCCCAGCCGGAGTCAGATCTAAATCGATGAAACCCAAACCATTACCAGCATTCACATGAGCCACAACCCCTTCTAACTGGTTGACAGATATTTCCCGCGGTACATAAGCCGTATTCAGAACCTTCAGCAATACATTTTGGTGTGCCTCGGAGCACAACAGTAAGGATAGAATGGAAATCTTCGATGGAGTTTGGTGAAGTTGATCAACAATCTTGTAATCACTTTTCCTGATCAACCTCATAAACTCTTCTACGTCTTCTGAGAAAGTATCCCCAATTGTCTTTGTCATAGAATTATTTGTTTCCTGCCTCTGTGCAGACTCATCCATCATCTGTTTACCTTTGTCTTGTCTTAAACTGCCAGCTTGATCCTCGGACGGAATAAAGACTCTACCACTCCTAGTGATAGCCCCTGCTTCAACAAGATTTTCAACCCCTGTATTCACAGCTGATGTCTCTACCAATTCCTGCTTCTTACCATTAACAAACACCTCGGCCCCATAGTTCCATGGGATGGCCTTGGTACTCTCATACGGGACTGGTCCAAGAACAGTGATAGTGACCGGCGCTGGTCTTGCCGACGCTGATATAGTTATTTTCTTGAACATAATTGTTATTGTGGCAACATCAATCTCTCTGTTAGTAACTTTACTCTGCCTACAACCCCTGTCAAACTGTAATATCCCTTCGCTGATCATTCTCTGAATACCTGCTTTCAATAAATCACAACCGCCTGGCTGCGACACACATCCTACACACCCTTCATCACAACCGGGAAATACCCCTCCCTTCAACAGTCTTTCCTTCACCACACCCAAGGGAGTCTGGACTTCGTTCACATCTAAAATCAAACTCAAGTCTTCACAGTCTTTGATAATAGCATTGACCCTCGGCCCACCGTGATTCGACATCGGGTTCTGATTCACATTTGGAACGTCATTGGAGAAATTTATGGCTTTGGAATCCACTAAATCTTGAACCAAATGCTTAAAAGCTCTACAGTTCTCAGTATGATGTCTGGGTGCTCCAGAATGAAATTCACAGTGGGCGTTGGCGTCATAGCCGGGAGGTGGATTACCAACAGGCGGAGCCAATGTTCTCTTCTGAATTAACTGTAGCTTTAACAAGTGCTGAAATAACTGAGAGTAGGGAATAGGCGGAGTGTCAAAATGCCTATCTCGCCTAGGCTGTGGTCTGCGAGGAGCCTGATTTTGTTGTTGAGACACTGCTGGCTGCAGAGGTGCTGCTGGGATGGTTATAGAAGCCACCTGCTGATTGAAGTTCTGACGAGGTCCATCTCTACCACGATATGATGACACAGAGTTTGTATCTCCCTCCTTCTTCTTGTAACCACTGGCATAAGGCTTTTTACTTCCTCCAGATGAGGACCCTTCACCGCCTGATATTTTTCCCGCCTTGATTCCGCTTTCCACCATCTCTCCTACTAAGATCAAATCAGCAAACTTTCCAGTCATACACGGTACCAGGTTTTCATAGTAATGGCCCTGCAAGGTGGCCATGAACATAGTTATCATTTCTCGCTCCAACATGGGAGGTTGGACCCTCGCTGCCAGTTCTCGCCACCTCTGAGCGTACTCCTTGAAACTCTCATTGTTCTTCTGTGACAAATTCTACAACTGTGTTCTATTCGAAGCCATGTCAGTGTTATATTGATAGTGTTTGATAAATGCCCCTGCCAGATCTCTCCAACTACGCACATCTTTCCTTTCTAGTTGCATATACCACTCCAGGGATGCCCGAGATAGGCTATCCTGAAAGCAATGCATCATCAGCTTCTCATTCTTTGCATGCGCAGCCATTTTGCTTGCGTATGCCCTCACGTGGGTCCTTGGACAAGTCATACCATTATACTTCTCAAAAATAGGAGTCTGAAACTTGTGCGGGATAACAACGCCTGGAACCAGCCCCAAATCCTCTAGATCCATTCCCACAGAATCCTGATTTACAACACCCCTTAGTTGTTCCTCAATCAACCTGAATATCTGGTCATTGTCAATCTGGGGACCAGCATCCCCACCTGGCACAGAAAATGCATCATCTTGAACATCATCATACTGACGGCCATGAACTGCGCCGGCACCAATACCACCTCCCCCAACATTTTTAGCCCCGCCCGGAGGGATCACAACACCAGAAACAGGAATACCTCCGCCCGGAGGGCCATTCTGAACATTATTACCGTCTTCATCATTCCTTGCAATCAGTGGCTGAACGAAAGTCCTCAACTGCTCTTGGCCTTGAGCAACACCTTGCATTAATTCCATGAATTGGTTCATGCGAGTCCGCATCTCAATCATCTCATTTTGTAGTTGATCCATGAATCTCTTCTGATTTTGTCTGGTAGGATACCGATGAATGTGCTGATTTGCAATCCTGAGATTAAAACAAGATAAAAATACCGGAGATAAACACCTGTCATGCAAAATGATTATGCAAAATGATTATGAATATGCAAATGCAAATGAACATGTTTGAATATTCGCAGGGCGATCCACCCCTTGATTCCAGTTTAACAACAAGATAGAATGAAACTCATGCTCATACATTAAGAAAACCAGAGGAAAACCAAATGTCAACAACCACAATCCAAGGTAACAAGTCTGAACATAAAAATCATAGGTCCCAACCAACAAGCCTGGTGGTGATCCAAATACAATAAAAGAGAATAGAAAACTATGGCATGTCATCAAAGTCCACAAGTGTCAATCCCCCTATCCATTATGCTTTCTGCTCCAGTCTTGAATTTCCTTGAACAGCTTTTTGGTGTCGGGATGCTTCGGTCTCGGAATTAGCTCTTGAATGAGAACGTCTCTTCTCTGCATGATCCCCTCCAAGTATCGACAATGCAACTCCCAAGCGTCTTCTCCAAAAACACCATCCATGCTAGGACCCTCATTTCTAGGTCTCTTCACTTCAGCTTGGATCTTCAGTTCCTCTATGGAGGCTATGGCTTCATTGAGTCGATCCTCGACTACTTGTCTCTGGAATACCCCTGATAGGATCTCAACGTCTTTCTTCTTGAGCTTCGACTTCAATTGATCAATCTGGGCTAGATAATCATCTTTCTTTCTCTTATTCTCAGCCATTGCAGTGTCTCGGTGATCATTGAACCTGTGAATTTTCAACAAAGCCTTGTCCAATTCCTCATTCTTAGACTCGAGAACCTTACTGATACCATCCAAAGCTTGTTTCATCCTTTGTCTGGATGTGACCATGTCAGCTAGCTCTTTTTCTGCTTTAGCAAGAAGCTCTGTCTTCAATTTGGCGGTATGAACAGCTTCACCCCGCTCATGTTTCAACTGATAAATCTCTCTTCGCAGCTCATTGTTTTCCTCTCGCAGCTTTTCTTTTTCAGCCCACAACTTTTTAAACTTCTCTATCTCAACTGTGGTAGGAGGCTCAATCAGCAAGGGGTAAGATGGTGGTTCTTTGGAGAATGGCAAAAGCTCCTCCTCTACTCTTTTCTGAATCCAATCTTCATACGCAGGAAATGTTCTATTGTTGCTCTTCCCAAAACAAGTCTTCCCTTTCTTATGACTATCTTCCCAAGTATTTGCAGCTTCTTTTAATAGTTCTGGATTGGTTTCCCCACTCAGATATAAAGATTCTCGGACCTCCCCATCTCTTGGCGGCTCTTTCAAGGCATACCCGAATTGCCTAATAGCAAGAATAGGGTTGTAGTTAATTCCCCCTTTCCTTCCTATTAGAGGCACATTAGGGAGACCTCCACAACTAATCATGATATCTTGGACCAACAAGTCACGGTTAACCCAAATTAGATTATTTGCCCTCAAGCCCATCAATCTTTTGGACCAATCCAATGTTCCTTGAGTATCTACAAATGCCCCAGATGTGGGAAGACGATCAGCAAACCATTTGTAGAAGGCTGGCGCACAAAAATAAAGGGGTCCTCCCCTCCTCTTCTCGTTCTTATAATGCACTGAATAATAAAGATCTCCAAGCAAAGTAGGTACCAGATTCTTCATGGTGAATATCCGGACAGCGTGCATGTCCACAAAATCCTTCATACTTAGAAACAACACCGTTCCATAGACACACATAGCCAAGATGGCGTTGAAAACTGACCAACATCTAGCTTTAGCATACACAGCAGCCTGTTCTATCAAAAATTTCACATGAAAGCCTTTACACCCTCCCTTACTGGCAACATTGTTTTTTAACAAAGACAAATCCAAATGCAAAGCCTCGGAAACCTTTCCCAAATCAGGAAGTTCTTTAGAAGGATAAAAAGGAACCTCTTCTTTAATAGAAACATCCAGGATGAGAGTAAATTCCTCCAATGTCGGAGCCAAAAGATAATCAGTGAATAGGAAACAACGCAGGTGAGGGTCATAGAATTGCACCAGAGTGTACAAAGCCCTATACTCGTATTCAGTAATGTTGCGAGCAAAATCCAGAATTCTTCCATACTCTCCTCTAAAGTCTGCCAGTACCCCATGTTCTGCCATAGACACAATCTGATGAACAGGATCTTGAATAAGTAATGGGAACTTGTATATTATGATGTTCTTTTTCTGCTCAGTACTCATCCTTAATAGTCTTCAAAAACCAGAATCAAAGTTAGGATGCAGCCCTGCAAATGAATAAACATGTTAGGATGCAAAATGATGATGCAAATGCACACATGGGATCAAGGATGCCACACAGACTGGACAACTGCTGCACTGAATAACTGTATAATCTCAAAGGTCTGCTCAAACACCCAGAATACCAACATAACCATAGTACCACACTGATAAATCTGCTGATTAGAAATCCGGGTATGTTGAAGGTCAAGGTTACCTACAAACCTGTAAACACCCTGCCCTCTCACATGTGGGTACTAGAAAGTCAAGGATCCTTAATATCACGGGCTCTCAGGTCGAGAAATGATGATACGTTCACCATTTCTGGTTTGGCATCATCACCAATCGAGGAGGCCTCAACTGATTCCCCTAAAAAAGAAAACATCCTATGGCAAGTCCTCAGCTTCAGCACTGAGGTCGAGAAGCAATAGTACATTCATCCCTCGGGGTACAGTACTATCGCCAATCGAGGAGCGCTTCCACTGATTCTTTACTAAAAGGAAACCCTATAGCAAGTTCCCAGCATTGGGTCCTCGGATCGACATGTGTAATGGGTTTGCCATTTCTGGTCTGCCATTATCACGTCTCGGGAGGAGTGTCGTTACTGAGTCCTCGAGAATGGCCGCCAGAGTCGACAATTTTCCAAGTTACATTCAATCATCTGCACCAATGCGCAGGAGAGAACATTACTAAAGAAAACCTCGTCTGGATGTGGAGTTTTCGTGTATACTATGTCTGGTCAAATGCCACACGAGTCACGCTACTTGCCACGCTAATCCTACATGTACGTTCAAGCCTGGGTATTGGGCTTATCTCTCAGAACCCCCAACCCACCAAACAGAAGAACAGTGCAGCAGATGATAATAATATGCAAAGCAGTAAATACAGTAAAAAAATAAAATACAACAAATACAGCAAAACAAACAAAAACAAAAACACCCAAAGAGAACAAAGACAAGCAAGCACTAGGATTGACTCACTTAGGGATGGACCAGCATAGGTCAACCAGTTCCCCAGCAGAGTCGCCAGCTGTCGCTCCCAGGATTTTCATCCAGGTACAAACGCGAGAGTGGCGCAGAAAAATAGAGTCGCCAGCCGTGTAAATTTATCCCAAGAGAGGGAAAGGGAACACCGCATAAACCTGAGGAAGAGGGAAAGGAATGGTCATCGCAACCATAGCCTGGGTTCGAGAGTCGATTACGCGAGGGGAAGGTGCTAGCACCCCACGCGTTCATCATACTCGATGGGATCCACGCTTGTTGTCTAATCTAAGGGTGAGTTATCCTATCATCTATGGCTGTACTAAGACGGGGGAAGGGAAAGACTAAGACAGACTCGGTAGGACGTCGTCGTCCTAGGCCTACGTACCCCCTTTGTGCAATGGGGAATTCAGAGTCAACGTAGTTCAGACCAAGTTCTTTTTGTGTTTTTTATGAGCGGCGTTAAGTTCGCGTCCGGCAGTTAGGATCGATGCCTGTTTGTGACTCAGACGGAAAGTAACGTGCCCTTTTTGAAAATAGCCTTTAATTTGACGATCCCGAAGGACAAAAAGGTTTGAAGTTTGTTTGTATTTTTTAGGACAGAAGTGACTTGAGTTAGTTCATGACTCAACTTGAACCAAAGTCTATAACACGGGAGCGAATGCGTCACATGGTCACCCCCAATGGAACGTATGCTCAACACTCTAGAAGAGAGAAGGGGGACCCCTTAACCTTTATTTCCTATGTTTAAGGCTCGTGTGCAAGGCAAGTTGACCTTATTAAGTATCTTAGAAATGTTTTGAGATGAGAAGAGGGACTCAAAAGAAAAGAAAAAACACTACGGGGAGAATCTATCCTAATGTTATCATGCAAAGATGGCCCTAAGGGGAGGTTTGACAACTACCTAAGCCTAGAGAAAAGAAAAGATGAGAGAAAGAAAGAATGAGAGTAGACATGGATACTTGTCCACACCCTTAAATAACTTACCTCAGCCCCTGCATAAAAGGTTAATACAAAATAGACATACGTAAAAGAAATGAGAGAAATGAAATCCAAGCAATGAAATATAAGGGTAATCAAGTGACCAATAACAATCCAAACATGGTTGATGAAATCAAAGAAGCAACCCCAAAACAATGGCACAGGTGCCTTCTCAAACAAAAACTTAGGAATGATCAAGGATGTGCATACAAGAAGATCTCAAATAAAAGCCATCAAACAATTAGCAAAACATCTTCTAAAATCACCAAATTAATTATCAAAATATCTCAACCAGAAGTAAACAACATGTCCCAAAACTCATGTCAAAATTCAAAATATAAGTCACTCAAACAATCATGCAAAGTTCAGACAAGAAACATGACTCAATATGCAAAAAAGAAGGACTAAAATGCAATATGAAATGATTTTAAAAATGATAGAAAAATATTTTAATGCAATTCAATGTGTTGGTGAAACAATGCAAAAAGAATGAGTTCAAAAGGTTTTATGGATGATGAGAAATAAAATGGACAAGTCATGGTATGCATGTATGAAATAAATTCAAAAAGAAAATAAACAAATAATTATTTCAAATGCTAAAAATAAAATAAAAAATAAAAAAATTTGGAAAATTTTATAAAATTATAATTATGATTCATGAATTTTTTGGGAATTTTTTAATGCAATTATCTATTTTTAAAAATCAAAATGAAATAATGTAATTAAATGTAAAATAAAAATAGAGAAATAAAGCATGGGGGTGTGTTTAGTAAGCAGTCCATGTTCAAAAGGCTAATGGGCTCATACAAGGGGTGCGGATAAGAAGGCCCAGATCAAAAACCCATCAGAAAAAAAATAAAATAAAGAAAAGGGTCCACGTGTGGACTTCAGTCAATGGGTTGACTCATCCTCACCTTCAGATTGATCATACACTCCTTATTAAGTCAAACAAAGTCCAAGTAATAATGATGAGAGGCCTAGATCCATCCACCCACGCTAACAACGATGCACACATACACACCAAAACACTCAGCATATCATGGAATTCCACGTGTTAGGCACATGACTATTTTAATGTGTTGTCAAAATAATATCCACAAGATCAATCACACGCATGGTAATCAGTCAAATAATCAAATAGTATGCAAGATAAGTGGTCATGATTTGGTGGCACATGATAATTATCGTGGGATGGCAAACACGCAAACCATAAATAAAAACAAAAAAATTAAAACACATGGCAGCATATGGACCGTGCGATCAAACAAATGAATGGCTAGGATTTCGTCTTCCTCATTCAAACCCTACCTTCGCCGGAACCCTTACCAGCCGCCGGAGCTAGGGTTCCGGCCACCACTTCCGGCCACCTGCAACTTAAAAGAACCCAGAAAATGCAAAAAAGCACACCTTCTTGACCAAAATTTGATTAGGATTCCAAATATCAAATTATTTTTTACAAACAACCATCACATAAAGCAAAACGAAAGAGAAAAGGTTTGGTTCACAAATTTGAAATTCACACAGCAATCAATATACGCATCCAAACTAAAAAAAAAACTACATCAGAATGATCAGTGGGCATCACACATCAATATGCACGTTTAAAAAGAGAGTTTTAAGATCATGAAAAATACAACCAACCTGAGATCACGCCACCTATTCCCTTGCTATTAGCTTCAAATGATGGATGATTTGTACTCTATAGATGCCAAGGATGAAAGTTGAGAAAGAATTTTTGGAAAAGCTCTTCTTGCTTGAGAGATACGAATGATTCAAGTTTTAGGGTTCAAACTTTTTTCCTCCTCCAAATCACGTGTCCTCTTTTCTAACCCTAGCATGAGTTAGCTTAAATAGATTAGGTTAATCCACTGATGACCACTTGGGCCTTGGTATTTCCCCACTTAATGAGTTTTGGGTGATTTTGGAAAATTACATAATATGAAATACACCCTCCTCCATGCATGGATATCCAAACCCTTGATGATGGATCACTTATTTAACAATTTCTAATCACACCTGAATTTGATTTGGGCCTTGAGATGTATTGGTTCATGAGTTTTCAATAATTTGGCAATTTTGCATAATGGAAAATAAGTGATGGATAAACCATGGATCCACTTGATTCCAAGGCCAAAAATAGTCCTTATGGATTGTACTTTGATGTCAGAATGTGCCTTGAAGCAATGGAATTAATTATAGGTCACTATGTCCCCAAAATACAAAAGTTGTGAAAATGAAACCCTAAAAACCACTTTGCCTTCTTTTGATCATAACTTGAGTTTCACAAATGATATGGAGACCCACTAGTACTTGTTGGAAAGAGGAGAAAAATATCTTCAACTTTCATGTTTAAGGAAAATTCATTTGAAGCTTCTTTGATGATGAAAAGTCAAGTTGAATGTAGTGTAAGGAAACTTTCAAATTATAGGTCATTTCCATATTTAGTAACTTTTGTACCAACCATTGATTCTTGATAAATGGTATGAAATTTGAATCTTGAAGACCATATGAGGATGTGAGACCTTGAAAACCTTGAAGAGAACCTCAAAATTTCACAGTTGACTTCCCCTCTCACTGTTGACTTTTCCCCAATTCTCCTGATTCCCAATCCCTTGGCCAATTGAACTTCTCATGAGCCAAACTGATGGACAATCTTCCATTCCTAGATACTTAGGAACCCAAGGAATACCATAGAATCAAGTCTTTCCCAAGAAATCAGAAATAAACTGACTCTATAGCAAACCCTAGTTTTGGTACCCTCAGTCTAGGAGGAAATGGCACAGTCTCCAAATCCAAATTCCTCTGAATATGATGTGTATCCTCTCCAACAAAGATAAGATATGCCATTTGGTGATGATAAAAACCCAAGAAGCTTTCCCATTGGAGAAATAACCCAAGAATCTCAAAACCCTAGTTTCTGCACTGGTTAGGAGAGAGTGATCCACTTGAGCTCTCTTAGACAATACAAGGACTCTTGCTTGAAGAACACCTTCTCCTGTTGAAATGCCTCAGGAACCTTGACCCCATGCTAAGAACCAATGATATGCACACATGATAAATGCAAAATGAGATGAAACATAAGCCAGTTAGTAATAAAGTAAGGAGGGCAAATTTTGGGGTGTTACACCACCCTATACGCCACAACAAAATGGTATTGCTGAGAGGAAAAATTGTTCGATAATGAACATGGTTTGAAGCATGATACAGGGCAAAGACTTGTCGAAGGAACTATGGGGTGAAGCCGTTTCTACAGCCACTTATTTGTTGAATAGGTGCCCTATAAAGAAGCTTGATAAGGTGACTCCATAAGAGGTATGGTCTGGATTTAAACCAAGCGTAAGTCATTTGAAAGTTTTCGGTTCGATAGCATTTTGACACGTTCCGGGTCAACTTTGAAGGAAGTTGAACGACAAGGGTGAGATGATGTTACTCGTTGGTTATCATCCTAATGGAGGTTATAAGTTGTTTGATGTTGCAAACAAGAGGATCATGATTAGCCGAGATGTTGTGGTCGACGAGCTGCAAAAGTTTGACAACAGCATGAAAATTGCTGATGCAGGCTCCGTAACCGATTACGCTAAAAGTGGTAATCAGTTACCACGTGAAATTTTTTATTCTGAAGCTCTAGAACTGGTTTTGCAGAAGGCGTAACCGGTTATGAGAAACTTGTAACCGGTTACGGGCTGGAAAATCAGAATTTTCAGAATTCTGGAGGTGTAGAGCAGCGATAGTTCGAAGCCGAAAATGGAGGAAATGTTAGACGCCCAACAAGGCAAAATATTTTTCCTCAGAGACTCCAAGAATGTGAAGTATTCCAAGATAACGAAATCAATGATGATGGTGATTTCGTTCACTTTGCGATTATGGTCGAATCTGAACCGGTGAACACGGAAGAGGCTCTAAGCGATCCAAAGTGGATTTGTGCAATGAAGGAGGAGCTGGAATCTATTGAAAAAAATGGTACTTGGGAGTTGTTCGATTTACCGCTTGGAAAAAAGCCAGTTGGTGTGCGATGGGTCTATAAAGTGAAGGCAAATCCCAAAGGCGATGTGATCAAGCATAAGGCTCAATTGGTAGTGAAGGGATTCTTGCAACGAGAAGGTATAGACTTTGAGGAAGTGTTTGCACATGTGGATAGGCTTGAAACCATCTGATTAGTTGTTGGCATTGTGAATAATAACGATTGGCCGATATATCAAATGGACGTGAAATATGCGTTTTTGAATGGTCCACTTGATGAAGAGGTATATGTTGAGCATCCCCCTGGATTGGTAGTAAAGAATCAAGAGATGAAGTTGTACAAACTACATAAAGCTTTATATGGTTTGAAACAAGCTCCAAGATCTTGGAACAAATGCATTGATGGCTTTCTTGTTGATATTGGTTTCAAGCGGTGTGTGTGTCCGAACACGGAGTTTATGTGAGATTGGATGTAAATGATGGTGTGATCATTCTTTGCTTATATGTGGACGATCTATTTATTACTGGAGGCTGTGAAAAGAGTATCTCTAAGTTCAAGAGTGAACTTATGGATAAGTTTGAGATGACATACCTTGGCATTATGACGTATTTCCTTGGCATAGAGTTCCATAAGTAAAAAATGGGACTGCTCATGCATCAAAGGAGATATGCTCTTGAGATCTTAAAGAGGTGTGAAATGGAGCATTGCAATGCTACCATTACACCATGTGAGGCAAGGTTGAAGCTTTCCAAAAGTGAGGATGAGCAAGATGTGGATCCAACGCAATATAGGAGATTGATTGGATCACTGCGGTATTTGTGCAATACACGACTAGACTAGGCATTTAGTGTCGATATTGCTAGTAGATTCATAGAGAGACCGAAAGTGTCTCACTTGGCAGCAATCAGGAGAATCCTTAGATACATTAAAGTAACTCTCGGTTGTGGAATTCTCTTTCCCGCATCGGATACGAGCCGAAAATGTGTGTTGTACCCTAAATTTTACCCTTATATCCATTGATCTCTTGCATGTCATATTAGGTCAATCATGCTGCATAGCTATCCCTTTTTATCAGGTTTTTGTTTGTGTTTGTTTCTTTTTTTATCAGGTTTATCTTGAGGAGATTCAAGGAGTGATTGATCAATTTTTTTTTGGTGGAGCATTGAATCAAGCAAGTCTCCCATTTCAAGGAGATATTTCCATAACCCTCTCCATGATCCTCTCCACAACCAAATATCTATCCATTTTATCTACCCTCATTTGTCATCTTTAATTCCAAACCAATTTCAATAATCATTTATTAACCATTTTTCTTATCCAAGTATTCATCTTTTGTTCTAACCATTTTCATACCTATTTTCAAATATCCATTAAAACCATAATTATTATCCATTTTCCAAATCAACTTCTACCAATATCCATTCAATCACTCATTCAATTATCAAATTATCCAAAATCTATTTATCCATATCCATTTCTCTTAACCCATTTTTAAATCTTTTTTTCAATTATCCATTTCACCAATTTTTCTAAATCCCTTTTTTTTTATCCACACTTCAAAACCATGTCGATTCTTCATCCAATCCATTTCAATGTCCATTCTTAAAATCTATAGAGACAAAATTATCTTCCATATCCATATTTCTTTAACCAATCTTTTTTTCCTACCATTAGGTTCTTAGGCCCTTGAATGAATACAATAAAAATAAAATAAAAGAAGAGGACATGATGATGCGCCTAATGTCAACAAGTAGCAAGATACACAATGACATGCCTGTGGATTCCTACATCACCTATGCTCCACTCCAAAACAAAAGGCGGTAACAATACAATGACATTTTCTGCCACAAAAAAAAACATGTCGCTACAAGCCAACTAAGTTTACACAAATCTGCGACTTAGACAATAATCTAGAACAAAACAAGCTTGCATCTCACATACAACTCCAAAAGACCCTGCTACCGTACCAAAACAAATTGTCCTCTACCTCATGCCACTATGCTGCTTCCTCCTGCTATGAAGCAACATGACGTATAAACTGTACCACTGCCACAAAGCTCCAATCTAAAGCCAGCTTGCTTCACAATAACAGCGACAACACGCACCTATTGTTACACAAACATAAACCGCTGCAACATTGCACTTTAACAATGACACAGCCTGCTCACAACGCTCCCTCTGTAGCCTAAAAGTGACAACACAACAACAGACAAATTCAAAAAAGAATTGATAAACAAGTTTTGAAAATTAAAGAGAAACCTGTATAAAAAGAGGGGAGAACGACTATTCATAGGGGACCTCATTCGGAACCCTTCAATCCACCTTAAACCTTCAACCAAACCTCAATAATACAGAACCAAATCTTACAACTCCCTCTCAACCTTCAATTTCCCTTCATCAAGTCAAACAACAACCCGTAACACTCCAATCAACACACCAAAACTAGAATCGCCTTCTTATCTGAACCAACAACCCATAACTTCGCCTTTCAACCTTCATCATCTCCTAAAGCCACTACCTTCTCAAACCCTAACCAAACCAAATCACCGCGAATTAGAACCAGAAAAGGGTAGAAGAGTGAGAACAAAATGAACAAGTTAAAACCCACAAACCTGAGATGAACGGAAGAGAAGGCGAAGGAGCATCTGTGTTCGTTGAAGGGTAGGTCGCCATCGAAGGAATATTCATGTCTCGCGTGGAGCCGTTGTTAAAGTTTTTTTTTCTTTGGGTGTTTGTTTGCACACTGTAAGAAGGGTTGTTTATGTTGGGTTCGTGGCAAGAAGGAGTGCCTTCGCCGGAGAGGACGGTTGATTCCGCCGAGGGACCTTATTCTCCAGCGTCTTAGTTAGGTTTCCGTCAGAAGTTTTTGTTCTCTAGAAGGAGAAGAACGAGATAGGAGATAATGTTTGAAGGAAGTGAATGGAAATAGGGTCTGTTGAGAGGCCTCTGCGTCTTTATCTTTTCCATTTTCGTCGTTTAGTTCTCTTGTGTTGTTAAAACGGGATGGTGACAAGTGTCACCATCGTATCCGTCTGATTTGTGGCCAATTCTGGGACCTTTTCACATGTGTAGGCGTCCTTTTAGCCCCACCGTGTACCTGCTTTATGGAGCGTTGATTTGTTCCTTTCCTATTAATCCAATGGCAGCGAGCTGTGGTACACTGAGACTCTCCCCATGGAATCCACGAGCCAAGTGCTTTTGGGCTGGGGTTTGGAATTGCTGGACGCACCCCCCCCCCCCCCCCCAGAAGGCCCATTTAGACTTCTGTTTTGTTTTTCTTACTTATTTGCACCCCCTGTCTTAATACACTTCAATTTTCTCACTTTTATTTTCATTACTTTTTTGCTTTAATAAAAATAGTTTTGTTAATGAAAAAAATTCCAAAATCATAAATACTTCTTAAATGTTTAATCTAATTTTTCATAAACTTTATTTTCACTTTTATTTTATTTTACACTAATTTCTAAAATCACAAAAACATCTTTTTTATTTAAATTCATTAAGTTCTTGGGATTTTTGTGAGACTATTGTATTTGTTCTAGATTCTTGAGAGGCATATTTTGAGAGGGTTAACTAGCCTTGAATAAGTTCATTCTACTAGGGTCTTGTTTGGAAATGATGTGTATGTGTTCTTATGTGTTTAATTGTTGTGAATTATTTCACTATCTATTGCCATACACGAACGTTTGATTTTTGCTTGATTATTGTCCAATATGTATGATTCTACTTTGCATGATATCCTAAAGCTTTATTTCATCTCATAAATCTATTCATGTCTTTTTATGTCATCATGTTTACATTAACTTGTTATCTTGTTAGCAACCTATAACTGTTATTTCCCCCATTCCAAAGGAAGGTGATTATTGTTGACTCTTAAGTCATTGACCTCCCACCTTAACTTAAGTAACCTCTTAGGAGAAAACTTTATTTCTAGGGCTCATCAGAGCCATAGAAATTACAACTAGCTTTAGGAAAGAGTTCTTAAACTCTTAGTGATATTCATCATAATGAATCATCACTTTTCCCACTGACTAAAACATAACATAGGACCATTACAACTAGATTTAGAGAGTTCTTATACTCTACAATGAGGTCACACTCATTTCCCCTCTGAATATTAACCACAGTCAATCATTCAGTAGAAGTAGAACTACACATACTCTGATTCTATTCCCGAGGATACATAGGCGTAAAGAGCGATGCTTTATCGAGTATACTTAGATACTAACCCCTAGGGTCTTCAACCTTTAGCATAGAACCTTTAGCAAACATAAGACAAACATTAGCAAGAGGCTCCCGTAGAGTACTACGGACGTTTAGGGTGCTAATACCTTCCCTAGGCGTAACCAACCCCCGAACCTTAGATCTCCCCCCTTTAGGTTTTTCTAACGATCTTGAACCTTTCCTTTGGATAAATCAAAGTCGGTTGTAAAAGAAAATGATGCAAGTTAATTAATAGCTTGTTATTCGATTTTCACCGTAACAGAAATGGCGACTCTGCTAGGGAGAGTTAGACCTATTGCTGGTCCTTTCCTTAGAGGGTTAAGCCTATCTTGCATTTATGCTATTTATGTTTGCTTGTTTTACTTATATCTGCTTATGTACCTATCATATTTGCCTATATATTTATATATCTGTTCTATGGGTTGGCATGGTATCTATGAGTGAGATAAGTCCTAACCCGGACTTGAGAGAACACATATGTTTAGGAACCGTGGACATAGTCAAGGGAACTTCGAGGGAGAAATCCCAAAGGAGGGAACTTGAAGTCCACACTCAGTTGAGGCCCTCTTGGAAGTGGTATATGTTGAACGAGCAATCGTGAATGCGTTACTACTTTCGACCTAGGAGCCAGAGATACTGATGACCTTTAGTTATCCTTTTACCCCTACTTGGCCTATTTAGGACGTAGTGCGATGACTGTGAGGGAGCAATCCCAAATGGTTGCTACGCGATACTACACTCAGACGAGATTCTCTTGAGAATTTTATCGATCACCAAGCAATTGGAAAGTCGATAAAATCCGAAAGATGGGTTGTCGACTCTGGGAACTTCTTAGAACCCTATTCAGCAGGTGAAAACCAGTAGTACATACCTATTGGGATGGGTAGACCTTGGCTCCATTCATGAGACCTATAAACCTAGGGTTTGTTTGTTTTGTTGTGTGTACATATGTTTGTGCTCGTGTGCTTTATGCATCCATACATTCCAGCATTCTTAGCCTTTTGGTTTAGAGGAACTCAAATGTTTATTCCCTTTTCAAAGATCAACAGAGCTTGGATTTTAAAAAAACAAAAACTTCTTCTGTTTTCCAAAAAAATTTTGCAACTTGCCTTTGAGTTCCTTGAAACCATTTGGCTTGCATTAGCATCTCATTTGCATCATGTCATAGCATGTGCATTTCCTCTCTGTCTTCGTCTCATGTCACCGATTTCCCTGTAGAATCGTCTTTGAATCGTCACCCGAGCCAAACTCAACAAAGGATGTCTGAACAATACTGCGAGATGGACAGAGTCAATAATGAATTGAGTGAGCTCCGAGGAGGAATGGGGCAGATCATGGAATTTTTGAATGTTATACGAGCAAAGGTGGATACGCAGGTCACCGTAGTCTCAGAAGTCGTTGCTACAATTGTAGAACCTCCCGTTACTATTGTGAACCCCACTTTGGGCATGCCTTTTAACTTTATACGTGCTCCGGCCGTCACTTCCACTCAACAAGCTATTCCTTTGGTTAATGAGGCTTTTCAAGCTATTCCTACCTTCACTCCAGCAGCAGTGCAAGCCCAGATGCACCAAGTTTTTCAGAATCCACATCCGGTTCATGATCATGTCAATATGTCCGAAGAAAGGGATAATCGACATGAAAGGTTGAAGGAAAGTGTAGAGACAATGCGGAGGAAATTGGAAGCAATGGAGAGGAGCAATGTATCTAATACTAATGTTAAAGACATGTGCTTAGTCTCAGGCTTGGTGATTCCACCCAAGTTCAAACTACCCAATTTCGACCTATACTCTGGTGCGACCTGTCCTAAGTCGCATTTGGTCATGTATTACCGACGAATGGCTGCATTTATGGATAATGATAAGTTGATGATCCACTGCTTCCAAGATAGTTTGAAAGGGGCTGCTGCGAAGTGGTATTTGACTTTGGACCAATCTAGGATCCAATGCTTTCAAGACGTATCTAATGCTTTTGTAAAGCATTACAAATATAACATGGACCTCGCGCCAGATTGTAGACAATTATTGAGCATGTCTCAGAATGCTACCGAGTCTTTTAAAGAGTATGCACAGAGATGGAGAGAGCTGGCTTCACAGGTAGAGCCACCTTTATCTGAAAAAGAGTTAACTGATTGGTTTGTCGATACGGTAAGACCAGAATTCTACGAAAGGATGATCAGTAGCGTGTCTGCTAATTTTTCCGATATCGTGGCTGTGGGGATTAAAGTAGAGCTTGGCCTAAAGAGTGGGAAAATGACCAAGAGAGTTGATAGTTCGAGCGATGATGCCAAGAAATCCTTCAAAAGGGAAGGAGAAACCAGTGCAGTGATGACAAACAAACAGAGGAAGAATCAGTACTGGAAACATCAGCAGTAGCAACAGTGTTATTCTGTTCAACAACCTTATGTGGCCGCCATCGTGCCAACATTCAACAGTCAAGCTTCTGTTTATCAGCCGGTTCCTCAACCACTAGTGTATCAACGAGCGCCCAACGCTCCTGCCCATCTCCAACGGACTCAAGCTTCTCGTCAGAACATTCCAAGTAAAAGAAATGGTGGAAGGCCTCCGATTCCTCTGATTCCTATGATGTATACAGCATTGTATCCTGCTTTGGTGCAATAAGGATTAATAACTACAAGGTCATCAGGCCCACCTCCTAATCCGCTTCCACCTTCTTACAATCCCAACGCTCATTGTGCATTCCATGAAGGGGCGCCAGGCCATAATTTTGAAGGTTGTTTTGCTCTGAAGCATATTGTGAAGGACTTAGTGGAGAGAAACATTTTGTCTTTCGATGGTTCCCAGCCTAATATAAAGAGCAATCCTTACCCGCTCATGAGATAAGTGATGCTGTGGAGGATGTATCAAGACAAAGAAGGATAAGGGGTCTGTGATTGAGCTCCTCTTTGATTTTCTGTATTTGATTCCCTAAAGCTAGCAATCTTTTGGCTGTTTCAGCAATTTTATTGTATTTCCTTTTCACTTTGAATTTGTATTTGCTTATAAGATTTATTGTACTTTCAAATTGGCAAGGTTAATGAAATGTTTGTGCATCTTTTGGATTAAGTCCATTCGTTTCACTCATATACTTTTATCGCCATACAAAAAAAAATATATCTCCATCTTGTTTCTTTCCCTTTATCAAACTGTTTGTTTAAACAAAGATTTGGGAGGATGATGAAAGCCTCGTGTTCATAATTGCTGTGGAATGCTGCCGATTAAACCTTACCAATGATATAAGTCATTGTTTCAATTCCTAAACACTGGAGAAATAAGGAAGATAATCCCTTGATTACCCTTCGAGCCTAGAAGTAGTAGTTTTCTTTCTTTACACAAAAACCCTTAAATCTCAACCTTGGGGCAGGGTAGTTCTCAGTTTAACTTGGTTATGCAATCAAATGTAAGCGCCTATCAGCTCTTTCAAATCAAGTGACTTCCTAGCTTTTAGAAACTTGGATGTATAGCTTGAACTAACTGAGCATAGGATTGGAGTTCATCACGAAGGTTGGGTGGGACAAATAAACTTTGAGCCTTTATCTTTTGTTTCATAAACCATGAACCTGACCACGTTACAACCCTCAAAAGACCTAATTGAGGTAAGGTTGTTTTGAAAGCATACTACGACAAGGTTGATTAACCTGACTCCTAATGATCTTTGCTATTTGCGTGTGTTGATCACTCTATCTGTCATTCTGTAAATGAATAGATCCCTCGTTTTTTATTTAATCATTCCATCGCGTGTGTTTCATCAATAAACTTTGTTTTCAAAAGCTTGCATGAATATCGCATTGAAATTGCCAATTTTTAATGAACAATACTTGTTTACAAAAACAATTCAATATCAAAGAAATCCCAATAAATGCAGCCAGTTAGGGGGTTCGACTTGATAAAGGAAGCTCAGTCAGGGGCAACCAAGCGGAAGGATTTGCCAATCTATCAAATCAGGGGCAAAATTCGTCAAAGTTCAAGATACTAGAGCCAGTCATCTCCAGATCATCTTATGACAAGTGTGCACTCCGGTGACCAATCAGCAGGGGCAAGTTCGTTCCCCAGTCGTCTCTACTACAGTTTGAGTATTACGAATACAACTTAACAGAGGCAGTTATGTCAAGGCTCATGAACCTTTTCAAAAGTTTGAAGATATTGAGGCACCTTGTATGCCCATTCTTCTGTAAAATCCTTTTGATTACCTATCTGTTAATCAGGAGCAATCAGGTCGAGATTCAGCAAATCTCTAAAAAACAGTCAGTCAAGGACATCTCCTTTACAGATCAATCAAGATGACAGGGGCAAGTTTGTTTCCCAAATCGTCAAAAAAATCAGTCTGAAACAAGTTCAAGGACCTTGTTGTGTGAATGCAGTTAATCTGGGGCAATTACGCCGAGATCTCTCCAAGAGTTTGAAGATATTGAAATACCTTGTATGCCAATTCTTCTATAAAATCCTCTTGTTATCATCTTCCGACAGACCATATAGCCTGGGGCAGATAAGATTTGAAGATGACCATTGTGCCAATAGGATGCAGAATTACTTTGTTCCTGTGATATCCTTTGATAGCTCCCCTTTAAGCTGTTACTTTGGCTAATCTTGACAAATCTCTATAGATTCTTCTCCAACAAAGAAATCAAGCTCATGATGGCAATCCTCATGATGTTATACCTCAAGTGGAATACTCTTTTCACCCGCGAAGTTGTTGATTCTTTTTCATCCCCAGTATTGGTCCAACCTATTGAGTTTGGCTGGGTATCCTTGTCGAGATGTTTATTTCATCTCCAGTCTCGTTTCCTTTTGTCTGTTTTGTTAGCATAAGCATAAGCATGGCATAAGCACTCATATGCATAGCATTTTAGCATTTCTGCTTCCTTTTCTGGTGTTTTCCTGTTTTGGTTCACTTTGGCGGTTATCCTCCCCAAGTGACTGGGTTTGTCTATTCTCTCCAATAGAGTTGTCAGCCCTAGGCATAAAGTGCCCAACTGATATGAATTCCCCACAGAGTTTGATTCTCGTGGATGATGGTTGGTTCAGTTATCTTTTCCACATGTGGATAAGATAAGTTCCTATTTGAGTTCATTCCTCAATTGGAGTCTTGTTTGATCGTTTCTTTCTAGCTTATCCCTAGATTGAACTTTGGTCCCTGGCAGGTGTGGTTTTTAACCTATCTTTGAACGTGCATTTATTTTGCACTATGTCTCACAGGAAGCATCTTTTACTGATCCTCATTGAAGACATAATTATTTCTCCAACAGTGTTGTGATATCATCATTTCTTTGAAGCAGCAATCTCTTGAAGAAGCTTGTCAGTCTCTTATAAGCAGCTTATCTATCTCTGGTACTATTCAATCTCTTTGCAACCGTAATGGGTGTTCCCCAAGAAGCCTTATCTTCAGTTATGCAACCCCGGTACTAACCTATCAGTTACTATACCTTTATTCGGGCCCATCTTTTGGTTCTATCTCCAATAAGGTTCTTCTTCTTCTAAAGTGCCAACTGGTCATGCTTGAACCGGTTGTTCCATCACTTTGGATGTTTTTTCCCAGTGAAGACCGTTTCTCCGGTTCAACCTTCATTGCGGATCTTTTCTAGAATGTCATCTAGTCATGTTTTGACTTGATGATCAATCATTCTAGATACTTTATTGGGGCCCATTTCTAGGTTATATCTCCAATAAGGTTACTTCTAAAGCGCCAACCGATCATACTTGAACCTGTTGTTCCATCACTTTAGAGGTTACTTCTAAAGTTCTAACCGGTCATACATGAACCTGTTGTTCCATCACTTTAGAGGTGTTTCTAGGATGTCATTTAGTCACGTTAGACTTGATGATCAATCATCCTAGATACTTTATTGGGGCCCATTTCTTGGTACAATCTCCAATAAGGTTCTTCTTTTTCCAAAGTGCCAACCGGTCATACTTGAACCTGTTGTTCCATCACTTTGGATGTCTTTTCCCAGTGAAGACCATTTTTCGATTCAACCTTCATTGCGGATCCTCTCTAGAATGTCATCTAGTCACCTTTAGACTTGATGATCAATCGTTCTAGATACCTTTATTGGGGCCCATCTTTTGGTTCTACTTCCAATAAGGTTACTTTTCAGCTCATACTGGTTTTTCTTCATGAAGCAGATTATGTGTCATCTCAACCAACTCTTATGGATACCAGAGTCTATTCTTGGCTCATTAACCTTGTTCCCATTTAAACTCCAGTTGTTTATCTTCGATTATTGTGAACCGTTTGCTTATATCAGGTTATCTTGAACATGTACTGCTCATTCCAGGTTTTTTTTATCTGGCGCGCATATTTCATCCCTATCTTTTATGGTTTTTCTTGAAGAGCCCGTTTGAACTCTTCAGCCTAAGAAATCCCCAGAAGATCCTTTTCGGGTGTCTATCATTTTGTTTCAACTGATCTCCGGTGGAGATCATGTCTTCTTTCTGGTTTCTTGCCCAGTAAGATTGTGCCTTTTCCCCAGTGTCGTCCGGTCATATTTGAACCTGTCATCCACCTCCCGGGATCTTTCCCCAGTGGAGAATCCCTTTTGTTTTCTATCCCCGGTGTTACCTCGGAGTCTCCCCAGTGAGTCTCTTTTGTTGGTTAGCCTGCATCCCCAAGGAGTGTCTTCCTTGTGGATACTAACCTTCTTCTTGCTTCCCCAGTGAAGCCCTTCTCTGTGTTAGCAGCTTTTCTTTCTTTGGTGTCCTGTTTTGTCTGCATTCTTGCATCTTTCATGGCATCATATCATCATATTAGTAGCATTGCATGTCTTTGTATCTAAGGGCAAAATTTTCGGTTATCTATATTTAAATATCTTTCACCTTGATTCCATGAGGATTTTCATCCCTCATGTCATCCGATGAAGATATTTCAATAGGGGCAATTGTTGTACCCCAAATTTTACCCTTATATCCATTGATCTCTTGCATGTCATATTAGGTCAATCATGCTGCATAGCTAACCCTTTTTATCAGGTTTTTGTTTATGTTTGTTTCTTTTTTTATCAGGTTTATCTTGAGGAGATTCAAGGAGTGATTGATCAATTTTTTTTTGGGTGGAGCATTGAATCAAGCAAGTCTCCCATTTCAAGGAGATATTTCCATAACCCTCTCCATGATCCTCTCCACAACCAAATATCTATCCATTTTATCTACCCTCATTTGTCACCTTTAATTCCAAACCAATTTCAATAATCGTTTATTAACCATTTTTCTTATCCAAGTATTCATCTTTTGTTCTAACCATTTTCATACCTATTTTCAAATATCCATTAAAACCATAATTATTATCCATTTTCCAAATCAACTTCTACCAATATCCATTCAATCACTAATTCAATTATCAAATTATCCAAAATCTATTTATCCATATCCATTTCTCTTAACCCATTTTTAAATCTTTTTTTCAATTATCCATTTCACCAATTTTTCTAAATCCCTTTTTTTTTATCCACACTTCAAAACCATGTCGATTCTTCATCCAATCCATTTCAATGTCCATTCTTAAAATCTATAGAGACAAAAATTATCTTCCATATCCATATTTCTTTAACCAATCTTTTTTTTCTACCATTAGGTTCTTAGGCCCTTGAATGAATACAATAAAAATAAAATAAAAGAAGAGGACATGATAATGCGCCTACTGTCAACAAAGTAGCAAGATACACAATGACATGCCTGTGGATTCCTACATCACCTATGCTCCACTCCAAAACAAAAGGATGTAACAATACAATGACATTTTCTGCCACAAAAAAAAAACATGTCGCTACAAGCCAACTAAGTTTACACAGATCTGCGACTTTGACAATAATCAAGAACAAAACAAGCTTGCATCTCACATACAACTCCAAAAGACCCTGCTACCGTACCAAAACAAATTGTCTGCTACCTCATGCCACTATGCTGCTTCCTTCTGCTACGAAGCAACATGACGTATAAACCGTACCACTGCCACAAAGCTCCAATCTAAAGCCAGCTTGCTTCATAATAACATCGACAACACGCACCTATTGTTACACAAACATAAACCGCTGGAACACTGCACTTTAACAATGACACAGCCTGCTCACAACGCTCCCTCTGTAGCCTGAAAGTGACAACACAGCAGCGGACAAATTCAAAAAAGAATTGATAAACAAGTTTTGAAAATTAAAGAGAAACCTGTATAAAAAGAGGGGAGAACGGCTATTCAGAGGGGACCTCATTCGGAACCCTTCAATCCACCTCAAACCTTCAACCAAACCTCAATAATACAGAACCAAATCTTACAACTCCTTCTCAACCTTCATTCTCCCTTCATCAAGTCAAACAACAACCCGTAACACTCCAATCAACACACCAAAACTAGAATCGCCTTCTTCTCTGAACCAACAACCCATAACTTCGCCTTTCAACCTTCATCATCTCCTAAAGCCACTACCTTCTCAAACCCTAACCAAACCAAATTGCCGCGAATTAGAACCAGAAAAGGGTAGAAGAGTGAGAACAAAATGAACAAGTTAAAACCCACAAACCTGAGATGAACGGAAGAGAAGGCGAAGGAGCATCTGTGTTAGTTGAAGGGTAGGTCGCCATCGAAGGAATATTCGTGTCTCGCGTGGAGCCGTTGTTAACGTTTTTTTTTCTTTGGGTGTTTGTTTGCACACTGTAAGAAGGGTTGTTTATGTTGGGTTTGTGGCAAGAAGGAGTGCCTTCGCCGGAGAGGACGGTTGATTCCGCCGAGGGACCTTCTTCTCCAGCGACTTAGTTAGGTTTTCGTCAGAAGTTTTTGTTCTTTAGAAGGAGAAGAACGAGATAGGAGATAAGGTTTGAAGGAAGTGAATGGAAATAGGGTCGGTTAAGAGGCCTCTGCGTCTTTGTCTTTTCCGTTTTCGTCGTTTAGTTCTCTTGTGTTGTTAAAACGGGATGGTGACAAGTGTCACCATCGTATCCGTCTGATTTGTGGCCAATTCTGGGACCTTTTCACATGTGTAGGCGTCCCTTTAGCCCCACCGTATACCTGCTTTATGGAGCGTTGATTAATTCCTTTCCTGTTAATCCAATGGCAGCGAGCTGTGGTACACTGGAGAGTCTCATTAGACTCTCCCCATGGAATCCACGAGCCAATTGCTTTTGGGCTGGGGTTTGGAATTGTTGGACGCACCCCCCCCCCCCCCAGAAGGCCCATTTAGACTTCTGTTTTGTTTTTCTTACTTATTTGCACCCCCTGTCTTAATACACTTCAATTTTCTCACTTTTATTTTCATTACTTTTTTGCTTTAATAAAAATAGTTTTATTAATGAAAAAAATTCCAAAATCATAAATACTTCTTAAATGTTTAATCTAATTTTTCATAAACTTTATTTTCACTTTTATTTTATTTTACACTAATTTCTAAAATCACAAAAACATCTTTTTTATTTAAATTCATTAAGTTCTTGGGATTTTTGTGAGACTATTGGATTTGTTCTAGATTCTTGAGAGGCATATTTTGAGAGGGTTAACTAGCCTTGAATAAGTTCATTCTACTAGGGTCTTGTTTGGAAATGATGTGTATATGTTCTTATGTGCTTAATTGTTGTGAATTATTTCACTATCTATTGCCATACACGGACGTTTGATTTTTGCTTGATTATTGTCCAATATGTATGATTCTACTTTGCATGATATCCTAAAGCTTTATTTCATCTCATAAATCTATTCATGTCTTTTTATGTCATCATGTTTACATTAACTTGTTATCTTGTTAGCAACCTATAACTGTTATTTCCCCCATTCCAAAGGAAGGTGATTATTGTTGACTCTTAAGTCATTGACCTCCCACCTTAACTTAAGTAACCTCTTAGGAGAAAACTTTATTTCTAGGGCTCATCAGAGCCATAGAAATTACAACTAGCTTTAGGAAAGAGTTCTTAAACTCTTAGTGATATTCATCATAATGAATCATCACTTTTTCCGCTGACTAAAACATAACATAGGACCGTTACAACTAGATTTAGAGAGTTCTTATACTCTACAATGAGGTCACACTCATTTCCCCTCTGAATATTGACCACAGTTAATCATTCAGTAGAAGTAGAACTACGCATACTCTGATTCTATTCCCGGGGATACGTAGGCATAAAGTGCGATGCTTTATCGAGTATACTTAGATACTAACCCCTAGGGTTTTCAACCTTTAGCATAGAACCTTTAGTAAACATAAGACAAACATTAGCAAGAGGCTCTCGTAGAGTACTACGGACGTTTAGGGTGCTAATACCTTCCCTAGGCGTAACCAACCCCCGAACCTTAGATCTCCCCCCTTTAGGTTTTTCTAACGATCTTGAAGCTTTCCTTTGGATAAATCAAAGTCGGTTGTAAAAGAAAATGATGCAAGTTAATTAATAGCTTGTTATCCGATTTTCACCGCAACAATGTGATTTACTTGGTTTCACCGATTCCAATTGGTGTGATGATAAGGATGATAGAAACTCAACGACTGGATACATCTTTATGTTTGGTAGGACATTAATCTCTTGGTGTTCGAAGAAGGAACTGGTGGTAACACTCTCGTCTTGTGAGGTCGAGTACATTGCGGCTTCGTTATGCGCATGTCAAGCTATGTGGCTGATGAATCTATTGAAGGAGTTGAGTAGCAATGAGGGTGAGGCTACTACACTTCTGGTTGATAATGTTTCTGCAATCAACCTTGCAAAGAATCTGATTGCACACAAAAGAAGCAAGTGCATAGAGATGAGGTTTCATTATTTGAGGGAGCTAGTGAGTGAAAGCAAGTTACGATTGGAATATTGTCGAAGCGAAGACCAAGTTGCAGATTTGTTGACCAAGGGGTGACAAATGAGGTGTTCAAAAGGTTGAAGAAAAACTTGTGCATACTAGACATGAAACAACTGAAATGAGGTGGTGTATTAAAACCTGGCTTTTGGCATTTCAGTTGTGGTAACCGGTTACGGGTTTTGCCGTAACCGGTTACGGTGTGTATTTTTGACCTGGGATGCCGTAACCGGTTACGGTGTGTATTTTTGACCTGGGACTGCAAGTATCGGGCTCGTAACCGATTACGGGATTTAGTGTAATCGGTTACAGAGGCGCTTTTTCTGTTTTTCAGCTTTTCTGTTAGTTACAACTTATTTAGTTAAGATGTTTTTGTTATATCCAATTGTATGTGTGTACTTTCCATATAAAAGGCCTTGTAAGTTCCTACATTATGACTAATGCCATTTATTCTTCTCACCCTCAATTACACACTCTTTCTCTTTTCTCTCTCAATTTCTCAACTTCATCTTCTCCAAATTAACTAAATTCTCCATTAATTCACCATTAGAGATTTTGTATGTTCTAACAATACTTATCTTACTCGTTGGATTATAAGATAAGCACTAGTTATTTTTTCCATTTTAAGAGCACCAGTTTGTTCATTTTTATTGAAGTTTATAGTGAGAATCTATTTAACTTGCCAATAAGTTATTTTTCCATTGATTCTAAGTTAATGGATTATAAGATGAAGCGAAATATTTGACTCATGTTCATAGATCTTTCAAAGGTAAATGTATCTCTTTCTACATCTGAAAACTTAAGACTCATGTTTACAAATCATTTCTTTTGTATAGACAAAGCTAAAGAATTGAAGCTAGACAATATGATTATGAATGACTGTACTGAACCTTAAACAGTTTCATGTAAAACTTTCTCCATAACATGATCTAATGTATGTAGAAAAGTTTATTTGGGATCTTATATTTCATATTGTTGGGGTTGGTTGAAAATATATATATTGAAAAAGTTACCCATCGCTTAATTTTGTGAATGAAGAGAGTGTCCAAGACTATATATAAGATACAAGCTCTTTGAAGTTACACATCACTTAGTTTTATGAAGCAAGAGGGAGTTCAAGCCTATATATATGATTTGAGTTGTTCATTCTAATATACAATGGAGATCTGGGTTAGTTGAGGGGTAATATGTGTTGCAACAATTTTCACATAGTATTATTTTTTATTTGTCTATTGACAACGACCGCCATTTTTTCTCTGGCTTTGAAGTTTTCAGAACTTTTGGTTGTGTTGTGAAAGAGTTGCAGTCACAAATTCTACTGATACAATCAAGATTACACAAGGTGCAAGATTATGTCGATGGTTGAAAAGCTTCTGACCAACATGAAAGTTGCATCATAAAGTTTCAACTTGGTTTTCAACATGTGAAAATTCTTGAAGTGGTTTTGTTTTAAGTGAAGTATACTATTCTTGAGGTGGATTATGATAGTTTTTTTTTAAATTATGATTGTCAGTGAAAATTCTTGGAGTGGTGTAGCTTCAAGTGACTATACTCTTTATGGAGTATGATTGTCGATGAAGACAATGAAAGCTTGTGTATTATTTTCAATCACGGTTGATATTATTGGGGATGATTGAAAATATACATGTTGAAGAAGTCTCACGTCGCTTAATTTTATGAATGAAGAGAGTGTCCAAGTCTATATATAAGATACAAGTTCTTTGAAGTCCCACATTGCTTAGTTTTGTGAAGGAATGGGGAGTTCAAGGCTATATATAGGATTCAAGTTATCCATTCCAAAATGCACCTTATACTCTTGTATTAGAGTGTTATGAGATATAATTAAATATTTGTTTTGGAGGGTGTGGGTGTACTGGAGGTCTGGGTTAGTTGAGGGGTAATATGTGTTGTATCAAATTTCACATAGTGTTATTCTCTATTTGTCTATTGACAGTGGCCGTGGTTTTTTCTCTGACTTTGAAGCTTTCATATTATCTTCTTATGTTGTGATTGTGTTCCTTTTTTATTTGATTCGGGGATAAGTGTTTTTAGTATGCCTTATCGTTGTAGTTTTGACTGATCTTCCACATTAGAAAAGAAGGGTAATGTTGTGAAAGAGAGTTGCAGTTACAAATTCTACTATGTAGTTTGGGCTAGAGAAAATTGTTGGAAGAATTTTTTTTTACTTTTGGAAAGTTCTAGTCAACAATGTGTTGATACAATCAAGATTACACAAGGTGCAAGATTATGTCAATGGTTGAATAGTTTATGGCCAAAATGGAAGTTTCACCATAAAGTTTCAACCTGGTTTTCGACATGTGAAAATTCTTGAATTGGTTTAGCATCAAGTGAAGTATACTCTTCTTTAGGTAGAGTATGATATTTTTTTAAAACTATGATTGTCGGTGTAGACAATGTGAAAATTCTTGGAGTTGTGTAGCTTGAAGTGACTATACTCTTTATGGTGGAGTATGATTGTCGATGGAGACAATGAAAGCTTATGTATTATGCTCAATAAAGGTGGAGATTGTTGGGGTTAGTTGAAAATATACATGTTGAAAAAGTCCCACATCGCTTAGTTTTGTGGCTGAAGAAAGTGTCCAAGGTTATATATAGGATTCAAGTTCTTTGAAGTCTCGTATTACTTAGTTTTGTGAAGGAATAGGAAGTTCAAGACTCTATATAGGAGTCAAGTTCTTCATTCCAAGATGCATCAGTCAAAAACACTTTAAGATTGTATTTATCTTTCTTTGTCATCTTATACTCTTGTATTAGAGTGTTTGAGATGTAGTTAAATATTTATTATAGAGGGTGTGGGTGTATTCGAGTCTGGATTAGTTGAGGATATATTATGTGAAATTCTGGTATCAGATATGTGATGTTAAGTGTGATGTCACAACATCAATATCTGCTGTATGAACAAGACAATAAAAGTACTGAAAAGCACACAAGGATTGTTCACCCAGTTAGGTCTAACAACCTACATCTGGGGGCATACCAAGCCAGGAAGGAAGTCCACTATTAGTAGTATCAAATTACAGACTCAACAAACCAGTTGACAATCTACCTAATTTAATCACTACCCAATGACCCTTCTATCTAAGTCCTCCCTAGATAAGAGACTCCATCTCACTCCCAATCATCGCAATGATGTCTAGCAGTTAACATCTCAGCCACTGCATCAACAACTTGATTTCCAACCACTCTTCAAACACAACAAAGTAGAAGACACACTTCAAAGACACACCTTGGAATTGCTTCAAAGCTGCCTCCAAGAACAATACAAAACTCATTACCTACAGGTTTCTGAGTAAGAACACAGCGACCATCTCACAACCCGAGTGGTTCACTTAGACTACGCCCTAATGATCTACATCTTGGACCCGTGTCTATTCTAGATTACAAGCATTCTATTTATAACTTTTTCCCAACTGGATTTGGGCCTTCAAATCACAACAATTCTTCTACTCCAAATCTACAAAAGATTCGGCTACTAGATAGATCTTTCAATTAAATCTTCATAATTAACTCTAATTATTCTCCATATCTTTTTGCATTAAATTAGCAACAAACTAATCTTCTTCGTAAATGATTGCAACAGAATATATCTAACCCATGATATTCGCCTGCAATCTCTGATTCTCTTCAGCAAAATATCTCATTAAAACCAGAAACACGCGCAGCCCTAATACATCATCTCAGACTGATGTTCACAACTGATGTCACGACATCGGGTTTAACATCAGCACACAACTGCAACCCTTACAACTTTAACAAAACCAGAATGTTAACCAAACCTAACAATAATGTTAGAAGCTCATGTTGAAACACCAACCATGACATTAACATTGTTTTACCAAAATTTCAGTCAATCACAAGAACTAACAATCTCCCCCTTTGGCTAATTTTGGCTAAAACAAATATAAATATTACAACTCAGATTACAACAGCAATTATAACCATATACTATCGTTAGTAGTCATCAGCAACTACTGAACCTAACAGTAACCAACAGTTATGGAGAATCATCTTCTTGGGAAATTTTGAATGATGTTAGGACATCATGCTTGACATAACATCACCACAACACAACAACTTCAGGTAGCACATTAGGTCCTCAGAAGTAGAAAGTCCTGAAGTCATTTGGTGCACATGAGGAAGAAGATATCTGACACTCCCCCTCAATACAACACATTTCTTTTTCCTTCCAGGACAGACTCAGAAAAAATGTAGAAGACTCCTCCAGAAAAGAAACGTCTGTCTATTCATAAAAGACCAATGGTGGCATAAGAGACGTCTGCACACATTATTTGATCAGACACCCCTAGTCAACTTGTGGCATAAGATGAAACTTGAGAAGTGTCATTCTGCCAACCCAGGTAACTCAGAACACAAGTCACAACTGTGTTCATAACTCAGGACACAAGTCAACACCAACTTAAGGATAGGACATCCTATCTGACATATCTGAACCACATCTGGAATTGCAGACTCCAGACATAGCATCTGCGTAAACCATTTAGCAACACCTTTTCCTTTCTCCCCCTTTTTAGCCATAAATTGGCAAAGAAAGCCCTCACAGAACCAGACCCAAGTAGTGCTCACCCAAAAACGAACAAAAGCCATAAGACTTATGAAACAAGAACACTCACTGGCTGAAGGAGAAAAGAATAACCTCTATAAATAGCAGACCAGTTACTTTGGAATTAACGAGCTTTGAATAGTCAAAGTTCTTGGTCACAGAAACACTATTTTAGGAACTAAAAACTCCATCCAAATTCAATGTCTACCATCCAAAACAGTCTTGACCGCCTTTATTGCTTCTAAACTGATTCTTACCATAAATTGTGCCAAAACAGTTCCATGCATAGTCGAAGACACGTGTTTCACCTTATCCTTACACCACCGTCCAGAATAATTCCTTGTTTGGCTCAAGAAAAAAACATGTCCTGTACCATGTTCTGACATCTGTCTGCTTGCTCACAACATTATCAACCCAAGACTCCACAGAAGATTAAAAATTGTCTTCAGACTTCTCCTCAGAAGCATGTGCACACATGATTCAAATACTTAGCTTCACATGCCTAGAACCATCCAATGCCAACCAACAGCCTAATGTCATAACATGTTATCTGACATTATATCCTCATAAGATCCAACCAATCTTCACAATCTTGATCAACATGCAATCTTCACAATAAATGTACCTTTGCAGCAAAATCCATAGACAAGTACTCCTAATGCTTTAGATGAAGATGAACATTTGAGCACACTTGCTGAGCACATGCATTTTGGTACCATTCTCCCTTTCTCCAAAGGCAGTCATTCCCTATCATACTCTTCATCTTCAGACTTCCAATCAATCAATACTTGATCTACTTCAGTCTTTTCTACATTCTCCATCTAAGGCAGACCTTCTACTTCATCATTCTCCCGTATGACTATGTAGATGCTCCTTAGGCATAATGTATGCACCAAGCGTCAGAACCAGAACAAAATCATCCTTCACCAAGGATATTCAACCAGATAACGTCCCAACACAAGTTAGAACATTTGCCACACACCAAGATATCATCACCATGATTCTTGATATGCTCAACCAACTGGACTTACTATTGCATAGTAATCCAAAGAACTAGAGAATTAACCTCTCATCCACCTTCAAGAAGAATAATCTCCTTGAGTCTTCAACTCATCACCCTTCTGCCCAAGAGTAACTTGTTCCAAGACTATCCTCAATAATAACCAGCTGCCACACTCTGATTATCTTGATTCTTCGAATCCACTTCTGAGATCAACCAGATGCCACAGTTTGATCACCTCATTCATGAATCCTCATATGAAAACAATCAAATGCCACATTTTGACCTTTTCACGTTTGTCAGAACTCTCACAAAGATATCTTGATCCACCAAGGAAACTTGATCTTCAAGTCACATGTTCCACTTGCTCAAAAGCAAACACACTTAGACTCCCTAAGCCATGGTCATGTAACATCTTCTCCTTCCTGCAGCTCCCGCAAACTGCCATGAGAATGATCTTTTTGAAGCATCCTATTGTTCATCCCTGTAGATCACCCTATCAATAGCTGATGTGCCACACCACCAGCTGAGACTCCTGATGTTAAGCTAGATGTCAGAACATTATGTCATCCAACTGTTGAATTCAGCTCTACCTTCTGCCACTCAGAAGAACCTCCTCCCTTTGCAGAAACAGATTTCCATGCTCTCATAGACTTGATTCAACAATCAAGTTTGAGTAGACAACCTCCACCTGCTTAGAAACTCCAAAGACTTCAAACCTACCACATCTGAATCTTCAGAAAATAAGTAGTCCAAGACTACCCCATAGCAATACTAACGAAAGGCACTTCTAAATACACTTATATAGTCCTGCACTTTTACATCCGACATATACATAGTCTCCCGTCAATGTATTTTGTCATTAGTTGAATGCACAACCTTATCAAAAGCAGACAAATACTCAACTCCTGTCAAGGTAACCTTTTCACACAACAGGCATCTGCTGATTCTTCTTCAAAACAAACCATGATGACAACCATTCACACCATAAAAGCATTCCAGGTCAGGTCACTGTCTTGACCTTTTACTCCACCCTGAGAAAAGAACTGAAATAATGATACAACATCAGTTCCGACATCAGTCTAAATCACATTAAACATCTACTTGTCACACATATCTCTTGTGGGGAACACACGAGAACATATCAACATCTGATCAACTTCCAAGATTAGACCAACACAACTGCAGTAACTTTCATAACACATTCTTCCAGAAGCTTCTTCTATATAAGCACAAGGTTCAGACCTCTTGTCTAACTTAAGATTAATAACTGCCATTCTTCTGCATCTGAAGCACATTACACCAACCATGGTATCAACATACCATAAACCATCTGCTACTTCCAATCCTTCAAGCCACTAAATAACCACTGGCTGACTTACACTACTGCTGCCCACAATCTATTGGATGCATTTTTTATTCAGACAAATTTATGGATCATCTCCTTCTCTCCTGCTTTCAAGATTACTGCCTTTTCTTCAACCAGCTCCAGCTAAACAGCTATGACATTATGAATGATACTTTGCACAAATACAACCGTCAGTAGCATCTCAAATATTGTTCAACTTCACAGCTTCAGAGATCCTTCAAAACAGCTACAATCTGATAGGTCTTTGACTCAGCATTTACCATAAACTGCTGATGTGTAGCGCGATGTCGAGACATTAGAATTGTCATATTAAGCTCAGCTTCTTTCTTGATGAACCTTCCTCCAGTTCGTGATTTTGAAAATCAGAAACACGTGTCTTCACGAGAGAATTCATCTTCAGATATACCAAAACTACATTTGACGTCATAACCAGGAAGATCCTCCTAATTAGGTCACCACCACTTAAGCTTAAGAGATAACTTATCAAGATCTTCCCTCCCGCATGAAAGATTTGACAATGACACTCTTTTGCTTTGGCTCCACCCTCTTCTTACACCATTAAGAGACTAGATAAAGAAGGAATCAATGTTCTGGACATATTGGTCTTCAATGCCTGATTTGAAATATATTCTTCTTAAAAAAAACTGAAACTTCCATGTCATACAGTCTTTAATAAGATCCATTCACCTTTTGATCACTTCTTTCCCAAAACAAAGATATGAGATAATCCTCAAGTATCTTTGGCATTTCTAACCAAATGTTTGAAGCTGTCTTGCATACACTACAACATCATAGAATATCCTGCTGAGGAGACCAAACCCTAATGTCTTTCCAAGAGAATACCTTCCTAGAATATTACCACCAGAGATACAAGCACCAACCAGGGTTACATCAGATACCATGCAGCGGAACACACAACAACTCCTCAACACCCTTCAGGCACTACTCAATAATCCTTGCACACCATCACCATGAACCAAGTGCCAACAAATCAACCTCACAACAGCAGTACTCCTGATAACAACAGACAGGTCCAATACATACCCTGTTATGAATAGTCCATCATACAACTATATGAACTGACCAAGTCCATAACTTAGCAAAATTATCTTCCTTGCTCTTGAACCAGAAAGTATCTTCCCTAGATCTCATCCAGAAATAGACAGGATGCCAGATCTGATACCAATTGAAATTCTGGTATCAGATATGTGATGTTAAGTGTGATGTCACAACATCAATATCTGCTGTATGAACAAGACAATAAAAGTACTGAAAAGCACACAAGGATTGTTCACCCAGTTCGGTCTAACAACCTACATCTGGGGGCATACCAAGCCAGGAAGGAAGTCCACTATTAGTAGTATCAAATTACAGACTCAACAAACTAGTTGACAATCTACCTAATTTAATCACTACCCAATGAGCCTTCTATCTAAGTCCTCCCTAGATAAGAGACTCCATCTCACTCCCAATCATCGCAATGATGTCTAGTAGTCAACATCTCAGCCACTGCATCAATAACTTGATTTCTAACCACTCTTCAAACACAACAAAGTAGAAGACACACTTCAAAGACACACCTTGGAATTGCTTCAAAGCTGCCTCCAAGAACAATACAAAACTCATTACCTACAGGTTTCTGAGTAAGAACACAGCGACCATCTCACAACCCGAGTGGTTCACTTAGACTAAGCCCTAATGATCTACATCTTGGACCTGTGTCTATTCTAGATTACAAGCATTCTATTTATAACTTTTTCCCAACTGGATTTGGGCCTTCAAATCACAACAAATCTTCTGCTCCAAATCTGCAAAAGATTCAGCTACTAGATAGATCTTTCAATTAAATCTTCATAATTAACTCTGATTATTCTCCATATCTTTTTGCATTAAATTAGCAATAAAATAATCTTCTTCATAAATGATTGCAACAGAATATATCTAACCCATGATATTCGCCTGCCATCTCTGATTCTCTTCAGCATAATATCTCATTAAAACCAGAAACACGCGCAGCCCTAATACATCATCTCAGACTGATGTTCACAACTGATGTCACGACATCGGGTTTAACATCAGCACATAACTGCAACCCTTACAACTTTAACAAAACTAGAATGTTAACCAAACCTAACAATAATGTTAGAAGCTCATGTTGAAACACCAACCATGACATTAACATTGTTTTACCAAAATTTCAGCCAATCACAAGAACTAACATTATGTGTTATTATGCTTTGTTTTTTCCCAACACATATACTATTTGATTGTCTTTTTCTTTGGTAGGAACTAAGTTGTTGCAATGATCGAATTGAATCTAAAACATAATTTATAGTTCACTTTTTTTCTTGCTACTACAGCTAATCTATGCACATTTTCATTGATGCTTCTCGACCACTGTAAAAGAAAGAAAATGTTTTATGCTTCTGTTTTAGATTACTTTCGTGTTTATTTAAAAAAAAATTGTTTTTCCTTTTCATTTTATGTATCCATTGTTGATCATCTAAATGTTAGACTATTTCTTAACACACCATATATGTTTCTACCACACCACGCGAATTTCCACAAATGCCCCTATTTTCGGAGATGCGTTTTCGGACACACCTCTTACACACTCAACAAAGACCATTCTGAGAGGCGCCCTAAAAGTTGAGCAATTTTTATTTCGAAGATGCATCTCTGGAAAATTTTAAGAAATACCTTATGTATTACATCTCTTGAATTATGGACGGGATTTTGAAATTTTCTATCACCTTTGCATGTCAGATATTCCTGGAGATGCATCTTTGGAAATATCTGATAAAAGAAGCAGTTGCATGATCACACAGTCATTGTTGCCATAGTTGGTTTTCAACCAAACCCTTCACCAAAAAACCCTTCATTCTTAATCCATTTTTTCACTCAAAATCTCCATTCTTTTGGTCATAACATCATAGGGAGAAAAAGAAAATAGAATTTCAGGTAAATATCCTTCATTTCCCTCTACATTGCTCACATTAATCATCCTTTTTTTTTTTTGAAAAAAAGTAGCGTTGTGTCCATAAATGTATCTCTGGAATATGTACGAACTTTTCCTGAGATGCATTTCTGGAAGTTGTCTGTGTTTGATTTCCAAGTTTGTCTTCAACAGTAGCACTTATATACTAATATGGTTTTAATTTTTTTCATTAGATATGGTGTACCCCAATGTTTTTCCAAAACAATTTGTTTCTCCGAATGTCCAAGGTGTTGTTGTGAAGGGGGCAGATGTTGGAAACCAATTTAAAAACAAGAAAGAGTTTGAAACTCATGATCAAATGCTTTAGTGAATTCATATGGAGGCCTCTAAACTTGGATAGAAGATGTACTTTTGTGACAATGACGTGGGAAAGAAGCGGAAAATATAGAAATCCTCTCTGGAATTTTAAAAGAGACGACACTGGTTCTAGAAAATGTGAGTGTCCGTTTAAGGTGCGTGGTTACATGTTGGCAAACAAAAATTGGAGATTTAATGTGATATGTGGTTTGCATAACCATGATTTGTGTGAAAAATTAGTCGGTCATCCTAGTGTGTCGGCTTATGCTAGAAGAGAAGAAATGTGTTGCTGACATGACCTTGAATCTGGTTCAACCGAAAAATATTTCACTCATCGATGAGATGCCGATTTCTATGCACAAATATATCGAGCAGATTGTCAATGTTGTAGAGGACGACAATTATGGTTACTGAGCCGTTTTAGCTTTACTCGATAAAGGAGAAGATATTTATACACTTGTCTGCCATTAACTTATCAAAGAGTTAAAGACGCATAAAGAATCATACACACGGTGGTACGGAAAGAATGAAAAATTCGATGAAGGTTGTGAGTATCTTGTTCCTTACCTTAGCGACCCGGCACCGGAGGTAAAATGGATGCACTTCCCTGAAATGGGTCACCTAATAGCATGTGTGTATGATAAAGTGTGTGTTGATCTGATATGCTATGGTTTATCAAAAACCTTTTTCCCACTGCGCACCGCCCCACCTCAAAATCCAAATGATTGTAACATGTGTATTGAGTGAATTTCAAAATCAAGTCATTTTGTCCAAGTTTACTTGAAACCAGGATGCCCTATACCACTTACATCACCGGAGTGGATGGCTCATTAAACCACAAAAGTAGAAACTTGGTCAGATCATTTTATGGAAAAGATGCAAAAATTCGAGAAATTGAACAACATTGAAAAAGAATCAAATTCACAAAAGTCCAAGGGGGTATCACCAATAGATTTAACCGACAACATATGTTTTGATTCGTTTTAATTTCTTGTTTGACTGGACAAATAAGTGTATGTAATTGTGTCTCAATATATAAATAAAGTGTTATATATTCACCATTTATTCATATTTTATCTGAAAGCATTTTTTATCTTCCCCATAACAACATTTGTGTTTTTGTAAATTAAAAAAAAATAGGTTCTGCTTCTGAACTGGTTTAGGACAATAGCGTGGGGTTCCGGAGATATATCTCTGGAATCAATATGCTAGTTAATGAGTGGTATATATTGATCTATGGCTTCTATAAATTTATGTGCTCTTTTGTTATATTTCACACAAACTGAAAATGTCTCAAATGTCACAAATAAACATCTACGGGTATGTCATAAATATCTCCTTCTCCAGCTCTACACCTGGGAAAACGTTTAAGCTCACCGATTTTACCTCCCTCAAAGATATCAAAGACGAAATCCACCATCTCCTATCTTACGCAGACAATCGAAAGATTGTGAAGCTTGAGTATCCTTCACCATCGATTGACAATAGAGGGAAGATTGAGTTCAGAAAATTTGAGCTCAAAACACAAGCAGGTGTAAGGGCTATATGGAATACATATTTCTGTTTCGAAACAAAAAATCCGCTCAAGTTAGAAGCGATAGTTTCAAGATCGGTCAAAGATATTGCAAAAATATTGAAGCGTCCACCTGGATATTGAAGTGTTATGTTGCATTTTATGTTGAAATCATCTATGTACACTTATTTTATGTTATGAACGTTAATTTCATTTGGGAAAATTAGTTGGTGTTGAATCTGCTACTGGTGTGTCTCCGAAAATGTAACTATGGAAATATTTCAGAGATGCATCTCCAGAATAAAGTAAACAAAACAAATGGCATAACTCAGAAGTGGCCTTACTTGAGTGTGTGTTGGGGTGCGTTCAGAGATGCATCTTCGGAAACAGGGAGTATTTATGGAAATTCGCGTGGTGTAATAGAAACATATAAGGTTTGTTAAGAAATTATCTAAATGGTATGCAAGTTTCCATTGTTCCTTCTATAATTATTTTTTTAGAAACTTTATATTTTTTCATCACCATCCTCGCTTGAAACTATTGGAAAAATGAGGTTTCTTCTCTTCATTCTTTCAATAAGCTTGTTGATCTTAACATTCATTTCCATTTTCTCATCTCGTATGTCATTGAGGGTGTTTGAAGAGGATGGAGGAAGGTCGTTGCTTCTTCGTTGCCTTGCTCTTATTAGTGGTAGAGGAATAAGTTATCTTCCTTGAATAACATATCCCATTTTTCTTATAGTTGTTTGCCTTATCTTGGTGTGAGTGATTTTCGATTCTTCCTCTCCAAACTCATAGCTGGTGTAGATCAAAAAAATTGTGATTATTTCTGCATAGGGCATAGTGATAATTTTTCTTTTTGCTATCCATCATATGGTCTAATAGAACATCTGCCCAATTCTTCTCCACTTGGTTTTCTAAAAACCAAACTATAGGGATGTCTGACTTATGGATGGTGCTAAAATTACTTTTCCTTGGTAAAATTATATGGTTCATTGTGTAGTTAATCAATCTATCATTAGGGCATATGAGACCAACATTTAAGGGGGATGGGATTCCAGAAAAAGGATCAATGATGATCGTATTCTTGTTCAACGAAAGGTAGGTTACAAGTTTGTGCAAAGTCTTCAAGGGAGAGAGTGATGGGGTATTTCTTGACTTCGGAGTAGATGATGGCCATATTTGTAGGAGATATTTGCATAGAACATTCTTATCAATTTACGTACATCGCTTGAGGTTTTTCAAATACGAAGCTCCTCAAGCCAAAGAAGTTGAAAGCTTCCATGAAAGAGCAGTTCTTGAAGAGATCTTCATTTAGGTAACAAGAGACATGTAATTCTTTATCGACATAATACCATATGAAATTTCTTTCCTAAGTTTGATTCGAGAAATCTTTAGAAAAGTAGGATGACGATGGTTGGGAGGAACATGTTCTTTTTTAGGCCATTTGGAGGGGATGATTGATGATTGGGAGAATTGAAATGCATAAGTGAAAGTATGATGAGACGAGAATGATGAGATACTTACCTTTATTTATAGTCTCTACCAAATCAATTGTGCCAATCGATTGTTAGTTCAATTTTTTTAATTTTCCATTGCACATGATCATTGAATTTATTGCTCATCCAATTATCCATTGTGAGAAACTCTAACGTTCTAAACTCCGATTTTTCTAGATGCTCCAATCGATTGGACCATAGTACCAATTGTAACACCCTTTCTACCCAACAAACATTCTCGATAATTACAAAACAATTATATCATAGTACATCACCACAAGGGTGCCACATTTCGTCGTAAAATGTCAAGATGACAGCATGCTCCGTAACACGGATTATATCGTCATAAATTCAATTAAATACTACGCAGCGGAAAATCGGAACTCCAAACAAATTATGATTCAAAAATGTATTAAAATAAGAAACTCATAACATCATAATGTCAACAAAGAAAAAGAACATAATCGTTCGAATCAAAAATTCTGACCCGATGTTACATATCAGAGCAAGACCCTCTAATCGACAGAAATAATCAAAATACTCCAAGCTAAAACTTCATGCGCCAAAAAAGCTAATCCTGATCACCTGCACGTTTCCCACGTGGAGGCAACATTCAAACAGGCAGAGTGAATAATCAAAAATTCATTATATAAGATATAAGGCAAAAGACATAATAGCCACACACATATCATCGTCAAATCATTCACATTATCATCATACCATCAAATTACAATCACCACAAAACATAAATCATTTAACAACATCATCGACACGTGAAGTACTCAATAATTATGCAATGTCACATAATATGGGAAATGCAACAACATAGACTCATGCATGTGGTACCAATTCGTCATATTGATGGACACTGGGCCAACACCCTCCAAAGATCCCCACCAATAGGATCGATTCTACACAAGAACCGGAGCACATCGTAAAACACTTTAATCCACACAATGGGATTAAAGCCATCACTGGACCGGAGTCCTAAATAAGCCATGAATGCATGATGCAAACGTCATAATAATCATCATCACAGAATCGTCAAAATTGCATCATCATTCATGATTATTCATCAAACATCATCATATAGCGTCAATCACATTCATCACAATTCATCACGATAATTCACAATTCATCGTATTATAATCATCGTAACACAAATTTCCTAATCTATCTCATTTATTGTCATTACTAGTTTTCCCTGTGTTCAATTACATTGGTTTAGTCTTACGGATCAAGGGAAATTGCATTACACGCGAAATCGGGACAGAAATCGCAAAAATAGTGAATTCTGGCCACAGCTCTGCCCATACGCGTATGGCCTTCTTCCCTCGCCCCCTGGGCTGCGTATCCTATGCCTAGGGCCCTCTGTCCAGGCCATTCATATGCGTATCACCCTAGGTCTTACGCGTATGACCAGAGAGGAGTTCCCTCTCTAAATCCCTTCAACTTCCCATACTATTATGCCCCTTTCCACAGGCTTTCCCTACGTGTAATGGCCTTGCCATACGTGTATGGCCTCTTTACCTTACGTGTACCCTACGCGTATGAGCAGAGGGTCATGCTGGCTCTGTGGACGGGTGCGTACCATACACGTATTACCCTGAGAAGCCCCCCTCATACGCGTAAGGCCCCCTCCCTTACACGTTTGGCCATACGCACTCAAAGCCCTAAATTTCTGCATCAGAACGAAAATTCCCCCATTACAGCACCTTCAAACTTCTAAATCAGATCCAAAACTACTTCGACTCATTACAGATTCAATGTTCTAATCTACTTCTTTGTTTTCATCAATTTTCTACCATTAGAATCTAGTTTTTCATTAATCCTAAACCCACAACTTCAAATCTGGTTTATGTTCATCACAACAACAACAAAACTCATACTAATTCAACATCAATGACAACATTTAGCACGAAATTCATAGCAGATCTCATATACACACAGATTCACGAAAATTCATCATACAATTTGTCATAATTTCATCAATTTACACACAGCACACAGAACCTACATCTACCTTAAACCCGCATCAAATATAATAACCCGGATTACCCCCTATACCTCGAATTCCTCTGCAATTGATCCTTTCTCAGCGTTCTATGGCTGATTTTTCCTTCTGTTCTCTGTGCCCTAGTTCTCCTTTCTCAGTTCTCTTCACTTTCACGATCGCACAGAATAAACTTCCCTAATTTCCACTTTTCCTTTTTTTCATTCTTACCCCGTGGACCCCAATTATGATATTCCTATCTTACCCTCACTTATTCCACCTAACTTTACCATCTTACCCTCAGTGTTCCTCTCCTTCTGTTTTAAATAATAATAATAATCTCAATAATATCATTCACATTATTCTATTATTATTACTAATAAAATAATTCTAATAAATGGTTTACTTCTAAAATGCTCCCAATATTCCCTTAACTAGATAATATCCCACAACACAATACTAATACGTCATGAGTCACAATACTTCATCAAAACTCACTAAAAATCAAGGATAATTATAATAAATCGATTAAATAAATATTATAATTATTTTGGGGGTGTTACAACTCTCCCCCACTTAAGGAATTTTTGTCCCTGAAAATTACCTGAAGAAAACAGAGTCGGATACGACTTCCTCATCTGATCTTCACGTTCCTAAGTCCAACTCTCACCAGTTGGTCCGCCCTATAACACCATCACCAAAGCTATGTCTTTACTCTGCAATTGTTTCATTTCACGACCATCAATCCGCACAAGTAATGCTTCAACTCTCAGGTCGTCTCTCATCTGTACATCATCCATTTGGATCACATGTGTCAGATCTGGAATATATATCCTTAACTGAGACACATGAAACACATCATGTAAATTCGCAAGTGATGGCGGTAAAGCAATCTGGTAAGCTACTTCTCCTATCCTCTGGAAAATCTGATACGCCCCTACAAAACATGGAGTAAGCCTCCTAGACTTCAAAGCTTGACCCACACCAGTCACTGGCGTAACTCTAAAAAACATGTGATCTCCCTTTTGGAACTCAAGTGTTTTCCTTCTCTTATCGTGATAACTCTTTTGCCGACTCTGCGAAGCTCTCATCCTTTTTTGGATCATTTTAATCTTCACATTCCTCTCCTGCACAATCTCAGGTCTGAGTACAACACTCTCTCCTGATTCATACCAACACAATGGAGTCCTACACCTTCTTCCATACAAAGCTTCATACGGCGCCATCCCAATACTAGTATGAAAACTATTGTTGTATGTGAACTCAATCAGCGATAAATGGCTATCCTAAGATCCTCCTTGATCCACCACACAATCCCTTAGCAAATCCTCCAAGGATTGGATAGTCCTCTTCGTCTGATCGTCAGTCTGCGGATGATATGCAGAAATCATCCTCAACTTAGTACCCAAAGCATCTTATAAACTTTATCAGAACCTCGACGCAAATCTCGGGTCTCTATTCGACACAATACTTGAAGGTATCCCATGCAACTTCACAATTTCCCCAATGTACATCTCAGCTAGCTCCTGCATAGAATGATTAATTTTCATCGGTAAGAAATGAGCTGACTTAGTTAATTAATCCACAATCACCCAAATCGAATCATTTCCTTTCGCAATCTTTAGTAACCCCGACACAAAATCTATGGAACTACTATCCCATTTCCATTCTGGAATATTCAGCGGTTGCATCATACCTAAAGGCTTCTGATGCTCAATCTTTGACTTCTGGCAAGTCAAACACGTGTAAACCAACTCTACGATATCTTTCTTCATACCTGGCCACCAAAACAATTTCTGAAAATCCTGGTACAACTTCGTAGCACTGGGATGAATACTCAACCTTCTTCAATGCCCTTCCTCTAGAATGCTCTTCTTGATTTCCGAAATATCTGGAACACACACTCTGTCTCTGAACCTTATCACACCATTCTCATCAATCCGGAATTCACCTCCGTTAGCTTAGTTAATCAAGGTCAACTGATCAACCAACTTAAATTCAGATTGTTGACCCACTCTGATTTCTTCCAGGATACCACTAGTTAGTTTCAACATTCCCAACCTCACACTGTCAGGAGTCTCTTCACATACCAAACTCAAATCTCGGAACTGCTTAATTAATTCCAATTATCTTACCATAAGCATCGACATATGCAATGACTTCCTGCTCAATGCATCGGCCACCACATTTTCCTTACCATGATGGTAATTCAAATCAAAATCATAATCCTTCAACAATTCCAACCACATTCTCTGCCTCATATATAACATTTTCTGGTTAAATAAGTACTTCAAACTCTTATGATCGATGAACACTTCAAATTTAGAGCCAAAAAGATAATGTCTCCATTTTTTTAACACGAACACCACAACTGCCAACTCTAAGTCATGTGTAGGATAATTCATTTCATGAACCCTCAATTGCCTAGAAGCATAAGCAACTACTTGACCATTCTACATCAATACTCCACCAAGACCCATCTTCGATGCATCATAATATACCATAAAAGATTCATTCGGATTAGGAAAGATCAATACTGGAGCGGTCATTAACCTCTTTTCAATTCCTCAAAACTCTCTTCACATGCCACATCCCACACATAAGCTTGCCCTTTCGAGTCAGTTGGGTCAATGGTAATGCCAGCTTAGAAAAGCCTTCGATAAACTTGCGGTAATAACCCGCCAACCCAAGAAAACTGTATCTCAGTAGCAGACTTCGGAGTCTCCCATTGTAGCACGTCATTAATCTTAGAAGGATCCACAACAATTCCCCCACTTGAAATCACATGGCCAAGAAAACTCACTTCTTTCAACCAAAACTCGCACTTCGACAGTTTTTCATACAACTTCTTCTCTTTCAACACTTGCAACACAGTCCTCAAATACTCAGCATGCTCTTCTTCATATTTAGAGTATATCAGAATATCATCAATGAAAACCATAAGAAAATTATCCAAATACTCATGGAAAATCCTATTCATATACTCCATGAACACACCTGGTGCATTGGATACACCAAACGGCATCACAGTGTATTCATAGTGACCATACCTCATCCTAAAAGCTGTCTTTGGAATATCATCAGGCTTAACACGAATATGATGGTAACCAGACCTCAAATCAATCTTGCTAAACACACAAGCGCCTACTAACTGATCCATCAAATCGTCAATTCTCGGAAGTGGATATTTGATAGTCACTTTATTCAATTGCCTATAGTCAACATACAACCTCATACTACCATCTTTCTTTTTAACTAACAACACAGGAACACCCCACGGAGAAACACTCGGTTGAACAAACTTCTTCTCAAGCAATTCTTCCAATTGTTTCTTTAATTCACTTAACTCAAAAGCGGACATCCAGTAAGGAGCCTTTGACACTGGACTCGTACCTGGTATCAAGTCCACTGTAAACTCTACTTCACGCTCTGAAGGTAAATCACTTATGTCATCTTAAAACACATCTGGAAATTCACAGAAAACGGGTAATTCGACAATCGCAACTTCACGATCAACTTGCAACGATGCAAACATTACAAACACCAAGGCTTCGTCCTCTAGAAGTTCGTCTACTTGCTTCGCAGACAAGGACATCAACTCCCTATTATCACCAAACTCAGGAAATTCCACGGTCTTATTATAACAATTGATATGAACATAGTTGAACTCCAATCAGTTCATTCCAAGGATTACATCGATTTGGTGCACGGGTAAACACACCAAATCCATCACAAAACTCTTCCCAAATATCGTCAAAGGATATCTCGAACACACAAAAGTAGTAGTAACAGAACCATTAGCAGGAGTTTCTATTACTATACTACCATTCATATCAGCCAATTTTAAACCCAATCTAGTAACACATTCAAACGAAATAAACGAATGAGTAGCACCAATATTAATAATAGCGACCAGCTCAATATTATTAACAAAACAAGTACCTCGAATCAAGTTATCTTTCTTGGGAACTTCTGAACCACTCAAAGCAAACACTCTGCCATTAGTTTGAGCCGTAGTAGCAGTCTTCTTCAGCTTTTGACACTAGGTACTGATGTGACCCTTCTCACCACAGTTGAAACAAGTTGAACCTTCATCTTTGCAATCGATGGCTCTATGGCCTTTCTTACCACATCTGTAACACCTCAACACATTATTGGTGCAAACCTCAGCACGGTGGCCTTGCTCGCCACACCTGTAACACTTAACAGAAGCGGGAGCTGCTCCTCCACTTGTCTTCTTCCCATCTGAAGCCTTCTGCTTCCCTTTGTCAGCTGGAGTCACATAAGGCTTTCCTCTAAACTGTCATTTCTCTTTCTTCTCACTAAAATGCTTGTAGTGAGCAGATCGAGCTCAGCTATCCTCATCATAGATCCTACTCTTATCCACCAGCTCAACATACCTGCGAATCTGTTGATACCCAATTCCCTGCTTGATTTCTGGCCTCAGCCCATTCTCGAACTTGAGACATTTAGATATCTCAGAATCAGCACGGTTGTAGTGAGGACAAAACTTCACCAGCGCCTCAAACTTTGTGGCATACTCTGCCACAGTCATGTTTCCTTGTTTCAACTCAAGGAATTCCCCTCCTTCTTGCCGCAGACATCTTCTGGAAAATACTTCCCCAAAAATTCTTGCTTGAACACAGCCCAATTTATTTCAATACCAACATCTTCCGGTCTCTGACAGGTGTTATCCCACCAATCCTCAACTTCTTCTGACAGCATATGAGTTCCAAACTGAACGTGTTGAGCGTCAGTACACCCCATCACTCGGAAGATCTTCTCAATCACCTTGAGCCACTTCTGCGCACTCTCTAGATCATGAGTTCCCACAAAAGTTGGCGGATTATTCCTCTGGAACTTCCCCAAAACACGAAACTCGTCAGGAGCTCCACCATTTTGATTGTTCTGAGCCATCGCTTGAGCAAATGATTCCAACGCATCAACGATATCACGATCATTTCTTCCAGCCATCCTGCACACCATCAACAACGTTAGAAGAAACAACTCATCTACAGTGTACACGCACACATCGACTGACAGGGGACTGACATCATACAAAACCTGGCCGAACAGACCGACCTGCTCTGATACCACTAATGTAACACCCTTTCTACCCAACAAATATTCTCGATAATTACAAAACAATTATATCATAGTACATCACCACAAGGGTGCCACATTTTGTCGTAAAATATCAAGATGACAGCATGCTCCCTAACACGAATTATATCGTCATAAATTCAATTAAATACTACGCATCGGTAAATCAGAACTCCAAACAAATTATGATTCAAAAACATCTTAAAACAAGAAACTCATAACATCATAACGTCGACAAAGAAAAAGAACATAATCATTTGACTCAAACATCCCGACCCAATGTTACATATCAGAGCAAGACCCTCTAATCGACAGAAATAATCAAAATACTCCAAGCTAAAACTTCACACGCCAAAAGAGATAATCCTGATCATCTGCATGTTACCCACGTGGAGGTAACATTCAAACAGGCAGGGTGAGTAATCAAAAAATCATTATATAAGATATAAGGCAAAATACATAATAGCCACACACATATCATCATCATATCATTCACATTATCATCATACCATCAAATCACAATCACCACAAAACATCAATCATTTAACAACATCGTCGACACGTCTAGTACTTAATAATTATGCAATGTCACATAATATGGGAAATTCAACAACCTAGACTCATGCATGTGGTACCAGTTCATCATATTGATGGACACTGGGCCATCACCCTCCAAAGATCCCCACCAATAGGATCGATTCCACACAAGAACCGGAGCACGTCGTAAAACACTTTAATTCACACAATGGGATTAAAGCCACCACTGAACCAGAGTCCTAAATATGCCATGAATGCATGATGCAAACGTCATAATAATCATCATCACATAATCGTTAAAATTGCACCATCATTCATGGGTATTCATCAAACATCATCATATAGCATCAATCACATTCATCATAATTCATCGTATTATAATCATCGCAACACAAATATGCTAATTTATCTCATTTATCATCATTACTAGTTTTCCCTGTGTTCAATTACATCGTTTTAGTCTTACGGATCAAGGGAAACTGCATTACACCCGAAATTGGGACAGAAATCGCGAAAACAGTGAATTTTGACCACAACTCTGCCCATACGCGTATGGCCATGCCCCATACGCGTATGGCCCTCTTCCCTCACCTCTGGCCTGTGTATCCTATGCGTAGGGCCATCTGCCCAGGCCATTCATACGCGTATCACCTTGGGTCTTACGCGTATGACCAGAGATAATTTCCCTCTCTAAATCCCTTTAACTTCCCATACGCGTAATGGCTAGTCCATACGTGTATGCCCCTTTCCAAAGGCTTCCTCTACGCGTAATGGCATTGCCATACGTGTATGGTCTCTCTACCTTACGCGTACCCTACGCGTATGAGCAGAGGGTCATCCTAGCTCTGGGGACGGGTGCGTACCATACGCGTATTACCCTAGGAAGTCCCCCTCATACGCGTAAGGCCCCCTCCCTTACACGTATTGCCATACGCACTCAAAACCCCAGATTTCTGCATCAGAACGAAAATTCCCCCATTACAGCACCTTCAAACTTTTAAATCAGATCCAAAACTACTTCGACTCATTACAGATTCAATGTTCTAATCTACTTTATTGTTTTCATCAATATTCTACCATTAGAATATGGTTTTTCGATAATCCTAAACCCACAACTTCAAATCTGGTTTATGTTCATCACAACAACAGCAAATCTCATACGAATTCAACATCAATGACAACATTCAACACGAATTTCATAGCAGATCTCATATACACACATTCACAAAAATTCATCATAATTTCATCAATTTACACGCAGCACACAGAACCTAAGTCTACCTTAAACCCGCATCAAATATAATAACCCGGATTTCCCCCTTACCTCGAATTCCTCAGCAATTTATCATTCTCAGTGTTCTACAGATGATTTTTCCTTCTGTTCTCTGTGCCCTAATTCTCCTTTCTCAGTTCTCTTCACTTTCACGATCGCACATAATAAACTTCCCTAATTCCCTCTTTTCCTTTTTGTCATTCTTACATTTTGGATCCCAATTATGATCCTCCTATCTTACCCTCACTTATTCCACCTAACTTTACCACCTTACTCTCAGTGTTCCTCTCCTTTTATTTTAAATAGTAATAATAATCTAAATAATATCATTCACATTATTCTATTATTATTACTAATAAAATAATTCTAATAAATCGTACACTTCTAAAATGCTCCCAATATTCCTTTAACTCGATAATATCCCACAACACAATACTAATACGTCATGCGTCATAATATTTCATCAAAACTCACCGAAAATCAAGCATAATTATAATAAATCGGTTAAATAAATATTACAATTAGTTTGGGGTGTTACACCAATTGATTGGCTGGCCCATTTTTTCAGCATTTTGTTTTGGGCTTGTGTGGTGCATCTTTGTTTTGGCCTTATTTACACCTCCTTTCTAAAACACTTGAAAAACTCATCTTTTTGGGTTAGAAATAATTTATTGAGATGAGCAAAATAAAATTCACTATTTTTAAAGACTAGTCATAATTATATGATGAATTTTAATCTTAAATTAGTATGTACCTCTTTTATCAAGATATCTTGATAAACACTTCCATTAAAGGGAAACACCAATCATATTAGTGTATCCTTCTCTATACATCATTGGATGCGATAGTTGGTATAAACAACAAAATGAACAGGTCAATTACAAACATATTCATTCAATTGATTACTAAGGATCATAAACTTTGAGATATTCTCAAACACCTTGCTTTGATCACAATGGTTGATATTTGCCATCTTTGTACATTCTTGGATCGGCTTTATACATATTGTATACCTAGAAGTCTACTTCATTGATAATCATTAGAACTTTGAGCTGCAAAGCATACCTGCAAAACACTAAGGTTTCACCTTTGGTGCCTACATCTTCTAGGGCCCAAGTGTGTTAGTTCTAGAGGATATAAGGTTGTTACCTTTAGAACTTTTCAGTTTATCAAAACAAAAAGGTTCTAAATGACCAATCATTTTACAGTGTGTACATTTATAAACTGAACGCTTCTCTTATTTGTGATCTACATCTTTACTAGGTTTCTTATCCTTTTTCAATCCTAGTTCATTCTTGTTTATGGAAGATCATTGAATTGGTAATATCAAATCAAGTTTCTATTTCCCTTCAGTGAACTTGCCTAGGGTCTCATGTAAATCAATTACTTCCTTCTTCAGGGAGACATACTTAACACATATTTCTCTTGAATTTCTGATCTTAGTTATTTCCGTCTAGAATAATTCATTTATTCTTTCAACGTATCTTACAAACTCCTTAAGATCTAGGATTCCTTTAGGATTCCTTTATTTCTTCCGCTAATTGACACTCATTCTAAACAGTTGTTCATAACATGGTTTAACACCTAGAATAATATCTACCTCGTAGGATTCCTTTAGGAAAAATATCCTTTTTGGCCCTTTAACTACACACTTGGGTTCAGATTGGTCCCTTGATTTTTTTTCGTGTCAGATTGGTCCCTTAACTCTTAAAACATACCATGTTAGTCCTTTTCGTCTAATTAGCGACAAAAGAATTCAAAAATCAATCGCTAAATTCGTCGCTAATTAGACAAAAAAGAACTAATCTGAACCCAAAGGTATAATTATGGTACCAAAAAGGGTATTTTGCCCTTCCTTTAAGAAAACTCCATCTTCTTCGTTGGAATAAGGTTCTTTCATATTTCTCCTCGAGGTTGATGTTTCTCCTCCTCTTCTGCATTTGAATATTGAAGAAACTTCTTCTTCTTCACTGTTTCTTGAACAAGAGGTTCCTTCTTTTGATGTTGAATCTTTCGAAGATCGTTCAACTACTGAATATGTCCTTTCTAAATATTCTATCGGAGTTGTATGTTAGGAATATGATGAAGTTGATGATTCTTCGGGTTTTTGTTTCATCTATGAGCAATTGAACTAGTTCGTTCAATTTCTCTACAATTTCCTTCTTTCTTAATTTTTCTTGAAATTCATGAAGGCTCCCATCTTTTGATTTAAGGATTGGATTAGATTTTCAATTCTTAACTCTTATACATTGGTTAGTGACGAAATTTCCAATATAATTTCTAACATTTCTAAACTTTGAAAAACATTTAAAAGTGGTATCTTCATTTTCTTCGCCTCGTGTGTTCATCTTCTCTTGTTCAATACTTGGATAGACTCCATATATCATTTCAAGAGTATCCCACATTTCCTTTGTGGTTTTTCATAGACGAACCTAGTAGAATTTATTATCATCTAGAGAGATTATTATAAATCTCTTGGTTTTAAAATTTATCTCAAATTTTCTCTTTTCCTCTTTTGTCCAAAGGGAATCAGGTTTATCTACTATGCCACTTCATTATTTACTTGATGATTACATGGACCGTTGATTATTGTCTCCCCCAAATCATAACTAATACTTTGAAGAAAAAATTCTAAACTTAACTTTCCACAATTCAAACTTAATACTATTGAAAGGTGGTGGTGTATCTAGAAAGGATCTCTTGTCATAAGTCATCTTCTTCCTGGTGCGGTTAGTCCTTAAATAGGAGTTAGGTTCTAATGCGACTTGTTGAATATGTGACTTCACACACAAGATGGGAGGGTGAATTTTTAGTATTCGAAAAATATGGTTTGGAAAAACATTTAGAATTAAAATCAGTGTTAGAAAACATTTTAAAGATATATTTTCTTATCCTTTTTAACTCAACAATCAATTATTTCTTAGGCTAATAAATAATTGTATTTCGTGTGTGTGTATGTGTGTGTGTGTGTGTGTGTGTGTGATTTAGCCATGCACATTTGTGAGAGCTCGCTTATGCTTTACAAAGTATTCACTCAAACTAATCAAGGTAGGGTTATCTTGTACTTAAAGACATTATCAGATGCTTTCTCTGTAGATACTTGTTTGAGTTTAATTAAGATGAGGCTTGAGTTATATTCCATTTGGTTTTCATCATCGGATAGTTAAGTCCATCAAACTATAATAATTTGGTTTGCATCTTTAATCGCTTAACCGTTTATGTTTGACTTGTCATTAAGGACTAGTTGTCATCATCAAAAGTTGTTGTCCTTGTTCAAGGCACATCACCTGCAAAACAAGGTTCTACAGGGTAAGGTGTCTCAATGGGATCTTCCTAGGAATGTTTCTGATCATTATATAACTATCCTTAATTATGAAAATCAATTCTGGGGTCATAAGACTTTTAGATTCAAAAACCATTGGTTAACTCATAGTAGTTTTCTTGAGCTAGTTCTCTCGACATGGATAAACACTAAGATCCATGGATGGAAAGCTTTTATTTTGTTGGAGAAGTTAAAAGCACTCAAATTGGTTCTAAAAGTTTGGAATAAACGGGTGTTTTGATAACCTTGAATTTCAGATTGACAGTTTCAAGGAGGTGGTGAGTAATGTGGATTCCTCATCAAATTTTAGATTCTTATCTACTTTGGAGATTGAGACTATAGTTCTGGAGCGATTGTGAATTTGTGGTTCTTGCTAAGGAGTAAAGATTCTCAATTGTTTCAAAGGTCTAGGTCTAAGTGTCTTATGAAATGATATACAAATTATGGATATTTCACACTTCTATAAAAAGTAGAGGTATAAGGAACACTATCATTGCCAAATCTAGGATAAGGTTTGATTGAAAAGGTGTCAGAAATTAAGAAAGACGTTGTTAATAGTTTCTTTGAGATTTTTAGAGAACTGAATATTGCCTATATGGTGTTGTCTTCCATTCACTTTCGGAAGATAATAATTTTTCTTTGATGACTCCCTTTAGTCTCCAGAGTTAGATAATGCTGTGCTCTAGTGTGATAGTAAGAAAGGTCTAAGTGGGTTTAATTTCTCCTTCCTAAAAAGGTTCACTATGCCATAAAAGCCTTTAGACAGCGCTTTTTTTGGAATTACGCAGTGCTTAAAAGCGCTGTCTAAACTGGCGCTGCTAAAAGATTAGACAGCGCTTTGGTTAATGTAAGAAGCGCTGTCTAAAGGGGTGTTTTGACTGAAAAAACGCTGTCAAAGCACCGCTTTAGACAGCGCTTTTACAATAGACAGCGCTTTGTTTTATATTTTAGACATCGCTTTTTTTGTAAAGGCGCTGTCTAAATGGATGGCTTGGATGAGAGCTTAGGTGTTTATTAGTAACCTTGTAGTGCTAATTAATGGGTGTCCAACTCAAGAGATTATCTTCCAAAGAGCCTGAAATAAGAGGATAAAAAATTGGTCAAAAATAAAATAGGAAACTAATTTCTTTAATGGAGTAAGATGAAGGGAGCAAAATTGTAATTTAGTCAAAATGTATGATTGTTTGTTTTTGATAGGGATTAGTGGTTGTGTTTGACTGTTTGTTTTTTTACATGGATTATTGGTTGTGTTTGATATAATGTTTGTGATAATTGAGCATAGGTTATGCCTCAGACACTTGTATGTAACTTTTAAGAAAAAGTTTGGAGGTGGCTCACTTATAAAGGATTTGATGATGGGAGCGGCCAAGGAAGCTTACTACCAAGCTTGGTTGCAAAATATGAATGAACTCAAACAATTGGACTTCAATGCTTGGACATGGCTAATGGGAGTTCCTTCCAAATGTTTGTTGATTGGAGTCCAACCACCTTTGCACAAAACTGGACTTGACATACCTAGAAAAGTTAGAATTAGGGAATGTGGTGAAGATGGTTCTAGGAGAAGAAGAAAATGTATATCTTATAAATGTACCAAATGTGATAAATTTGGGCACAATGCATTGTTACGCAAGGGTGCAACTCAAGATCCAAATACCTTGAAAAGAAAAGTAACTAAACTTAGTCTAATATTGTACATTATATTTATGCATGCAGTCTCCAAAACATAACCACTAGTTTGTTTTTTAACAGAAAAAATCAAAATGGCATAAAACTGAACCTGGTGCAACTCAGGTTGATGCAACTGAACCTGATGCAACGCAAGCTGATGCAACTCAACCTGATGCAACTCCAAGTTTCTTTGGTGATATTTTTGATGAAGTTATGTCCACATTACCTAATATTAAGACAAATGTTATTCCAAACATGGTTGAACAACCCGTGGTGCAGATATCTGAGCATAGGCCTGCTAAGAATGTTAAAAACTCTTGTTGGGAAGATTACTAAAAAGGTTTCAGAAAGATTGAAGTTGGAATGGTTTCAGAAACCTATTATAAGTCATGGTTCAAATTCTGACCAACCAATTACTGTAACAGAGAATGATGCATGTAAATTTACCAAGGAACATTCTGCAACGGTTTCTAATTCTAAGCATGGTACATATCTCAAATTCAAGAAATCTAGGAGTAACAAGTCAAAGAATCCTTCTAAGTAGATCAAGTGAAAGATTCTGCAATTGTTTTTGTGACATTTTAAGTATTTTATGTTTTATTTTGTAATGACTTATGACATATGTACTTTATGTGCCATATGATTAGAGTTGTCGAAGACCAATTCTTCCTCGAATGGCTTTCTCCTAACTATATTACTTTCTCTATTGTATTTTACATGCTGCTTTTAGATTTTTTTTTTCACATATCTAAAACCATTAATAAATATTTGTATTTTTTATAATATTTTTAATTATTTGTATTTTATCTCATTTATTTTTGTCTTGACAATAAATTATTATTATTGTTATTATGATTGATTAGTTTATAATTAAAATTGTATTCAACATTAAAAATGAAAAAATAATCAGAAGAATATTTTGATATTTTTGAATTTAATTAAATACTGATATTTTCAATGAAATAGTGATATTCAACGTTATATTATATTATAATATTATTTTAAAAAATATATTATAAATTTATTTACACTAAATATTCAACCAACCAAAATTCACAGATACTAAATAATTTATCAATTATTTTTTATTTTAAATCCATTGTTCGGCAAGATGGAAAAAGAAAAAAAACATTAAGAGAAGAACATAAAATAGCGGAAAAATACCGGGTAGAAAAAGAATGACGATAGGGTGTGGTATTTTTGAGTCATTGACTTTCAAATTTCCAATTTTTGTATATTTTCGTATCCGCTAGATATTCTAAACATCTAGTAAATACTTTTGATAAAACATTGTGTATATACTTTTGATAAATAACCGGGTCAAAGTGTATGGTATTGTAGTTTAGACTAGTTAAAAAACCTTTCGAACTCAAAATTTTTTTTAACTTGTTTTAATCTAACATTTTTAAATTGATATTTTTAATAATAAATTCAAACAGCTAGTATGCTTTAATAAAAATAGAAACATGATTTGTATGTAGAACTAATTAATCCAAATTACATATTATCATACCCTAATTTTCCCTCAGTTTTTTTCTTCTTCTCATCATCATAGCACATCATGATCATCCCATCTCAGTGGACATGAACATCTGATCTTAATTGTATGCATTGCATTCATCTATGGAGTAAAGAATCAAGGGTATTCCCTAACTTCAAAGCATTATTCATCTCATCGGGGTTCTAAGTTCAGATTGGCAACAAATTGGCAACAGACAGGAGCATGTTATTATCTAAATCTTTATAGAGGTTTTGACTATCTTAATGATCAAATGATAGATGTAATTGGCCCAAGAGTTGAACACATCATATTCATTTTTCTCTGATCATTAATTAATGTCTTAAATAGTGTTGTGGTCCCTGTAAGTTAGCGAGTTTTTGCGTTTAGTCCTAAATCTTTTTTTTCAAGTCTGAGTTCTTATATCTCATGTTAGTGTTGATTTTTGACCCTGGCGGTAGTAGTCTGTTAAAAAAATGCTGAGTTGGTTAACAGAGCTGGCGTGGAATGACATTTTATTTTTCTTTTCTTTAATATTTTGCAGACTTGGCTTCAATTCTTTGGATGTCATTTAAAGGAGGACTAAATCCAAAAAGAATTAGCCTTTGCTTCATCTGCTTCCTCTTCAAATATTTTTCTACACTTTTTCTTCTCTTCTCTGTAACAGGTGTTGCGTCAGAAACGAAGAATGCCAATATATTTAGGATGTTGTTGATTTAACATTTTACGAAAGGAAAAAATGTTTAGCATTTTTCTTCTCTTCAAATATTTTACGAAAGGAAGAATGCCAATTTGTTTAGGATGTTGTTGATTTTGTCATGGATTTTGTTCTTTGCTTACCAGAAATGGTAGTGAGTTCCATGTTCATGGCGTCTGTAATTTTTTTATGGTTTACTACCTATAAGATGACTATTTGTTGAATTTCATTCATGTATTGGTTAATTAGTTAAGAATTTCGTCCCTTAAATGTTTTGCCATTTTGTATTTCGTCCCTGTTTCATACTGTGTTGTTTGTATGGCATCCCTTAATCTTAATGTCCCTATTTCTCATACTTATGTTAGTGGATTGTATTTGTAGTTTGCCTAAAAGGCATACTTAGTTGTGTTAAAATTTCTTAAAGCCAAAAGGCATAAGGTTGCAAAATACACAATAAATTGTCTCAAAACCGAAATTGTCTTAGGATTACACGCTTAACTTGACTTGTCTCAAAAGCATAACTTGTTGTTGAATTACACAAATAGAACATAACTTGTCTCAAAAGCATAATTTGTCTTAGGATTACATAAACATAACATAACATAATGCCATAGAGGCCGAAATGCATAAATTCCAGAACCACAATGTCTTCTTCATGATTCCAATTGCCTAAGACAAAGTTTATGCTCTAGCCTCTCAAATAGTGTTGTGGTCCCTCTTTAATTCTTGTTTCTTACTTATGTTCGTAGGTTGTATTTGTAGTTTGCATAATTCTTTAATACATAAAGGAAAAAATAGAATATAATGCTAAATGACATACCTAGTTGTGTCATGATTTCTGTTCTGGACTGGGCCGGGGACTGCTACTCAGTCGAGCAGGCCCAACCCACACATCCTGGGATGACCCAACAAGGGCCTTTTGGACTGACCAATGTCGGGCACTTGCACCTCCCCCATGGCATCGGGCACACGCATGACACGGAGCGTCGGGCATGGCGTTGCTTCCCCGAGTTCATTCCTCCTCGACACTCCTATGCTCCTCCCTGCGAGGAGCCCACCTTCTGCACATGAGGGTCCTCCCCGCGAGGACACGTTCTCATGTAACCGCTCCACTCCCGATGGAATCGGTCTGCCCTAATTCCGGAGATCTAGGAACGGTTACCCCAGGGCGAAGACCACGTGCTGGTCTTCACTACGCCACATAAGCCCTGGCAGTTACTTGGATTGGGCCTGACAATCCAGCCCAATGCTAGTAACCGTTGGCCCCGCGCTGGGGGCTCTCTATAAATACCCTCTCACTTGAGAGGGTCAGGTTAAGTTCACTTTCACCTTCTTCTTCTGTACTTGCTTTCTTCTCTGACAACCACCTTACTTGAGCGTCGGAGTACCTTGTAGGTACACCCCCCCGCCGTCTTCCAATCTCACCGGAGCTGAAGCCCAGACGACGTCGTTGGCCACTAGAAACTGTCTGATCCAGGTACGATCAGTGGGAACCCTTTGCTTCCCCGTTTTTCCTTCGTTAAACCAAAGCAACTCTCATTCATCACTGACATGGCCAATCCGTCAGTTACCCAGGCTCTAGACACCGTGCTCGCACAACTCGAGAACGGAAACCACCGCGAGGACGCCGTCATCCCCAACGACGGTGAAGGCGACATTAGAGACGGGCAGACCGCCTCCCTGGACTCCCAAGATGTGGCTTACAACTCCGCCCGCCAAGACGATCAGCAAGCCATTTTTTAACCAGTTGCTCCTCCGCCCAATGCGGACCCGAGCACCGTGGCCCTATTTACCTTGATTAATCAGACAAATCAGCTGATCGTGCACCAGAATACCAGAATTGAAGCCTTGGAGCAAGGACGGGCACAACGATCTTCCCCGCGAAGACATCGTCGTCCCCCGTCGCCTTGCCGTTCTCCTTCCCCTCGAAGGACTCCTTCCAAAGAATCTCGGACTCCGTCGCCGGTACGCCAGGGTCGTCGACCACGTCTCGAGCGCCCCCAGCCGACGATCTCCCAGAAACGCCCTCGTTCCCCGCCTCGGAAGGAACCCAGGGCCTCCACCACTTCCAAGAAGTCCAAGAAGATCGAAGAAAGACCAAAGAACCGTTCAAGGAACTCCCCTCAAAGGCACCATCGGTCACCTTCGAGATCCCCGGCTGGTAGCGAAGACGAAGACCAAAGGACCCCTCTGTCGTGGGAAATCATGAACACCCCAATCCTATGACGGCCTGACCGACCTCGACGATCACGTCGAGAGTTTCGAAGCGATGCTCGACTTCCGAAATGTCAGGGGAGCCATCAGGTGCAGGCTGTTCCCCACCACCTTGCGGAAGGGAGTCATGACTTGGTATAAGGGTCTGGCACATGGGTCGATCACATCCTTGAAGCAACTTAGGCAACGCTTCACCAAACACTTCACCGCGTCTCGTCGACACCCGAAGACGGAGGATGCCCTAGAAAGTATCTTCCAAGGGAAGAACGAATCTCTCTGAAACTACATCGAGAGATTCAACAAAGAAGCTGTCGAGATCCATACGACCGATGACATGAAGAAATATTTAATTCTCCATGGATTGCATGCCGGATCTGACTTTGCCAAATCCATAGGCCTCCGCAGACCCCGACGTCTCGAGGACCTTCTCGCTCGAGCTCAGAAGTACATCGAACTCGAGGAGACGGAGGCAGCCAGATCGCCCTTGAGACGAGACGCAGAGAAGGCCCCCGCGGCCACAAAGATAAGGACTCTTCTCCGCGACGGGGAGGAGAAAGAAAGAAAGAGAACCGCAACTGTGATCCTCGGGAACCGCGCGGACCAGCTGGACGATTCACGGAGTACACCCCGCTCAACGCTCCCCGGGCTAGAATCCTCTCCGAATGCCAGAATTATGAGTTTCTGAAAGGAGGAATTCGCTTCCCGAAGCCCGCTGCTCCCAAATCAAACGTTGACAAATCAAAGTACTGCAGGTTCCACCGGAGCCACGGGCATGTTACCGAAGACTGCATCCATCTCAAGGATGAGATCGAAATTCTGATCAAGGAAGGGCACTTGAAGAAATACACCCAAAAGAGCGATACTCCTCGGTCTAGTTCCCGCAAAGCCCAGAACGTCGAGGAGACGACGCCTCCTCCCTACGAGAGTCACCTTCAGGTCGCCCTCAGTGTCACCCGACCCGGGGACTTCTTCGTTCCCCCAATCATTGAAGGACAAGAAGCAATTCGCAACATGTGGGCGACATTCCCCCACGAAGACCCCGTTACTGCCCGCAGCACCTGGGAAAGCTTCCCTAGGGCGATGGTCATCTCCGGGGGAGGACCAGAGAAACTGTCCGTCGGATCGATCAAGCGGAAATTTGACGAGCTGGAATCCGCGACGTCGGCGAAGGCGACCACCCTCGAGAAAGTGTGGGGAAACTTCAACCCCATCACCTTCTACCTCGAGGAACTCCCCGGGGGAGCACCAAATGCCACTATTCCCCTCCTGATCAGGGCGCAGATGGCGAACTTTGACGTTCGAAGGATCCTAGTCGACCAGGGGAGTTCGGTCGACATCATGTATGCTCATCTGTTCGGGACCCTTCAGCTCGGCGAGAGACACCTGACCCCGTACGTCGGTTCAGATCTACAGGGGTTCAATGGAACCACCACCAGACCATGGGGTTACGTGGAGCTAATGGTTACATTCGGGGCCGAAGACACTGCCCGACAGGTGAAGATCCGTTTCCTGGTGGTCGAATGCCCATCGCTCTACAACTGCATCCTCGGGAGGACCACCCTAGCCGAGCTTACGGCGGTACCGTCAACGGCCCACCTCAAAATGAAGTACTACACGACCAGGGGACGAGTAGTGACGATGCACGGGGACATCGACGCGGCCAGAAGGTGCTTCGACACTGCCATTAAAGGCATAAGTTCCATCGGCCCCAAACCCAAGATCGTGGCCAAGCCACCCCAGGATGCCGAACAGGTACCTCTCTCGCACGTCAACGCGGTCGACCTCGACAGCAGGTTCTCCAGTGAACCCGACGAAGACAGAGTCGAAGATCTCGACCACCAGGCGGAGAACAACGGGCAGCCTCTCCACCCAACGCGCCCCATCCCAGATGGAGACTTCGAGCTCGTGGTACTCGGTGACGACCCAGACTGCAACGTGAAGATTAGCACTGGGATCCCCGACCTGGCAAAGGAGCAGCTGAAGGCATGTCTAAGGGAGAACGCTGACCTCTTCGCGTGGAGCACGTCCGAGATGCCTGGCCTCGACCCCGAGGTGGTTTGCCATCAGCTCGCAGTAGATCCGGCCGCTAGGGCCATAGCACAACTTAGGCGTAAGCAGTCTCCCGAGAAAGCGGAGGCTGCTGAAAAAGCTGTAAAAGACCTCCTAGAGGCAAATTTTATCTCGGAAGCCAAATACACGACATGGCTATCCAACGTTGTACTTGTTAAAAAGAATAATGGAAAATGGGGAATGTGCCTTGATTATACTGATCTTAACCAGGCTTGCCCGAAAGACTGTTATCCCTTGCCTAACATCGACCAACTGGTCGACAACTCTGCAGGTTACAAACTATTATCCTTCATGGACGCTTACTCGGGATACAACCAAACTCCCACGGACAAGGTCGACAAACAACACACGGCCTTCATGACCGCGTCGGGCAACTACTATTACAACGTAATGCCCTTCGGTCTGAAGAATGCCGGTGCGACCTACCAACGGATGATGAACGAGGTTTTCCGGGCCGAAATCGGCGACATGCTAGAAGTCTACATGGACGACATGATCGTCAAGTCCGCAGAAGAAGTCGACCACGCCGTGCACCTCAAGAAGGTGTTTGACACGGCGAGGAGGTGTCGCATGAGGTTTAACCCCGACAAGTGCACCTTCGGCGTCCGGGCAGGGAAGTTCCTCGGATTTTACCTCACAGAACGAGGAATCGAGGCCAACCCCGACAAGTGTAGGGCTTTCTCCGAGCTCCCTGCCCCGAACTCAAAGAAGTCGATACAATCATTGAACGGGATGCTCACCGCCCTTTCCCGCTTCGTCGCCAAATCCGCACAGTACGCACTCCCATTTTACAAACTTCTTCGACAAAAAGCAGAGTTTGATTGGAGCGAGGAATGCGAGCAGGTACTAGTCCACTTAAAACAGGTCCTATCACAACCCCCGGTCCTCTCACGGCCTGAGAACGGGGAGACACTCTTCTTGTATCTTGCGATCACGAGTGAAGCAGTCAGCGCCGTCCTCATTCGGGAAACCCCGGACGGGCAGAAGCCAGTTTACTTCACGTGCAAAGCCCTCCAAGGCCCCGAGCTCAGATATCAGCAGATTGAGAAAGTCGCCCTGGGCCTCGTCACCGCAACCAGGAGGCTACGCCACTACTTCCTCGCCCACACCGTCGTCGTAAGGACCAAACAGCCTATAAGGCAGCTCCTCAGGCGGCCGGACATGGCGGGGAGGATGCTTAGGTGGTCACTCGAGCTCGCCGAGTTTAACATCTAGTACGAAGGGAGGAAAGCCCTGAAGGCACAGGTACTGGCCGACTTCGTAGCAAAGATGACCGTCCCGGAGCCTTCGACCAACGGATCACAGAAATGGACGATCTATGTCGATGGGGCATCCAGCCCAAAGGGAAGCGGGGCGGGCATCATCCTCGAAAACGAGGAAGGCATCTTGATCGAGGTATCCCTCGAACTGTCCTTCCTGACATCGAACAACCAAGCCGAATATGAGGCCTTCCTCGCAGGACTTCGGCTGGCGGAGGACCTCGGCGCCAAGAAGGTCAAACTCTTCACTGATTCCCAGATCGTGGCCTCGCAAGTCCAAGGAGAGTACCAAGCCAAGAACGACAGCCTCATAGAATACTTGGCCTTGGTAAAAGAAAAGATGAAAAAGTTCACCTCCGCGGAAGTAACCCACATCCCCCGCGAGCACAATGCCCGAGCAGATGTCTTGTCCAAATTGGTGAGCACAAAGAAGAAAGGCGGGAATAAATACGTCATACAAGAAGTGCTTTCCCACCCGAGCATTGAAAAACTGGCCATGGTTTCGGACATCAACGCCATCGGGGACAGAAACTGCTGGATGACCCCGGTATACGAATACCTCATGACAGGCAAACTACCCGAAGATCCCAATGAAGCAGGAATGGTCAAGAGGCGGGCGTGCTCGTACACTGTAGTCGAGGATAAGCTATACCGACGAGGGTTCTCTATTCCTCTCCTCAGGTGTGTCGAGGAGACTAAGGTCCCCGACATTCTCCAGGAAATCCATGAGGGAATCAACGCACAACACCTCGACGGCCGCTCGTTAGCCCGTAAGGCGCTTCGAGCAGGGTACTACTGACCCACCATGCAACAAGACGCCAAGGAACACGTCAAGAAGTGCGATAGATGCCAGCGACATAGGGACATGCACCTCGCACCTCCTAGCGAGCTCAAAACGCTATCCTCCCCGTGGCCGTTCGCGTGGTGGGGAATGGACATCCTTGGACCCTTCGTCATAGGGTCATATCAAAACAAATACCTCATCGTCGGGGTGGATTACTTCACGAAGTGGATCGAGGCAGAAGCATTGGCCAAAATCACGGCCTTTAACATACTGCACTTTTACAAAAGAAACATCCTTGCCTGATTCGGCGTGCCTTAAGCCATTGTCACCGACAACGGGACACAGTTCACCGACAAGAACTTCCAAGACTTCGTCACCAAACTAGGCACGAAGCAGCACTTCACGTCGGTCGAGCACCCCCAAACGAACTGGCAGTCTGAGGCGGCGAACAGGGTAATCCTCCGAGGATTGAGATGCCGATTAGGCGACGCCAAACAATGGTGGGTCGAGGAGCTACACAGCGTCCTCTGGGCCTACCGAACGACCCCACACTCCACGACCGAGGAGAGCCCTTACCGTTTGACCTACAGAATGGAAGCGGTGATCCCCGTGGAGATCAGGGAACCCTCGAGGAGGACAGAAGCCCCCCTCGACGGGGACGCGAACGACGAAGCCTTGAGGGAAGAGCTCGACTTCGTCGAAGAAACACGCTCGGGCGCTTCTCTCTGAGAAGCTTCACTTAAACAAAAAATAACACTACATTATAATGACAAAGTTATCAAACTTGATTTTCAGGTAGGCACCCTCGTCCTACGCAGGAACCAGAAGGACTCGCAAGAAGGAAAACTCGCCGCGAACTGGGAGGGCCTGTACCGCATCCGCGGGAAAACGGGGACATGAGCCTACTTCCTTGAAAATCTGCACGGGGAAGAACTTGCTCGACCATGGAATATTGAGAAGCTCAAACAGTACTACAGTTAAGCACTGCCCGCGGCTCACTAGCACCGCGATCATGGGGACACGCTAAGGTACGAGCGCGACACCCCTATACAGAACACGATAATCAGAGACCGCGTTGTGTGTGCGTGAGGACCTTTGATCCGACGGGGATACCTCGATCAAGGCCCACCGTCGTTGTACCAATCGGGCAGAACACCCAGCTCGCGATGGGAAGTTCATGCCACGAAGCTAAGACCTCGACCGAGCTTTTAGCCTCGTTAAAGGTCAGAATACGCCTTCGGCCGCCCGACCAGCTCTCCAAGCGGCCAGGGACTATCAAGGTCGAGCAAATCCCAAAGTATTATTACTTAGACAAAAATAAAGTATAACAATAGCATCACACACGAGAGAAAACATACAAACATCACACATGCAGATAAACAAAAATGCATTGAGCGGGCAAAGCCCATTGTATAGGTGTTATAAACAAACATCAAAGAAAAAACCCCTGGCACGCAAGCCGGGCACAAATATTACAATAAATCAAAACGGCTCGCAGTCCGACCAAAACAAAGATAAAAAAAATCCTACTCAGCTGCAGTCCCTTCGGGCTCCTCATGCTCGTGAATTTTGTCCACCCGCATCGGCTGCACGATCTGACCATCCACCACCTCGGCGTCGGGATCAATCCCTTCGGTGACGAGGTCGGGGTTGAGGATCCGAAGCTGCTCCACGGCGTTCCTGAAGCCTATGCCAGCCACTTCGAGGTTGTCGTCCTCGGCTTCCCAGAGCTTCGCTATCAGCGCTGCCCGCGAAGTCAGCAACTTGTCCTCCTCGGTCTCCTCCTCAGCCGGGCTGACAGCCTCCTCCAACTCGGTGATCCTCGCCAAAAGGCGATCCCTCTCCGCCTCGATACCAGCGAGACGTTTCCGGTCCTCCTCGGCGCCTTTCAGCTTTTCCTCCAATTTCTGCTGGAGCTCGACTTGGGCCTTGTTCTGGATTTTACAATCGGCCAGCTCCTTCCCCACCTTCTCCATCTCAGCCGAGATGTTCTGGAAACTGTCCCGCAACTTTTACAGCTCGCCGGCGGAGCACGCCTCGTCGTTCAGGACCAAGGAAGCCGCGTAAACCCTCATCACAGCAGAGACATCGTCCACCAGCGCCTTTCTCCGTGAAGCCTTGTCGACGCCTAGGATGGCCTGAGCTTCAGGGCCACCCACGCACAGCGAATTATTCCCAGTGAAGAAGTTCGGCCTCGTATGACAGGGCTGGAGCACAAATTTTACGGCAGGCGGGCTCTCCTGCTCGGTGAGGTCGACGTCCACGGTGCTCTCAAGCCGTTGCCTCTTTGGGGAGTGCTGAGGGCTGAGAGAACCACTGTCCTAGTGAGAGCCAGAGGAACCTATGGGTGTCGGGGAGGGAGCGGGCTCCTGCTGTCGAAGCTGCTCGACGTGACCCTTACCACCTTTCTTCGCGGCACGGTTGGCCTTCAACTTCTTGAATCGCTCCTCGGAGGTCGACATCTTATCTGCAAAAAGGGAAACAAACATGTCAGCGAACCAAAAATTAAGACGCGAGAAAAAAAAGAAAAAAAAGGGGTAAATCCGGAGGGTGTCTCCACCAACAGCTCGAGAGCCTCCTCGTCGGAGAACGTCTCGAGGAGGGCCCTCGTATTAATCAGACGGTGCTTCGTCAACACCCGCCTGTCGTCTCCGCGGACGAATTCCCCGTCCATCATCATGAACTTGCCCCGATTGAAGCTGTTGACGAACGCCACTATCCGTTCGTATGCCAATCGATCCCCCTCCTCGAGACGGCTGGGCTTGACCTTGTAGCTGTCCGTCCCGAATTTGAAGTGTGCTTCTGTCCAGAACAACGGGAACCTAGACTTAAGGACCTCCTGTCGCTGACCGTCTATCTCCTCGACCTCTCGACGGTACATCGTGTTTACGTCCTCAAATGTGATCGGCCGCACGAGGTAGTACCGATATTTGAAGTCGCGCACGGAGTCCAAGTAGGTGTGAAACAGGCTATTCACCTGCTTGAAAGATACCCAACCGTGCATGCCGTCGATGGCCTGCCTTTGAAGATGGAAGATGCAAGAAAACAAGGGTACAGTGGCACTAATCCACAAGTATTTACACACTAGCTCGAATGCCCTAATGAAAGCTAGTGAGTTGGGGTGGAGCTGGGAGGGGGCTAAGCGCAGCCAAGTAAATACGGCCTGCTGGAAATCTGTGAAGGGCAGGCGCCACCCCGCCTTGTCGAACATGAACTCGTAAATGGGGAACTGCATCCCGCCGTACGTCGAGCAGATCCTGTGGTGCTCCCTTGGCATGAATACATTCCATGACTTGGCTGAGCCCACCAGGCGGTGCTCGACGGTGCAGAAGATATCGTCTTCGTCCATGTCGACGAACAGAGACGGCATGTTTAAGGCCTCCTCACAGGCCCATTCGTCGGGCGACCTCTCCCCGCTAGTTGTCTCGGCCATAGGAGAGTCGGGCTCGTCGTAACTGTCCAACGATCCCACAGCCACGGGCAACGCGTCCATTTACCTGAAAAGCAGAAGGAAATGGTGAATTCGATGACCCGTATCAAATCCACCCCTCCACCGCTGATCAAGTGAAAGGGCGATGAGGGATCGTCGGGGAAAAGGAGATATTCGACCCAGATCCCCTAGACGAACTTTGGTCCCCCGGGGACCCCATCCTTTTTCCCCGTGGAATTCTATAAACGAACCAAAAAACATTCATCCCAGGACCCCGGGACATTCTTCATGACCCCGGGGATTTCATCACCCTTCCCCGCGAGATTTAACAACTAAACTATGAAATTCCGCCGTTTTCGCCGGATATTTCGTGATTCTATAGGAACTTCATCAGTTCCCCATAAGAGTCACCCTACGAACGCAGACAAAAGGAGAAAAAGGGAAGAAACTTACTTGAAATGCGCTTTTTTAGAGTTCCGGCACGGTGGTCGTTGGAAGAGAACGGCGGAAGACGGTGGAAGCTAGCGGCAGAAGAACGGAGAAGGAAAGAATAGAGCGTCTGAGAGTGAAAGAGCAAACGGAGCAAATGAAACGAGGTGAGGCCTATTTATAGGACCCTCACGGAATTCAAAGAGTTTAGAGCACTTAAGTACACTACACTAGCCTAGCCGCCCTAGGCAATGATGGCGTCTGCCACGTGGCACGCATGCGACTGTTCGCTCCCCAACACGCGTCTCTCCGTTTACCTCGACACTCAAGTTCAAACTTCTCGTATCCTCGCTGAGTCGAGCAAACTCAAACTGCCGCGCTTGAGTCTCCCCAACGAAACAGCCAGTGGATCCCTAACAAGTTCTCCCTCCTCGCGGTCGTATACTTCCCCGACATACTTATTAGCCCTTAAGTCATCACTCCGACACTTCGGAGCGACGACTTGGGGGGTTCCTGTTCTAGACTGGGCCGGGGACTGCTACTTAATCGAGCAGGCCCAACCCACACATTCTGGGATGGGCCAATAAGGGCCTTTTGGACCGACCAATTTTGGGCACTTGCACCTCCCCCGTGGCGTCGGGCACACGCATGACACAGAGCGTCGGGCATGGCGTTGCCTCCCTGAGTTCGTTCCTCCTCGACACTCCTATGATCCTCCCTGCGAGGAGCCCACCTTCTACACACGAGGGTCCTCCCCGCGAGGACACGTTCTCATGTAACCGCTCCACTCCCGATGGAATCGGTCTGCCCTAATTCCGGAGATCTAGGAACGGTTACCCCAGGGCGAAGACCACGTTCTGGTCTTCACTACGCCACATAAGCCCTGGTAGTTACTTGGATTGGGCCTGACAATCTAGCCCAATGCAAGTAACCGTTGGCCCCGCGCTGGGGCTCTCTATAAATACCCTCTCACTTGAGAGGGTCAGGTTAAGTTCACTTTCACCTTCTTCTTCTATACTTGCTTTCTTCTCTGACAACCACCTTACTTGAGCGTCGGAGTATCTTACAGGTACACCCCCTCGCCGTCTTCTAACCTCACCGGAGCTGAAGCCCAGACGACGTCGTTGGCCACTAGAAACTGTCTGATCCAGGTACGATCAATTTCAAAAACCCAAAAAGCATAAGGTTGCAAAATACATAATGAGTAAGAAACAAGACATCCACCAACTGCAATTACATAAACATAAACATACCTAGTTTTGTCTTAGAATTACATAACATAAGTTATGGGATCTCTACCAATTGCAATTAGAAGAGTCCCTCCATACTTAGTCTTGAGATGACATCCATCAACCCAAATGAAAGGCCTGCAAGATGTTGTGAAGCCCTTTCTGCAACTTTCTTTGGAGTATCTATGTGCTTCCTTGCTGCAACTTTGACTCTTTTCTTTAGAGTATCCATGTGTTTCCTTGCTGCAACTTTGACCTTTTTCTTTGGAGTATCTTGTTCTTCATTAACATTAAAGCAATCATCCATGACAAGCGCCCTCTCATCTTCACTATCATCAAATGATAAACCATCAAATTCAAAGTCACTATCTTCATTATCATCACTATCCTTATTTTCTTCTGTATGAACATCATCTACTTCATTTGCTTCATTAGCTTGAACACCACTAACACCATCAACATCATTACCTGGAACATCATCAACATCACTAGCTTCATTACCTTGAACATCAGTAGCTTCATTAACTTGAACACCGCCAATATCATTAAGTTGAACACCACCAGTATATTGATATACCTCATCAGCATCAGCATCAACAACCATTATATTATACCTCATCACTTTCAACGAACAGAACAGAGATAAATGCAGAGTAAGAACAAAACAAGAATGAAAGACACTACAAGAAAACAAGCATTTTGCTGGGTGTTTTCCACCCCGCAAATAATTGTACTTGCTGGGTGTTATTCACCCCGCAACAAGGAAAATAAAAAATAATAATTATATGCTATTTTAGATCACGAAAATGTTGGAGGGAATTTCGAATTTTTTGAAATATACGTTGCGGGATGAAAAGCACACCGCAACGTTTCTTAAAAAAATTTTGGTGGGAAATTAAAAGCTCACTTAATGAGGAGCAGATGACCGTTCTGGAAAAGGTCTGACCGTTTCAGTCTTGCGGGATGCATATCACGCTGCAACATAAAGGTTCTGACACAACACTTGCGGGGTATTTCCCACGCCGCAAGCCTCAACGGTAATAAATGTTGCTGGGTGTTTTGCACGCCGCAACATTGCTGGGTGTTTTACACCCCGCAACACTCTTTTATATTCCCAACATGCGTTTACTTTCCCCACACTCAAGAATCTATCAATTTCTTTCTCTTATTTCTCTCCTATCTCTCAAGTCTCTCATTTCTCGCCTTCTCTTACCGAAATTGAAAATTTTCATCTTCTCAAAGACTTGTGTGTGGGTAAATCTCTTCTGTCTTTCTTTTATATCTGAAGTTGTTGTTGTTGGTGTTTATTGGTATATCTATGTTTCTCTGTTAACCAAAATAATTTTTGTCCTCTTCTTCAAATCATAAGAACTAACTTCAAATCGTTTTTTTTTAATGTTTGAAGTTGTTGCTGTTGGTGTTAGTGGGTAAATCAGAAGCAAGTATTGTTACTGTTAGTGGGTGAATCCGGAAATTTGTTCAAGAATCTCTTCATAAGTTATTATTGCTTTAAGGTACACATATTAGGGATTTAATTTTTGTTAATTTTTGTTGTTTGATTTAATTTTTTTTAGATTGTATGGTAAAATTAGGGATGATTTATGTATAATATACTAGTAATAATTTTTTGGTTTTAATAAATATATATATAGTTTTTCGTTTTTTATGTTTGATGTATATATTTGTGATTTAAACTTTTTTATATCTTTTATTTTGTTTTTTTTCGTATTTCCTTAAAACAGATTATTATTTTTTAAATAGATTTTTTATATTTTTTAGAAATAGTTTATTATTATTTTATTAAAACATATTATTATTTTGATTTTAAAAACAAATTATTATTATGAATAGATTGTTATTAAAAACAGATTATTATTATTTTTTAGAAAACAGAATTATTATTATTATTTTAAAAAATGAATTATTATTATTTATTAAAAAACTGAATTAAAAAAAATCTGAATCTTAAATGTTGTTTATGTTGTAAATGTATATGTTGTTGTTTATGTTCTTACTATTAGTATTATTATTTCAAAATATGATATTATTAGTATTATTATTAAAAATGAATTATTATTATTATTTTAAAAAACAAATTATTAATATTATTTTAAAAAAAGAATTATTATTATTATTATTTTAAAAAACAAATTATTATTATTTATTAAAAAATAGAATTAAAAAAAAAATCTTATATGTTGTTTATGTTGTAAATGTATATGTTGTATATGTTCTTATTATTATTTATTAAAAAACAGAATAAAAAATAATAATAATATATGTATGTTTTTATGTGATTATATATGTTATATGTTGTTATACATGTTATATGTTACTAAATGTTATATATATATATATATATATATATATATATATATATATATATATATATATATGTTATCCTAATGCACACCCATGTAGGTGTGCATTAGCAACATACACCTTAGTGTATTTTTGTGTGGGGCCCACCAATTTTGGGTGGGACCCACATTAGAAAGATGAAGAAAAAAATAGAAAGAAAATAGATGTAGTGTATTTTTATGTGGGACCCATCAATTTTGGGTGTATGTTAGCATTTCCCTATATATATATATATATATATATATATATATATATGATCGTGAAGGCTGAATCAGATCCTGTAGAAGTGGGTCACCAAGTTTGTCAGGGATGTTGGTCGTAAGGAGAGGAGGGGGTGTACCTGCATGGCACTCCGACGCTCAAGTAAGAAAGGGTCAGAGAAAATGGGCAAGTACAAAGTATGAATTCTTAGGGTGAATATTGGATACCTCACCCTCTCATGCGAGAGGGTTTATATAGAGCCCCCAGCGCGTGGCCAACGGTCCTATTTTCAGGGCGAAATAACCGTTTTTCCCAAAGAATAGGTAACCACCCAAACTAGCCGTTATGTCGGGCAGGGTGTCCCAAACTAACCGTTATGTCGGGCACAGGCGTGGTTTCGGGCACTTGCCCACAGCTGTTCGGGGAGCAATGGAGCCGTGCGTAACGGGCAATAATTCCGGGGAGGAATGTTGCATTCCTTGCCCGGTTGGAGGGGCAGAAAGGTAACGTTTGCCCCTCTGTGGGTTGGACTTAGGCAATTTGGGCCGCTCTGGAGCAGAAACGGATTGGGCCATGTCTAGCCATTGGTCCAGTCCAGAACAGAAGTCCCCCAAGTCGTTGCTCCTGAGCATGGGAGTGATGACTTAAGGGTAGTTCGTTGCTCCGGGGAGCTAGCATAGAGTCGTCGTTTGAAGACGAGGAGGATTGTCTCAATGCGCCCGTGACCCCTGGTGTTCGTGAAATTCGTGGTCGTGACCTTGTTGCCCGGTATTCGGGGAGACTAATGGTCAGACCGAATTGGAAACGTTGAGACGCCACGTGTGCTTAGAGCTCCGTGTAGCAGTTACTAGGCAATGATGGCTAGTGGATAGCCATCATGGACTACGAGCGCGTCTTCGCACGTGCCCCTTTGTATAAAAAGGGGAAATTCGTCTCATTTGGAACTTTTCGTTTTGATTTCTCTCTGTTTCCTTCAGCATCCTTGCCCGTCACCGTCGTCTGCCTACTCCGACCACCGCCTTAAGCTTCGAGTAGCTACTTTCGTATACTTAAATCAAGTAAGTTTTATGATACCTTGCTTGTTTTACTCCTTTATATTGTCGATGGTAGGTTGCATGTGGTTAGGGCTAGGTTTAGAGGACGAAATGGGTGAGTTTCCGGCGATTGTTGATGGTGGACGGTGGTTGTACCATTTTTCTACCTCTGACATGTTGCCGGAGTTAGTAGTATGTTTCAGCGAGCAGGGTGGTCCACGACGATGTTACGACAGCTATGTATGTGTGACCGCCGTGTCTGTTCATCTTCTGAGTGGGTAATGAGTTTTCCGGAAGGACATTCCCAGATTCTGGTGACGCTTTGCGATTTCCGGCGAAGCTTCAATCGGAAACTGGGTATGAGTGTGGGGAAGCTCCTCGCTCAGGGATGATTAGCTTCGAGCGTCTCCTCGCGGGGAGGTGTCATCTTTTCCTTTGATGTTAGGGCTTAGGCCGGGGACATTGTCCTCAGCCCTTTGCGCGCCCTTTCACTTAACTTAGCGGTGGAAGGGTGGATTTGATTTGTTGTCGAATTCATTTTCTTCTCTGCTTTTCAGGTGATCCTAATGGCGACGGGGCCAGATATAGAGGTTATCCTCGAACACCTCCAGTGATGCCGGGGAGGAAGAAGACTTGGAAGTTATGGACGAGGACACCGTTGAAGGTCCTGATGAAGAATGGGAGGTGGCCGAGCCTTCTGAACATGTGTCCACTTTCACAACATATTTGGGCGATGTCTTCACAGAGGCTGGACCGGAGGGGGAGTGTAAGGTGCACTTCCCTACTGAGGAAGAGCGGGCCTGCACGAACTTTGGGGATCATTTTACGATGTATGTATATGCCTTTAAGGAGTTGGGCCTGAGGTTGCCGTTCACTGAATTTCAGCAGTCAGTGTTCATTCATTTGAGATTGGCCCCTACGCAACTGCATCCCAACTCGTTGGCCTTTATCCGGGCGTTCGAGCTGGTATGTGAGCATCTCTCCATAGGGGCTACTCTCCCTCTGTTCTTCACTGTCTTCCATCTTCAAAGGCAACTATCGGGGAGGAAGTACGGCTGGGTTTCTTTGAAGCAACCACGTAAGTTGTTCAAGCCTTTCTCCGAATCGATACGGACGTTCAAGGAGCGATATTATGTTGTCGAGCCCCTGTCCGAAGCTGCCCAGGATAGTACATACGTTTGGGATATTGAGGTGGACGAGGATGGGAATGACCTGCGTGACGAGGAGGGGAAATTTATTGGGCGGAGAATCTATAAGTTCCCCATCCATTGGGCGCCCGATCATTTTGCCAAGAAGCCCAGCAACTATGTCCTCCAGCCGAACAAGCTCCACGGGCAGGATGTCGTGGCGTATGAGGAGTTGGTGAAGTGGGTCAACTCCTTCCGGCTTGCTCAGTGCTGGACGAGCAAGGGTAATCCGATCTTCGAGGAAGATGGGAGTCAGAGGGTTGAGCGTTGATTTATCAATATTAAGGCACTGCTGGAGTGCAAGACCCCCGAGGATGCCTGGAAGCTACTTGGTAGTCTTAGTTGTGTAAATTTGTTTGCTTTATTTCTTTTCCTCGTATCTAACGTGCTCGTATTTTGTTTGTGCAGGTGAGATTCCTCAGGCTCATGACCGGGTTTTGAGGAATGCTCTCGCGAGGAACAAGGCCGGTGCGGCTCCTCCGAAGTCTCGGTTTGCCGGTGCTCGTGCTCCTCCTCCAACACAGTCTACTGCGGGGACCTCTTCCTCTCCTACTCCTGCTCCCCGGGGGTCTCCTCTTCCTTTGACCGGTCGATCCAAGCGGCCAAGAATCACTGATGCTGTGGATCTCACTCGAGCATCGGAGAAGGGGAAGTTCGAGCTTCCTCCTTGCATCCATGACAGGAAATTCTTCTAAGGGAACTCTCTGATTGTGCCTTGGGCGGAGTCTCTTTGCTTGGAAAGCATGGACCGCCTGAGCAAGAGGGCGTTGGTGGCTCAAGATGCTTCCGCCTTAGTCAGGATGCTGGAGATCGCGACCGTTTATGCCGAAGGGGACTCTGCAACAGAGGCCGAACTTACCTCTGCTCGGGCTTCCATGGCGTCCCTTAGAGATGAAGCTAAGGTTGCCGAAGATGCTCGGAAGAAGGCTGAGGAGGAGGTAGCTCGGCTAAAGAAGGAGAACTCCACGCTGCCGACGGAGAAGAAGTCTGCCGAGGAGCTGGTCCAGCAGCTGAGGAAGGCCAATGTCCCGGGTGACGATGAGCGGGAAGATGTGAAGGAATTGAAGGCAAGAGCCGAGTTGGTTGCCCATTTGCTGACGGCCGAAGATGATGGTATTGCCGTCGCGGAGGAGTTTTTCAGAAACGCCGTGGCTCAACTGTGGGTGGTGAATCCCTAGCTTGACTTTTCTGACGAGGGTACCCACTATCTGGCGCACGTTGAGGATGGCCGTATCGTTATGCCCGATGCTCTCCTTGAAGGGAATACCGAGGATCAGCCCGAGGAAGACCAGGGGCCCCAGTCCGAGCCTGCCGAGCACGTGGAAGAGTGAGGAGTTTATGTTTTTAATGTTGTAATTTGTCTGGCCTGCGTGCCGTGTAACCGTTGTAATTTATTTCTTGGGGGGCGTGGCCCCTGTTTGATGTAACCCAGTACAATCGTGGTCCTTGTGGCTACTTATCATGTTAAGTTATTATATGTTCGATTATGTTATCTGCATGAATTTACTTGCTTTTATTTTTTGCTAAGTGTTGTACTCATGCTCGTTGTGAATGTATGTCCGCCCGTGATAGGGGGTATTTGACTTGTGCGAATAATTTGGGGGGATTGCTCGTTGTAGATATGTTCGGCAGTGAGGGGAACTGGTCGAACGGCCGGGGAATATCCTGGCGGGGGTGCGGAGCTCAGGTCGCGTTTGAGGCCTGAGTTCGTGGCATGAAGTCCCATCACGAGCTGGGGTTCTGCCAGTCATGGTACTTTGACGACAGCGATGCTCGATCGAGGACCGCTGTCGAGCAGTTACCCGGCTCGTTACTGAGCGAGGTTCTTCTTTATTCGTATGTGACGCTTGTACCTAGACGTGCATAGTGGTCGGTGTCGCTCCCGGGATTTTCATCTAAGTACAAACGCGAAAGTGGCGCGGAAACAGAGTCGTCAGCAATGTGTATTTATCCCAAGAGAGGGAAAGGAAACACTGCATAAACCTGGGGGGGAAAGGAAAAGCATGGGCTCACGACCAAGAGAAACGGGTAAGGGAGTCGATTACGCGAAGGGAAGGTGTTATCCCCCACGCGTCCATCGTACTCGATAGGATCCAAGCTTGTTGTCTCGATCAAAGGGTGTTGTCATCTGGAGCTCCACTGCTACTGGAAAGGAGAAGGAACGAGAACGGAGAAGAACGAAGAAACGAAGGAGAAAAGAAAAAAAGAAGTGACTCGATAGGATGTCCTCGGAGTCCTAGGCCTACGTATTCCCTCGGGAACGGGAAAATCAGAGTCAACGTAGTTCGGACACGAACTAAGGGGGGAGGTTGCTCGCCAAGACATCGTCGTCTTATGCCTACGTATCCTCAATCTAACAAGAAGGAGGAAATCAAAGTAGTCGTAGTTCGACTTAACGAGGTCAGTGTTTTTTATGAGCGACGTTAAGTTCGCGTCCGGCAGTTAGGGTCGATGCCTGTTTGTGACGAGACGGAAGTAACACGCCCTTTTCTGAAAATGAGGTTTGGAACTTAACAATCCCGAAGGATAAAAAGTTTGGGTTTGTTTTGTGTTTTTTAGACAAAAGTGTTTTTGAAGTTGTTTGTAACTTGCATTACACCCAAGTCTACAACGTAGGATCGAATGTCTCGCGTATCGACCCAAGACGGGACACATGCTAAACATCCTAAGAAAGTGAAGTAAGATCCCCCACTATCTCATTTCCCACATATAAGGCTCGTGCGCAATACATGTTAATCCTTTATTAAGTGTTTTATAAAGATTATGAGATGAGAAGAGAAGACTCAAGTTGAAAAGAAAACACTAAAGGGAATCTAATTTGTTCCTAATGTTATCATGCAAAAGTGGCCCTAAGGTCAAGGTTTGAGAACCTACGTCTAAAAAGAAAAGAGGGATAGCACTACCTAATGCTTATCCTACCTCACTGTAATCAAAGATTAAAGTTGAGCTAGGATCCCTAAGGGGTGTGGATAAGTTGTACACACAAAGCATTATATCATGCTATTTACAAACACACAAGAGAAAGTGAAAGAGATAAGAGAGAAGAGATATGAGTATGGATAAGCATCCACATACTCAAGACTTACCATAGCCCCTAAACAAAATGGTTAGTACCAAAACAATTCAAATATTGAAGTACAAGTGAAAAGAAGGAAGCAAACAAGTCCTAATGTTCTAAGGAGATGTTCTAATCATCTCCAGCAGAGTTTGTGATCAGTCATGAAGATTTTTGTGGTATTGATTTCCATTGAATTTTTTAATTGAGAAAGAAGACTGTTATAATTCCTTTTCTGTTATTGAACTTGCTACTATGTATTCGAATGCACTCTTTTCCAAACACAAATGAATGCAATAAATGCTCATCCACTAGACAACATACTATCACAATGAATATACAACAATGTTAACAAAATTCCTGCTTGTCATTTAAAAGGTAATCCGTAGGAACATATGCATATCCTTTAGGTGGCCTTGAATTCTTCATATATGCTTCGTTTGACGTCATAACAAACTCTTTTCCAAATTAAGTGCCAAACGTAGGTGTGATATGAGGCCGACTTGGTGATCTTCACCAAAAGGAAGTCGGTTAGTTAATGACAAGAACTAATTATTGATGCTTATGCTGGGATGATGAGTCATGGACTGTGGTTTAGGATGATGAGTCATGGAATATGAGTAAAAACAAAAGAGGAGTTACGAATTGAAATGGAACAAAATGGATTTTGGTTTGTAATTGGATAATTGGATTAGTAAATAGAGACCATGGTTAACTGGAATCTATGAAAGGAAAAGAAATCATTTAATTTGGGTAGAGAAATGTGGGTTTAGAAAATAGAGATGGACTTTTTGTTAGGCTTTGAAAGTGGATCCAACTTGGATTAGAAATTGGTTTAAAATGGAATTGGGCCACGGAACGGATATTTGGTTTGACAAGTGAACGTGGAGCAACGGTTTCCAAAGTTGATCAAGGATGATTTAACAGTATGATTTTGGTTAAAACAAAGTGGATATGGTTTGCAAATGGGTTACGATGGGAACTTGAATGAACACTTCCAACCAAGTCAAAACTCTCTCCTTGCATCAATACCAACTTGCACCAAAATCGACATATGACAAGCCATTGAGTGGACAATAATGATTTGATCATAATATAGGTCCACCATTTAATCTCTTGCACCATGAACACCAAGATCCTTTGCCATGAACCTTAACCACCATCTTTGATTGATGAATATCAACCAATTTGCACAGAAGGAAAGAAACCATGATCCCATGCCTCAGAAGCCCAATGCAAATGTATGAATATGAGTATGACCTAATGGATATGCAGATGAATATGAAGCATAAGCCACTTATTGGGAATAAATAGGAGGGCAAATTTTGGGGTGCTACAACTGCCCCTATTCACTCAACCGTGGGCCTGAAGGGTCGATAGCAACGATTTTCAGACATTCAAGGTACACGGAGATTGAATACCAAAAGAACCCTGAAATTTGCAAACTGTGGGGGTAACGAAATAGAGTTGTTTACGAGGACGGCCGCAGACGAACTCGAAAAGGAAGACCAGCCACAGACGGGCTACCCAACAAAAGAAAATGAGGACGGCCACAGACGAACTCGAAAAGGAAGGCCGGTCACAGACGGGCTACCCAACAAAAGAAAATGAGGACAACCGCAGACGAACTCAAAAAGGAAGAGCGGCAACAGACGGGCTACCCAACAAAAATAAAACGAGGACGGCCGCAGACGAACTCGAAAAGGAAGACCGGCCACAGACGGGCTACCCAACAAAAGAAAACGAGGACGGCCGCAGACGAACTCGAAAAGGAAGACCGGCCACAGACGAGCTACCCAACAAAAGAAAACGAGGATGGCCGCAGACGAACTCGAAAAGGAAGACCGGCCACAGACGGGCTACCCAACAAAAATAAAATGAGGACGGCCGCAGACGAACTCGAAAAGGAAGACCAGCCATAGACGGGCTACCCAACAAAAGATAAAATGAGGACGGCCGCAGACGAACTCGAAAAGGAAGACCGGCCACATACGGGCTACCCAACAAAAGAAAAAACGAGGACGGCCGCAAACGAACTCGAAAAGGAAGACCAGCCATAGACGGGCTACACAACAAACGAAAACGAGGATGGCCTCAGACGAACTCGAAAAGGAAGACCGGCCACAGACGGGCTACCCAACAAAAATAAAACGAGGACGGCCGCAGACGAACTCGAAAAGGAGGACCGGCCACAGACGGGCTACCCAACAAAAGAATACGAGGACAACTGCAGACGAACTCGAAAAGGAAGACCGGCCACAGACGGGCTACCCAATAAAGAAAATGAGGACGGCCGCAGACGAACTCAAAAAGGAAGACCGACCACAGACGCTCTATCCAACAAAAATAAAACGAGGACGGCCGCAGACGAACTCGAAAAGTAAGACCGACCACAAACGCTCTACCCAACAAAAATAAAACGAGGACGGCCACAGATGAACTCGAAAAGGAAGACCGGCCACATATGCTCTACCCAAAAAAAATAAAACGAGGACGGCCGCAGACGAACTCGAAAAGGAAGACCGGCCACAGACGGGCTACCCAACAAAAGTAAAACGAGGACAACCACAGACGAACTCGAAAAGGAAGACCAAGCCGAATGTGGACTTTGCTGGGGATAAAGTGAAATAAACTCTTCTGAGTTATGCCATCTCTGCTGAGAAAGAGAACTGGGTTCCACGAACTTAGTCAGATGAGAACTGACTTCCAGGCTAGAACTGGATTTCAAAAATAAGTCAGACGAGAACTGACTACCAGACGAGAACTGGATTTCACGAAATAAGTCAGACGATAACTGACTACCAGGCGAGAACTGGATTTCAAGAATAAGTCAGACGAGAACCGACTACCAGGCGAGAACTAGGTTTACAAAAGAGATTGGCCAATCAAAGGCGAACTCCTAGCAAAGATACAGCCGTGAACTGAAAGGGTGAGAGGTAAAATTAACGGACTTACGACCCGCAGATAAGATGACTCCGCTGGGGAAATGAGAAGTCTAAATAAAAGACTCTACCGGGGAGCACAGGTAGGATAAACACATCCCTCGGCGATCTCGCCGAGGATAAACCAAAATCTCCCAAGTTATGCCATCTCTGCTGAGAAAGAGTACTGGCAAACAAAATCTCCTGAATCATGCCATCTCTGATGAGAAAGAGAACTGGCAAACAAAAATATCCTGAATTATCCCATCTCAGCTGAGAAAGAGAACTGGCAAAGAAAATCTCCTGAATTACGCCATCTCTGCTGAGAAAGAGAACTGGCAAACAAAATCTCCTGAATTACCATTCTTCCTATCGGGGAAACACCTGGCAAACGAGAACTCTAACCTGGCTTATGCTTCGAATGCACATGTTTGAATTTTTCTATGGCGTAATGCTCCATACGAAATGGAAATGCTACGCGTTTGGGAGGATGCCATACAAAGATGCTTATGCAATGCAAAGGAAACGTCTCAGCAAAACAAATGTTGAAGACAAAGGCAGCTCCACCAGGGATGACAAACTAAATTGTCCTCTGAATTAAAAGATCATGCCGAGGAAGATTTCACTGAACGACTTCCTGATCAAAAACTCTGCTGGAGATGAAATCCCAAAAGAACATCCACTCTACTGGGGAATCCCGGGAGCGACAGCTGGCGACTCTGCTGGGGAGACACATCACAAGTACTAGACCTGCTGGGGACACTATTGAGCTGAACCCGCTGTTGGGGAAATGACTTCACCCTTATCCTGCTGTTGCTGGTGAAAACACGTTTCCTGACTGGCCGAGGGGAGTAGACACCAATACTCTGCGGGGAAGACAACATCTTTGTCTCGGGAATATGTTCCACAACTCTCCTGTGGTAACAAAATAACATCCATCCTAAAGCAATCCACTTTAGATGTTGGCTGGGGAACAATCTTTTGTACTCTGACTGGGGAGAGTGACAGTCAGATGAGGATGATGAAATTTCCATGCTGAGGAGAATAACTCTACTGGGGAGAAAAGTTTTTACCCTGCTGGGGATTAGGGCATATCGTTGCTGACGAAAATACACTTCCTGACCTGCTGAGGAAAGTGAGTACCAGGCTCTGTGGGGAAAATAAAGTCTTTTCAAAGACATCCAACACATCTCCTGCTGGAGATACAACAATATCCACCTTGGAGCAATCCACTTCTGACTGCTTACTGGGGAATAATAAACCAACCAATCCACCTCTGTACTCTTGCTGGGGAGAATAAGTTTTGCTGAGGATGATGTACTTTCAGTGCTAGGGAGAGTAACGCTACTGGGGAAAAACAAACTTGTTACCCAGCCTGGCCTGTCTCTATGGTCATAAACGGCCCTTTGAACTCTCCACTTGCCCCAGACCACCAGGTCTAAAGGAAGAAATCATCTCAAGAGGATTTTATAGAAGACCGGGCATTCACACTGCCCTAGGGTCTTCAAACTCTTGGAGAGATTTATCAGATCTCGACCTAACTGCCCCAGACTTCATAACCCATGAAGTAAATTACCTCGAAAGGATTTGTAATGACTTGAAAATACTCTGCCCCAGTATTCTGAACTTTGAAGAGGTGTTTTCGATTAACCGTCTTCAGGAGTGGACAACTTCCCAGGCTCTAGAGGTGGCCTGCCCCAAGTCTTGAAGAAATTTTTCCCCTGACTAATCTAACAAAGATTTGTCAAATCGACCTGATTTCCCCATATTAAGCGCTTGTGGAGAGATTTATTGAATCTCGACATAATTGCCCTAGTTTGGCTGCTTCTTATCACCATTTATCGGGAACCTCTAGGTTGCACACAGTCTCTTGTCCCCATACCCCTTGACATGAATGTCCTTCAGAGTTTTCACCATCTCAACTTGGCGTGATCGAGCTTCTCAACTGATGTTCATCATGTAAGCTTCTTTGATGTCAAACACATGCGAGCAGAAAACGTTTAATATAAGAATGGCAATTCTAATGCAACACTCGTGTTAACCTGAAGTTTTATTGAAAATATGTCGCCAAGCCTTGTGAACGAATCACTAGTTGGGATGCGACATTGATTTTTGAATGGAAAACAATACACACATGCAATACCAACAAAAATTTTATTAGTATAACTCATGGGAGTCAGGAACGCTATCTCGTTGAAGTGCACTTTCGACATAAACCCTGCTTAAATTAGGACTTTTAAGGGTTGTAACGTGGCCTGGTTCGCGGTTTTGAGAAAAAGGATTTAAGGCTCAAAGTTTATAGGTGCCCACCCATTCTCCATGATGTTCTCCGATCTTACGCTCAGCTAATCTGACACAAGCGCTCATCTCTCAAAAGGTTTCATGATCTTTAAGGAACCCATACAACTGATGGTTTGTCACCTAATGAGGTTTTGGAGCAACAGTCACCCCTTTTTGTCTTTTGTGTCTGTAGCCACATGACTTTGTTCCTATCGAGGTTTTTTCTTTGTAATCCTTTTCGTTTTTTTTTTGCTTTTTCATTCTTTTGCTTTCCCTGATTTTTGCCTGGACTGACTCTTTTGAGTTTTCAATTTTGAAGTCCAGCGGGATGCCCTAACTTTTTCCTAAGTCACTTGTTTTCAAGTTTTCGACATAGCGGGCTTTCTTTCTTTATATTTTTTCTTTTTTTTTGAACAAATCGTGTGACACTGGTTGTCTGACTTGTTTGAAAGGGTTGTGACTGCCTCACTCCTTGATTGTTGATGGGTAACTGTAGCGAGCGATTTTGGACGCGGTTCTTAAGCGTTGGTCGCTCTCTGCGGTTGAGCTTAAAACTACAGGTCGATTCATTTTTTATCCTATTGTGAGCTGATGAAGGAAGGGAAATAGATGTGTCCAATTAACCCTGCTTTGCATACTGAGTTTAAACAGCGGTCTGTTAGGTTACGAATGCTATCAATGTGGGGGGCCTTTGTACTGGTTATTTGTATTTTCGCCAATACAGTTTCTTTCTAGGACTTTCTAGCGGGGAACAAGGATTAGGATGTTAGGACTGATGCTTTTTGAATTACTGCTTTTGATACAGGAGTATGGGATTTGGGTTTTTTGTTTAGTGTGCTCGCTAAGATCTTTTCTTTTGATCTTATGCCTACGTATTCCCGTTTATCCAAAACAGGGAAATCAGAGCGTTCGTAGTTCCTCCTATTCTCTGGGAGGAAATGGATGTTTTTGGTGTCTTGTTCAAAGCCCAAGACGTGAAGCGAAAGGTAGTTTGTATCTTATTCAAAGCCCAAGATATGAAGCTGAAAGGTCTATTTGTGTCTTGTTCAAAGCCCAAGACGTGAAGCTGAAGGGCCTCGACTTTAGAGAGAGTTTGTCATCTCTAAAGAGGGGGTTGTATGTCACAACTGTTTTATAAAGGAGAATTACTTTAACTGGGATACGCGGATCCTAGCAATGCCATAATTTCCTTTAAAGGGGATTTTAACCTGAAGGAGAAGACTTTAACTCAGTGTAGAGCAATGCTATCTTTCCTTAGGAATTTCTCATGCTAAAAGAGGGACATTGGCATGGATGTAGATAATCCAGAGGCTTGCCGCTTACAGCGATTAGATGAAGGGAAAGGAGTTGTTGATGTTTATGTACTGTGAACGAGGCACAACTTTGATGCTAAAAGGTTGATTGGATCAACCAGTGCTTTTCTTATACAAAGCCTAAGAGGAGGCTATTGGCCCAACAAGAGGGAGTTTTTATGTGTCTCGTACGAAGCCCGAGAGAGAGGCTAAAAGGGTTTGACTCAACAAGAGAGTCTTTGTATCTCGTACAAAGCCCGAGATGGAGGCTGTTGTTTATTTGGCTCAATAAGAACCCTTTTGTATCTCGTATAAAGCCCGAGATGGAGGCGAAATGGGTAATTGACTCAACGAGGGAGTCTCTTATGTGTCTCGTACAAAGCCCGAGAGAGAGGCTAAATGTTGTCTCAGTTAAGTGGTAGGTCCAGTATACTGATTTTGAAAGAGAAAATCAGTTCTTATATGAGCAACACTGTACTCAGGGATTTGATTCACGGATTCGGGTTATTCCTGTTCTTTAAGGGAGCGAGAAATCCGAAGGGTATTGAGACTGTCCGAGTCTACGGGTTTCCTTCCTATTTAACGAAGGGGTCACTTGAGAATGTCTTTGAGACTCAAGGAAGTTAGACTGTCCAAGTCTAGAGTTTTAACCTTTTGTACTATGCTTTGAGAAACAGTAGTAGACTCTATGAAAGGACTGTTCTATAAAGATGACTAAGTTCTGTTCCTATACCTCTAGGAGGTCGTTGGGACAATTTGTATGAAGCCCAAGAGGAGGCTGGAATCTTTTTAAGAAGCCGACGGGTCCTTTACTAAGCCCAAGAGGAGGCTATCATTCCCGGAGGAAGAGATCATTATACGAAGCCTAAGAGGAGGCTGTGAATACTTCTAAGAAGCCGTAGGGTCCTTGTACTAAGCCCAAGAAGAGGCGGGTTGCTTTTAGGAAGCCTGTGGGTCCTTGTACGATGCCCAAGAGGAGGCCGATGCTTTTAAGAAGCCGATGGGTCCCCAAACCCCGAGAAATTCAAGGCAATGCTATTCACCGAGAATATATCAAAGTCAGGAAAGTTCGAGAATTTGGAAGAAACTCAAAGATGCCATTCACGGAGAATACATTCATCTCTGGGAATAAAGTTTCTTGACAATTCCTAATGAGGACAGCCGAAGAGAAGACTGTATCTGGTGATCCTACTGGGGATCTAGTTGTCTATTTCTACGAATAAATGAAACGGCGTTACTTAGTTCTAGACGTAGTTGCCGGGGAAACTCTAAATATCTATACTATTATTACACAGTTGATATGAGTTTATGAAAGAAGACTTACAGTGAAACAGCCCCACAATACAGTTATATGTATATGAAAGCGGTAAATGAAAGCCATAACCACTTACTCAGTTGTAGAGCTTCCATGCTGTTTGGTTAGTTGTTCAACAAAGAAAGATTGAAAACAACAGTATATTCAAAATCAAAGGAGAAAGTGCTTTGAAAAAGAAAGATTTGGGGCTTACAGCTCAAGGAGAGGCCCGGGGTTTTATCAGTGAGTGTACTGTTGAATTTGAACAGAGGGACTTATACAAGTGACTGGGGCCCAAGATGGTTTTATGTACAAAGGGATGGGTCTTACACTCTCTCAAGAGGCCCAAAAGGTTTAAAGAAAAATAGTGGGGCTTATAACACGAGGGTAGGCCCAATTGATTTTTTCGTTTAAAATGGCGATCGCGCCGAGGTTTTCTTTTAACGCAGAGGGACTTATACAATAAGTGAGACCCAAAAAGATTTTGGTTAAAAAGGGATTGGGTCTTACACTCTAATAGAGGCCCAAAGTGTTTTTTGAATGGGTCTTATAGCTCAAGGAGAGACCCAAGGTCATTTTTCAAAAGGCGATGATCGTGCCGTTTATTTGAAAATGTACAGAGGGACTTATACAACGAATGAGGCCCAAAATATTTCTGTACAAGTGGGTTGGGTCTTACACTCTAATAGAGGCCCAAGTCTTTTGAATGGGTCTTATAGCTCAAGGAGAGGCCCAAGGTTATTTTTATTCTTTTCAAAAAGGGCGACGATCGCGCCGTTTGTTTTTTACGGTATCAGGACTTATACAATACACTGAGGCCCAAAAATGATTTGGTCAAGAAAGGATTGGGTCTTACACTCTATTAGAGGCCCAAAAAGTTTTGAAAATGATTTATGAGGGTTGAATTAATCCAAAAACCCTAATTTGTTTTCAAAAATGTATTTAATTGAATAAAAATTCAATTAAAAAGATCAAAATTGTTTAACATATGAAAAACAAATTGTGATTTTGGATTAATGCTTCAAAAATTAAGTATTAACCTACAAAATAATTAGAAAGCATTAAAAGTTGCAAAATCAATGTAGAAAAAATATTTAATATGTCAAAAACAATTAAAATATTAATTCTTTGCAAAAATATCAATTATATGAAATAAATAATATTTTTGGGATTTTTTGATAAAATAAAATATTTTAAAATTTTTGTGAATTATTAAAAAAAGAATCAACTCAAAATCATTAACACTCAGAGAGAAATTAATTTTTGAATCAATTAAATAAAATCACAAAATTTAAATATTTGAATTATTCAAAAATGGCGCCAAGAACACACCAAGAACAAGCGCGTGTTCTGGGTTTGGCTGATTTGCATTTTCTCCTCAATCTCACTGGATACTTGATTATAACATGCAATCCACATATCATTGTGCTCGTCTCAACCTCACGATCATGTCTATAACACTTAATTTCATTTAAATTAAACATATAACAAGAAATCATGAAAAATCCTCAAGAACCCTAATTTCTGCATGAAGGCTAGGATTTTTTATACACGATTCCAATAATGCAATTAATTGAGGGAAAACATTCCATGCATGATTATGAACATATGGCCAAATTATTGTGCGATGAAATATGCATAGATTGAGAGATGACCAAGTATATGCTTACCTCTAAGCCGTGACATCAAGTGCAATGTGATTTTTTATTTGGAGGTGTTACAGATGAGTGGTGATGATCTGAACAGCTTCCCTACACCCTATGGAGTGTGTTTGAATGGTTGGACTTGATTGAAATTTGCTGGATCAATTTGTGATACCTCAGCTGCAACTTGGTTGAAAATTTGAGCAACCAGCTGGTGATTTTGTGAAATTGGTGTTTCAGAAGTGATCTAAGTGTTTGATCAGCTCATATGTGATGTATGTGAGGTGTGTGAGTGATTGGTTTGATTGGAATTACTCTCAAACTCAAAACCCGATAGCTACCTTGCTAAGAAAGGCATTTTTGCCAAGAGAAAAAGATTTTGAGGAAAGCATCTGTTAGATGGCTTTGGTGTACTCAAACTGATCACAGTTGAGCTCTATTTATAGTAGAGCAAGTTTGTTTTGCAAGGAATAGTGAATGGCAGCTGGTAAGTAGGTTTGGCCAATGTTGTCCAATGAAAATCCAAGTCTCCTCTAGCCATTGACTAGAGGTTAGGTCACAGAGCTTTGGTCCCCTTGGTCTTGGATAAGTCTTGACTGATTTCAGATGAGAATGGCTCAGTCCATGCCACCTTGATGCTTCCATTGAATGCTTCAATCCAAATTTGGAGTCTTGTCCCTATTTTGGCCATTCTAGGTTCAACATGCTATTTCTTGTTCCATGGCCTTTGGAGGCTTGGCTCAGTGATTGTCCCCTTTAGATTCAATCCTCAGATGTGTCCAAGTGGATAGGAGCATTTGAATCTGGATGATTTTGGCAAATCGAGCCAAAATGCAAAATCTGCCTTGCCTTTGACAGATTTCAGCAAGGCAACTTGACAATGTCATATCTCATGGGGTAAGTTGAATTTGGCAATGTTCTTGGCCATTTTGGAAAGCCCTTACATGATACAACAACTGTTTGAACAAGTTTGGTTTTGATCTCTTTTGAATCCAAGTGAAAAATCCCTCTACATTTGGCAAAACGTGAAGCAAAATCTGACTTAGTGAAATTTTCACTAAGTGTTGGAACAAAGTGTGATTTCTTGATTTTGATCACTCCATAACTCAAAATCCTTAATGAATTGGCCTTAGGTCTAGTTGAAGTTTTTGAAGAGGGTAATGGGGGCTACAAATACATCTTTGGATGAAAAAAATTGGCCTTGTGGTTTAGGAGTTATGATCCTCCAAAGTTGGTGCATTAGTGGTACTTTTTCCATAACTTAGAAAAATTTCTAAGTTTTATCGTTACCCCTTTTACAAGTTATCCAACATTCTTTGATTTTTCTTGATGAATGATGATTCAAATCATACATTAACATCATTTTAGGGTTAAAAATCCATTTTGGTGAAAAATCTCAAAAAGTCAAAGTTGACTTTTGTGCACAGTTGACTTTTTATCAGATGAATTCCAAATTGTGCAATTCTTCAGGAAATCATGTCCTTGACCTAAATCAAACTTGATGGACATGTTCCATGGGTGTCATAGGGTATATTGAATCATGTCTTAGGGCTTGGGAGCATGTCCTGGTCAAAAGTCAAAGTTACAGTTGACTTTCCTCGCGAAACCCTAATTGTGGTGCAGATGAAAATGAGACTTATTGTTCAAGCTTCTTGGATTAATCCACTGTTCCAAATGGATCAATATAGTTCATTAGATACCCTCAAATCATGTCTTGAGGTCTTGGCTCATGGTTTGTCCCAAAAGTCAACTTAGGGGTGAATTAGGTCAAGAAACCCTAATTCCTGATTTTTGATAAATGCATCCCCTGAGGCAAAATTGACTTGATGATTGGGTCCATGAGGTTCCATGGAGCACATTAGGTTATGTTTTGGATCATTGGCTTGCGCCCAGATGAAACTTCCCATCTAGAGGCCCTGGTCGACCAAAACCCTAATTTGGTGATACCGGCGATCTTGAGACTTGATCCACCTAGAAGGGAGCAACCTTGTGCTTAATCCTTGAAGTGGGAGTCCTTTTTGATCCATTGTGGATGTTTGAGAGGTTAGACAAGTTGAAGATCATGTCATTCCTTGATTGATCCTTTGTCTAAGGCTCTGAGAGGGCTTAAAACCCTAATTTTGATTGTAGTGAATGCTCAACAACCCTTGAGGCATTTGGTGAGGCATGATGGTTCATCCATATTGTGATGATGATTTGCACAATGATGGGAAACTTTAGTGGTCAAAATTTGGGGTATGACAGATGCCCCTATTTAATCTTCTTGGACCCGAAGGTGTGAATGACGACGGTATTTGGGCATTCGGGGTGCAAGAGGATTAAATATCAGAATACCCGAAATTTTGATGGCTATGAATGGCAGCTTGCGCATTCATCTTCTTTTGCTAAGCAATGATGCTTAGAAAAGGTAAACTTCCCCTCGATCCTGGTTTCCTACCAAGGAACTGGTCTTAGTTTCTGATGTAAACTTCCCCTCGTTCCTGGTTTCCTACCAAGGAACTGGTCTTAGTTTCTGATGTAAACTTCCCCTCGATCCTGGTTTCCTACCAAGGAACTGGTCTCAGTTTCTTTTGTCAATAAACTTTATCGACAAAGGACGCTATTCGTAGCAGTTTTCCTCAAACTTCTCGCCGAATTTTCCTGGGGAGATGCCATTTGACGGAAAAAGTTTTGACGTCAGACTTGTTGGGGAACCCATTCGTCGGAGTTGAGTACAAACTTCTCTGCTGGAGATTCCATTTGTCGACTCTGTCGCTCCCAGGATTTTCATCCAGGTACAAACGCGAGAGTGGCGCCGAAAAACAGAGTCGCCAGCCGTGTAAATTTATCCCAAGAGAGGGAAAGGGAACACCGCATAAACCTGAGGAAGAGGGAAAGGAATGGTCATCGCAACCATAGTCTGGGTTCGGGAGTCGGTTACACGAGGGGAAGGTGCTAGCACCCCACGCGTTCATCGTACTCGATGGGATCCACGCTTGTTGTCTAATCTAAGGGTAAGTTATACTATCATTTAGGGCTGTACTAAAACGGAGAGGGAAAGACAAAGACCGACTCGGTAGGACGTCGACGTCCTAGGCCTACGTACCCCCCTTGTGCAATGGGGAATTCAGAGTCAACGTAGTTCGGACCAAGTTAGTTTTGTGTTTTTTATGAGCGACGATAAGTTCGCGTCCGGCAGTTAGGGTCGATGCCTGTTTGCGACTTAGACGGAAGGTAACGTGCCTTTTTTGAAAATAGCCTTTAAGTTTGACGATCCCGAAGGACAAAAAGGTTTGAAGTTGGTTTGTGTTTTTTAGGACAGAAGTGACTTACGTTAGTTCATAGGTTGCATTGCACCAAAGTCTAGGGCACAGGGGCGAATACTTAACGCATCGTCCCAAGACAGGACGCTCGCTAAGCACTCTAGAAAGATGAGAGGAAGCCCCTCATTTCTTATTCCCCACGCTTAAGGCTCGTGCGCAATACAACTTATTATTATTAAGTGTTTTCAGAAAGTTTGAGATGAGAAGAGAGAAGACACAAGGGTAACTCTAAGGGAGACTATGAATCCTAAAGTGGTCATGCATGGGTGACCTACGGTTAGTGAGGTTTGACGACAACCTAAATCCTAATGAAAAGAGATGAGAGAAGGAGAGAATAGTAAAGGTGAATATGGATGCTTATCCACACCCTTAAAGAACTTACCTTAGCCTCTGCATAAAAGGTCAGTACAAAACAGTCATAAGTAAAAGAAATGAGACAAATGGAACCCAAACAATGACATATAATGATAGCCAAGTGAGCTATAACAATCCAAGCATGATTCATGAATTCAAGGAAACACCCCAAAGCAAATGGCACAAGTGCCTTTCAAACAAATAATCAGATGTAGTCAGAAGTAAGCATACAAGAAGATCTCAAGTGACAGCCAATCAAATAATTAGAAAAATAACTCTTAAAATTCCCAAATTAAACATCAATATTATTCAACCAGAGATAAACCAAATATCAAAAATCCCTGCAAAAAATAAAGATATTAGTCATCTAAACAATTAAGCAAATCCAGGTGAGAAGTAGGGTTCAATATGCAAAAAGGAGGACCAAAATGCAATGTGCAATAATCTTAAAAATGAAAGAAAATATATTTTAATGCACTCAAGAATGTTGGTGAATGAATTCAAAAGGAATGGATTGGAAATATTTTATGGATGCAGAGAAATAAAATGAACAAATTAGGTATGCATGCATGAAATAAATTCAAAAGGAAATTATTCAAATAATATTACAAAAAGAAAATAAAAAAAAACCTCAACAACTTTGCTATCGCGAAAACGCGGTCATCGCAACCGGATCCGAATTGTACGGATCTAAATATAACGAAAAAGAGGCGACTCAAAAAAAGAGAAATTTAACTTTGAGAAAAAACCTCAACAATATTGCTATCGCGAAAACGCGGTCATCGCAACCGAATAAAAATAAAAAAAAAAATGTCACGCATTATACATGTCTATATGTAAACAGCGTATCGACACGATTTGATCCGAATAATTTTAATTAAAAAACAAATAAAAAAACAACACTAATAAGAAGATTATATAACAAAATTCTGCATCGTCACCGAATCGAAGTCGAACTATAAAATAAAAAGATATATGAAATAAAAAAAATTAACACTATATATATATATAATCCAAAAAGCATGTATAGATTATTTTGAAAGAAAAAAAAAGAAAAAAAAATGGTTTGATATATGTTAAAACCAAACGTTTATATATAAAATATAATAAGGAAACTGTATATATAATATATATTAGTATATTGCAATAAGATGATAACTAAACGAAAGCCATGCGGTGGAAAACGGTGAACAAGAACATTACCTGCGGTACCGCTACAGCTATTGTTATGAAGGTTTCTTCTTTCTATATTATTGTTTTTTTATTTCTCCAAATTGAAACTCAGAAGAAGAAACCCCGTAATTTGGTTTTTCTTTTTTCGGTCCCCCCTCTCCGTCTCCCTCAGTTTCTCCCCCAACAAAGTGTAACTTTGGTATATATATATGGACTAAAATTAGGGTTAACTTTTAGTTGCCAATAATGTTCCTAATACCCAATTTGAGGCCCAAGTTTAATAATATTAAAAATTAAATAAAATTTAAATAATTTAATAAATCTGAAATAAAAACTAAACTTACTTATTTATAAAAATAAAAATTTAAGATAAAATTAAAATAAAATGCTAATCACTACTTATTTATTCTTAAAATTAGTTTTAAAAAAAAGTAATATAAACGGACCCCAAATAAATAAAAATCGGACGCTTAAGTGATCGAAAAAACAAACCGAGTATACTAAAATGATTAGTACGAAATATATGACTCGAAAAAATACAGCATTTGGTCAGATTTTAAAATAAATTTTAATCCGTAAGAATGATCAAATTGATCAAAATATGACGAAAAATTAAAACGAACACGCCGAGTTAAACTATGCGAACCGTAGAATAATATAATTGACGTCTGCAAGTTCGATTTTAAAATTTTCCGTCCCCTGATTTTAAGCACCGCTGGAATTCAATTTGACCACTCTGTTTGTAAATTTCTGAGAAATTATACAGACCAATATTTTAGGCAGTATGCGAGATGAAAAGCATTATTTTATGCTATTTAGATGATGCAGAGTGGAAATACAGTCAGATGAATGAAAATACGAAAATATTAAAAATGCCTGGAATAAGTTGTGAACTCTCAAAATACCCTGTTAGAAAAAGAATGATCTGGTACCAAATTACCAAGCAAAATAACTGCTGGGGCACTCTAATGCTTGCTGCTTAGAATAAGAGAAGTCCTTAGCAACAAGGATACCGTGATCCGATGTCTCGAGAGCTCAATGCAATGCATGATTATGAGTTAAGACCTAAATGAGATGCAAATGAAAAAAAAGAAACATAAGCCAGAAAAAATTAGAAAAAGGTAGGGCAAATTTCGGGGTACTACAGCTGCCCCTATTCAATCAACTTGGTCTCGAAGGTATGATAGCGACGTCTCTTAGACATTCGGGATGCACGGCGATTGAATACCAAAGAACCCGAAAATTTGCAAACTGTGGGGAGAGAAATGACATAGTGATTGCCAGCTGAATGTGGACTTACAACCGGAGATTTATAGAATCAACGGACCTACAAAGATGACTCCGCTGGGGATAAGAAGGTAGATCATCAACTCTGAAGTCGAGGGCAATCTGGATTAAACACCAACTTTGAATGTTGGAGGAAAAGGTAGACATCAACTCTGAGGTTGAGAAAAAACATAACTTTAACTCTGAGGTTAGGAAGAAGAATATACGTCAACTCTGAGATTGGAGACATGCCACAATACGTCTACTCTGAGGTCGGGGATGAAAGGCGTCATCAACTAGGAGTTTTGGGAAGAAATGGACGTTCATCAACTCTGAGGTCGAGAAGAGGTGCACGACAACTTTGAAGTTGGGGAAAGGCTATACGACAACTCTGAGGTCGGTAAAAAAGGCTTCAACTCTGAGGTTGGAGAAGGAATGTACTACAACTTTGAAGTTGGTCTAAAGGGCGTCAACTCTGAGGTTGGAAAGGGAATAAACGACAACTCTGAGGTTGGAGAGAAGATATACGACAACTTTGAAGTCGGTAAAGAAGAAGATATTCATCAACGCTGAGATTGGTAAAAAGGTATACGACAACTTTGAAGTTGGGGAGGAATGGGTTGTTCATCAACTCTGAGGTCGAGAAAAGGTATGCGACAACTTTGAAGTTGGGGGAAGAAAGGATATTTCATCAACTCTGAGGTCGAGAAAAGGTATACGACAACTTTGAAGTTGGGGAAGATAAGCGTTAGCTCTAAGGTTGGGATCACTATATTGAGGGTTGATCTGGGCTTTCGTACAATGTACCAAATCTGGCTTATGCTTCGATGCATGTTTGAGTTTTTTCTATGGCGTAATGCTCCATACGAAATGGAAATGCTACGCATTTTGAGGGTGCAATGCAATGATGATGATATGCAAAAGGGCCCCTACAGCAAAATAAATGCTGGAGAGAAGATACCAATTCAGCTGGGGATGACAAAAATAAATTGTCCTCTGAATCCAGGAACTCTGCTGAGAAGGGTCATACTGATCGACTCTTCGGATCAACAACTTCTGCTAGGGATGTAATCCCGAAAGAGCTACCGGGGGCCACACCTGTCTTTCACCGAAGGTAACATCCAAAACCTGAGATTTCTCCTCTGCTGGGGGAGTTGAGAATGAACACCAATAATGGAACCGGAAGTTCGTTGCTGAGGATTGCTAATAACAATTGGGCTTAGGACCTGCTGGGGAGAACAGTCCATAATATTATCCTGCTTGGGGATACCGCTGAACTTAGCCTGCTGATGGGGAGAATGACTTTACTCCCTTCTTGCTGGGGATTGGAATATGACATCGTTGGTGAAAGCGCGCTTCCTGTCTGGATGGGGGGAGTGAAAACCCTGATTCTGTGGGGAGATAACGTCTTGATTCAGAGAAAATACTTTCTAGGTCTCCTGCTGGGGAAAGTCTGCTCTGCTGAGGAAAGTTTGTCCTGCTGGGGAAGGAGCAATCTCAATGCTGGGGAGAGCCAACTGCTGGGGATGTACAATCCTTTTGCCCTGCAACCTGACTTGTCTTTGTGGTCGTAAGCGGCTCTTTGAACTTTTCATCTCAAGAGGATTTTACAGAAGATCGGGCGTTCGCATTGCCCCAGGGTCTTTAAACTCTTGGAGAGATTTATCATATCTCGACATAACTGCCCCAGTCTTCATAATCCATGACGTACATTACCTCGAAGGGGATCGCAATGACTTGACAATACTTTGCTTTAGCATCTTGAACCTTGAGGAGGTGTTTTCAATTAACCATTTTCAGGAGTGGACAATCTCCCATGCTCTAGAGGTGGCCTGCCCCACTATGGGCTTTGAAGTGACTTTGCCCCTGATCCTAGAATGAATGCCCCAGAATAACTGAATTTCGGAGAGATTTCTCGACGTGACTGCCCTAGATTGGCTACATCTTAACACGACTTACTGGGGAGAGCCCACTCTACACTGAGTCTCTTAGCAGCACGCCATTTGATATGATTGTCCTTCAGAATTTTCAAACAACCCAACTTGGCAGGATCAAGCTTCTTGACTGACTTTCACTGTGTAAGCTGCATTGATGCTTAGGCACATGTTATGCAAACAGAACAAGTTATTTATGAGAATGATAATCCTAATGAAACATTCATGTTAACCTTGAAGTTTTTTATGAAAATGTGTCGCAAAGCCTTGTGAACGAATCACTTGCTGGGATGCGACCTTGATTTTTGAATGGTAAAACAATGCGCACATGCAATACCAACAAATCTTATTAGCACAACTCATAGGAGTCAGGAACGCTGTCCTGTTGAAGTACGCTTTCGGAATAAACCCTGTTTCAATTAGGACTTTTAAGGGTTGTAACGTGGTATGGTTCTCGGTTTCAGAAAAAAGGATTTATGGCTCAAAATTTATCGGTGCCCACCCACTCTTCGTGATGTTCTCCAGTCCTATGTTTAGTTAATCTGACCAAAACGCTCATCTCTCAAAAGGTTTATGATTTTCAAGGAACCTATGCCACTAATGGTTTGGCACCTAAGGAGGGTTTGGAATGACAGTTACCCCTTTTTTGTGTCCGTAATCACACGAATTTGTTCTTATCGAGGATTTTCTCTTGTAACGCCTTTGCTTTTTCCCCTTTTTTTTTTTATCCCTAATTTTGCCTGGACTGACTTTTTTGAGTTTTTTCGATTTTTGAAGTCCAGCGGGATGCCCTAACTTTTGCCTAAGTTGCTTCGACTTAGCAGGCTTTTCTCTTTTCTTTCTTTTTATATTCCTCTTTTGAACAAAGCGTGTGACACTGGTTGTCTTGCTTGCTTGAAAGGATTGTGACTGTCTCACTCCTTAGTTGTTGATGGTTGACCATCGTGGTTTCGCATCTCTTGTCCTTTTGCCGGTGGGATAGAAGGTAATGGTTCCTCGGATGCACACTCTCCTTGAAATTTGGATGCTTGGTCAAACTAACTGACGCCTACCCTGCCCCTGGGTTAAGTATGAGGACTCTTTAGTACGAAGTAAACTCCTACTCCAAGGCTCGAAGGGGTTAACGAGGGTCTATCTCCCTTATATCTCCGGTGTTTAGGGGTTTGGAACAATGCCTGTACATCCTCAACAGGGTTCTATCCAAGAGCGTACCATTAGAAATCTGCGTTCTTATTTCGTCATCCTCCCTCAAGAGTTCTAAACAAGGAAAATTGGTATTGCAGTGCATATAAACATTTAAGAGTGAAAACGAATGGATTACTTCAAGAAAAACATACTCATCGCATTAATATCGTAATTAAGGACAAGCAAGTCTTATATGCATACAATGCTTTAACAAGAAATGAAAAACTACAAATGAAAATGCAGTAAAGAGGCTGAAGATTGCCATTGCTGAGGAAGCTTGATTCTGCCTGGACGTACTTGCAGACTGAGTGCTCACTTGAGAAGGGAGGCTTCAATTAATGTACATATCATCTTCAGTGAATGCAATGATCTTTGAGTCTACCAGGTCTTGCACCTTGTGCTTGAACACGTTGCAGTTTTCAATTGAATGACCCAGTGTGTCTGAGTGATATTCACATCTGGCACCCAGATCATAATCAGGAGGAATAGGGTCAGGAACAGGCTTGGCATCCCTTAGTTCAACCAGAGAACTCTCGAGTAGACGGGCAAGAACATCACTGTGAGGAATAGGGAGTGGATCGAAACTTCTCGCAGGCCTTCGTGATCTTTGTTGTCTCTGTTGCTGAGGAGCATAAGGTCACTGATTTTGAACAGACCGTTGAACAACAGGGGGAACATACACAACACTAGTTTCTCCTTCCTTTCCCTTGGAGGACCCAGCATAAGGTTTCTTACTTCCTCCAGATGAGGACCCATCACCGCCCGATATTTTCCCTGCCTTAATTCCGCTTTCTACCATCTCTTCTACCAAGATCAAATCAGCAAACTTTCCAGTCATACACGGTACCAGCTTTTCATAGTAATGACCCTGCAAGGTGGCCATAAACATAGTTATCATTTCACGTTCCAACATGGGAGGCTAAACCCTAGCTTCCAGTTCACGCCACCTCTGGGCATACTCTTTGAAACTCTCATTGTTCTTCTGTGATAAGTTCTGCAGCTGTGTTCGGTTAGGAGCCATATCAGTGTTATATTAGTAGTGTCTAATAAATGCCCCTGCCAGATCTCTCCAACTACGCACATCCTTCCTTTCTAGTTGTATGTACCACTCCAGGGATCCCCCAGATAGGCTATCCTGGAAGCAATGCATCATCAGCTTTTCATTCTTCGCATGCGCAGCCATTTTGCTTGCGTATGCCCTCACGTGGGTCCTCGGGCAAGTCATACCATTATACTTCTCAAAAGTAGGGATCTGGAACTTGTGCGGGATAACAACGCCTGGAACCAGCCCCAAATCCTCTAGATTCATACCCAAAGCATCCTGATTCATAACACCCCTTAGTTGTTCCTCAATCAACCTGATCCTCTGATCATTGTCAATCTGGGGACCAGCATCCCCGTCTGGCAGAGAAAATGCATCATCTTGAACATCATCATACTGACGACCATGAACTATGCCAGCGCCATTACCTCCTCCCGCTGCAGTGGGAACCACAATACTTTCTCCTCCGCCTGGAGGAATCGTAACACCAAAAACAGGAATACCTCCTCCCGGAGGGCCATTCTGCACACTAGTACCAGTAACACCAGTATGGACTCCTCCCTGAAGGACAACTTCGTTATCAACCCTTGCAATCAGTGGTTGGACAATAGTTCTCAACTGCTCTTGGCCCTGTGCAACCCCTTGCATCAAATCCATAAATTGGTTCATGCGAGTCCGCATCTCAGTCATCTCATTTTGTATCTGATCCATGGGTCTTTTCTGATTCTGTCTGGTAGGATACCGGCGAATGTGTTGATCTGCAATCTAGTGCGATGGAAGAGAACCAAGTAAGAACGCCAGAGATAAACACCTGTTATGCAAAATGATTATGGGTATGCGAATGCAAATGAACATGTTTAAAAATTCGCAGGACGATCCACCCCTTGATTCCAGTTTAATTTCAAAAACCATAATCAGAGTTAGGATGCAACCCTACAGATGAATAAACATGTTGGGATGCAAAATGATGATGTAAATGCACGTATGGGATCAAGGATGCCACACAGACTGGACAACTGCTGCACTGAACAAACTGAACCATCTCAAATATCTGCCCAAATACCCAGAATACCAGAATAACCGTAGTACCACACTGATAAACCTGTGATCAGAAAACCGGGTATGTTGAAGGTCAAGGTTACCTGCAAACCTGTAAATGCCCATCCCCTCTCACGTGTGGGTACTAGGATGTTCAGTATCCCGGGCTCTCAGGTCGAGAAATGATGATACGTTCACCATTTCTGGTTTGGCATCATCATCAATCGAGGAGGCCTCAACTGATTCTCCAAAGCGGAAGGTCCCCAGCTTTGGCACTGAGGTCGAGAAACAATAGTACATTCATCCCTCGGGGTACAGTACTATCGTCAATCGAGGAGTGCCTCCACTGATTCTCTTCAAAACGTAGGGGCCATCCTATGCGAGTTCCAAAGCAGGCCCTCGGGTGCGAATGGGTTTGCCACAGGATGTGGTCTGCCACTGTCACCACTAAAGAGGGATATTTCCACTAAGGTCCTCAATGATCAGTCACCAGAGTCGACAGCTCTCTAGATCAACACCCCAACTTGCGCAAGACACACACGTTAGAATGCGTCCCAAGATAGCCTCGTCTGGTTGTGAATTTCGTGAACACACAAACGTACCAAGCGGGCACGTGGGTCCCACTACTTTCCACTATAGTCCTAGGGTATTCTCAAGCCTGGGTATTGAGCTTATCTCTCAGACCCACCCAACCTGCAAAACAAAAACAGCCAGCACAACACAGCAGCATGACAGTAATAAAAATGAAATGCAGAAAATGCGGTAAAAATAACAATAAAATGCAACACATAGAGCAAAACAAAAACAAAACACCCAAAGAGAACAAAGACAAGCAAGCGTTACGATTGACTCGCTTAGGGATGGACCAGCATAGGTCAACCTGATTCCCCAGCAGAGTCGTCAGCTGTCGCTCCCAGGATTTTCATCCAGGTACAAACGCGAGAGTGGCGCGGAAAAAACAGAGTCGCCAGCCGTGTAAATTTATCCCAAGAGAGGGAAAGGGAACACCGCATAAACCTGAGGAAGAGGGAAAGGAATGGTCGTCGCAACCATAGCCTGGGTTCGGGAGTCCGTTACACGAGGGGAAGGTGCTAGCACCCCACGCGTCCATCGTACTCGATGGGATCCACGCTTGTTGTCTAATATAAGGGTAAGTTATACTATCATTTAGGGCTGTACTAAAACGGAGAGGGAAAGACAAAGACCGACTCGGTAGGACGTCGCGTCCGGCAGTTAGGGTCGATGCCTGTTTGCGACTCAGACGGAAGGTAACATGCCTTTTTTGAAAATAGCCTTTAAGTTTGACAATCCCGAAGGATAAAAAGGTTTGAAGTTGGTTTGTGTTTTTTAGGACAGAAGTGACTTAAGTTAGTTCATAGGTTGCATTGCACCAAAGTCTAGGGCACAGGGGCGAATACTTAACGCATCGTCCCAAGACAGGACGCTCGCTAAGCACTCTAGAAAGATGAGAGGAAGCCCCTCATTTCTCATTCCCCACGCTTAAGGCTCGTGCGCAATACAACTTATTATTATTAAATGTTTTCAGAAAGTTTGAGATGAGAAGAGAGAAGACACAAGGGTAACTCTAAGGGAGACTATGAATCCTAAAGTGGTCATGCATGGGTGACCTACGGTTAGTGAGGTTTGACGACAACCTAAATCCTAACGGAAAGAGATGAGAGAAGGAGAGAATAGTAAAGGTGAATATGGATGCTTATCCACACCCTTAAAGAACTTACCTTAGCCTCTGCATAAAAGGTCAGTACAAAACAGTCATAAGTAAAAGAAATGAGACAAATGGAACCCAAACAATGACATATAATGATAGCCAAGTGAGCTATAACAATCCAAGCATGATTCATGAATTCAAGGAAACACCCCAAAGCAAATGGCACAAGTGCCTTTCAAACAAATAATCAGATGTAGTCAGAAGTAAGCATACAAGAAGATCTCAAGTGACAGCCAATCAAATAATTAGAAAAATAACTTTTAAAATTCCCAATTTAAACATCAATATTATCCAACCAGAGATAAACCAAATATCAAAAATCCCTGCAAAAAATCAAGATATTAGTCATCTAAACAATTAAGCAAAGTCCAGGTGAGAAGTAGGGTTCAATATGCAAAAAGGAGGACCAAAATGCAATGTGCAATAATCTTAAAACTGAAAGAAAAAATATTTTAATGCACTCAAGAATGTTGGTGAATGAATGCAAAAGGAATGGATTGGAAATATTTTATGGATGTAGAGAAATAAAATGAACAAATTAGGTATGCATGCATGAAATAAATTCAAAAGGAAATTATTCAAGTAATATTACAAAAAGAAAATAAAAAAAACCTCAACAACTTTGCTATCGCGAAAACGCGGTCATCGCAACCGGATCCGAATTGTATGGATCTAAATATAATGAAAAAGAGGCGACTCAAAAAAAGAGAAATTTAACTTTGAGAAAAAAACCTCAACAATATTGCTATCGCGAAAACGCGGTCATCGCAACCGAATCAAAATAAAAAAAAATGTCACGCATTATACTTGTCTATATGTAATAAGCGTATCGACACGATTTGATCCGAATAATTTTAATTAAAAAACAAATAAAAAAAACAACACTAATAAGAAGATTATATAACAAAATTCTGCATCGTCACCGAATCGAAGTCGAACTATAAAATAAAAAGATATATGAAATAAAAAAAAATTAACACTAAATATATATATAATCCAAAAAGCATGTATAGATTATTTTGAAAAAAAAAAAAGAAAAAAAAATGGTTTGATATATGTTAAAACCAAACGTTTATATATAAAATATAATAAGGAAACTGTATATATAATATATATTAGTATATTGCAATAAGATGATAATTAAACGAAAGCCATGCGGTGGAAAACGGTGAACAAGAACATTACCTGCGGTACCGCTACAGCTATTGTTATGAAGGTTTCTTCTTTCTATATTATTGTTTTTTTATTTCTCCAAATCGAAACTCAGAAGAAGAAACCCCGTAATTTGGTTTTTCTTTTTTCGGTCCCCCCTCTCCGTCTCCCTCAGTTTCTCCCCCAACAAAGTGTAACTTTGGTATATATATATGGACTAAAATTAGGGTTAACTTTTAGTTGCCAATAATGTCCCTAATACCCAATTTGAGGCCCAAGTTTAATAATATTAAAAATTAAATAAAATTTAAATAATTTAATAAATCTGAAATAAAAACTAAACTTACTTATTTATAAAAATAAAAATTTAAGATAAAATTAAAATAAAATGCTAATCACTACTTATTTATTCTTAAAATTAGTTAAAAGAAAAGTAATATAAACGGACCCCAAATAAATAAAAATCGGACGCTTAAGTGATCGAAAAAACAAACCGAGTATACTAAAATGAGTAGTACGAAATATATGGCTCAAAAAAATACAGCATTTGGTCAGATTTTAAAATAAATTTTAATCCGTAAGAATGCTCAAATTGATCAAAATATGACGAAAAATTAAAACGAACACGCCGAGTTAAACTACGCGAACCGTAGAATAATATAATTGACGTCTGCAAGTTCGATTTTAAAATTTTCTGTCCCCTGATTTTAAGCACCGCTGAAATTCAATTTGACCACTCTGTTTGTAAATTTCTGAGAAATTATTCCGACCAATATTTTAGGCAGTATGCGAGATGAAAAGCATTATTTTATGCTATTTAGATGATGCAGAGTGGAAATACAGTCAGATGAATGAAAATACGAAAATATTAAAAATGCCTGGAATAAGTTGTGAACTCTCAAAATAACCTGTTGGAAAAAGAATGATCTGGTACCAAATTACCAAGCAAAATAACTGCTGGGGCACTCTAATGCTTGCTGCTTAGAATAAGAGAAGTCCTTAGCCACAAGGATACCGTGATCCGATGTCTCGAGAGCTCAATGCAATGCATGATTATGAGTTAAGACCTAAATGAGATGCAAATGAAAAAAAAAGAAACATAAGCCAGAAAAAGTTAGAAAAAGGTAGGGCAAATTTCGGGGTGCTACAGACTCTACTGGGGAAAGCGAGTCTCTTGAGAGGCTGCTTCTGCGTGGGATCTTACATCATACTTTTCTCGGGATCTTCCTGGAGAAATGCCATATGTGGGGTCCAATTTTAAGGTGCCGATGACCTTTTCATCAGCGGATTTTCGGAGAAATACTGATGCACTGCCGAACCCTTGCTTAAGAGGCTTTCTCTGGGGATTTTCTTTAATCCGGGAAAGCAAGGATATCATCTTCAATGGCGAAGAGTGACATCTGTTAAAGGTTCTCTGGCCTTTCAGAGGTTCAAGTTATCAAAGTGGTCTAGTGCCAACTCTGATCTAGAGATAAACGGGAGAGAGATTGCTTAGATGACTCACTTCCTAACGAGGAAAGGTCTGACAACTCGATTGAGAGGACTTTTATCACTAGGGGATAAGACCGACTAGAGTGATAGTGATGCAATATGAAATGAAAATGCAAACCAATAATGCATGACGTATGTATGTATATGCTGACAAAACTGACGCGACACACAAACTAAAAGATGAACATGACTGGATACTCGGCCATCGCGGGGTGTATAGAGATATCGCTGGTTCAAGATAGCAATTCCATCTTGAGTAGGAGAGATAATCCCTGCGGGGAATACCGTTGATCGGGCTTAGGAGATGAGAACTCTGCCGTGGATGTCAGACGAAACAAGGTCTCTGACACAGTTGATCCCTCCATTCAGGCGTACTGGGCCTAGAAGGAGTACTTTGATTCCGCACTTTGAGGTTCGAACACCTTTGGAGACGCGATTGATGTTCTTTCGATGTCTAACAGTCAAAATAAATTTCCATCTTTATTTTAAAAGCAAAAAAAGTTTTAACAAGTAAATTCATTTCTGTTTTATTTCAAGAATCGTTAATCATGTTAACAACGTCGTTCTGTAAAGCTAAAACAAGCAAGAATTACAAACAAAAGCACAAGGGCTTAAATTTTATTCAAAAGATGGAGATCAGCCAAACGCGTGATTCCATTGAGTATTTACAAAGTTTAAAAATGGTAATTTACAGGGAAAAGGGCTACGTTGAAACATAACAACCACTATCCTTCTACCAACTTTGAATTCGGGGGCATCCTGAGCTTCTGTCGAAGATGACCTTAACTGGAGTTTTCTTCCGATGATGTAACTGCTGCTGAGGGACTTGCCTCTGTTGAACATAGTTACTTGCCATTATCCCTAATTTTTGCCTGGATTGTACTATGATGTTTCCAATCCACCGGGATGATTTTTTTTTATTTTGTCTCTAAATTTTGCCTGGACCGCCCTTTCGGGTTTTCAATCCACCAAGACGTTTTTTTTAGGCGAAGTATTTCTTGACTACATCAACATTCGTGGGGTAGGCAAATTCCTCTCCGTCCATGGTTGCAAGTCTCAAGGCGCCGCCTGAGAAAGCTTTCGTGACCACGTAGGGGCCATCATAATTCGGAGTCCACTTGCCCCGGGAATCAGTGAGAAAAGATTATATCTTCTTGAGCACGAGGTCTCCTTTCCTGAAGACACGAGGTCGGACCTTTTTATCGAACGCCCTCTTCATTCTCTGTTGATACAACTGACCGTGGCATAGTGCCGTTATTCTCTTTTCTTCGATCAGATTCAGTTCGCCATGTCGACTTTGACACCATTCAGCTTGGGTGAGCTTAGCTTTCATCAATACCCTAATTGACGGGATCTCTACTTCTATGGGGAGAACTGCATCCATGCCATATACTAGAGAGAAAGGGGTTGCTCCTGTTGAAGTACGGACATATGTGCGATAACCATGAAGAGCAAAGGGTAGCATCTCGTGCCAGTCTTTGTAGGTCACAACCATCTTTTGAACGATCCTCTTGACGTTCTTATTAGCCGCTTCTACCGCCCCGTTCATCTTGGGTCAGTAGGGAGATGAGTTATGATGTTCGATCTTGAACTCTGCGCACAACTCTTTCATCATCTTGTTGTTCAAGTTAGATCCATTATCAGTAATAATCTCACTTGGAACACCATAACGGCAGATGATATTGTTTTTGATAAATCGGACCACCACTTGTCGGGTTACATTAGCGAATGACGCTGCTTCGACCCACTTGGTGAAGTAGTCAATGGCTACAAGGATGAACCGATGTCCGTTCGAAGCCTTGGGTTCAATCAAGCCAATCATGTCGATTCCCCATATGGATAAAGGCCACGGGGAAGAAAGAACCTTGAGATGCGATGGCGGTACATGAATTTTGTCGGAGTATATCTGACACTTGCGACACCTTCTCATGTACTTGTAGCAGTCGGATTCCATTGTCAACCAATAGTACCCTGCTCTCAGAATTTTTCTCGCCATTGTGTGTCCGTTGGCATGAATGCCAAAGGATCCTTCATGAATTTCTTTCATAAGCATGTCTGCTTCTGGTCTGTCTACGCATCGGAGCAAGACCATGTCAAAATTTCTCTTATAGAGAGTGTCACCGCTCAGGAAGAAGTTTCCAGCCAATCTTCTGAGGGTTTTCCTATCCTTCCTTAGTGCCCCATGTGGGTACTCTTTTTTCTGAAGGAAGCATTTGATATCGTGATACCAAGGTTTGTCGTCTATGACTGCTTCAATCGTGAAGACGTAAGCGGGTCGTTCAAGGCGCATTATGTCGATCTTAGGTAGGTCGTTCCATTGACCTACACTAATCATGGAAGAGATAGTGGCTAAAGCGTCAGCCATGTGATTCTCATCACGAGGGATGTGATGAAACTCAATTCTGTTGAAGAAAGGTAACAACCTTCTTGCATAGTCTTTGTAAGGAATCAGTCCTGATTGGTATGTGTTCCAATCTCATTTTATCTGATTGATGACCAAATCTGAGTCACCATATACGTCCAAGTTTTTTATCCTTAAATCAATCGCTTCCTCGAGACCCATGATACAAGCTTCGTATTCGGCCTCATTGTTCGTACATTTGAACGTAAGTCTAGCAGTGAAAGGAATGTGGGTACCCTGAGGGGTAACAATGATTGCCCCAATTCCATTTCCATAATGATTAACTGCTCCGTCAAAGATAAGTCCCCATTGGGAACCTGGTTCTGGCCCTTCACTGGGTAGTGGTTCATCGCAGTCTTTCATTTTTAAATACATGACATCTTTGTCTGAGAAGTCAAACCCGATTGATTCTTGATCGTCAATCGGTTGATGAGCCAAATGATCGGCTAAAATACTTCCTTTAACGGCTTTTTGAGCATGGTACTCTATGTCATATTCTGATAACAGCATCTGCCAACGGGCAATCCTTCCCGTGAGAGCAGGCTTTTCAAAGACATACTTGATTGGATCCATTTCTGAAATCAACCAAGTAGTATGACGAATCATGTACTGGCGAAGACGTTTGGGTGCCCAAGCCAAAGCGCAGCAAGTTTTCTCGAGCATTGTGTACCGAGTCTCGCAGTCGGTGAATTTCTTGCTCAGATAGTAGATGGCAGACTCTTTCCTTTTGGTTTCGTCTTGTTGGCCAAGTACACATCCCATCGAGTCCTCTAGAACTGTGAGGTAAATGATCAGTGGTCTTCCTTCCAGTGGAGGTGATAGAATCGGAGGATTCAACAGATATTCCTTGATACTGTCGAAGGCGGTTTGGCAATCTTCTGACCAAACGCAATCCTGGTTCTTTTTTAGTAACTTGAAAATCGGCGCACATGTGGAAGTCATACGGAATATGAATCTGGAGATGTAGTTCAAATGTCCCAGGAATCCTCTGACTTGTTTTTCAGTTTTCGGAGAAGGCATTTCTTGAATGGCCTTGACCTTGTCAGGATCAACTTCAATTCCTTTCTGGCTGACGATGAACCCTAGTAGTTTCCCTGAACGGACACCGAAGGTGCACTTGTTGGGATTCAAGCGGAGCTTGAATTTTCTTAGACATTCGAACAATTTTGACAGATGCTCCACGTGCTCACTCTCTGTTTTTGATTTTGCAATCATATCATCGACATACACTTCGATTTCTTTGTGTATCATGTCATGAAACAGAGTAGTCATGGCCCTTTGATAGGTTGCCCCGACGTTTTTCAAACCAAACGGCATTACCTTGTAACAAAAGGTACCCCATGGGGTAATGAACGAAGTTTTCTCCATGTCTTTCGGCGCCATTTTGATTTGATTATAGCCCGAGAATCCATCCATGAAGGAGAAAACTTTGAACTTTCCTGTACTGTCAACCAGCATGTCAATGTGTGGCAAAGGAAAGGCGTCCTTTGGACTAGCCTTGTTCAGATCTCTGTAATCAACACACATTCTGACCTTTCCATCCTTTTTGGGAACAGGTACGATGTTGGCTAACCATTGAGGATATTCAGCTGTAGCGAGGAAACCCGCGTCGATCTGTTTCTGTACCTCCTCTTTGATTTTGATGGCCATGTCCGGGTGAGTGCGTCTCAACCTTTGTTTTACTGGCGGACATTTCGATCTTAACGGTAAGTGATGTTCCACGATGCTGGTATCCAACCCTGGCATATCCTGATAGGACCAAGCGAATATATCGGGGAATTCTTTGAGAAGCTTTATCAAACCCTCTCTGGCAGTTGGACTGATCAGTGCTCCGATCCTGATTTCTTTTCTCTCTTGCTCTGAACCCAAGTTTACCGTTTCCAACGGTTCTTTGTGAGGTTCAATGGACCTTTCCTCTTGTCTGAGTAGTCGGGAGATCTCTTCTGGAATTTGGTCGTCAACTTCTTCTTCAGCCTCGAATACCGGGAACTCAAAGTTGGGAGAAGGCATCGGATCGTATGTTTCAACTGGGTTTAAAACAAGCAATCTGCATGACGTGATGATTCGTGCTTAGAAGAGATAGAGAAAATGCAAGTGTGTGCAGTGTATTTATTTTACTGCTTGTTTTTTTATTTGAATTGTTTTTTAGGATTACCATTTTCTGAAAAAGCAAAAAGAGAAAACAGCAATTAATGCGGAATTTACAAAACGACGTTATTTTATTAATGAACAAGTCGAATCTTGAAACTACAGCCCTATAAAACAAAACTCTGTCGCTTTGGGCAAAGCGAAGAGGGAAAATTTACAGAAAGTGAGCCCTATCAAAACATCCGTTTCACCTGGGCAGGGTGAAAGGTTAAAGATGGAAATTACTTTGACTGGTGAACGACCTCCGGAACCTCGACGGCAACCCATTGGCGGCGAACTCCTCGGTGAATCACAAAGTCTGGCACCTTCCTTGATTTGTCTTCAAAAATAACGCTGATTTCTGGTGGAGCGGGATCATTGGAATCTGTCTCCCAGGCAGAATTGTCGTAGGAGAATTCCTCTGTTGCATTTTGCATAGCATTTGTGCTCTCAGGTACATCTCCCCATCCAGTTGCCTGGATATCCTCGAGCCTGATACGAGAGCTTTCGGGAGCGGTGTGCTTGACCATGAAGTCATATTTTCCACTTGGTTCTCCCAGAGTGTCCCAAACTTCTTTGGAACTGGAGGAGTCATCTCTCTCAATGACGTTGACCTCGGGAAAAGCATAGTTGATGAACTCAAGTCCTGCAAATGTTGCGAATTCATCTTCATGTTAAGTAGTTTCTGAATTACCTGAGTGTTGATCCCATGGCATGGTGGGGACACAGGTATTCCGTTCAATGACGGTCAGCTAATTTTCATTGTTCAGCTGACTCTCTTGCCCCAAGTCTCCTAGGTAAGGTTGCCACATTGGCAGACCATCCATTGGGCCATAGTAGGTGTAGTCAAAATTATCTTTCATCGGAGTGTCTTCCTCTAATGAATTTGGCGGAGCGCGGCATCCTTCCGGATCACCATCCCCGTAGATCCTTTCGACATCTGATCTTGGTATAAATCTCGGACTTTCTGTAGGAAAGCAAAAAGGCATAGGCACCTCTTCCTAAGACATATAACCGTCCTTGTTAAGGTAGGACTTCCATTCTTCATCTGTGTCAGAGGGATCTTCCTCATTGATAGCATGAACTTTCTGAGACACTGGGTGAAGAAAACCTCCACTGTGGAATAAGTTTTGAAGGGGATGAAGACTTTCATCGCTGGCAGTTGTCTGGGTACAGGTTGCAGAAAAACCAAGACCCTTCTTTGTTTTATTGTCAATAGGAATGACAAGATGTCCCCATCCTGTCGTATCGGTACTCTCGACCACTTTAATAGCATCGTTGTATGAGGAAATCGAGGTTCCTCCTTGGGATTGATTGTCCTTGCTCACCGAAAATGCTTGGAACTGAGTTCCAATAACCTCCTCAGGTTCTATACCAGTAGATGATGACAAGTTGCTTACAAACAAGGCCTGTTCCCCACAAACCGTGACAAGTTGATCGTTCTTGACGAACTTTAGCTTTTGGTGGAGGGTCGAAGTGACCGCTCCAGCCTGGTGTATCCAAGGTCTTCCTAATAAACAACTGTATGTTGCCCGGATGTCCATGACCTGGAAAGTGACTTGGAAAGTGTGAGGACCGATAGTTATGGGAAGATCAACTTCGCCGATAACTATTTTTCTGGATCCGTCGAACGCTTTGACGACGACCTCGCTGATTCTCATCGGAGGGCCCTTGAATGATAATTGCATCAAAGTGGACTTCGGCATAACATTCAGGGCTGACCCTGTGTCTACCAGTACGCTGGCTAAAGCATCGTCCTGGCAGTTAACTGTGATATTGAGCGCCATGTTATGACGACGACCCTCTTCAGGTAATTCTTCATCACTAAATCCCAAATTGTTGCAGGAAGTGATGTTAGAGACAATACTATCGAACTGTCTGATTGTTACATCTTGTTCCACAAAGGCTTGCTCCAAGACTTTCTGTAGAGCCTCACTCTGGGCTTCTGAACTGAGTAACAGTGATAACACCGAGATCTTTGAAGGAGTTTGTAACAGTTGATCGACAATGTTGTATTCACTCCTTTGGATGAGCTTCAGCATCTCATCATTACTTTTCGAAAGGTCGGGATTACTGGATTGACCGACTGGGGGATCGGGAGCTTCTGTCTGAAGTTCCTTTTCCTTGTTAAGTTCCCCAACCCCTCGGTTGAAGATTCTACCACTCCGTGTTACTCGACTGATGTCTGAAATGTTCACAACGGAGGGTAATGGAATTTCCTTTCCATTTTCAATTATTGTTGCACCGTATTTGTAAGGGATCGCCTTAGCTGATTCATACGGTAGCGGTCCTGGTAGATAGATGACTACAGGAGCCTTCTGGTTTTTCTGACCATCATAAGTAATCTCGATTCGTTCCCGGTTGGGAACTTTAGATTCGTCAAGTAGAGGAATAATGGAAAAAACATCCCTGGTCCTGTGATGACCAGAGATCGTGACAACATCCTCAACTTGCTCGGCAAGGTAGTTCGGCGACCAGTTGATGGGTCCAGAACCCGAATAGGGACGAATTTCTCCACGATCGACCTGACCCTGAAGAGCTGCTCTCACAAGGTAACACCCTTGGTTACTTTCCGAACAGACGTTACAACTGTCATAGTTGTGTGGTGGCACCTGGCCACGCCCACTTTGAATACAATGTAACCTCACTAGGTTAGCTTCCACTGATCGGACTTCCTGACTTTGACGCCGAGTGGGGTTTCTATTACTGATACTAATTTGCTGAGTATCTTCATCCATGTAGATTGGCATCAACCAATGATTTAACAAGTGCTGAAGTGCCTCCTGGACAAGGGTACAACCTCGATCGTTTTCGCAACCCGCTTTACAGGTTTGATAGTCATGTGATATTAAGAATCCGAGTCGAACTTGCTCAACATGTAACTCTACTAGGTTGGTATTCATTACGCGAATATCGAAGATCTGAACCATGTTGATCTGATAAGGGTTCCTATCATGGTAGTCTTGGATCCATCCAAGATCCATCTGACGTTGGAGGGCCTCTTGTATGAAAGAGCATCCCTGTTTGTTTACCGAGCAAATCAGACAAGAACTGTAATCGTGCTGCGGCAGATTATGATACTGGCTTTGCCTTGAGTGTATCGCCACCAAGTTGACATTCATTGCACGGATGTCGTGGTTCTGAATGACGTTAGAATTCGTGTAGACCATGTTAACTCCACAAACTCGGTGCTCCTGGATCCATCCGAGATCCATTTGTTCCTGTAGAGCTGCTTGCACTACCGAACATCCTTGATTATCTTTAGAGCAGATATCACACTAATGATAATTATGAGGTGGCACATGGCCATATCCATTCTGTCTACAATGCATCTTTACCAGATTGGTTTTTAACAAGAGTACATCGTAAATTTGATAGACATTGTTAGTCTCTCCTTCTATCAAATTGACTGCAGCCTTCTCGTGTTGAGGTAGAGGATTCGTGAGAACATTGGGATTCGTATCTTTGAAAGATAAGAGCCCGCTCCTAACAAGTTTTTGCACGTCAGATTTGAAATTGAGACAATTCTCTATGTTATGCCCTGAACCTCCTTGATGATAAGGGCAAGTTTGATCCACCTTAAACCAAAAAGGCGGATTTTCCGGTACTATAAGAGGAGATTTAGTCTGAATGTGCCCCTTAGCCAGTAGTAATGGAAACAGTTCTGCGTACGTTACGGGTATAGGATCAAATCCTGGTGGCCGCGTTGTACGGTTGTTGTTATATGGAGGACGAGCCTGCTGAAGTGGCTGTTGTGTCCTTTGCTGGTCAGGTTGGCTCTGCGCAACCTGAGGTTGATACGTAGGAATAGACGCAGGGTTGATAGCAGGAGTCACAGCTGCTACCGGTTGATAACGTCGTCTTTGCTTTCTGAGAGAGATATTCCCAATATCTTGCTCTTTTCTCTTAGGGAGAGCACTACCGTATTTTTTAGTACCGCTCATCGATCCAGTGTCTTTTACCAAACGTCCTTCTCGGACGGCTTCCTCAAGACGTACGCCCATGCCGACCATTTCGGTGAAATCACTGGGCGCACTGGCAACCATTCGGTCATAGTAAAATGAGCTTAAGGTCTTTAAGAAGATCTTTGTCATCTCTTTTTCCTCAAGAGGTGGACAAATTTGAGCGGCAATTTCATGCCACCTTTGGGCATACTCCTTAAAGGTTTCCTTGTCCTTTTGCGACATTGATCTGAGTTGATCTCTGTCGGGTGCCATGTCCAAATTTTATTTGTATTGTTGGACGAAGGCAGTACCAAGATCTCTGAACGTGCTAATCGTAGTACGGTTTAAACCCATGTACCATTTTAGTGCGACGCCGGTTAAACTATCCTAAAAGTAGTGAATCAATAGGTCCTGATTCTCCGTCTGGGATGACATCCGCCGAGCGTACATCACCAGATGGCTTTGAGGGCAAGAGTTACCCTTATAATTTTCAAAGTCGGGCACTTGGAACATGTGCGGGACTTTCACATTTGGGACCAAGCAGAGATCTGCGGCGTCCTTTCCAAATAGATCCTGACCGCGAATGGCTTGCAGTTCTTTCTGCATTTCCAAGAATTGTTCCTGGAATTCATCCATTCTGTCAAACATAGTCTCCTTCTTACCAGAAGGTGTTGATGGAATCTGTCCTTCCGGGACAGTGTGCACCACAGGGGGTGGTACCGTGACTACGGCAGTGAGTCTTGGCATTTCCCGAAGTTTATAACCTTCAGGAGTCTTCAACATGCCCCTGGCATCTTCGCTTTCCCGAAGTTTGTAACCTTCAGGCCCAGTGGCTTCTGTTGTGATTCCCTGATCCTTAGTGATCGGCGGAACATATCCTTCCGGGATATAGTTAACAGGCATGCCCCAAGGACGATCTTTCGGTATCTGATACCTAGGATCATACCTCTCCACTACGGGCGTTGAGGTGATCTCTGAGATCACAGTTCTTTGTAGCTGAGCTTCTGCCATGGCTTGCATGTCGTTACGAAGCTTTCTCATATCCTCTCTCAGAGCGTCGATCTCTTCTTTCAACTCTCTGTTTTCTTCCTCAAGATCATCCATCCTTTTCTGACGATTGGCCCAAGTATTATACGAATGAGACAGTTTGACTCTAGAATCGAGACACAAACGTGAGATTCATTGGGAAGAAGAATACGCGATGTGAGAATGATGAATGTAATGATTATATTAATTGTTTTTTGGTTTAATCAAAATAAACTTCCACAATTAGATTGCAAATATCAAACAGTGGGGAAACCCCTTTTTATTGAAATGCAAAGGATTATAGAAATGGAAATACAGTAGATTACAAAGTGCAGAAACAGAAACCTAAACTAATGGGTCCTGAGTCCTCTCTGAAGAGAAATCAGGTGCTGATTCTGGTATCTTCCTTTTCTTTGACCGGGGCTCTTGGGCCGTTGTCAGGTTGTCATTCCTTTGCCAAGTGAAAGGAGCGAGCAAATTCCTTTGGTCATCTTGATTATCTACAGCATGTTGCTCCAAAATTTCAATCAGAGCATCTTTTTCTTTCAGTAATTGCTGTATTTTGATGCACTCTATGTCGAGGGTGCGGTACTTGTTCTTCCAAGACCTTCTCTCCTTTTGAATTTTGTTGAGAGTAACCTGAAGCTTTTCAGTTTCCGTCATGAAGTACATGACAGATTCCCTCGGCGGAAGAATTCCGTAACGAGGATAAGGCATCTTTAGCTTGAGAGCTCTAGTTTGTACCCAATGGAGATAAGGCTCCACCGAGACACAGTCCGGTTTCCCAAAGACTCTCGTCCTTTCTTATGAACATGCTTCCAAGCGTGCACTATTTCCATCTTTAGTGCTCTGTCATTTTCTCCTTCTTTGAAGAAAAGACCTTCCAGATGAACACCCAGTGGGATGTGTCTCATCGGGTATCCAAATTGACGGCGAACCAATACCGGATGGTAGTTGATTCCTCCTTTAGTTCCTATAAGGGGTACGTTGGGGAAGTTTTCGCAACGGTCAATGATCCTGATTCCCTCATAAATCCTATTACACCAATCTATATCAGAGTTGGTAAGAGACATGATCTTCTGCGACCAACGTAAGGCACTCTTGCAATCCCAAAAAGCAGCAGACTTGGGCAAGTGAGAGATAAACCATTTGTAAAGCAAAGGTACACAGCATGTGATCTCCCCTCCGTTGTACAAATTTCCCAGGTGTACAGAATGATACGCATCTGCGAGCAAAGTCGGCACAGGATTTCCAATGAGAAAAACCTTAATGGAGCTAATATCGACGAAGTTATTGATGTTAGGAAACAAAAATAACCCGTAGGTGAGCAAGACAAAGATGCTTTCAAAAGCAGTCACGTTTCCTATACTGGCAAAGTACAGGGCTTTCTTTGTCAAGAACTGGGTTGGCAAACCTTGGATGCCACCCTTAGCGGTCATGTGAGCCCTGACCTCAGACTCGTCCAAATGAATTGCTCTTGCAATAGTCTGATTCTTTGAAATTTCTTCCAGTCCAGAAAATGGAGCTCGATCCGTAATGTGTAGATCGATCAGGTGAGAATACTCCTCCAGCGTTAGTGCAAGCTGGTAATCCGGGAATGTGAAACAGTGATAAACCGGATCATAAAACTGAATGAGCGCATCCATGATTCCCTCAATCACATGGACTCTTAATAGTGGTAGCAAACCTCCGTGCTTGGCTCTAAAAGCCTCTGGGTTAGTGATCATCCTCGTTAGCCTTCTCAAATCCTATAGTTTTGGAACCTTGAAGGTATACTAGTGAGTTCTCCTTCTACCGAAATCCATTAGTGCAATCCTTTTCTCTGATATTTGCAATCACAGTCTTAGTTTATTTTGAAAAAACAGAGAGACTAGAAGAGAAATCTTTTGAATGTTTTAATGTTTTTTAGATGAATGCATGAATGCAGCACACAAAAACATAGAAAAAACATGGGGTCAAAGGGTCGTTGTCATGAAGTCAAGGCTCTACCCATCCCCAAAGGTTTATACTAGGGTGATTTTTGTACCTGTGCTCATTATCATCAGCTCCTCCCAGGAAAGCAAAACAACAAGCGGATCGCCAGCGAGTTGTAGAGCAATCTTAGAGTAAGTTCCATTCACCGAGAATAGATCACCAGCCTCAAATGAGGGTAGTATCGCGTAACAACTATTTCTGATAGTTTCCGCACTACAAAAGGGTTTGGCTCCTCAGCTTCTCAGACTTAACAACCGGCCCATTGTCTAGGTGAGAGAATGGGTTGCGTTGGTCAGCCTCCACTGAGGTTGATGGTCGACCCCATCGCCATCACTTATCTTAAGTGTATACTCAATCTTTCCACATACGGTATCACCCGCATTCCCATTAGCAGAAAAATAAACATGTATAGCAATTAGGAAAAGCAGTATATATATTTGTCCTAATCATCCTAGACCTATGAAGCTAAGAATCTTAAGTTCCTGGCAGAAAATGGGTTCCCCGGCGGAAGCCCTAGTCTGTGGTTTTCACATAAGTGAAGAGAAGGAAGACCGTGCCTAGATCTAACTTTGAAATGATAGGCCCCACGATGGGCGCCATTTTTTCTGTAGCGAGCGATTTTGGACGCGGTTCTTAAGCGTTGGTCGCTCTCTGCGGTTGAGCTTAAAACTACAGGTCGATTCATTTTTTATCCTATTGTGAGCTGATGAAGGAAGGGAAATAGATGTCTCAAATTAACCCTGCTTTGCATACTGAGTTTAAACAGCGGTCTATTAGGTTACGAATGCCATCAATGTGGAAGGGCCTTTGTACTGGTTATTTGTATTTTCGCCAATACAGTTTCTTTCTAGGACTTTCTAGCGGGGAACAAGGATTAGGATGTTAGGACTGATGCTTTTTGAATTACTGCTTTTGATATGGGAGTATGGGATTTGGGTTTTTTGTTTAGTGTGCTCGCTAAGATCTTTTCTTGTGATCTTATGCCTACGTATTCCCGTTTATCCAAAACAGGGAAATCAGAGCGTTCGTAGTTCCTCCTATTCTATGGGAGGAAATGGGTGTTTTTGGTGTCTTGTTCAAAGCCCAAGACGTGAAGTGAAAGGTAGTTTGTATCTTGTTTAAAGCCCAAGATATGAAGCTGAAAGGTCTATTTGTGTCTTGTTCAAAGCCCAAGACGTGAAGCTGAAGGGCCTCGACTTTAGAGAGAGTTTGTCATCTCTAAAGAGGGGGTTGTATGTCACAACTGTTTTATAAAGGAGAATTACTTTAACCGGGATACGCGGATCCTAGCAATGCCATAATTTCCTTTAAAGGGGATTTTAACCTGAAGGAGAAGACTTTAACTCAGTGTAGAGCAATGTTATCTTTCCTTAGGAATTTCTCATGCTAAAAGAGGGACAGTGGCATGGATGTAGATAATCCAGAGGCTTGCCGCTTACAGCGATTAGATGAAGGGAAAGGAGTTGTTGATGTTTGTGTACTGTGAACGAGGCACAACTTTGATGCTAAAAGGTTGATTGGATCAACCAGTGGTTTTCTTATACAAAGCCTAAGAGGAGGCTATTGGCCCAACAAGAGGGAGTTTTTATGTGTCTCGTACGAAGCCCGAGAGAGAGGCTAAAAGAGTTTGACTCAACAAGAGAGTCTTTGTATCTCGTACAAAGCCCGAGATGGAGGCTGTTGTTTATTTGGCTCAATAAGAACCCTTTTGTATCTTGTATAAAGCCCGAGATGGAGGAGAAAGGGGTAATTGACTCAACGAGGAAGTCTCTTTTGTCTCGTACAAAGCCCGAGAGAGAGGCTAAATGTTGTCTCAGTTAAGTGACAGGTCCAGTATACTGATTTTGAAAGAGAAAATCAGTTCTTATATGAGCAACACTGTACTCAGGGATTTGATTCACGAATCCGGGTTATTCCTGTTCTTTAAGGGAGCGGGAAATCCAAAGGGTATTGAGACTGTCTGAGTCTGCGGGTTTCCTTCCTATTTAACGAAGGGGTCACTTGAGAATGTCTTTGAGACTCAAGGAAGTTAGACTGTCCAAGTCTAGAGTTTTAACCTTTTGTACTATGCTTTGAGAAACAGTAGTAGACTCTATGAAAGGACTGTTCTATGAAGATGACTAAGTTCTGTTCCTATACCTCTAGGAGGTCGTCGGGACAATTTGTATGAAGCCCAAGAGGAGGCTGGAATCTTTTTAAGAAGCCGACGAGTCCTTGTACTAAGCCCAAGAGGAGGCTATCATTCCCGGAGGAAGAGATCATTATACGAAGCCTAAGAAGAGGTTGTGAATACTTCTAAGAAGTCGTAGGGTCCTTGTACTAAGCCCAAGAGGAGGCGGGGTTGCTTTTAGGAAGCCTGTGGGTCCTTGTACGATGCCCAAGAGGAGGCCGATGCTTTTAAGAAGCCGATGGGTCCCCAAACCTCGAGGAATTCAAGGCAATGCTATTCACCGAGAATAGATCAAAGTCAGGAAAGTTCAAGAATTTGGAAGAAACTCAAAGATGCCATTCACGGAGAATACATTCATCTCTGGGAATAGAGTTTCTTGACAATTCCTAATGAGGACAGCTGAAGAGAAGACTGTATCTGGTGATCCTACTGGGGATCTAGTTGTCTATTTCTACGAATAAACGAAACGGCGTCACTTAGTTCTAGACGTAGTTGCCGGGGAAACTCTAAATATCTATACTATTATTACACAGTTGATATGAGTTTATGAAAGAAGACTTACAGTGAAACAGCCCCACAATACAGTTATATGTATATGAAAGCGGTAAATGAAAGCGATAACCACTTACTCGGTTGTAGAGCTTCCATGTTGTTTGGTTAGTTGTTCAACAAAGAAAGATTGAAAACAACAGTATATTCAAAATCAAAGGAGAAAGTGCTTTGAAAAAGAAAGATTTGGGGCTTACAGCTCAAGGAGAGGCCCAGGGTTTTATCAGTGAGTGCACTGTTGAATTTGAACAGAGGGACTTATACAAGTGACTGGGGCCCAAGATGGTTTTCTGTACAAAGGGGTGGGTCTTACACTCTCTCAAGAGGCCCAAAAGGTTTAAAGAAAAAGAGTGGGGCTTATAACACCAGGGTAGGCCCAATTGATTTTTTTGTTTAAAATGGCGATCGCACCGAGGTTTTCTTTTAACGCAGAGGGACTTATACAATAAGTGAGGCCCAAAAAGATTTTGGTTAAAATGGGATTGGGTCTTACACTATAATAGAGGCCCAAAGTGTTTTTTGAATGGGTCTTATAGCTCAAGGAGAGGCCCAAGGTCATTTTTCAAAAGGCGATGATCGTGCCGTTTATTTGAAAATGTACAGAGGGACTTATACAACGAATGAGGCCCAAAATATTTCTGTACAAGTGGGTTGGGTCTTACACTCTAATAGAGGCCCAAGTGTTTTGAATGGGTCTTATAGCTCAAGGAGAGGCCCAAGGTTATTATTATTCTTTTTCAAAAAGGGCGACGATCGCGCCGTTTGTTTTTTACGGTATCGGGACTGATACAATACACTGAGGCCCAAAAATGATTTGGTCAAGAAAGGATTGGGTCTTATACTCTATTAGAGGCCCAAAAAGTTTTGAAAATGATTTATGAGGGTTGAATTAATCCAAAAACCCTAATTTGTTTTCAAAAATGTATTTAATTGAATAAAAATTCAATTAAAATGATCAAAATTGTTTAACATGTGAAAAACAAATTGTGATTTTGGATTAATGCTTCAAAAATTAAGTATTGACCTACAAAATAATTAGAAAGCATTAAAAGTTGCAAAATCAATGTAGAAAAAATATTTAATATGTCAAAAACAATTAAAATATTAATTCTTTGCAAAAATATCAATTATATGAAATAAATAATATTTTTGAGATTTTTTGATAAAATAAAATATTTTAACATTTTTGTGAATTATTAAAAAAAGAATCAACTCAAAATCATTAAAACTCAGAGAAAAATTAATTTTTGAATCAATTAAATAAAATCACAAAATTCAAATATTTGAATTATTCAAAAATGGGGCCAGGAACACACCAAGAACACGTGCGTGTTCTGGGTTTGGCTGATTTGCATTTTCTCCTCAATCTCACTGAATACTTGATTATAACATGCAATCCACATATCATTGTGCTCATCTCAACCTCACGATCATGTCTATACCACTTAATTTCATTTAAATTAAACATATAACAAGAAATCATGAAAAATCCTCAAGAACCCTAATTTCTGCATGAAGGCTAGGATTTTTGATACGCGATTCCAACAATGCAATTAATTGAGGGAAAACATTCCATGCATGATTATGAACATATGGCCAAATTGTTGTGCGAGGAAATATGCATAGATTGAGAGATGACCAAGTATATGCTTACCTCTAAGCCGTGACAGCAAGTGCAATGTGACTTTTGATTTGGAGGTGTTACAGATGAGTGGTGATGATCTGAACAGCTTCCCTACACCCTATGGAGTGTGTTTGAATGGTTGGACTTGATTGAAATTGGCTGGATCAATTTGTGATACCTCTGCTGCAACTTGGTTGAAAATTTGAGCAACCAGCTGGTGATTTTTTGAAATTGGTGTTTCAGAAGTGATCTAAGTGTTTGATCAGCTCATATGTGATGTATGTGAGGTGTGTGAGTGATTGGTTTGATTGGAATTGCTCTCAAACTCAAAACCCGATAGCTACCTTGCTAAGAAAGGCATTTTTGCCAAGAGAAAGAGATTTTGAGGAAAGCATCTGTTAGATGGCTTTGGTGTACTCAAACTGATCACAATTGAGCTCTATTTATAGTAGAGCAAGTTTGTTTTGCAAGGAATAGTGAATGGCAGCTGGTAAGTAGGTTTGGCCAATGTTGTCCAATGAAAATCCAAGTCTCCTCTAGCCATTGACTAGAGGTTAGGGCACAGAGCTTTGGTCCCCTTGGTCTTGGATAAGTCTTGACTGATTTCAGATGAGAATGGCTCAGTCCATGCCACGTTGATGCTTCCATTGAATGCTTCAATCCAAATTTGGATTCTTGTCCCTATTTTGGCCATTCTAGGTTCAACATGCTATTTCTTGTTCCATGGACTTTGGAGGCTTGGCTCAGTGATTGTCCCCTTTAGATTCAATCCTCAGATGTGTCCAAGTGGATAGGAGCATTTGAATTTGGCTGATTTTGGCAAATCGAGCTAAAATGCAAAATCTGCCTTGCCTTTGACAGATTTTAGCAAGGCAACTTGACAATGTCATATCTCATGGGGTACGTTGAATTTGGCAATGTTCTTGGCCATTCTGGAAAGCCCTTACATGATACAACAACTATTCGAACAAGTTTGGTTTTGATCTCTTTTGAATCCAAGTGAAAAATCCCTCTACATTTGGCAAAAAGTGAAGCAAAATCTGACTTAGTGAAATTTTCACTAAGTGTTGGAACAAAGTGTGATTTCTTGATTTTGATCACTCCATAACTCAAAATCCTTAATGAATTGGCCTTAGGTCTAGTTGAAGTTTTTGTAGAGGGTAATGAGGGCTACAAATCCATCTTTGGATGAAAAAAATTGGCCTTGTGGTTTAGGAGTTATGATCCTCCAAAGTTGGTGCATTAGTGGTACTTTTTCCATAACTTAGAAAAATTTCTAAGTTTTATGGTTACCCCTTTTACAAGTTATCCAACATTCTTTTATTTTTCTTGATGAATGATGATTCAAATCATACATTAACATCATTTTAGGGTTAAAAATCCATTTTGGTGAAAAATCTCAAAAAGTCAAAGTTGACTTTTGTGCACAGTTGACTTTTTATCAGATGAATTCCAAATTGTGCAATTCTTCAGGAAATCATGTCCTTGACCTAAATCAAACTTGATGGACATGTTCCATGGGTGTCATAGGGTATATTGAATCATGTCTTAGGTCTTGGGAGCATGTCCTGGTCAAAAGTCAAAGTTACAGTTGACTTTCCTCGCGAAACCCTAATTGTGGTGCAGATGAAAATGAGACTTGTTGTTCAAGCTTCTTGGATTAATCCACTATTCCAAATGGATCAATATAGTTCATTAGAGACCCTCAAATCATGTCTTGAGGTCTTAGCTCATGGTTTGTCCCAAAAGTCAACTTAGGGGTGAATTAGGTCAAGAAACCCTAATTCCTGATTTTTGATAAATGCATCCCCTGAGGCAAAATTGACTTGATGATTGGGTCCATGAGGTTCCATGGAGCACATTAGGTTATGTTTTGGATCATTGGCTTGTGCCCAGATGAAACTTCCCATCTAGAGGCCCTGGTCGACCAAAACCCTAATTTGGTGATACTGGCGATCTTGAGACTTGATCCACCTAGAAGGAAGCAACCTTGTGCTTAATCCTTGAAGTGGGAGTCCTTTTTGATCCATTGTGGATGTTTGAGAGGTTAGACAAGTTGAAGATCATGTCATTCCTTGATTGATCCTTTGTCTAAGGCTCTGAGAGGGCTTAAAACCCTAATTTTGATTGTAGTGAATGCTCAACAACCCTTGAGGCATTTGGTGAGCCATGATGGTTCATCCATATTGTGATGATGATTTGCACAATGATGGGAAACTTTAGTGGTCAAAATTTGGGGTATGACTGAAACCATTGTGGTTTCATGTCCCTTGACCTCCTGATACGTGAGGAAAGAAAGGTAATGGATCCTCAGATGCACACTCCTTTTGAAATTTGAACGCTCGGTCAAACTAACTGACGCCTACCCTGCCCCTGGGTTAAGTGTGAGGGTTTTTTCGTACGAAATAAACTCCTACTTCAAGGCTCAAAGGGGTTAACGAGGGTATATCTCCCTTATATCTCTAGTGTTTGGGTATTTGAAACAATGCCTGTACATCCTCAACAGAGTCTTATCCAAAAGCACACAACCAAAGATTTTGCGTTTTTCACTTCATCATCCTCCCTCAAAGAGTTTAGGCAAGAAAAGTTGGTATTGCAGTGCATATAAACATGATATGAGTGCATAAAAGTAAATTACTTCAAGAACAACACATTCATTGCATTAAAATCATCATTCAAAACACAAACAAGTTTTTACACGCAGGCAGTGTTTAAACAAACAAATGAAAGCTACATAGGAAAATGCAGTGAAGAAGTCGAAGATTGCCATTGTTGAGAAGACTTGACTCCGTCTGGACTGATTGCTTTGGATGACATACTCGCAGTCCCAAGTGCCCACTTGGGAAGCTTCAGTTGAAATGCATACCATCCGCAGTGAAAGTAATGACCCTTGCATCAATCAGATCTTGCACTTTGTGCTGAAAGGCCTTGCAATTTTCAATACTATGCCCCGGCGCTCCAGAATGAAAATCACAATAGATACTTGCGTTGTAGCCTGGTGGGGGAATGCCAATAAGCGGAGCCAGTGTCCGAAGTTCAACCAATTGAAGTTGGAGGAGATGCCTCAACAGCTGAGCATAAGGCATAGGAAGTGGATCAAAGATCCTCGCAGGCTTCTTCGGCCTTGGTGGGTACCTCTTAACCTTGGGATTGTCTTGGAAAGCCAGAGATAGCTGTTGGCTGGAAAGTTCTGGACCTTCAGGTTATAAAGACGATCCCTGAGGTAAATCACATTTTGGGATTGATCCCCCAAGCAATGGTGGAACGACAATTTATGCTGCAGCCTCGAGCATGGGATTATCATTCTTTCTCAACACGTTTCTTAGGACTTCCATAATCAAGCCCATCTGAGCCTTCATTTGGTTGACCTCTTCCTTCAGCATTTTTTGGTCTTGCATCAAAGCTTGCATGTTCCCCGTAAACTGGCCCATTTGGCTTCGTACATCTCTCAACTCTGCTTGAATTTGATCCATAATCCGCTTCCAGCTTCTTTGAAGAGTTAAGTCTGAAATTCTGAAGAAGACCAGATCAGGATGAGAATAACCAACTTCAAACACCTGTTATGCAAATGAGTATGAGAATGCAATACGGAATTCCATATTCGAATATTTCCAAGGAACCAATATGCTTTGATTCAAGTTTTTTTTTCACAGAAGAACCACAGGAAGTAGATGGAAATGTTCAACAGCTAATCTCAAAGTTAAGATCCTTGGAAATACAAGAACATGTATGCAAAAATGATGATGCAGATGCAACAGACATGGGATCAAGGCTTCCATAAAGCTCTGTACTGCTGTGCTGCTGAATGGATAAGTTTAAGGGTCTTCTCTGAAGAGAATACCTGAATACCAGAATATCCGAATAACCAGAATACCGGGCCGACAAGTTTACACTGATAAGAAAACCAGAATACCAGGTAGGATGAAAGTCAAGGTTACCTGCAAACCTGTAAACACCCGCCTATCTCACATGTGGGTACTAAAAATCCGAGGATCCTCAATATCACGGGCTCTCAGGTCAAGAAATGATGATACGTTCACCATTTATGGTTTGGCATCATCATCAATCGAGGAGGCCTCAACAGATTCCCCTAAAAAAGTTATCCTATAGCAAGTTCCCAGCATTGGGTCCTCGGATCGAGAAGTGTAATGGGTTTGCCATTTCTGGTCTGCCATTATCACATCTCGGGAGGAGTGCCGTTACTGAGTCCTTGGGAATGGTCACCAGAACATCTCCCGAGAAAACCTCGTCTAGGTGTGGATTTCGTGTAAACCAAACGTACCAAGACGCTACGTAGGCCACACTACTTTCCACTCTAATCCTATGTGTGTACTCAAGCCTGTGTAATGAGCTTATCTATTAGAACACCCTGCCCACCAAACAGAAAAAATCCAGCACAGTCCAGCACATAATAGAATATATGGCAACAATAAACGTAAAGCAAATCAATGCAATGAAACAGCAAACATGCTATAATGCCATAAATAAAAGCGAGTGAAATAAACAGAGAAAACACCCTACAAACGAAAACAAATAAGCGCTAGGATTGACTCGCCAAAGGGATGGACCAGCAAGAGGTCAACCAGAGAAACCCAAAAGAATAGAAAATTGTACAACAAGTTGTTGTGCTGCAAGTTCAGTGAAACACATCACCACCCTCCATCTTAATCACCACTATAGCATGCCATGTTCTTCCCACACTTAAACAAAACCTCTAACACCTGTGTTCAACATAACCTCACTATCATTTTTCAGTCTTGCTTAACCTCACCTTAACTGAATTTACAACCATGATTAACCCTCTCACCCAGTATTAACCTCACATATAAAAGCATCCTAACCTCCTAACCAATTCGGTTACAACCATTTTTCGTTCACTCTCAAACTTCACTTCATTTTGGAATTCTCACGCGAACCTCTCTCTACAAGCTCTCTCTCTGTAATTTATTCCAAGGTTCTTCATCTCTACACTGGATTGAAGCTTTTGTACGCAAGAAAATAGATCTGTAGAGGCTCTTGCATCAAACTCGAGTTTCAACATCATCTTTTTCAATTCCATTTTTCAGCAAGATACAAGTGATTTCACGCGTTTATTTTGCCAGTGTACGTGCTCTAAACATCCCAGGGGTAAATCATTGAGTTGTTTGTAGCTAAAGAAAATTGTCACAAGCCAGGTCAGATCTTTTAGCTATTCATATAGTTTTTGTGCCATTTCTGGTGATTACGAATTCGTTTTCGATTTGGTTACTTGGGACCTCCAATTGGAGGCATTGGTTGTGTGTATGGATTAGCAAGATGTGAGATCTGGAAGTTTTGGCTTTGTTTATTTTGCTTCGGTTAGACTAATAGAAGAAAAATAAAGAAAAACCAATAGCATTTTAGGGATCAGTATAAAAATACGAATTGAATGATGGTGATTTAGTGGATTTCTGGGAATTTTGTTCTTGGCCACGGTGGTTGGCTCACCGGAGGTGGTGACCGGATATCCAGTCCGGCAGCCTGCGTTAAACCCTAGTTCCTTTCCGCTTAATACGTGGCAAGATCTAGTTCGTTCACGGATAACCACATGATCCAATAATCACGCGCCAACACATTAATGATACCCTCCCTAGCACGTGATCCTATTTTCTGATTTATTTTGAAATAATTGTTCACATGTGGCAGTTCCATGTTAAGGTATCATGTACGTGCGTTTTGGACCCGTAGATGGGCGTATTTTCTTGATCATCACGTGTTTGACTAAACCAATGGCCATGATTAAGTCAATTTGTTGACTGAGCTACATCACATGCGCAGCAGGCTAGTTGGTATATTAAGCCTAATTCTTTTGATATGCACACCCCCTCCTTCTGGGTCCAGCATGTATTATAATTGCTTATTTGCTTTCGATGCACCCCCCATGTCATTTTCTCATTTCTTCCTTTTTTATATACACGTTTCAAAAGGTTTTTTTTTTAAATAGTCCCTTTTCATTAAAAATTCTGAGAAAATTCATGGTGGGTCCTAAACCTCTCTTTTAATTTTTGGTAATTTTTATTTCCATGTTTGATTAATTTTGATGCCTGTTTGGAATTTTCTTTGTGTTGTGCTTTAATGATCATAGTATGTGATACTTGGTGCATTAATCATTTTCTATAAGAAGTTTGGTACTGATTTTTCACATGGAATTTGACATGAGATATTAGTATATATTTAGAACTACTATTTAATTTTTAAGATTTTTTTAGGTGATATTTGATTGGCTTTTGAATGTCATCTTGTATGTGATTGTTCAATGACTATAGTGCATGTTATGAGTTTTGTTTGAACATGATAACAAATGAATTTTTGTTCACTCTTTTGCATATTGTTTAGCCTCTAATTACACTCCATCTCAATTATTTCCTTTGAATTTTTACAACATTTAATCATGCTTGTGTTAATTGATAAAGTGCACCTTGTTTGTGTAGATGTTTAGAGTGCTAGTTCTAGGGCTTCATGTTCATTGTGTAACTATTCAACATGATACTTGTGCATTCATTTGTATACATGTTTAGGTATCCTTATAGGTCTTATAAAACCAAATTATAGGTCCCTAACACTTAGCTTTGATTGATTTGTATAGACTTATTTGAACATGAATTGATGCTTGGTGTTTGATTTTTCTTTGTCCACTTTTTCTTATGTGTAGCATGGCACATCTTCATGAAGACTTGTATGACTTAAAACCCATCCAAACTTGACTTAATTTCTATTTTAGATCATCTATAACCATTCATGTGACTCATAACTTCATTTTTACTTGTTTGAAAGCCCATGACTTGTGAGCATTGCTTGTGTGATCCATTTGGTTCTAAATTGAGTTGTTTGTATGATATGATCAAAATGATGCATCTATTTCACATCCCACCTCATTGCACATGACCTATGATATGTCAAGACATACAAATTCACTTTCTCATACCATATTGCATATAATTTCTTTGTATACTTCACAAAACTTGAACTTGATTTGTCCTTTCCAAAGTGAACTTTGTTTGTTAAGATTGTTTGAACCTTGTGTGATCTACTTCTTCTCTTTATTTTAGGACTTGTATGAGACCTATTAGAGGTCAATAGCCTTTGAACTTGACATGTCTAATATGCTTTGATCCATTTGAACTTCCTCTTTCATTTACTTCAAAAGTACATTAATGATTGAGTACTTCTTTGAGCTAGTTTTGCACTTACTTCTCTTCTAGCTTCTAAATGACATGAGTTGTGTAGGAATATTATAGGTCTTTTATTTTGATTCCAACTTCATTTAAAGTATGATATGCTACTGACTTAGATGCTCATGCATGATCCATTTCACTTACATGACTTCTTTTGGTTCATTTTAGTTAGTGTGTGCATAGTTTGAACTTGTATGAACTAATTTGTTCTTCTTCTTCCATATGCTTCAATGTGAGACTTATGTAGACTTTAGGCTTCCATTATTGACTTCTAAATTTAATCTTAAATATCATAAGCCACTGACTTGAATTCCAATTACATGATTTTTCATTTTTCATCTACACTTCTTACTTGCATTACAAGTATGAATCATTGTTAAACTTCAATAGTTGTTTGTTCACTTCTTCTTGCTCCATTTCTTAAATGCTTGCACCCATGACTTGTATGTTCATTTAATGAAATTCATATGCATTCATAAATGTCATTTAATTCTGACATTGATTTATGTGCATGCATTAATACATGTTTACCATTCATAAGCATTCATTTTTCATAAGTGGTACACACATTGCCTTTGCATGGTTGTTTGGTGCATAGTTTCCTTTTGTTTGATTTCATATGGCACATTTACATTAGTAGGATCACTTAAGACATACCTACTGACTTAGGATGGTTTCTAACCCTTAGGACTTCTTCCTTCTTGGTTTGGCCTTTGTTTGGTGTTTAGAACATTAGGACTTGTTTGCTTCCTTCTTTTCACTTGTACTTCAATGTTTGAATTGTTTTGGTACTAACCATTTTGTGTAGGGGCTATGGTAAGTCTTGAGTATGTGGATGCTTATCCATACTCATATCTCTTCTCTCTTATCTCTTTCACTTTCTCTTGTGTGTTTGTAAATAGCATGATATAATGCTTTGTGTGTACAACTTATCCACACCCCTTAGGGATCCTACCTCAACTTTAATATTTGATTAAAGTGAGGTAGGATAAGCATTAGGTAGTGCTATCCCTCTCTTCTTTTTAGACGTAGGTTCTCAAACCTTGACCTTAGGGCCACTTTTGCATGATAACATTAGGAACAAATTAGATTCCCTTTAGTGTTTTATTTTCAACTTGAGTCTTCTCTTCTCATCTCATAATCTTTATAAAACACTTAATAAAGGATTAACATGTATTGCGCACGAGCCTTATATGTGGGAAATGAGATAGTGGGGGATCTTCCTTCACTTTCTTAGGATGTTTAGCATGCGTCCCGTCTTGGGTCGATACGCGACACATTCGATCCTACGTTGTAGACTTCGGTGCAATGCAAGTTACAAACAACTTCAAAAACACTTATGTCTAAAAAACACAAAACAAACCCAAACTTTTTATCCTTCGGGATTTTTAAGTTCCAAACCTCATTTTCAGAAAAGGGTGCGTTACTTTCGTCTCGTCACAAACAGGCATCGACCCTAACTGCCGGACGCGAATTTAACGTCGCTCATAAAAAACACCGACCTCGTTAAGTCGAACTACGACTGCTCTGATTTCCTCCTTCTGGTTAGATTGAGGATACGTAGGCACAAGACGGCGATGTCTTGGCGAGCAACCTCCCCCCTTAGTTCGTGTCCGAACTACGTTGACTCTGATTTTCCCGTTCCCGAGGGAATACGTAGGCCTAGGACTCCGAGGACGTCCTATCGAGTCACTTCTTTTTTTCTTTTCTCCTTCGTTTCTTCGTTCTTCTCCGTTCTTGTTCCTTCTCCTTTCCAGTAGCAGTGGATCTCCAGATGACGACACCCTTTGATCGAGATAACAAGCGTGGATCCTATCGAGTACGATGGACGCGTGGGGTGCTAACACCTTCCCTTCGCGTAACTGACTCCCTTACCCGTTTCTCTTGGTCGTGAGACCATGCTTTTCCTTTCCCCCTAGGTTGATGCAGTGTTTCCTTTCCCTCTCTTGGGATAAATACACATTGCTGGTGTTGTACCCCAAAATTTGCCCGCCCTATTTCTAACATTTAAATTATTTTTAACTTTGACTTTATAAGTTTTTTTTGGTTCAATTTCACTAATATTTTAACGGTAATTTTTATTCAAAAAATAGGTAACAGTTACTTTAAATTGTTTAAATAACAAATAGTTGTTTGACCTTCATATGCTTTCAAGTGCATTTTTATTTCTAATAAACAAGATAGCACAATTGGTAAAGAGTAAAAGCTTGCAAGCATAAGGTCACGGGTTCGAATACCATTATCTGACTTTTTTTTTTGTTACTAACTTTATTTCCATTATAAAATCACAAAATTATTTTTTTTTTATTATTTATTTAAAAATAATAAAAAAAATATTTATTTGATTTTATGCATTTTTTACCAAAAAGGATAAAAAAAAATCATAATAAATACAAAAAATATTTCCTTTCTTGAGTACTTGTTTCCTATTGGTCAATCTGTGTCAGTTTGTGTCATACTCAGCTTCTGATTGGTCAGCTTGCTAACCAAGGAAGATCTTTTGTAAATTTCATTTCCCTTTTTTCCCTTTTAACCTGATTTTCCCATGCTATAAATAGCCCTCTATTTTCACAGTTTTGAGAGGAACAAAATCCACAGTCTCACAATTTCACTCACACATACAACAACACTTTTCTCTTTCAATTGTTCATCAAAACTCATATATCCTTCATCAATATTCATCACAACTCTCCAACAAAAAAGTAAAAAATCACAAAACCTCTCAAGATCAACTATATCCTTACGATCCGCCGCTCCTCTGTTGTCCGTACATTCCGTACAACTGTACAATCCATACAGCCGTACGAGATCCGCCGCTCCTCCACAGGCCGTACAACCGTATAGTCCGTACAACCGTACGAGATCCGCCGCTTCTTCGCCGTCCGTACACAACCGTACGAGATCCGCCTCCTCCTTCCATTTTTTAACTAATAAGGGTTCGTATCAAGTTTTTCTGACATTTTTTTCACTTATTTATTTATTTGCTATTTAAATTCCTAGAAACATTGTATAGGTCGCACAGTTTTTTTTTTGTAATAGCCGTAGTTTTATTTCCCGCAAGGTTTGTTATACTTATGTATCTCTCCCAAAGCCTTGTAATAACGTAGGGATTTTACTTTCCGCACTTTACTTTCCGCTATTTTATTTTACAACTGTGTACTAATTAGGGTTTGTATGGCAAAACTAAAAAAACAATCTAGAAAACCCTAATTCAAGATAAATAATTGAAACTAATCCACTAAATCACACTTGCACCTCTAGGGTAGTCTCTCTCAGTTGCCTTACGAACATTGGTCATGTCCCTCGAAAGTAAGGGTACTTTAGAAAAAGACGCTTACGAATAATATCATCATAGTCCCTTCGATTAAAGATCATAGTCCCTAGATGACCCTTCGAGTTGCCTACGAAAAAAATGATCTTGTCCCTCGATGACCCTACGGAAAAATGATGGTAGTCCCTTCGAATTACTAAGGTATCCTTACATGTTGCCTTCTATGACCATTCGATGACCCTTCGTCGTCCCTTCACATCCAATAGATAGGACTACCTACCCACTAATGATATGGATAGTACTATCTCTCAAGGAAAAGGATAAGCACAAGAAAGACCTTATAAATTAAGGGTAAGTAACTTTTAAATGCTTGCTCACAACTCAAAAAATAAATAAATACTTTTCACACCTCACACTTTCAAAAATATTTTCAAAAACAAACACTTTGTATACATTCTTACACGAATTATTACAAAGTCAACTTTTACAAAATATTTTCTTAACACACACCACATTTCAAAAAAAAATGGCAAGTTATAGTGAGCAAGCAATTAAGAGCCCGTAGATAATTACGGATGAAAAGGGGTGCTAACACCTTCCCTTTTCATAACTTACCCCCCGAACTCAAAATCTTTTCAAAAAGGTATTTCCTGTTCTTTTCACCTTTCCTAAATAAATTGGATAAAAGAAAAATCGGTGGCGACTCTTGCTAACCGCAACATGTTTTACGAAAACAAAATTAAAAAGTCAGTTCTCCACCGTATCACAGAACTAGCGACTCTGCTGGGGATTCTTTTAAAAGAGGGTTACCTTAGAGTTAGATCACTTTAACACTTGCTTAAAATTGTTTGACTTATGTGCTTTATTTTTAATGGGCCTTGTTTTGGGGTTACTTGTGCGAAAGGTCCTACACCCGGACCTAGTGATTCCTTAGGTAAGTGACAATAGATCATGGAGATTGTACGACATGTACCGATATGGTTGATATGATGGTCACAGTCTTAAGAACCCTAGTTAACTCATCTTTGGCCATTAGAAGGTAGTGAGATGGCCGACTTTGGATTTAGACCGAAGTTGGTTGATACTCGAGACTATGCTCATTGAGATCATACTTTCGGGATGTTTTGGTCGGCCACTCGAGTGTCACACTAAAATAAACCTTCGAGAAAGATCCGTGATATGAGTCCTTTAGAACCCGGTTACTATTCTAGGATAGGTTGAGCCTACTAAACCTCAGTGGGAAAGGGTACTTGCCTATGGACTTCATACAAGCCTTTAAACCTAAGGCTCTTGTATGACTTATTTGTGTGTACTACTTATTTACTATCAACCTTTTGTTACTAACTTTATCTGACTTTTTTTAAAAATATTTATTTATTTGATTTTATGCATTTTTTACCAAAAAGGATAAAAAAAAATCATAATAAATACAAAAAATATTTCCTTTCTTGAGTACTTGTTTCCTATTGGTCAATCTGTGTCAGTTTGTGTCATACTCAGCTTCTGATTGGTCAGCTTGCTAACCAAGGAAGATCTTTTATCAATTTCATTTCCCTTTTTTCCCTTTTAACCTGATTTTCCCATGCTATAAATAGCCCTCTATTTTCACAGTTTTGAGAGGAACAAAATCCACAGTCTCACAATTTCACTCACACATACAACAACACTTTTCTCTTTCAATTGTTCATCAAAACTCATATATCCTTCATCAATATTCATCACAACTCTCCAACAAAAAAGTAAAAAATCACAAAACCTCTCAAGATCAACTATATCCTTACGATCCGTCGCTCCTCTGTTGTCCGTACATTCCGTACAACTGTACAGTCCATATAGCCGTACGAGATCCGTCGCTCCTCCACAGGTCGTACAACCGTATAGTCCGTATAACCGTACGAGATCCGCCGCTCCTTCGCCGTCCGTACACAACCGTACGAGATCCGCCTCCTCCTTCCATTTTTTAACTAATAAGGGTTCGTATCAAGTTTTTCTGACATTTTTTTCACTTATTTATTTATTTGCTATTTAAATTCCTAGAAACATTGTATAGGTCGCACAGTTTTTTATTTGTAATAGTCGTAGTTTTATTTCCCGCAAGGTTTGTTATACTTCTGTATCTCTCCCAAAGCCTTGTAATAACGTAGGGATTTTACTTTCCGCACTTTACTTTCCGCTATTTTATTTTACAACTGTGTACTAATTAGGGTTTGTATGGCAAAACTGAAAAAACAATCTAGAAAACCCTAATTCAAGATAAATAATTGAAACTAATCCACTAAATCACACTTGCACCTCTAGGGTAGCCTCTCTCAGTTGCCTTACGAACATTGGTCATGTCCCTAGAAAGTAAGGGTACTTTAGCAAAAGATGCTTACGAATAATATCATCATAGTCCCTTCGATTAAAGATCATAGTCCCTAGATGACCCTTCGAGTTGCCTACGAAAAAAATGATCTTGTCCCTCGATGACCCTACGGAAAAATGATGGTAGTCCCTTCGAATTACTAAGGTATCCTTACATGTTGCCTTCTATGACCATTCGATGACCCTTCGCCGTCCCTTCACATCCAATAGATAGGACTACCTACCCACTAATGATATGGATAGTACTATCTCTCAAGGAAAAGGATAAGCACAAGAAAGACCTTATAAATTAAGGGTAAGTAACTTTTAAATGCTTGCTCACAACTCAAAAAATAAATAAATACTTTTCACACCTCACACTTTAAAAAATATTTTCAAAAACAAACACTTTGTATACATTCTTACACGAATTATTACAAAGTCAACTTTTACAAAATATTTTCTTAACACACACCACATTTCAAAAAAAAAAGGCAAGTTATAGTGAGCAAGCAATTAAGAGCCCGTAGATAATTACGGATGAAAAGGGGTGCTAACACCTTCCCTTTTCATAACTTACCCCCCGAACTCAAAATCTTTTCAAAAAGGTATTTCCTGTTCTTTTCACCTTTCCTAAATAAATTGGATAAAAGAAAAATCGGTGGCGACTCTTGCTAACCGCAACATGTTTTGCGAAAACAAAATTAAAAAGTCAGTTCTCCACCGTATCACAGAACTGGCGACTCTGCTGGGGATTCTTTTAAAAGAGGGGTTACCTTAGAGTTAGATCACTTTAACACTTGCTTAAAATTGTTTGACTTATGTGCTTTATTTTTAATGGGCCTTGTTTTGGGGTTACTTGTGCGAAAGGTCCTACACCCGGACCTAGTGATTCCTTAGGTAAGTGACAATAGATCATGGAGATTGTACGACATGTACCGATATGGTTGATATGATGGTCACAGTCTTAAGAACCCTAGTTAACTCATCTTTGGCCATTAGAAGGTAGTGAGATGGCCGACTTTGGATTTAGACCAAAGTTGGTTGATACTCGAGACTATGGTCATTGAGATCATACTTTCGGGATGTTTTGGTCGGTCACTCGAGTGTCACACTAAAATAAACCTTCGAGAAAGATCCGTGATATGAGTCCTTTAGAACCCGGTTACTATTCTAGGATAGGTTGAGCCAACTAAACCTCAGTGGGGAAGGGTACTTGCCTATGGACTTCATACAAGCCTTTAAACCTAAGGCTCTTGTATGACTTATTTGTGTGTACTACTTATTTACTATCAACCTTTTGTTACTAACTTTATCTGACTTTTTTTAAAAATATTTATTTATTTGATTTTATGCATTTTTTACCAAAAAGGATAAAAAAAAAATCATAATAAATACAAAAAATATTTCCTTTCTTGAGTACTTGTTTCCTATTGGTCAATCTGTGTCAGTTTGTGTCATACTCAGCTTCTGGTTGGTCAGCTTGCTAACCAAGGAAGATCTTTTGTCAATTTCATTTCCCTTTTTTCCCTTTTAACCTGATTTTCCCATGCTATAAATAGCCCTCTATTTTCACAGCTTTGAGAGGAACAAAATCCACAGTCTCACAATTTCACTCACACATACAACAACACTTTTCTCTTTCAATTGTTCATCAAAACTCATATATCCTTCATCAATATTCATCACAACTCTCCAACAAAAAAGTAAAAAATCACAAAACCTCTCAAGATCAACTATATCCTTACGATCCGCCGCTCCTCTGTTGTCCGTACATTCCGTACAACTGTACAGTCCATACAGCCGTACGAGATCCGCCGCTCCTCCACAGGCCGTACAACTGTATAGTCCGTACAACCGTACGAGATCCGCCGCTCATTCGCCGTCCGTACACAACCGTACGAGATCCGCCTCCTCCTTCCATTTTTTAACTAATAAGGGTTCGTATCAAGTTTTTCTGACATTTTTTTCACTTATTTATTTATTTGCTATTTAAATTCCTAGAAACATTGTATAGGTCGCACAGTTTTTTATTTGTAATAGTCGTAGTTTTATTTCCCGCAAGGTTTGTTATACTTCTGTATCTCTCCCAAAGCCTTGTAATAACGTAGGGATTTTACTTTCCGCACTTTACTTTCCGCTATTTTATTTTACAACTGTGTACTAATTAGGGTTTGTATGGCAAAACTGAAAAAACAATCTAGAAAACCCTAATTCAAGATAAATAATTGAAACTAATCCACTAAATCACACTTGCACCTCTAGGGTAGCCTCTCTCAGTTGCCTTACGAACATTGGTCATGTCCCTAGAAAGTAAGGGTACTTTAGCAAAAGATGCTTACGAATAATATCATCATAGTCCCTTCGATTAAAGATCATAGTCCCTAGATGACCCTTCGAGTTGCCTACGAAAAAAATGATCTTGTCCCTCGATGACCCTACGGAAAAATGATGGTAGTCCCTTCGAATTACTAAGGTATCCTTACATGTTGCCTTCTATGACCATTCGATGACCCTTCGCCGTCCCTTCACATCCAATAGATAGGACTACCTACCCACTAATGATATGGATAGTACTATCTCTCAAGGAAAAGGATAAGCACAAGAAAGACCTTATAAATTAAGGGTAAGTAACTTTTAAATGCTTGCTCACAACTCAAAAAATAAATAAATACTTTTCACACCTCACACTTTCAAAAATATTTTCAAAAACAAACACTTTGTATACATTCTTACACGAATTATTACAAAGTCAACTTTTACAAAATATTTTCTTAACACACACCACATTTCAAAAAAAAAAGGCAAGTTATAGTGAGCAAGCAATTAAGAGCCCGTAGATAATTACGGATGAAAAGGGGTGCTAACACCTTCCCTTTTCATAACTTACCCCCCGAACTCAAAATCTTTTCAAAAAGGTATTTCCTGTTCTTTTCACCTTTCCTAAATAAATTGGATAAAAGAAAAATCGGTGGCGACTCTTGCTAACCGCAACATGTTTTGCGAAAACAAAATTAAAAAGTCAGTTCTCCACCGTATCACAGAACTGGCGACTCTGCTGGGGATTCTTTTAAAAGAGGGGTTACCTTAGAGTTAGATCACTTTAACACTTGCTTAAAATTGTTTGACTTATGTGCTTTATTTTTAATGGGCCTTGTTTTGGGGTTACTTGTGCGAAAGGTCCTACACCCGGACCTAGTGATTCCTTAGGTAAGTGACAATAGATCATGGAGATTGTACGACATGTACCGATATGGTTGATATGATGGTCACAGTCTTAAGAACCCTAGTTAACTCATCTTTGGCCATTAGAAGGTAGTGAGATGGCCGACTTTGGATTTAGACCAAAGTTGGTTGATACTCGAGACTATGGTCATTGAGATCATACTTTCGGGATGTTTTGGTCGGTCACTCGAGTGTCACACTAAAATAAACCTTCGAGAAAGATCCGTGATATGAGTCCTTTAGAACCCGGTTACTATTCTAGGATAGGTTGAGCCAACTAAACCTCAGTGGGGAAGGGTACTTGCCTATGGACTTCATACAAGCCTTTAAACCTAAGGCTCTTGTATGACTTATTTGTGTGTACTACTTATTTACTATCAACCTTTTGTTACTAACTTTATCTGACTTTTTTTTAAAATATTTATTTATTTGATTTTATGCATTTTTTACCAAAAAGGATAAAAAAAAAATCATAATAAATACAAAAAATATTTCCTTTCTTGAGTACTTGTTTCCTATTGGTCAATCTGTGTCAGTTTGTGTCATACTCAGCTTCTGGTTGGTCAGCTTGCTAACCAAGGAAGATCTTTTGTCAATTTCATTTCCCTTTTTTCCCTTTTAACCTGATTTTCCCATGCTATAAATAGCCCTCTATTTTCACAGCTTTGAGAGGAACAAAATCCACAGTCTCACAATTTCACTCACACATACAACAACACTTTTCTCTTTCAATTGTTCATCAAAACTCATATATCCTTCATCAATATTCATCACAACTCTCCAACAAAAAAGTAAAAAATCACAAAACCTCTCAAGATCAACTATATCCTTACGATCCGCCGCTCCTCTGTTGTCCGTACATTCCGTACAACTGTACAGTCCATACAGCCGTACGAGATCCGCCGCTCCTCCACAGGCCGTACAACCGTATAGTCCGTACAACCGTACGAGATCCGCCGCTCATTCGCCGTCCGTACACAACCGTACGAGATCCGCCTCCTCCTTCCATTTTTTAACTAATAAGGGTTCGTATCAAGTTTTTCTGACATTTTTTTCACTTATTTATTTATTTGCTATTTAAATTCCTAGAAACATTGTATAGGTCGCACAGTTTTTTTTTTGTAATAGCCGTAGTTTTATTTCCCGCAAGGTTTGTTATACTTATGTATCTCTCCCAAAGCCTTGTAATAACGTAGGGATTTTACTTTCCGCACTTTACTTTCCGCTATTTTATTTTACAACTGTGTACTAATTAGGGTTTGTATGGCAAAACTAAAAAAACAATCTAGAAAACCCTAATTCAAGATAAATAATTGAAACTAATCCACTAAATCACACTTGCACCTCTAGGGTAGCCTCTCTCAGTTGCCTTACGAACATTGGTCATGTCCCTCGAAAGTAAGGGTACTTTAGAAAAAGACGCTTACGAATAATATCATCATAGTCCCTTCGATTAAAGATCATAGTCCCTAGATGACCCTTCGAGTTGCCTACGAAAAAAATGATCTTGTCCCTCGATGACCCTACGGAAAAATGATGGTAGTCCCTTCGAATTACTAAGGTATCCTTACATGTTGCCTTCTATGACCATTCGATGACCCTTCGCCGTCCCTTCACATCCAATAGATAGGACTACCTACCCACTAATGATATGGATAGTACTATCTCTCAAGGAAAAGGATAAGCACAAGAAAGACCTTATAAATTAAGGGTAAGTAACTTTTAAATGCTTGCTCACAACTCAAAAAATAAATAAATACTTTTCACACCTCACACTTTCAAAAATATTTTCAAAAACAAACACTTTGTATACATTCTTACACGAATTATTACAAAGTCAACTTTTACAAAATATTTTCTTAACACACACCACATTTCAAAAAAAAATGGCAAGTTATAGTGAGCAAGCAATTAAGAGCCCGTAGATAATTACGGATGAAAAGGGGTGCTAACACCTTCCCTTTTCATAACTTACCCCCCGAACTCAAAATCTTTTCAAAAAGGTATTTCCTGTTCTTTTCACCTTTCCTAAATAAATTGGATAAAAGAAAAATCGGTGGCGACTCTTGCTAACCGCAACATGTTTTACGAAAACAAAATTAAAAAGTCAGTTCTCCACCGTATCACAGAACTAGCGACTCTGCTGGGGATTCTTTTAAAAGAGGGTTACCTTAGAGTTAGATCACTTTAACACTTGCTTAAAATTGTTTGACTTATGTGCTTTATTTTTAATGGGCCTTGTTTTGGGGTTACTTGTGCGAAAGGTCCTACACCCGGACCTAGTGATTCCTTAGGTAAGTGACAATAGATCATGGAGATTGTACGACATGTACCGATATGGTTGATATGATGGTCACAGTCTTAAGAACCCTAGTTAACTCATCTTTGGCCATTAGAAGGTAGTGAGATGGCCGACTTTGGATTTAGACCGAAGTTGGTTGATACTCGAGACTATGCTCATTGAGATCATACTTTCGGGATGTTTTGGTCGGCCACTCGAGTGTCACACTAAAATAAACCTTCGAGAAAGATCCGTGATATGAGTCCTTTAGAACCCGGTTACTATTCTAGGATAGGTTGAGCCTACTAAACCTCAGTGGGAAAGGGTACTTGCCTATGGACTTCATACAAGCCTTTAAACCTAAGGCTCTTGTATGACTTATTTGTGTGTACTACTTATTTACTATCAACCTTTTGTTACTAACTTTATCTGACTTTTTTTAAAAATATTTATTTATTTGATTTTATGCATTTTTTACCAAAAAGGATAAAAAAAAATCATAATAAATACAAAAAATATTTCCTTTCTTGAGTACTTGTTTCCTATTGGTCAATCTGTGTCAGTTTGTGTCATACTCAGCTTCTGATTGGTCAGCTTGCTAACCAAGGAAGATCTTTTATCAATTTCATTTCCCTTTTTTCCCTTTTAACCTGATTTTCCCATGCTATAAATAGCCCTCTATTTTCACAGTTTTGAGAGGAACAAAATCCACAGTCTCACAATTTCACTCACACATACAACAACACTTTTCTCTTTCAATTGTTCATCAAAACTCATATATCCTTCATCAATATTCATCACAACTCTCCAACAAAAAAGTAAAAAATCACAAAACCTCTCAAGATCAACTATATCCTTACGATCCGTCGCTCCTCTGTTGTCCGTACATTCCGTACAACTGTACAGTCCATACAGCCGTACGAGATCCGTCGCTCCTCCACAGGTCGTACAACCGTATAGTCCGTATAACCGTACGAGATCCGCCGCTCCTTCGCCGTCCGTACACAACCGTACGAGATCCGCCTCCTCCTTCCATTTTTTAACTAATAAGGGTTCGTATCAAGTTTTTCTGACATTTTTTTCACTTATTTATTTATTTGCTATTTAAATTCCTAGAAACATTGTATAGGTCGCACAGTTTTTTATTTGTAATAGTCGTAGTTTTATTTCCCGCAAGGTTTGTTATACTTCTGTATCTCTCCCAAAGCCTTGTAATAACGTAGGGATTTTACTTTCCGCACTTTACTTTCCGCTATTTTATTTTACAACTGTGTACTAATTAGGGTTTGTATGGCAAAACTGAAAAAACAATCTAGAAAACCCTAATTCAAGATAAATAATTGAAACTAATCCACTAAATCACACTTGCACCTCTAGGGTAGCCTCTCTCAGTTGCCTTACGAACATTGGTCATGTCCCTCGAAAGTAAGGGTACTTTAGCAAAAGATGCTTACGAATAATATCATCATAGTCCCTTCGATTAAAGATCATAGTCCCTAGATGACCCTTCGAGTTGCCTACGAAAAAAATGATCTTGTCCCTCGATGACCCTACGGAAAAATGATGGTAGTCCCTTCGAATTACTAAGGTATCCTTACATGTTGCCTTCTATGACCATTCGATGACCCTTCGCCGTCCCTTCACATCCAATAGATAGGACTACCTACCCACTAATGATATGGATAGTACTATCTCTCAAGGAAAAGGATAAGCACAAGAAAGACCTTATAAATTAAGGGTAAGTAACTTTTAAATGCTTGCTCACAACTCAAAAAATAAATAAATACTTTTCACACCTCACACTTTCAAAAATATTTTCAAAAACAAACACTTTGTATACATTCTTACACGAATTATTACAAAGTCAACTTTTACAAAATATTTTCTTAACACACACCACATTTCAAAAAAAAAAGGCAAGTTATAGTGAGCAAGCAATTAAGAGCCCGTAGATAATTACGGATGAAAAGGGGTGCTAACACCTTCCCTTTTCATAACTTACCCCCCGAACTCAAAATCTTTTCAAAAAGGTATTTCCTGTTCTTTTCACCTTTCCTAAATAAATTGGATAAAAGAAAAATCGGTGGCGACTCTTGCTAACCGCAACATGTTTTGCGAAAACAAAATTAAAAAGTCAGTTCTCCACCGTATCACAGAACTGGCGACTCTGCTGGGGATTCTTTTAAAAGAGGGGTTACCTTAGAGTTAGATCACTTTAACACTTGCTTAAAATTGTTTGACTTATGTGCTTTATTTTTAATGGGCCTTGTTTTGGGGTTACTTGTGCGAAAGGTCCTACACCCGGACCTAGTGATTCCTTAGGTAAGTGACAATAGATCATGGAGATTGTACGACATGTACCGATATGGTTGATATGATGGTCACAGTCTTAAGAACCCTAGTTAACTCATCTTTGGCCATTAGAAGGTAGTGAGATGGCCGACTTTGGATTTAGACCAAAGTTGGTTGATACTCGAGACTATGGTCATTGAGATCATACTTTCGGGATGTTTTGGTCGGTCACTCGAGTGTCACACTAAAATAAACCTTCGAGAAAGATCCGTGATATGAGTCCTTTAGAACCCGGTTACTATTCTAGGATAGGTTGAGCCAACTAAACCTCAGTGGGGAAGGGTACTTGCCTATGGACTTCATACAAGCCTTTAAACCTAAGGCTCTTGTATGACTTATTTGTGTGTACTACTTATTTACTATCAACCTTTTGTTACTAACTTTATCTGACTTTTTTTAAAAATATTTATTTATTTGATTTTATGCATTTTTTACCAAAAAGGATAAAAAAAAAATCATAATAAATACAAAAAATATTTCCTTTCTTGAGTACTTGTTTCCTATTGGTCAATCTGTGTCAGTTTGTGTCATACTCAGCTTCTGGTTGGTCAGCTTGCTAACCAAGGAAGATCTTTTGTCAATTTCATTTCCCTTTTTTCCCTTTTAACCTGATTTTCCCATGCTATAAATAGCCCTCTATTTTCACAGCTTTGAGAGGAACAAAATCCACAGTCTCACAATTTCACTCACACATACAACAACACTTTTCTCTTTCAATTGTTCATCAAAACTCATATATCCTTCATCAATATTCATCACAACTCTCCAACAAAAAAGTAAAAAATCACAAAACCTCTCAAGATCAACTATATCCTTACGATCCGCCGCTCCTCTGTTGTCCGTACATTCCGTACAACTGTACAGTCCATACAGCCGTACGAGATCCGCCGCTCCTCCACAGGCCGTACAACCGTATAGTCCGTACAACCGTACGAGATCCGCCGCTCCTTCGCCGTCCGTACACAACCGTACGAGATCCGCCTCCTCCTTCCATTTTTTAACTAATAAGGGTTCGTATCAAGTTTTTCTGACATTTTTTTCACTTATTTATTTATTTGCTATTTAAATTCCTAGAAACATTGTATAGGTCGCACAGTTTTTTTTTTGTAATAGCCGTAGTTTTATTTCCCGCAAGGTTTGTTATACTTATGTATCTCTCCCAAAGCCTTAACGTAGGGATTTTACTTTCCGCACTTTACTTTCCGCTATTTTATTTTACAACTGTGTACTAATTAGGGTTTGTATGGCAAAACTAAAAAAAACAATCTAGAAAACCCTAATTCAAGATAAATAATTGAAACTAATCCACTAAATCACACTTGCACCTCTAGGGTAGCCTCTCTCAGTTGCCTTACGAACATTGGTCATGTCCCTCGAAAGTAAGGGTACTTTAGCAAAAGACGCTTACGAATAATATCATCATAGTCCCTTCGATTAAAGATCATAGTCCCTAGATGACCCTTCGAGTTGCCTACGAAAAAAATGATCTTGTCCCTCGATGACCCTACAGAAAAATGATGGTAGTCCCTTCGAATTACTAAGGTATCCTTACATGTTGCCTTCTATGACCATTCGATGACCCTTCGCCGTCCCTTCACATCCAATAGATAGGACTACCTACCCACTAATGATATGGATAGTACTATCTCTCAAGGAAAAGGATAAGCACAAGAAATACCTTATAAATTAAGGGTAAGTAACTTTTAAATGCTTGCTCACAACTCAAAAAATAAATAAATACTTTTCACACCTCACACTTTCAAAAATATTTTCAAAAACAAACACTTTGTATACATTCTTACACGAATTATTACAAAGTTAACTTTTACAAAATATTTTCTTAACACACACCACATTTCAAAAAAAAAAGGCAAGTTATAGTGAGCAAGCAATTAAGAGCCCGTAGATAATTACGGATGAAAAGGGGTGCTAACACCTTCCCTTTTCATAACTTACCCCCCGAACTCAAAATCTTTTCAAAAAGGTATTTCCTGTTCTTTTCACCTTTCCTAAATAAATTGGATAAAAGAAAAATCGGTGGCGACTCTTGCTAACCGCAACATGTTTTGCGAAAACAAAATTAAAAAGTCAGTTCTCCACCGTATCACAGAACTGGCGACTCTGCTGGGGATTCTTTTAAAAGAGGGGTTACCTTAGAGTTAGATCACTTTAACACTTGCTTAAAATTGTTTGACTTATGTGCTTTATTTTTAATGGGCCTTGTTTTGGGGTTACTTGTGCGAAAGGTCCTACACCCGGACCTAGTGATTCCTTAGGTAAGTGACAATAGATCATGGAGATTGTACGACATGTACCGATATGGTTGATATGATGGTCACAGTCTTAAGAACCCTAGTTAACTCATCTTTGGCCATTAGAAGGTAGTGAGATGGCCGGCTTTGGATTTAGACCGAAGTTGGTTGATACTCGAGACTATGCTCATTGAGATCATACTTTCGGGATGTTTTGGTCGGCCACTCGAGTGTCACACTAAAATAAACCTTCGAGAAAGATCCGTGATATGAGTCCTTTAGAACCCGGTTACTATTCTAGGATAGGTTGAGCCAACTAAACCTCAGTGGGGAAGGGTACTTGCCTATGGACTTCATACAAGCCTTTAAACCTAAGGCTCTTGTATGACTTATTTGTATGTACTACTTATTTACTATCAACCTTTTGTTACTAACTTTATCTGACTTTTTTTAAAAATATTTATTTATTTGATTTTATGCATTTTTTACCAAAAAGGATAAAAAAAAATCATAATAAATACAAAAAATATTTCCTTTCTTGAGTACTTGTTTCCTATTGGTCAATCTGTGTCAGTTTGTGTCATACTCAGCTTCTGATTGGTCAGCTTGCTAACCAAGGAAGATCTTTTATCAATTTCATTTCCCGTTTTTCCCTTTTAACCTGATTTTCCCATGATATAAATAGCCCTCTATTTTCACAGTTTTGAGAGGAACAAAATCCACAGTCTCACAATTTCACTCACACATACAACAACACTTTTCTCTTTCAATTGTTCATCAAAACTCATATATCCTTCATCAATATTCATCACAACACTCCAACAAAAAAGTAAAAAATCACAAAACCTCTCAAGATCAACTATATCCTTACGATCCGCCGCTCCTCTGTTGTCCGTACATTCCGTACAACTGTACAGTCCATACAGCCGTACGAGATCCGTCGCTCCTCCACAGGTCGTACAACCGTATAGTCCGTACAGCCGTACGAGATCCGCCGCTCCGTCGCCGTCCGTACACAACCGTACGAGATCCGCCTCCTCCTTCCATTTTTTAACTAATAAGGGTTCGTATCAAGTTTTTCTGACATTTTTTCACTTATTTATTTATTTGCTATTTAAATTCCTAGAAACATTGTATAGGTCGCACAGTTTTTTTTTTTGTAATAGCCGTAGTTTTATTTCCCGCAAGGTTTGTTATACTTATGTATCTCTCCCAAAGCCTTGTAATAACGTAGGGATTTTACTTTCCGCACTTTACTTTCCGCTATTTTATTTTACAACTGTGTATTAATTAGGGTTTGTATGGCAAAACTAAAAAAACAATCTAGAAAACCCTAATTCAAGATAAATAATTGAAACTAATCCACTAAATCACACTTGCACCTCTAGGGTAGCCTCTCTCAGTTGCCTTACGAACATTGGTCATGTCCCTCAAAAGTAAGGGTACTTTAGCAAAAGACGCTTACGAATAATATCATCATAGTCCCTTCGATTAAAGATCATAGTCCCTAGATGACCCTTCGAGTTGCCTACGAAAAAAATGATCTTGTCCCTCGATGACCCTACGGAAAAATGATGGTAGTCCCTTCGAATTACTAAGGTATCCTTACATGTTGCCTTCTATGACCATTCGATGACCCTTCGCCGTCCCTTCACATCCAATAGATAGGACTACCTACCCACTAATGATATGGATAGTACTATCTCTCAAGGAAAAGGATAAGCACAAGAAAGACCTTATAAATTAAGGGTAAGTAACTTTTAAATGCTTGCTCACAACTCAAAAAATAAATAAATACTTTTCACACCTCACACTTTCAAAAATATTTTCAAAAACAAACACTTTGTATACATTCTTACACGAATTATTACAAAGTCAACTTTTACAAAATATTTTCTTAACACACACCACATTTCAAAAAAAAATGGCAAGTTATAGTGAGCAATCAATTAAGAGCCCGTAGATAATTACGGATGAAAAGGGGTGCTAACACCTTCCCTTTTCATAACTTACCCCCCGAACTCAAAATCTTTTCAAAAAGGTATTTCCTGTTCTTTTCACCTTTCCTAAATAAATTGGATAAAAGAAAAATCGGTGGCGACTCTTGCTAACCGCAACATGTTTTACGAAAACAAAATTAAAAAGTCAGTTCTCCACCGTATCACAGAACTGGCGACTCTGCTGGGGATTCTTTTAAAAGAGGGTTACCTTAGAGTTAGATCACTTTAACACTTGCTTAAAATTGTTTGACTTATGTGCTTTATTTTTAATGGGCCTTGTTTTGGGGTTACTTGTGCGAAAGGTCCTACACCCGGACCTAGTGATTCCTTAGGTAAGTGACAATAGATCATGGAGATTGTACGACATGTACCGATATGGTTGATATGATGGTCACAGTCTTAAGAACCCTAGTTAACTCATCTTTGGCCATTAGAAGGTAGTGAGATGGCCGACTTTGGATTTAGACCGAAGTTGGTTGATACTCGAGACTATGCTCATTGAGATCATACTTTCGGGATGTTTTCGAGACTATGCTCATTGAGATCATACTTTCGGGATGTTTTGGTCGGCCACTCGAGTGTCACACTAAAATAAACCTTCGAGAAAGATCTGTGATATGAGTCCTTTAGAACCCGGTTACTATTCTAGGATAGGTTGAGCCTACTAAACCTCAGTGGGAAAGGGTACTTGCCTATGGACTTCATACAAGCCTTTAAACCTAAGGCTCTTGTATGACTTATTTGTGTGTACTACTTATTTACTATCAACCTTTTGTTACTAACTTTATCTGACTTTTTTTAAAAATATTTATATATTTGATTTTATGCATTTTTTGCCAAAAAGGATAAAAAAAAATCATAATAAATACAAAAAATATTTCCTTTCTTGAGTACTTGTTTCCTATTGGTCAATCTGTGTCAGTTTGTGTCATACTCAGCTTCTGATTGGTCAGCTTGCTAACCAAGGAAGATCTTTTATCAATTTCATTTCCCTTTTTTCCCTTTTAACCTGATTTTCCCATGCTATAAATAGCCCTCTATTTTCACAGTTTTGAGAGGAACAAAATCCACGGTCTCACAATTTCACTCACACATACAACAACACTTTTCTCTTTCAATTGTTCATTAAAACTCATATATCCTTCATCAATATTCATCACAACTCTCCAACAAAAAAGTAAAAAATCACAAAACCTCTCAAGATCAACTATATCCTTACGATCCGCCGCTCCTCTGTTGTCCGTACATTCCGTACAACTGTACAGTCCATACAGCCGTACGAGATCCGTCGCTCCTCCACAGGTCGTACAACCGTATAGTCCGTACAACCGTACGAGATCCGCCGCTCCTTCGCCGTCCGTACACAACCGTACGAGATCCGCCTCCTCCTTCCATTTTTTAACTAATAAGGGTTCGTATCAAGTTTTTCTGACATTTTTTTCACTTTTTATTTATTTGCTATTTAAATTCCTAGAAACATTGTATAGGTCGCACAGTTTTTTATTTGTAATAGTCGTAGTTTTATTTCCCGCAAGGTTTGTTATACTTCTGTATCTCTCCCAAAGCCTTGTAATAACGTAGGGATTTTACTTTCCGCTATTTTATTTTACAACTGTGTACTACTTAGGGTTTGTATGGCAAAACTAAAAAAACAATCTAGAAAACCCTAATTCAAGATAAATAATTGAAACTAATCCACTAAATCACACTTGCACCTCTAGGGTAGCCTCTCTCAGTTGCCTTACGAACATTGGTCATGTCCCTCGAAAGTAAGGGTACTTTAGCAAAAGACGCTTACGAATAATATCATCATAGTCCCTTCGATTAAAGATCATAGTCCCTAGATGACCCTTCGAGTTGCCTACGAAAAAAATGATCTTGTCCCTCGATGACCCTACAGAAAAATGATGGTAGTCCCTTCGAATTACTAAGGTATCCTTACATGTTGCCTTCTATGACCATTCGATGACCCTTCGTCGTCCCTTCACATCCAATAGATAGGACTACCTACCCACTAATGATATGGATAGTACTATCTCTCAAGGAAAAGGATAAGCAGAAGAAATACCTTATAAATTAAGGGTAAGTAACTTTTAAATGCTTGCTCACAACTCAAAAAATAAATAAATACTTTTCACACCTCACACTTTCAAAAATATTTTCAAAAATAAACACTTTGTATACATTCTTACACGAATTATTACAAAGTCAACTTTTACAAAATATTTTCTTAACACACACCACATTTCAAAAAAAAAAGGCAAGTTATAGTGAGCAAGCAATTAAGAGCCCGTAGATAATTACGGATGAAAAGGGGTGCTAACACCTTCCCTTTTCATAACTTACCCCCCGAACTCAAAATCTTTTCAAAAAGGTATTTCCTGTTCTTTTCACCTTTCCTAAATAAATTGGATAAAAGAAAAATCGGTGGCGACTCTTGCTAACCGCAACATGTTTTGCGAAAACAAAATTAAAAAGTCAGTTCTCCACCGTATCACAGAACTGACGACTCTGCTGGGGATTCTTTTAAAAGAGGGGTTACCTTAGAGTTAGATCACTTTAACACTTGCTTAAAATTGTTTGACTTATGTGCTTTATTTTTAATGGGCCTTGTTTTGGGGTTACTTGTGCGAAAGGTCCTACACCCGGACCTAGTGATTCCTTAGGTAAGTGACAATAGATCATGGAGATTGTACGACATGTACCGATATGGTTGATATGATGGTCACAGTCTTAAGAACCCTAGTTAACTCATCTTTGGCCATTAGAAGGTAGTGAGATGGCCGGCTTTGGATTTAGACCGAAGTTGGTTGATACTCGAGACTATGCTCATTGAGATCATTCTTTCGGGATGTTTTGGTCGGCCACTCGAGTGTCACACTAAAATAAACCTTCGAGAAAGATCCGTGATATGAGTCCTTTAGAACCCGGTTACTATTCTAGGATAGGTTGAGCCAACTAAACCTCAGTGGGGAAGGGTACTTGCCTATGGACTTCATACAAGCCTTTAAACCTAAGGCTCTTGTATGACTTATTTGTATGTACTACTTATTTACTATCAACCTTTTGTTACTAACTTTATCTGACTTTTTTTAAAAATATTTATTTATTTGATTTTATGCATTTTTTACCAAAAAGGATAAAAAAAAATCATAATAAATACAAAAAATATTTCCTTTCTTGAGTACTTGTTTCCTATTGGTCAATCTGTGTCAGTTTGTGTCATACTCAGCTTCTGATTGGTCAGCTTGCTAACCAAGGAAGATCTTTTGTCAATTTCATTTCCCGTTTTTCCCTTTTAACCTGATTTTCCCATGCTATAAATAGCCCTCTATTTTCACAGTTTTGAGAGGAACAAAATCCACAGTCTCACAATTTCACTCACACATACAACAACACTTTTCTCTTTCAATTGTTCATCAAAAATCATATATCCTTCATCAATATTCATCACAACTCTCCAACAAAAAAGTAAAAAATCACAAAACCTCTCAAGATCAACTATATCCTTACGATCCGCCGCTCCTCTGTTGTCCGTACATTCCGTACAACTGTACAGTCCATACAGCCGTACGAGATCCGTCGCTCCTCCACAGGCCGTACAACCGTATAGTCCGTACAACCGTACGAGATCCGCCGCTCCTTCGCCGTCCGTACACAACCGTACGAGATCCGCCTCCTCCTTCCATTTTTTAACTAATAAGGGTTCGTATCAAGTTTTTCTGACATTTTTTTCACTTATTTATTTATTTGCTATTTAAATTCCTAGAAACATTGTATAGGTCGCACAGTTTTTTATTTGTAATAGTCGTAGTTTTATTTCCCGCAAGGTTTGTTATACTTCTGTATCTCTCCCAAAGCCTTGTAATAACGTAGGGATTTTACTTTCCGCACTTTACTTTCCGCTATTTTATTTTACAACTGTGTACTAATTAGGGTTTGTATGGCAAAACTGAAAAAACAATCTAGAAAACCCTAATTCAAGATAAATAATTGAAACTAATCCACTAAATCACACTTGCACCTCTAGGGTAGCCTCTCTCAGTTGCCTTACGAACATTGGTCATGTCCCTCGAAAGTAAGGGTACTTTAGCAAAAGATGCTTACGAATAATATCATCATTGTCCCTTCGATTAAAGATCATAGTCCCTAGATGACCCTTCGAGTTGCCTACGAAAAAAATGATCTTGTCCCTCGATGACCCTACGGAAAAATGATGGTAGTCCCTTCGAATTACTAAGGTATCCTTACATGTTGCCTTCTATGACCATTCGATGACCCTTCGCCGTCCCTTCACATCCAATAGATAGGACTACCTACCCACTAATGATATGGATAGTACTATCTCTCAAGGAAAAGGATAAGCACAAGAAAGACCTTATAAATTAAGGGTAAGTAACTTTTAAATGCTTGCTCACAACTCAAAAAATAAATAAATACTTTTCACACCTCACACTTTCAAAAATATTTTCAAAAACAAACACTTTGTATACATTCTTACACGAATTATTACAAAGTCAACTTTTACAAAATATTTTCTTAACACACACCACATTTCAAAAAAAAAAGGCAAGTTATAGTGAGCAAGCAATTAAGAGCCCGTAGATAATTACGGATGAAAAGGGGTGCTAACACCTTCCCTTTTCATAACTTACCCCCCGAACTCAAAATCTTTTCAAAAAGGTATTTCCTGTTCTTTTCACCTTTCCTAAATAAATTGGATAAAAGAAAAATCGGTGGCGACTCTTGCTAACCGCAACATGTTTTGCGAAAACAAAATTAAAAAGTCAGTTCTCCACCGTATCACAGAACTGGCGACTCTGCTGGGGATTCTTTTAAAAGAGGGGTTACCTTAGAGTTAGATCACTTTAACACTTGCTTAAAATTGTTTGACTTATGTGCTTTATTTTTAATGGGCCTTGTTTTGGGGTTACTTGTGCGAAAGGTCCTACACCCGGACCTAGTGATTCCTTAGGTAAGTGACAATAGATCATGGAGATTGTACGACATGTACCGATATGGTTGATATGATGGTCACAGTCTTAAGAACCCTAGTTAACTCATCTTTGGCCATTAGAAGGTAGTGAGATGGCCGACTTTGGATTTAGACCAAAGTTGGTTGATACTCGAGACTATGGTCATTGAGATCATACTTTCGGGATGTTTTGGTCGGTCACTCGAGTGTCACACTAAAATAAACCTTCGAGAAAGATCCGTGATATGAGTCCTTTAGAACCCGGTTACTATTCTAGGATAGGTTGAGCCAACTAAACCTCAGTGGGGAAGGGTACTTGCCTATGGACTTCATACAAGCCTTTAAACCTAAGGCTCTTGTATGACTTATTTGTGTGTACTACTTATTTACTATCAACCTTTTGTTACTAACTTTATCTGACTTTTTTTAAAAATATTTATTTATTTGATTTTATGCATTTTTTACCAAAAAGGATAAAAAAAAAATCATAATAAATACAAAAAATATTTCCTTTCTTGAGTACTTGTTTCCTATTGGTCAATCTGTGTCAGTTTGTGTCATACTCAGCTTCTGGTTGGTCAGCTTGCTAACCAAGGAAGATCTTTTGTCAATTTCATTTCCCTTTTTTCCCTTTTAACCTGATTTTCCCATGCTATAAATAGCCCTCTATTTTCACAGCTTTGAGAGGAACAAAATCCACAGTCTCACAATTTCACTCACACATACAACAACACTTTTCTCTTTCAATTGTTCATCAAAACTCATATATCCTTCATCAATATTCATCACAACTCTCCAACAAAAAAGTAAAAAATCACAAAACCTCTCAAGATCAACTATATCCTTACGATCCGCCGCTCCTCTGTTGTCCGTACATTCCGTACAACTGTACAGTCCATACAGCCGTACGAGATCCGCCGCTCCTCCACAGGCCGTACAACCGTATAGTCCGTACAACCGTACGAGATCCACCGCTCCTTCGCCGTCCGTACACAACCGTACGAGATCCGCCTCCTCCTTCCATTTTTTAACTAATAAGGGTTCGTATCAAGTTTTTCTGACATTTTTTTCACTTATTTATTTATTTGCTATTTAAATTCCTAGAAACATTGTATAGGTCGCACAGTTTTTTTTTTGTAATAGCCGTAGTTTTATTTCCCGCAAGGTTTGTTATACTTATGTATCTCTCCCAAAGCCTTAACGTAGGGATTTTACTTTCCGCACTTTACTTTCCGCCATTTTATTTTACAACTGTGTACTAATTAGGGTTTGTATGGCAAAACTAAAAAAAACAATCTAGAAAACCCTAATTCAAGATAAATAATTGAAACTAATCCACTAAATCACACTTGCACCTCTAGGGTAGCCTCTCTCAGTTGCCTTACGAACATTGGTCATGTCCCTCGAAAGTAAGGGTACTTTAGCAAAAGACGCTTACGAATAATATCATCATAGTCCCTTCGATTAAAGATCATAGTCCCTAGATGTCCCTTCGAGTTGCCTACGAAAAAAATGATCTTGTCCCTCGATGACCCTACAGAAAAATGATGGTAGTCCCTTCGAATTACTAAGGTATCCTTACATGTTGCCTTCTATGACCATTCGATGACCCTTCGCCGTCCCTTCACATCCAATAGATAGGACTACCTACCCACTAATGATATGGATAGTACTATCTCTCAAGGAAAAGGATAAGCACAAGAAATACCTTATAAATTAAGGGTAAGTAACTTTTAAATGCTTGCTCACAACTCAAAAAATAAATAAATACTTTTCACACCTCACACTTTCAAAAATATTTTCAAAAACAAACACTTTGTATACATTCTTACACGAATTATTACAAAGTTAACTTTTACAAAATATTTTCTTAACACACACCACATTTAAAAAAAAAAAGGCAAGTTATAGTGAGCAAGCAATTAAGAGCCCGTAGATAATTACGGATGAAAAGGGGTGCTAACACCTTCCCTTTTCATAACTTACCCCCCGAACTCAAAATCTTTTCAAAAAGGTATTTCCTGTTCTTTTCACCTTTCCTAAATAAATTGGATAAAAGAAAAATCGGTGGCGACTCTTGCTAACCGCAACATGTTTTGCGAAAACAAAATTAAAAAGTCAGTTCTCCACCGTATCACAGAACTGGCGACTCTGCTGGGGATTCTTTTAAAAGAGGGGTTACCTTAGAGTTAGATCACTTTAACACTTGCTTAAAATTGTTTGACTTATGTGCTTTATTTTTAATGGGCCTTGTTTTGGGGTTACTTGTGCGAAAGGTCCTACACCCGGACCTAGTGATTCCTTAGGTAAGTGACAATAGATCATGGAGATTGTACGACATGTACCGATATGGTTGATATGATGGTCACAGTCTTAAGAACCCTAGTTAACTCATCTTTGGCCATTAGAAGGTAGTGAGATGGCCGGCTTTGGATTTAGACCGAAGTTGGTTGATACTCGAGACTATGCTCATTGAGATCATACTTTCGGGATGTTTTGGTCGGCCACTCGAGTGTCACACTAAAATAAACCTTCGAGAAAGATCCGTGATATGAGTCCTTTAGAACCCGGTTACTATTCTAGGATAGGTTGAGCCAACTAAACCTCAGTGGGGAAGGGTACTTGCCTATGGACTTCATACAAGCCTTTAAACCTAAGGCTCTTGTATGACTTATTTGTATGTACTACTTATTTACTATCAACCTTTTGTTACTAACTTTATCTGACTTTTTTTAAAAATATTTATTTATTTGATTTTATGCATTTTTTACCAAAAAGGATAAAAAAAAATCATAATAAATACAAAAAATATTTCCTTTCTTGAGTACTTGTTTCCTATTGGTCAATCTGTGTCAGTTTGTGTCATACTCAGCTTCTGATTGGTCAGCTTGCTAACCAAGGAAGATCTTTTGTCAATTTCATTTCCCGTTTTTCCCTTTTAACCTGATTTTCCCATGATATAAATAGCCCTCTATTTTCACAGTTTTGAGAGGAACAAAATCCACAGTCTCACAATTTCACTCACACATACAACAACACTTTTCTCTTTCAATTGTTCATCAAAACTCATATATCCTTCATCAATATTCATCACAACACTCCAACAAAAAAGTAAAAAATCACAAAACCTCTCAAGATCAACTATATCCTTACGATCCGCCGCTCCTCTCTTGTCCGTACATTCCGTACAACTGTCTAGTCCATACAGCCGTACGAGATCTGCCGCTCCTCCACAGGCCGTACAACCGTATAGTCCGTACAACCGTACGAGATCCGCCGCTCCTTCGCCGTCCGTACACAACCGTACGAGATCCGCCTCCTCCTTCCATTTTTTAACTAATAAGGGTTCGTATCAAGTTTTTCTGACATTTTTTCACTTATTTATTTATTTGCTATTTAAATTCCTAGAAACATTGTATAGGTCGCACAGTTTTTTTTTTTGTAATAGCCGTAGTTTTATTTCCCGCAAGGTTTGTTATACTTATGTATCTCTCCCAAAGCCTTGTAATAACGTAGGGATTTTACTTTTCGCACTTTACTTTCCGCTATTTTATTTTACAACTGTGTATTAATTAGGGTTTGTATGGCAAAACTAAAAAAACAATCTAGAAAACCCTAATTCAAGATAAATAATTGAAACTAATCCACTAAATCACACTTGCACCTCTAGGGTAGCCTCTCTCAGTTGCCTTACGAACATTGGTCATGTCCCTCAAAAGTAAGGGTACTTTAGCAAAAGACGCTTACGAATAATATCATCATAGTCCCTTCGATTAAAGATCATAGTCCCTAGATGACCCTTCGAGTTGCCTACGAAAAAAATGATCTTGTCCCTCGATGACCCTATGGAAAAATGATGGTAGTCCCTTCGAATTACTAAGGTATCCTTACATGTTGCCTTCTATGACCATTCGATGACCCTTCGCCGTCCCTTCACATCCAATAGATAGGACTACCTACCCACTAATGATATGGATTGTACTATCTCTCAAGGAAAAGGATAAGCACAAGAAAGACCTTATAAATTAAGGGTAAGTAACTTTTAAATGCTTGCTCACAACTCAAAAAATAAATAAATACTTTTCACACCTCACACTTTCAAAAATATTTTCAAAAACAAACACTTTGTATACATTCTTACACGAATTATTGCAAAGTCAACTTTTACAAAATATTTTCTTAACACACACCACATTTCAAAAAAAAAAAGGCAAGTTATAGTGAGCAAGCAATTAAGAGCCCGTAGATAATTACGGATGAAAAGGGGTGCTAACACCTTCCCTTTTCATAACTTACCCCCCGAACTCAAAATCTTTTCAAAAAGGTATTTCCTGTTCTTTTCACCTTTCCTAAATAAATTGGATAAAAGAAAAATCGGTGGCGACTCTTGCTAACCGCAACATGTTTTGCGAAAACAAAATTAAAAAGTCAGTTCTCCACCGTATCACAGAACTGGCGACTCTGCTGGGGATTCTTTTAAAAGAGGGGTTACCTTAGAGTTAGATCACTTTAACACTTGCTTAAAATTGTTTGACTTATGTGCTTTATTTTTAATGGGCCTTGTTTTGGGGTTACTTGTGCGAAAGGTCCTACACCCGGACCTAGTGATTCCTTAGGTAAGTGACAATAGATCATGGAGATTGTACGACATGTACCGATATGGTTGATATGATGGTCACAGTCTTAAGAACCCTAGTTAACTCATCTTTGGCCATTAGAAGGTAGTGAGATGGCCGACTTTGGATTTAGACCGAAGTTGGTTGATACTCGAGACTATGCTCATTGAGATCATACTTTCGGGATGTTTTGGTCGGCCACTCGAGTGTCACACTAAAATAAACCTTCGAGAAAGATCCGTGATATGAGTCCTTTAGAACCCGGTTACTATTCTAGGATAGGTTGAGCCAACTAAACCTCAGTGGGGAAGGGTACTTGCCTATGGACTTCATACAAGCCTTTAAACCTAAGGCTCTTGTATGACTTATTTGTATGTACTACTTATTTACTATCAACCTTTTGTTACTAACTTTATCTGACTTTTTTTAAAAATATTTATTTATTTGATTTTATGCATTTTTTACCAAAAAGGATAAAAAAAAATCATAATAAATACAAAAAATATTTCCTTTCTTGAGTACTTGTTTCCTATTGGTCAATCTGTGTCAGTTTGTGTCATACTCAGCTTCTGATTGGTCAGCTTGCTAACCAAGGAAGATCTTTTGTCAATTTCATTTCCCGTTTTTCCCTTTTAACCTGATTTTCCCATGATATAAATAGCCCTCTATTTTCACAGTTTTGAGAGGAACAAAATCCACAGTCTCACAATTTCACTCACACATACAACAACACTTTTCTCTTTCAATTGTTCATCAAAACTCATATATCCTTCATCAATATTCATCACAACACTCCAACAAAAAAGTAAAAAATCACAAAACCTCTCAAGATCAACTATATCCTTACGATCCGCCGCTCCTCTCTTGTCCGTACATTCCGTACAACTGTCTAGTCCATACAGCCGTACGAGATCTGCCGCTCCTCCACAGGCCGTACAACCGTATAGTCCGTACAACCGTACGAGATCCGCCGCTCCTTCGCCGTCCGTACACAACCGTACGAGATCCGCCTCCTCCTTCCATTTTTTAACTAATAAGGGTTCGTATCAAGTTTTTCTGACATTTTTTCACTTATTTATTTATTTGCTATTTAAATTCCTAGAAACATTGTATAGGTCGCACAGTTTTTTTTTTTGTAATAGCCGTAGTTTTATTTCCCGCAAGGTTTGTTATACTTATGTATCTCTCCCAAAGCCTTGTAATAACGTAGGGATTTTACTTTTCGCACTTTACTTTCCGCTATTTTATTTTACAACTGTGTATTAATTAGGGTTTGTATGGCAAAACTAAAAAAACAATCTAGAAAACCCTAATTCAAGATAAATAATTGAAACTAATCCACTAAATCACACTTGCACCTCTAGGGTAGCCTCTCTCAGTTGCCTTACGAATATTGGTCATGTCCCTCAAAAGTAAGGGTACTTTAGCAAAAGACGCTTACGAATAATATCATCATAGTCCCTTCGATTAAAGATCATAGTCCCTAGATGACCCTTCGAGTTGCCTACGAAAAAAATGATCTTGTCCCTCGATGACCCTATGGAAAAATGATGGTAGTCCCTTCGAATTACTAAGGTATCCTTACATGTTGCCTTCTATGACCATTCGATGACCCTTCGCCGTCCCTTCACATCCAATAGATAGGACTACCTACCCACTAATGATATGGATTGTACTATCTCTCAAGGAAAAGGATAAGCACAAGAAAGACCTTATAAATTAAGGGTAAGTAACTTTTAAATGCTTGCTCACAACTCAAAAAATAAATAAATACTTTTCACACCTCACACTTTCAAAAATATTTTCAAAAACAAACACTTTGTATACATTCTTACACGAATTATTGCAAAGTCAACTTTTACAAAATATTTTCTTAACACACACCACATTTCAAAAAAAAAAAGGCAAGTTATAGTGAGCAAGCAATTAAGAGCCCGTAGATAATTACGGATGAAAAGGGGTGCTAACACCTTCCCTTTTCATAACTTACCCCCCGAACTCAAAATCTTTTCAAAAAGGTATTTCCTGTTCTTTTCACCTTTCCTAAATAAATTGGATAAAAGAAAAATCGGTGGCGACTCTTGCTAACCGCAACATGTTTTGCGAAAACAAAATTAAAAAGTCAGTTCTCCACCGTATCACAGAACTGGCGACTCTGCTGGGGATTCTTTTAAAAGAGGGGTTACCTTAGAGTTAGATCACTTTAACACTTGCTTAAAATTGTTTGACTTATGTGCTTTATTTTTAATGGGCCTTGTTTTGGGGTTACTTGTGCGAAAGGTCCTACACCCGGACCTAGTGATTCCTTAGGTAAGTGACAATAGATCATGGAGATTGTACGACATGTACCGATATGGTTGATATGATGGTCACAGTCTTAAGAACCCTAGTTAACTCATCTTTGGCCATTAGAAGGTAGTGAGATGGCCGGCTTTGGATTTAGACCGAAGTTGGTTGATACTCGAGACTATGCTCATTGAGATCATACTTTCGGGATGTTTTGGTCGGCCACTCGAGTGTCACACTAAAATAAACCTTCGAGAAAGATCCGTGATATGAGTCCTTTAGAACCCGGTTACTATTCTAGGATAGGTTGAGCCAACTAAACCTCAGTGGGGAAGGGTACTTGCCTATGGACTTCATACAAGCCTTTAAACCTAAGGCTCTTGTATGACTTATTTGTATGTACTACTTATTTACTATCAACCTTTTGTTACTAACTTTATCTGACTTTTTTTAAAAATATTTATTTATTTGATTTTATGCATTTTTTACCAAAAAGGATAAAAAAAAATCATAATAAATACAAAAAATATTTCCTTTCTTGAGTACTTGTTTCCTATTGGTCAATCTGTGTCAGTTTGTGTCATACTCAGCTTCTGATTGGTCAGCTTGCTAACCAAGGAAGATCTTTTGTCAATTTCATTTCCCGTTTTTCCCTTTTAACCTGATTTTCCCATGATATAAATAGCCCTCTATTTTCACAGTTTTGAGAGGAACAAAATCCACAGTCTCACAATTTCACTCACACATACAACAACACTTTTCTCTTTCAATTGTTCATCAAAACTCATATATCCTTCATCAATATTCATCACAACACTCCAACAAAAAAGTAAAAAATCACAAAACCTCTCAAGATCAACTATATCCTTACGATCCGCCGCTCCTCTCTTGTCCGTACATTCCGTACAACTGTCTAGTCCATACAGCCGTACGAGATCTGCCGCTCCTCCACAGGCCGTACAACCGTATAGTCCGTACAACCGTACGAGATCCGCCGCTCCTTCGCCGTCCGTACACAACCGTACGAGATCCGCCTCCTCCTTCCATTTTTTAACTAATAAGGGTTCGTATCAAGTTTTTCTGACATTTTTTCACTTATTTATTTATTTGCTATTTAAATTCCTAGAAACATTGTATAGGTCGCACAGTTTTTTTTTTTGTAATAGCCGTAGTTTTATTTCCCGCAAGGTTTGTTATACTTATGTATCTCTCCCAAAGCCTTGTAATAACGTAGGGATTTTACTTTCCGCACTTTACTTTCCGCTATTTTATTTTACAACTGTGTATTAATTAGGGTTTGTATGGCAAAACTAAAAAAACAATCTAGAAAACCCTAATTCAAGATAAATAATTGAAACTAATCCACTAAATCACACTTGCACCTCTAGGGTAGCCTCTCTCAGTTGCCTTACGAACATTGGTCATGTCCCTCAAAAGTAAGGGTACTTTAGCAAAAGACGCTTACGAATAATATCATCATAGTCCCTTCGATTAAAGATCATAGTCCCTAGATGACCCTTCGAGTTGCCTACGAAAAAAATGATCTTGTCCCTCGATGACCCTATGGAAAAATGATGGTAGTCCCTTCGAATTACTAAGGTATCCTTACATGTTGCCTTCTATGACCATTCGATGACCCTTCGCCGTCCCTTCACATCCAATAGATAGGACTACCTACCCACTAATGATATGGATTGTACTATCTCTCAAGGAAAAGGATAAGCACAAGAAAGACCTTATAAATTAAGGGTAAGTAACTTTTAAATGCTTGCTCACAACTCAAAAAATAAATAAATACTTTTCACACCTCACACTTTCAAAAATATTTTCAAAAACAAACACTTTGTATACATTCTTACACGAATTATTGCAAAGTCAACTTTTACAAAATATTTTCTTAACACACACCACATTTCAAAAAAAAAAAGGCAAGTTATAGTGAGCAAGCAATTAAGAGCCCGTAGATAATTACGGATGAAAAGGGGTGCTAACACCTTCCCTTTTCATAACTTACCCCCCGAACTCAAAATCTTTTCAAAAAGGTATTTCCTGTTCTTTTCACCTTTCCTAAATAAATTGGATAAAAGAAAAATCGGTGGCGACTCTTGCTAACCGCAACATGTTTTGCGAAAACAAAATTAAAAAGTCAGTTCTCCACCGTATCACAGAACTGGCGACTCTGCTGGGGATTCTTTTAAAAGAGGGGTTACCTTAGAGTTAGATCACTTTAACACTTGCTTAAAATTGTTTGACTTATGTGCTTTATTTTTAATGGGCCTTGTTTTGGGGTTACTTGTGCGAAAGGTCCTACACCCGGACCTAGTGATTCCTTAGGTAAGTGACAATAGATCATGGAGATTGTACGACATGTACCGATATGGTTGATATGATGGTCACAGTCTTAAGAACCCTAGTTAACTCATCTTTGGCCATTAGAAGGTAGTGAGATGGCCGGCTTTGGATTTAGACCGAAGTTGGTTGATACTCGAGACTATGCTCATTGAGATCATACTTTCGGGATGTTTTGGTCGGCCACTCGAGTGTCACACTAAAATAAACCTTCGAGAAAGATCCGTGATATGAGTCCTTTAGAACCCGGTTACTATTCTAGGATAGGTTGAGCCAACTAAACCTCAGTGGGGAAGGGTACTTGCCTATGGACTTCATACAAGCCTTTAAACCTAAGGCTCTTGTATGACTTATTTGTATGTACTACTTATTTACTATCAACCTTTTGTTACTAACTTTATCTGACTTTTTTTAAAAATATTTATTTATTTGATTTTATGCATTTTTTACCAAAAAGGATAAAAAAAAATCATAATAAATACAAAAAATATTTCCTTTCTTGAGTACTTGTTTCCTATTGGTCAATCTGTGTCAGTTTGTGTCATACTCAGCTTCTGATTGGTCAGCTTGCTAACCAAGGAAGATCTTTTGTCAATTTCATTTCCCGTTTTTCCCTTTTAACCTGATTTTCCCATGATATAAATAGCCCTCTATTTTCACAGTTTTGAGAGGAACAAAATCCACAGTCTCACAATTTCACTCACACATACAACAACACTTTTCTCTTTCAATTGTTCATCAAAACTCATATATCCTTCATCAATATTCATCACAACACTCCAACAAAAAAGTAAAAAATCACAAAACCTCTCAAGATCAACTATATCCTTACGATCCGCCGCTCCTCTCTTGTCCGTACATTCCGTACAACTGTCTAGTCCATACAGCCGTACGAGATCTGCCGCTCCTCCACAGGCCGTACAACCGTATAGTCCGTACAACCGTACGAGATCCGCCGCTCCTTCGCCGTCCGTACACAACCGTACGAGATCCGCCTCCTCCTTCCATTTTTTAACTAATAAGGGTTCGTATCAAGTTTTTCTGACATTTTTTCACTTATTTATTTATTTGCTATTTAAATTCCTAGAAACATTGTATAGGTCGCACAGTTTTTTTTTTTGTAATAGCCGTAGTTTTATTTCCCGCAAGGTTTGTTATACTTATGTATCTCTCCCAAAGCCTTGTAATAACGTAGGGATTTTACTTTCCGCACTTTACTTTCCGCTATTTTATTTTACAACTGTGTATTAATTAGGGTTTGTATGGCAAAACTAAAAAAACAATCTAGAAAACCCTAATTCAAGATAAATAATTGAAACTAATCCACTAAATCACACTTGCACCTCTAGGGTAGCCTCTCTCAGTTGCCTTACGAACATTGGTCATGTCCCTCAAAAGTAAGGGTACTTTAGCAAAAGACGCTTACGAATAATATCATCATAGTCCCTTCGATTAAAGATCATAGTCCCTAGATGACCCTTCGAGTTGCCTACGAAAAAAATGATCTTGTCCCTCGATGACCCTATGGAAAAATGATGGTAGTCCCTTCGAATTACTAAGGTATCCTTACATGTTGCCTTCTATGACCATTCGATGACCCTTCGCCGTCCCTTCACATCCAATAGATAGGACTACCTACCCACTAATGATATGGATTGTACTATCTCTCAAGGAAAAGGATAAGCACAAGAAAGACCTTATAAATTAAGGGTAAGTAACTTTTAAATGCTTGCTCACAACTCAAAAAATAAATAAATACTTTTCACACCTCACACTTTCAAAAATATTTTCAAAAACAAACACTTTGTATACATTCTTACACGAATTATTGCAAAGTCAACTTTTACAAAATATTTTCTTAACACACACCACATTTCAAAAAAAAAAAGGCAAGTTATAGTGAGCAAGCAATTAAGAGCCCGTAGATAATTACGGATGAAAAGGGGTGCTAACACCTTCCCTTTTCATAACTTACCCCCCGAACTCAAAATCTTTTCAAAAAGGTATTTCCTGTTCTTTTCACCTTTCCTAAATAAATTGGATAAAAGAAAAATCGGTGGCGACTCTTGCTAACCGCAACATGTTTTGCGAAAACAAAATTAAAAAGTCAGTTCTCCACCGTATCACAGAACTGGCGACTCTGCTGGGGATTCTTTTAAAAGAGGGGTTACCTTAGAGTTAGATCACTTTAACACTTGCTTAAAATTGTTTGACTTATGTGCTTTATTTTTAATGGGCCTTGTTTTGGGGTTACTTGTGCGAAAGGTCCTACACCCGGACCTAGTGATTCCTTAGGTAAGTGACAATAGATCATGGAGATTGTACGACATGTACCGATATGGTTGATATGATGGTCACAGTCTTAAGAACCCTAGTTAACTCATCTTTGGCCATTAGAAGGTAGTGAGATGGCCGGCTTTGGATTTAGACCGAAGTTGGTTGATACTCGAGACTATGCTCATTGAGATCATACTTTCGGGATGTTTTGGTCGGCCACTCGAGTGTCACACTAAAATAAACCTTCGAGAAAGATCCGTGATATGAGTCCTTTAGAACCCGGTTACTATTCTAGGATAGGTTGAGCCAACTAAACCTCAGTGGGGAAGGGTACTTGCCTATGGACTTCATACAAGCCTTTAAACCTAAGGCTCTTGTATGACTTATTTGTATGTACTACTTATTTACTATCAACCTTTTGTTACTAACTTTATCTGACTTTTTTTAAAAATATTTATTTATTTGATTTTATGCATTTTTTACCAAAAAGGATAAAAAAAAATCATAATAAATACAAAAAATATTTCCTTTCTTGAGTACTTGTTTCCTATTGGTCAATCTGTGTCAGTTTGTGTCATACTCAGCTTCTGATTGGTCAGCTTGCTAACCAAGGAAGATCTTTTGTCAATTTCATTTCCCGTTTTTCCCTTTTAACCTGATTTTCCCATGATATAAATAGCCCTCTATTTTCACAGTTTTGAGAGGAACAAAATCCACAGTCTCACAATTTCACTCACACATACAACAACACTTTTCTCTTTCAATTGTTCATCAAAACTCATATATCCTTCATCAATATTCATCACAACACTCCAACAAAAAAGTAAAAAATCACAAAACCTCTCAAGATCAACTATATCCTTACGATCCGCCGCTCCTCTCTTGTCCGTACATTCCGTACAACTGTCTAGTCCATACAGCCGTACGAGATCTGCCGCTCCTCCACAGGCCGTACAACCGTATAGTCCGTACAACCGTACGAGATCCGCCGCTCCTTCGCCGTCCGTACACAACCGTACGAGATCCGCCTCCTCCTTCCATTTTTTAACTAATAAGGGTTCGTATCAAGTTTTTCTGACATTTTTTCACTTATTTATTTATTTGCTATTTAAATTCCTAGAAACATTGTATAGGTCGCACAGTTTTTTTTTTTGTAATAGCCGTAGTTTTATTTCCCGCAAGGTTTGTTATACTTATGTATCTCTCCCAAAGCCTTGTAATAACGTAGGGATTTTACTTTCCGCACTTTACTTTCCGCTATTTTATTTTACAACTGTGTATTAATTAGGGTTTGTATGGCAAAACTAAAAAAACAATCTAGAAAACCCTAATTCAAGATAAATAATTGAAACTAATCCACTAAATCACACTTGCACCTCTAGGGTAGCCTCTCTCAGTTGCCTTACGAACATTGGTCATGTCCCTCAAAAGTAAGGGTACTTTAGTAAAAGACGCTTACGAATAATATCATCATAGTCCCTTCGATTAAAGATCATAGTCCCTAGATGACCCTTCGAGTTGCCTACGAAAAAAATGATCTTGTCCCTCGATGACCCTATGGAAAAATGATGGTAGTCCCTTCGAATTACTAAGGTATCCTTACATGTTGCCTTCTATGACCATTCGATGACCCTTCGCCGTCCCTTCACATCCAATAGATAGGACTACCTACCCACTAATGATATGGATTGTACTATCTCTCAAGGAAAAGGATAAGCACAAGAAAGACCTTATAAATTAAGGGTAAGTAACTTTTAAATGCTTGCTCACAACTCAAAAAATAAATAAATACTTTTCACACCTCACACTTTCAAAAATATTTTCAAAAACAAACACTTTGTATACATTCTTACACGAATTATTGCAAAGTCAACTTTTACAAAATATTTTCTTAACACACACCACATTTCAAAAAAAAAAAGGCAAGTTATAGTGAGCAAGCAATTAAGAGCCCGTAGATAATTACGGATGAAAAGGGGTGCTAACACCTTCCCTTTTCATAACTTACCCCCCGAACTCAAAATCTTTTCAAAAAGGTATTTCCTGTTCTTTTCACCTTTCCTAAATAAATTGGATAAAAGAAAAATCGGTGGCGACTCTTGCTAACCGCAACATGTTTTGCGAAAACAAAATTAAAAAGTCAGTTCTCCACCGTATCACAGAACTGGCGACTCTGCTGGGGATTCTTTTAAAAGAGGGGTTACCTTAGAGTTAGATCACTTTAACACTTGCTTAAAATTGTTTGACTTATGTGCTTTATTTTTAATGGGCCTTGTTTTGGGGTTACTTGTGCGAAAGGTCCTACACCCGGACCTAGTGATTCCTTAGGTAAGTGACAATAGATCATGGAGATTGTACGACATGTACCGATATGGTTGATATGATGGTCACAGTCTTAAGAACCCTAGTTAACTCATCTTTGGCCATTAGAAGGTAGTGAGATGGCCGGCTTTGGATTTAGACCGAAGTTGGTTGATACTCGAGACTATGCTCATTGAGATCATACTTTCGGGATGTTTTGGTCGGCCACTCGAGTGTCACACTAAAATAAACCTTCGAGAAAGATCCGTGATATGAGTCCTTTAGAACCCGGTTACTATTCTAGGATAGGTTGAGCCAACTAAACCTCAGTGGGGAAGGGTACTTGCCTATGGACTTCATACAAGCCTTTAAACCTAAGGCTCTTGTATGACTTATTTGTATGTACTACTTATTTACTATCAACCTTTTGTTACTAACTTTATCTGACTTTTTTTAAAAATATTTATTTATTTGATTTTATGCATTTTTTACCAAAAAGGATAAAAAAAAATCATAATAAATACAAAAAATATTTCCTTTCTTGAGTACTTGTTTCCTATTGGTCAATCTGTGTCAGTTTGTGTCATACTCAGCTTCTGATTGGTCAGCTTGCTAACCAAGGAAGATCTTTTGTCAATTTCATTTCCCGTTTTTCCCTTTTAACCTGATTTTCCCATGATATAAATAGCCCTCTATTTTCACAGTTTTGAGAGGAACAAAATCCACAGTCTCACAATTTCACTCACACATACAACAACACTTTTCTCTTTCAATTGTTCATCAAAACTCATATATCCTTCATCAATATTCATCACAACACTCCAACAAAAAAGTAAAAAATCACAAAACCTCTCAAGATCAACTATATCCTTACGATCCGCCGCTCCTCTCTTGTCCGTACATTCCGTACAACTGTCTAGTCCATACAGCCGTACGAGATCTGCCGCTCCTCCACAGGCCGTACAACCGTATAGTCCGTACAACCGTACGAGATCCGCCGCTCCTTCGCCGTCCGTACACAACCGTACGAGATCCGCCTCCTCCTTCCATTTTTTAACTAATAAGGGTTCGTATCAAGTTTTTCTGACATTTTTTCACTTATTTATTTATTTGCTATTTAAATTCCTAGAAACATTGTATAGGTCGCACAGTTTTTTTTTTTGTAATAGCCGTAGTTTTATTTCCCGCAAGGTTTGTTATACTTATGTATCTCTCCCAAAGCCTTGTAATAACGTAGGGATTTTACTTTCCGCACTTTACTTTCCGCTATTTTATTTTACAACTGTGTATTAATTAGGGTTTGTATGGCAAAACTAAAAAAACAATCTAGAAAACCCTAATTCAAGATAAATAATTGAAACTAATCCACTAAATCACACTTGCACCTCTAGGGTAGCCTCTCTCAGTTGCCTTACGAACATTGGTCATGTCCCTCAAAAGTAAGGGTACTTTAGCAAAAGACGCTTACGAATAATATCATCATAGTCCCTTCGATTAAAGATCATAGTCCCTAGATGACCCTTCGAGTTGCCTACGAAAAAAATGATCTTGTCCCTCGATGACCCTATGGAAAAATGATGGTAGTCCCTTCGAATTACTAAGGTATCCTTACATGTTGCCTTCTATGACCATTCGATGACCCTTCGCCGTCCCTTCACATCCAATAGATAGGACTACCTACCCACTAATGATATGGATTGTACTATCTCTCAAGGAAAAGGATAAGCACAAGAAAGACCTTATAAATTAAGGGTAAGTAACTTTTAAATGCTTGCTCACAACTCAAAAAATAAATAAATACTTTTCACACCTCACACTTTCAAAAATATTTTCAAAAACAAACACTTTGTATACATTCTTACACGAATTATTGCAAAGTCAACTTTTACAAAATATTTTCTTAACACACACCACATTTCAAAAAAAAAAAGGCAAGTTATAGTGAGCAAGCAATTAAGAGCCCGTAGATAATTACGGATGAAAAGGGGTGCTAACACCTTCCCTTTTCATAACTTACCCCCCGAACTCAAAATCTTTTCAAAAAGGTATTTCCTGTTCTTTTCACCTTTCCTAAATAAATTGGATAAAAGAAAAATCGGTGGCGACTCTTGCTAACCGCAACATGTTTTGCGAAAACAAAATTAAAAAGTCAGTTCTCCACCGTATCACAGAACTGGCGACTCTGCTGGGGATTCTTTTAAAAGAGGGGTTACCTTAGAGTTAGATCACTTTAACACTTGCTTAAAATTGTTTGACTTATGTGCTTTATTTTTAATGGGCCTTGTTTTGGGGTTACTTGTGCGAAAGGTCCTACACCCGGACCTAGTGATTCCTTAGGTAAGTGACAATAGATCATGGAGATTGTACGACATGTACCGATATGGTTGATATGATGGTCACAGTCTTAAGAACCCTAGTTAACTCATCTTTGGCCATTAGAAGGTAGTGAGATGGCCGGCTTTGGATTTAGACCGAAGTTGGTTGATACTCGAGACTATGCTCATTGAGATCATACTTTCGGGATGTTTTGGTCGGCCACTCGAGTGTCACACTAAAATAAACCTTCGAGAAAGATCCGTGATATGAGTCCTTTAGAACCCGGTTACTATTCTAGGATAGGTTGAGCCAACTAAACCTCAGTGGGGAAGGGTACTTGCCTATGGACTTCATACAAGCCTTTAAACCTAAGGCTCTTGTATGACTTATTTGTATGTACTACTTATTTACTATCAACCTTTTGTTACTAACTTTATCTGACTTTTTTTAAAAATATTTATTTATTTGATTTTATGCATTTTTTACCAAAAAGGATAAAAAAAAATCATAATAAATACAAAAAATATTTCCTTTCTTGAGTACTTGTTTCCTATTGGTCAATCTGTGTCAGTTTGTGTCATACTCAGCTTCTGATTGGTCAGCTTGCTAACCAAGGAAGATCTTTTGTCAATTTCATTTCCCGTTTTTCCCTTTTAACCTGATTTTCCCATGATATAAATAGCCCTCTATTTTCACAGTTTTGAGAGGAACAAAATCCACAGTCTCACAATTTCACTCACACATACAACAACACTTTTCTCTTTCAATTGTTCATCAAAACTCATATATCCTTCATCAATATTCATCACAACACTCCAACAAAAAAGTAAAAAATCACAAAACCTCTCAAGATCAACTATATCCTTACGATCCGCCGCTCCTCTCTTGTCCGTACATTCCGTACAACTGTCTAGTCCATACAGCCGTACGAGATCTGCCGCTCCTCCACAGGCCGTACAACCGTATAGTCCGTACAACCGTACGAGATCCGCCGCTCCTTCGCCATCCGTACACAACCGTACGAGATCCGCCTCCTCCTTCCATTTTTTAACTAATAAGGGTTCGTATCAAGTTTTTCTGACATTTTTTCACTTATTTATTTATTTGCTATTTAAATTCCTAGAAACATTGTATAGGTCGCACAGTTTTTTTTTTTGTAATAGCCGTAGTTTTATTTCCCGCAAGGTTTGTTATACTTATGTATCTCTCCCAAAGCCTTGTAATAACGTAGGGATTTTACTTTTCGCACTTTACTTTCCGCTATTTTATTTTACAACTGTGTATTAATTAGGGTTTGTATGGCAAAACTAAAAAAACAATCTAGAAAACCCTAATTCAAGATAAATAATTGAAACTAATCCACTAAATCACACTTGCACCTCTAGGGTAGCCTCTCTCAGTTGCCTTACGAACATTGGTCATGTCCCTCAAAAGTAAGGGTACTTTAGCAAAAGACGCTTACGAATAATATCATCATAGTCCCTTCGATTAAAGATCATAGTCCCTAGATGACCCTTCGAGTTGCCTACGAAAAAAATGATCTTGTCCCTCGATGACCCTATGGAAAAATGATGGTAGTCCCTTCGAATTACTAAGGTATCCTTACATGTTGCCTTCTATGACCATTCGATGACCCTTCGCCGTCCCTTCACATCCAATAGATAGGACTACCTACCCACTAATGATATGGATTGTACTATCTCTCAAGGAAAAGGATAAGCACAAGAAAGACCTTATAAATTAAGGGTAAGTAACTTTTAAATGCTTGCTCACAACTCAAAAAATAAATAAATACTTTTCACACCTCACACTTTCAAAAATATTTTCAAAAACAAACACTTTGTATACATTCTTACACGAATTATTGCAAAGTCAACTTTTACAAAATATTTTCTTAACACACACCACATTTCAAAAAAAAAAAGGCAAGTTATAGTGAGCAAGCAATTAAGAGCCCGTAGATAATTACGGATGAAAAGGGGTGCTAACACCTTCCCTTTTCATAACTTACCCCCCGAACTCAAAATCTTTTCAAAAAGGTATTTCCTGTTCTTTTCACCTTTCCTAAATAAATTGGATAAAAGAAAAATCGGTGGCGACTCTTGCTAACCGCAACATGTTTTGCGAAAACAAAATTAAAAAGTCAGTTCTCCACCGTATCACAGAACTGGCGACTCTGCTGGGGATTCTTTTAAAAGAGGGGTTACCTTAGAGTTAGATCACTTTAACACTTGCTTAAAATTGTTTGACTTATGTGCTTTATTTTTAATGGGCCTTGTTTTGGGGTTACTTGTGCGAAAGGTCCTACACCCGGACCTAGTGATTCCTTAGGTAAGTGACAATAGATCATGGAGATTGTACGACATGTACCGATATGGTTGATATGATGGTCACAGTCTTAAGAACCCTAGTTAACTCATCTTTGGCCATTAGAAGGTAGTGAGATGGCCGGCTTTGGATTTAGACCGAAGTTGGTTGATACTCGAGACTATGCTCATTGAGATCATACTTTCGGGATGTTTTGGTCGGCCACTCGAGTGTCACACTAAAATAAACCTTCGAGAAAGATCCGTGATATGAGTCCTTTAGAACCCGGTTACTATTCTAGGATAGGTTGAGCCAACTAAACCTCAGTGGGGAAGGGTACTTGCCTATGGACTTCATACAAGCCTTTAAACCTAAGGCTCTTGTATGACTTATTTGTATGTACTACTTATTTACTATCAACCTTTTGTTACTAACTTTATCTGACTTTTTTTAAAAATATTTATTTATTTGATTTTATGCATTTTTTACCAAAAAGGATAAAAAAAAATCATAATAAATACAAAAAATATTTCCTTTCTTGAGTACTTGTTTCCTATTGGTCAATCTGTGTCAGTTTGTGTCATACTCAGCTTCTGATTGGTCAGCTTGCTAACCAAGGAAGATCTTTTGTCAATTTCATTTCCCGTTTTTCCCTTTTAACCTGATTTTCCCATGATATAAATAGCCCTCTATTTTCACAGTTTTGAGAGGAACAAAATCCACAGTCTCACAATTTCACTCACACATACAACAACACTTTTCTCTTTCAATTGTTCATCAAAACTCATATATCCTTCATCAATATTCATCACAACACTCCAACAAAAAAGTAAAAAATCACAAAACCTCTCAAGATCAACTATATCCTTACGATCCGCCGCTCCTCTCTTGTCCGTACATTCCGTACAACTGTCTAGTCCATACAGCCGTACGAGATCTGCCGCTCCTCCACAGGCCGTACAACCGTATAGTCCGTACAACCGTACGAGATCCGCCGCTCCTTCGCCGTCCGTACACAACCGTACGAGATCCGCCTCCTCCTTCCATTTTTTAACTAATAAGGGTTCGTATCAAGTTTTTCTGACATTTTTTCACTTATTTATTTATTTGCTATTTAAATTCCTAGAAACATTGTATAGGTCGCACAGTTTTTTTTTTGTAATAGCCGTAGTTTTATTTCCCGCAAGGTTTGTTATACTTATGTATCTCTCCCAAAGCCTTGTAATAACGTAGGGATTTTACTTTCCGCACTTTACTTTCCGCTATTTTATTTTACAACTGTGTATTAATTAGGGTTTGTATGGCAAAACTAAAAAAACAATCTAGAAAACCCTAATTCAAGATAAATAATTGAAACTAATCCACTAAATCACACTTGCACCTCTAGGGTAGCCTCTCTCAGTTGCCTTACGAACATTGGTCATGTCCCTCAAAAGTAAGGGTACTTTAGCAAAAGACGCTTACGAATAATATCATCATAGTCCCTTCGATTAAAGATCATAGTCCCTAGATGACCCTTCGAGTTGCCTACGAAAAAAATGATCTTGTCCCTCGATGACCCTATGGAAAAATGATGGTAGTCCCTTCGAATTACTAAGGTATCCTTACATGTTGCCTTCTATGACCATTCGATGACCCTTCGCCGTCCCTTCACATCCAATAGATAGGACTACCTACCCACTAATGATATGGATTGTACTATCTCTCAAGGAAAAGGATAAGCACAAGAAAGACCTTATAAATTAAGGGTAAGTAACTTTTAAATGCTTGCTCACAACTCAAAAAATAAATAAATACTTTTCACACCTCACACTTTCAAAAATATTTTCAAAAACAAACACTTTGTATACATTCTTACACGAATTATTGCAAAGTCAACTTTTACAAAATATTTTCTTAACACACACCACATTTCAAAAAAAAAAGGCAAGTTATAGTGAGCAAGCAATTAAGAGCCCGTAGATAATTACGGATGAAAAGGGGTGCTAACACCTTCCCTTTTCATAACTTACCCCCCGAACTCAAAATCTTTTCAAAAAGGTATTTCCTGTTCTTTTCACCTTTCCTAAATAAATTGGATAAAAGAAAAATCGGTGGCGACTCTTGCTAACCGCAACATGTTTTGCGAAAACAAAATTAAAAAGTCAGTTCTCCACCGTATCACAGAACTGGCGACTCTGCTGGGGATTCTTTTAAAAGAGGGGTTACCTTAGAGTTAGATCACTTTAACACTTGCTTAAAATTGTTTGACTTATGTGCTTTATTTTTAATGGGCCTTGTTTTGGGGTTACTTGTGCGAAAGGTCCTACACCCGGACCTAGTGATTCCTTAGGTAAGTGACAATAGATCATGGAGATTGTACGACATGTACCGATATGGTTGATATGATGGTCACAGTCTTAAGAACCCTAGTTAACTCATCTTTGGCCATTAGAAGGTAGTGATATGGCTGGCTTTGGATTTAGACCGAAGTTGGTTGATACTCGAGACTATGCTCATTGAGATCATACTTTCGGGATGTTTTGGTCGGCCACTCGAGTGTCACACTAAAATAAACCTTCGAGAAAGATCCGTGATATGAGTCCTTTAGAACCCGGTTACTATTCTAGGATAGGTTGAGCCAACTAAACCTCAGTGGGGAAGGGTACTTGCCTATGGACTTCATACAAGCCTTTAAACCTAAGGCTCTTGTATGACTTATTTGTGTGTACTACTTATTTACTATTAACATGTACATGACATCATAACATCATAACATATCATTTTCACTAAATATTTCAAGGACCAAGGAATTTATCTTTATTCGTCGTTGCAGGCCATGGCTTCCGTTCCTTGAAATTTCATCCGAGTCAACTTTGTAAGGGTTCCTTCCCAGCTTAAAGAATTGGTCTCATAGGTTCCCGATGGCTCTCGATCCACCAAAAGACTTGGTTTTCTACTCAACTTGGTTACCTCAGGTTTTGAAGAAGACATGATGAGAGTCCTATTCCAGTTCTTTGATCCTAAGCACCACTGTTTCACCTTCCCGGATTACCAATTGGTGCCCACGATGGAGGAGTTATCTAAGCTACTTGGAATACCTATTCTCGATCAGATACCTTTTACCAGTCTAGAAGACATTCCAAAGCCTGAAGTCATTGCAGCTGCTTTACATCTGAAGAGGCCAGACATTGTGTCCAATTGGGAAACAAGGAGTGGAGTCAAGGGGTTTTCCTGATTAAGAAGGCTCAAAATTTCCTAAGCGCTATGAGTTACCATGCTTTTGAGGAGGTATTGGCTTTGTTGATCTATAGGTTGGTGTTGTTCCCTAATCCAGACTAACTCATAGACGTGCACGCTATCAAAATATTTCTGACTCATAACCCGGTACCTACCTTGCTTGGGGATATTCTGCACTCGCTTCACACGCGTACTATCAAGGAACGAGGGACTCGCATGTGTTGCGTACCCTTACTATCCAGGTGGTTTATTTCGCACCTTCCCCGGTCAGTGTTGAAGAATGAACAAAGGTTACAGTGGTCTCGAAGGATAATGTCACTCTCCCATTCAGATATCTATTGGTGTGCCCGATCTCTTGAAGACTTCACTCTTATTGATCATTGTGGGGAATTCCCTAATGTACCACTCCTTGGCATTAGGGGAGGCATCACCTGTAATCCTTCGCTAGCCTTGCGCCAGTTTTGTTAGGCTCGAAGGGATGGTCCTCATGATATGCTTATTCAGGGTATTGTGTTCGATTATGAAGATGATCCTCAAGGTTATCGTTAAAGGTTTATGCGCGTGTGGAATAAGGTGTATAAGATTGAAAGCAGGACCTTGGGACATAAGAACTCCATTCCTTTGGAGCCTTACCTCAGATGGGTGTGCACTCGTGCTCGAGATCTTATTATGCCATATCCAGCTGTCAGACCAGTGATTGTTGAACCTGAGTTTGAGGGAGATGTTCCTCAAGTCATTCTCCATCCAGATATGCCTACCGATCTTGAAGAGCTGCAGAAATCCTGGGTTCAGATGAAATAAGAAAGGGACACCTTTGAGACTCAGTTCTATGCTAGTGAGAAGAAAGTGTTGGAGTTGACGAAATTACTTCATGAGGAGCAGAACATCAATGCTTACATCAGCACAAAGAGGAAGCGCCCGTGGGAGACTTGAGTCTTGAGTCCTAGGTCTTAGGCGTTTTTGAATTTTCTTTTTGAAATTTCCTTTCATTGTAGCCCAAGAGGCATAAAAAAAAGAATTTTGAGTTTACTAATAAAAGTTTTCCTTTTGTTTCTGTTTGTTTGCAAAGATAAACTCTAAAGTCCTTGAAATCATTGCATATGCATCTACATCTCATAATCATTGCATAGCAGGTTTCTAAGATAGGTCTCTCATCTTCTCGCTGTTTATTTCAGAGGAAATGGCTCTCGAGAAAACCGTCAAAGATCTCCAGGCCCAGAACACCCCCTCCAAGATCTCTATGCTATCTCTGTTGTTGTGCTCCGAGGCCCATGCTAAGGCTTTGATGAAGTTTTTGAAATCTGCGCATGTGCCGCAGGAAATCTCTGTTTACCAGTTTGAAAATTATGTCGCTAGCCTGACAACTGATAATGGTCTAGGATTTTCTGACACTGATCTGACTCCCGCCGGAAGGAACCACAATAAGGCCCTGCACGTCTCTATTAAGTGTAGGGGCACTACTCTATCTCATGTACTGGTGGACACGGGTTCCTCATTGAATGTATTGCCGAAGATTGCTCTAGACAAGCTTGACTGTGAAGGGGTTGTGCTGAGACCCAGCGATGTTGTGGTGAGAGCTTTTGATGGTTCAAAGAGATTAGTGCACGGAGAGGTTGATCTTCCAATCAGAGTGGGTTCTCAAGTCTTTGTTTCTACTTTTTATGTAATGGACATTCGTCCTGCCTATTTTTGTCTGCTTGTGTGCCCTTGGATACATGGGGCTGGCGCTGTGACTTCTACCTTACATCAAAAGCTGAAGTATCCCGTGAAAGGCAAGATTGTCACCGTCTATGGTGAAGAAGAGTACATGGTTAGTCATTTGAATACTTTCAAGTATGTTGAGATGGATGGCGAATTCCTCGAGACTCCTTGTCAAACATTTGAATTGGCTCCTCAGACTGTTCCTATTGGTAAACTAGTTCCTACTGTTCCCAAAGTCACTAGAGTATCTCCTGCAATGGCTTCCCTAAAGGATGCTAGAGCTGTGGTCGAAGAAGATGGTTGCACCATTTGGGGTCAGCTTCCTGACATCCCTTACAAGTCTGACAAATTTCGTTTGGGCTTCACTTCAGAGGCTCAGAGAGCTGTACGTTGTGCTCGTGCTATTCGTATCACCAACAAATGAGTTCATAAAGATCGGGTCAATGTTGTGGAAGATGCTGATAGTGACTGTGATCTAGACAATTGGATCTTTCCTACCATTGGCAGTGGGCTCAACAATTGGAAGACTGAAGATATTATTCCTATCTCCTTTAGTCAGGAGTAAATGCGATTTTATGTTTTTCTTATTTTCGAAGTTTGGTTTTGTAATTTAAACAATAAAACTTTTAACCCTTATGCCTTGCCCGGGGCACAATGGCCCATTTGTTAGGGTTATCATTTCATCGCATATTTTCATTCAATAAATCAATGGACGTTTTGCATTCAAATTTTGTGCTCTTTGTCTTTTATTTTACTTTATATTCATCAAAATAGCTATGTGTTCTTACACACACCCACGCGATAAATTGTAGATCCACATCCACTCTGGATCCCATTGATAACGGTTCTACTATTGTCAATTATGACTTCGAAAATCCGATCTACCAAGCCGAGGACAAAGGTGAGGAAGATTGTGAAGTGCCTAGAGAGCTTGATAGACTATTAGAGCAAGAAGAAAAGATCATACAACCGCATGAAGAGCTAGTCGAGGTCGTAAATCTAGGTACTGAGGAGGATAAGAAAGAAATCAAGATAGGTGCTGGATTAGAAGACCGTGTCAAGAAAAGACCGATTCAGACGCTACGTGATTATGCTGAGATTTTTGCTTGGTCTTATGAAGATAAGCCAGGACTTGATGTCGATATCGTGGTTCACCGTTTACCAATGAAGGAAGGTTGTCCTCCGATAAAGCAGAAGGTTCGTCGTATGCGCCCTGAGATGTCTGAAAAGATAAAAGCCGGGGTTATGAAGCAGTTCAATGCAGGTTTCCTAGCTGTCACATCATATCCTCAGTGGGTTGCAAATGTGGTACCAGTGCCTAAGGAGGATGGTAAAGTTCGTATGTGTGTGGACTACAGGGATCTGAATAGGGCAAACCCCAAAGATGACTTCCCTCTCCCACATATTGACGTTATGGTAGACAACACTGCTCAGCACAAGATATTCTCATTCATGGATGGTTTCTCAGGTTATAATCAAATCAAGATGGCACCTGAAGACATGGAGAAGACTACATTCGTTACACAGTGGGGCACCTTTTGTTACAAGGTAATGCCATTTGGTTTGAAGAACACAGGGGCAACCCCTTTCTCTCTAGCCTATGGTATGGAGGCAGTTTTACCTGTTGAAATTCAGATTCCTTCCCTAAGGATTATGAAAGACGCAGGTTTAGATAAATACGAATGGATTCAGACTTGACTTGACCAAATAAATTTGATTGATGAAAAGAGGCTCGCGGCTGTTCGTCATGGCCAAATGTATCAGAAGCGTATGATCAAGGCCTTTACCAAGAAAGTCAAGCACCAAGTGTACCAGGCCGGTGATTTGGTAATAAAGCGTATCATACTACCACAGGGTGATCCCAGGGGCAAATGGACTCCCACATATGAAGGTTCATTTGTAATCAAGAAAATATTTTCTGGCGGCGCTATGATGCTTACTACTATGGACGGTGAAGATTTCCCGCACCCTGTGAACGCGGACATAGTCAAAAGATACTACGCATAAAAAGAGACTCGCTAGGTTGACTGGCCTAGGCAAAAATAAGGACATCCCGGCGAACCAAAAGGGTTCGGGAAAAAATTAGGGATATATATACAGAAGAACTGTACACCCGGCAAGTTGAAAACCTGAAAAGGCGGCTTGGGCAAAAAAGGGTATCCCGGTGGACTGAAAACCTGAAAAGGCGGTCCAGGCAAAAGTTAGATATTAAAGCGTACGACTATGTCCCGTTGGATCACTTATCTGATTCCAGCTTAGTTTTATCAAGTTCGAATGGTGCAGATCAATCTAGTCACCTTTCTTCCGACAACAAGGGATGAGATGCTTGAAGATATAGTGGCAATAGCAGAGTTGAAACTCAATGGGATCATTTCCACATAACTGTTTTTCTTTGTTTATCACTTTGCACCTTTTTAATTTTTACGACAATTTCCTCTTACTAGGATTTCTGTCTCCTTGTACAAAAATGCCTGTTTATAGGCCAATTTCAAAATCAATACAAGTCTATTTTCAAATTCAAAATTGTTTTTACTTGCTTTGTTTTGTTTGCGTAAACGCCCAATGGGTACTTTGAATGAACATATGCACTTGAATATGATTGAAGTCTACCCAAAAATATACGTGAAAACAGGAATAGCATTTACTAAGGACTCTAGGAGTTGGGATAATGTTCAAGATGTCCACGAACCCCCATAGAGCCAGTTGCATGGAAATATCCCCACAGAGCAGTCTCCATGGAACTATCTCTATAGAGCTATCTTCACAAGCTCATCCCCAACAGAGATATATTCCCCGACAGAATTAGTATGCCCTCAGACAGAAATTGGGGCATCTTCCAGTGGTTCACTTCCATATATTTGATGGACAGCTTGGCATGATCGTCTCCCCCAATAGGTCCCCTAGCAGATAAAGAAGTTGATCATTTCCCCAGCATACAGCAGAAATTTCTTCAACGCAGCCTATGAAATTCTAATCCCCATCGGAGATTATTCCCTCTATGTAGTATATAGAATTCAATTCCCCAGTTGAGTTTATTTCTCTAACACTAGAATTCTCTCCCCCAGCAGAATTTATTCAAGGATGTTATCCCTAGTAGAGTCATTCCAAACAGGATCTGAAGATTTATTTTCTCCATCCCCAGCAACAGTCAGGGATTTATTTTCCCCAATCAGACGTTACTATTCAAAGCCACCACTACTTTTAACGACATCTCATGCCCATACATCATTTACAATACATCATAGCATATGCATACAAAACGCATATAACATTCTCATTTATTTTAAGAGCATCATTACACAATGCATTACATATATCATGACATTGCAGATAACTAACTTGGTTTTTTTCAGGTTAGTTCTGAAATGGACAAATATTGTCAACAGTTATCATCCTTCAGATACAATCAGTCGAAGATTCATTATGACACTCCTTTGGATACAGTCAGGAGTAGACTCATTCCAGTACATCTTTTAGATATAGTTGGTCGAAGGCTCACTCTAATACTAATTTTTCAGATACAGTCAGGCAAAGACTCATTCTGATCTCCTTACAGATACAGTCAAGACATAGACTCATTCTAGAACATCATACAAATACAATCAAGGGGGTAAGAATCGTTTTGGCATTCCCCGGCACGTCTGCTAGGTACCGTTGGACACAAACTCATTCTAGTATATTCCTCAGATACAGTCAAACCTAGACTCATTCTGATACTCCTATCAGCAGTTACTTTAGATGGTGTCTATAAGGCCATCTCCATCCTGTCATCTTTCCGAGTGGCATCTTTAAGCTCATTCAAGCAATACAATCAACCAACAAGCGTTACTTCGTGCACCCGTGAGTGCAAATTTATGGGCACTTAAGTGTTCAATCCTCTTCTACCTTCAGATCACGAATGGCAGACATGCCAATCTAACTCCTCAGGTTTAAGAAGATTGAACAGGGGCAGCTGTTGTACCCCAAAATTTGCCCGCCTTATTTCTAACATTTAAATTATTTTTAACTTTGACTTTATAAGTTTTTTTTGGTTCAATTTCACTAATATTTTAACGGTAATTTTTATTCAAAAAATAGGTAACAATTACTTTAAATTGTTTAAATAACAAATAGTTGTTTGACCTTCATATGCTTTCAAGTGCATTTTTATTTTGAATAAATAAGATAGCACAATTGGTAAAGAGTAAAAGCTTGCAAGCATAAGGTCACGGGTTCGAATCCCATTATCTGACTTTTTTTTTTGTTACTAACTTTATTTCCATTTTAAAATCACAAAATTGTATTTTTTTATTATTTATTTTTAATTTTCGTTTTTATTTTAAAGCATTTTTAAAAATATTTATTTATTTGATTTTATGCACTTTTTACCAAAAAGGATAAAAAAAAATCATAATAAATACAAAAAATATTTCCTTTCTTGAGTACTTGTTTCCTATTAGTCAATCTGTGTCAGTTTGTGTCATACTCAGCTTCTGATTGGTCAGCTTGCTAACCAAGGAAGATCTTTTGTCAATTTCATTCCCCTTTTTGCCCTTTTAACCTGATTTTCCCATGCTATAAATAGCCCTCTATTTTCACAGTTTTGAGAGGAACAAAATCCACAGTCTCACAATTTCACTCACACATACAACAACACTTTTCCCTTTCAACTGTTCATCAAAACTCATATATCCTTAATCAATATTCATCACAACTCTCCAACAAAAAAGTAAAAAATCACAAAACCTCTCAAGATCAACTCTATCCTTCCGATCAGCCGCTCACCGGACTACCTCCGGTCGCCGCTCCTCCGTTGTCCGTACAGACCGTACAACCGTACGAGATCTGCCGCTCCTCCACAGTGCGTACAACCGTACAGTCCCTACAACCGTACAGTCCGTGCAGCCGTACGAGATCCGCCGCTCCTTCGTCGTCCGTACACAACCGTACGAGATCTGCCTCCTCCCTCCGTTTTTTAACTAATAAGGGTTTGTATCAAGTTTTTCTGACATTTTTTTCACTTATTTATTTATTTGCTATTTAAATTCCAAGAAAAATTGTATAGGTCGCACAGTTTTTTTTTGTAATATCCGTAGTTTTATTTCCCGCAAGGTTTGTTATACTTATATATCTCTCCCAAAGCCTTGTAATAGCGTAGGGATTTTACTTTCCGCACTTTACTTTCTGCTATTTTATTTTACAACTGTGTAGTAATTAGGGTTTGTATGGCAAAACTAAAAAAACAATCTAGAAAACCCTAATTCAAGATAAATAATTGAAACTAATCCACTCAATCACACTTGCACCTCTAGGGTAGTCTCTCTCAGTTGCCTTACGAACATTGGTCATGTCCCTCGAAAGTAAGGGTACTTTAGCAAAAGACGCTTACGAATAATATCATCATAGTCTCTTCGATTAAAGATCATAGTCCCTAGATGACCCTTCGAGTTGCCTACGATAAAAATGATCTTGTCCCTCGATGACCCTACTGAAAAATGATGGTAGTCCCTTCGAATTGCTAAGGTATCCTTACATGTTGTCTTCTATGACCATTCGATGACCCTTCGTCGTCCCTTCACATCCAATAGATAGGACTACCTACCCACTAATGGTATGGATAGTACTATCTCTCAAGGAAAAGGATAAGTACAAGAAAGACCTTATAAATTAAGGGTAAGTAACTTTTAAATGCTTGCTCACAATTCAAAAAAAAAACAAATACTTTTCACACCTCACACTTTCAAAAATATTTTCAAAAACAAACACTTTGTATACATTCTTACACGAATTATTACAAAGTCAACTTTTACAAAATATTTTCTAAACACACACCACATTTCAAAAATAAAAAGGCAAGTTAAAGTGAGCAAGCAATTAAGAGCCCGTAGATAACTACGGATGAAAAGGGGTGTTAACACCTTCCCTTTTCATAACTTACCCCCCGAACTCAAAATCTTTTCAAAAAGGTATTTCCTGTTCTTTTCACCTTTCCTAAATAAATTGGATAAAAGAAAAGTCGGTGGCGACTCTTGCTAACCGCAACATGTTTTGCGAAAACAAAATTAAAGAGTCAGTTCTCCACCGTATCACAGCTGGCGACTCTGTTTCTGCGCCACTTTCGCGTTTGTACTTGGATGAAAATTCCGGGAGCGACAGTTGGTAGCTGACGTCCGTCATTGTGACGGGTCGAACCGAGAATTTAGCTGTAGTGTTGTTTTAGCTTTTCAGCATTCCATGGTCGAGCAAGTTCTTCCCCGGTGAGATGTTCTAGGTAGTTGACCCCATTTTCCGTTTTTGCTCTGACGCGATAGGGCCCCTCCCAGTTGGCTACTAGTTTGCCTTCTCGAGAGTCTTTGTGGTTTCTTCTTAGAACAAGGCTTCCCACGTCGAACTCTCGTCGTATCACCATGGCGTTGTGCCTGATGGTAATTTTTTGTTTCAGTGAGACTTCGCAGAGGGCTGCCCCGGTTCGGATTTCCTCGACAAGGTCGAGTTCTTCTCACAATGACTCATCGTTCATCTCCTCGTCTAGGGGCGACTCTGTCCGCCTAGAGGGCACGTGAACTTCGACGGAATTATAGCCTCGGTCCCGTATGCTAAACGGAAAGGTGTTTCCCCGGTCGTTGAGTGTGGAGTTGTGCGGTATGCCCAGAGTACGTTGTGCAGTTCCTTGACCCATGCCTTCTTTGTTTCTTCAAGCCTTCGCTTGAGGCCTCAAAGGATGACTCGATTGGCTGCTTCGGCCTGCCCGTTTGTTTGAGGGTGCTCCACGGATGCGAAGTGCTGCTTTGTACCCAGTTGGGAGACGAAGTCTTGGAACTTCCTGTCCGTGAATTGCGTCCCATTGTCCGTTACTATCGCTTGGGGGATGTTGAAATGTGCAAGGATGTTTCGTTTGTAGAAACGCAGGATGTTGAGGGCAGTTATTTTGGCTAGAGCTTCCGCTTCTATCCATTTTGTGAAATAGTCTACGCCCACTATTAGGTATTTATTCTGACTTGATCCTACCACGAAGGGTCCTAGGATGTCTAGGCCCCACCAGGCGAATGGCCACGGGGAGGACATATCCTTGAGCTCGTTGGGCGGAGCCAGGTGCATGTCCCCGTGTCGTTGGAATTTATCGCATCTCTTCACATGCTCTTTCGCGTCGTGCTGCATGGTTGGCCAATAGTATCCTGCTCGGAGGGTCTTTCGGGCAAGCGAACTTTCGCCGAGATGTTGGGCGTTGATTCCTTCGTGGATTTCGTGCAGGATGTGCGTGACCATTTCCTCCTCGACACATTTGAGCAGCGGGATGGAGAATCCCCACCCGTAGAGTTTATCTTCGACCAAGACATAAGAGCAGGCTCTTCGCCTGACTGTGCTGGCCTCCTTTGGGTGGGACGGAAGTTTGTCTTTGGCGAGATAGTTGTAGACGGGGGTCATCCAGCAGTTGTTGTCGCCGATCACCTGTACGTCGAGTGTCGGGGGGACTTTCTTGATGCTGGGTCGAGGAAGTACTTCCTGTATAATGGATTTGTTTCCGCCTTTCTTCTTTGTGTTGGCTAGTTTGGATAGCACGTCCGCTCGCACGTTATGTTCGCGGGGAACATGTTTCACTTCCACCGTTGTGAACTTCGCCATCTCCTTTTTGACCAGGGCTAAGTATTCGGTCAGGTTGTCGTTTTTGGCTTGATATTCTCCCCGGACCTGGAGGGCTACGAGTTGTGAATCCGTGCAAATGACGACCTCTTCTGCGCCTAGGTCCTCGGCCAGGCGAAGCCCAGCGAGGAAGGCCTCGTATTCAGCCTGGTTGTTGGAGGTTGGGAATGACAGGGTGAGTGATACTTCGACGATGATTCCTTCGTTGCTTTCCAGTATGATGCCCGCTCCGCTGCCTTCCGAGCTTGAGGCACCGTCAACAAAAATGGTCCATTTGCGTGCTTCGCTCGCGGGGGAGTCTGTGAATGTCATTTCTGTGACGAAGTCGGCTAGAGCTTGGGCCTTGAGGGATTCTCTGCTTTCGTATTGCATGTCGAATTCGGACAATACCAACGACCATTTAAGCATCCGACCGACCATGTCTGGTCTTCCGAGCAGCTGCTTTATGGGTTGATCTGTTCGAATCACGATCGTGTGAGCCAGGAAGTAGTGTATTAATCTTCTGGCTGCGTTGATGAGGGTCAGCGCCACCTTCTCTATCTGTTGGTATCTTAACTCTGGTCCTTGTAGCACTTTGCTCGTGAAATATATGGACTTCTGCCCGTCAGGTGTCTCGCGGATGAGAGCGGCGCTCACTGCTTCGGTTGCTACGACGATGTACAGGTACAACATTTCGCCATTGTCCGGGCGAGAGAGGATCGGTGGCTCTGAGAGTGCTTGTTTCAGATGGATAAGGGCCTCGTCACACTCCTCGGCCATTCGAATGCTGCCTCTTTGCGGAGGAGTTTGAAGAATGGTAGGGCGTGCTGGGCGGACTTGGCCACGAAACGAGATAGTGACGCGAGCATCCCGTTGAGGGACTGGATGGATTTTTTGGACTTGGGCGTAGGGAACTCGGAGAATGCTCGGCATTTGTCGGGATTGGCTTCGATTCCTCGTTCTGTTAAGTAGAAGCGGGGGAATTTGCCTGCCCGGACACCGAACGTGCACTTCTCCGGGTTAAAATGCATTTTGTATTTTCTGGCCTGTTCGAAGGCCTTTCTCAAATGGGCAGTATGATCGGTTTCCTCGTGGGATTTTACGATCATGTCGTCCATGTAGACTTCGAGCATGTTGCCTATTTCTCCCCGAAATACCTTGTTCATCATTCGTTGGTACGTTGCTCCGGCGTTCTTCAGGCCGAAGGGCATTACGTTGTAGTAATAGTTGCCCGACTCGGTCATGAAGATCGTATATTTTTTGTCGGACACTGCCATCAGAATTTGATTATAGCCCGAGTAGGCGTCCATGAACGATAAAAGTTTAAAACCAGTGGAATTATCAACGAGTTTATCAATATTGGGGAGGGGGTAGGCATCCTTCGGGCATGCCTTATTGAGATTGGTGTAATCAATGCACATGCACCATTTTCCATTAGATTTTTTAACTAGTACAACGTTGGACAGCCAAGTGGTGTACTTGGCCTCCGAAATAAATTTAGCCTCGAGGAGGTCCTTTACAACTTTTTCAACTGCCTCCGTTTTCTCCGGAGACTGCTTTCTCCTACGTTGTGCTACGGCCTTGATGGCCGGGTCAATTGTCAGCTGGTGGTAGGCGACGGACGGATCCAGTCCGGGCATTTCGGCGGCGCTCTATGCGAATAGGTCGGCATTCTCACGGAGGCATGCTTTGAGCTTCTTCCTCGCGATGTCGGGCAGGTCTGCTCCAATCTTCACTCCCCGCTGAGGGTTGTCGCCGAACAAAACGATCTCGAAGTGGTCATCCGGGATCGGGCGCATCGGATGGGAGTTGCTGTTGGACAATGTGGACGGGTCGGCCAAAGCTGCTCGTTCCTCTTGCCGGTCTTCTTCTTGGAAGCGACTGTCGAGGTCGATAGAGTCGACCTAGGGAAGAGGCTTGGCTTCCTCGGAGCTGCTTGGCAATGCTGGCTTGCCCGATGCTTTTGGCTTAGACGTAATGGCGTTGAGCCCCTTTGTAGCTGCCTCAAAACACCTACGTGCAGCTTCGATGTCGCCGTGGAGGGTGGCGACCATCCCCTTTGAACTGTAATACTTCATCTTCAGGTGGACTGTTGAAGGCACCGCTACCAACTCGGCCAGAGTTGGCCTTCCGAATATGCACTAGTAAAGCGACGGGCAGTCGATCACCAGATTTTGTACCTTGACAGATCTGGCCATCTCAGCTGATCCGAAGGTTACGATCAGTTCGACGTAGCCCCACGGCTTGGTCACTGATCCGTTGAATCCTTGTAAATCGGACCCTATATAGCGGGTAAGGTGCGATTCGTCCAGCTGAAGCGTTAAGAACAGCTGGGAGTACATGATGTCGACCGAGCAGCCCTGGTCGACGAGTATTCTGCAAACTTCAAAGTTTGCCATTCGGGCTCTGACGAGCAAAGGTATGCTCGAGTTCGGGGATCCGTCGAGGAGCTCTTCCCGGTAGAAGGAGATAGGGACGGAGCCCTTCTTGGCCTGATCGAGCGTGGTCACTTTATTGGAGCTCGTGTTGATAAGATGCTCGAACTTGCGTTTCACGGAGCCCACAGTGACTTTGTTGAAGCCCCCGCCAGAGATGACCATGGCAGAGGGAAAAGTCTCCCACGGGCTGTGGGCCGCGAAATAAGCAGGGCGCTGAGCCCGTCCGGGACGTAGAAGTCCTCCGGTCGCGATATGGACATAGCGACCTGTATGTTGGCGTCTTCCGAGGAGGGCACTTCCTCTTTTATCTTCTTGGACTCCTGGGCGTCCTGCCGAGGAGTGTCCTTCTTCTTCGCGAACTGTTTCAGGTGGTCATCCATGATCAGTATCTCAATGGCATCCTTCAGGTGGATGCAGTCCTCAGCAGTGTGGCTGTGACTCTTGTGGAAACAGCAGTATTTTGACTTGTCCACGTTCGGTCTGGCCGGCAGTTGTTTGGGGAAGCGGACCCCTGCCTGCTTGAACTCCGAATTGGCACATTCGGACAATATTTTCTCCCTGGAGACGGTCAGGGAGGGTGTAGTCATGGAAACGCCCAGAGGGTCCCTTGCTGTCGCGGGAGTCTCGTGGACGGTCATCGCGCTTCCGTTCACCCCGACGAGATGTCGAGGCTTCTTCTCCTCTGGAGGCCCAAGCGTTCTCCTGATGGCGTGATGCTCGGACATTGCAGACCGCAACCTTTTCTTCGTACTGAATATGTGATTGGGCTTCGACGAGGAGGGCGTCTAAGTTCCTCGGCAGTGCGAGGCCAATGGCTTTAGAAAACTCGGAGCCCGGGCGGACCCCTTGCTCGAGTAGAAACTTCTTCATTTTGTCCATTGTAGGGACCGGTACTGCTTCCTTGTTGAACCTCTCGATGTACGCGCGAAGAGGCTCGTCTTTTCTTTGGATTATGGCCCCAAGGGAGGCCTCGGTCTTGGGGTGACGGCGAGATGCTGTGAAGTGCCGTGAGAACATCCTGCCCAACTGTCTTCACGAGGTAATGGACTCCTCGGGCAGTTGCTTGTACCATGTCATCGCTCCCTTTCGGAGCGTGGTCGGGAACAGTCGGCATTTGACGGCGCCCCGTACGCCGCGGTAGTCTAACAGCGCATCGATGTTCTCGATGTGCTCGTCGGGGTCGGTGGTTCCGTCGTACGTGCCGAGTGACGGAGGTTTCTCCAAGCCTTTTGGGAGACGGGTAGCCAGGATCTCCTGGGACAACGGGCCGCAAGGCTCGTCGTCGCTGCTAGAACTGTGTATGATGGGGACCGAACGGGATGTTTGCGGCGACAGTTCCTCCGGGGAGAAGGGGAGCGGTTCCTTCGCGGAGAAGGTGAGCGGGCCCGTCCTTTAGACTTGACCGGCGGAGATTGCTCATTCTTTCGAGTCCTCTTGTGGTCGTGAGCGTGTTGGTCACGCGGGGAGATCTGGTCGCGCTTCCCGGCTGCGCGAGGATCAGACTCTTGGCGCATTCTTCGGTCGATGTCTCTCCGGGGCTGCGGGCTCCTTGACCGTTGCTGGTTCCTCCGCAGAGGAGGGGATCTTGGACGGTTGGACTCTTCTAACGCCCCGATCCTCTTGTTTTGCTGCAGGATCAAGGTGTTGGTTTTGTTGATCGCCTCCAGGAGGGCTGCCACGGCCGGGTCGGCGTTGGGCGGAATAGGAACGTACTGGACATCAAGTGAAGGCTGATCGTTGCTGCGATCAGTAGGGGTAGGGGAAGGAGAAGCAGTGGCTCCGTCCCCGAGGAAACGGGCATCTCGGAGGAGAGATGACTGACCGTCAACGTCAGATTTGTTGACGGGGAGGATGGTGGCTTGGAGAGCATCTTTGGTGCGATCTTGGGAGGCCATGATCGTGATGATATTTGAGAATTGTTTTGATCTTCGGTTTCCGAGGAAAGAAAGATGGGGAGAACAATGGTTCCCACAGACGGCGCCACTGATCGTGAAGGTTGGATCAGATCCTGTAGAAGTGGGCCACCAAGTTCGTCAAGGATGCTGGTCGTAAGGAGAGGAGAGGGGTGTACCTGCAAGGCACTCCGACGCTCAAGTAAGAAAGGGTCAGAGAAAATGGGCAAGTACAAAGTATGAATTCTTGGGGTGAATATTAGATACCTGACCCTCTCAAGCGAGAGGGTTTATATAGAGCCTCCAGCGCGTGGCCAACGGTCCTATTTTTGGGGCGAAATAACCGTTTTCCCCAAAGAATAGGTAACCACCCAAACTAGCCGTTATGTCGGGAAGGGTGTCCCAAACTAGCCGTTATGTCGGGCACAAACGTGGTTTCGGGCACCTGCCCACAGCTGTTCGGGGAGCAATGGAGCCGTGCGTAACGGGCAGTAATTCCGGGGAGGAATGTTGCATTCCTTGCCCCGTTGGAGGGGCAGAAAGGTAACTTTTGCTCCTCAGTGGGTTGGACTTAGGCAATTTGGACCGCTCTGGAGCAGAAGCGGATTGGGCCATGTCTAGCCATTGGTCCAGTCCAGAACAATATATATATATATATATATATATATATATATATATATATATATATATAGTGTTCTTAGATATATATTTAATTAACGGGAATGGCGGAGGGGTAGACGAGAATGAGGATGAAGAAAACGGGAATGACGACCTTATGGATGATTAATAATATTTAATTAATATTTTGAATTTTTTATGGATTTATTTAATTATAACATGATTTAAATATGTTTAAATTTTAATATTTATGAATTTTAATGGTTTTAATTAATTCTGAAATTTATTTTTTTAATTAAAATTTTGCAATTATATTATTTATTATATTTATATTATTACAAATATGAATATAATATTTGTAATAATATAAATATTATTTTTTTTATAATAGTAAACACAGTCTGCGAGGTGTTGTTCACTTTGTTGTAAAGAGAGTTGTGAGGTGAAAATCACCCAGCAAAATATTCTGACACGCACTGCAAAGCTGCGTGATAAATCATGTCAAACTGACACACTGCGCTGCTGTACTTTTCTGATATTTTGGAAAGTGAGTTGCAGGGTGTTTTGCACTTAGCAAAGTTGCAGGGTGTTTTAAACCCAGCAAAGTTGCGGCGTGATATACACCCTGCAAAAGGTGCGGCGTACTTTTCACCCTGCAACTTATTGCGACTAACGTTTTAGCGGGGCTTTCTGTTTACCCAGCAAAAGTGTTGTTGGAGGGTGATTTTTACCTTTGCGGGGTGTTATTCCCCATGCAACTTGAGGTTTTTTTTGTAGTGAGATAAATGTTAAATACCACATATGAGATTGTCAACCATAACGGCGCAGTCGTCGTATCATCGTTGTCATCTCACCTATACCCAAATTTACAAAGTTGCGATCAAGTTAGATGTCAAGAACTAGATTGACTGATCCAAATTGATATGAAATCCAATCTCATTTAACTAAAAGCCTTTCAGTGTTGAGAATTTTCAATATATAAACTCATTTTAAAATTTCGGTAATTTTATGGACTAAATAGTCTGAAACCTGCAATTTTAGGATTAACCTGATTATGTGCAGGGAACAGATACATATTGGGTGATTAGGCTGACAACTATGCTGCGCAAAGATCCGGAGCCAGTATAGCCATCCGCCTCATGCTTGTCTTGCCTGTTGCAACTGATCTAAGGTGAGTTTTCTTACTTGATCTAAGTGTTGTTAGTGAGATCACATTAAATCTCATTATCATTTTTTATTTATTTAAAAGCACCATCTTGTTCATTTTTATAGTGAATCTATTTGACTTGCCAGTTAGTTATTCTTCCATAGATTCAAAGTTAATTGTCTATAAGATGAAGAGAAATATTTGGCTCATGTTCAAAGATGTTTCCTTCTGTAGAGGTAAATGTATCTCTTTCTACATAATTCAATTATTCTCATGAGCTACGTGCAGGGGCATTTTCAAGTTTGAGCCAGAACATTCTACAGCACGAGTTTAAGTGGCAAATCAAGATCTAGTAGAGGTCTTGCTACTGAATCAAGTTGTAATTTCTAATAATCTAGCTTAATGCTTTCAATGAATAATGTTATTCATCATAGTATTATTTAATATAATGCTAAAGTTATCTAGAGACTGGTTAGCTAGGGAATTTATAGAATTAAGAATAGTTTTTAGAACACCAATTTCATAAAGAAAATTGAGGTCAGAAAGAAAGTTACATATATAAAAAAGACTACTTAGTACATTCTTGACTGCACACTTGTTGAGATTTCTATCATGGTTGAAACAACAGTTGAAGGTGTATATTATATATGCATGAAGTGAAAATAGATACAGTAAAACTGCTACATGGAATTTCTGTTTGGAACATGATTAGGATGAAAGATAAAACACATTATATAAATATTCTAATAAAGAGGCGTTCCTGGATTGTCAGGGGAAGTGAGGTAGTAGGGTGAGCTAGGCGTGAGGGTTGCTGTCACGCTGCTTTTTCCACCGTCTGAGGTTGGAATTTTCTCTGAGTTCTCATTTATGGGATCGTCCTGCTCTGATGCTATATTAAAGAATATTTGATCAATTTTACAGAGAACAGATGAGTTGATATATATAGAGCAATGCCTTAACTCTAAACTTAATGAGATCCACAATCTTAGACTAGAATAAAGGAAATGAGAAAATTAGCCTACTAAGCAACTATCACAAATTGATTACAAAATATTCAACAATTTACGGTTACTCTTCTATTAGTTTCCATCTGCTCTATTGTTGTTGAAATGCTATAGACATTATTCACATCTAATGGGATGCTTCTAAGTTACAACTAACATATACTGAATAACTATGCTTGCTTTCTTTCTAGAAAGATCAAAAGTTTTAAAATGATTAGTAACTCTTTTTTATAACACTTGTTTTGAGATTGTTCTTCAAGTATGCAGGCAACAGATTCAAGTCTGCTCAGTGGCACTGTTTTCATCAGCTAGGCCATCCACCTCATGCTTGTGTTCCCTGCTGCAATTGCTCTAAGGTTGGTTTTCTTACTTTATCGAAATGTTATTACTGATCACATTAAATTTCATTATTTTAAAAAATCTTCCTCGTTTTTACTGAATTTTATAGTGAATCTGTGTGACCGATCAGTTATTCTTCTAGGGATTCTAAGATCATGGCTTTTAGGACGAAGCTAAGTAATTAGCTCTTGTTTAAAATCTTTCCTTTATACTGGACATCAAATATGGTTTTGTAAAGTTTTCTCCAAAACATGCTTTGATGTGTATACAAATTTATGCGGGGTCTGATACTTCATATAACATACGTGTATGAGATGAAGATGTTGATTTTATGTAAAATACTATTTGGTTGTCTTTTTCATTTGTAAGAGCCAATCTGTTATGTCTTGTAAAGGTCGTGATTGAAACTCAAAGGTCACTTAACCTGATTATGTGCAGGGAACAGATACATATTGGGTGATTAGGCTGACAACTATGCTGCGCAAAGATCCGGAGGCAGTATAGCCATCCGCCTCATGCTTGTCTTGCCTGTTGCAACTGAACTAAGGTGAGTTTTCTTACTTGATCTAAGTGTTGTTAGTGAGATCACATTAAATCTCATTATCATTTTTTATTTATTTAAAAGCACCATCTTGTTCATTTTTATAGTGAATCTATTTGACTTGCCAGTTAGTTATTCTTCCATAGATTCAAAGTTAATTGTCTATAAGATGAAGAGAAATATTTGGCTCATGTTCAAAGATGTTTCCTTCTGTAGAGGTAAATGTATCTCTTTCTACATAATTCAATTATTCTCATGAGCTACGTGCAGGGGCATTTTCAAGTTTGAGCCAGAACATTCTACTGCACGAGTTTAAGTGGCAAATCAAGATCTAGTAGAGGTCTTGCTACTGAATCAAGTTGTAATTTCTAATAATCTAGCTTAATGTTTTTTTTACTACTACCGTTTTTCCCTTCTTTCAAGTGATATGCATTTCCTTTCCTACACAATTTATGGTTTGTGTTTGTTTTTGTGAGATTCTCATGGTTATTTGATTTTATAGGTCCATCTTGTCCATTCAGTATGATCATGAGGAATTAGTTCTTACCATGTTTTCCTTTTGTATTGTACAGAGAAGAAGAGAAAGAATGTATGAAACTAAGTAACTTCCTTGGATATTAGCACCACACTTGAGGAAGGAAGCTGTCCATAATGAAATGTTACCCAAACTCAAGTTAGTTAGGGTTGAGATTTGTTATGTTAGTTACTTAGTATACAAGTCAGTTAGTTGTATATAAATAGATATTTTGTAATTCAGTTTTAATAATCATTCAATAATAACAATCTAAGAAGCTAGCCTTGTCGACACCTGAGAGAACAAGTATATCTATAGACTACTAAGTTAATTTAGACTACAAGCTAATTTGAAAATTGGACTTACAAGTAAGGTTCAATTCGACATGCTTTAAAAAAAAGCATATTTTGACTTCGACTACATTATGCATGTGAACAGATTTCGACTACACCATGCATGGCTTCTGTCAAACTAAGAAGCTAGCCAAATCGACACAAGAGTTCGATCCAAAATACCACAAATCTTCACCTTGAAACAAACTCTACACTAACAAGAGAACAAACTAACTTCCATCATGCGTCTTTATTAACTGCATACAGTGGAAAAACTTGCAACTTGGCAATGTCTTGGTGATCATATCAACAACATTGTCATCAGTTGAAACCTTCAGCACTTGGACTTTTCCACGCTCAATTATCTCTCTGACGAAATGCAGCCTTACATCGATGTACTTGGTTCACTCATGATAGGTTGAATTCTACGATAAGTGTATTGCATTCTGACTATCACATTTAATAGTGATAACTCGACCTTGAAGGTTTAGCTCCTTAGTAAAATATCCATGCCACAATGCTTCTTTAACAGCTTCAGTGAGGACAATATACTCTGTTTTAGTGGTTGATAGGGCAATAACCTTCTGAATTATTGCTTTACAACTGATTGATATGCTAAACATAGTGAACACATATCCAGAAATAAATTTTCTGAAATCCATACAATCTGCATAATCAGATTCGACAAATCCTTTGATTTTGACTTTGTTATCATCACCACAGGCTCCTCCATAAATCAAGACTCTGCTCAGAGACCCATTGATGTACCTTAGAATCCACTTTAATGCTTGTTAGTGCGCCTTCCTAGAATTAGCCATATACCTGCTTACAAGGCTCACTCCGTACGGTATGTCTGGCCTCGTACAGACCATAGGATACATCAAAGAACCTACTATACTATCATATGAAATGTTATTCATATATGCTCTTTCGACTTCAGTACTAGGACTTTGAGTCGTACTTAACTAGTACTAAGGATTAATCGGTGTTAGAATAGGCTTTGAATTCGACATACCAGACTTGTCGAGAATCTTCTTCAGGCATGTCTCTTGAGATAAGCATAATATCAACTATTTTCTATCTCTCAGGATGTCAATCCCAAGAATTCTAGAGGGAGCTCCCAAATCCTTCATGTCGAACTCCTTATCGAGTTCAACCTTCACCTTCATAACATCTTTGACATTGTTACTTGCTATGAGGATGTTGAATGTGAGAAAAATACACAAGAAGGGGGTTGAATTGTGTGCTTAAAAATCGTTCCCCTTGCCTCAACAAGAGCTTTTTACTATGACCAAGTTGATTACTAATACTTAAGCCACTGCTCAAGACTTCCTGCCCAATAAAATCTAAATGATACTTCCTTGCTTAAGCCACTTCTCAAGACTTCCTGAGTAGACCCTCTGTTAAGACTTCCATTCTCAATCAACCCTGAATGAGACTTCCTGCTTAAACCCTTGGTTCAAGACATAATTGTTCAAGCACACATGCGAGAGATTTCTTCTACTTTAAACAAACTATTTAGTAGACAAGATAACTACTATACTTTGATACACAATAAGAAGTATAACAGTTGTGCAACAATCACAAAGGCTTACAACATTTCTAAGATTTCTAAGATAAATCTAAGATGAGAAATCTTAAGATCGTATGATATAATAGTTATAATAACAGCTTAGAGTTATGCTAAGATCTTTCTATATGTTGTGATGTTGTAACTTTCCTTTAAGTCTTCAGCTTCCTTTTATAGAGATAAAAAAAAAGAGTCATTTGAGGTTTAAACAACAACAAACTTAGTGAAGAAGTCTACCAAGAGAGACGTTAGACTTCCATCTGGTCATAAGCTTTGTCCATTGAATAATAACATTGTCCATAGAACCATTCGAGTGACTAGGTATCTACCAAGAGGTAGTACAGATTGAAGATGTCACATCACCATCCTTGAGCCTTGCAAAACCAAACCCTAGTTGACTTTGCCCAAAAATGTGGGGCTCTGATAAGACAAGTGTTCTTTTGTGCACTCTACGGATCAACTGCTCTCCATGTTTTTAGAAACTGAGCTGTCATCATAAGCTAGTTCATGAGTCCAGAGTCTGGTGTCTTCACAGTCTGATGAATATATTCAGATTCTGATAAGCCAAAATCTGAGTATTGCTTATTCACTTATGCTTTCAATAGGATTAATGATGAATTCTTTATCTTATGATCTTGCACACTTGAACATATGTTAGCAAACCCTTTAGTTCTTTCAATACTTTGTGTCATACCCCAAATTTTACCCCTAGATTCAATCATCATTTGCATACCATTCTAGGCCAATCATTCATCCATAGCTAACAAATTATCAAGATATTGCTCTGTTTTGCTTCATCTGTGAATTAGGGTTTGTCCTAAGAGGCTCAAGGGATTGATCAGTCAAAGTTTTGGATGGATCATCAATCAATAAAGTTATCATTAATTCAATAGATCTCCTTCCATCAATAATCAAGTGCAATATGGCTTCATTACAAGTTCTTCAAAGATTCAAGTTCATATGGCCATGAATTAGGTTTTTCAACCAAAGTCAACTGCATCTTTGAATTTTGATCAAGGCATGATCTCAAGTCTTGGGACATGATTAAATACATTCAAATATACCCTTGGAGTCCATCCATGGTGTTAAAATAGCCCAAGGGATTGATTTCATTGAAGATCAAAAAGTGAAGATTCATTTGATACACAAGTCATTCACTGCAAAGTCAAACCTTTGACTTTAGGGTTTTTGATAAAATATGAACTTCACAAGTCAAATTTTATTGAAAACATGTTTGATGATTGAGTTTGATCAATAAAAATCAAGAGAATTGAGGTTACTTGCAAAACGGGCAACTTGAAAGAAATTGAATTTTTTCTAAGTTATGGATGCACAATGATTTTTGTCCAACTTGCCAAGGCCATAACTTCCAATCCAAGCATCCATTTTCTTTGCTCCAAAGACCAATTTGAAGAGCTCATTCCATACTACAACTTTGTCCTTGAGGAGGAATCCTCAAAAGAAATGCATAGATTTCAAGTTGTGAGGTCATGAAGTTGATGTTTCATTCAAATGTGAAGTTCAGCACTTAGAAAAATTTCCAGCAAAATCTGCCATGTAAAAGTAACCATTTTTAGGGCTATTTTTCACCATGATCCATTTTGATTAAAGGAAAACACAAAACATGAAAGTTGTAGAGCATGTTTCAAGCTTTCCCAAGAGTCCAATAACTCAATTTTTCCATGCTTGAGCTAGGAGATTCGAAGAGATGAGGTTGGCTCTTCCATGTTGAATTTCAAGTCATATCCATGTTAAATCCTTGTTGCAAATCCATGCCAAGCTGTATAATCTCACTTTGAAGGTCATGTAACTTGTAAATCTCCCTATAATCATAGTATTACACAAGGCCTCGGTGCATTACACAAGAGATTCAAGCATTGTCCAAGTTTCATGCCATTTATGGGAGTTTTTCATAAAGCATTATGTCTATTTTGATAAAGTTTGCTTTTGCCAACCACTTGAGCCTCCAAGATGCTGAATCATATCAAAAACAATCTTTCAGAAGCAATCTCTAGACCTCAATAAAGCATACCTATGCTCCATGTTTCACTCCACCTTTTCCACAAATCCATGAAACTTCAAGTTGATTTCCAACCAAAACCATGAAACCATCAAGTTACAATTATGCATAATTTAATCCTCATTCTTTCCCTATAAATAGAGGGTCTCTACTCATTCAAAATGGAGGAAAAACAACAAACACACAAGAAATACACCTCAAAGCCTTGCAAAAATCCTCTGCACCATAATCACCCTTTCTCTCACTTTTCCAACCTCCATTGAAGTGAAAATTGTGATTACTCAAACCAGAGACTTTCCACTTTATTCAATCACCCAAAGATCCTCAAAACACTATTTATAAGTGGTCCAAACCCTTGAACAAATTTTGTACCATCCATATTATCATCCACCACTCTCACCTTCTTACTTTGTAAAGAGTCACTAAAAAGAGGCATTGGACCTTGCTTCAATAGGTAAGTGTTCTTACACTTTGAAACTCTTGAATCATAAATTGTTTATGACTATTTGTTGAAGCAAATATGTAGACATGATTGTGTTTAATGTGTTCCTTCCATTGTTGGCAATATATCATGTTCATATGTGAAGTTTGTAATGGTTGAAACCTAGGGTTTTATTTATGTTTTTGCCCTTCTTGTGTGTTATACATTGAGTTTTAGGTTATGCAAATAATACTATTAGACTCCTTATGAATATTCAAGCAACTTTCATTTTTATATCTTTTCATTTCGTTGAGTTTTGAGAAAGTTAGAGAGTTCAGAAAAATGCAAAAAATTGGTGTTTTTAGCATTATGCCCTGTATGAGTCGACGCACAGGCATGTATGAGTCAATGCATACTGTTTGAAATGGTTTTTTTTTAGCTTTTTGGCCCGTTCGTGTCGACGCATAGTCCTTGTAGGTCAACACACAGGTTCCTTTTATGTGCATTTTTGCATTTTTAGCATGTTTGCGTCGACTCTTATGCCTTTTAAGTCGACCTCAAGCATATTTATCATGGTTACACTTGTGAATCTTGTATATCATCCATTTTTCTTTTCCCGTATGATGATAGGTATACCCTTGGACCTTATTCACCCATGTTGATATTATTATATCCATGTTAACTTGAATTCATTCTTGATATTGTTATATCCTTCATGACCATGATGATATTGTTGATGTTGTTACACTTATGTCCATGCTCACATGTTATTGTTATGAGCATGCTTTGTTAAGATACTTGTGTTGATGCTTTGGTCTTTTTAGAACCATGTCACATGTATGCTTAATTTGTATACCATTCATGTTTAAGTATTGTTATGACTTATCCATGCTTGTTTGAAAATTTGACTTGTTATTCATGTTTAAGAAATGTCTTGACTTATCCATGTTTGTCTTAAAACTTTGAATGATACCATTTTTAAATATTGTTATGACTTATCCATGTTTTTTCTTGTATTCATGATTAAGTGGTGTTAGTAAACCCTAATCCTTGCTTATCTTAGTTGTACATTTGAATCTATATGTTTGCATCCATGTTTGTTTTGGTCTTGTTAGAACCATGTCACATGAATGTTTTGGTCTTGTTAGAACCAAGTCACTTGTATGATTCTTTGATTAACATCACGTTTGAATATTATCTTTGTTATCTTTGTCATTGATATCATGTTTGAATATCATCCTTGTTCATATCACATATTCACTCATTTGTTCATGCTTACTTTAACTTTGTCAAGTTATCCCTAAGTGATGTTAGCTTGTTAGCTTTCATCCTTATTTGTTATCTTTATTTCCAAATCCAAAGGAAATATCTTTTTGTTGACTTTAAGTCATAAGTAGCTTAGCCTTACCTTAACTTCCCTCTTGATCTTGTTAGAGTCATTACCCTTTTCAACTTAGCCTTAAGTTAGAGTTTGTAAACTCTATGTAAGTGTTATTATTATGAACACTTACCTTCCCCTTTGAACCTTGATCACTATCAAGTGTAATTCACCCTTGTTTAGGTGAACTACGATTGCTCTAATTCCATTCTTGTTAGGATACATAGGCATAAGACAACGAAGTCTTTGCGAGCAAACTAGCAATAAACCTATAGGCCTTTCCCTATAGAACATCCCAATCAATAGCAAACAAATAATAACATAACACAAATACAACAAGAGGTTCCTATAGAGTACTATAGATACTTAGGGTGCTAATACCTTCCCTTAGTATAATCAACCCCCGAACCTTAGATCTCGTTGCATTGTTGTTACATTGCACAATTAGGGTTTTATTCGATCTTTTCCCTTTCCTTTGGATAAATTAAAGTTCGGTGGTGAAAATTCAATGATTTGTGATTCAAGTTAATTCAATAGCTTGATATCTGATTCTCACCGCAACAGAAATGGAGACTTCACTGGGGAATATTTGCAAGAGGGTTAAGCCTATCTTGCTTGTTTTTGTGTATGTATTTTGCTTGCTTTTATTGTTTGGATTTCTCCTTTGCTTGGGTAGTGACCTTTTGTGTGGTGAGGTAAGTCCTAACTCGGACTTGAGTGTACATAAATAAGATAGGATTGTGGTATGATCAAAAGTTAACTGTTGGGAGTAGTCCAAACATGATTAACATATGATATAACCATGCTCAATGGAGGCCCCTTTGGGATTACTGATGTCATACGAGTAGTCGTATTGACATTACTTTTTCTGACCTGGGAGTCTGTGAAGCTGAGTGCCTTAGTATCCCTTCACCCCTCTTGGCCTTCTTAGGACGTAGTGCAGTGATTGTCCATGTGTAGACCTATGATAATTGTCATGCAAATTCTACACTCAGATGAGTTTATCTTGAGAATATTATTAGCCCGCATGAGTAGTCGTGCAAGCCAATAATATCCGAAAGATGAATCGATGACTCTAGGAACTTTGTAGAACCCATTATGCAGGTACAAAAACCCATAGTACACACCCTGGGGATGGTTAGACCATAGCTCCATGCTCGTGAACTCAAACCTTAAATCCACATGTTTACACATTTGTGTATATGTATATATGTGTGTTGGTGCATACATCCATCATTTGCATTGCATTCATGCACATGTCATCACATTTGCATTTCATTTTCTCATCCCGTTGTCTCCTCTCCAGTTTTCACCAAGTCTGTCACCACAGTACTCGAGCCAACCATCGACGAAGAATGGAATATTTGGAACAAGAAAACCAGGCACTCCAGAAGGAGATTGCCACTTTGAGAAACCATATGGAAATATTCTCTACCATGATGAAGACTTTGGTGGACAACCAAGAGTGAGAAAGTCAAGAGCTCCGAGATGAGGTCGCAAACTTGAAAGTTGCTAAGAAGCGCCTGACTACTTTAGTCAAGGAATTGGTCATTTCGCAACACCAGGCTAGTCCTTCTTCCTCCACTAATCAGCAACTCGAGCAGAGCGGTGAGACGAGGGACATTCTAGTATAGTATGCCAAACTGTTCCCTGTCCTCGTGCAGAAGGGTCTTATCAAAAAAGAAGTGCCACATGCCATCCCGATGATCCATTGAAGCTACTTCAAGGCTAACGCTTTCCGTGCTTTCCATCAAGGGACACCCGGCCACGATATTGAGGAATGCTATGTCCTCAAGGAGAAGGTGCAAGAGCTGGTTCAAAAGGGCATTATGTCCTTCTAAATGTGTAAACCCTAAGTTCAAATCACCCTTTGGTTATAGTGTGGACCAAGCACTTTCGAGCACATGGTGGACTGATGATGTGGAGTATGAAGAATTTTCTTTAGGTTATGTCTTGTCAGATATTTAGCTCATTTGTTGTTTCTTTCATGTGTAATTTGTTGTGTTTGTTAACACATTCATTTTAGCATGTAAGAACTTGTTATTTTGAATGATTAATGCAATGATTATGTTTGTCTTGAAGAAGTCCATTCATTGTCACTCATTTAAATGCTTATTTTCTTTATAAATGCCTATACTACCCAATCTCTTTCTTAGGAAAAGAATTGGAAGGAGGATGACGAAAATGAAAACGCAAAATCTCTTGTTGTATACTTTTGAATAAAACCTACTGATGATGCAAGGCATTGTTCCAAATTCCAAAACACTGGAGAAATAAGGAAGATAATCCCCATTTAACCCTCTCGAGCCTTGAAGTAGAAGTTTTCTTTCCAAATAAAAAACCCTCAATTTTAACCAGTGGCAGGGTAGTTTTTAGTTAGGCTGATCGAGCACCCAAACATTCATAAAAAGGAGTGATCATCCGAGGATCCACTCCACCATACCCTCACACATTAAAAGGCTAGGAGAAATCCAATTGGCATCGGTATCTACTAGCTAAAGAAGTGAGGCAATCATAATTCTTTCAACAAGTCTTAGAGTCGCACGATCTGTTCAAAATGAAAAAAAAAATCCCGCTAAATCAAAACCCATGAAGGAGATTTAGGCAAAAATGGGGCATCCCGCTGGACTTCAAGGTCAAACTCAAAAGACTCAGTCCATGCAAAAGTTAGGGAAAATAAAGAATAAACAAAGATGCGAAAGACAAAAAGAAAGGATCACAAAGAAAAATCCTCAAAAAAATAACGAGGTCGTGTGATCGAGTACCAAAAACTAAAGGTGAGTGACTGCCATGTCCAAAGCCTCAGTGTTTCCTTAACCATATCAAAACTCCTTTTGAGAGATGAGTGCTCGCATCAAGTTAACTGAATGTAGGATTGGAGAACATCACGAATAAAGAGTGGGTGTTGCTACTTGAAAAATAGACGACGACGTGAGGCGAAAAAGAAACAAAGTCGCCATCAAACTTTATTTATCCCAAAAGGGGAAGGGAAAACATCAAGAAAACCCCCAAGAAGAAAAGGATAAGATGGTCTCGCAACCAAATTATGGAGTTCAGAAGCCGGTTATGAAAAGGGAAGGTATTAACACCCACCACATCCATCGTACTCGATGGAAACCATTCGCTCGTCTTATGTGTAAGGATGTTTGCTAAAGGATTGCTTTCTAAAAGTGATATAGGAAGGGATAGAGAAGGGTAAGAAACAAAGAATGTAAAATAAAATAAAATAAAATAAAAGGTGGGGAAAAGAAAATGTGGCTCGCCAAGGATTAGGGCCCTTGTGCCTACGTATCTTCACTTGAAAGAAGTGAAGAATTAGAGCTTTCGTAATTCGGAGGACTACGGGTGAGAAAAACGGAAGTTTGCTCGCTAGGAACTCACAATCCTATGCCTACGTATTCTCAATAGGTATGAGAAATCAGAGCGTCTGTAGTTCGGATGACTACGGGTGAAGAAAATGGAAGGGTGCTCGCCAAGGATTGGGGCCCTTGTGCCTACGTATCTTCACTTAAAAGAAGTGAAGAATCCGAGCGTCTGTAGTTCGTGGCACTACGAGTGAGAAAATGGGAAGTTTGCTTGCTAGGATTATCGCAATCCTATGTCTACGTATTCTCATGGTGCAATGAGGAAGTCAGAGCAATCATAGTTCGTGGGACTATGGTTTGTTAGTGTTTTTATGGACGTTGCTAATGTTCGCATTCTAGCAGTTTGGTGTATTGCCGCTTGCTCATAGAGTCTCGTGTGTTACCTGTTTATGGTAGAACCGAAGTAACATGTCCTTTTTGAAAAGGTAGAGAGGACTCTAGAAATTGGTCTTCCTTTTGCAAAAGGCAAGGAGGACTCCTGAACAAAAGGTTAGGAGAAATATTCCTTCTACAAAAGGTATAGAGGACTCCAAAATAAAAGGTTCGGGGACATGAATTAACTCCTTCTACAACAGGTAGAAGAGACTCCCTCGGGATAAGGCGATCGTATTTCCTTCTGCAAAAGGCAGAAATGACTCTAGAACAAAAGGTTAGGAGAAAAATTCCTCCTACAAAAGGTAGAGAGGACTCCATAACAAAAGGTTTGGAGGAAGATGTTCCTTTTGCAAAAGGCAGAGATGACTCCAGAACAAAAGGTTTGGAGAAAGATGTTCTTTGTGCAAAAGGAAGAGAGGACTCCAGAACAAAAGGTTTGGAGAAAGATGTTCCTTCTGCAAAAGGCAGAGAGGACTCCAGAAAAAAAAAGGTTAGGAGAAATAATAAACTCCTTCTACAACAGGTAGAGGAGACTCCCTCGGGAGAAGATGATCGTACTTTCTTCTGCGAAAAGCAGAAAATACTCCTGAACAAAAGGTTAGGAGAAAAAATTCCTTCTATGAAAGGTAGAGAGGACCCCTGAACAAAAAGTTAGGAGAAAAATTCATTCTACAAAAGGTAAAGAGGACCCCTGAACAAAAGTTTAGGAGAAAAAATTCCTTCTATAAAAGGTAGAGAGGACCCTTGAACAAAAGGTTAGGAGAGACATAATTCCTCTTGCAAAAGGCAGAGAGAATACTTACAAAAGGCAAGCTGAAAAGAACCTGTGCAAAAGGCACGGTAGGACTTACTAAAGGTAAGTTGAATCCATTGCGAAAGGCAAGGAGGAGATACTTCATGTAAAAGACACAGAAAGACTTAAAAAAGGCAAGCTGATGGCAATAACCATCCTCATGCAAAAAGCAGTGAAGGTGCGAGAAAGACACAAGAAAGGGAGGGTTTGAATTGTGTTTTTCATTCTTAAATTTTTTTTGCCTCTTATCGTTAATGCGCTAAGAGAATATCAGAGTTGCGTTGAGAGACTCTGACTTACGATGCATCATTCAGACTGTGTTATGCAGAAGCATAAGCAACAAGGAGAATCTGAATAATTTATACTTTACTCAGACTTGCAATGCGGAAGCTTACCAGAGTTAAGTTGCAAGGTTCTGACTTGTTATGCTAGGTTCTGATAACAGATACAGAAACATAAACAATAAATCAAAAGCAAAAGCAAGAGTAAAGAACACACGATATATCCTGGTTCACTTGAGCAACTCTCAAGCTAGTCCAGTCCAACCTTCTAAGGTGATTTCGCCTTGAACACAAGGACTTATTCCACTATAATCAAATCCGATTACAGATGCACTGGCTAACGCCGGTGACTAACAACCTACACAACTGCTGCTGTGACTAACCCACAATGAACTGTTCAGGGATTCAAGTTAATGGATATAACGAACATTGACCCAATAGGTTCTAATCTCGCAAGATCTACTATCATGATTTCACAGCTAAACGTTCAGGGATCCGATTCAACGGATATAACGTTTACTGGCCACTCTTACAGGATTTTCACAATGAGTTCCATCAGTGATCTCACAAGAGTCTGGCCCACAATTGGTCCTCTTTGAGATATGACTATCATTGACCATATTTCAGGATTTCCACAATGACACCCAAACATTGTCTTCTCAAGTCTCCGATCACACTGATCACTTGAGGAATCCTAATTCACATAGAATTAGTTGTTCTGGAGATTATATTGATGCTTTTTAATACGCTGATAAACTCATAAGTTTAAGTACAAATAAACACACAGTGTTCTAGCAAGATATGAGCAACAACTCCTTACAAACTACATGATTCTAACAAGTTGTACATGATTTAATAGTTGGATAACATCTTTAGAATTCTTCATCTTCTTTGTTAAGCAAGCTTTGAGCAACAACTCCCTTGCTACTAATCTTTGATCTTCATAGATGATGTAGTTAATGACTTGATTGTTTTCAAACAATGTCTTGATTCATCAACTTCTGTACTTTCTGATTGTTGTTGTGTTGATAAACGATTCTTCGTATTTCAACAACAATGGTCGTGTTTCTATTTTAACAGCACCAGTAGTTGTGTTTGACGATGATGATCTTGATCGTAAAGACGACTTCGATGCGTAACATCACGACACGCAGAAGCACTTCCTTCATTCCTTTAAATAGTCGGGTGAAAAATAGAGTCGTTAAAGAGCCGTTGGCTATTTGAAAAGATTCGTTAAGTAATGATGAAAGTTGTACTACCATATCTTCTTTTTACTATAGAAGAAGTGATGGGATATATCTTTTTAGTACTGTGTACAATCATTGCTAACGGTAACATTTGTCTTCAAATCTTCAGAGGCTTCTGATGGTAATTAGTTGAAGCATGAGTAGAGATATTATGACTGGGTCTTCAGAATCTTCAAGTCTTCAGTCTTCAGAACTTGTCCATTAGGAATCTGTCTTCAGAGCTTCAGCACTTGTCTCGAAACCCGTTATCTTTAATTCTTCAAGTCTTCAGAGTCTTCAGAATTTGTCCATTAGGAATCTGTCTTCAGAGTCTTCAGCACTTGACCTTTAGTACCATAATCTTCAGAACTCATAAGTCTTCAGAATCTTTCTGCACTTGGTCTTCAGAGCCTTGAACCTTTAGAACTTCAAGCCATTGGAATCTTTAGCACTTCGGTTCTTTATATCTTTAGAAGCTTCGCTATCTTCAGAATCAAAACCACTTTCAAAACAGCATCCACAAGGGCATTGCAACAACAATATCAACATCCTCGGATCTTTCTGATTATGATCAGATACAGAAGCATACTTGCTTCTTGCGACTTGTGTTACACATAGTAACTAGCATATGATCATTTACGCACATTTTGCTGGTGTTTGTTAGATCTGATATCTTCTATGATTATGATCTGCACACAACACACATTAGAACATAAAATAGTTCTTTCACAAATACTCATTGTTATCATCAAAACATAGAGATGACTTGCAGAGACAACTCTTGCTCTTACAGACAGAGGGAACTTGCATAGAGTATTAAAACATCATTTGACCTAACAGGCACATCGGCGAAGATTACATTCTCTGGGTATGGAAACCATTCAGTTCTTGGTCACACAGGCGTCAAGCGTCCAAATTGATCGACATGGGAATATATTATTCGTCTATTCCCATATTTGTACCCAATACAAAGTTCTTTTGCGTGCAATAGGCAACGAGAATGGTTACAAAAGGAAAGCGAATGGATAAAATTTCGCGCAAAAGGCAGAAAAATCACATACAAAAGGTAAGCGAAAAGATAAGATTCCATGCAAAAGGTAATGAAATCCCTTACAAAAGGTAAGGTGAGGAGATATCTCATGCAAAAAGCACGGAATGACTTATAAAAGGTAAGTGATGGGATAGACAAGGTCCACAGGAATGCCTTACCCTTCATAGAAACTGGCTATACAAGCGTGCAAATGATGCGTAAATGTATGCAAAATACTGGGGATATAAGGATATGAGAGTCTTGAGTGATGGTCGTGCCAAGCAAGGTTTGGCTTTGGTTTGAGGTGCCAAGCAAGGTTGGGCTTTTATTGGTTGAGAAAACTGTTGGGGAAAAGAAATACGTAAGGTGAATGGTGCCAGCCGAAGAGGACTTTGAAAGAGAATGTCGGTCGAAGGCGGTTTTACAACAAAGGGTGCCAAATATGATTGGGCTTTAGGTTGGATGGGGAATGAGCTTAACTTCCCGACACCTCTACTTCATGATGCAATCAGGTTCCGGAGATGTTAGAACTCCAAGTTGTTTTGTGCCAGTTCACCCTGGGCTAGATGGCTCTTGTCTTGGCCAAGTCACTTTGTGATTTGAATGGTGTTTTTTCATGTTACTCAGAGATCATGGTTACCCTTCAGACATCCCAAGAGAAAAAATAATCTCGTGTTTTCTTTCCACACCAACATTATTATCCCTAAAAATTCAAATGCATTTCTTATCACAGACAAAACAAGTTTTGCAAACATGGGGTAAGAATTAAAAGGGAGAAAACTTTTGATGAAAATAATCTTTATTGATGAAGACCCATAAACGGGCAAATTACAAGAGGAGGCAATTCCTAAAAGAGGTAATTGCTTTGAAAGAAATTGGATAAAAAATAGCAATGGAAATGTTGAAACTGGTTTCCATTAAGTTTCAATTCTACTATGATCCATATATCTCTGAAGACCCTTTATGCCTTAGCTTTGAGTGCAACGATTGCATTGATGCTTCCCATTTGGAGTTTTCGAGACCAAAGGGAAAAATTCACATGTTCTCACAGAATGCAGCTTTTTCCTTTTAAATCCCTAACTTTTGCCTAGACCGCCCTTTTGGGGTTTCAGTCTACCGGGATACCCTTTTTTGCCTAAGTCACCTTTGCAGGTTTTTAACTTAGCGGGTTTTTTTTTTTGTTTTTGTCCCTAACTTTTGCCTGAACCTTCTCTTTTTACATGGCCCACCAGGATGCCCATTTTTGCGTGGATTTTATTTTCGGTCCACCTGGTCTATCTTTAGGCATAATATTTTTTAACTGCATCTGAATTCACAAGGAATGGAAGATATTCGCCGTCCATAGTCGAGAGAATCAAGGCTCCACCGGAGAAGACCTTTCTCACCACATACGGGCCTTCATAATTTGGTGTCCATTTTCCCCTTGGATCGGTGTGAATTAGTTGAACTTTCCTCAATAACAGATCTCCTGCTCCAATATGCTGAGGGAGAACTTTCTTGTCAAAGGCTCTCTTCAACCGCTTATGGTATATTTGACCATGACAGATGGCCGTCATGCGCTTCTCATCAATGAGATTGAGCTGGTCGAGTCTTTCTTGTACCCATTCAGCTTCGTCTAGCTTGACCTCTGTTAAAATCCTCAAGGAAGGAATCTCTACTTCAATAGGCAGCACTGCTTCAATGCCATACACGAGAGAGAACAGTGTTGCCCTAGTAGAAGTGCGCACTGAGGTACGATAGCCATGCAAGGAAAAAGATAACATCTTATGCCAGTCTTTATACATCTTCACCCTTTTTTGCACAATCTTTTTGATATTCTTATTTTTCGCCTCAACAGCTCGATTCATCTTTGGACGGTACGACGTTGAATTGTGGTGCTCGATCTTGAAGCTTTTGCATAATTCTTTCATCATTTTGTTGTTGAGGTTCGAACCATTGTCAGTAATGATTTTATTCGGAACCCTATATCGACAGATGATCTCTTTCTTGATGAAGCGAGCGACCACTTTCTTGGTGAAGTTGGCATATGATACAACTTCCATTCATTTAGTGAAGTAGTCAATGGACACTAAGATGAAACGGTGTCCATTGGAAGCAGTGGGCTCGATACATCCGATCACGTGTATGCCCCACATGGAAAAAGGCCAAGGCAATGTCAGCACATTCAAAGGAAGTGGTGAAGCATGTCTCTTATATGCGTATATCTGGCATTTATGACATGTTTGCACGTGGCGATAACAATCAGTTTCCATTGTCATCCAGTAGTAACCCGCCCTCAAGATCTTTTGACCATTGTGTGCCCGCTGGCATGCGTCTCAAAAGACCCTTCATGAACTTCATTTATGATTCGGTCTGCTTCGTGTCTATCTACGCATCTGAGCAGGACCGAGTAATAATTCCTTTTGTAGAGCACATCCCCGCTTAGGAAGAATTTTGATGAGAGCTTCCTTAAGTATTTCTTATCAGTGATGGTGATGTTCTCTAGATATTATTGTTTTTCTAGATACCGCTTGATATCATAAAACCAAGGATGATCATCAGTTTCAGGTTTTGTTGCCTCAGCTGCCAAACACTAAGTTGGCTCATCAAGGTACTCAAGACGAATAGTCAGTGCCTCATTCTTCCATTTTATCTTAAACATGGATGCTAGCGTGGCTAGAGCATTTGCCAATTGATTATTTTCTCTGAGAATGTGATTGAAAGTAATCTCATCATAGTATGGGATTGGCTTCAAGATATAATCTCTGTATGGGATGAGCTTGCTATCACGAGCCTCCCAATTTCCTTTGATTTGACTGATGACCAAGGCAGAGTCCCCATAGACTTCTAAAATTTTGATCATGTGGTTAATGGCTGCTTTAACCCCAAAGATGCAAGCTTCATATTCGGCTATGTCATTAGTGCATTCGAAGCACATCCTAGCAGTGAAGGGGATATGAAATCTAGTGGGTGATGTAATTATTGCCCCAATTCCACTACCTTGAGCATTTGCGGCACCATCGAACATGAGCGTCCATCGCGATCCTGGTTCGGGTCTGTCATCTAGGACTGGAATTTCATAATCTCTGGTAAACATAACATCTTCATTGGGAAAATCAAGACGCATGGGTTGGTAGTCTTCCACAGGCTGGTGGGCAAGATAATTAGATATCATGCTTCACTTGATGGCCTTTTGTGTGACATATTGAATGTTGTACTCTGTTAGCACCATCTGCCAGCGAGTAACTCGTCCAGTGAGAGCAGGTTTCTCGAAGATGTATTTGATGGGATCCATTTTAGAGATCAGGAGAGTTGTATGGGTCAGCATATATTGCCTCGGGCGTTTGGCAGCCCAGGTTAATACACAACAAGTCTTCTCGAGCATCGAGTATATTGTTTCACAATCATTGAATTTCTTGCTCAGGTAGTATATAGCTTGTTCTTTCCTACCTGTTTCATCATGTTGCCCCAGTACACACCCCATGGATCCATCCAACACAGTCAAGTACATAATGAGAGGTTTCTCTGGCATAAGAGGTATCAAGATCGGTGGTTCTTGTAGATGTTCTTTTATCTTTTATGTCATACCCCAAATTTGGACCACAAGATTCCCCATCATTGTGCCAATATTGCCACAATATGGATGTACCTATCATACCTCATCAATCTTCTCAAGGGTTATTATTCACTACAATCAAGAATTAGGGTTTTGAGCCCTCTCAGAGCACTCAGGCAAAGGATCAATCAAGAATTGACATGATCTTCAACTTTTCCAGTCTCTCAAACCTCCATGAATGATCAAGAGGTATCCCATATCAAGAATTGAGCACAAGGTTGCAACATTCCAAGTGGATTAAGCCTCAAGATCGCCAGTGTCACCAAATTAGGGTTTTGGTCTACCAGGACCTCCAGATAAAAATTTTCATCTGGGCAGGAGCCAATACTTCCAAATATGATTTAAAAAGCTCAAAAGGACCTCATGAGTCCAATCATCAAGTCTAAATAGCCTCGGGGGATGCATTCATAAAAAAAATCATGAATTAGGGTTTCTTGACCTAATTCACCCCTAAGTTGACTTTTGAAGCCAGGCATGAGCCAAGACCTCAAGAAGTGTTTTGAATACCTCCAATACATCATATTGATCCATTTACAAGATTGGATTTATTCAAAGAGCTTGATTCATGAGCCACACAAAGATTCAAATTCATATGGGCCAATTAGGGTTTCTTGACGAAAAAGTCAACTGTGCCTTTGACTTTTGACCAAGACATGCTCCCAAACCTTGGGACATGATTCAAGATACTCTAAAACACCTATGGAATCCATCCATTAGGTTTGAATTAGGTCAAGGACTTGATTTCATAGACAATCACACAGTTTAGAATTGATCTGATAAAAAAGCCAAATGTGCCATAAAACCAAGTTTGACTTTTTAAATTTCTTGACAAACAAGGCTTCCCTAAGTCAAGAACAATGTTAATTTATGGTTTGGATCATCATCCATCCAGAAAAATCAAGAAAAGTGAGGTAACTTGCAAAAGGGGCAACCATAAGAAACTTGAAAATTTTCCAAGTATGGAAGAAAAACCTAGTTTAGGTGCCAACTTGAAAAGGTCATAACTCTCAATCTACACATCCATTTTGTGTGCTCCAAAGCTCTAATTGAAGCCCTCACCACATACTACAAAAGTATATTCAAGGGGAACCCCCCAAAAAATGCTTATATTTTGAGTTATGAGGCTCCAGAATTTTGAAAAATCATTGGACACTTAGAAATTTTTCAAGACAGCCTTGAAACATCAAACTTTGAGGCCATTTTTCATTATGATCCAAGTTGAACTAAGACCGAATTCCAACATCAAAGTTAAATTATGTCATTAGGGTTTTCCAAAATGTACAAGAACTCGTCCTAACTCCACTTGAGCAAGGAGTTACGAGCCTTGCAATATGGTATAAAAAAATGACTTTTCAAGACAACATGAAAGCCAAACTTGTGTCACACGATTTTCCCTTCAAATTTTTTCACTTTGCCAACTTTGTCATCTTCCAAAAACACAAAGAATCTAATGACTCACTTGGTTCATGATCAAAGGGGCAAGCAATTCAAATTGGCATGTGAAAACCATCATGACATGAAGTTTGAATTTCAACTTTGGCAAGGTAACATCAATGCAATGTATTAAGGTGTCATGAACCAGATCAAAAAACTCCAAACCAGTCAAGATTTCAGTCCAAACTCTGAGCATTCAAACCTGAAAGGAGTAATGGAGTTAAGATAAGAAGAGTTGACTTGGCACTTTTGAATTATCCAAGTCAATGGCTACAAGCTACTGCCATGATCAGCCTCCAAACACTATTCCTTGCAAAACAAACTTCCTCTACTTATAGTAGAGGTCATGTATGACTGATCAAACCACCCCAAAGCATCTGAATTCATGCTTTCTTTCACTTCACTCCAAAAACCAGATTTTTACTTCCTTTTGAAGTCACTATCGAATTTTTTATTTGAGAACAATTCTGTCAAAACCAACCATCCTAACACCTCACATACATCATATATGAGTGATCCATAACATTATAACTCATCTGGAACACCTAGATCACAAAGTCACCCCCATTTGTTCAAGCTTTTCAGCAGGTTTGCAGTTGAGGTACCATATCAAGTTCCAACTCATTTCAATCCATTCCAAGCTTCCAAACACATTACTTGAGGTCCATTGAAGTTGTCCAGATCATTACACAACATCATTAACACCTCCAACATAGAATTCGATCACCAACTGCAAGAGGTAAGCCTGAAGCCTTCAAACTCTATACTACATGCATCATCAATTCATTTACATGTTACCAACTTGTTTCTGATAGTTCCTAGAGTGATAACCCTCAATCAATTACCATGTTTAATCCGTGTTTAGAATTTCATGATAATTTTTGCAAATTCCAGGGTTTCTGTGTTCATCACGATTATCTCACTCCACACTTAAAATAAATGAAATTAAATGCCACCATCGTGTTCCTTGATCAAAAGCGAGCAAGTTTGATGTTTGAATCATTTGATTTCATCACGTATTCAGTGAGATAGATAGGATTTTGCAAATCTGGGGAGGACGAACACGCGCGACCAAGAACATACGTTCTTGGCGCCATTTTTTTAAAATTTGAATATTTGAATTTTTATGTTTTTATTAATTGATTCAAAAATTAATTTCTCTCTAAATTTTAATGTTTTTGAATTGATTCTTTTTTTCAAAATTCACAAAAAATGTTAAAATATTTTATTCTACAAAAATTTCATGAAAATATTATTTATTTTATATATTTAATATTTTTGTACAGAATTTATTTTTTATTTGTTTTTTAACATTTAAAATATTTCTTTCTCTTGATTTTTCAAATTCAAATTATTTTTAAATCATTCCATGGATAAAACATAATTTTTCAAACATTAATCCAAGATCACACCTTGTTTTTTATACGTGTTTGATAATTTTGATCATTTTAATTAAATTTTATTCAAATTAAAATGTATTTTTTAAATCAAATTAGGGTTTTAATTGTTTTCACCCTCACAATCTTTTTTCAAACACTTTTGGGCCTCTAATAGAGTGTAAGACCCAAACCTTTTTGTAGAAAAATAATTTGAGCCTCAGTCATTGTATAAGTCCCGATACGATTTCCAAAATTTCGGCGCGATCGTCGTTTTCAAACTAAAATCATATGGGCCTCCCCTGTGGTTGTAAGCCCCATTCTTTCTTCAATTTAAATACTTTTGGGCCTCTATAAGAGTGTAAGACTCAATTCCTTGTCACACAAATTTTCTTGGGCCTCAGTGATTGTATAAGTCCCGATACACTTTTCAAAACCCTAACGCAATCGTCGCCTTTTTATCAAAATCAATTGGGCCTCTCCTTGAGTATAAGCCCCATTTTTCTTTCTTTACAAACATTCTTGGGCTTCTATTAGAGTGTAAGACCCATTCCCTTTGTACATAAACAATTTTTTGGGCATCTGCTATAGTATAAACCACGCGATGTCTGTCGGTATCGCAGTGCGATCAATGTTATCAAATAAGTCATCTGAGCCTCTCCTTGTGCTATAAGCCCCAAAACACTTTTAATTCAATTTCAAATTCAAAGTTGTATCAAAACTTTCTTCAATTTCTTGGAAAAATCTAACCATACAGTTGTAACTAATCTGCTTGGGCTTGCACAACTGTAAGTTTCACTATCTCTTCTATACATACTCGTTTATATATTTCATCTGTATAAATATATGCATGTATATACTTGCTTAGAGTTTTCCCCGACAATTAGGTTTAGGTTTAGGTCAAACCAGAGATCTTTTTCAACATAGTCCAAAACTAGTTCCCCATAAGAAATTCCAGATACAGTCTTGCCTCCTCTTGGGCGTAATCAATATGGAACAGAGAAAGGCATTATTCCTGGTGAAACTTTTCTCAAGACTGTCACAATTTACACAAAGGAATTCATTTCCACTAAGAGGATTAATTCCCGGTGAAACCTCTTTTGAATTCCTTCAAACTCTAGAACTGTTTAGTACATCAAGGATTAATTCCCGGTAAAACCTTTCTGCAACTATTCTTAAGTTTGGACCCACATGCTTCTTAGAAGTTCCCCACAACCTCCTCTTGGGCTTTGAACAAGGACCCACAGGCTTCTTAAAAGTTCTCAGCCTCCTCTTGGGCTTAATACAAGGACCCTCAGGCTTCCTAAAAGCATAGGAAAGAAATTAGTCATCTACTCATGTCTAATCCCTAGAAGAGTCTAATCTTTTTGGTCTCTAAACTCACCTTGAGATCTCTTTTGATCCCCAATCAATCTCAAGAAACCCTAACCAGGGTCATCTCACCTTTTAAACAAACCCCAACAAAATCATAACCTCATGGTACCTGATATTCAACGCTCAGTAAAAGTGAATTTTCCTTTTAGATTCCCCGATACATACTAGACCTGTCTCTGAATTGAAATAATCCTCAGCAGAAGTTAGCCTCCTCTTGGGCTTCATATAAGAATATCCCCAGCCTCCTCTTAGACTTTGCATAAATATTTTCCTTAGTAGAGGTAGCCTTAATCTTGGGCTTTGTACAAGATAGACAAAAACACTCTCTAGTTAAGTTAGTCTCTTTTAGCCTCAATCTTGGGCTTTGTACAAGACAGACAAAGACACTCTTTAGTTGAGTCAGTCTCTTTCAGCCTCAATCTTGGGCTTTGTACAAGTCAAACATCCTACTCCCCAGCTGATTAAGTTTTTCATCTTAAGCCTCAATCTTGGGCTTTGTACAAGACATACAAAACACTCTTTAGTTGAGTCAGTCTCCTTTAGCCTCAATCTTGGGCTTTGTACAAGACATACAAAACACTCTTTAGTTGAGCCAGTCTCCTTTAGCCTCAATCTTGGGCTTTGTACAAGACATACAAAACACTCTTTAGTTGAGCCAGTCTCCTTCAACCTCAATCTTGGGCTTTGTACAAGACATATAATACTCTCTAGTTGAGCCAGTCATCTTTAGCCTCAATCTTGGGCTTTGTACAAGATAGATATAAAACATCCCCCAGTGGAATCAACACCTTTTAGCTTCAACCTTGGGCTTTGATCAAGGCACATAAAACTCCACATCCCTTCATATGAGACCAGGAACTCTCTCTGTAGGAAGACATTTTCTCTGTAAATCACAGATCAAAACAATCAAAACCTACTTCCATATAACTGTTGTAAGTGGCACACTTGTTGATCCAAAATCCAAGTTACAGTCCCTCTTTTATCCTGGCCAACCCCTCTTTCATCTAACTGCTGTAAGTGGCAAGCCTCTGGATTATTTACATCCAAGCCAATGTCCCTCTCTTAGCATGAAAGGCTCATAAGGAAAAATGGCATTGCTCAACACTGAGTTAAAGTTTATTCCTTCATAACCCCTCCCTTATAAAGGAAATTATGGCATTGCTGGATTCAGTGCATCCCAGTTAAAGTAATTCCCTTTATGAATCAATCAACCTTTGTAATGGATAGATGAGATATCTCTCTTTAGAGATGACAAATTCTCTCTCAGTCAAAACTTTAGCTTCAATCTTGGGCTTTGAACAAGACACAAACATCCTTTAGCTTCAATCTTAGGCTTTGAACAAGACACCAAACATTTTCCTCCCATAGTATAGGAGGAACTATGATTGCTCTGATTTCCCAGATACCTTTACGAGAATACGTAGGCATAAGATTGAAAAATATTAGTGAGCACACTAAACAAAAACCTTTAGGTCCAGTACCTTACCAAAAACAACAGAAAACCCAAAAAAAAAACAACAAAACATCCTTTTAAACCTCCCAAAGGAGAAACTTTCTCAAACCCACAGCAGATAAACACCAGACAATATTTAAAGATAATAGAAAAGTATGTAAAGATAGACCTATGGATAACCATATATACATCGGATGTTGATAGCTTCCTTTGTATAACCAGACCCCGGACCCTCCAATCTCTTAGCATTTGTTAAAAGAAACATTTGCATGCAAGGTTAGTTTTAGATAACTTCCCTTTCCTTTCCAGCTTCATAGGATAAATAAGAAATCAGAAAGTAGCACCATAATAACCCCTGCGATAAGGTGGTCGCATCACCGACAAAAATCGCACGCTACAGAAAAATGGCGACTCTACTGGGGAAATCTAGGATTAAAGTTCCTAGAAGGTCTAGGTCTTTCTTTGCATTTTTTCTGTTAATACTTATATATATATATATATATATATATATATATATATATATATATATATATATATATATATACTCTCATAATACTTGATACCCGTGTTTATTTTTCTGTCAAATGGGAATGCGATTGATATGCATGTGGAAAGTTTGAGAAAACCTTGAGATAAGTGGTGGCGTATCTAGGGGACGCTTCTAGGGAGTGAATCCTGACGAAGCTAACCTGGCAGTCCACCGAATCAGTGGAGATACCCGTGTGAGTACTAAATGTTAAACAACCGATCGTCGTGAAAGCATCGTTTTCCAAGTGAGGTATCAGTGAAACTGGGGATTTAGTAGACATTTAACCAATTGGCCATTAGGTAGTGCGGTGACTATCGAGAATAGTCAATACGCGATACTACACTCAAAAGAGATTCACTTCAGGAGATTGCAGCTCGCTCGAGTGAATCAGCTTGATGTTAACTTTCCTAAGAGAGGTTATTGAGAACCTTAGAACCCGTTCTAAAGGCACAAAAATTGACCTTTTAGTACACACCTTTGGGGATGGGTGGATCCATGACTCCATGCTCGTGACGACGAACCCTTCAACCCATGTTTTCACATGTTTTTGTTTGCTGCATTCATGCATTAAAAAAAACTCTGTTCAAATAAGAAAAAATCTTTTTCTAAAAGGAATTAAAACAGTAATTGAAAATATCAGAGGTTGCGTTATGGATTTCGGTATAAGGAAAACGCACAAGTACACCTTCAAGGCTCCAAAACTAGAGGATCTAAGGAAATTGGGGAGGATGATTACCAATCCCGAAGCTTTCAGAGCTAAGCACGGAGGATTGTTGTCTCTTTTGAAGGTCAATATAGTTGAAGGAATTCTGTCTACACTAGTTCAATTCTACGGCTCAGTGTTCCATTGCTTCACTTTCCCGGATTACCAGCTAGCCCCAACCTTTCTCGCAGATGCTTACCATTATGTACATCTAATAAATTTGGATAGTGGAGGAATGATAACATGCTGTGTGCCATTACTTTACAAGTGGTTCACTTCTCACTTACCCAAGTCAGCTGCATTTTGGGATCACAAGAGTAATCTGCGATGGTCGCAGAAGATTATGTCTCTTACCAACTCTGACATAGATTGGTGCAATAGGATCTATGAGGGGATAAATGTCATCGACAGATGTGTTAATTTCCTCAATGTACCCCTCATTGGCACTAAAGGAGGGATCAACTATCATCCGATCTTAGGTCGCCGTCAACTTGGATACCCGATGAAGAATATCCCACATAATGTTCATCTGGAAGGTCTTTTCTTCAAGGAAGGAGAAAATGACAGATCACTAAAGAAAGAAATTGTGCATGTCTGGCAACATATTCACTGGAAAGGGAGAGAGTATTTGGGAAGACCAAACTGCATCTCTATAGAACCTTACCTCCACTTGGTACAAACTAGGGCCCTCAAACTGAGGATGCCTTACACTCGTCAAGAAGTTTTTCCATTAAAGAAATTTGTCCTTTATTTCATGTCTGACACGGAAAAGCTTCAGATCGCTCTTAACAAGGTCCAACTTGAAAAAGACTATTGGAAGAAAAAATACCAGATTCTCAATTTGGAATGTACCAAGATTCAGGAACTACTAAAGGAAAAGGATGCTCTAATTGAGATACTAGAGCAACATGCTGTGGAAAGTCAGGAGGAACGGAGAAATTTGCTCTCTCCTTTCACTTGGCAAAGGATCATCGACCCTACAACGGCTGAAGAGGACCGATCCATGAAAAGAAAAGTTCAGGAACCAGCATCTGAGCTCTCCTCAGAGAGAACTCAGTATCCTCAGGCCTAGTTTTCCTTCTCACACTTTGTAAAATACTGTACTTTTCCTTGTTGTAGCGAGCGATTTTGGACGTGGTTCTTAAGCACTGTCGCTCTTTGGGGTTACTACAGGTCGATTCATTTTTTATCCTATTGAAGCTGATGAAGGAAGGGAAATAAATGTCTCCAACTAACCCTGCTTTGCAAACTGAGGTCAAACAGTCAAAATTGTTGGTTTACAGATGCGATCAATGTGGGGGGGGGGGGGGGGGCTCTCTTAGGTTATTTTGAACAAATTTAGACTTTTGGTGGGGAATACGGCTCGGATGTTTTGATTGATATGTGAGGATTTGGGATCTAAGGTTTTTGATGTGGTGTGCTCGGTAAGATTTTTCTTTCAATCTTATGCCTACGTATTCCCGTTTACCGAAACAGTGAAACAGAGCGATCGTAGTTCCTCCTATTCTATGGGAGGAAATGGTGTTTTGGTGTCTTGTTCAAAGCCCAAGACGTGAAGCTAAAATGGTTTGTATCTTGTTCGAAGCCCAAGATGTGAAGCTGAAGAGTCTATTTGTATCTTGTTCAAAGCCCAAGATGTGAAGCTAAAAGGGTGTTTGACTTTAGAGATAATTTGTCATCTCTAAAGAGGGGTATGTTTGTCACAACTGTTTATAAAGGAGAATTGCTTTAACCGGGATATGTGAATCCGACAATGCCATAATTTCCTTTATAGGGGTTTTTCAACCTAGAGGAGAAGACTTTAACTCAGTGTAGAGCAATGCCATCTTTCCTTAGGAATTTCCCATGCTAAAAGAGGGACAGTGGCGTGGATGTAAATAATCCAGAGGCTTGCCGCTTACAGCAATTAGATGGGGGAAAAGGAGTTGTTGATGTTTGTGTACTGTGAACAAGGCACAGATTGATGCTAAAAGGTTGATTGACTCAACCGGGATTTCCTTATACAAAGCCTAGGAGGAGGCTAGTGGCCCAACAAGAGGGTGTTTTCATGTGTGTCTTGTACGAAGCCCAAGACGGAGGCTAAAGGGAAGATTGACTTAACAAGAGAGTCTTTGTATACTCAACAAGAGAGTGATTTTGTATCTCGTACACAGCCCGAGATAGAGGCTAAAAGTTGTTTGACTCAACAAGAGAGTCTTTTATATGTGTCTTGTACGAAGCCCAAGACGGAGGCTAAAGGTTGGACTCAACAAGAGAGTCCTTGATACTCAACAAGAGAGTGTTTTGTATCTCGTACAAAGCCCGAGATGGAGGCTGAAAAAGGCGTGACTCAACAAGAGAGTCTTTTATACTAAACAAGAGAGTTTTGGTATCTCGTACGAAGCCCGAGATGGAGGCTAAAGGTTTTACCCAATAAGAGAGTCTTTTGTATCTCGTACGAAGCCCGAGATGGAGGCTAAAGGATGGTTGTTTCAGTTGAGTGACAGGTCCAGTATGTTGGTTAAAAGAGAAAATTAGTTTTTATAAAGAGACTGATTAAAGGCTATGCTTTGGGATTTGATCAGAGGATCAGGGTTATTTACTGTTCTTTAAGGAAATGGGAAATCCAAAGGGTATTGAGACTGTCCAAGTCTGCGGGTGCTTTCCCTATCTTTAAAAGGGGCTTGAGAATGTCTTTGAGACTCAAGGGTCTTAGACTATCTAAGTCTGGAGTTTTATCTTTTGTACTATGCTTAGAGAAATAGTAGTAGGATCTAGACTCGTTGAAAGACTGTTCTATTAAGATGACTAATTTCTGTTCCTATACCTCTAGGAGGTCGTCGGGAAAATTTGTACGAAGCCCAAGAGGAGGCTGGAAACTTTTAAGAAGCCGAGGGACAATTTGTACGAAGCCCAAGAGGAGGCTCTCTTCCCGAAGGAAGAATCCTTATACGAAGCCTAAGAGGAGGCTGTGAATACTTCTAAGAAGCCGACGGGTCCTTGTACAACGCCCAAGAGGAGGCGGGGATGCTTTTAGGAAGCCTGTGGGCCCCCAAACCCTGAGAAGTTCAAGACATGCCATTCACCGAGAATGGATCAAGCCAGGAAAGTTCGAGAATTTGGAAGAAACTCAAGAGATGCCATTCACGGAGAAAAGATCATCTCTGGGGAGTAGAGTTACTTTGACAATTAAGGGTGACAGTCTGAGAAAGGGTTCAAAAAGAATCTGCCTTTCACATCTCCATATTGTTTAACCCCAAGAGGAGGGAAGACTGTATCTGGTAATCCTATGGGGATCTAGTTTAGTCTATTCAGGAGTGATCAACAGGGCTTAGTGCTAGACGTAGTTGCCGAGGAAACTCTAAATATCTATACTATTATTACACAGTCGATATGAGTTTATGAAAGAAGACTTATAGTGAAACAGCCCCCACAGTACAGTTATATACATATGAAAGCGGTAAATGAAAGCATATAAACACTTACTCGGTTGTAGAGCTTTCATGTTGTATTGTTAGTTGTTCAACAAAGAGAAATTGAAAACAACAGTAAATATCAAAGGAGAAAGTGCTTTGAAAGAAATGTTGGGGCTTATAGCTCAAGGAGAGGCCCAAGGTTTTATGAGTGATTGCACTGTGGTTTTGAATTTGTACAGGGACTTATACAAGTGACTGAGGCCCAAGAAAGGGTTTTCTATACAAAGGGATGGGTCTTACACTCTCTCAAGAGGCCCAAGAGTTTAAAGAAAAAGAATGGGGCTTATAACACGAGGGTGGGCCCAAATGATTTATTTTTGAATTGGCGATTGTGTCGAGGTTTTCTTTTAACGCAGAGGGACTTATACAATGTCGAGGCCCAAAATTGTTTTAGTTAAAAGGAGATTGGGTCTTACACTCTATTAGAGGCCCAAAGATTTATTTTGAATGGGTCTTATAGCTCGAGGAGGGGCCCAAGGTTTGTTTTTCAATGGACGATGATCGCGTCGAACTTTTTGAAATACAACAGGACTTATACAATAAGTGAGGTCCAAAATAGGTTTGTATTTACAAAGCGTTGGGTCTTACACTCTATTAGAGGCCCAAAAAGTTATTTTTGTACAAGCGGTGGGGCTTACAGCTCAAGGAGAGGCCCAAAGAAGTTTTTGTTTGAAATGGCGATTACGCCGAGATTTTTGAAAACACAGTGGGTCTTATACAATAAGTGAGGCCCAAAAAATAGGTTTTCAAAGGGGGTTGGGTCTTACACTCTAATAGATGCCCAAAGTGTTTGAAAAAGTTTGATGAGGGTTGAATTAATCAAAAACCCTAATTTGTTTTTAAAATGTATTTTAATTGAATAATAAATTCAATTAAAATGATCAAAATTGTTTAACATATGGAAAACAAATTGTGATCTTGGATTAATGTTTCAAAAATCATGTTTTGACCTACAAAATGATTAGAAGTCATTGAAATTTACAAAATCAAGAAGAAAAAACATTTTAAATGTCAAAATAATTAAAATATTAATTCTTTACAAAAATATCAATTATATGAAATAAATAATATTTTTGGGATTTTTTGGTAAAATAAAATATTTTGACATTTTTGTGAATTATTAAAAAAAGAATCAACTCAAAATCATTAAAACTCAGAGAGAAATTAATTTGTGAATCAATTAAATAAAATCACAAAATTCAAATATTCCAATATTTGAAAAATGGCGCCAAGAACAAGGGCAAGAACACGCGCCACCCCTGTTTCTGCAGATTTGCGTTTTCTATCCAATCTGACTGAATACTTGATTATATAATGCAATCTACATATCAATCTACTCGTTTTCCCCTCACGATCATGTCTATGGTCTTTAATTTCATTTATTTTTAACATGGAATAAGAAATCAAAGAGAAACCTCAAGAACCCTAATTTCTGCATGAAGGTTCAGAAATTCTACACACGATTCAAACAATGCAATTGATTGAGGGAAAACATTCCATGCATGATTATGAACATATGGCCAAATTATTGTGCAGCAAAAATTGCATGGATCATAGAGTTAGAAGAGCTCATGCTTACCTCTTGCAGCTGGTGATCGTTTTTTTGTTAGAGGTGTTACAGCTAGGTTCCAATGATCTGGATAGCTTCCCTAGGTGCCATGGAGTGTGTCTGGATGCTTGGAATGGATTGAAATGACCTGGAACTTGAGATGGTACCCCAACTGCAAATCTGTCAAAAACTTGAGCAACTGGATGGTGATTTTGTGATTTTGGTGTTCCAGATGTTATGTAAGTGTTTGGATCACTTCTATATGATGTATGTGAGGTGTGTGAGTGGTTGGTTTGATTGGAAAAACTCTCAAACTCAAAACCCGATAGTGACTTGCCTTAGAAGGCAAAATTGAAGTGAAAGAAGAGATTTTGAGGAAAGCATCTGTTTGATGGCTTTGGTGTACTCAAACTGATCACAAATGAACTCTATTTATAGTAGAGCAAGTTTTTTTTGTAAGCAATAGTGAATGGCAACTGCAGCAGAGGTTTGGCCAATGTTGTCCAATGGAATCTCAAGTCTCCTCTAGCCATTGACTAGAGGTTAGGGCACAGGGTTGTGGTTCCCTTGGTCTTGGATAAGACTTGACTGAATTCATTTGCAAATGGCTCAGTCCATGCCACCTTGGTGCATCCATTGAATGCTCCAATCTAAAATTGGAGTCTTGTCCCTCTTTTAGGGATTTCTAGGTTTAGCATGCTACTTCTTGTTCCAAAGACTTTGGAGGCTTGGCTCAGTGTTTGTCCCCTTTAGATTTGATCCTCAGATGCGTTCAAGATGATGACAAGGCTTGGAATTGGCTGATTTTTCCAAATCGAGTAAAAGTGCAAAATTCTGCCTAGCCTTGGCAGTTTTCAGCAAGGCATATTGCCATTGTCATATCTCATGGCTCAAGTGGAATTTGGTGATGTTCTTGATCATTTTGGAAAGCCCTCATATGATATAACAACTGTTTGATCATATTTGGTCTTGATACCTTTTAGATCCAAGTGAAAAATCCCCCTACATTTGGAAAAAAGTGAAGGCAGATTCTGACTTAGTGAAAGTTTCACTAAGTGTTGGAAAAAGTGACATTTTCACTTTTTGTGATTTTGATCATTCCATAACTCAAAATCTATGAGGAATTTGGAGGGAGGTCAGTTTTAAGTTTTTGTAGAGGGTAATGAGATCTACAAATCAAGCTTTGGATGGGGAAAAATGGCTTTGTGGTTTAGGAGTTATGATCCTCCAAAGTTGGTACCCTTGCCACTTTGTTCATAACTTAGAAATTTTTTTAAGTTTTTATGGTTACCCCTTTTACAAGTTATCCCACTTTTCTTGATTTTTCTTGATGAATGATGATTCAAATCACACATTAACATCATTTTAGGGTTAAAAACCCATAATTGTGAAAAATCTCAAAAAGTCAAAGTTGACTTTTGTGCACAGTTGACTTTTTATCAGATGAATTCCAAACTGTGCCATCCTTTAGGAAATCATGTCCTTGACCTAAATCAAACTTGATGGACATGTTCCATGGGTGTTATAGGGTATATTGATCAATGTCCTAGGGCATGGGAGCATGTCCTGGTCAAAAGTCAAAGCTACAGTTGACTTTTCTCGCGAAACCCTAACCGTGGTATTGATGAAATTGAGACTTGTTGCTCAAGCTTCTTGGATCAATCCATTGTTGCAAATGGATCAATGTGGTATGTTGGAGACCCTCAAATCATGTCTTGAAGTCTTGGCTCATGAATTGTCCCAAAAGTCAACTTAGGGGTGAATTAGGCCAAGAAACCCTAATTCCTGATTTTTACTGTATGTATCCCCTGAGGCTAAATTGACTTGATGATTGGGTTTATGATGTCCCTTGGAGCATCATAGGTTATGCTTCGAAGCATTGGCTCATGTCCAGAGGAAAATTTCCATCTGGAGGCCCTGGTCGACCAAAACCCTAATTTGGTGACACTGTTGATTTTGAGGTTTGATCCACTTAGAAAGGAGTAGCCTTGTGCTTAATCCTTGAAGTGGGAGTCCTCTTGATCCATTGTAGATATTTGAGAGGTTAGACAAGTTGAAGATGATGTCATTCCTTGATTGATCATTTGTCTAAGAACTCAGAGAGGGCTTGGAACCCTAATTTTGATTGTAGTAAGTGTTCACCCATCTTTGGGGAGACTGATGGTTCATCCATATTGTGATGATGATTTGCACAATGATGGGAAATCTTAGTGGTCAAAATTTTGGGTATGACAGATGCCCCTATTTAATCCTCTTGGACCCGAAGGTGTGAATGACGAAGGTATTCGGGCATTCGAGGTGCAAGATGATTAAATATCGGAATACCCAAAATTTTGACGGTGGTTATGAATGGAAGCGTGCCTATCCATCTTCTTTCTCTAAGCAATGATGCTTAGAAAAGGTGAAGACTTCCCTTCGATCCTAGTTTCCTACCAAGGAACTGGTCTTAGTTTCTGATGTAAACTTCCCCTCGATCCTGGTTTCCTACCAAGGAACTGGTCTCAGTTGCTGAAATAAACTTCCCCTCGATCTTGGTTTCCTACCAAGGATCTGGTCTTAGTTTTCTAATATAAACTTCCCCTCGATCCTGGTTTCCAACCAAGGATCTGGTCTCAGTTTCTGAAATAAACTTCCCCTCGATCCTGGTTTCCTACCAAGGAACTGGTCTCAGTTTCTTTTGTCAATAAACTTTATTGACAAGGGACGATACGCGTAGCGGTTTTCATCAAACTTCTCGCCGAATTTTCTTGGGGAGATGCCATTTGATAGGAACATTTTGATGTCAGACTTGATGGGGAACCCAGTCGTCTGAGTTATAGAGGTGCACAAACTTCTCTGTTTGGAGACGCCATTTGTCGACTCTATCGGGGGAAAACGAGTCTCCTGAGAGACTGCTTTCGCTTGGGTATTACATAATACTTTTCTCGGGATCTTCCCAGAGAAATGCCATATGATGTGATCCAATTTTGAGGTGTCGATGACCTTTTCATCAGCGGTCTTTTCGAAGAAAAATTGTTGTATTGCCGAATCTCTGCTTAAGAGGCTTCCTTTGGGGATTTTCCTTAATCCGGGAAAGCAAAGATATCATCTTCAATGGCAAAGAGTGAAATTTGTCGAAAGTTCTCTGGTCTTTCCGAAGTTCAAGTTATCAAAGTGGTCAAGGGCCAACTCTAATCCAGAAATAAACTGGAGGAGAGAGATTGTTCAGACGCAACATTTCCTGACGAGGAATGAACTAACAACTCGATTGAGAGAAGTGTTATCACTAGGGGATAAGACTGACTAGAGTGATAGTGATGCAATATGAATATGAATGAGTCAATAATGCATGATGTATGTATGTATATGCTGACAAAACTGACGCGACATACAAACTAACGGATGAACACGACTGGATACTCGGCCACTGTGGGGCATACAGAAATATCGCTGGTTCAAGATAGCAATTCTGCCTTGCTTAGGAGAGATAGTCCCTGCGGGGAGAACCGTTGGTCGGGCTTAGGAGATAAGAACTCTGCCGGAGATGTCAGATAGAGCATTCGCATCTGACATAGCTGATCCTTCATCCAGGCATACTGGTTTAGAAGGAGTACTTTGATTCTGTACTTTGAGGTTCGAACACATTTGGAGAAGCGATTGATGTTCTTTCGATGTTCAACAGTCAAAAGAATTGCCATCTTTATTTTAAAAGCAGAAAAAGTTTGCAAGTAAATTTGTTTTTGTTTCGTTTCAAGAATCGTTGATCATATTAAAATGTCGTTCTATAAAGCTAAAATAAATAAGAATTGCAAACAAAAGCACAAGGGCTCAAATTTTATTGATAGGATGGAGATCAGCCAAACGCGTGATTCCATAGAGTATTTACAAAGTTAGAAAATGGTAATTTACAGGGAAAAGGGCTACATTGAAACATAACGACCACTATCCTTCTACCAACTTTGAATTCGGGCATCCTGAGCTTCTGTCGAAGATGACCTTGTGTGGAGTCTTTCCTGATGGTGTAACTGCTGCTGAGGGACTTGTCCCTTTGTCGAACGTAGTTACTTGCCATTATCCCTAACTTTTGCCTGGATTATATTGTGATGTTTCCAATCCACCGGGATGATTTTTGATTATGTCTCTAATTTTTCCCTGGACCGCCATTTCGGGTTTTCAATCCATCGAGACGTTTTTTTTAGGCGAAGTATTTCTTGACTACATCAACATTTGTGGGGTAGGCAAATTCCTCTCCGTCCATGGTTGCAAGTCTCAAGGCGCCGCGTGAGAAAGCTTTCTTGACCACATAAGGGTCGTCATAGTTTGGGGTCCATTTGCCCCGGGAATCAGTGAGAAATGATTGTATCTTCTTGAGCACAAGGTCTCCTTTCCTGAAGATATGAGGTCGGACCTTTTTGTCGAACGCCTTCTTCATTCTCTGTTGATACAATAGACCGTGGCATAAAGCCATGATTCGCTTTTCTTCGATCAGATTTAGTTCGTCGTGTCGACTTTGACACCATTCAGTTTCTGTTAGCTTAGCTTCCATCAATACCCGAATTGATGGGATCTCTACTTCTATGGGGAGAACTGCTTCCATGCCATATACTAGAGAGAAAGGGGTAACCCCTGTTGAAGTGCGGACAGATGTGCGATAATCGTGAAGAGCAAAGGGTAGCATCTCGTGCCAATCTTTGTAGGTTACAACCATCTTCTGAACAATCTTCTTGATGTTCTTGTTAGCCGCTTCTACCGCGCCGTTCATCTTGGGTCGGTAGGGAGATGAGTTATGGTGTTCGATCTTGAACTCAGCGCACAACTCTTTCATCATCTTATTGTTCAAGTTAGATCCATTATCAGTAATGATCTGGCTTGGAACACCATAACGGCAGATGATATTGTTTTTGATAAATCGGACCACCACTTGTCGGGTTACATTAGCGTATGACGCTGCTTCGACCCACTTGGTGAAGTAATCAATGGCTACCAGGATAAACCGATGTCCGTTCGAAGCCTTAGGTTTAATCAAGCTAATTATGTCGATCCCCCATATGGAAGAAGGCGATGGGGAGGAGAGAACTTTGAGATGCGTTGGCGGTACATGAATTTTGTCGGAGTATATCTGACACTTGTGACACCTTCTCATGTACTTGTAGCAGTCGGATTCCATGGTCAACTAGTAGTACCCTGCTCTTAGAATTTTCCTCGCCATTGTGTGTCCGTTGGCATGAGTGCCAAAGGAGCCTTCATGAATTTCTTTCATCAGCATGTCTGCTTCTGGTCTGCCTACACATCGGAGCAAGACCATGTCAAAGTTTCTCTTATAGAGTGTATCACCGCTCAGGAAGAAGCTTCCAGCCAATCTTTTGAGGGTTTGTCTCTCTTTCCTGGATGCCCTAGGTGGGTAATCTTGTTTCTGAAGGAAGCATTTGATGTCATGATACCAAGGTTTGTCGTCTATGACTGCTTCAATCGCAAAGACGTAAGCGGGCCGTTCAAGGCGCATTATGTCGATCTTAGGTAAGTCACTCCATTGACCTACACTAATCATGGAAGAGAGAGTGGCTAATGCACCAGCCATGTGATTCTCCTCACGAGGGATGTGATGAAACTCGATTCTATTGAAGAAGGGTAGCAACCTTCTTGCATAATCTTTGTAAGGAATCAATCCTGATTGGTATGTGTTCCAATCTCCTTTAATCTGATTGATAACCAGGGCTGAATCGCCATATACATCCAAGTTTTTGATCCTTAAATCAATCGCTTCCTCGAGACCCATAATACAAGCTTCGTATTCGGCCTCATTGTTTGTACATTTGAACGTAAGCCTGGCGGTGAAAGGAATGTGGGTACCCTGAGGGATAATGATGATTGCCCCAATTCCGTTTCCATAATGATTGACAGCTCCGTCAAAGATAAGTCCCCATTGGGAACCTGATTCTGGCCCTTCACTGGGTAGCGGTTCATCGCAGTCTTTCATTTTTAGATACATGACATCTTCGTCTGGGAAGTCAAATCTGATTGATTCCTGATCGTCAATCAGTTGATGAGCCAAATGATCGGCTAAAATAATTCCTTTAACGGCTTTTTGAGCATGGTACTCTATGTCATATTCTGATAGCAACATCTGCCAAGGGGCAATCCTTCCCGTGAGAGCAGGTTTTTCAAAGACATACTTGATTGGATCCATTTCAGAGACCAACCAAGTAGTGTGACAAATCATGTACTGGCGAAGACGTTTGGCTGCCCAAGCCAAAGCGCAGCAAGTTTTCTCAAGCATAGTGTACCGAGTCTCGCAGTCGGTGAACCTCTTGCTCAAATAGTAAATGGCAGACTCTTTCCTTTTGGTTTCATCTTGTTGGCCAAGTACACAGCCCATGGAGTCTTCCAAGACTGTTAAATAGATGATCAGTGGCCTTCCTTCCATTGGAGGTGATAGAATCGGCGGATTCAACAAGTATTCCTTGATACTGTCGAAGGCGGTTTGACAGTCTTCTATCCAAACGCAGTCCTGGTTCTTTTTGAGTAATTTGAAGATTGGCTCACACGTCGCGGTCATAAGGAATATGAATCTGGAGATGTAGTTCAAACGTCCCAGGAATCCTCTGACTTATTTTTCAGTTTTCGGAGAAGGCATTTCTTGAATGGCCTTGACCTTGTCAGGATCAACCTCAATTCCTTTCTGGCTGACGATGAACCCTAAGAGTTTCCCTGAACGGACACCGGAGGTGTACTTGTTGGGATTCAAGCGGAGTTTGTACTTTCTCAAACGCTCGAATAGTTTTGACAGGTGGGTCACATGCTCCTCTTCTGTCTTAGATTTTGCAATCATATCATCGACATATACCTCGATTTCCTGGTGTATCATGTCATGAAACAGAGTAGTCATGGCCCTTTGATAGGTTGCCCCGACGATCTTCAAACCGAACGGCATTACCTTGTAACAAAAGGTACCCCATGGGGTGATGAACGAAGTTTTCTCCCTGTCTTTCGGCGCCATTTTGATTTGATTATAGCCCGAGAATCCATCCATGAAGGAGAAAACTTTGAACTTTGTTGTACTGTCAACCAGCATGTCAATGTGTGGTAAAGGAAAGTCGTCCTTTGGACTAGCCTTGTTTAGATCCTTGTAGTCGACACACATTCTGACTTTTCCATACTTTTTGGGAACATGTACGATGTTGGCTAACCATTGAGGATATTCTGACGTAGCGACGAAACCCGCGTCAATCTATTTTTGTACCTCCTCTTTGATTTTGATGGCCATGTCCGGATGAGTACGTCTCAACCTTTGCTTTACTGGCAGACATTCTGACCTTAACGGTAGATGATGTTCCACGATGCTGGTATCCAACCCTGGCATGTCCTGGTAGGACCAAGCAAATACATCGGGAAATTTTCTGAGAAGCTTTGTCAAACTCTCTTTGGCAGTTGGACTGAGCAGTGCCCCAATCCTGATCTCTTTTCTCTCAGTTTCTGAACCAAGTTGACCATTTCCAACAGCTCTTTGTGAGGTTCGAGGGACCTTTCCTCTTGTCGGAGTAATCGGGAGATCTCTTCTGGAATTTAGTCGTCATCTTCTTCTGCGGCCCCGAATATCGGGAACTCAAAGTTGGGAGAAGGCATCGAATCGTATGTTTCAACGGGGTTTAAAACAAGTAGTATGCAAGACGTGATGATTTATTTTAGAAGAGATAGAGAGAATGCAAGAGTGTGTGCAGTGTGTTTTTTTTATAACTGCTTGTTTTTTATTTTTTATTTGTTTTTTAGGATTATCATTTTCTAAGAAAAGCAAAAAGAGAAAACAGCAATAAATGCGGAAATTACAGAACGACGTTATTTTATTAATGAACAAGTTGATTATTGAAACTACAACCCTATAAAACAAAACTCTGTCACTTTGGACAAAGCGAAGAGGGAAATTTACAGAAAGTGAGCCCTATCAAAATATCCGTTTCACCTGGGCAGGGTGAAAGGTTAAAGATGGAAATTACTTTAACTGATGAACGATCTTTGGAACATCGACCGCAACCCATTGGCGGCGAACCCCTCGGTGAATCACAAAGTCTGGTACCTTATTTCTTTCGTCTTCAGAAATAACACTGATTTCTGGTGGAGCAGGATCGTTGGAATCTGTCTCCCAAGCAGAGTTGTTATAGGAGGATTCCTCTATTGCATTTTGCATAGTATTTGCGGTCTCAGGTAAATCTCCCCATCCAGTTGGCTGGATGTCTTCGAGCCTGATTCGAGAGTTTTCAGGAGCAATATACTTGACCATGTAGTCGTATTTTCCACTTGGTTGTCCCAGGGTGTCCCACACTTCTTTGGAACTGGAGGGGTCATCTTTCTCGATGACGTTGACCTCGGGAAAAGCATAGTTGATGAATTCTAGTCCTGCAAACGTTGCGAACTCATCGTCGTGCTGGATATTTTCTGAATGACCTATATGTTGATCCCATGACATGGTGGGGACGCAGGTATTCTGTTCAATGTTGCTTAGCTGATTTTCATTGTTCGGCTGATTCTCTTGTCCCAAGTCTCCTGGATACGGCTGCCACATTGGCAGGCCATCCATCGGACTATAGTAGCTGTGGTCAAAGTTGTCTTTCATCAGAGTGTCCTCCTCTAATGATTTTGGCAGAGCACGACATCCTTCCGGATCACAATCTCCGTATATCATTTCGACGTCTGACTTGGGTATAAATCTCGGACTCTGTGTAGGGAAGCAAAAGGGAATCTGCGTTTCGTCCTGAGACGTATAACCGTCCTTGTTGAGATAGGATTCCCATTCTTCCTCCATATCAGATGAATCATCTTTATTGATGGTATGCACTTCTTGAGGCACTGGGTGAAGGAAACCTCCACTGTGGAAGAAATTCTGAATGGGATGAAGACTTTCATCGTTGGCAGCTGTCTGGGTACAGGTTGCAGAAAAACCAAGACCCTTCTTTGTTTTATTATCAGTAGGAATGACAAGCTGTCCCCATCCTGTTGTATTGGCACCTTTGACTGCTTTGATAGCATCCTTGTATGAGGAAATTTAGGTTCCCCCCTCAGATTGATTGTCTTTGCTTACCGAAAGTGCTTGGAACTGAGTTCCAATAACCTCCTCGGGTTCTACACCAGTAGATGATGATAAGTTGCTTACAACCAAGGCTTGTTCCCCACAGACCGTGACGAGCTAGTTATTCTGGACGAACTTTAATTTCTGGTGGAGGGTCGAGGTGACCGCCCCAGCCTGATGTATCCAAGGTCTTCCTTATAAACAACTGTACGTTGCCCGGATGTCCATGACCTGGAAAGTGACTTGGAAAGTGTGAGGACCAATAGTTATGGGAAGGTCGACTTCGCCGATAACCATTTTTCTGGATCCGTCAAATGCTTTGACGACGACTTCGCTGGTTCTCATCGGAGGTCCTTTGAAGGATAATTGCATCAAAGTGGACTTTGGCATAACATTCAGGGCTGACCCTGTGTCTACCAGTACGCTGGCTAAAGCATCGTCCTGGCAGTTGACTGTAATGTTGAGCGCCTTGTTATGACGGCGACCTTCTTCAGGTAATTCCTCATCACTAAACCCCAAGTTATTGTAGGAAGTGATGTTAGAGACAATGCTATCGAACTGTCTGATGGTTACATCCTGTTCCACAAAGGCCTACTCTAAGACTTTCTGTAGAGCCTCCCTGTGCGCTTTCGAACTGAGTAATAGTGATAGCACTGAGATCTTTGAAGGAGTTTGTAACAGTTGATCCACAATGTTGTATTCACTCCTTCGAATGAGCTTCAGCATCTCATCATCATTTTTCGAAAAGTCGGGATTACTGGATTGACCGACTGGTGGATTGGGAACTTCTGTCTGAGGTTCCTTTTCTTTGTTAAGTTCTCCAACTCCTCGGTTGAAGATTCTACCACTCCGTGTTACTCGACTGATGTCTGCAATATTTACAACGGAGGGTAATGGAATTTCCTTTCTGTTCTCAATTGTTGTTGCATCGTATTTGAAAGGGATAGCCTTAGTTGATTCATACGGTAATGGTCCCGGTAGATAGATGACCATGGGAGCCTCCCGATTTTTCTAACCATCGTATGCAATTTCGATTCGTTCTTGGTTGGGAACTCTCGATTCGTCAAGTAGAGGAATGATGGTACAAACATCCCTAGCCCTCTGATGATCCGAGATTATGACAACGTCCTCAATTTGATCAGCAAGGTAGTCCGGCGCCCAGTTGATTGGTCCGAAACCCGGATATGGGCGAATCTCTCTACGATCCACCTGACCTTGAAGAGCTGCTCGCACAAGGTAACATCCTTGGTTACTTTCCGAACAGACTCTACAACGTTCATAGTTGTGTGGTGGCACCTGGCCACGCCCGCTTTGAATACAATGTAACCTCACTAGGTTAGTTTCCACAGATCGGACATCCTGACTTTAATATCTGGTAGGATTCCCGTTGGTAATACTAATTTGCTGGGTGTCTTCATCCATATAGATCGGAAGCCACCGGTGATTCAACAAGTGCTGAAGTGTTTCATGGACAAGGGCACAACCTTGATCATTTTCACAGCCCGCCTTATAGCTCTGATAATCATGTGATACCAGGAACCCGAGCCGGACCTGTTTAGCATGTAACTCCACCAAGCTGGTATTCATTAAGCGAATGTCGAAGATTTGAATCATGTTGATCTGATAGGGATTCTTATCATGGTAGTCCTGGATCCACCCAAGATCCATCTGACGCTGGAGGGCCTCTTGTACAAAAGAGCATCCCTGTTTGTTTACCGAGCAAGTCAGACAGGAACTGTAATTGTGCCACGGCAGATTATGATACTGGCTTTGCCTTGAGTGCATCGCCACCAAATTTACATTTATTGCACGAATGTCGTGGTTTTGAATGATGTTAGCATTCATGTAAAGCATGTTAACTCCACGAACTTGGTGCTCTTGGATCCATCCGAGATCCATCTGTTCCTGTAGAGCTGATTGCACCACAGAACATCCCTGATTGTTTTTAGAGCTGATATCACACTAGTGATAATTATGAGGTGGCACATGGCCATATCCACTCTGTGTACAATGCATCTTAACCAAATTGGCTCTTAACAAGAGTATATCATGAATTTGATAGACGTTGTTAGTCTCTCCCTCTATCAAATTGACCGTAGCCTTCTCGTGTTGAGGCAGCGGGTTCGTGAGAATATTAGGATTGGTATCCTTGAAAGATAAGACCCCGCTCCTAACAAGCTTTTGCACGTCGGATTTGAAACTGAGACAGTTTTCTATGTTATGCCCTGGTCCTCCTTGATGGTAAGGGCAAGTCTGATCCACCTTAAACCAAAAAGGTAGATTTTTTGGTACCGTAAGAGGAGACTTAGTCTGGACATGCCCCTTAGCCAGTAGTAACAGAAATAGTTCTGCGTATAATACGGGTATAGGATCGAATCTTGGTAGCCGCGTTGCACAGTTGTTATTGTATGGAGGACGAGTCTGCTGAAGAGGCTGTTGTGTCCTTTGTGGATTAGGTTGGCTCTGCGTAACCTGAGGTTGATACGTAGAAACAGGCGCAGGGTTGATAGCAGGAGTTACGGCTGCTACTGGTTAATATCATCGCCTTTGCTTTCCGAGAGAGATATTCCCAATATCCTGCTCTTTTTTCTTAGGGAGAGTACTACCGTATCGTTTTATACTACTTGATGATCCAACGTCTTTAACTAAATGTCCTTCCCGGACGGCTTCCTCAGACGAACTCCCATGCCCACCATCTCGGTGAAGTCGCTGGGCGCACTGGAAACCATTCTGTCGTAGTAAAATGAGCTCAAGGTCTTTAAGAATATCGTTGTCATCTCTTTTTCCTCAAGAGGTGGACAAATTTGAGCGGCAATTTCACGCCATCTCTGAGCGTATTCCTTAAAGGTTTCCTTGTCCTTTTGTGACATTGATCGGAGTTGATCTCTGTCCGGTGCCATGTCCAGATTGTATTTGTATTGTTGGACGAAGGTAGTGCCAAGATCTCTGAAAGTGCTAATTGTAGCACGGTTTAAACCCATGTACCATTTTAGTGCGGCACCGGTTAAACTATCCTGAAAGTAGTGAATAATCAAGTCCTGATTTTCTGTCTGACCTGACATCCGCCGAGCGTACATCACCAAATGGCTCTGAGGGCAAGAGTTACCCTTGAATTTTTCAAAGTTGGGCACTTGGAACTTGTGTGGGACTTTCACGTTTGGGACCAAGCAAAGGTCTGCGGCGTCCTTTCCAAATATATCCTGACCGCGAAGGGCCTGCAGTTCTTTCTACATTCCCAGGAAATGTTCCTGGAATTCATTCATTCTTTCGAGCATGTTGTCGTTTCCACCAGAAGGTATCTGGGGAATCTGCCCTTCTGGGACAGTATGTACCACGGGCGGTGGTACAATCATTATGCCCGAGACTCTCGGTGCCTCCCGAAGTTTGTAACCTTCAGGAGTTGTTGTCATGCCCCTGGCATCTTCGCTTTCCCGAAGTTTGTAACCTTCAGGCCCAGCGGTTCCTGTTGCAGTCCCTTGATCCTTACTGATCAACGGGGTATATCCTTCTGGGATATAATTGAGTGGCATGCCCCAGGGACGATCTTACGACATTTTGTACCTAGGATCGGACCTTTCCACTATGGGCGTTGAGGTGATCTCCGAGATCACAGTCCTTTGTAGCTGAGCTTCTGCCATGGCTTCCATGTCGTTACGAAGCTTTCTCATATCCTCTCTCAGAGTGTCGATCTCTTCTCTCAACTCTCTGTTCTCTTCCTCGAGATCATCCATCTTTTTCTGACGATTGGCCCGAGTATTGTACGAATGAGACAGTTTGACACTAGAACCGAGACACAAATGTGAGATTCGTAGGTAAGAAGAATATGTGACATGAGAATGATGAATGCAATGATTATATTATTGTTTATTTAAAGTAAACTTCGACAATTAGATTGCAAATATCAAACAGTGGGGAAACCCCTTTTTATTGAATTCAAAGGATTTGCGGAAATGGAAATACAGTAGATTACAATGTGCGGAAACAGAAACCTAAGCTAATGGGTCCCGAGTCCTCTCCGAGGAGAACCCGGGTGCTGATTCTGGTACTTTCCTTTTCTTTGACCGGGGCTCTTGAGCCATTGTCAGGTTGTCATTCTTTTGGCAAGTGAAAGGAACGAGCAAATTCCTTTGGTCATCCTGATTATCCACAGCATGTTGCTGTAAAATCTCGATCAGAGCATCCTTATCTTTCAGTAGTTGCTGTATTTTGGTACACTCTACATTGAGAATGTGGTACTTGTTCTTCCAAGACCTCCTCTCCTGTTGAAATTTGTTGAGAGTAACCTGAAGTTTTTCCGTTTCAGTCATGAAGTACATGACATATTCCCTTGGCGGAAGAACTCTGTGACGAGGATAAGGCATCTTTAGCTTGAGAGCTCTAGTTTGTACCCAGTGGAGATAAGGATCCACCGAGACACAGTCCAGTTTTCCTAGAGACTCACGTCCTTTCTTATGAACATGTTTCCAAGCGTGCACTATTTCCGTCTTTAGTGCCCTGTCACTTTCTCCTTCTTTGAAGAAAAGACCTTCCAGATGAGCATTACGCGGGATATGCCTCATTGGGTATCCAAATTGACGACGAAGCAAAAGTGGATGGTAATTGATTCCTCCCTTAGTTCCTATAAGGGGTACGTTGGGGAAATTTCCACAACGATCAATGATCCTGATCCCGTCATAAATCCTATTGCACCAATCTATGTCAGAGTTAGTGAGGGACATGATTTTCTACGACCAACGCAAATCACTCCTATGATCCCAAAAAGCAGCAGACTTGGGCAAATGAGAGATAAACCATTTATACAGCAGGGGCACACAACATGTGATCATTCCTCTGTTGTACAAATTCCCTAAGTGTACAGAATGATACGCATCTGCGAGCAAAGTTGGCACAGGGTTTCCAATGTGAAAAACCTTAGTGGCGTTGATATCGACGAAGTTATTAATGTTGGTAAACATAAATAACCCGTAGGTGAGTAAGACAAAAATGCTTTCAAAAGAAGTCATGTTCCCTATACTAGCAAATTACTGAGCCTTCTTTATCAAGAATTGGGCTGGCAAACCTTGGATGCCACCCTTAGTGATCATGTGAGTCTTGACTTCCGACTCATCCAAATAAATTGCTCTTGCAATGGTCTAATCCTTTGGAATTTCTTCCAGTCCAGAAAATGGAGCTCGATTGGTAATGTGTAAATTGGTCAGGTGAGAGTACTCCTCCAGCGTTGGTGCGAGTTGGTAATCCGGGAATGTGAAGCAGTGATAAATCGGATCGTAAAACTGAATGAGTGCCTCCATGATTCCTTCAATCACATGGATTCTTAACAGAGGTAGCAGGCCTCCGTATTTGGCTCTGAAAGCTTCAGGGTTAGTGATCATCCTCGTTAATCCCCTCGAATCCTCTAGCTTTAAAACCCTGAAGGTGTACTTATGAGTTCTCCTTCTACCGAAATCCATGAGCGCAATATTTTTCTCTGACATTTGCAATCATTTTCTTAGTTTAATTTGAAAAAGAAAGACTAGAAGAGAAATTTTTCTTTGCTTTAGTGTTTTTTAGATGAATGCATGAATGCAGCACACAAAAACATAGAAAAAACATGGGGTCAAAGGGTCGTTGTCATGGAGTCAAGGCTCTACCCATCCCAAAGGTTTATACTAGTGATTTTTGTACCTGTCTCTCAAAATCATCAGTCCTTGTTGAGAAAACACCTGCGGGCCGGGAACCGTGCTAGGTGATGTTTTTTGAAGGACCCTCAGAAGAGGGTGGTATCGCGTGACAACCATTTCCAATAGTTTCCGAACCACTAAAAGAGGTTTTTCCTAGGTGTATACTCAATCTTTCCACATGCGGCATCACACACATTCCCATTAGCAGAAAAATAAACACAGATATCAATTAGGAAAAGCAGTATATATATTCGTCATAAAGTCCTAGACTTTCTAAGAGTTATGAATCCTATATTCCTGATAAAAATGGCTCCTCGGCGGAGTCGCCATTCTGTGGTTCCTTCCCAACTTTAAAGGTTTTTGACCTAAGATCCTAGTGGAGTCAACAAAAAGTCCTATCCCATTGAAATTTCCACTACTTGGTTTCTACCTGAGAGATCAAGTCAATTAGGCCCCACGGTGGGCGCCATTTTTCTGTAGCGAGCGATTTTGGACGTGGTTCTTAAGCACCGTCGCTCTTTGGGGTTACTACAGGTCAATTCATTTTTTATCCTATTGAAGCTGATGAAGGAAGGGAAATAGATGTCTCCAACTAACCCTGCTTTGCAAACTGAGGTCAAACAGTCAAAACTGTTGGTTTACAAATGCGATCAATGTGGGGGGGCCTCTCTTAGGTTATTTTGAACGAATTTATACTTTTGGTGGGGAATACGGACTCGGATGTTTTGATTGATCTGTGAGGATTTGGGATCTGAGGTTTTTGATGTGGTGTGCTCGTTATGATTTTTCTTTCAATCTTATGCCTACTGTCATACCCTAATTTTTGACCATAAGATCCCACAATCTTTTTGCATATCTGCATGCTTTATCACTAACGGGTTTGTGCAGGAATTTTAATTTCAAGTGGAGATTGTTTCGTTTTCTCACGATTCAGCATTTCAAGAAGTGACCGATAAATTCTGATTCAAAAGTCCTAAGGTTTCTACTTGTTCTGGGCCCCACTCCTATAATTATTTCCCGTTCATGGGCCATTCTTGGATTAAGATCTTAAAGATGAACATGGTCATTTGAAGGGCTAGTCAAGGTTTTGTGGTGTCATACCAAGGTTGCAAGTTCCAAATACAAGTCCCTAGATCCATTTTACTCGTGAATGCAAAGTCAAGATTACAAGATTCATGTTGTTTCAAGACAAATGCAATTGGTGAGGAGATACAAAAATGGTTACGACTTTTGGCGCTAAGGAGTTTACAAGGGTGCATTAAGTCTAAGAGATTCATATTCAAGTTCCACAATTCAAAGGGGTTCATTATATTTTAATTTCAAGTTCAATTCTCTTCAAGCCTATTCCGGAGTAAAAGTACAAGAAGAATATAAGGTTCAAGAATTTTTTTTCTTTTGATTTACAAGTGCAAAGTTTCTAAAGGATTCAAAAAATTGAAGTTGCAACATTTTTGTTCATCTTCGAATTACATCTTAAAGCACAAAGAAACATGGCAAGGATAATCTCATAGAGCTTGTACTAATACCATACACTCAAGTGGATCATGTAGCGTTTCACACACCAAATTTTGCACATGCATTGAAATCAAATTATTATGTTTATAGAAGTGCTTCGCGGATAGTACGCTCTATGCTACCGCTACCCCACCTTAAAGCTGGATATTTAACAGCATCCCTTTGGCACTTCATAATGACTGACAGCTTCTTTGACCCAAAGGAAATACACTTTGTGGAATATAATATCATGGATTTGGGCTTATCACAAGTTGGTTTAATAAATTCCCTCACTCCAAAACGCAGTAAGCACTGTGTGACGCCCCCAATCTATACCCCAAAACAGTTAAAGCAATAAAAGAAAAATTCAAAATTTCATCAGAGTATATCTAAAAACACGACATAGACCGAAGGGGTCACATCAATAGAAAACAAAATACAGATAACATACAACACCTGCTCATAAAGATATGCAACGGTGGGGTAGCAATCAAACAGAGGAAACTCAGTTCCTTACACCCACTTTTCAGAAATTAGAATAAAAGCGGAAAATCTAAAATCTGAATAACATATATACATATCATATAAAAAGTCTGTCATACATCAAGTTATACACGTACAATTCCAAAAGATATCATCACATATACAAAATAATCACAAACGACCACCCTAGCTACCCGGTGTCACATATCAGAGCCGACCGACAAAAGAATGAAGACGCAAAGCTTCACAAAAAGAATACCTCCAGCGACTCTAATCTGCAATGCCTCATAGAGCATTATAAAACTGCAGAAGGGTGAGAAAAACAACTATAATATAATTGCGTAAAATTATATATTAACACAAAAATACTCAAGTAGGCATATTCTCACCACCATTGCACAACAATCAAACATAACACAATACGGTACAATTTTCACGTATCAAATACCACTGCACTTCAATCATTCACAATTCAATTACACATATTCCATCTCATCAATCACAATCACAAATCCATGCACAATTAATTCATGATTTATGCAAATGCACAGGGACCGACACAACGACTCTATGCACATGCTATGCGGTACCGACTTCTAATATCTCATCATCAGTTCACTCAGGAACTACTGGAACCATCGCTCGTTACTGAGGATCGCTCAATAACTCCCCGTCGGGCCTACGACGTTCACTCGTCGCTTTAGGTCTCCAAATGAGCACACGACGTTATGGATTGCTTTAGGTCTCCACATGAGCACACAATCCGATCGCTTTAGGTCCCCACATGGGCACACGATCGTCTATAACCATCGCTTTAGGTCCTCACATAGGCACACGATGTTATAGCAGATTCCCTCTGGAACCAAACCGTCACTCAGGACGTCACAACAATGCATATCATGATGCTTGGCATACAAATGACTCATGACAATCCAAGGCATACATATATACAACCATGTGAACCATTTCAACATCAATAATCATGCATTGAAAATCAATTCAAACAATGCATTCATCATTAACCACAAATCACAACAACAAGCATATTATCATATGCATTCACACCAATTCACATCAATTACACCAAACGGCAACGAGCATCGCTTTATCACCCAAACGGCAACGAACTCTTTCACAATTAACATGCATTTACATTTAATTTAAACAATGCATTTATTTGCCAAAAGGCCACAATTCACAATAATTTCCACAATCTAGGATTCACGCCATAAGGCTACCCACAACACATCGTATAACAGTACACACAAGCTATACGTTATATAACAAAAGCATATTGCACGATAACACCTCAATCGCACGCATTCACGACGGTAAAAATTAACACAACAATACGGTTTCAATTTTCTGCTATAATTGAACCATATACATACCTCAAAACTATTTTTCCTAGAAAAAACATCTCGTTAGCTTTCCAACGCTTCGAACGGGTGTCAAAACCGACTTACGGTTCAAGAGTTATGAATTTTTGAAGTTTTGCAAAAACCAGAATTTTTCTGCTAACAGCCCTACGGGTTCATGCAATTTCGTCCGAAAATCTGACCGATTCAATTATTTTCTTCGAAACAAACACATACTCATTCATACCAAACATATAGTAGTGATTTGGAACCATTAAACGTGAATTTTACGACTTTCGATTTCACTCCGAATCTTAAACTCTCAATTCTCCAAAAATGCAAAAACTTACAAACTCAACCAAATTCGATAAAACAAGCATACTCGATCACGGCCTAACATTACTCGACACATCTACACAATTTATTCCGACTTTCGTCCGTAAAAACATCGTTTTCTATCGATTTCTACCGTTTTGACCTAAAAGTAAAAACTATGGAAAACAAGCAAACATTCCAAGAAAACATACATAATCTTACACAAGCATAAGATAATCGAGTTTCGCACCCTTACCCGATTAATTCGCGTTTGAAAAGTCGGTTGAATCGGTTCCTAAATCCACAAGTTTTTCCTCTTTTTTTTCTTCTTTTTCCTCTTCTCGTTCTCTTCTCCTTTTCTTTTTCTTCTTTCTTTCTCTCTTTCTTACTACTTTTCTATTTTTATAAAAAAATCAAAATATCTAACCCCAAAAAGACCAAAATACCCCTCAGCTCAGATATCTCCCAAACGCTCTCAAAATGCGATAAAACATAAACATACCGATGAAATATATTTCGGAAAATAAAAGTTGAAAAGAAATTATAATTTATTGCAAATATTTTACCTATCAGAGAAATTATCCAATTAACAGGTAAAACTCATTTAATTTACACAATTCAAAAAAAGGCCAAAAACTCACTAACTTCCACCAGTGGATGTTAGTTCAAAATGTGACACATTTATGCCACAAAACTCTCAATGCCCAAACATGATGCATTAACATGAAACACAATAAATCACACAATTCACAAAATTTCACATAAATGGAATAATTAAATACGGTTAAATAAATCGGGGCGTTACACACTGTCTTAGCTGGCCCAACTCACGGATCCTCCAGCTCAGCATCCAGTAAACGTTCAAGATCCTGCAAGGAAAGAAAATCGGAATTAATTGTCAAAAAGCATCAGTTTTCAAAACACCATCAATACAACGAATTGGAAAAGGGAAAGAAATCGAACATGGCATGAAAATGGCAAGAGATTCATCACTTTTAGACAGAATAAGTTGAAGATAGAACATTTACAAAACAATAATCAAACATGACCGAATAAAAATGGAATGTTTATATCATTGTTCAAGCAGCAACGAAATCATCATCAATGGCGTATTCATCATTAACCATTAATTTGTGGACAGGAAAAATGAAAATGGAAACAAGAGTTATAGTAGGAATAATTTCTTTTTTTGAAGCAGAATCTACAATATCTTGTTCATCAATTCAAAATCAGTGTGTTAAATGCACTTGTGGCTATAAAAGAATTGGAAACGAAAATTGAAGGGGGGGGGGGGGGGGGGAGAAAAATACACAAAAGTCATCAGTTTCCACATTTTGCAGGAAAAAAATTCACATACCAGTACCACACGCATTATCAGAAAAACTCGCCCCCCCACAAGCAGTGGTATCAGAAAAGAAAAAGCAGAAACCTCATACAACATCTACAAACCAACATCAATACACACATCAGAAAAATCAGAGAAAACTCACAGACCAAACACACACAGGAACCTAACAAAAAAAAACTCCCGGTCACCATAAACCACAGTACACAACAGGGCATATCATCGCACAGAAAAAAGCCAGGGGTACTTTGCAGTAAAATAGCTTCATCAAAAAAAATAAACATACACCATACTCAGGAGTATTTGCAGAAGAAACTCAAATTGAAAAGATCAGAAATTCACACGCATCTTCATCTACCACAAACAAGTTGATTCACACCACACAAGACAGAGGAGAATAACGACGAATACCTGTTCAAATCCGTTCGTGCTACGTACGGGATTCACGGCCGTCAAACTTGCGACCTCGCTACGACGATTTCGACCGAAACTACTCCAAGCCACAAGCTACCATTCATTGCAATACAACCTCCGTCGCTGACATCATAACTATCTCCATTGGTAACTCCGATCCACACACGTTATTTTCCTCTAATTTTTGTAATTGTATGCTTCAATATTTGTTTGTTGCTGTTTGATTTGATAGTTCTGTGAAGAATTGTTAATTGTGTATTTGTACAAGTGAAACGTGAGTGTTGTGTGATGTTTGAGAAATAAGAGAGAGGAAAGTCTGAGCCATGGCCAAGTCGTCACGAGGAGATGAAACGCGAGAGAGAAGGGTACGAAGAGAGGGTGGCGGAGCATCGAAGGAGAGAGAGTCGCGATTTGGGGAAAGAATTTCATGTGTGATGGAGAAAGATGGAAGAGAACTGGGAGATCGTTCTGCTTCACTTGGCCGTGAGATATGGGATTTGGGGTCCCTTGAGTGAACCTGTTTCTTAAGCAAGCCGGGTCATGTACCCGACCCAGTTCTGTTTGTTATTGGGCTTCAGTTTCCGCTTTGGAGAAAGGCCCACTAGGTTTGTTTTGTTTTTTTAAAATTTAGATTAATTATTAACATTTAGTTTAAATAGGTTTCAATTAATATTTAGTTTCTAGTTTAATTAAGTTAATTCGAATTTAGAAACTTAATTTAATTAATTTTAATTAAAGTTTATTTTAGTTTCAGTTAGAATTTTAATCCATCTAGGTTTTTTTATATATTTAAGTTTAGTTTTAAGTAGATTTTAATATATTTAGTTTTCAGTAGTTTTCAATTAGATTTTTATTTTATTTAATTAATTAGTTTTCTAGTTAATTTAAATTAAAGTTTATCAATTATGATGTTAACTATGATTGTTTGTTTATCAATTTTCTTGTAAGAGTTTTAGTATACCCGTATGGTTTTGATTCACATGCTCCCGTAGAATGTCTTGATTAAATTTAAATCAGATAGACATTAGGACAACATTTTCTCTTAATCAATTCCAAAGGAAAGTTTTTTTTTTCTCTGTTGACTACCATGTCACAGTTTATTCTACTTTTACAACCTTATCCATTTATCCAAACCATTTTTTCTAAATAAACTCTCGATTCACATCGAGCCATTTTTTTCCCTTTGTAAGTCGATTGCTTTTTAAGCATCGCCATCGACCTTTATACCATTTCCTTTAGCACATACACTTAGCAAGCAAGCAATAAATAACATAAATAATAACAAGAGGTTCCCGTAGAATACTACAGACGTTTAGGATGCTAATCCCTTCCCTAGACGTAACCAACCCCCAAACCTTAGATCTCTTAGGTTTTTTCCGTTCTTTAAACCTTTCCTTTGGATAAAATAAAGACCGGTGGTGAATTTCAAAAATTTTGATTCAAGTTAATCCAATAGCTTGGTATCCGATTCTCACCGCGACAGAAATGGCGACTTCACTGGGGATTTTCGAGGGTTTCCCCTAACTTGTTTATATCTATGTTATTTACTTGCTTATTTGCCTATATATCTTTATATCTGTATATATACCTGTTTTGCTTGGTTTTTCTGTGTGCAGGGTACTATTTGTGTGGTGAGACAAAGTCCTACACCCGGACTAGAGTGAAATTAAGATAGGAAAACGGTGAGACTTCAATGATACTTTGAGGGAGTCGATTCCTGAAAAAGTAAATTGAGACTTCACCACTCAGTCTAGGCCCTCTCGAATAAAATATTTGTCCAACGAGTTCATTCGTGAAGACGATATGGTTTCGATCTAAAGGCCCTCGGGACTGGGGACCGTAGTTACCTTTAACCCAACTTGGCCTATTAGGATGTAGTGCGGGGACTATGCGGGAGTCTATTTCTGCAATAGTCGCTACGCGATACTACACTCAGACGAGATTCTCTTGAGAATATTATTGACTACCAAGTGATTTGGGAAATCGATAATATCCGAAAGATGGATTGTAGACTCTGGGAACTTTGTAGAACCCGTTCGGAAGGTACAAATAAACCTCTAGTACATACCTTGGGAAGGGTAGACCATGGCTCCATGCTCGTGATCTTCAAACCTAAGACTTGGCTTGTTTGCCTGTATATGTGTATATGTGTATACCTGTGCTTATGCATCCATTCATGCATTCAGGCATAACCATTCGGTTTCAAGAAACTCAATTGTTCTTTCATTTGCAAAATCAATAAAAAATCATGGATTATAAAATGAAACTTTTTTTTTCGAAATGTTTGCAACCTACTTTTGAGTTCCTTGAAACCATTGCATCGCATTGTATATCATTTGCATTGCATATCATTGCATGCGTCCGTTTGTCCAGCAACTCATTTCCAGCTGTCTATATCTTCCAGTGCCACCTGTGAGTCGTCAAGCTGATTCCTCGACACAGATATCGGACTAGAGCTAACTACAGACGCATAATGGCAGAGCAAGAAGCACACAATGCTGAGATGCGAATGGAGATCGACGACCTTAAGTCAAGCATGGCAAAGCTCACTGAAATGCTCGAAGTCTTGATTACTAGAGGAGAGCAACCCCAAAGGACTATCATCCAAGAAGTTTCAAATGCTGATCCTCAGCTTATTCAGGTGGCACCTTCAACCTGGCCAGAGTTTGGTTTACCTTCCGACTATTCTCCACATCTTGCATCTACTGCTATGATTGGTCAGACTTCCAGACCAGTGTTTCAAGCTCCAGTTTTCTCTGAGCCTAGACCTATGGTTATTGCTCCACGACCAGCTCCTTAACGTCCAACTGTAGGACAGAATCGGTACCGTAATAGGAATAATTTTGATCATATTCCGATGACATATACTGAATTATATCCTGGTCTGGTTCAGAAAGGTTTGATTACTACAAGGCCTTTACCTCCTCCTCCAAATCCTCTTCCAGCCGGCTATAGGGCTGATCTTCATTGTGAATTCCATCAAGGTGGTGCAGGTCATAATTTAGAAGGTTGCTTTGCGTTGAAGGCTAGAGTACAAGAGCTGATCAGAATTGGTATTCTCTCATTTCGTGACACCAATCCAAATGTCAAGAACAATCCTTTGCCAGAGCACGCTAAGTGAAGCTTCAGTCGACTTCAGCAGACTTCAGTGTTTCAGACGGGACAACTCACCCTTGTTTCTGATTAGTCACTAGACCATGTTTCTTATTATTTGCATTTTCCTTATTTGTATTAGTTGTTTGCTTTCGATTTATGTTTGTACTTTCATAATTAATAAAATGAGCATTGCAACTTTTAATTCAATTCATTTGTGTTTGCTATTTTACGCTTTATATTTCAAAAAAAAAAAACAAAAAATATCTCTTTTCCACTTTCCTTCTGATTATGCTAAGATTGGAGGGAGGATGATGAAAACGTAAATACCCATAATTGTTGTTGGTATGCTTTCAAATCAAAACTTTGCTGAGGATGTAAGGCATTGTTTCAATTCCTAAACACTGAAGAAATAAGGAAGATAACCCCTCGTCAACCCCTTTGAGCCTTGAAGTAGGAGTTTCTTTCTTTACAAATAAAAACCCGCAATCTTAACCTGGGGCAGGGTAGTTCTCAGTTAACTGGATTGTGCATTCAAATACAAGAGTTTCATGCAAGACATCTTTCAACAAAAAGGTTGCATTCTCAATTTTTCCTTCGCACACAACAAGCAAGTGTCAAAGATGTCTTTCAAGTCAAAAGTCGATGATGGTTCGCCGTAATCATTAAGCCAAGCAGTTACTTTCTTTTAAAAAAAAAGATAAAAAAATCAAAAAAGGAAAAAGTCCTCTAAATCGAAACCTGTGAAGGAGACTTAGGCAGACAAAAAACCGGGGCATCCCGCTGACTGTAAGATTAACGAGAAACAGTTCAGGCAAAAGTTAGGGATAATAAAAAGGAGAAATCTTTAAATCCTTACCATGAAATCCTCAATGAAAAAAAATAACCAAGAGTTATAAGGAAGTAGTGACTGTCACCTCAAAAGTCCCTTTACTTCTGAACCATCATCACTATCATCAATGCAATCCCTAACCTATGGGAACCGGAGTGCAAAGGCGGAGTTAACTGAGTGTAGGACTGGAGATCATCACGAAGATTGGGTGGGTATAAATAAACTTTGAGCCTTTATCCTTTGTTTCTTAAACCGTGAACCAGGCCACGTTATAACCCTCAAAAGACCTAATTGAAGCAATGTTATTTTGAAAGCATACTACAACGAGGTTGCGTAAACTGACTCCTAAAGATATTTGCAGATCATTTTTTTTGGCATCACGCCTTTTTGCTTTATCTTTCACTTTTAAACGTCTTGAACCACCGTGTTCTGACCAGTGACCCTATTGTTTTACCTCTTTCCAAAAATGATTTGATTTCAAAAGTCGCATGAACTTTGCATTTACTATGTTTGTATGAACACTTTTGTTTGCAATCTGCCTTTCGCTTAAGGAATTTTCAAACATTTGAGAAACTTGGTCGGTGATCTAATCAGGGGCAAGTTCTTTCCAAATCCTGTTGAAGAATCAGTTCAAGATTTGTTGTTAGGGGCAAGTCCTTCTCAGAATTGGTTTATACAGAAGTTTTTTTTCAAGACTCAAGCCGGGGAAAGCTTTCCAAGAGCACAATATAAGTAGTCATTTTCAAGAATCAGACCAGCTGAAGCAATTATCAGTTCATCTACAACAGTAAGCTAATCTGGGGCAGTTTACTTGAAGATTCCCCATGCAGCTTTCCTTCCTTCCTACAAGGATTATCAAATTGATACTATTTACTAGTGTGGCAGAGATTGTGCTCAGTAGTAGCATCTTTAGTCCCTAAGCGGAATGGCAGTGATCTCCGTGTTGAGGAATCAGTCTTTTAGTCTTGTCTTTTCTCAAGAGTCGTGTTGTGTCGTCAGCATCTGCACCTGCATTTGCATTCGATCATAAATCATCTACATAATTTATACCATATGCATAACATGAGTGTTTCATCCTCATTTGCATTCCTCCTGAGGTCATGTTGTTATCCACGTCTTACCTTGTGGTCAAAGTCTAACTTACGTGGCACCTACCAAACAGATATTGTCGTGTCTATCTGACGTTCTTCTAGAAATGACATTTCTTATCTGATTGTTTTTCCGGATATGTTTGTTCCTCTTTTGTATCTGATGCTCTTCTTGGATGTCTTCGCCTGTCTTTTCTCCAATGCCGTTCTTGGATGTCATATATATTTGTCTCTTCTGATGTTTTTCCAGATTGAGTCTTTTGTTCTAATGTTCTTCCAGAACTTATCTGATGTTTTTCCAGATATTTCGCTTTGTTATTCTGATGCTTTTCCGGAACGACATTGCTTTTACCATCTGATGTTATTCCGGATGTGTCCCTCTTTCTGATGTTTTTCCAGATTGAGTCTTTTGTTCTGATGATCTTCCAGAACTTATCTGATGTTTTTCCAGATATTTCGCTTTGTTATTCTGATGCTTTTCCGGAACGACATTGCTTTTACCATCTGATGTTATTCCGGATGTGTCCCTCTATCTAATATTTTTCCAGATTGAGTCTTTTGTTCTGATGTTCTTCCAGAACTTATTTGATGTTTTTCCAGATATTTCGCTTTGTTATTCTGATGCTTTTCCGGAACGACATTGCTTTTACCATCTGATGTTATTCCAGATGTGTCCCTCTTTCTGATGTTTTTCCAGATTGAGTCTTTTGTTCTGATGTTCTTCCAGAACTTATCTGATGTTTTTCCAGATATTTCGCTTTGTTATTCTGATGTTTTTCCGGAATTTCATTGCCTTTTACCATCTGATGCTTTTTCGGATGTGTCTCTCTTTCTGATGTTTTTCCAGATTGAGTCTTTTGTTCTGATGTTCTTCCAGAACTTATCTGATGTTTTTCCAGATATTTCGCTTTGTTATTCTGATGTTTTTCTGGAATTTCATTGCCTTTTACCATCTGATGCTTTTCCGGATGTGTCTCTCTTTTTGATGTTTTTCCAGATTGAGTCTTTTGTTCTGATGTTCTTCCAGAACTTATCTGATGTTTTTCCAGATATTTCGCTTTGTTATTCTGATGCTTTTCTGGAACGACATTGCTTTTACCATCTGATGTTATTCCGGATGTGTCCCTCTTTCTGATGTTTTTCCAGATCGAGTCTTTGTTCACAGTCATCTAAAGCCATTGTTAGATATTGTGATTGTACCTTTCATTCAAAGCCATTATTGGATGTCTGGTTTCTTTACCCTCTGATGCTCTTCCGGATGGGTCCCTCTTTCTGATGTTCTTCCAGATCGAGTCTTTATCTCACATTCATCTAAAGCTAGTATTAGATATTGTGATTATATCTTTCATTCAAAGCTATTATTGGATGTCTGGTTTCTTTACCTTGTCCACATTCATCTAAAGCCATTATTAGATATTGTGATTATACCTTTCATTCAAAGCCATTATTGGATGACTGGTTTCTTTACATTCAATGCCATTCTTGAATGTAGTCTTTGTTCACATTTGTCTAAAGCCATTATTAGATATTGTGATTTTACCTTTCATTCATAGCCATTATTGGATGACTAGTTACTTTATCTCACATTCATCTGAAGCCATTATCAGATATTGTGATTGTACCTTTTATTCAAAGCCATTATTGGATGTTTGGTGCTTTTTTTCATCCAATGCTATTCTTGGATGATGTTTTACAGATACTTTGCTTTGTTTCAATTTGTTTCCAACTGTAACACCTCTTCCCCCTGTGGCACCATTCCCCATAGGATCCTTGTCTTTTCATATCATATCATATCATTTCATGACATATCATATGCATTTGTGGCATCTTATGGCCAAAAAACTGTGCATGTTTGTATTTAAGTCTCTCCTATCATGTCGAGACGAAGATTTCAATCTCCATATCTCTGGATAGAAGAAACTTAAATAGGGGCATCTGTCATACCCTAATTTTTGACCATAAGATCCCACAATCTTTTTGCATATCTGCATGCTTTATCACTATCGGGTTTGTGCAGGAATTTTAATTTCAAGTGGAGATTGTTTCGTTTTCTCACGATTCAGCATTTCAAGAGGTGACCGATAAATTCTGATTCAAAAGTCCTAAGGTTTCTACTTGTTCTGGGCCCCACTCCTATAATTATTTCCCGTTCATGGGCCATTCTTGGATCAAGATCTTAAAGATGAACATGGTCATTTGAAGGGCTAGTCAAGGTTTTGTGGTGTCATACCAAGGTTGCAAGTTCCAAATACAAGTCCCTAGATCCATTTTACTCGTGAATGCAAAGTCAAGATTACAAGATTCATGTTGTTTCAAGACAAATATAATTGGTGAGGAGATACAAAAATGGTTACGACTTTTGGTGCTAAGGAGTTTACAAGGGTGCATTAAGTCTAAGAGATTCATATTCAAGTTCCACAATTCAAAGGGGTTCATTATATTTTAATTTCAAGTTCAATTCTCTTCAAGCCTATTCCGGAGTAAAAGTACAAGAAGAATATAAGGTTCAAGAATTTTTTTTCTTTTGATTTACAAGTGCAAAGTTTCTAAAGGATTCAAAAAATTGAAGTTGCAACATTTTTGTTCATCTTCGAATTACATCTTAAAGCACAAAGAAACATGGCAAGGATAATCTCATAGAGCTTGTACTAATACCATACACTCAAGTGGATCATGTAGCGTTTCATACACCAAATTTTGCACATGCATTGAAATCAAATTATTATGTTTATAGCAGTGCTTCGAGGATAGTACGCTCTATGCTACCGCTACCCCACCTTAAAGATGGATATTTAACAGCATCCCTTTGGCACTTCATAATGACTGACAGCTTCTTTGACCCAAAGGAAATGCACTTTGTGGAATATAATATCATGGATTTGGGCTTATCACAAGTTGGTTTAATAAATTCCCTCACTCCAAAATGCAGTAAGCACTGTCTTAGCTGGCCCAACTCACGGATCCTCCAGCTCAGCATCCAGTAAACGCTCAAGATCCTGCAAGGAAAGAAAATGGGAATTAATTGTCAAAAAGCATCAGTTTTCAAAACACCATTAATACAACGAATTGGAAAAGGGAAAGAAATCGAACATGGCATGAAAATGGCAAGAGATTCATCACTTTTAGACAGAATAAGTTGAAGATAGAACATTTCCAAAACAATAATCAAACATGACCGAATCAAAATGGAATGTTTATATCATTGTTCAAGCAGCAACGAAATCATCATCAATGGCGTATTCATCATTAACCATTAATTTGTGGACAGGAAAAATGAAAATGGAAACAAGAGTTATAGTAGGAATAATTTCTTTTTTTGAAGCAGAATCTACAATATCTTGTTCATCAATTCAAAATCAGAGTGTTAAATGCACTTGTGGCTATAAAAGAATTGGAAACGAAAATTGAAGGGGGGGAGAAAAATACACAAAAGTCATTAGTTTCCACATTTTGCAGGAAAAAAATTCACATACCAGTACCACACGCATTATCAGAAAAACTCGCCCCCCCACATGCAGTGGTATCAGAAAAGAAAAAGCCGAAACCTCATACAACATCTACAAACCAACATCAATATTAACATCAGAAAAATCAGAGAAAACTCACAGACCAAACACACACAGGAACCTCACAAAAAAAAACTCCCGGTCACCATAAACCACAGTACACAACAGGGCATATCATTGCACAGAAAAAAGCCAGGGGTACTTTGCAGTAAAATAGATTCATCAAAAAAAATAAACATACACCATACTCAGGAGTATTTGTAGAAGAAACTCAAATTGAAAAGATTAGAAATTCACACGCATCTTCATCCACCACAAACAAGCTGATTCACACCACACAAGACAGAGGAGAATAACAACAAATACCTGTTCAAGTCCGTTCGTGCTACGTACGGGATTCACGGCCGTCAAACTTGCGACCTCGCTCCGACGATTTCGACGGAAACTACTCCAAGCCACAAGCTACCATTCATTGCAATACAACCTCCGTCGCCGACATCACAACTATCTCCATTGGTAACTCCGATCCACACACGTTATTTTCCTCTAATTTCTGTAATTGTATGCTTCAATATTTGTTTGTTGCTGTTTGATTTGATAGTTCTGTGAAGAATTGTTAATTGTGTATTTGTACAAGTGAAACGTGAGTGTTGTGTGATGTTTGAGAAATAAGAGAGAGAAAAGTCGGAGCCATGGCCAAGTCGTCACGAGGAGATGAAACGCGAGAGAGAAGGGTACGAAGAGAGGGTGGCGGAGCATCGAAGGAGAGAGAGTCGCAATTTGGGGAAATAATTTCATGTGTGATGGAGAAAGATGGAAGAGAACTGAGAGATCGTTCTGCTTCACTTGGCCGTGAGATGTGGGATTTGGGGTCCCTTGAGTGAACCTGTTTCTTAAGCAAGTCGGGTCATGTACCCGACCCAGTTCTGTTTGTTATTGGGCTTCAGTTTCCGCTTTGGAGAAAGGCCCACTAGGTTTGTTTTGTTTTTTTAAAATTTAGATTAATTATTAACATTTAGTTTAAATAGGTTTCAATTAATATTTAGTTTCTAGTTTAATTAAGTTAATTCGAATTTAGAAACTTAATTTAATTAATTTTAATTAAAGTTTATTTTAGTTTCAGTTAGAATTTTAATCCATCTAGGTTTTTTTTATATATTTAAGTTTAGTTTTAAGTAGATTTTAATTTATTTAGTTTTCAGTAGTTTTCAATTAGATTTTTATTTTATTTAATTAATTAGTTTTCTAGTTAATTTAAATTAAAGTTTATCAATTATGATGTTAACTATGATTGTTTGTTTATCAATTTTCTTGTAAGAGTTTTAATATACCCGTATGGTTTTGATTCACATGCTCCCGTTGAATGTCTTGATTGAATTTAAATCAGATAGACATTAGGACAACATTTTCTCTTAATTAATTCCAAAGGAAAGTTTTTTTTTCTCTGTTGACTACCATGTCACAGTTTATTCTATTTTTACAACCTTATCCATTTGTCCAAACCATTTTTTCAAAATAAACTCTCGATTCACATCGAGCCATTTTTTTCCCTTTGTAAGTCGATTGCTTTTTAAGCATCGCCATCAACCTTTAGACCATTTCCTTTAGCACATACCCTTAGCAAGCAAGCAATAAATAACATAAATAATAACAAGAGGTTCCCGTAGAATACTACGGACGTTTAGGATGCTAATCCCTTCCCTAGACGTAACCAACCCCCGAACCTTAGATCTCTTAGGTTTTTTTCGTTCTTTAAACATTTCCTTTGGATAAAATAAAGACCGGTGGTGAATTTCAAAAATTGTGATTCAAGTTAATCCAATAGCTTGGTATCCGATTCTCACCGCGACACCTACGTATTCCCGTTTAGCGAAACAGGGAAATCAGAGTGATCGTAGTTCCTCCTATTCTATGGGAGGAAATGGTGTTTTAGTGTCTTGTTCAAAGCCCAAGACGTGAAGCTAAAATGGTTTGTATCTTGTTCGAAGCCCAAGATATGAAGCTGAATAGTCTATTTGTATCTTGTTCAAAGCCCAAGATGTGAAGCTAAAAGGGTGTTTGACTTTAGAGAGAATTTGTCATCTCTAAAGAGGGGTATGTTTGTCACAATTGTTTATAAAGGAGAATTTCTTTAACTGGGATATGTGAATCTGACAATGCCATAATTTCCTTTATAGGGGCTTTTCAACCTAGAGGAGAAGACTTTAACTCAGTGTAGAGCAATGCCATCTTTCCTTAGGAATTTCTCATGCTAAAAGAGGGACAGTGGCGTGGATGTAAATAATCCAGAGGCTTGCCGCTTACAGCAATTAGATGGGGGAAAAGGAGTTGTTGATGTTTGTGTACTGTGAACGAGGCACAGATTGATGCTAAAAGGTTGATTTACTCAACCGGGATTTCCTTATACAAAGCCTAGGAGGAGGCTAGTGGCCCAACAAGAGGGTGTTTTTATGTGTGTCTTGTACGAAGCCCAAGACGGAGGCTAAAGGGAAGATTGACTCAACAAGAGAGTCTTTGTATACTCAACAAGAGAGAGAGATTTTGTATCTCGTACACAGCCCGAGATAGAGGCTAAAAGTTGTTTGACTCAACAAGAGAGTCTTTTATATGTGTCTTGTACGAAGCCCAAGACGGAGGCTAAAGGTTGGACTCAACAAGAGAGTCCTTGATATTCAACAAGAGAGTGTTTTGTATCTCGTACAAAGCCCGAGATGGAGGCTGAAAAAGGTGTGACTCAACAAGAGAGTCTTTTATACTCAACAAGAGAGTTTTGGTATCTCGTACGAAGCTCGAGATGGAGGCTAAAGGTTTGACCCAACAAGAGAGTCTTTTGTATCTCGTACGAAGCCCGAGATGGAGGCTAAAGGATGGCTGTTTCAGTTGAGTGACAGGTCTAGTATGTTGGTTAAAAGAGAAAATCAGTTCTTATAAAGAATCTGATTAAAGGCTATGCTTTGGGATTTGATCAGAGGATCAGGGTTATTTCCTGTTCTTTAAGGAAATGGGAAATCCAAAGGGTATTGAGACTGTCTAAGTCTGCGGGTGCTTTCCCTATCTTTAAAAGGGGCTTGAGAATGTCTTTGAGACTCAAGGGTCTTAGACTGTCTAAGTCTGGAGTTTTATCTTTTGTACTATGCTTAGAGAAACAGTAGTAGGATCTAGACTCATTGAAAGACTATTCTATTAAGATGACTAATTTCTGTTCCTATACCTCTAGGAGGTCGTCGGGACAATTTGTACGAAGCCCAAGAGGAGGCTGGAAACTTTTAAGAAGCCGAGGGACAATTTGTACGAAGCCCAAGAGGAGGCTCTCTTCCCGAAGGAAGAATCCTTATACGAAGCCTAAGAGGAGGCTGTGAATACTTCTAAGAAGCCGACGAGTCCTTGTACAACGCCCAAGAGGAGGCAGGGATGCTTTTAGGAAGCCTGTGGGTCACCAAACCCCGAGAAATTCAAGACATGCCATTCACCGAGAATGGATCAAGCCAGGAAAGTTCTAGAATTTGGAAGAAACTCAAGAGATGCCATTCACGGAGAAAAAAATCATCTCTCGGGAGTAGAGTTTCTTTGACAATTAAGGGTGACAGTCTGAGAAAGGGTTCAAAAAGAATCTGCCTTTCACATCTCCATATTGTTTAACCCCAAGAGGAGGGAAGACTGTATCTGGTAATCCTATGGGGATCTAGTTTAGTCTATTCATGAGTGATCAACATGGCTTAGTGCTAGATGTAGTTGCCGAGGAAACTCTAAATATCTATACTATTATTACACAGTCGATATGAGTTTATAAAAGAAGACTTACAGTGAAACATCCCCACAGTACAGTTATATACATATGAAAGCGGTAAATGAAAGCATATAAACACTTACTCGGTTGTAGAGCTTCCATGTTGTATTGTTAGTTGTTCAACAAAGAGAAATTAAAAACAACAGTAAAAATCAAAGGAGAAAGTGCTTTGAAAGAAATGTTGGGGCTTACAGCTCAAGGAGAGGCCCAAGGTTTTATCAGTGATTGCACTGTGTTTTTGAATTTGTACAGGGACTTATACAAGTGACTGAGGCCCAAGAAAGGGTTTTCTGTACAAAGGGATGGGTCTTACACTCTCTCAAGAGGCCCAAGAGTTTAAAGAAAAATAATGGGGCTTATAACACGAGGGTAGGCCCAAATGATTTATTTTTGAATTGGCGATTGTGCCGAGGTTTTCTTTTAACACAGAGGGACTTATACAATGTCTGAGGCCCAAAATTGTTTTGGTTAAAAGGGGATTGGGTCTTACACTCTATTAGAGGCCCAAAGAGTTATTTTGAATGGGTCTTATAGCTCGAGGAGATGCCCAAGGTTTGTTTTTCGAATGGACGATGATCGCGTCGAACTTTTTGAAATACAATAGGATTTATACAATAAGTGAGGCCCAAAATAGGTTTGTATTTACAAAGGGTTGGGTCTTACACTCTATTAGAGGCGCAAAAAGTTATTTTTGTACAAGTGGTGGGGCTTACGACTCAAGGAGAGGCCCAAAGATGTTTTTGTTTGAAATGGCGATTGCGCCGAGATTTTTGAAAACTCAGTGGGTCTTATACATTAAGTGAGGCCCAAAAAATAGGTTTTCAAAGGGGGTTGGGTCTTACACTCTAATAGAGGCCCAAAGTGTTTGAAAAAGTTTGATGAGGGTTGAATTAATCAAAAACCCTAATTTGTTTTCAAAATGTATTTTAATTGAATAATAAATTCAATTAAAATGATCAAAACTGTTTAACATATGGAAAACAAATTGTGATCTTGGATTAATGTTTCAAAAATCATGTTTTGACCTACAAAATGATTAGAAGTCATTGAAATTTACAAAATCAAGAAGAAAAAAACATTTTAAATGTCAAAATAATTAAAATATTAATTCTTTGTAAAAATATCAATTATATGAAATAAATAATATTTTTGGGATTTTTTGGTAAAATAAAATATTTTGACATTTTTGTGAATTATTAAAAAAAGAATCAACTCAAAATCATTAAAACTCAGAGAGAAATTAATTTTTGAATCAATTAAATAAAATCACAAAATTTAAATATTCAAATATTTGAAAAATGGCGCCAAGAACAAGGGCAAGAACACGCGCCACCCCTGTTTCTGCAGATTTGCGTTTTCTATCCAATCTCACTGAATACTTGATTATATCATGCAATCTACATATCAATCTACTCGTTTTCACCTCACGATCATGTCTATGGTCTTTAATTTCATTTATTTTTAACATGGAATAAGAAATCAAAGAGAAACCTCAAGAACCCTAATTTCTGCATGAAGGTTCAGAAATTGTACACACGATTCAAACAATGCAATTGATTGAGGGAAAACATTCCATGCATGATTATGAACATATGGCCAAATTATTGTGCAGCAAAAATTGCATGGATCATAGAGTTAGAAGAGCTCATGCTTACCTCTTGCAGCTGGTGATCGTGTTTGTGTTAGAGGTGTTACTGCTAGGTTCCAATGATCTGGATAGCTTCCCTAGGTGCCATGGAGTGTGTCTGGATGCTTGGAATGGATTGAAATGATCTGGAACTTGAGATGGTACCCCAAATGCAAATTTGTCAAGAACTTGAGCAACTGGCTGGTGATTTTGTGATTTTGGTGTTCCAAATATTATGTGAGTATTTGGATCACTTCTATATGATGTATGTGAGGTGTGTGAGTGATTGGTTTGATTGGAAAAGCTCTCAAACTCAAAACCCGATAGTGACTTGCCTTAGAAGGCAAAATTGGAGTGAAAGAAGAGATTTTGAGGAAAGCATCTGTTTGATGGCTTTGGTGTACTCAACTGATCACAAATGAGCTCTATTTATAGTAGAGCAAGTTTGTTTTGTAAGTAATAGTGAATGGCAACTGCAGCTGAGGTTTGGCCAATGTTGTCCAATGGAATCTCAAGTCTCCTCTAGCCATTGACTAGAGGTTAGGGCACAGGGTTGTGGTTCCCTTGGTCTTGGATAAGTCTTGACTGAATCCAAAATTGGAGTCTTGTCCCTCTTTTAGGGATTTCTAGGTTTAGCATGCTACTTCTTGTTCCAAAGACTTTGGAGGATTGGCTCAGTGTTTGTCCCCTTTAGATTTGATCCTCAGATGTGTTCAAGATGATGACAAGGCTTGGAATTTGCTGATTTTGCCAAATCGAGCAAAAGTGCAAAATTCTGCCTAGCCTTGGCGGTTTTCAGCAAGGCATATTGCCATTTGTCATATCTCATGGCTCAAGTGGAATTTGGTGATGTTCTTGATCATTTTGGAAAGCCCTCATATGATACAACAACTGTTTGATCATATTTGGTCTTGATACCTTTTGGATCCAAGTGAAAAATCCCCCTACATTTGGAAAAAAGTTAAGGCAGATTCTGACTTAGTGAAAATTTCACCAAGTGTTGGAAAAAGTGACATTTTCACTTTTTGTGATTTTGATCATTCCATAACTCAAAATCTATGAGGAATTTGGAGGGAGGTCAGTTTTAAGCTTTTGTAGAGGGTAATGAGATCTACAAATTAAGCTTTGGATGGGGAAAAATGGCTTTGTGGTTTAGGAGTTATGATCCTCCAAAGTTGGTACCCTTGCCACTTTGTTTATAACTTAGAAAATTTTCTAAGTTTTTATGGTTACCCCTTTTACAAGTTATCCCACTTTTCTTATTTTTCTTGATGAATGACGATTCAAATCACATATTAACATCATTTTAGGGTTAAAAAACCATAATTGTGAAAAATCTCAAAAAGTCAAAGTTGACTTTTGTGCACAGTTGACTTTTTATCAGATGAATTCCAAACTGTTCCATCCTTTAGGAAATCATGTCCTTGACCTAAATCAAACTTGATGGACATGTTCTATGGGTGTTATAGGGTATATTGATCAATGTCCTAGGGCTTGGGAGCATGTCCTGGTCAAAAGTCAAAGCTACAGTTGACTTTTCTCGCGAAACCCTAACTGTGGTACTGATGAAATTGAGACTTGTTGCTCAAGCTTCTTGGATCAATCCATTGTTGCAAATGGATCAATGTGGTATGTTGGAGACCCTCAAATCATGTCTTGAGGTCTTGGCTCATGAATTGTCCCAAAAGTCAACTTAGGGGTGAATTAGGCCAAGAAACCCTAATTCCTGATTTTTTCTGTATGCATCCCCTGAGGCTAAATTGACTTGATGATTGGGTTTATGATGTCCCTTGGAGCATCATAGGTTATGCTTCGAAGCATTGGCTCATGTCCAGAGGAAAATTTCCATCTGGAGGCCCTGGTCGACCAAAACCCTAATTTGGTGACACTATTGATTTTGAGGTTTGATCCACTTAGAAAGGAGCAGCCTTGTGCTTAATCCTTGAAGTGGGAGTCCTCTTGATCCATTATAGATATTTAAGAGGTTAGACAAGTTGAAGATCATGTCATTCCTTGATTGATCCTTCGTCTAAGAACTCAGAGAGGGCTTGAAACCCTAATTTTGACTGTAGTAAGTGTTCACCCATCTTTGGGGAGACTGATGGTTCATCCATATTGTGATGATGATTTGCACAATGATGGGAAATCTTAGTGGTCAAAATTTGGGGTATGACACTTGTAACATACCACAACTTTTCAAATTCAATAAAAGGGGGCTCCCCTCGCTGTGTGATATTTGCAATATAATTGTTAAAGTTTCTTTGGAAAACAAAAACAAAAAAATATATCTCTGCATATCATTCATCATTCTTACATAACGCAATTTTTTGTCTTTTGAGTCTCACATCTGTGTCACACTCTAGAGTCAAATTGTCTCATTCATACAATACTCGGGCCAATCGACAAAAGAAAATGGACGATATCGAGGAAGAGAACAGAGAGCTGAGAGAAGAAATCGACGCTCTAAAAGAAAGTTTGGAAAAACTTCACAACGACATGCAATCCCTGGCAACAACTCAGGAGCAACAACATCAAAGGACTATAATCTCAGAGATTACATCTACACATACATTTGAGACACATGATAATCATCCTCAGTATAACATGCCCAAAAGTCGCCCCTGGGGGCATGCCTACCAACTTTATACCTGAAGGATATATCTCATTGGTCATTGAAGACCCATAAGCTACAACAGGAAATTTTAGGCCTAAAGGTTAAAAACTTCAGGTAAACGAAGATGCCAGGGGTATGACAGAAACTCCTGAAGGTTACGAACTTCAAGTCACTGAAGTGCCAAGAGTAATAACAGTGATGACAATACCACCACCGATAATACACACTATCCCTAAGGAACAATTTCCGCAAGTCACTTCCAAAAAGAATGAGGAAGTATATGAAAGGATGAATGAATTCCAGGAACAATTCTTGGAAATGCAGAAGGAACTGTATGCCATCCGCGGACAAGACTTATTTGGCAAAGATGTCGTTGACCTCTGTTTGGTCCCTAATGTAAAGATACCGCATAAATTCAAGGTGCCTGACTTTGAAAAATACAAAGGAAACTCTTTCCCTCAAAGTCATTTGGTGATGTACGCTCGGAAATGTCTACCCAGACAGAAAATCAATAGCTACTAATCTATTATTTCCAAGACAGTTTAATTGGTGCTGCACTCAAATGGTACATGGGTTTAAACCGCAAAAAGATCAGTACTTTCAGAGATCTTGGGGCGGCCTTCGTTCAGCAGTATAAATACAATTTGGACATGGCAACGAATAAGGATCAACTCAGAGCAATGTCACAAAAGAACAAGGAAACCTTTAAAGAATGTGCTCTAAGATGGCGTGAAATCGCCGCTCAGATCTGTCCTCCTCTAGACGAAAAAGAAATGACAAAGATCTTTCTGAAAATCTTGAGCTCCTTCAATTACTAAAGAATGGTCGCCAGTGCCCCTAGTGACTTCACTTATATGGTAAATATGGGAGTACGCCTTGAAGAAGCAGCCCGAGAATGACGGTTGGTCAAGGAGGCAGAGCCATCTAGTGGTACCAAGAGATACGGTAGTGCTTTCCAAAAGAAGAAAGAGCAAGATATCAGCAATATCTCTCTGGGAAAGCAAAGGCGAAGGTATCAACCGATAGCAGCAATAACTCCCGTTATCAACCCAGCGCTAGCTCTGACGTATCAACCTTAGGTTGCTCAGCAATCAAATCAACAATAGCATCAGTAAAGTCAACAACAACCTTTTCAGCAGCCTCGCCCACAGTACAATTACAAAAATCGTACTATGCGGCCATCAGGGTTTGACCCTATACCAATGATGTATACAAAATTATTTCTGCTTTTACTGGCCAAGGGGCACGTCCAGACCAGGACTCCGCTCACAATACCATAAAATCCGCCTTTTTGGTTCAAGGCAGATCAAACTTGTCCTTACCATCAAGGAGGATTAGGGCACAACATTGAGAATTGCCCCAGCTTCAAGTCTGACGTACAGAAACTTGTAAGGAATGGGATTTTATCTTTCAAAGATACTAATCCAAATGTTCAGACGAACTCGTTACCGCAACATGAGAAGACCGCAATTAACTTGGTAGAAGGACAGCTGGGCGGTAGTTATCAAATTCGCAATGTACTCTTATTAGGAACAAATCTCGTGAAGATGCATTATAGACAGAGTGGTTATGGTCATGTGCCAGCTCACAATTATCACCAGTGTGCTATCTGTTCCAAGAACAATCAAGGATGTGTTATATATGGCTATCAAAATTAAAGAGGAAGTGTAGAAACAGATTGACATAGGTTTTTTCGCCACCTCAGAATATCCTCAATGGTTGGAAAATATAGTGCCAGTTCCAAAGAAAGACGAAAAAGTCAGAATGTGTGTAGACTACACGGATTTAAACAAAGTCCAAAGGATGACTTCCCTTTACCACATATTGACATGCTAGTTGACAGCACCGCAAAATTCAAAGTATTCTCCTTCATGAATGGATTCTCGGGCTATAATCAAATCAAAATGGCACCGATAGACATGGAGAAAACTTCATTCATCACCTCATGGGGCACCTTCTATTACAAAGTAATTTCGTTCGGTCTAAAGAACGCCAGGGTAACTTACCAAAGGGAAATGACTACTCTGTTTCACGACATAATGCACAAAGAAATTAAAGTGTTTGTCAATGACATGATCGCCAGATCCAAAACAGCAAGGTCTCCAGTCTCCTTAGATCGTCCAGGTTATGACTCTTGTAAGTATACTTCAACATTTTTTTCCAAAGTCCATGAGATCCCTACGATGGTTACAAATAGAGCTAAGTTCCATGAATCTTTATGATATGATGCTTATGAATGTGTGGATGCAAGCAAACACAGAGAAACACACAAGGCAAAGCGCACAAAGCACACACAAGCAAAGCAAACAGGCAAAGGGCCTTAGGTTTGAAAGGTCACAGCATGGAGCCAAAGTCTAACCATCCCAATAGGATATGTACTATGGTTTCAAATGTACCTGCCGGACGGGTTCTAAAAGTTCCCAGAGTCTATAACCCATCTTTCGGATATTATCGATTTTCCAAATGACTTGGTAGTCAATAATATTCTCAAGAGAATCTCGTCTGAGTGTAGTATCATGTAGCAACTAATTCAGGAATAGACTCCCTTATAGTCCCCGTACTACATCCTAATAGGCCAAGTTGGGTTAAAGGTAACTACGGTCCCAGTCTCGATGGCCTTTAGTTCGAAATAATATCGTCTTCACGAATGGACTCATTGAACAATATTAAATTCGAGATGGCCTAAACTGAGTGATGATGTCTCAATTCAACTTCTTCAGGAATCGACTCCCTCAAAGTCTCCTTAAATTATCATCGTCCTATCATAATTTACGCTCGAGTCCGGGTGTATGACTTATCTCACCACACAAATAGTAACCCAGAAAACCAGCACATGTAATAGGCAAATATAGCGAGCAAATAAAGAAAGATAACATAAGTAAAAAACAAGTTAGGGGAAACCCTCGACTCGTCCCTAGTGAAGTCGCCATTTCTGTCGCGGTGAGAATAGGATACCATAGTTATTGATTAACTAGGATCATATTTCTTTAAATGTTCACCACCGACTTTGATTTATACAAAGGAAAGGTTCAAGGTCGAAAAAAACCTAAAGGGGGGAAATCTATGGTTCGGGGGTTGGTTACGCCTAGGGAAGGTATTAGCATCCTAAACATCCGTAGTACTCTACGGGAACCTCTCGTTAGTATTTACGTTATTCGTTACTCGCTTGCTAAGGGTGCTATGCTAAAGGTTGAAACCCTATGGGTTAGTATCTAAGTATACTCGACAAGGCATCGCACCTTGTGCCTACGTATCCTAGGGGGAACAGAATCAGAGTATGCGTAGTTCTGAGAAGAGGAACTTCTTGACGGGGTCAAGGTTCCAGGGTGAGGTAAAGTCTAAGACAAGACCTTATATAGAGTGCGGCGACTCTAAAGTTGTAGGTTGGTTGTGAAAGGGGTAGGCTCGTAAACGTTCTTGGTGAAACATTTACTCGGAGTACGGCGACTCCGATCCTAAGGCTAAGATACTAAATGTCTGCGGCGAGACGTGGAGTACGAAGACTCCGAATCCTAAGGCCAAGGGTTCTAAAGTTAATCCTATGACGTTGAGTCAATATTGAGTGACCCTTCCTTTAGAATTAAGGGGGCGATTAACTTAGATTAGTTGTGCACACTAGCAAAAGGTTAGCTAGTATAGTGTACGGTGACCAAAAAGGTTGAATGCGATGCCTAAAGGCAATCGACTTACATGGGTAGAAAATGGGCTCGACGTTGGATCGACGATTTTTCAATTTTGAAAAGGTTTGAATAACAATCAAGAGCAAATATCAAGTAGCATATGAAATAGACAAACATGTAAGCAAGCAAGCATGGTATGATATCAAGCAGTAACATGATAGTAGAAAGCACACAAGCGTACATTCAAGCGCCTAATAGGGGATGATTATTTAGGAGGTTTGAAATTAAAAGGAGGAATTAAGGGAATTATTTACTTAAAGGTTAATATTAATTTAAAGGTTTAAAAGTGATTTGATTTAGTATTTTAACAAAATTAAAAGTTATTTTATTAGTAGTTATTAAGAAAAAGTTTTATTAAGGATTTTTAATTTTAAAATTAATACTTTTACGAAATAGGTTTACTAGTTAATTTTAATATTTAGTAAGAAGTTTTCGTATTTTCTTATTTTTTTAAAAAGTTGTTATGTTAAAGATTTTTTTCTAAAAAAGTTTTATTAAAGGTTGTTGTTTATTATTAAACAAAAGTTAATTCTAAACTTATAAAAGAGGTTTAATTGTTTTAAATAAATAAAAAAGGTTTTTTTTACTAATTTTAAGAAAAGGTTATAAATTATAAAAGTAATAACATTTTAAATAAAAAAGATTATCTTTTTAAAGGGGGCATAAAAACTAATACTCATTTTTTTTAGGATTGGTTGCATTTTAAAAAAAAACAAATTAATTATTTAGAAAAAAAAAGTTAATATTATGAATTATTTTAGAAAAAAAAACACTGTGAATTATTTATTAAAAGAAAAGTTTAAATTAATTAAAAACGGATTTTATGATTAGAACGGACGGATAACGTGTTGCAAGGGAGAGAGGGTCTATCGTAGACCCTCAAATCCTGATCGTTGGATCAAGGTGCGCTGAGATCTATCGCACAAGACGCGAGGGTGCACGTGTGCTATGTTTGTGCGAGTGTATGTGCTTATAGTCTCGGAAACCAAACCAAAATGAAAACTCACACGAAGACTCCTTCTCCGTCTTCTCTCTTCCGCTCAGAGGGTTTCTGAAACCCTAAAACGCCATGGATCTCTCTCGTTCTCTCTGAATTAAACATCAACAAAGAAACCCTAACCCCCAGCAATCCCAATACCCCAATCCACTATTTTCTCAGATGATTACAAATACAATGATTGATCGAAAGAAAATGCGAAAAACGTAAAGGAAAAACAGGCAGGTCGTCGATTGTAGACGAAGGGGCGCGACTAAGGCTTCAAGGGTCTTTGCTCCAAGATGAGTCTTCTTACTCTTTCCTTGCTTTTATGTCGTGTTCATGTGTATGTACCATTGTGAATTGATGTGTTGTTGATGTTTATAAATTCTGGTTTGTTGTTATGAAGGGCTTTCTGGTTGTAATTTGCGTCTGGTAATGTAAGGATTCGTTTTGGTTTTGATGAAGGATTGTTAAGATATGATGAGTTAGTTGTGGTAGAAGAGATTTCTGGTGTAATGATGCGTGATGATTTCTATATCCTCTCCTGTGATGCTGTGTGCTCTCTTTTATAGGCGGAAGATATTAAATCCCGATTTCGAAATTGAATTGAGAGATTGTGTGACAATTACGGTTTTGGAAATAATTGAAACTTTGATTTCGTTTTGATTATTTGGAAATGAGTGCTTGCCATTTTTGCTTTTGACAGATTAATACCTGAAGATTCAATTTGATATTTTGGATTTGGAAATATCAATTCCTGTGATACGTGATCAAAGGTTTCATAATTGTAGGAAATCCAGCCTTTGAATTTTTAGCGGTTTCTAGAGCTTTATGATATCTGATTTGTTTCTTGATTTTATGCAGCGAATAAAATGAGAATTGGAACCCTTTGGCGAGTAACTTCAGCAACGGATTCTCATTCGAGCAAAGGATTAAGTTGCAGCCACTGAATTTTATTGCAGTCACGGTAAAGTTAAACAGCAATGGAAAGCTTCTCATTTCGTAAGGATATTTCTTCCATTTCAACTGCAGTTAGAATGCTAGCAATTTCCATACTGGATTGCGTTATACAATTCCTTGTAGCCGGAAGTATCCTAGATATGCTACTGCTATCACCATGAGACCGAATTTAGGAAATTGATTGTGGAACTGTCACTGGTGCAGGTTGTTGCAATTTGTTGGAGATGATGGATGGAAGTAATTGGAAGTGGTTTGGTTGCTATTCCTTCTTATGAGAGTTGAGAATTTGGTCATCATAACAATGAGCAACATCAACTATGTATCATTCAAGCTTCCATACCAACGACGCCGAAATTTGGTGATGAATTGTTTTGTTCATGATCGAATGTACAAGGTTTGGCACAAGTGAGTGTAGTTATCACAATATTCCGTGTTTATGTCTGAATTTGGAACTTACTTCTCATCAATTGTTTTATTACGAGTGCAGGATATTGAATTAGTGATCAATTACGACAACACTGTGAAGAGGAGGAATCGTTTAGGGAAAGGCTTGGAAATGGTGAAGCATTCCTTGGAGAATTATTTGAGTCCTTGTATGTGAGATTACATAGTTTACTGTATGAATTATGATTATTCACACCGATTCGGCATTTGACACTGACATACAACTTTATATTGGCAACAATTATTGTAACAGCCTTGGTAGGTGACTTTGGTTCAAGTATATGATGTGCATCTATAATTGAAGTTGATCTCATCCTCTCTCTAAGCGTCTCGGTACAAAGCCAAACATGTTTCAAAATGAGGCACACAAGAGTTCCATAATGAGTATCTGTCAGATCTATCACTGTAGCAGCACTAAATGACGGAGGAAAGTAGTCATTTACGACCACTATGGTTGTCGGGTGTTTAACTTAGAATCTGGCGACGTTTTGGAGTCCTTTGTATTAATTTGATGCATTAAGAAGTGAAACGAACTGCAAATACTCTTCATGTTTTGGATTCAAGTTTTTCTCTTGTAATTTGTATGTCTATGCGTGGCTTGCAATGTATTCAGATTGTCTTCTAAGTGACATTGGAAATTTTAAAGGGTATTCCCATCCATATTATTGTACTCATATGTGAAATCAAAACGCTTTACAGGAAGGCTGGATGTTTCTTTAATAGAATCTTTTATATGCAATCTCAACTAACCCTTCGATTTGACTCAACATCTTCCTTATGAATTTGTTGATCTGTCTGATGAGAAATGCTCTAATATATCCAAGGTAAATAACATCTTCGAATAGTAACCAAATTACGAAGTATGAAGTAGGATAACTGACCGCTGTATTCGAAACTCCGAATAGAATTTGAAAAAAAATATTTTTTAATGAACATGAACTAATTAGAACCTTTTAAATTCAATCAAAGAAGTTTTGCCATTCTTGTATCTTTGTAAAGATCTTTTAAACCTTGGGTTACCTTTCGGTTGCTTTGCACCCTATTACTCGAAATTTTGTAACGATGAATGTTCCAACTTGAGCGCATGCTTGACCTTGTAACTTTGCCTTAAATTTTAACTTTGGAGTGGCGTGTTAAGTCCTTGAATAGACTTGATGAATTTAGTCTCCTTGAACAAAAATTTATTTGTCTTTGTTACTTGAATATGTGAATTTGAATTGGTGAATGATGTACTTGAACCTTGGGACTTGTAATAAATATCTTGAACTTTAGAAACTTGAGTAAAAAGAACCAAAGTCTAATCTTGATTTTAATGAGATATAGCCAGAAAGCCCATCTAAGACAACTTCAAAATATTGATCCGAGAACGGCCCAAGAATAAATAAAAACTCTTAGAAGTAGAAATCCTATGACCACTTTAAATCAGGATTAACTGGTCATGCCCCCTGAAATGCTAGACTGTGGGAATGACCAATATCTCCACTTGAAATTACCGCGTCTGCACGAACTGGTTAGTGATATAAGCATGCATACAAAGACCGCGCGACCTAAAGATGCTATGCAAAAAGAAAAGGGATCTTAGGGTCAAAAATTAAGGTGCGACACTAGTAGCCATTGATTACTTCACCAAATGGGTCAAAGCGGTATCATACACCAACGTAACCAGACAAGTGGTGGTCAGATTCATCAAGAGAAATCTAATATGTCGTTATGGTGTTCCAAGCCAGATCATTACTGATAATGGATCCAACTTGAATAACAAGATGATGAAAGAGTTGTGCGCAGAGTTAAAAATTGAATACCATAACTCATCTCCCTACCAGCCTAAAATGAATGGAGCGGTAGAAGCAGCTAACAAGAACATTAAGAAAATCATTCAGAAGATGGTCGTGACCTACAAAAATTGGCATGAAATGCTACCATTTACTCTTCACGGCTATCGCACATCTGTCCGCACTTCAACAGGGGTAACCCATTTCTCTCTAGTATATGTCATGGAAGCAGTGCTCCCCATAGAAGTAGAGATCCCCTCAATGAGAGTCTTGATGGAAGCCAAGCTAACAGAAGCTGAATGGTGCCAAAGCAGATACGATGAATTGAACCTAATCGAAGAAAAGAGGATGACGACTTTGTGCCATGGTCAGTTATATCTGCAAATAATGAAAAAGGTGTTTGACAAAAAGGTCCGACCCCGTGTCTTCAGAGAAGGAGACCTTGTGCTCAAGAAACTACCAGCATTTCTCACTACTCCTAGGGGCAAATGGACTCCAAATTACGATGGCCCTTACATTGTTAAGAAAGCTTTCTCAGGCGATGACTTGAGACTTGCAACCATGGACGGAGAAGAATTCACTTATCCCACAAACGTGGATGTAGTCAAGAAATACTTCGCCTAAATAAAAAATTAAAAAAACGTCTCGGTGGACTGAAAACCAGAAAGGGAGGTCCAGGCAAAAGATAACATTCTTTTGATATGATTAACATTCTTGAAACGAAAAATGAATTTACTCTTGTTTTCAAATTTACTTCCGCTTTTAAAATAGAGACGACAATTACTTTTTCAATGAACACAAAAGGAGCATCAACTGCTTCTCCGAAGGCGGTCAAACTTTAAAGTGCAGAATCAAAGTCCCCGGTAGAACTCTTATCCCTGGGAGCCAATGATAGGTCTTTCTCCCCAGTAGAGTTTATCGTTGGAAAGCAAGAGTGATTTTTAATCACTAGCCAGTTTGTACCTCCAAAAACTAGCACAATCACATGGATCTTAGTTTCCAAACAAAAGTACAACGCTCCAGTGATACTCTTACTCCCCACAGACTGGCCAGATATCCAGTTATATGCATCATCAGTCTGTATGTCGTGTTTGTTTTGTCAGCATAAGCATTCATTCATACATACATCATGCATATTTGAATTATATTCATATTCATAATGTATAAGTTACATCATTCACTCATGGTTTTGGTAAATGTCCTCGCCCCATTAGAGTTTTCAACCTTAGGCAGAAATGATGAACCTTTTTTTTAATCCCTGCTGAGTTTGATCCTCGTGGAGAACCCGTCTTCAATTCCCTTTCCACATTTGGGTAGGGTAAAATCTCGATTTGAGTTCTTGCCTCATCGGGAAGCATCTTGATCAGACGATCTCTCTCTAGCTTGTTCTTGGATTGAATCTGGTATGTGACCACTTTGATAACTTGAACATCTGAAAAGCAAAAAGATATCAGGTTGTACACCTTTAGAACATCACTCTTCGCCATCGAAGATGATATTTAGCTTTCCCGGATTAAGGAAAATCCCCAGCGAAAGCCTTTCAACCAAAGACTCTTGGCCATATGGACATCACCATTCCCCAAGAAATTTCTATCAATCACTAAATGGAAAGAAATATCTTGAGAGACTTGTTTTTCCCCAATAGGTCGACCAATAGCCTCTCCTATAAGAGAAATTTGTGCACCTCTGCAGTTCAGACAAATGGTTCTCCCCTACAAGTCTGACATCAAATCTTTTCCATCAAATGGCATCTCCCCAATAAACCTCGGCGAGAATTTTGATGAAGACTGATACTGATAACATGCCTTGTCAAAAGAAGAACTTGACAAGAAGAAACTGAGACCAGTTCCGTGGCTGAAGACCAGGATCGAGGGGAGGTTTATTTCAAGAAACTGAGACTAGTTCCCTAGCTGACAACTAGGATCGAGGGGAGGTTTATTTCAAGAAACTTAGACCAATTCCATGGCTGAAGACCAGGATCAAGGGGAGGTTTATTTCAAGAAACTGAGACCAGTTCCATGGCTGAAGACCAGGATCCAGGGGAGGTTTATTTCAAGAAACTGAGACCAGTTCCATGGCTGAAGACCAGGATCGAGGGGAAGTTTTACCCTTTTCTAAGTATCATTACTTAGCAAAAAAAGATGGATCAGCAAATTTGGGAATTTGCTACCATTCATAGCCACAATCAAAATTTTGGGTATTCCAATATTTAATCCTCTTATACCCTGAATGTCCGAATATCTTCGTCATTCACACCTTCAGGTATAAGAAGATTAAATAGGCACATCTGTCATACCCTAAATTGTGACCACAAGATTCCCCATCATTGTACCAACATTGCCACAATATGGATGTACCTATCATACCTCATTAATCTTCTCAAGGATTATTGAGTATTCACTATAATCAAGAATTAGGGTTTTGAGCCCTCTCAGAGCACTCAAGCAAAGGATCAATCAAGAATTGACATGATCTTTAACTTGTCTAGTCTCTCAAACATCCATGAATGATCAAGAGGTGTCCCATATCAAGAATTGAGCACAAGGTTGCAACATTCCAAGTGGATCAAGCCTCAAGATCGCCATTGTCACCAAATTAGGGTTTTGGTCTACCAGGACCTCCAGATGAAAATTTTCATCTGGGCAGGAGCCAATACTTCCAAATATGATTTAAAAAGCTCAAAAGGACCTCATGAGTCCAATCATCAAGTCCAAATAGCGTTGGGGGATGCATTTATCAAAAATCAGGAATTAGGGTTTCTTGACCTAATTCACCCCTAAGTTGACTTTTAAAGCCAGACATGAGCCAAGACCTAAAGAAGTGTTTTGAAGACCTCCAATACATCATATTGATCCATTTACAAGATTGGATTGATTCAAAGAGCTTGATTCATGAGCCACACAAAGTTTCAAATTCATCTGGGCCAATTAGGGTTTCCTGAAGAAAAAGTCAATTGTGCCTTTGACTTTTGACCAAGACATGCTCCCAAACCTTGGGACATGATTCAAGATACTCTAAAACATCTATGCCATTAGGTTTTAATTAGGTCAAGGACTTGATTTCATAGACAATCATGCAGTTTAGAATTCATCTGACAAAAAAGTCAATTGTACCAAAAAACCAAGTTTGACTTTTTAAATTTCTTGACAAATAAGGCTTCCCTAAGTCAAGAACAATGTTAATTTATGTTTTAGATCATCATCCATCAATAAAAATCAAGAAAAGTGAGGTAACTTGCAAAAGGGGCACCCATAAGAAACTTGAAAATTTTCCAAGTATGGAAGAAAAACCTAGTTTAGGTGCCAACCTGGAAAGGTCATAACTCTGAATCTACACATCCATTTTGTGTGCTCCAAAGCTCAAATTGAAGCCCTCACCACATACTACAAAAGTGTATTCAAGGGAAACCCCCCAAAAAATGCTTAGATTTTGAGTTATGAGGCGCTAAAGTTTTGAAAAATCCTTGGACACTTAAAAAAATTTCAAGACAGCCTTGAAACATCAAACTTTGAGGCCATTTTTCATTATGATCCAAGTTGAACTAAGACCAAAGTCCAACATCAAAGTTAAAGTATGTCATTAGGGCTTTCCAAAATGTACAAGAACTCATCCTAACTCCAATTGAGCAGGGAGTTACAAGCCTTACAATATGGATTAAAAACTTGAGTTTTCAAGACAGCATGAAAGCCAAACTTGTGCCACACGATTTTTCCCTTCAAATTTTGTCACTTTTCTAACTTTGTCATCTTCCAAAAACACTAAGAATATGATGACTCACTTGGTTCATGATCAAAGGGGCAAGCAATTCAAATTGGCATGTGAAAACCATCATGATATGAAGTTTGAATTTCAACTTTGGCAAGGTAACATCAATCCAATGCATTGAGGTGTCATGAACCAGATCACAACACTCCAAACCAGTCAAGATATCAGTCCAAGCTCTGAGCATTCAAACCTGAAAGGAGTAATGGAGTCAAGATAAGAAGAGTTGACTTGGCGCTTTTGAATTATCCAAGTCAATGTCTACAAGCTACTGCCATGATCAGTCTCCAAACACTATTCCTTTCAAAACAAACTTCCTCCACTATAAATAGAGGTCATGTATGACTAAACAAACCACCCCAAAGCATCTGAATTCATGCTTTCTTTCACTTCACTGCAAAAAACCAGATTTTTACTTCCTTTTGAAGTCACTATCGAATTTTTCATTTGAGAACAATTCAGTCAAAACCAATCATCCTAACACCCCACATACATAGTATATGAGTGATTCATAACCTTGTAACTCATCTGGAACACCTGGATCACAAAGTCACCCCCCATTTGCTCAAGCTTTTCAGCAGGTTTGCAGTTGAGGTACCATATCAAATTCCAGCTCATTTCAATCCATTACAAGCTTCCAAACACATTACTTGAGGTCTATTGAAGCTGTCCAGATCATTACACAACATCTATAACACCTCCAACATAGAATTCGATCACCAGCTGCAAGAGGTAAGCCTGAAGCCTTTAAACTCTATGCTACATGCATCATCAATTTATTTTCATGTTACCAACTTATTTTTTATAGTTCCTATAGTGATAACCCTCAATCAATTACCATGTTTAATTTGTGTTTAGAATTTCATGATAGTTTTTGTAAATTCTAGGGTTTCGTTGTTCATCACGATTATCTCACTCCACACTTAAAATAAATGAAATTAAATGCCACCATTGTGTTCCTTGATCAAAAGCGATCAAGTTTGATGTTTGAATCATTTGATTTCATCACGTATTCAGTGAGATAGAGAGGATTTTGCAAATCTGGGGAGGAAGAACACGCGCGACAAAGAACATGTGTTCTTGGCGCCATTTTTTAAAATTTTGAATATTTGAATTTTTTGTGTTTATTAATTGATTCAAAAATTAATTTCTCTCAGAATTTTTATGTTTTTAAATTGATTCTTTTTTTCAAAATTCATAAAAAATGTTAAAATATTTTATTCTACAAAAATTTCATGAAAATATTATTTAATTTATATATTTAATATTTTTGTAAAGAATTTATCTTTTATTTGTTTTTTAACATTTAAAATATTTCTTTCTCTTGATTTTTCAAATTCAAATAATTTTTAAATCATTCCAAGGATAAAACATAATTTTTCAAACATTAATCCAAGATCACACCTTGTTTTTTATACGTGTTTGATAATTTTGATCATTTAAATTAAATTTTATTCAAATTAAAATGTATTTTTTAAAATCAAATTAGGGTTTTAATTGTTTTCACCCTCACAATATTTTTTCAAACACCTTTCGGCCTCTAATAGAGTGTAAGACCCAACCCTTTTTATAGAAAAATAATTTGGGCCTCAGTCATTGTATAAGTCCCGATACGGTTTCCAAAATCTCGACGCGATCGTCGTTTTCAAACTAAAATCATATGGGCCTCCCCTGTGGTTGTGATGTTTAGTACAATCAAATGTAAGTATTGTGTTTTATCGTATCCACAGGGATTGGGGAGATACCAAAACCGTTCAATGAGTTCTATGATTCTAAGCAGAAGTTTCAAGATGGTTTGGTTTGTAAGTAACGAAAAGTAAAATCGTGCAAGAATTAAAGATAAGTTTCAGAGGAATAGGCTTGTTGGGAATTGGTTTTCATTCACCGATTCAATATGTATATCACGAATCAGTTATACACAATTTAAGCATGATTCAATATTATCACGTATCGCTCACAAACAAAGTTCATGGCTAAACTTTGATGAGATTTCTACCTTATGGTTTAATCGACGATTTCTCAGTCTATTAAACAATACGGTAGCATTAAGATTCGATACTTACGGTGAATATTAAACCTAAACCTATGTCTAGCATTTAGAGTTTAATAGATGTTATCTTTGATCGAGAGTTTAATCGTATTTGTCAATATCGATTCAATCCATGAAGTAAACGATAAAATAAAGATAACATCAATATTGATTCATAAATAAAATGCGTATAACGCCATGATTAATGAAAATACATACTGTTTTGGTGAACTACGACCGATCCCAATAAGAGAGGGATTTAGCTACTTATGGTAGCTTGAAGCATAATGGAAGATTTGAGTTGAGTGAGCATCAACGACGATTTCCCGACTCTTGATGCACAATCCACTCTTCTTCCTCTAATCCTCAATTCTATTCCTATTACAAAGTACTACAAAAGATAAAAACTGAATAATTCCCTTTGAATTGAGTTTGATCTCCTTTTATAGCAGTTCTGGCAGCTTGACTTCGCATAGCGAAAATATGTTCGCTATGCGAACTTGCCTATCTTCTCCATTAAGTCTCTGAGCTGTCAAACCGTCTTTTGTGAAGCCGCCTTACTTCGTTATGCAAAGTAAAGTTCGCATCGCGAACTTTGTCGCTTTCTTCGCTTCAAGGACACTTTGGTTCTGTTTTGCATCGCTGCCTATCGCTGTCCATCGCTGTCCATCGCTTTGCTTCGCTATGCGAAGTCTGCAGGGCACAACTTTTTTTTGTTCTTTCTTTGATGCATTCTTTAGCCTTTTCCTGCACAACTATCAACCAAACCAAGAAGACTTTGCACCATATTAATTTCATTCATTAGTTGAGGTATTTATGTTAGAATCTTGTCATTCAAGTAAGATAAATGCCCTATTTTATGTGTTATTTTATCATGAATAAAACACTTATCAAACTCTCCCCAACTTGAATCTTTATTTGTCCTCAATCAAAGCTATATAAAAGCAAGAGTTTCTATACCATTTTTCACATGATCAACCAAAAAATGTTTCAATGAAGTACGTGGTTCCATGGTGAATTCCACCTCCAAGTTTTTTATGCACTACTACTTTCCAAGCATTTAGACATGTTTATGAAACAAGTTTTCCACATAAAGTTCTTTGTCAATCAGTCCAAGCAATAAACATGTCTTATCATGAATCACAACTATCACACTTTTTGTACAAGTGGAAATATCAAGGTCTTGTTAACTCTCTCATGACAAACTTGCTAACATCTAGATTAATTCATGCATTCATCTTAAGCATAAAATGTCGATAAGAAGAAACATGGATCACTAAGGTCTTTTTAAGGTTGTAATGTGGCCAAGGTACCAAGGAAGTGTCATTTCTAAGGCTAGTGGAAACAAAGTGGTTTTTGAGTTTTTCTTTCTTTTTTAGAAGAGCACTCATAGAATTTGAGTCTTTGTACCATATTACTCCTTCAAACCTTCCTTGTTTCTTTCTTTTGAATCTATCCATCTTTTGGTATTTGCCTTTTTCTTTTCTTACTTTTCTTTTTCTTTCATATTTTTCTTGATCTCTTCATTTTCTAATTTTTCTTTTCTTGACAAAGGAATTTTTCTTCCTCTCCCTAACTTGAATAAAACCTTTCTTTTTACTTTGAATGCTCTTCAAGAATTGGCAATGGTTTCAAGGTTTTAATTCAAGAAGATTGTGAATCAATCATGGATGAACTTTTATGAATTTTCAAGATGTGGAACAATATCCATTAAGTGGTTTACTTAATGGATTGCTCAGTTCATCAATGATTGATTCAATGTCATATTGTCATACCCCAAATTTTGACCACTAAGATTTCCCATCATTGTGCAAATCATCATCACAATGTGGATGAACCATCATGCCTCATCAAATGCCTTAAGGGTTGTTGAGCATTCACTACAATCAAAATTAGGGTTTCAAGCCCTCTCCGAGCCTTAGACAAATGATCAATCAAGGAATGACATGATCTTCAACTTGTATAGCCTCTCAAATATCCACAATGGATCAAGAGGACTCCCACTTCAAGGATTAAGCACAAGGCTGCTCCCTTTTAGGTGGATCAAGTCTCAAGATCGCCGGTATCACCAAATTAGGGTTTTGGTCGACCAGGGCCTCTAGATGAAAAATTTCATCTGGGCACAAGCCAATGATCCAAAACCTAACCTAATATACTTCATGGAACCTCATGGACCCAATCATCAAGTCAATTTTGCCTCAGGGGATGCATACATCAAAAATCAGGAATTAGGGTTTCTTGACCTAATTCACCCCTAAGTTGACTTTTGGGACAAATCATGAACCAAGACCTCAAGAGAGGGTTTGAGGGTCTCTAATGAACTATATTGATCCATTTGGGACAATGGATTAATCCAAGAAGATTGAACAACAAGTCTCAATTTCATCTGCACCACAATTAGGGTTTTAAGGAAAAAGTCAACTGTAACTTTGACTTTTGACCAGGACATGCTCCCAAGCCCTAGGACATGCCCCAATATACCCTATGACACCCATGGAACATGTCCATCAAGTTTGATTTAGGTCAAGGACATGATTTCCTGAAAAATTGCACAGTTTGGAATTCATCTGATAAAAAGTCAACTGTGCACAAAAGTCAACTTTTACTTTTTGAGATTTTTCACCAAAATGGATTTTTAACCCTAAAATGATGTTAATGTATGATTTGAATCATCATTCATCAAGAAAAATCAAGAAAAGTTGGATAACTTGTGAAAGGGGTAACCATAAAAACTTAGAAAATTTTCTAAGTTAAAAATAAAGTGACAAGGGTACCAACTTTGAAGGATCATAACTCCTAAACCACAAGGCCATTTTTTCTCATCCAAAGATGGATTTGTAGCCCTCATTACCCTCTACTAAAACTTCAACTAGACCTAAATCCAATTCATTAAGGATTTTGAGTTATGGAGTGATCAAAATGGCTGAAAAATGAAAATGTCACTTTTTCCAACACTTAGTGAAATTTTCACTAAGTCAGAATCTGCCTTCACTTTTTGCCAAATGTAGGGGGATTTTTCACTTGGATTCAAAAGAGATCAAAACCAAACATGTTCAAACAGTTGTTATATCATGTAAGGGCTTTCCAAAATGGCCAAGAACATTGCCAAATTCCATTTGAGTCATGAGATATGACATTGGAAAGTTGCCTTGCTGAAATCTGTCAAAGGCAAGGCAGAATTTGCAACTTTGCTCGATTTGCCAAAATCAGCCAAATTCAAATGCTCCTATCCACTTGGACACATCTGAGGATTGAATCTAAAGGGGACAATCACTGAGCCAAGCCTCCAAAGTCCATGGAACAAGAAATAGCATGTTGAACCTAGAATGGCCAAAATAGGGACAAGACTCCAAATTTGGATTGGAGCATTCAATGGAAGCATCAAGGTGGCATGGACTTAGCCATTTTCATTTGAATTCAGTCAAGACTTATCCAAGACCAAGGGAACCACAACCCTGTGCCCTAACCTCTAGTCAATGGCTAGAGGAGACTTGCATTTCCATTGGCCAACATTGAACAAACACCTGCTGCAGTTGCCATTCACTGTGGATCCCAAAACAAACTTGCTCTACTATAAATAGAGCTCAATTGTGATCAGTTTGAGTACACCAAAGCCATCTAACAGATGCTTTCCTCAAAATCTCTTTCTCTTGGCAAAAATGCCTTTCTTAGCAAGGTAGCTATCGGGTTTTGAGTTTGAGAGCTTTTCCAATCAAACCAATCACTCACACACCTCACATACATCACATATGAGCTGATCAAACACTTAGATCACTTCTGAAACACCAATTTTACAAAATCACCAGCTGGTTGCTCAAATTTTCAATCAAGTTGCAGCTGAGGTACCACAAATTGATCCAGCCAATTTCAATCAAGTCCAAGCATTCAAACACACTCCATAGGGTGTAGGGAAGCTGTTCAGATCATCACCACTCATCTGTAACACCTCCAAATCAAAAATCACATTGCACTTGCTGTCACGGCTTAGAGGTAAGCATATACTTGGTCATCTCTCAATCCATGCATATTTCCTCGCACAATAATTTGGCCATATGTTCATAATCATGCATGGAATGTTTTCCCTCAATTAATTGCATTGTTTGAATCGTGTATCAAAAATCCTAGCCTTCATGCAGAAATTAGGGTTCTTGAGGTTTCTTCGTGATTTCATGTTTTATGTTTAATTTAAATGAAATTAAGTGTTATAGACATGATCGTGAGGTTGAGACGAGCATAATGATATGTGGATTGCATGATATGATTACGTATTCAGTGAGATTGGATGGAAAACGCAAATCAGCCAAACCCAGAAAAACGCGCGTGTTCTTGCTTGTGTTCTTGGCGCCTTTTTCACAAATTCAAATATTTGAATTTTGTGATTTTGTTTAATTGATTCAAAAATTAATTTCTCTCTGAGTTTTAATGATTTTGAGTTGATTCTTTATTTAATAATTCACAAAAATGTTAAAATATTTTATTTTATCAAAAAATCCCAAAAATATTATTTATTTCATATAATTGATATTTTTGCAATGAATTAATGTTTTAATTGTTTTTAACATTTAAAATATTTTTTCTACATTAATTTTGCAACTTTTAATGCTTTCTAATTATTTTGTAGGTCAATACATAATTTTTGAAGCATTAATCCAAAATCACAATTTGTTTTTCATATGTTAAACAATTTTGATAATTTTTAATGGAATTTTATTCAATTAAATACATTTTTGAAAACAAATTAGTGTTTTTGGATTAATTCAACCCTCATAAATCATTTTCAAAACCTTCTGGGCCTCTTGAGAGAGTGTAAGACCCAACCCACTTGTACAGAAATATTTTGGGCCTCATTCGTTGTATAAGTCCCTCTGTACATTTTCAAATAAACGGCACGATCATCGCCTTTTGAAAAATAACCATGGGCCTCTCCTTGAGCTATAAGACCCATTCAAAAACACTTTGGGCCTCTAATAGAGTGTAAGACCCAACCCCCTTTTAACCAAAAAAAACTTTGGGCCTCACTTATTGTATAAGTCCCTCCGCGTTAAAAGAAAACCTCGACGCGATCGCCATTTCAAACGAAAAAATCATCTGGGCCTACCCTCGTGTTATAAGCCCCACTCTTTTTTTTTAAAAACCTTTTGGGCCTCTTGAGAGAGTGTAAGACCCAACCCACTTGTACAGAAATATTTTGGGCCTCAGTCACTTGTATAAGTCCCTCTGTACAAATTCAAACAGTGCGCTCACTGATAAAACCATGGGCCTCTCCTTGAGCTGTAAGTCCCAAAATTTTCTTTTTCAAAGCACTTTCTCCTTTGATTTTGAATATACTGTCGTTTTCAATCTTTCTTTGTTGAACAACTAACCAAACAGCATGGAAGCTCTACAACCGAGTAAGTGGTTATCGCTTTTATTTACCGCTTTCATATACATATAACTGTATTGTGGGGCTGTTTCACTGTAAGTCTTCTTTCATAAACTCATATCAACTGTGTAATAATAGTATAGATATTTCGAGTTTCCCCGGCAACTACGTCTAGAACTAGGTGACGCCGTTTCGTTTATTCGTAGAAATAGACAACTAGATCCCCAATAGGATCACCAGACACAGTCTTCTCTCAGGCTGTCCTCATTAGGAATTGTCAAGAAACTCTATTCCCAGAGATGAATGTATTCTCCGTGAATGGCATCTTTGAGTTTCTTCCAAATTCTCGAACTTTCCTGACTTTGATCTATTCTCGGTGAATAGCATTGCCTTGAACTTCTCGGGGTTTGGGGACCCACGGGCTTCTTAAAAGCATCGGCCTCCTCTTGGGCATCGTACAAGGACCCACAGGCTTCCTAAAAGCAACCCCGCCTCCTCTTGGGCTTAGTACAAGGACCCTACGGCTTCATAGAAGTATTCACAGCCTCCTCTTAGGCTTCGTATAAAGATCTCTTCCTCCGGGAATGATAGCTTTCTCTTGGGCTTAGTACAAGGACCGATCGACTTCTTAAAAGTTTCCAGCCTCCTCTTGGGCTTCGTACAAATTGTCCCGACGACCTCCTAGAGGTATAGGAACATAACCTAGTCATCTTCATAGAACAGTCCTTTCATAGAGTCTACTACTGTTTCTCAAAACATAGTGCAAAGGTTAAAACTCTAGACTTGGACAGTCTAACTTCCTTGAGTCTCAAAGACATTCTCAAGTGACCCCTTCGTTAAATAGGAAGGAAACCCGCACACTCGGACAGTCTCAATACCCTTCGAATTCCTTGCTTCCTTAAAGAACAAGAATAAACCGGATCCTTGAATCAAATCCCTGAGTACAGTGTTGCTCATATAAGAACTGATTTTCTCTTTAAAATCAGTATATTGGATCTGTCACTCAACTGAAACAATAATCATAGCCTCTCTCTTGGGCTTTGTTCAATGATTCTTCCCAGCGAAGCAAACATTTAGCCTCTCTCTCGGGCTTTGTACGAGACACATAAGAGACTCCCTCGTCGAGTCAATCACCCTTTCGCCTCCATCTCGGGCTTTATACGAGATACAAAAAGGTTCTTATTAAGCCAAACAAACAACAACCTCCATCTCGGGCTTCGTACGAGATACAAAAACTCTCTAATTGAGTCAAATAGCCTCCATCTCGAGCTTTATACGAGATACCAAAAGACTCCCTCGTTGATTCAAACAACTTTTAGCCTCTCTCTCGGGTTTTGTACGAGACACATAATAGCCTCCTCTTAGGCTTTGTATAAGAAAACCACTGGTTAATCCAATTAACCTTTTAGCATCAAAGTTGTGCCTCGTTCACAGTACACAAACATCAACAACTCCTTCCCTTTCATCTAATTGCTGTAAGCGGCAAGCCTTTGGATCATCTACATCCATGCCATTGTCCCTCTTTTAGCATGAGAAATTCCTAAGGAAAGATAACATTGCTCTACACTGAGTTAAAGTCTTCTCCTTCAGGTTGAAATCCCCTATAAAGGAAATTATGGCATTGCTGGATTCACAAATCCCGGTTAAAGTAATTCTCCTTTATAAACAGTCGTAACAGACAAACCCCTCTTTAGAGATGACAAATTCTCTCTAAGGTCAACCTTCAGCTTCATATCTTGGGCTTTGAACAAGATACAAACCACCTTTAGCTTCATGTCTTGGGCTTTGAACAAGATATAAACCACCTTTAGCTTCATGTCTTGGGCTTTGAACAAGACACCAAAAACACCCATTTTCCTCCCGTAGACTAGGAGGAACTACGAACGCTCTGATTTCCCTGTTTCGGTAAACGGGAATACGTAGGCATAAGATTGAAAGAAAAATCTTAGCGAGCACAATCAACAAAACCCCAAAATCCCATATCAAAAGCAGTAATTCGAAAACATCAGTCCTAACATCCTAATCCGTGTTCCCCGCCAGAAACATTCTGTCAAAATAAAAAGAGAGAAAATAGTATTGGCGAAAATACAAATAACCAATACAAAGGCCCCCCCACATCGATCGCATCCGTAACCTAACAGACCGCTGTTTAAACTCATTATGCAAAGCAGGGTTAATTGGAGACATCATTTCCCTTCCTTATTCAGCTCACAATAGGATAAAAAATGAATCGACTGGTAGTCAAAGCTCAAACCGCAGAGAGTGACCAACGCTTAAGAACCGCGTCCAAAATCGCTCGCTATAGAAAAATGGCGCCCACCGTGGGGCCCTTAATTTTAAAGTTAGATCTAGGCACGATCTTTCTTTTCACCACTTGTGTGAAAGCCACAGATTGGGGCTTCCGCCGGGGAACCCATTTCTATCAGGAACTTAGGATTCATAGATTTAAAGGTCTAGGATGTTTAGGACAAATATATATACTGCTTTTCCTAATTGCTATACATGTTTATTTTTCTGCTAATGGGAATGCGGGTGATGCCGTATGTGGAAAGATTGAGTATACACTTAAGATAAGTGATGGCGACGAGGTCGACCATCAACCTCAGTGGAGGCTAACCAATGCAACCCATTCTCTCACCTAGACAATGGGCCAGTTGTTAAGTCTGAGAAGCTGAGGAGCCAAACCCTTTCGTAGTGCGGAAACTATCGGGAATAGTTGTTACGCGATACTACCCTTATTTGAGGCTGATGATCTATTCTCGGTGAATGGCACTTACTCTAAGATTGCACTACAACTCACTGGCGATCCGCTTGTTGTTTTGCTTTCCTGGGAGGAGCTGATGATAATGAGTACAGGTACAAAAATCACCTTAGTATAAACCTTTGGGGATGGGTAGAGCCTTGACTTCAAGACAACGACCCTTTGACCCCATGTTTTTTCTATGTTTTTGTGTGCTGCGTTCATGCATTCATTTAATAAAACATTAAAACATTCAAAAAACTTCTCTTCTAGTCTCTCTATTTTTCAAATTAAACTAAGACTGTGATTGCAAATATCAGAGAAAAGGATTGCACTAATGGATTTCGGTAGAAGGAGAACTCACCAGTATACCTTCAAGGTTCCAAAACTAGAGGATTTGAGAAGGTTAGCGAGGATGATCACTAACCAAGAGGCTTTCAAAGCCAAACACGGAGGTTTACTACCACTGTTAAGAGTCCATGTGATTGAGGGAATCATGGATGCGCTCATTCAGTTTTATGATCCAGTTTATCACTGTTTCACATTCCCGGATTACCAGCTCGCACCAACGCTGGAGGAGTATTCTCACCTGATCGATCTACACATTACAGATCGAGCTCCATTTTCTAGACTGGAAGAAATTCCAAAGAATCAGACCATTGCAAGAGCAATTCATTTGGACGAGTCTGAGGTTAGGACTCACCTAACCACTAAGGGTGGCATCCAAGGTTTGCCAGCCCAGTTCTTGACAAAGAAAGCCCTGTATTTTGCCAGTATAGGAAACATAACTGCTTTTGAAAGCATCTTTGTCTTGCTTACCTACGGGTTATTTTTGTTTCCCAATATCAATAACTTCATCGATATTAACGCTATTAAGGTTTTTCTCATTGGAAACCCTGTGCCGACTTTGCTCACAGATGCGTATCATTCTGTACAATTGGGGAATTTGTACAGTGGAGGGGAAATCACATGCTGTGTACCTCTACTTTACAAATGGTTTATCTCCCACTTGCCCAAGTCTGCTGCTTTTTGGGATTGTAAGAGTGCCCTACGCAGGTCGCAGAAAATCATGTCTCTTACCAACTCTGATATAGATTGGTGTAATAGGATTTATGATGGAATTAGGATCATTGATCATTGTGGAAACTTCCCCAACGTACCCCTCATAGGAACTAAAGGAGGAATCAACTACCATCCGGTATTGGTTCGCCGTCAATTTGGATACCCGATGAGACACATCCCACTGGGTGTTCATCTGGAAGGTCTTTTCTTCAAGGAAGGAGAAAGTGACAGAGCACTAAAGATGGAAATAGTGCAAGCTTGGAAGCATGTTCATAAGAAAGGACGAGAGTCTCTAGGAAAACCAAACTGTGTCTCGGTGGAGCCTTACCTCCATTGGGTACAAACTAGAGCTCTCAAGCTAAAGATGCCTTATCCTCGTTACGGAATTCTTCCGCCGAGGGAATCTGTCATGTACTTCATGACTGAGACTGAAAAGTTGTAGGTTACTCTCAACAAATTTCAAAAGGAGAGAAGGTCTTGGAAGAACAAGTACCGCACCCTCGACGTAGAGTGCATCAAAATACAGCAATTACTGAAAGAGAAAGATGCTCTGATTGAAATTTTAGAGCAACATGCTGTAGATAATCAGGATGACCAAAGGAATTTGCTCGCTCCTTTCACTTGGCAAAGGAATAACAACCCAACAACGGCCCGAGAGCCCCGGTCAAAGAAGAGGAAGATACCAGAATCAGCACCCGATTTCTCTTCAGAGAGGACTCGGGACCCATTAGTTTAGGTTTCTGTTTCTGCACTTTGTAATCTACTGTATTTCCATTTCTGTAATCCTTTGAATTCAATAAAAAGGGGTTTCCCCACCGTTGATATTTGCAATCTAATTGTTGAAGTTTATTTTAATTAAACCTTAAACAATTAATATAATCATTGCATTCATCATTCTCACATCGCGTATTCTTCTTACCTACGAATCTCACGTTTGTGTCTCGGTTCTAGAGTCAAACCGTCTCATTCGTATAATACTCGAGCCAATCGTCAGAGAAAGATGGATGATCTTGAGGAAGAAAACAGAGAGTTGAAAGAAGAGATCGACGCTCTGAGAGAGGATATGAGAAAGCTTCATACCGACATGCAAGCCATGGCAGAAGCTCAGCTACAAAGAACGGTGATCTCAGAGATCACCTCAACGCCCATAGTGGAGAGGTATGATCCTAGGTATCAGATACTGAAAGATCGTCCTTGGGGCGTGCCTGTCAACTATATCCCGGGAGGATATGTTTCGCCGATCACTGAAGATCAGGGAATCACAACAGAAGTCGCTGGGCCTGAAGGTTACAAATTTTGGGAAAGCGAAGATGCCAGGGGCATACTGAAGACTCCTGAAGGTTACAAACTTCGGGAAACGCCAAGACTCACTGCCGTAGTCATGGTACCACCCCCTGTGGTGCACACTATCCCGGAAGGACAGATTCCACAGATAACTTCTAGTAAGAAGGAAACTATGTTTGACAGAATGGATGAATTCCAGGAACAGTTCTTGGAAATGCAGAAAGAACTGCAAGCCATTCGCGGTCAGGATTTATTTGGAAAGGACGCCGCAGACCTCTGCTTGGTCCCCAATGTGAAAGTTCCGCACAAGTTTCAAGTGCCCGACTTTGAAAAATACAAGGGTAATTCTTGCCCTCAGAGCCATCTGGTGGTGTACGCTCGGCGGATGTCAGCTCAGACTGAGAATCAGGACCTACTGATTCACTACTTTCAGGATAGTTTAACCGGTGCCGCACTCAAATGGTACATGGGTTTAAACCGTACTACGATCAGCACATTCAGAGATCTTGGTACTGCCTTCGTCCAACAATACAAATACAATTTGGACATGGTACCCGACAGAGATCAACTCAGATCAATGTCGCAAAAGGACAAGGAAACCTTTAAGGAGTATGCTCAAAGGTGGCGTGAAATTTCCGCTCAAATTTGTCCACCTCTTGAAGAAAAAGAGATGACAAAGATCTTCTTAAAGACCTTAAGCTCATTTTACTATGACCGAATGGTTTCCAGTGCGCCCAGTGATTTCACCGAAATGGTCGGCATGGGCGTACGTCTTGAGGAAGCCGTCCGAGAAGGACGTTTGGTAAAAGACACTGGATCGACGAGCGGTACTAAAAAATATGGTAGTACTCTCCCTAAGAAAAAAGAGCAAGATATTGGGAATATCTCTCTCAGAAAACAAAGACGACGTTATCAACCAGTAGCAGCTGTGACTCCTGCTATCAACCCTGCGTCTATTCCTACGTATCAACCTCAGGTTGCGCAGAGCCAACCTGATCAGCAAAGGACACAACAGCCTCTTCAGCAGGCTCGTCCTCCATATAACAACAACCGTACAACACGGCCACCAGGATTTGATCCTATACCCGTGACGTACGCAGAACTGTTTCCATTACTACTGGCTAAGGGGCACATTCAGACTAAATCTCCTCTTACAGTACCGAAAAATCCGGCTTTTTGGTTTAAGGTGGATCAAACACGCCCTTATCATCAAGGAGGTTTGGGGCATAACATAGAGACTTGTCTCAATTTCAAGTCCGACGTGCAAAAGCTTATTAGGAGCGGGGTCTTATCCTTCAAGGATACGAATCCTAATGTTCTTACGAACCCGCTGCCTCAACATGAGAAGGCTGCAGTCAATCTGATTGAGAAAGAGACTAACAATGTCTATCAAATTCACGATGTACTCTTGTTAAAAACGAATCTGGTAAAGATGCATTGTAGACAGAGTGGATATGGCCATGTGCCACCTCATAATTATCACCAGTGTGATATCTGCTCTAAAGACAACCAAGGATGTTCTATAGTGCAGGTAGCTCTACAGGAACAGATGGATCTCGGATGGATCCAAGAGCACCGAGTTCGTGGAGTTAACATGGTCTACACGAATTCTAACGTCATTCAGAACCACGACATCCGTGCAATGAATGTCAACTTAGTGGCGATGCACTCAAGGCAAAGCCAGTATCATAATCTGCCGTGGCACAATTACAGTTCTTGTCTGATTTGCTCGGTAAACAAACGGGGATGCTCTTTCATACAAGAGGCCCTCCAGCGTCAGATGGATCTTGGATGGATCCAAGACTACCATGATAGGAACCCTTATCATATTAACATGGTTCAGATCTTTGATATTCGCGTGATGAATACCAACCTGGTAGAGTTACATGCTGAACAGGTCCGACTCGGATTCTTAATATCACACGACTATCAAAGCTGTAAAGCGGGTTGCGAAAATGATCGAGGTTGTACCCTTTTCCAGGAGGCGCTTCAGCACTTGTTAAATCATTGGTGGATGCCAATCTATATGGATGAAGATACTCAGCAAATTAGTATCAATAACAGGAATCCTACTCGACGTCAAAGTCAGGATGTCCGATCAGTGGAAGCTAACCTGGTAAGGTTACATTGTATTCAAAGTGGGCGTGGCCAGGTGCCACCACACAACTATGACAGTTGTAGCATCTGTTCAGAAAGTAACCAAGGGTGTTACCTTGTGAGAGTAGCTCTTCAGGGTCAGGTCGATCGTGGAGAAATTCGTCCATATCCGGGTTTTGGACCCATCAATTGGACGCCGAACTACCTTGCCGAGCAAGTTGAGGATGTTGTCACGATCTCTGGTCATCACAGGACCAGAGATGTTTTTGCCATCATCCCTCTACTTGACGAGCCTAAGGTTCCCAACCGGGAACGAATTGAGATTGCTTACGATGGTCAGAAAAATCAGAAGGCTCCTGTAGTCATCTATCTACCAGGACCGCTACCGTATGAATCAGCTAAGGCGATCCCTTACAAATACGGTGCAACAATAATTGAAAATGGAAAGGAAATTCCATTACCCTCCGTTGTGAACATTGCAGACATCAGTCGAGTAACACGGAGTGGTAGAATCTTCAACCGAGGGGTTGGGGAAGTTAACAAGGAAAAGGAACTTCAGACAGAAGCTCCTGATCTATCAGTCGGTCAATCCAGTAATCCCGACCTTTCGAAAAATGATGATGAGATGCTGAAGCTCATCCAAAGGAGTGAATATAACATTGTTGATCAACTGTTACAAACTCCTTCAAAGATCTCGGTATTATCACTGTTACTCAGTTCAGAAGCACATAGGGAGGCTCTACAGAAAGTCTTGGAGCAAACCTTTGTGGAACAGGATGTAACAATCAGACAGTTCGATAGTATTGTCTCTAACATCACTTCCTGCAACATCTTGGGATTTAGTGATGAGGAATTACCTGAAGAGGGTCGTCGTCATAACATGGCGCTCAATATCACAGTTAACTGCCAGGACGATGCTTTAGCCAACGTACTGGTAGACACAGGGTCAGCCCTGAATGTTATGCCGAAGTCCACTTTGATGCAATTATCATTCAAGGGCCCTCCGATGAGAACCAGCGAGGTCGTCGTCAAAGCGTTCGATGGATCCAGAAAAACAGTTATCGGCGAAGTTGATCTTCCCATAACTATCGGTCCTCACACTTTCCAAGTCACTTTCCAGGTCATGGACATCTGGGCAACGTATAGTTTTTTATTAGGAAGACCTTGGATACATCAGGCTGGAGCGGTCACTTCGACCCTCCACCAAAAGCTAAAGTTCATCAAGAACGATCAACTTGTCACGGTTTGTGGGGAACAAGCCTTGCTTGTAAGCAACTTGTCATCATCTACTGGTATAAAACCCGAGGAGGTTATTGGAACTCAGTTCCAAGCACTGTCGGTGAGCAATGACAATCAATCAAGAGGAGGAACCTCGATTTCCTCATACAAAGATGCTATCAAAGCGGTCGAGAGTACCGATACAACAGGATGGGGACAGCTTGTCATTCCTGTTGACAATAAAACAAAGAAGGGTCTTGGTTTTTCTGCAACCTGTACCCAGACAACTGCCAGCGATGAAAGTCTTCATCCCCTTCAAAATTTCTTCCACAGTGGAGGTTTCCTTCACCCAGTGTCTCAAGCAGTCCATGCTATCAATGAGGAAGATCCCTCTGACACAGATGAAGAGTGGATGTCCTACCTTAAAAAGGACGGTTATATGTCTCAGGAAGAGGTGCCTACGCCTTTTTGCTTTCCTACAGAAAGTCCGAGATTTATACCAAGATCAGATGTCGAAATGATCTACGGGGATTGTGATCCGGAAGGATGCCGCGCTCCGCCAAATTCATTAGAGGAGGACACTCTGATGAAAGACAATTTTGACTACACCTACTATGGCCCAATGGATGGTCTACCAATGTGGCAGCCTTACCCAGGAAACTTGGGGCAAGAGAGTCAGCCGAACAATGAAACTCAGCTGAGCATCATTGAACAGAATACCTGTGTCCCCACCATGTCATGGGATCAACACTCGGGTCATTCAGAAACTACTCAACATGACGATGAATTTGCAACGTTTGCAGGACTTGAGTTCATCAACTATGCTTTTCCCGAGGTCAACGTCATCGAGAAAGATGACTCCTCCAGTTCCAAAGAAGTTTGGGACACCTTGGGACAACCGAGTGGAAAATAAGACTTCATGGTCAAGTACACCGCTCCCGAAGGCTCTCGTATCAGGCTCGAAGACATCCAGCCAACTGGATGGGGAGATACAACTGAGAGCACAAATGCTATGCAAAATGCAACAGAGGAATTCTCCTACGATAATTCTTCCTGGGAGACAGATTCCAATGATCCTGCTCCACCAGAAATCAGCGTCGTTTCTGAAGACCAGTCAAGGAAGGTACCAAACTTTGTGATTCACCGAGGAGTTCGCCGCCAATGGGTTGTCGTCGAGGTTCCGAAGGTCGTTCATCAGTCAAAGTAATTGCCATCTTTAACCTTTCACCCTGCCCAGGTGAAACGGATGTTTTGATAGGGCTCGCTTTCTGTAAATTTTCCTCTTCGCTTTGCCCAAAGCGATAGAGTTTTGTTTTATAGGGCTGTAGTTTCAAGGATCGACTTGTTCATTAATAAAATAACGCCGTTCTATAATTTCTGCATTAATTGCTGTTTTCTCTTTTTGCTTTTTCAGAAAATGGTAATCCTAAAAAACAATTAAAATAAAAACAAGCAGTAAAATAAAACACTGCACACACTTGAATTTTCTCTATCTCTTCTAAACACAAATCATCACGTCATGCAGATTGCTTGTTTTGAACCCCGTTGTAACATACGATCCGATGCCTTCTCCCAACTTTGAGTTCCCGGTATTCGAGGCTGAAGAAGAAAATGACAACGAAATTCCAGAAGAGATCTCTCGACTACTCAGACAAGAGGAAAGGTCATTGAACCTCACAAAGAGCCGTTGGAAACGGTAAACTTGGGTTCAGAGAAAGAGAGAAAAGAAATCAGGATTGGGGCACTGCTCAGTCCAACTGCCAGAGAGGGTTTGATAAAGCTTCTCAAAGAATTTCCCGATGTATTCGCTTGGTCCTATCAGGATATGCCAGGGTTGGATACCAGCATCGTGGAACATCACTTACCGTTGAGATTGGAATGTCCGCCCGTAAAGCAAAGGTTGAGACGCACTCACCCGGACATGGCCATCAAAATCAAAGAGGAGGTACAAAAACAGATTGACGCGGGTTTCCTCGCTACGTCTGAATATCCTCAATGGTTAGCCAACATCGTACCCGTTCCCAAAAAGGACGGAAAGGTCAGAATGTGTGTTGATTACAGAGATCTGAACAAGGCAAGTCCAAAGGACGACTTTCCTTTACCACACATTGACATGCTGGTAGACAGTACAGCAAAGTTCAAAGTCTTCTCCTTCATGGATGGATTCTCGGGCTATAACCAGATCAAAATGGCGCCGAAAGACATGGAGAAAACTTCATTCATTACCCCATGGGACACCTTTTGTTACAAGGTAATGTCGTTCGGTTTGAAGAACGCTGGGGCAACCTATCAAAGGGCCATGACTACTCTGTTTCATGACATGATACACAAAGAAATCGAAGTGTATGTCGATGATATGATTGCAAAATCAAAAACAGAGAGTGAGCACGTTGAACATCTGTCAAAATTGTTCGAACGTTTAAGAAAGTTCAAGCTCCGCTTGAATCCCAACAAGTGCACCTTCGGTGTCCGTTCAGGGAAACTACTAGGGTTCATCGTCAGCCAGAAAGGGATTGAGGTTGATCCTGACAAGGTCAAGGCCATTCATGAAATGCCTTCGCCGAAAACTAAAAAATAAGTCAGAGGATTCCTGGGGCGTTTGAACTACATCTCCAGATTCATATTCCTTATGACCGCCAGTGTGCGCGGATTTTCAGGTTACTCAAAAAGAACCAGGATTGCGTTTGGTCAGAAGACTGCCAAACCGTCTTCGACAGTATCAAGGAATATCTGTTGAATCCTCCGATTCTATCACCTCCAGTGGAGGGAAGACCGCTGATCATTTACCTCACAGTTCTGGAGGACTCAATGGGATGTGTACTTGGCCAACAAGACGAAACTAAAAGAAAAGAGTCTGCCATTTACTATTTGAGCAAGAAATTTACCGACTGCGAAACTCGGTACACGATGCTTGAGAAAACTTGATGCGCTTTGGCTTGGGCAGCCAAGCGTCTTCGCCAATACATGATTCGTCACACTACTTGGTTAATCTCAGAAATGGATCCAATCAAGTATGTTTTCGAAAAACCTGCTCTTACGGGAAGGATTGCCCGTTGGCAAATGTTGTTATCAGAATATGACATAGAGTACCACGCTCAGAAAGCCGTTAAGGGAAGTATTTTAGCCAATCATTTGGCTCATCAACCGATTGACGATCAAGAATCAATCGGGTTTGACTTCCCAGACGAAGATGTCATGTATCTAAAAATGAAAGATTGCGATGAACCGTTACCCAGTGAAGGGCCAGAACCAGGTTCCCAATGGGGACTTATCTTTGACGGAGCAGTTAATCATTATGGAAACGGAATTGGGGCAATCATTGTTACCCCTCAGGGTACCCACATTCCTTTGACTGGTAGACTCACGTTCAAGTGTACGAACAACGAGGCCGAATACGAAGCTTGTATTATGGGTCTCGAGGAAGCGATTGATTTAAGGATCAAAAACATGGACGTATACAGCGACTCAGCCTTGGTTATTAACCAGACAAAAGGAGATTGGAACACATACCAATCAGGATTGATTCCTTACAAAGACTATGCAAGAAGGTTGTTACCTTTCTTCAACAGAGTTGAGTTTCATCACATCCCTCGTGAGGAGAATCACATGGCTGACGCTTTAGCCACTATCTCTTCCATGATTAGTGTAGGTCAATGGAATGACATACCTAAGATCGACATAATGCGCCTTGAACGGCCCGCTTACGTCTTCACGATTGAAGCAGTCATAGACGACAAACCCTGGTATCACGATATCAAATGCTTCCTTCGGAAACAAGAGTACCCATCTGGGGCACTCAGAAAAGACAGGAAAACCCTCAAAAGATTGGCTGGAAGCTTCTTCCTGAGCGGTGACACTCTTTATAAGAGGAATTCTAACTTGGTCTTGCTCCGATGCGTAGACAGACCAGAAGCAGACATGCTTATGAAAGAAATTCATGAAGGATCCTTTGGCACTCATGCCAACGGACACACAATGGCAAGAAAAATTCTGAGAGCAGGGTACTATTGGTTGACAATGGAATCCGACTGCTACAAGTACATGAGGAGGTGTCACAAGTGTCAGATATACTCCGACAAAATCCATGTACCGCCATTACATCTCAAAGTTCTTTCTTCCCCATGGCCCTTTTCCATAGGGGGAATCGACATGATTGGGTTGATCGAACCTAAGGCTTCAAACGGACATCGGTTCATCCTGGTAGCCATTGACTATTTCACCAAGTGGGTCGAAGCAGCATCATACGCTAATGTAACCCGACAAGTGGTGGTCCGATTTATCAAAAACAATATCATTTGCCGTTATGGTGTTCCAAGAGAGATCATTACTGATAATGGATCTAACTTGAACAATAAGATGATGAAGGAGTTGTGCGCAGAGTTCAAGATTGAACATCATAACTCATCTCCCTACCGACCCAAGATGAACGGAGCGGTAGAAACGGCCAATAAGAACATCAAGAAGATCGTTCAAAAGATGGTTGTAACCTACAAAGACTGGCACGAGATGCTACCCTTTGCTCTTCACAGTTATCGTACCTCTGTTCGCACTTCAATAGGGGCTACCCCTTTCTCTCTAGTGTATGCATGGAAGCAGTGCTCCCCATAGAAGTAGAGATCCCATCACTCAGGGTATTGATGGAAGCTAAGCTCACCGAAGCTGAATGGTGTCAAAATCGACACGACGAACTGAATCTGATCGAGGAGAAGCGAATCACGGCATTATGCCACAGTCAGTTGTATCAACAGAGAATGAAGAGGGCGTTCGACAAAAAGTTCCGACCTTGCATCTTCAGGAAAGGAGACCTCGTGCTCAAGAAGATACAATCATTTCTCACTGATTCTCGGGGCAAGTGGACTCCGAATTATGACGGCCCTTATGTGGTCACGAAAGCTTTCTCAGGCGGCGCCTTAAGACTTGCAACCATGGACGGAGAGGAATTTGCCTACCCCATGAATGTTGATGTAGTCAAGAAATACTTCGCCTAAACTAAAAAAAAAAACGTCTCGGTGGATTGAAAACCCGAAAGGGCGGTCCAGGCAAAAGTTAGAGACATATAAAAAAATCATCCCGATGGATTGGAAACATCATAGTACAATCCAGGCAAAAATTAGGGATAATGGCAAGTAACTATGTTCAACAGAGGCAAGTCCCTCAGCAGCAGCAGTTACATCATCCATCAGAGGAAAACTCCAGTCAAGGTCATCTTCGACAGAAGCTCAGGATGCCCCCGAATTCAAAGTTGGTAGAAGGATAGTGGTCGTTATGTTTCAACGTAGCCCTTTTCCCTATAAATTACCATTTTCTAACTTTGTAAATACTCTTTGGAATCACGCGTTTGGCTGATTTCCATCCTATCAATAAAATTTGAGCCCTTGTGCTTTTGTTTGTAATTCTTACTTGTTTTAGCTTTACAGAATGACGTTTTAACATGATTAACGATTCTTGAAATAAAACAAAAATGAATTTACTTGGTAAAAACTTTTTCTGCTTTTAAAATAAAGATGGCAGTTTCTTTTGACTATTGAACATCAAAAGAACATCAATCGCTTCTCCAGAAGTAGGCGAACTTCAAAGTGCAGAATCAAAGTACTCGTTCTATGCCAGTGCGCCTGAATGAAGGATCAACAGTGTCGGATGCGACTATTTCGTCTGACACCCCTCGGCCGAGTTCTTATCTCCTAAGCCCGATCAACGGTATTCCCCGTAGGGACTATCTCTCCTAAGCAAGGTGGAATTGCTATCTTGAACCAGCGATATCTCTACATGCCCCGCGATGGTCGAGTATCCAGTCATGTTCATCTTTTAGTTTGTATGTCGCGTCAGTTTTGTCCGCATATACATACATACATCATGCATTATTGATTTGCATTCACATTTCATATTGCATCGCTATCACTCTAGTCGATCTTGTCCCTTAGTGATAGGAGTCCTCTCAATCGAGTTGTCAGTTCTTGCCTTGTCAGGAAACGCTGCGTTTGAACAACCTCGCTTCTAGTTTATTTCTGGAAGGAAGTTGGCCCTTGACCACTTTGATAACTTGAACCTCTGAAAGACCAGAGGATCCTTCAGTCAGCATCACTCTTCGCCATTGAAGATGATATCCTTGCTTTCCCGGATTAAGGAAAATCCACGGAGAAAGCCCGGTAATCAGAGATTCGGCAGCATGCCAGTTTTGCTCCGAAAAGATTGCTGATGAAAAGGTCATCGGCACCTCAAAATTGGACCCCATCACATGGCATTTCTCCGGGAAGATCCTGAGAAAAGTATGATGTAAGATCCCAAGTGGAAACAGTCTCTCAAGAGACTCGCTTTCCCCAGTAGAATCGACAAATGGCGTCTCCAACAAAGAAGTTTGTGCACCTCTACAACCCAGATGACTGGGTACCCCCAGCAAGTCTAACCTCAGACCTTTTTCTATCAAATGGCATCTCCCCAGGAAAATTCGGCGAGAAGTTTGAAGGAAAGCCGCTACGCATAGCGTCCCTTGTCAATAAAGTTTATTGACAAAAGAAACTAAGACCAGTTCCTTGGTAGGAAACCAGGATCGAGGGGAAGTTTACATTAGAAACTAAGACCAGTTCCTTGGTAGGAAACCAGGATCGAGGGGAAGTTTACATCAGAAACTAAGACCAGTTCCTTGGTAGGAAACCAGGATCGAGGGGAAGTTCATTTCAAAAGAAAACTGAGACCAGTTCCTTGGCTGGAAACCAGGATCGAGGGGAAGTTTAACTTTTCTAAGCATCATTGCTTAGCAAAAGAAGATGAATGCGTAAGCTACCATTCATAACAACCATTAAAATTTCGGGTATTCCGATATTTAATCCTCTTGCACCCCGAATGCCCGAACACTTTTGTCATTCACACCTTCGTGTCCAAGAAGATTAAATAGGGGCATCTGTCATACCCCAAATTTTGACCACTAAGATTTCCCATCATTGTGCAAATCATCATCACAATGTGGATGAACCATCATGCCTCATCAAATGCCTTAAGGGTTGTTGAGCATTCACTACAATCAAAATTAGGGTTTCAAGCCCTCTCCGAGCCTTAGACAAAGGATCAATCAAGGAATGACATGATCTTCAACTTATCTAGCCTCTCAAATATCCACAATGGATCAAGAGGACTCCCGCTTCAAGGATTAAGCACAAGGCTACTCCCTTTTAGGTGGATCAAGTCTCAAGATCGCCGGTATCACCAAATTAGAGTTTTGGTCGACCAGGGCCTCCAGATGAAAAATTTCATCTGGGCACAAGCCAATGATCCAAAACCTAACCTAATATACTCCATGGAACCTCATGGACCCAATCATCAAGTCAATTTTGCCTCAGGGGATGCATACATCAAAAATCAGGAATTAGGGTTTCTTGACCTAATTCACCCCTAAGTTGACTTTTGGGACAAATCATGAACCAAGACCTCAAGAGAGGGTTTGAGGGTCTCTAATGAACTATATTGATCCATTTGGGACAATGGATTAATCCAAGAAGATTGAGCAACAAGTCTCAATTTCATCTGCACCACAATTAGGGTTTTAAGGAAAAAGTCAACTGTAACTTTGACTTTTGACCAGGACATGCTCCCAAGCCCTAGGACATGCCCCAATATACCCTATGACACCCATGGAACATGTCCATCAAGTTTGATTTAGGTCAAGGACATGATTTCTTGAAAAATTGCACAGTTTGGAATTCATCTGATAAAAAGTCAACTGTGCACAAAAGTCAACTTTTACTTTTTGAGATTTTTCACCAAAATGGATTTTTAACCCTAAAATGATGTTAATGTATGATTTGAATCATCATTCATCAAGAAAAATCAAGAAAAGTTGGATAACTTGTGAAAGGGGTAACCATAAAAACTTAGAAAATTTTCTAAGTTAAAAATAAAGTGACAAGGGTACCAACTTTGAAGGATCATAACTCCTAAACCACAAGGCCATTTTTTCTCATCCAAAGATGGATTTGTAGCCCTCATTACCCTCTACAAAAACTTCAACTAGACCTAAGTCCAATTCATTAAGGATTTTGAGTTATGGAGTGATCAAAATGGCTGAAAAATGAAAATGTCACTTTTTCCAACACTTAGTGAAATTTTCACTAAGTCAGAATCTGCCTTCACTTTTTGCCAAATGTAGGGGGATTTTTCACTTGGATTCAAAAGAGATCAAAACCAAACATATTCAAACAGTTGTTATATCATGTAAGGGCTTTCCAAAATGGCCAAGAACATTGCCAAATTCCATTTGAGTCATGAGATATGACATTGGAAAGTTGCCTTGCTGAAATCTGTCAAAGGCAAGGCAGAATTTGCAACTTTGCTCGATTTGCCAAAATCAGCCAAATTCAAATGCTCATATCCACTTGGACACATCTGAGGATTGAATCTAAAGGGGACAATCACTGAGCCAAGCCTCCAAAGTCCATGGAACAAGAAATAGCATGTTGAACCTAGAATGGCCAAAATAGGGACAAGACTCCAAATTTGGATTGGAGCATTCAATGGAAGCATCAAGGTGGCATGGACTGAGCCATTTTCATTTGAATTCAGTCAAGACTTATCCAAGACCAAGGGAACCACAACCCTGTGCCCTAACCTCTAGTCAATGGCTAGAGGAGACTTGCATTTCCATTGGCCAACATTGAACAAACACCTGCTGTAGTTGCCATTCACTGTGGATCCCAAAACAAACTTGCTCTACTATAAATAGAGCTCAATTGTGATCAGTTTGAGTACACCAAAGCCATCTAACAGATGCTTTCCTCAAAATCTCTTTCTCTTGGCAAAAATGCCTTTCTTAGCAAGGTAGCTATCGGGTTTTGAGTTTGAGAGCTTTTCCAATCAAACCAATCACTCACACACCTCACATACATCACATATGAGCTGATCAAACACTTAGATCACTTCTGAAACACCAATTTCACAAAATCACCAGCTGGTTGCTCAAATTTTCAATCAAGTTGCAGCTGAGGTACCACAAATTGATCCAGCCAATTTCAATCAAGTCCAAGCATTCAAACACACTCCATAGGGTGTAGGGAAGCTGTTCAGATCATCACCACTCATTTGTAACACCTCCAAATCAAAAATCACATTGCACTTGCTGTCACGGCTTAGAGGTAAGCATATACTTGGTCATCTCTCAATCCATGCATATTTCCTCGCACAATAATTTGGCCATATGTTCATAATCATGCATGGAATGTTTTCCCTCAATTAATTGCATTGTTTGAATCGTGTATCAAAAATCCTAGCCTTCATGCAGAAATTAGGGTTCTTGAGGTTTCTTCGTGATTTCATGTTTTATGTTTAATTTAAATGAAATTAAGTGTTATAGACATGATCGTGAGGTTGAGATGAGCATAATGATATGTGGATTGCATGATATGATTACGTATTCAGTGAGATTGGATGGAAAATGTAAATTAGCCAAACCCAGAAAAACGCGCGTGTTCTTGCTTGTGTTCTTGGCGCCTTTTTCACAAATTCAAATATTTGAATTTTGTGATTTTGTTTAATTGATTAAAAAATTAATTTCTCTCTGAGTTTTAATGATTTTGAGTTGATTCTTTATTTAATAATTCACAAAAATGTTAAAATATTTTATTTTATCAAAAAAATCCAAAAAATATTATTTATTTCATATAATTGATATTTTTGCAATGAATTAATGTTTTAATTGTTTTTAACATTTAAAATATTTTTTCTACATTAATTTTGCAACTTTTAATGCTTTCTAATTATTTTGTAGGTCAATACTTAATTTTTGAAGCATTAATCCAAAATTACAATTTGTTTTTCATATGTTAAACAATTTTGATCATTTTTAATTGAATTTTTATTCAATTAAATACATTTTTGAAAACAAATTAGGGTTTTTGGATTAATTCAACCCTCATAAATCATTTTCAAAACCTTATGGGCCTCTTGAGAGAGTGTAAGACCCAACCCACTTGTACAGAAATATTTTGGGTCTCATTCGTTGTATAAGTCCCTCTGTACATTTTCAAATAAACGGCACGATCATCGCCTTTTGAAAAATAACCATGGGCCTCTCCTTGAGCTATAAGACCCATTCAAAAACACTTTGGGCCTTTAATAGAGTGTAAGACCCAACCCCCTTTTAACCAAAAAAAACTTTGGGCCTCACTTATTGTATAAGTCCCTCCGCGTTAAAAGAAAACCTCGACGCGATCGCCATTTCAAACAGAAAAATCATCTGGGCCTACCCTCGTGTTATAAGCCCCACTCTTTTTTTTTTAAAAAACCTTTTGGGCCTCTTGAGAGAGTGTAAGACCCAACCCACTTGTACAAAAATATTTTGGGCCTCAGTCACTTGTATAAGTCCCTCTGTACAAATTCAAACAGTGCGCTCACTGATAAAACCCTGGGCCTCTCCTTGAGCTGTAAGTCCCAAAATTTTCTTTTTCAAAGCACTTTCTCCTTTGATTTTGAATATACTATTGTTTTCAATCTTTCTTTGTTGAACAACTAACCAAACAGCATGGAAGCTCTACAACCGACTAAGTGGTTATCGCTTTCATTTACCGTTTTCATATACATATAACTGTATTGTGGGGTTGTTTCACTGTAAGTCTTCTTTCATAAACTCATATCAACTGTGTAATAATAGTATAGATATTTCGAGTTTCCCCGGCAACTACGTCTAGAACTAGGTGACGCCGTTTCGTTTATTCGTAGAAATAGACAACTAGATCCCCAATAGGATCACCAGACACAGTTTTCTCTCAGGCTGTCCTCATTAGGAATTGTCAAGAAACTCTATTCCCAGAGATGAATGTATTCTCCGTGAATGGCATCTTTGATTTTCTTCCAAATTCTCGAACTTTCCTGACTTTGATCTATTCTCGGTGAATAGCATTGCCTTGAACTTCTCGGGGTTTGGGGACCCACGGGCTTCTTAAAAGCATCGGCCTCCTCTTGGGCATCGTACAAGGACCCACAGGCTTCCTAAAAGCAACCCCGCCTCCTCTTGGGATTAGTACAAGGACCCTACGGCTTCTTAGAAGTATTCACAGCCTCCTCTTAGGCTTCGTATAAAGATCTCTTCCTTCGAGAATGATAGCTTTCTCTTGGGCTTAGTACAAGGACCGATCGGCTTCTTAAAAGTTCCCAGCCTCCTCTTGGGCTTCGTACAAATTGTCCCAACGACCTCCTAGAGGTATAGGAACATAACCTAGTCATCTTCATAGAACAGTCCTTTCATAGAGTCTACTACTGTTTCTCAAAACATAGTGCAAAGGTTAAAACTCTAGACTTGGACAGTCTAACTTCCTTGAGTCTCAAAGACATTCTCAAGTGACCCCTTCGTTAAATAGGAAGGAAACCCGCAGACTCGGACAGTCTCAATACCCTTCGGATTCCCCGCTTCCTTAAAGAACAGGAATAAACCGGATCCTTGAATCAAATCCCTGAGTACAGTGTTGCTCATATAAGAACTGATTTTCTCTTTAAAATCAGTATATTGGATCTGTCACTCAACTGAAACAATAATCATAGCCTCTCTCTTTGGCTTTGTTCAATGATTCTTCCCAGCGAAGCAAATGTTTAGCCTCTCTCTCGGGCTTTGTACGAGACACATAAGAGACTCCCTCGTCGAGTCAATCACCCTTTCGCCTCCATCTCGGGCTTTATACGAGATACAAAAAGGTTCTAATTAAGCCAAACAAACAACAGCCTCCATCTCGGGCTTCGTACGAGATACAAAAACTCTCTAATTGAGTTAAATAGCCTCCATCTCGGGCTTTATACGAGATACCAAAAGACTCCCTCGTTGAGTCAAACAACTTTTAGCCTCTCTCTCGGGCTTTGTACGAGACACATAATAGCCTCCTCTTAGGCTTTGTATAAGAAAACCACTGGTTAATCCAATTAACCTTTTAGCATCAAAGTTGTGCCTCGTTCATAGTACACAAACATCAACAACTCCTTCCCTTTCATCTAATTGCTGTAAGCGGCAAGCCTCTGGATCATCTACATCCATGCCACTGTCCCTCTTTTAGCATGAGAAATTCCTAAGGAAAGATAGCATTGCTCTACACTGAGTTAAAGTCTTCTCCTTCAGGTTGAAATCCCCTATAAAGGAAATTATGGCATTGCCGGATTCACAAATCCCGGTTAAAGTAATTCTCCTTTATAAACAGTCGTAACAGACAAACCCCTCTTTAGAGATGACAAATTCTCTCTAAGGTCAACCTTCAGCTTCATATCTTGGTCTTTGAACAAGATACAAACCACCTTTAGCTTCATGTCTTGGGCTTTGAACAAGACACCAAAAACACCCATTTTCCTCCCGTAGACTAGGAGGAACTACGAACGCTCTGATTTCCCTGTTTCGGTAAACGGGAATACGTAGGCATAAGATTGAAAGAAAAATCTTAGCGAGCATAATCAACAAAACCCCAAAATCCCATATCAAAAGCATTAATTCGAAAACATCAGTCCTAACATCCTAATCCTTGTTCCCCGCCAGAAACATTCTGTCAAAATAAAAAGAGAGAAAATAGTATTGGCGAAAATACAAATAACCAATACAAAGGCCCCCCCACATTGATCACATCCGTAACCTAACAGACCGCTGTTTAAACTCAGTATGCAAAGCAGGGTTAATTAGAGACATCTATTTCCCTTCCTTATTCAGCTCACAATAGGATAAAAAATGAATCGACCTGTAGTCAAAGCTTAAACCGCAAAGAGCGACCAGCGCTTAAGAACCGCGTCCAAAATTGCTCGCTACACATATGGCTCAAAAGGGGTTGCAAATGCTCACTCACTCACAAGGGACAATGAGGCTCCATTTGGTTTACTAGTTATGCTCACTTTGAAGAATTACCTTGATCCTGTCCATGTCTCTACAATTATTAACATGAATGCAAGATTAAGCATGAACCAAACAAGTTAAAACAAGAATGTATCAGTCTCTTAAGCATATAGTAATCAATGAAAGGTTACCTCATTTTTTTCTGGTTTTGGAACTATGTGATTCACAATGAAAACATGTTATTGCATAAGCTTGAATGCCTTGATTTTATATAGACTACTCATGTCATAATCATGCTAAGTTCTAAGAAAGCAATAAACAAGTACCTTGGATTGTGTGATTTTTCCAAAATTTTGTATCATTACCATTGTACCTTTGTTGATTCATGTGAATGTGATCATCCACCCTTTTGCTTTTCCAATCTCATTTAAAGGACAAGTATCAATTATATGGATTGGTCATATGACACCCACAGCTGAACCAAAAGAAAAACATTAAAGTGAAGGAGAATGGCATGAATGGCATTTTTGCTGATTCTGCTACTTTCGCTATGCGAAGTATATTTCGCGATACGAAATATGCAGAATTTTCTTTTGGCTCATTCATGCTATTTTCTTCCTACCATTTAAACTAGTTATGCAATAGGAAACAAACATAAACAAATAAAAAGGTTGGGTTACCTCCCAACAAGTGCTTGTTTAACGTTGTTAGCTCGACGCCTGTTTTGCGTAAAATCAAGGTGGATTGTATGAATTTGCCAAAGCATCTATGCCACCATATTTTGGCCTTCCTTTAACATTCTTTATCCTTAATTTCAGGCATGTTTCATCAGGAGCTTCAATCTTGGAGTAGTCATCCTCTTTGTGTTGAAACAATTTGAAGTTGGCTTCTTTATTATTGGATCTTACTTTCATCATTCCTTCATCAATGTCAATCAGCATTCTAGCTGCCTTTATGAAAGGATGGCCTAAGATCATAAGTGTGTCTCTATTCTCATCATTGTCCATCACCAAAAAATCTGTTGGGAATAGAAAGCTTTTGAGTTTCACCATTACACCTTTTACCATGCCAATTGGTTTTGTGATAGATTTGTTAGCAAGTTCTAACAACATTGTTGTAGGCTCTATTTCAAGGTCACCAATCTTTTTAAGAACGAATAACGGAAGAAGATTGGTGCTTGAAACAAGATCAATCAAAGCTTTATCAAAGTGGATTCTTCCAATGGTAACTGGTACGGTGACTTTTCCAGGATCACATTGTTTTCTACCTCCTTTTTCTTATTTTTCTCTTTTTCTTAATTTTCCTCCACAACCATCTCTTTTGAATTCTCCCAAACTTTGTTTTGAACCGTGTCACCACTTTCCGTTGTAATTGCATTACAAGTTTCCTTAGGATTGTTTTGAGTGGTAGTAGAAAACATACCTTTGTGTTGCTCATTCAACTGTTTTGCGATTTGCCCTACTTGCGTTTCCAGATTTCTGATCGATGTATCCGTATTTTTCTGGTTTGCCATGGACATCTGCATGAATTAATTCAAGGTTTCTTCGATATTTGTAAGCTTATCTGGCTGAGTATAGCTTTGGTATTGGTTCTGCCTGTTTTGGCCATAGCTTGCATTATTGTTGTAGGAATACCCTTGATTGTTTTGGTACGGGGTCTGCCTCTGCTGCTGGTTTCCCACATAATTGACCTCTTCATTAATCGGAGGACAGAAACCGGTTGGGTGATCTCCTGCACAAAGTTCGCACATGGCTACTTGTTGTGGTTTAGGCGCTTTGTGCGCTTGTTTGAGTTGTTGTGGAAGAGTGGATAATTGTTTGGTGAGTTCTTCCACAGTTTGGGTGAGAAGCTTATTTTGTGCCAAGATTGCAGTGTTTGTATCCAACTCAAGAATTCCAGGTTTCTTTTGCGCGGTTCCTCGATTATATTGAACTTGATGATCGGTGAGAGTCATTCGGTTGATAATTGCAACTACTTCTTCTACACTTTTTGCCAATAAAGAACCACCAGCTGTTGCGTCAAGTAGGAGCTTTGGTTGGGGATGAAATCCATTGTGAAAGATGTGGACTTGTGTTAGGCTGTCAAAACCATGATTTGGATATTTCTGTAGCATGGATTTGTAACGTTCCCAAGCTTCACATAGAGTTTCATTTGCAGATTGAGCAAACGCGGCAATGGATGTTTTCGCATCCATGAACCGGTTGTGTGGAAACAATATGTTCAGAAAGTTTTCTTCCAAAAAATTCCAGTTTGTCATAGTTTCAGTAGGTTGGTCAAGATACCAATCCTTCGCTTTTTCGATCAAGGAATGCGGGAAGAACCTCATAAATACTGCTTCTTCTTCAGTCTCGGGTGCACCTAACGTACCAGCCAGCTCATAGAACTTGGTGAGGTGGGAATATGGATCTTCATGATCCAAACCTGCAAAAAGGTTAGCATAAATAATCTGCAGCAGTCCCATTTTCATTTCAGCTTGTAGGTTATTTGGAGTATTGCTGAGACGAGCTAATCGTCTTGGACTGCTCCGACAAGGTCCACCGTTGACAACTTCAGCCATAGTTTCTTTTGTTGAGGAAGTTGATGTGGAAACTCCTTTGTGATTTTTCTTTTTGGATAGTTGTTTCTGTTTCTTCTTTTGTCTTTTGTTCTTTTGGATGGTTCTTTCGATCTCGGGATCAAAAAGAATCTGTTCTTCCGAAGTCTTGCCTCGAAGCATAAACAGAAGTTTCACCACCTATCCAACAATTGAACACACGTTGTGAAAAACAAATATATACAATATATAAAAACTTAGAAGTATAGAAACTATTGCGATGTTTTAATATCTTAAACGCCAGTTCCCGGCAAAGGCGCCAATTTGTTGTTTGGTACAATCAAATGTAAGTATTGTGTTTTATCGTATCCACAGGGATTGGGGCGATGCCAAAACTGTTCAATGAGTTCTATGATTCTAAGCAGAAGTTTCAAGATGGTTTGGTTTGTAAGTAATGAAAATTAAAATCGTGCAAGAATTAAAGATAAGTTTCAGAGGAATAGGCTTGTTGGGAATTGGTTTTCATTCATCGATTCAATATGTATATCACGAATCAGTTATATACAATTTAAGCATGATTCAATATTATCACGTATCGCTCACAAACAAAGTTCATGGCTAAACTTTGATGAGATTTCTACCTTATGGTTTAATCGACGATTTCTCAGTCTATTAAACAATACGGTAGAATTAAGATTCGATACTTACGGTGAATATTAAACCTAAATCTATGTCTAGCATTTAGAGTTTAATAGTGTTATCTTTGATCGAGAGTTGAATCGTATTTGTCAATATCGATTCAATCCATGAAGTAAACGATAAAATGAAGATAACATCAATATTGATTTATAAATAAAATGTGTATAACGCCATGATTAATGAAAATACATACTGTTCGGTGAACTACGACCGACCCCAACAAGAGAGGGATTTAACTACTCATGGTAGCTTGAAGCATAATGGAAGATTTGAGTTGAGTGAGCATCAACGACGATTTCCCGACTCTTGATGCATAATCCACTCTTCTTCCTCTAATCCTCAATTCTATTCCTATTACAAAGTACTACAAAAGATAAAAACTGAATAATTCCCTTTGAACTGAGTTTAATCTCCTTTTATAGCAGTTTTGGCCGCCTGACTTCGCATAGCGAAAGTGTATTCGCTATGCGAACTTTCCTTTCTTCTCCATTAAGTCTCTGAGCTGTCAAACCGTCTTTTGTGAAGCCGCCTTACTTCGCTATGCGAAGTAAAGTTTGCATCGTGAACTTTCGCTACGCGAAGGACAGTTTGTATCACGAACTCTGCCGCTTTCTTCGCTTCAAGGACATTTTGGTTCTGGTTTGCATCGCTGTCCATCGCTTTGCTTCGCTATGCGAAGTCTGCAGGGCACAACTTTCTTTATTCTTTCTTTGATGCATTCTTTAGCCTTTTCCTGCACAACTATCAACCAAACCAACAAGACTTTGTACCATATTAATTTCATTCATTAGTTGAGGTATTTATGTTAGAATCTTGTCATTCAAGTAAGATAAATGCCCTATTTTATGTGTTATTTTATCATGAATAAAACACTTATCAGGTTGTAAGCCCCATTCTTTTTTCACTTCAAATACTTTTGGGCCTCTATAAGAGTGTAAGACCCAATTCCTTGTCACACACAAATTTTCTTAGGCCTCAGTCATTGTATAAGTCCCGATACAGTTTTCAAAACCCTAACGCAATCGTCGCCTTTTTATCAAAATCACTTGGGCCTCTCCTTGAGTATAAGCCCCATTATTTTCTTTACAAACATTTTTGGGCCTCTATTAGAGTGTAAGACCCATTCCCTTTGTACATAAATTTTTTTTGGGCCTCTGCTATAGTTTAAGCCACACGACGTCTGTCGGTATTGCAGTGTGATCAATGTTATCAAATAAGTCATTTGGGCCTCTCCTTGTGCTATAAACCCAAAAACACTTTTAATTCAATTACAAATTCAAAGTTGTATCAAAACTTTGTTCAATTTCTTGGAAAAATCTAACCATACAGCTGTAACTAATCTGCTAGGGCTTGCACATGTAAGTTTCGCTATATCTTCTATACATACTTGTTTATATATTTCATCTGTATAAATATATGCCCGTATATACTTGCTTAGAGTTTTCCCTTGTAATTAGGTCTAGGTTTAGGTCAAACCAGAGATTTTTTTCAACATAGTCCAAAACTAGTTCCCCATATGAAATTGCAGATACAGTTTTGCCTCCTCTTGCGCTTAATCAATATGGAACAGAGAAAGGTATTATTCCCGGTGAAACTTTTCTCAAGACTGTCATAATTTACACAAAGGAATTCAGTTCCCCAAAGAGGATTGATTCCCGGTGAAACCTCTTTTGAATTCCTTTAAACTCTAGAACTGTTCAGTACATAAATGATTAATTCCCAGTGAAACCTTTCTGGAACTATTCTTAAGTTTGGACCCACAGGCTTCTTAGAAGTTCCCCACAGCCTCCTCTTGGGCTTTGTACAAGGACCCACATGTAAGAACAAGATTTGGTTCTGCATCTTGTCTCTATATTTTGATGATAACAGTGGAGTATTTGTGTGAGAAGAATTTTGATACTCTAATGTTTGTTATTCTGATGGTTTTAACAAACGGGTTCTGATCTTAAATGGAAACTATATGCTAATCACTTTGTGTGATAATGGTCGCTTGTACGTCAAAGAAACAGGATTACTTCTGATCAACTGTGCTTCAAGATGAATTCTAAGAAGACACTATATTGTTGCTGCAATATTCTCTTAGGTTCTAACTCTGATACAATGTCTAAGGAAAACAAGTTCTAAAGATCTGAAGACAAAAGTTCTAATGAACAAGTCCAGATGCTGAAGACTTATGCTTCTTAAGACAACAAGTTCTGAAGGCCAAGTGCTGAAGACTCTGAAGATGTAGCTCTACAGACTCTGAAGACTTGAAACTCTTGAGACCCAAGTTACGTGTTCCCTTCTTCTAACTCATGCTTCTGCAAGCCTCTGAAGTCTGGAAGTTGAAAAGACTAAGCTATGTGGTACAACAGTACAACGGTATGATGAAGACCTAAGAACTATAAATATCAAGTTCTGAAGATTCTAAAGACAAGGTTCTGGTGAACAAGTTCTGAAGACTTATGGTTATGATAACTAAGGGTTCTAAAGAAGAAGTGCTGAAGATTTTGAAGACAAGTTCTAGTGAACAAGATTTGAAGACTCAAGACTCAAAAATCCATTAATTCACTCTTCTAATCATGCTTCAACCACATCAATTTAGAAGCCTCTGATGAATATAAGAAGATGAAACATTTGCATGGGAAAATAGTACATAGTACAAATCAGACACGTTCTTTTCCACTACCATTCCACTACTCTGATTTGTTGGTACAAAGGACAACCTCAGTGTACGATATTCACCCAGCACAACGGCATTATTTTAAGTCGCCAGTACATTTTCAAATATTACTAATCTTCCCCTCAACGGATCTATTCCTGGCTATATGAAGACTTGATCATTCAACAAAGAAATGTTAAACAAGTGTGTGGAGTTCAAAGAGAGATTGTGCTTGCTGAAAATGCGTGTGAGTAACATTGTTTAAAAATGTAACACTCAGTGCTTAAAAAGATATATGCTCATATGAAGCAATGAAGCAATGATGCAGTGAAGCAGATTGTGTAATGGTGCGTAACACCCAGTATGAAAAGAATATGCACAAACACTGATTCAGATGAAATAAGAACTCAAGATGAAGAACAAATTATGAGTAAACAGTAAAGCGCTACAATACAAAGAAGAAGATTAGTTTACTGTGTATTTTGCTCTAAGTTAGAATTAAGCTAGAAATTGTTGTTTACCCTGCTTGTGTAGAAGCATCTTATGGTAAACGAACCTTTGTAACAAAATGATGTTTGTGTTCCCTAAAGGACCTATTGGTCAGAATATTTAGGAAGACTAAGATTGTGAGTCTTAGGTGTTGTTAGTCACTCGCGGTTAGCTTGTGCGTTGTATTCTTAAACAGTGGTTTGAATGCCTTGAGAGACCAGTGTGGTCAGAGTCTTGAGATGTCTAGGACTGGCGAGTCTTAGAGGTTGTTAGTCAGTTGCAGTTGGCTTGTGCCACTACTACAAAACGCGTAAACAACGACGCCATGCTCACAACGGTTCATCCCTACACCGTTGTGACATATCTAAACTAAGGCGCGGTTGTATTTTATTTGTTAATTGAATAAAAATTTTCTATATATAACAACGGTTGATAAACCAACCGTGGTGATTATCTGTATATAACAACGGTTGATAAATGCACCGTGGTGATACCTTTCAAGCTTTCGTGTGTTTGAACCTCAGCGCCATTATATATATTATTCCTTTTATGTTAAGGCGCGCCTTTTCTTTTTTATTTACTTTTAAATAAATAAAATAAAAGTTATGACTACGGTGGTTTATTTACACCGTTGTGATATATTTTGTATGTTTTTTTAATTTTTAATTCTAAATATAACTCTGGCGCTTTAATATGAAATTTCATTATGAAAGTAATATATCATAACGATTTTGTGGTGTTGACCGTCGTAGTAGCCTTTCAATATACTCCAAGCTAGCTAGCTAGTTTCATTGTCTCTTCAGTATCCTTTTTCCGTTGAAAATAGAAACTAGACGAAACGATACACGATTTCAACCCTAAACCCTAACATTCAATACTGTGAAATAATAAACGATTTCAACCAAAGCTTGCATCATCAGTATCCATTCTTCACCGTGTTGTTGTTATTTTCGTCATCATCGTCACGATCGTTACGGAAGGAAGATTACGCACCTACCAACACCGTCGTCATCATCGTCACCGTCGAGAAGGAAGATAACAACAACATCGTCGTTGTCGTAAAGAAGGAAGACAACAACAACACCAACACCAACATCGTTTACTTAGTCGTCACGTTTAGGGTACATAAATATTTTCCCCATGCATCCACAGTAAACTCATTTGCCATTGTTGTTCATGTTGTTGTTGTTGTTTATGTTCTTGTTGTTCATGTTCTTGTTGTTCATGTTGTTGTCGTTCATGTTGTTGTTGTTGTTGCTGTTTATGTTCTTGTTGTTCATGTTGTTGTTGTTGTTGTTTTTGAACATAGATGTCGACCTTGTCGAGTTCTACACCAGGAAGCAGCGAAGATGCTCAAACGATTGAGTGTTCTGCGAATACAACTCAAACGATTGATACTCAATCGAAAAGATCACAAAGAGGTGTCACAATGATGCCCAATTCACATCACTCTGCAACTCATCAGGTGTAAAAATTCCTATCGAGTTTGATTCACACTACATATTAGTTGATTGTCCACATTACGCTACTTTTAGGAGTTATGTTGCGTTCCTTGCACGTAGCAAAGTCAGTATACTGATTGATGATTGGAGAGAAGTGGATGTTAATGTCAAAGACAACATATGGACAGACGTTAAGGTATTTCATACTATAATTTTCATATATTTGATATCACTACCTATAGTTTCTAATTCATACTTATATATTGATTTAATGTAGTTGAATTTTGAGTTTACCGATGACTCAAAATTGAAAAGAAAGTGGATAACTTATGTCGGTGTTCGTTGGAGGGGATTTAAGTCACGGCTGGCGACTATCTACATTACGAAGCCTAAGAGCGGTCTTCAACCTCCATGGATTTGGTATAGTTTTTTATCGAAGAAGGTGTGGCACAAGTTTGCGAAGAAACACCGTTATGAGGAATTAATGGTTAGTACTAGTCTTATGTAACCTATAATGTTATGCTAATGAGTTATAGATACTAATCATACACATTTTTCACTATGTTAATAACATGATAAAAGCGAAGTAGGAATTCAGAACAAGGCGAAAAACATGTACCCCCATAGATTGTCTCGTGGGGATTACAGGAAACTTGAGAAGAGGATAATGCAGGAAAAACAACAAGAATGAGGAGATGGTGACATCCCATCTCCACCTTCAAGACATGAGAAATGGTAGAGGGCTCGATTAAGACCTAATGGAGAGTACACCTCTGAGGCTTCAAGAGTAGTTGCTGAGAAAATTGTAAGTATATGTTTTGTTTAAATACGTTTGCTTATGTAAGTTGCTCATGAGTTATTATTTAAATGCGTTTGCTTATGTAAGTTGCTCATGTTGTGTAGGATAATTTGGTTGTGGCGGCCCGTGAAGGCACATTTGTTCTGGAAGCATGACATGACATATTAGTTGAAGCTATCGAAACAGCTGAGCATGGAGGTCGTGTCCGTGGTGTTGGAGATGGTGTCGGCTTGAGGTCATACTTTGGATCTCAAAGAAGAAGCACCGAAACCTCTGAATTTATTGCTCAACGACAAAAGATTGAGAAAGTTGGAAGGAATTGGCAGAGCAAAGGAGGCCGTTTGAAGAGGAGAGGGAAAAAAGGGAGAAAGAAGTGGAAAGGTTACAAGAGTTGTATTCGGTATGTGTCGTAAATCGTGCTTATTTTTGTATGATATATATATTGTATGTTATAATTGAATATATTGTGCTTATTTTTGTTTTATGTTCTAATTGAATGTTATGATGTAGAGATTAAGTGAAAACCTCGAACAACGAACTAATGAAGATCAACGTTGCGTTGGTGATGATCAAACTCAAAGTAGAAGTGTCGTAAATTACGCTTCTACTAAAGGAAGTAATTGTACAACCCCTCCCCCCTGTAGATAACCGCAATGGGATATTGGACCCTAGTCCAAATGAAATAACAAGTTTATACTTGTCCACTGCATCAGCAAACCTTTCGCAAGCTCTCCCGCTAGAACATTGCCCAAAATTGGATTTAGTGTATTACACTCCTGAAGATGTGAGGGATTTTCTCGCATGATATAAGTGGCTTGACATAGCTATTTTGCAAGTTTGGTGCACGTAAGTATATAGTCGAATATACATGTCATTATAGAACATTATAATTTTTTGTATTTTCTCCCTTAATTTATTCATTTTCTTTGACCATTTAGGTACATTCACCGTGTTTGTGTAGAATTGAATAAATCAAGTACCTATAGAATCTTGGACCCAAGTTTTATTGCTTGGGCGTATAACGATAAAAATATCAGAGAAAAGTACTTGAAAGAGCGGCTAAATGGCGGAGGAAAAGAATGTTACCTTGCACCATTCCTCTATAGGTTAGTATTGTTGTAATTTATTTCTATATTCTATATTTAGTTTTGTTTTAGTAACAACTGATATATATATATATATATATATATGTATTCTCTTGTTCATTCAGTGGTCATTGGCAATTGATCATAATATCGTTTAGGACAAATACGGTGACATTACTGTGTTCCTTGCACGATCCACTCCACAAACCAATGAAAGATCTTGTATTAACGTAAGTGTCTTTGTTTAATATCATTTTCTTTGGCATTAATTGTAATTAGTTTATCATGTAATATGTTTAATTCAATTTTCAATGTGCAGTATTGTGGAGCAAGTTAATATAATGAATAATGTTAGAAAAAAGCCCACATACCTTGCTCCTAAAGTAAGTGGCCCGATTACCTGTTTATTTCATTTACATTCATGCATGTGTGGTTGTATTCATGTAATTTGTAGACGAGGAAACAACGCGGGAGTTACGAGTGTGGGTATTTTGTCATGAAACTCATGTTAAACATTGTCCTTGTCGGCACTGTTGATTCATGGGATACATTATGTATGCCATAAAATGTTTACATATATTAATATATAAGTTGACTATTGAATTATTATCATGCATATTATCTTTAATTTTTTGCTCTTTCTTATGTAGATGTTTAACGACGAAACCCCATTCCCCGTTGACGACTTTGTGGATATTCGTAAACGTTGGGCGTATATCCACAATGAGCTTAAAGGTACTCCTGTTGTTTGATATATCAACAAAAATTTTTGATGCACATATTTTTGGATTTTGATGCACATAATGTGAACAATATTTGTGGCTTTTGATGCACATATATGATGTACAGAATATTGTGTTTGATGCACATAATGTGAAAATAGTTTTGGCTTTTGATGCACATATATGATGTACAGAATATTGTGTTTGATGCACATAATGAAATCAATAATATTGGCTTTTGATGCAAGTTTTTTATTTGATTTAAATAATGTTAGCAGATAGCTTTTGATGTAAATTTCTTTTGATGTAAATTCTCTGATCCATTTATAAGGATAAAATATAGGAAGAATTGTGTTTGATGTAAACAGAAGTTGTTTTGACAGGATAGCATATAGGAAGAATTTGATAAGCAGATAATTTTTATATTTAAAACAGGTGTTTTTGGCAGCGGTTATAAAACCTAACCGTAGTTGTATGTCAAACACTGACTAGAATAATATAAATAAAAAATGTTGTTGCTGAGAATCGAACCTGGTCACCTTTAGTTATATAACAACGGTTGAATAAACTAACCGTTGTGATAGGTTGCGCGCTTACTGGAATACAACAACGGTCCCAAGACCGTCATTGTACGTACCTCATATACAACAACACTCTACATAACAACGCCTTCGCCCGCGTCATTATATGTCATTTCCAACCTTTGTTAAATGGGTTTTTCATAGTAGTGTGCATTGTTGTTAGTCACCAGTAGATGCTAGTGCGATTGTAATCATGATTTGGTTATAGTGGATTAAGTCCTTGGATAAGGCAGAAACACCTTGGCGGGTGGACTGGATTTGCTTGATAGTTTTCAAGTGAACCAGGATATATTGTGTGTCTTTCTTTATTGTTAGTTTATTTGTGATTTTATTTAAGCTTCACAAAAAGCTTTCATTTTAGAAAACCCAATTCAACCCCCCTTTCTTGTGTTTTTCTCACACCTTCAATTGGTATCAGAGCTCCGGTTCTGATTGTGATAAATGATGTTATCAACACCTAACAGTGTTTAGTACCGATCCAGTATTTGTGTTAGATATCACGGCAGCTCCTGCTAATGCCGCTGCTGAAGAGAAAGATCATTACAGTGCCAAACCACCAATCTTTGATGGTGAAAAGTTTGACTACTGGAAATACACAATAGAAAGTTCTTTCTTAGTTATAATGTAGATCTTTGGAATCTTGTAGTTGATGACTACACTCACCCAGTTGATTTTACATGTGCTAAAATATCCAGAAGTGATATAATTGACCAACAGAAGAAAGATTACAAGAATCAACACAAGGCAAGAACCATACTGCTAAATGTTATCTCTTATACTGAGTATGAGAAGATAACAAATGGAGATATTGTAAAATGAATCCTTGATCCTCTAAAGAATGACTCACGAAGGAAATGCTCTAATCCAAAATATGAGGCATTCAGAATGGAGAATGATGAAACAATTGAGATCATGTTTTTCAAGGTTTCAAATGCTAATCGCATAACTTAAAGTTCTGGACAAAATCTACTCAACTGGTGATCATGGTAAAGAAGATTATTAGAAGTATCTCAAGAAATGAAGACCTATGGTAATAGCTCTAAAGCATTCAAAGAATCTTAATAGCGTGAGTATTGAGGAACTAGTCAGTCCTTTAAGAAGTCATGAGATAGAGCTCAATAAAGTTGAACCTAAGAAGAAAAGCAAATTTACCACTCTTAAGTCTAAACCTGAAAAGGTGAAGGCTTATCAAGCTGAGGAAGAATTAGAAGATTCCGATGAAGAATCAGAAGACCGGCTATCACTACTATTTGGAAGAAACAAAGGCTGCTCTGAATCATCATCTGGAAGCATAAATCTAGAAAGGAAGTTATTTGCTATGAGCCAGATTCTGAAGAAGAAGACTCTGATGAAGATCAAGTAAATGTTGCGCTAATTGGCGATAAAGTTTCTGGGGAACCAGAAGACAAAGTATCAAAGTATCATCAGAATCCAAAGCTGGATTTGTAGCCCTCATGGCCCTCTACAAAAGCTTCAACTACACCTCATTCCAATTCATCATGGATTTTGAGTTATGGAATGATCAAAATGGCTGAAAACATGAAATGTCACTTTTTCTAACACTTAGTAAAATTTTCACTAATTAAGAATCTGCCTTATTTTTTTCCAAATGTAGGGGCATTTTTCACTTGGATCCAAAAAGTATCAAAACCAATTATGATCAAACAGTTGTTGTATCATATGAGGGCTTTCAAAAATGACCAAGAACATCACCAAACTCAACTTGAGTCATGAGATATGACAATGGCAATATGCCTTGCTGAAAACTGCCAAGGCCAGGCAGAATTTTGCACTTTTGCTCGATTTGGCAAAATCAGATAATTCCAAGCATTGTCATCACTTTGGACACATCTGAGGATCAAATCTAAAGGGAACAAACACTTATCCAAGCCTCCAAAGTCTTTGGAACAAGGAGTAGCATGCCAAACCTAAAAATCCCTAAAAGAGGGACAAGACTCCAATTTTGGATTTGAGCATTTAATGGATGCTTAGAGGTGGCATGGACTGACACATTTGTAACTGAATTCAGTCAAGAATGATCCAACAACTAGGGAACCAAAGGCCCGTGCTCTAACCTCTAGTCAATGGCTAGAGGAGACTTGGCTTCATATTGATCAACATTGGCCAAACCTCTGCTGTGGTTGCGATTCACTATTGATCCTAAAACAAACTTGCTCTACTATAAATAGAGCTCATTTGTGCTCAGTTTGAGTACCCCAAAGCCATCAAACAGATGCTTTCCTCAAAATCCCTCTCTTTAGGCCAAAATGCCTTCTTTAGCAAGGTAACTCTGAGTTTTTGAGTTAGAGAGCATTTCCATCACAACTCATGATCCTAACACCTCTAATATATCATATCTAAGCTATCCAAACTCTCACAAGTGACCTGTAATCCTTAAATCACAAAGTCACCTCTCAAAACCTCAAAATAGTACTTTTGTGCATTTTTCAAGCCATGCCTTGATTCAGTCACTTTCCAAACCATATAAAACCTCAAACACACTCCAAATATCATCCTTGAACTGTCTCAAATGGTTCCCCCCATCTGGAACACCATTTGAGGGAGTTTCTATTTTGGCCATTTTAACCCCTTTTGCAACAAAGGGTCTGTTTGTGTTTTTGCAGGTTCCAGCTGATTCCATTCATCCTAAAAGCTTCTAAGGGATCCTTTGAGAGTGTCCAAAGCATCAAACCATTTCTGGAGCAAGAAACTTGGCAGATTGCACAAAAACTCCAAAAGCTCAAAAGAGGGGTAAGCATCATGACTTGAACTTTCCAAAATATGCATTGCTTTGAAGTCCACTGATCATGCACATCTCATACATGTTATATATGTTATGTTTGAACCAATTCATCATGTAATTCATGCTTGTACCAAAGTTTAGCATAGAAAATGCAATTATAGGCCTATTTCAAAATCACCATCGGATTTTGAGGAGGGAGCATGATCTGGAAAAAATACCACCACCATTGGATTCCTTGTGAAATTCTAGGTCAGATGCATATAAATTTTGTCCCCAACCATGGAGAAATGAGAAAGTTATGGACCTTCCCATTTCTTACCAAAACTTACCTTGACTTGCCTTGGCCAGGCCTAGAAAACAAGGCAAGCCTTGTATATTTGTTGGTTTGTTTTAATCAATGGATGTATCACCACCCCAGTGGTAAGGTGCGCATCCTATAACCTTGAGGTCGTGGGTTCAAACCCCACCCATGCCATTTTGTGTTTTCTCACATTTTGCTATTTTTTCCAATATTTTCATGTTTTGTTAATTAATTGGAAAATTAATAACTCCCTCAATTTTAATTATTTTTGATTGGTTCTTTTTGCAAAAAATCACAAAAATGTTGAAATATTTTATTCCCCAAAAAAATTAGATTTATATTATTTATTTAATATAATTAGTATTTTTGTGAATAAATGTCTTTTATTTGTTTTTAAACCTTTTAAAAATAAATATCCATTTTCATTTTGGAAAATCAAAACCAAGTAGGTTTTTATTCATCTTGTGATGAAAGCCTCATTTTTCAAACCTAAAACCAAAATCACAAGTTGTTTATTCAAACTTATTTGGAATTTTTATCATTTGTATTAATTTTCTTTGAATAATTATGAAATTAGGGTTTTATTGATTTTCACCCTAACAAACTTTTCCAAGTACTCTTGGGCCTCTAATAGAGTGTAAGACCCAATCCTTTGTAAATACAAACCTACTTTAGGCCTCACTTATTGTATAAGTCCCGTTGTATTTCAAAAGTTCGGCGCGATCATCGCCCGTTTAAAACAAACCATCTGGGCCTCTCCTCGAGCTATAAGACCCATCAAAAATCAAACTTTGGGCATATAATAGAGTGTAAGACCCAACCCCCTTTTAACCAAAACTATTTTTGGGCCTCAGATATTGTATAAGTCCCTCTGCGTTAAAAGAAACCCCGGCACGATCGCCAGTTCAAAAGTCAAATCATTTGGGTCTCTCCTTGAGCTGTAAGCCCGATCCATTTTCTTTAAAAACCTTTAGGCCTCTTGAGAGAGTGTAAGACCCATCCCTTTGTACAAAAAACCTTTCTTGGACCTCAGTCACTTGTACAAGTCCCTCTGTACAAATTCAACAATGCGATCACTGGTAAAACCCTGGGTCTCTCCTTGAGCTGTAAGCCCAAATTTTTCTTTTCAAAGCACTTTCTCCTTTGATTTTGAATATAATGTTGTTTTCAATCTTTCTTTGTTGAACAACTAACCCAACAACATGGAAGCTCTACAGCCGAGTAAGTGTTTATACGCTTTCATTTACCGCTTTCATATATATATATATATATATATATATATATATATATATATATATATATAACTGTATTGTGGGGCTGTTACACTGTAAGTCTTCTTTCATAAACTCATTTCGACTGTGTAATAATAGTATAGATATTTAGAGTTTCCCCGACAACTACGTCTAGAACTAGACAAAACCTCGTCTCCCTACATCCGACGTTATACCGGATATTTCAACATAACCTAAACCATGAGAATTTTTCTTTTACAACAATTTTAGATAACTAGATCTAAGGAATCTTCCCCTGGAACAGTTCATATACATAAGGCCAATGTTCCAAGTGAAACCCCTTCTGGAACTGTTCATCAGCCTCCTCTTGGACTTAGTGCAAGGACCCACAGGCTTCCCAAAAGCATCCCCGCCTCCTCTTGGGCATTGTACAAGGACCCGTCGGCTTCTTAGAAGTTTTCACAACCTCCTCTTAGGCTTCGTATAATGATTCTTCCTCCAAAAAGATAGCCTCCTCTTGGGCTTCGTACAAATTATCCCTCGGCTTCTTAAAAGTTTTCTCGCCTCCTCTTGGGCTTCGTACAAATTGTCCCGACGACCTCCTAGAGGTATAGGAACAGAAATTAGTCATCTTAATAGAATAGTCTTTCAAAGAGTCTAGATCTTACTACTATTGTTTCTTAAGCATAGTAAAGAAGATAAAACCCGTAGACTCGGACAGTCTAAAGCTCCTTTGGATTCCCCATTTCCTTAGAGAACAGGAAATAATCCCGATCCTCAAATCAAATCCATGAGTACAACATTATCCATATAAGAACTGATTTCTCTTTTAACCAACATATTGGACCTGTCACTCAACTGAAACAGTTACCCTAGCCTCCTCTTGGGCTTTGTACAAATGATTCTCCCCAACGGAGCGAACCTTTTAGCCTCCATCTCAGGCTTCGTACGAGATACAAAACACTCGATTGTGGAGTATAAAAGACTCTCTTGTTAAGTCAAACAACCTTTAGCCTCCGTCTTGGGCTTCGTACAAGACACATACAAAAGCACTCTCTTGTTGAGTCAACCCTTTTAGCCTCTCTCTCGGGCTTCGTACGAGACACATAAAAACACCCTCTTGTTGGGCCAACAGCCTCCTCTTAGGCTTTGTATAAGAAAACCCCGGTTGAGTCAATCAACCTTTTAGCATCAAAGTTGTGCCTCGTTCAAACATCAACAACTCCTTTCCTCCTTCATCTATTTGCTGTAAGCGGCAAGCCTCTAGATTGTTTACATCCATGCCACTGTCCCTCTTTTAGCATGAGAAATTCCTAAGGAAAGATGACATTGCTCTAAACTGAGTTAAAGTCTTCTCCTTCAGGTTAAAAATCCCCTATAAAGGAAATTACGGCATTGCTGGATTCACACATCCCAGTTAAAGTACTTCTCCTTTATAACCAGTCACCCAACAGTTGTGACCAAATATTCCCCTTTAGAGATGACAAATTCTCTCTAAAGTCAACACCCTTTCAGCTTCACATCTTGGGCTTTGAACAAGATACAAACTACCTTCAGCTTCACATCTTGGGCTTTGAACAAGATACAAACTAGGTTTAGCTTCATGTCTTGGGCTTTGAACAAGACACCAAAACACCATTTCCTCCCATAGAATAGGAGGAACTACGATCTCTCTGATTTACCTGTTTCGGTAAACGGGAATACGTAGGCATAAGATTGAAAGAGAAATCTTAGCGAGCACACTAATCAAAAACCCAAAATCCTGTACCTTCATACATCAATCGAAAAGCATCAGTCCTAACATCCTACCAATAGCATAGTCCCGTCATTTCAGTCTTAACAAAATAAGCAGAAAGAGGCCCCACTTCCATATAGCATCTGTAACCTAACAGACCGCTGTTTAAACTCAGTATGCAAGCAGGGTTAGTTGGAGACATCTATTTCCCTTCCTTCATCAGCTTCAATAGGATAAAAAATGAATCGACCTGTAGTCCCCCCCAAGAGCGACAGTGCTTAAGAACCACGTCCAAAATCATTCGCTACAGAAAAGTGGCGCCCACCGTGGGGCCCGTCTTTCTTTCTTACAATTTAAGGTGAAAACCTTGGACAAGTTATTTTCATGACGGTTCCATCGGGGAATGTCATTATTGCTAGGATCGGCCCTCACTAGGATCTTAGGTCAAAACCTTTAAATTGGGAAGGTGCCACAGAATGGCGACTCCGCCGGGGAGCCATTTTTTGTCAGGAACATAGGATTCATAGCTCTTAAAAGTCTAGGACATTAGGACAAATATATATACTGATTTTCCTAATTGATATCTGTGTTTATTTTTCTGCTAATGGGAATACGTGTGATGCCGCATGTGGAAAGATTGAGTATACACCTAGGAAAAACCTCTTTCAGTAGTGCGGAAGCTATCGGAAATAGTTGTCACGCGATACTACCCTCTTCTGAGGTTCTTCAAAATAACATCACCTAGCACGGTTCCCGGCCCGCTGATGTTATCTCGACAAGAATCAATGAATTTAAGAGACAGGTACAAAAATCACTAGTATAAACCTTTGGGATGGGTAGAGCCTTGACTTCATGACACCGACCCTTTGACCCCATGTTTTTTCTATGTTTTTGTGTGCTGCATTCATGCATTCATTTAAAAAACATTAAGCAAAGAAAATTTTTCTCTTCTATTCTCTCTTTTTCCAAATTAAACTAAGACAATGATTGCAAATGTCAGAGAGACAAGGATTGCGCTCATGGATTTCGGTAGATGGAAAACTCACAAGTATACCTTCAAGGTTCCAAAACTAGAGGATTTGAGAGGATTAGCAAGGATGATCACTAACCCTAACGCTTTCAGAGCCAAGTACAGAGGTCTGCTACCTCTGTTAAGGGTCCATGTAATTGAAAAAATCATGGAGGCACTCGTTCGGTTTTACGATCTGGTTTATCTCTGTTTCACATTCCCGGATTACCAGCTCACACCAACGCTGGAGGAGTATTCCCATCTAATTAATCTACACATTACTGATCAAACTCCCTTTTCTGGACTGGAAGAAATTCTGAAGGATCAGACCATTGCAAGAGCAATTTATTTGGATGAGTCAGAAGTCAAGACTCACATGACCACCAAGGGAGGAATCCCAGGTTTACCAGCCAAGTTTCTGGTAAAGAAGGATCTATACTTTGCTAGTATAGGGAATGTAGCCGCTTTCGAGAGCATCTTTGTCTTGCTCACGTACGGGTTATTTTTGTTTCCCAACATCGATAACTTTGTAGATATCAACGCCATTAAGGTTTTTCTCATTGGAAATGCCGTACCAACCTTGCTCGCAGATGCGTATCATTCTGTACATTTAAGGAATTTATACAGTGGAGGAATGATCACGTGCTGTGTACCCATGATATATAAATGGTTTATCTTCCATTTGCCCAAGTCTGCTGCATTTTGGGATCATAAGAGTGCTTTACGTTGGTCGCAGAGAATCATGTCTCTTACCAACTCTGATATAGATTAGTACAATAGGATTTATGACGGGATCAGAATCATTGATTGTTATGGAAACTTCCCCAACGTACCCCCCATAGGAACTAAGGGAGGAATAAATTATCATCCAGTTTTAGTTCGTCGTCAATTTGGATACCCGATGAGGCATGTCCCACGTAATGCTCATCTAGAAGGTCTTTTCTTCAAGGAAGGAGAAAATGACAGGGCACTAAAGACAGAAATAGTGCACGCTTGGAAACATGTTCATAAGAAAGGACGGGAGTCTCTAGGAAAACCGGACTGTGTCTCAGTGGAGCCTTATCTCCACTGGGTACAAACTAGAGCTCTCAAGCTAAGGATGCCTTATCCTCGTCATGGAGTTCTTCCACCAAGGGAATCCGTCATGTACTTCATGACTGAAACGGAAAAACTTCAGGTTACTCTCAACAAAGTTCAACAGGAGAGGAGGTCTTGGAAGAATAAGTACCGCATTCTCAATGTAGAGTGTACCAAAATACATCAGCTATTGAAAGATAAGGATGCTCTGATTGAGATTTTGGAGCAACATGCTGTAGAAAATCAGGATGACCAAAGGAATTTGCTCGCTCCTTTCACTTGGAAAAGGAATGACAACCCGACAACGTCCTAAGAGCCCCGGTCCAAGAAAAGGAAAATACCAGAATCAGCACCCGAGTTCTCCTCAGAGAGGACTCGGGACCCATTAGCTTAGGTTTCTATTTCCGCACCTTGTAATTTACTGAATTTCCATTTTCGCAATCCTTTGAATTCAATAAAACGGGGGTTTCCCCACTGTTTGATATTTGCAATCTAATTGTCAAAGTTTATTTTGATTAAACCAAAAAAAAAACAATTAATATAATCATTGCATTCATCATTCTCACGTCACGTATTCTTCTTACCTATGAATCTCACGTTTGTGTCTCGGTTCTAGAGTTAAACTGTCTCATTCGTACAATACTCGGGACAATCGTCAGAAAAAGATGGATGATCTCGAGGAAGAGAACAGAGAGTTGAAAGAAGAAATCGACGCTCTGAGAGAGGATATGAGAAAGCTTTGTAACGACATGCAAACCATGGTAGAAGCTTAGCTAAAAAGAACTGTGATCTCAGAGATCACCTCAACGCCCATAGTGGAGAAGTATGATCCTAGGTATCAAATGCCGAAAGATCGTCCCTGGGGCATGCCTGTTAACTATATCCCAGAAGGATATGTTCCGCCGATCACTGAAGATCAGGGAATCATAGCAGAAGCCGCTGGGCCTGAAGGTTACAAACTTTGGGAAAGTGAGGATGCCAGAGGCATAATGAGGACTCCTGAAGGTTACAAACTTCGGGAAATGCCAAGATTCACTGCCGTAGTAACGGTACCACCGCCTGTGGTACACACTGTCCCGGAAGGACAGATTCCCCAGATACCTTCTGGAGGAAATGACAACGTGTTCAACAGAATGAATGAGTTCCAGGAACAGTTCCTGGAAATGCAGAAAGAACTGCAAGCTATTCACGGTCAGGATCTATTTGTAAAAGATGCCACAGACCTCTGCTTAGTCCCCAATGTGAAAGTCCCGCACAAGTTCCAAGTGCCCGACTTTGAGAACTACAAGGGTAACTCTTGCCCTCAGAGCCACTTGGTGATGTACGCTCGGTGAATGTCAGCTCAGACAGAGAATCAGGATTTACTGATTCACTACTTTTAGGATAGTTTAACCGGTGCCGCATTAAAATGGTACATGGGTTTAAACCGCACTACGATTAGCACTTTCAGAGATCTTGGCAATGCTTTCGTCCAACAATATAAATACAATTTGGACATGGCACCAGACAGAGATCAACTCAGATCAATGTCGCAAAAGGACAAGGAAACCTTTAAGGAATACACTCAGAGATGGCGTGAAATTGCCGCTCAAATTTGTCCACCTCTTGAGGAAAAAGAGATGACAAAGATTTTCTTAAAGACCTTGAGCTCATTTTATTATGACCGAATGGTCGCCAGTGCACCCAACGACTTCACCGAAATGGTCGGTATGGGAGTGCGTCTCGAGGAAGCCGTTCGAGAAGGACGTTTAGTTAAAGACGCTGGATCATCAAGTAGTACAAAATGATACGGTAGTGCTCTCCCTGAGAAAAAAGAGCAAGATATTGGGAATATCTCTCTGGGAAAGCAAAGGCGACGTTATCAACCAGTAGTAGCTGTAACTCCTGCTATCAACCCTGCGTCTGTTTCTACATATCAACCTCAGGTTGCGCAGAGCCAACCTAATCAACATCAAATTCAACAAAGGACACAACAACCTCTTCAACAGGCTCGTCTTTAGTATAACAACAACCGTACAACGCGACCTCCAGGGTTTGACCCTATACCTGTGTTGTACGCAGAACTATTTCCGTTACTACTGGTCAAGGGGCACGTTTAAACTAAGTCTCCTCTTATAGTACCGGAAAATCCGCCTTTTTGGTTTAAGGTGGATCAGACTTGCCCTTACCATCAAGGAGGACAAGGGAATAACATAGAAAACTGTCTCAGTTTCAAATCCGATGTGCAAAAGCTTGTTAGGAGTAGGGTCTTATCTTTCAAAGATACGAATCCGAATGTTCTCACAAACCCGCTGCCTCAACACGAGAAAGTTGTAGTCAATTTGATAGAGGGAGAGTCTAACAACACCTATCAAATTCATGATGTACTCTTGTTAAGGGCCAACTTGGTCAAGATGCATTGTAGACATAGTGGATATGGCCATGTACCACCTCATAATTATCACCAGTGTGATATCTGCTCTAAAGACAACCAAGGATGTTCTGTATTGCAATCAGCTCTACAGGAACAGATGGATCTCGGATGGATCCAAGAGCACCGAGTTCGTGGAGTTAACATGGTCTACACGAATTCTAACGTCATTCAGAACCACGATATCCGTGCGATGAATGTCAACTTGGTGGCAATGCACTCAAGGCAAAGCCAATATCATAATCTATCGCGTCACGATTATAATTCCTGCCTGACTTGCTCGGTAAACAAACAGGGATGCTCTTTTGTACAAGAGGCCCTCCAGCGTCAGATGGATCTTGGATGGATCTAAGACTACCATGATAGGAATCATTATCAAATCAACATGGTTCAAATCTTCGATATTCGCTTGATGAATACCAGCCTGGTGGAGTTACATGCTAAATAGGTCCGGCTCGGGTTCCTGGTATCACATGATTATCAGAACTGTAAAGTGGGTTGCGAAAACGATCAGGGTTGTGCCCTTGTCCAGGAAACACTTCAGAACTTGTTGAACCATTGGTGGCTTCCAATCTATATGGATGAAGACACCCAGCAGATTAGTATCACTAACGGGAATCCTACTAGATATCAAAGTCAAGATGTTCAGTCGATGGAAATAGATCTAGTAAGGTTACACTGTATTTAAAATGGACGTGTCCAGGTGCCACTACACAACTATGAGCGGTGTGGAGTTTGCTCAGTGGATAATCAAGGATGCTACCTCGTGCGAGCAACCATTCAAAGTCAGTTGGACCGTAAAGAGATTCAACCATGGTCGAGTTCTAAATCAGTCAACTATTTCGCTGATCAAATCGAGGTCGTTGTCATAATCTCTGATCATCAGAGGACTAAGGATGTTTGTGCCATCATCCCTCTACTTGACGAATCGAGAGTTCCCAACCGGGAACGGATCGAAATTACTTACGATGGTCAGAAAAGTCAGAAGGCTCCTGTAGTTATCTATCTACCGGGACCACTACCGTATGAATTAAATAAGGCTATCCCTTACAAATACGGTGCAACAATAATTGAGAATGGAAAGGAAATTTCGTTACCCTCCGTCGTGAATATTGCAGACATCAGTCGAGTAACACGGAGTGGTAGAATCTTCAACCAAGGGGTTGGGGAACCTAACAAAGAAAAGAAACCTCAGACGGAAGCTCCTGATCCACCATTCGGCCAATCCAGTAATCCCGGCCTTTCAAAAAACAATGAAGAGATGCTAAAGCTCATCCGAAGGAGTGAATACAACATTGTTGATCAGTTGTTACAAACTCCTTCAAAGATCTCGGTATTATCACTGTTACTTAGTTTAGAAGCACACAGGGAGGCTCTACAGAAAGTCTTAGAGCAAGCCTTTGTAGAACAGGATGTAACAATCAGACAGTTCGATAGCATTGTCTCTAACATCACTTCCTGCAATAACTTGGGATTCAGTGATGAGGAATTACCTGAAGAAGGTCTCCGTCATAACATGGCGCTCAATATTACAGTTAACTGCCAGGACGATGCTTTAGCCAACATACTGGTAGACACAGGGTCAGCCCTGAATGTTATGCCAAAGTCCACTTTGATGCAATTATCATTCAAAGGACCTCCGATGAGAACCAGTGAGGTCGTCATCAAAGCATTTGACGGATCTAAAAAAATGGTTATCGGCGAAGTCGACCTTCCCATAACTATTGGTCCTCACACTTTCCAAGTCATTTTCTAGGTCATGGACATCCGGGCAACATACAGTTGTTTACTAGGAAGACCTTGGATACATCAGGCTGGGGCGGTCACTTCGACCCTCCACCAAAAGCTAAAGTTCGTCCAAAACATGGAGAATAGGCTTTGCTCGTAAGCAACTTGTCATTGTCTACTTGTGTAGAACCCAATGAGGTTGTTGGAACTCAGTTCCAAGCACTTACGGTGAGCAATGAGGATCAATCCGAAGGGGGAACTTCGATTTCCTCATACAAAGATGCTATCAAAGCGGTCGAGAGTACCAACACAATAGGATGGGGACAGCTTGTCATTCCTATTGACAACAAAACAAAGAAGGGTCTTGGCTTTTCCTCAACCTGTACACAGACTGCTACTAATGATGAAAGTCTTCATCCTATTCAGAACTTCTTCCACAGTGGAGGTTTCCTTCACCCAGTGTCTCAAGAAGTACATACCATCAACGAGGGTGCTCCTCCGATACAGATGAAGAATGGAAGTCCTGTCTCAACGAGGACGGTTATATGTCTCAGGACGAAACGCAGACTCCCTTTTGCTTTCCAGCACAGAGCCCGAGATTTATACCAAGGTCAGACATCGAAATGGTATATGGAGATTGTGATCCGGAAGGATGTCGTGCTCTGCCAAACTCATTAGAGGAGGAAACTCTGATGAAAGATAACTTTGACCACAACTATTATGGCCCGATGGATGGCTTGCCGATGTGGCAGTCGTACCCAAGAAACTTGGGGCAAGAAAATCAGTCGAACAATGAAAATCAGCTGGGCATCATTGAGAAGAATACATGTGTCCCCACCATGTCATGGGAGCAACACCCAGGTTATCCTGAAAATACTCAGCACGACAATGAATTCGCAAGGTTTGCCAGACTAGAATTCATCAACTATGCTTTCCCTGAGGTCAATGTCATCGAGAGAGATGACCCCTCCAGTTCCAAAGAAGTGTGGGACACCTTGGGACAACCGAGTGGAAAATACGACTATATGGTCAAGTACACCGCTCTTGAAAGCTCTCGTATCAAGCTCGAAGACATCCAGCTGACTGGATGGGGGAGATACAGCAGAGAGTATAAATACTACGCAAAATACAACATAGGATTTCTCCTACGACAACTCTACCTGGGAGACAGATTCCAATGATCCTGCTCCACCATAAATCAGCGTCATTTCTGAATACAAATCAAGGAAAGTACCAGACTTTGTGATTCACCGAGGATTTCGCCGCCAATGGGTTGCAGTCGATGTTCCGAAGATTGTTCATAAGTCAAAGTAATTGCCGCTTTTATCTTAACCTTTCACCCTGCCCATGTGAAACGGATGTTTTGATAGGGCTCGCTTTCTGTAAATTTTCCCTCTTCGCTTGGCCCAAAGCGACAGAGTTTTGTTTTATAGGGCTGTAGTTTCAAGAATCGACTTGTTCATTAATAAAATAACGTCGTTCTGTAATTTTCGCATTAATTGTTGTTTTCTCTTTTTTCTTTTCTAGGAAAATGGTAATCCTAAAAAACAACTCAATAATAAAAACAAGCAGCTTTTCAAAAAAAAATAATACACTGCACACACTCTTGCATTCTCTCTAGCTCTTCTAAAAACAAATCATCATGTCATGCAGATTGCTTGCTTTAAACCCCGTTGAAACATGCGATCCAATGCTTTCTCCCAACTTTGAGTTCCCGGTATTTGGGGCTGAAGAAGAAAATGACGACGAAATTCCAGAAGAGATCTCCCGATTACTCCGACAGGAGGAAAGGTCCATTGAACCTCACAAAGATCCATTGGAAACGATCAACGTGGGTTCAGAAAAAGAGAGAAAAGAGATCAGGATTGGGGCCTTGCTCAGTCCAACTGCCAAAGCGAGTTTGATAAAGCTTCTCAGAGAATTCCCCGATGTGTTTGCTTGGTCCTACCAGGACATGCCAGGGTTGGATACCAGCATCGTGGAACATCATCTACCGTTGAGGTCAGAATGTCCGCCAGTAAAATGGAGGTTGAGACGGACTTACCCGGACGTGGCCATCAAAATCAAAGAGGAGGTACAGAAACAGATTGACGCTGGTTTCCTCGCCACGTCAGAGTATCCTCAATGGTTAGCCAACATCGTACCAGTTTCAAAAAAGGACGGAAAGGTTAGAATGTGTGTGGATTACAGAGATCTAAACAAGGCAAGTCCAAAGGACGACTTTCCTTTACCACACATTGACATGCTGGTAGACAGTACAATAAAGTTCAAGGTTTTCTCCTTCATGGATGCCGAAAGACATGGAGAAAACTTCGTTCATCACCCCATGGGGTACTTTTTGTTACAAGGTAATGCTGTTCGGTTTGAAGAACGCTGGGGAAACCTATCAAAGGGCCATGACTACTCTGTTTCATGACATGATACACAAGGAAATCGAGGTATATGTCGATGATATGATTGCAGAATCTAAGACAGAAGAGGAGCATGTGACCCACCTATCAAAACAATTTGAGCGGTTGAGAAAGTACAAACTCCACTTGAATCCTAACAAGTGCACCTTTGGTGTCCATTCAGGGAAACTTTTAGGGTTCATCGTCAGCCAGAAAGGAATTGAGGTTGATCCTGACAAGGTCAAGGCTATCCGAGAAATGCCTTCTCCGAAAACTGAAAAACAAGTCAGAGGATTCCTGGGACGTTTGAACTACATCTCCAGATTCATATTCCTCATGACCGCGACCTGCGCGCCGATTTTCAAATTACTCAAAAAGAATCAGGACTGCGTTTGGACAGAAGATTGCCAAACCGCCTTCGACAGTATCAAGGAATACATGTTGAATCTGCCGATTCTATCACCTCTAGTGGAAGGAAGACAGCTGATCATCTACCCCACAGTCCTAGAGGACTCAATCAGATGTGTACTTGACCAGCAAGATAAAACCAAAAGAAAAGAGTCTGCCATCTACTATCTGAGCAAGAAATTCACCGACTACGAGACTCAGTACACTATGCTCGAGAAAACTTACTGCGCTTTGGCTTGGGTAGCCAAACGTCTTTGCCAGTACATGATTCGTCATACTACTTGGTTGGTATCCGAAATGGATCCAATCAAGTACGTATTTGAAAAGCCTTCTCTCACGGGAAGGATTGCCCATTGGCAGATGTTGTAATCAGAATATGACATAGAGTACCACGCTCAAAAAGCCGTTAAAGGAAGTATTTTAGCCGATCATTTGGCTCATCAACCGATTGACGATCAAGAATCAATCGGGTTTTACTTCCCAAACGAAGATGTCATGTATTTGAAAATGAAAGATTGCGATGAACCGCTACCCAGTGAAGGGCCAGAACCAGGTTCCCAATGGGGACTAATCTTTGACGAAGCTGTCAATCATTATGGAAACGGAATTGGGGAAATCATTGTTACCCCTCAGGGTACCCACATTCCTTTCACTGTTAGACTTACGTTCAAATGTACAAACAACGAGGCCGAATACGAAGCTTGTATTATGGGTCTCAAGGAAGCGATCGACTTAAGGATCAAAAACTTGGATGTATATGGTGACTCAGCCCTGGTTATCAATCAGATCAAAGGAGATTGGAACACATACCAATCAGGACTAATTCCTTACAAAGACTACGTAAGAAGGTTGTTACCATTCTTCAACAGAATCGAGTTTCATCACATCCCTCGTGATGAGAATCATATGGCTGATGCGTTAGCCACTCTCTCTTCCATGATTAGTGTAGGTCAATGGAATGACCTACCTAATATCGACATAATGCGCCTTGAACGGCCCACTTACATCTTCACGATTGAAGCAGTCATAGACGACAAACCTTGGTATCACGATATCAAATGCTTCCTTCAGAAACAAGAGTACCCACCTGGGGCATCCAGGAAATACAAAAAAACCCTCAGAAGGATGGCTAGCAGTTTCTTCCGGAGCGGTGATGCACTCTATAAGAGGAATTTTGACATGGTCTTGCTCTGATGTGTAGACAGACCCGAAGCAGACATGCTGATAAAGGAAATTCATGAAGGATCCTTTGGCCCTCATGCCAACGGACACACAATGGCGAGAAAAATTCTGAGAGCAGGGTACTACTGGTTGACCATGGAATCTGACTGCTACAAGTACATGAGGAGATGTCACAAGTGTCAGATATACTCAGACAAAATCCATGTACCGCCAACACATCTCAAAGTTCTCTCTTCCCCATGGCCTTTTTCCATATGGGGAATCGACATGATTGGCGTGATTGAGCCCAAAGCTTCAAACGGACATCGGTTCATCCTAGTAGCCATTGATTACTTCACCAAGTGGGTCGAAGCAGCATCATACGCCAATGTAACCCAACAAGTGGTGGTCCGATTTATCAAAAATAATATCATTTACCGTTATGGTGTTCCAAGCCAGATCATTACTGATAATGGATCTAAATTGAACAATAAGATGATGAAAGAGTTATGCACAGAGTTCAAGATCGAACACCATAACTCATCTCCCAACCGACCCAAGATGAACGGCGCGGTAGAAGCGGCTAACAAGAACATCAAGAAGATTGTTCAAAAGATGGTTGTAACCTATAAGGATTGGCACGAGATGCTACCCTTTGCTCTTCACGGTTATCGAACATCTGTCCGCACTTCAACATGGGCAACCCCTTTCTCTCTAGTATATGGCATGGAAGCAGTGCTCCCCATCGAAGTAGAGATCCCATCAATCCGGGTATTGATGGAAGCTAAGCTTACAGAAGCTGAATGGTGTCAAAGTCGGCACGATGAAATGAATCTGATCAAAGAAAAGTGAATCACGACAATATGCCATGGTCAGTTGTATCAACAAAGAATGAAGAAGGCGTTGGACAAAAAGGTCCGACCTCGCATCTTCAGGAAAGGAGACCTCGTGCTCAAGAAGATACAATTATTTCTCACTGATTCTTGAGGCAAGTGGACTCCGAATTACGATGGCCCCTATGTGGTCAAGAAAGCTTTCTCAGGAGGTCCCTTGAGACTCGCAACCATGGACAAAGAAGAATTTGCCTACCCCACAAATGTTGACGTAGTCAAGAAATACTTCGCCTAAAAAAAAAACGTCTCGGTGGATTGAAAACCCGAGAGGGCGGTCCAGGCCAAAATTAGAGACATGATCAAAAATCATCCCGGTGGATTGGAAACATCACAGTATAATCCAGGCAAAAATTAGGGATAATGGAAAGTAACTACGTTCGACAAAGGGGCAAGTCCCTCGGCAGCAGTTACATCATCCATCAGGAAAACTCCAGTCAAGGTCATCTTCGACGCAAGCTCAGGATGCCCGAAATCCAAAGTTGGTAGAAGGATAGTGGTCGTTATGTTTCAACGTAGCCCTTTTCCCTGTAAATTACCATTTTCTAACTTTGTAAATACTCTATGGAATCACGCGTTTGGCATATTTCCATCCTATCAATAAAATTTGAGCCCTTGTGCTTTTGTTTGCAATTCTTATTTGTTTTAGCTTTACAGAACGACGTTTTAATATGATTAGCGATTCTTGAAATAAAACAAAAATGAATTTACTTGTTAAACTTGTTTCTGGTTTTAAAATAAAGATGGCAATTTCTTTTGACTGTTGAACATCGAAAGAACATCGATTGCTTCGTCAGAAGTAATCGAACCTCAAAGTGCAGAATCAAGGTATTCCTTCTAAACCAGTGCGCCTGAACGAAGGATCAACTGTGTCGAAGACCGTGTTTCATTCGACATCCCCGGCCGAGTTTTCATCTCCTAAGCCCGACCAACGTTTTTCCCCGTGGGAACTACTTTCTCCTAAGCAATGCAGAATTGCTATCTTGAACCAACGATACTTTTTATTTCCCACTGTGGCCGAGTATCTAGTCATGTTCATCTACTAGTCTGTATGTCGTGTCAGTTCTGTCAGCATAAACATACATACATCATGCATTATTGATTTATATTCGCATTCATATTGCATCATTATCGCTTTAGTCGGTCTTATCCCCTAGTGATAAAAGTCTTCTCAATTGAGTTGTTAGTTCTTTCCTCGTCAGGAAGTGAATCATCTAAGAAATCACTCTCCAGTTGATCTCTGGACTAGAGACGGTCCCCGACCACTTTGATAACTTGGACCTCTGAAAAACAAGAAAACGCTCGATGAATGTTACTCTTCGCCATTGACAATGATATCTCCGCTTTCCCAGATTAAGGAAAATCTCCAGAGAAAGCCTCTTAATCAGAGATTCGAAAATATAGTAGTTTTTCTTCGAAAAAAGTCCGCTGACTAAAAGGTCATTAGCACCTCAAAATTGGATCACATCATATGGCATTTCTCCGAGAAGATCCCGAGAAAAGTATGATGTAACACCCCAAGAAGAAGACAATCTCTCAAGAGACTCGTTTTCCCCAATAGAGTCGACAAATAGCATCTCCAAACAGAGAAGTTTGTGCCTCTCTACAATCAAAACTTTTTCCATCAAATGGCATCTCCCCAGGAAAATTCGGCGAGAAGTTTGAGGAAAACCGCTACAAATAGCGTCCCTTGTCAATAAAGTTTATTGACAAAAGAAACTTAGACCAGTTCCTTGGTAGAAAACCAGGATCGAGGGGAAGTTTACTGAAGAAACTTAGACCAGTTCCTTGGTAGGAAACCAGGATTGAGGGGAAGTTTATTTCAGAAACTGAGACCAGTTCCTTGGTAGGAAACCAGGATCGAGGGGAAGTTTATTTCAGAAACTTAGACCATTTCCTTGGTAGGAAACCAGGATCGAGGGGAAGTTTACCTTTTCTAAGCATCATTGCTTAGAAAAAGAAGGGGGATGCGTGAATTACCATTCCTAACCGCCATCAAAATTTTGGGTATTCCGATATTTAATCCTCTTGCACCCCAAATGCCTGAATACCTTCGCCATTCACACCTTCGGGTCCAAGAAGATTAAATAGGGGCATCTGTCATACCCCAAATTTTGACCACTAAGATCTCCCATCATTGTGCAAATCATCATCACAATATGGATGTACCATCATGCCTCATTAGTCTCCCCAAAGATGGGTGAGCACTCACTACAAACAAAAATTAGGGTTTCAAGCCCTCTTTGAGCCTTAGACAAAGGATCAATCAAGAAATGACATGATCTTTAACTTTTCTAGCCTCTCAAACATCCACAAAGGATCAAGAGTACTCACACTTCAAGGATTAAGCACAAGGCTTCTCCCTTCTAGGGGGATCAAGCCTTAAGATCGCCAGTGTCACCAAATTAGTGTTTGGTAGACCAGGGCCTCCAGATGAAAATTTTCCTCCGAGCATGAGCCAATGCTTCAAAGCATAACCTATGATGCTCTAAGGGACATCATAAACCCAATCATCAAGTCAATTTTGACCTCAGGGGATGCATTCATAAAAAATCAGGAATTAGGGTTTTTTGACCTAATTCACCCCTAAGCTGACTTTTGGGACAAAACATGAGCCAAGAACTCAAGAGATGATTTGAGGGTCTCTAATACACCACATTGATCCATTTGCAACAATGGATTAATCCAAGAAGCTTGAGCAACAAGTTTCAATTTCATCTGAACCACAGTTAGGGTTTCGCGGGAAAAGTCAACTGTAGCTTTGACTTTTGACCAGGACATGCTCCCAAACCCTGAGACATGATTCAATACACCCTATAACACCTATGAAATCAATTCATCAAGTTTGATTTAGGTCAAGGACTTGATTTCATAGAGGATCGCACAGTTTGGAATTCATCTGACAAAAAGTCAACTGTGCACAAAAGTCAACTTTGACTTTTTGAGATTTTTCACAATTATGGTTTTTTAACCCTAAAATGATGTTAATGTGTGATTAGAATCATCATTAATCAATAAAAATCAAGAAAAGTGGGATAACTTGTAAAAGGGGTAACCATAAAAACTTAGAAATTTTTCTAAGTTATGGAACAAAGTGGCTAGGGTACCAAACTTGGAGGATCATAACTCCTAAACCACAAGGCTATTTTTTCTCATCCAAAGCTGGATTTGTAGCCCTCATGGCCCTCTACAAAAGCTTCAACTACACCTCATTCCAATTCATCATGGATTTTGAGTTATGGAATGATCAAAATGGCTGAAAACATGAAATGTCACTTTTTCTAACACTTAGTAAAATTTTCACTAAGTCAGAATCTGCCTTACTTTTTTCCAAATGTAGGGGCATTTTTCTCTTGGATCCAAAAAATATCAAAACCAATTATGATCAAACAGTTGTTGTATCATATGAGGGCTTTCCAAAATGACCAAGAACATCACCAAACTCAACTTGAGTCATGAGATATGACAATGGCAATATGCCTTGCTGAAAACTGCTAAGGCTAGGCATAATTTTGCACTTTTACTCGATATGGCAAAATCAGATCATTCCAAGCCTTGTCATCACTTTGGACACATCTGAGGATCAAATCTAAAGGGAACAAACACTGATCCAAGCCTCCAAAGTCTTTGGAATAAGGCGTAGCATGCCAAACCTAGAAATCCCTAAAAGAGGGACAAGACTCCAATTTTGGATTTGAGCATTTAATGGATGCTTAGAGGTGGCATGGACTGACACATTTGCAACTGAATTCAGTCAAGAATGATCCAACAACTAGGGAACCAAAGGCCTGTGCTCTAACCTCTAATCAATGGCTAGAGGAGACTTGGCTTCCCATTGATCAACATTGGCCAAACCTCTGCTGTGGTTGCCATTCACTATTGATCCCAAAACAAACTTGCTCTACTATAAATAGAGCTCATTTGTGCTCAGTTTGAATACCCCAAAGCCATCAAACAGATGCTTTCCTCAAAATCCCTCTCTTTAGGCCAAAATGCCTTCTTTAGCAAGGTAACTCTGAGTTTTTGAGTTAGAGAGCATTTCCATCACAACTCATGATCCTAACACCTCAAATATATCATATCTAACCTATCCAAACTCTCACAAGTGACCTGTAATCCTTAAATCACAAAGTCACCTCTCAAAACCTCAAAATAGTACTTTTGTGCGTTTTTCAAGCCATGCCTTGATTCAGTCACTTTCCAAACCAGATAAAACCTCAAACACACTCCAAATATCATCCTTGAACTGTCTCAAATGGTTCCCCCATCTGGAACACCATTTGAGGGAGTTGCTATTTTGGCCATTTTAACCCCTTTTGCAAGAAAGGGCCTGTTTGTGTTTTTGCAGGTTCCAGCTGATTCCATTCATCCTAAAAGCTTCTAAGGGATCATTTGAGAGTGTCCAAAGCATCAAACCATTTCTGGAGCAAGAAACTTGGCAGATTGCACAAAAACTCCAAAAGCTCAAAAGAGAGGTAAGCATCATGACTTGAACTTTCCAAAATATGCATTGCTATGAAGTCCACTAATCATGCACATCTCATACATGTTATATATGTTGTGTTTGAACCAATTCATCATGTAATTCATGCCTTTACCAAAGTGTAGCATAGAAAATGCAATTATAGGCATATTTCAAAACCACCATTGGATTTTGAGGAGGGAGCATGATCTGAAGAAAATACCACCACCATTGGATTCCTTGTGAAATTCTAGGCCAGATGCATATAAAATTTGTCCCCAACCATGGAGAAATGAGAAAGTTATGGACCTTCCCGTTTCTTACCAAAACTTGCCTTGCCTTGCCTTGGCCAGGCCTAAAAAATAAGGCAAGTCTTATATATTTGTTGGTTTATTTTAATCAACGGATGTATCACCACCCCAGTGGTAAGGCGCGCGCCCTATAACCTTGAGGTCGTGGGTTCAAACCCCACCCATGCCATTTTGTGTTTTCTCACATTTTGCTATTTTTTCCAATATTTTCATGTTTTGTTAATTAATTGGAAAATTAATAACTCCCTCAATTTTAATTATTTTTTATTGGTTTTTTTTGCAAAAAATCACAAAAATGTTGAAATATTTTATTCCCCAAAAAAATTAGATTTATATTATTTATTTAATATAATTAGTATTTTTGTGAATAAATGTCTTTTATTTGTTTTTAAACCTTTTAAAAATAAATATCCATTTTGGAAAATCAAAACCAAGTAGGTTTTAATTCATCTTGTGATGAAAGCCTCATTTTTCAAACCTAAAACCAAAATCACAAGTTGTTTATTCAAACTTATTTGGAATTTTTATCATTTGTATTAATTTTCTTTGAATAATTATGAAATTAGGGTTTTATTGATTTTCACCCTAACAAACTTTTCCAAACACTCTTAGGCCTCTAATAGAGTGTAAGACCCAATCCTTTGTAAATACAAACCTACTTTGGGCCTCACTTATTGTATAAGTCCCGTTGTATTTCAAAAGTTCGGCGCAATCATCGCCCGTTTAAAACAAACCATCTGGGCCTCTCCTCGAGCTATAAGACCCATCAAAAATCAAACTTTGGGCCTCTAATAGAGTGTAAGACCCAACCCCCTTTTAACCAAAACTATTTTTGGGCCTCAGATATTGTATAAGTCCCTCTGCGTTAAAAGAAACCCCAGCGCGATCACCAGTTCAAAAGTCAAATCATTTGGGCCTCTCCTTGAGCTGTAAGCCCCATCCCTTTTCTTTAAAAACCTTTGGGCCTCTTGAGAGAGTGTAAGACCCATCCCTTTGTACAGAAAACCTTTCTTAGGCCTCAGTCACTTGTATAAGTCCCTCTGTACAAATTCAACAGTGCGATCACTAGTAAAACCCTGGGCCTCTCCTTGAGCTATAAGCCCCAATTTTTCTTTTCAAAGCACTTTCTCCTTTGATTTTGAATATACTGTTGTTTTCAATCTTTCTTTGTTAAACAAGTAGCCCAACAGCATGGAACCTCTACAACCAAGTAAGTGTTTATACGCTTTCATTTACCGCTTTCATATATATATATATATATATATATATATATATATATATATATATATATATATATATATATATATATATATATAACTGTATTGTGGGGCTGTTTCACTGCAAGTCTTCTTTCATAAACTCATATCGATTGTGTAATAATAGTATAGATATTTAGAGTTTCCCCGGCAACTACGTCTAGAACTAGACAAAACCTCGTCTCCCTACATCCGACGTTATACCGGATATTTCAACATAACCTAAACCATGAGAATTTTTCTTTTACAACAATTTTAGATAACTAGATCTAAGGAATCTTCCCCTTGAACAGTTCATATACAGAAGGCCAATGTTCCAAGTGAAACCCCTTCTGGAACTGTTCATCAGCCTCCTCTTAGGCTTAGTGCAAGGACCCACAGGCTTCCCAAAAGCATCCCCGCCTCCTCTTGGGCGTTGTACAAGGACCCGTCGGCTTCTTAGAAGTTTTCACAGCCTCCTCTTAGGCTTCGTATAATGATTCTTCCCTCAGGAAGATAGCCTCCTCTTGGGCTTCGTACAAGTTGTCCCTCGGCTTCTTAAAAGTTTTCTTGCCTCCTATTGGGCTTCGTACAAATTGTCCCGACGACCTCCTAGAGGTATAGGAACAGAAATTAGTCATCTTAATAGAACAGTCTTTCAAAGAGTCTAGATCTTACTACTACTGTTTCTTAAGCATAGTACAGAAGATAAAACCCGTAGACTCGGGCAGTCTAAAGCTCCTTTGGATTCCCCATTTCCTTAGAGAACAAGAAATAATCCCGATCCTTAGATCAAATCCATGAGTGCAACATTATCAATATAAGAACTGATTTTCTCTTTTAACCAACATACTGGACCTGTCACTCAACTGAAACAGTTACCCTAGCCTCCTCTTGGGCTTTGTACAAATGATTCTCCCCAACGGAGAGAACCTTTCAGCCTCCATCTCGGGCTTCGTACGAGATACAAAACATTCTCTTGTGGAGTATAAAAGACTATCTTGTTGAGTCAACAACCTTTATCCTCCGTCTTGGGCTTCGTACAAGATACATACAAAAGCACTCTCTTGTTGAGTCAACCCTTTTAGCCTCTCTCTCGGGCTTCGTACGAGACACATAAAAACACCCTCTTGTTGGGCCAACAGCCTCCTCTTAGGCTTTGTATAAGAAAACCCTGGTTGAGTCAATCAACCTTTTAGCATCAAAGTTGTGCCTCGTTCAAACATCAATAACTCCTTTCCTCCTTCATCTATTTGCTGTAAGTGGCAAGCCTCTGGATTGTTTACATCCACGCCACTGTCCCTCTTTTAGCATGAGAAATTCCTAAGGAAAGATGACATTGCTCTAAACTGAGTTAAAGTCTTCTCCTTCAGGTTAAAAATCCCCTATAAAGGAAATTACGGCATTGCTGGATTCACACATCCCAGTTAAAGTAATTCTCCTTTATAACCAGTCACCCAACAGTTGTGACCAAATATTCCCCTTTAGAGATGACAAATTCTCTCTAAAGTCAACACCCTTTCAGCTTCACGTCTTGGGCTTTGAACAAGATACAAACTACCTCCAGCTTCACATCTTGGGCTTTGAACAAGATACAGACCACGTTTAGCTTCATGTCTTGGGCTTTGAACAAGACGCCAAAACACCATTTCCTCCCATAGAATAGGAGGAACTATGATCGCTCTGATTTCCCTGTTTTTTGTAAACGGGAATACGTAGGCATAAGATTGAAAGAGAAATCTTAGCGAGCATACTAATCAAAAACCCAAAATCCCGTACCTTCATACATCAATCGAAAAGCATCAGTCCTAACATCCTAACAATAGCATAGTCCCGTCATTTCAGTCTTAACAAAATAAGCAGAAAGAGGCCCCACTTCCATATAGCATCTGTAACCTAACAGACCGCTGTTTAAACTCAGTATGCAAGTAGGGTTAGTTGGAGACATCTATTTCCCTTCCTTCATCAGCTTCAATAGGATAAAAAATGAATCGACCCGTAGACCCCTCAAGATCGACAGTGCTTAAGAACCACGTCCAAAATCGCTCGCTACAAGATTCAACAAGAAGCTTGACCATGAAAATTCAAAGCTAGTTGTAAAGTTCGAAGATTTGAAGATCACTTTATCAGAATCTAAAGAAGAAGAAGAATCAAGAGAAGCTGACAAAGGCGCATATTCTTCAGATTCAGATACAGTCGTACCAAGAACTAAATTCAATTCATCTCGTTAGAAGAAGAAAAGATTAAAAACTTATCATTCTAAAAATTGATTCTGGAGATAAAGCTGATCAAGCCAGAACTCAGTTATCCTTCAGAATTTCTGAAGAAACTCTTCTGGGTTTGGCTTCTCTGACAGAACCAACCACAGTTGATGAATCCCTCAAAAGAAAATGAGTAGAATCTGGTTTTGCAAGATCAACTGACCCAACATACCAGGAATGACGTCTGGAATCTTATTCAGAAACCTTAAAAGTATCCATGTTATTGGAACTGAATGGGTATTCAGAAACAAGCTCATGAGAAGGGTGAGGTTGTCAGAAACAAGGCATAATCAGTTTCACAAGGTTTTTAGTCAACAAAAAGGAATAAATTATACAAAAACCTTTGCACCAGTTGCCAGGTTAATGATATCATATTTGGTTCTGCTATTAGTTTTGTGTGCAAGGAATCATCAAAGTTAATGTAGACTGAATTTGAAATGAGTCTGATGAGAGAACTCAGATTCTTTCTGAAAATTCAAATTGATCGAAGATCAGAAGGAATGCACATCAGAAGATAAGAACTTCTGAAGAAAGTCAAGATGATGGATTATGAACCAACTAAGACTTCAATTCATCCAACATGCATTCTGGAAAACAAAGAGATTATGTTGAAGACGAATTGAAAATAAATAGTACTTCTGGAAACTGTCAGCTTTTGAGAAGTAACCTTGTCATCTGGGCAAGCAAAAGAAAATCAGCAAATGCTCCTTCAAGTGCAGAAGCAGAACACATCTCAGCATCTCTATGCAGTACTCAGATGCTCTGGACAAAGAACCAGTCAGAAGACCATGAGAGTAATATTCCTATCTTCTTTAATATTACTTCTACAATTTGTTTTAAAGTAATAATTCAATCTTACATTCCAAGGCTAAGCACATAGAAATTAAACATCATTTTATTAGAGACTATGTTCAGAAAGGAATTTTATGTTTAAAACTCATAAATACAGACCATCAATGGGCTGATACTTTTACAAAACCCTTGGCTGAAAATAGATTTCTATTCATTCTGAAGCATCTGAAAATGGACTACTGTCCAGAGTAAGAATTCATCAGAATCAGGTGTGCTCAGTCAGAGTCTGAAGATATTAGATTCACATTAAGAAGCATTTGTTTTTAACCTTAGTCATCAGAAGATGCTTTGTCAGAAGTATCTCTGATCAGATGGAAACCTTTTGGTTATCCAAACCTTGAGGATATCAAATGTGTCCAAAATCATATCATATCTACTGTTGATAAGACACCTTGAGCGTTGTGAGATTAGGTTGGAATAATTATTATCCATTACTCCTTTATTTCATGTTTAACGCATAGAAATTGAAAACTTAATTAATAACTGTTTAAATCCTTATGTCTTCCCTCTTCAGTAGACTTTCATGAAGATACATGTAAGACAAAACTTCTTGGAATTGAACAATCGTATTCCTTTCTTCTGTGTCAGTTTATGTCTCTCTCCTTTGAAATATACATTTAATTTATACTTATTGACTGATGTCATAATATGAATAACGTATACTGATCTATGATCTTTTGGCTACTAATACACTCCTTCTTCATTCTCTAACTTCTGTGTGTATTCATTGTATTAGAAATGATGAATTTATTGCATTAATTCATCTAGTCCCCTTTGTCATTTATTGCCATCACTCATCATTCTATTTAAATACCACACTTCTCCTTATAACCAGTCATTCATTTCTAAACTTACTTTTCATTCATATCTCTCCTATTTCACTATGTCTATCAAAACCTTCGCTGGAAATGATGAAGCTATGGTGGTCATCAATGAGAAAAGACCAAATATTCTAAGATTGAAAGACTCGGGAGTTTGCTTATCCAGTAGCATGTAAATTCAGGGGTGGTCAGGATACTATGCAATCCTGCATGAACCTATTTACCCTGTCATGTTGAAAGAATTCTGGAAGTATGCAAGAATTGTGGAAGATAACAATTGTGTCTGGTCGTCTGTTTTTGGTGTTCCGGTTGTCATAACACATACCTCTATTTCTCAAGCTATCCATTTTGTTCAATCAGGAATAACTGTTGATGAATTTCACACAAACTATTCCTTTGTTGAAAAACTCATGGAAATTCATGATGTGTCTCGAGACAAGTTTGAACCCAATAATCCTGAAGGACTCATTCCCGATGGAAAGTGGTGGTTTCAACTACTGCTCACAAACTTTCGTCCCAGAGGATTGGACAAAAACACCCTAACTCATGATGATAGACTGTTTATCTATTTCATGATGAACAAGGTTCAAGTGAATCTTCCACAAACTATCTTCAATCACTTGAAGAACAGTATTGAAATCTCGAGAAACCAACATGAGACCTTCATACCTTATGGAAGAATTCTGTCTGAGTTATTCTACAAGGCTGAAATCATTACTTTAGCCAGAATACTTGGACCAGAAAATGCTACAACTGAGGAAAGTTGTGAAAGGGTTGATGAGGTGGGGGATTTCTAATGGCAGTTGGTGGATGGTTATCTTAGTCTCTTGGTCCTTTGTCCTTGTTGTGTTCATTGTTGTTTTTCTTGTCTGTGGTCCTTATCGTTGGTGTTCTGATCTCTTGTTGTTTTGTTTGTCTTTTTGTACTGCGCCTCTGGCGTTTTCCTTTATATTAATGAAGAGTTTTTCTTTGTTTTCTTTATCTTGTCTTACTGCATTCCGTGATGACTACTATAAAGGAAGAAAATAACTAACTTCAATTTATTTAAATTCTTTCAAATCAAAATAACTTAGTTAAAACTCTGATAACATTAATGATAACAACTAATTCATTTGATAAACATGCATAATCATAAATTGACACATTGAGTTTTGTAATGTTATTGAGAATAGGCTAAAATCCTTACGCTTTCCCCCATGACTGTGCATTCATAAATGATAAGATCTATGTGAGTTAAGTTTTTCTTGGAAATTAACTACACCCTCTTCTGCCTCTACTATTTGTTAACCTTCAATATACTTTGATTCTTAGTTATTAACATCTGTCAAAACTTAATGAACGTTTCCCTATTTGTGACCTTTTGGATATTCCTTTTTAAGAGACTGCTACACTCATTTCCAATTCCTTGATATTCTTTATCTCTCACTCTGCCACTAGGCCTCTGACATATCTTATGCGTGATACACATCTTGACCTATGTCATTCTCTCAGTCAAACACGTCTCTCAGTTTCTACATATATGTATACACTTCATTTCTCCTTCATGATCCATTCAAGTTGATCTTACTATCTAAATCCTTTCACATGTATTTAATCACGTTCCAAGGAGATGAGAACCTTCTTGAGGTCATATCAGAAGAACAAATTGATCTTCTTCATCTTAAGAATAGAGAAATTGCTAGTAGTATCACCTCTGTCATGCACTATCAAGAATGGGCAAAATACAGTCTACTTTAACCTTGTAAAAGATTAATTCTGGAAACACGTCTATATCAATTCTGAAGATCACTTAATCTCCTCTCGTGTTTTTGGTGCTCCCATAAACATCACTCCCTTCACCATTGCTCTAGCAAATGGCTGCGAGAACATTGGATTCACTGTTGAACCATATATGAACCTCTCAATCCATATATGAACCTCTCAATCCACTTAATCTCTTCACAACACATCATCCATATATGAACCTCTCAATCCTGAAAACCTTATACCCATTCTAAAAGCTTGGTTCAAGCTTTTCGTGACTAATTTTCGTCCTCGGGGAGAAAACAAAAACATCCTATTTCATGATGATCGAGTTTTCATCGTTCTCCTGATGGCTCAGATGCGGATAAACTTACCTCAGACTATCTTCAATTTTCTGCAAAAATCCATTACTGACTCTAGAAATGGCGAATTCATCAAGCCATACATTCCTTTCGGAAGAGTTCTATCTGAAATCTTCTTTAAAGAAGGAATTGTTGAATTTGTCAAGACAGAAGGTCTAGAAAATGCTTTGTTAAAGACAAATTGTGAAGTCTTTGATGGATAATCTGTAGTGTGTCGTATCTTGTGTTTTCTATTTGTTTCTAGGGTGTTATGTGTTTAAGTTATGATCATGTATTTCCAGTCATTATTAGTGAAACTAGTTTAAGAAATCTCTTCTCACATATTTATCATAATATTGTACTATTTATTGCATTATCTTTTTGATTATGACAAAAAGGGGGAGAAAGTAAAATGATTTTGATAGTACTCATTCTCAGAATCTCGAACTCAAACATTATACTATGCTTTTACAACTAACTATTTGTTTGATGTTCAATTAAGGAACTTAGAAAAGTTCACTTAGCATTCCAGACAGGTTGAATATAAATTTGAATATAAAGATCCTACTCTTTAAAGATTGAAAATCTTATGGATAATTTCAACTCTGATAATTCACGGTTAAGAAGGTGTACACCTCAAGAATATATGTTTAGTCAAACAGATGTTCCAATACTGTTCAGAAGTTGTGAACTGTCTGAAAGTCAAGAAATCTTGTTTGGTATCATAGTGTTCAGAAGCTGTAAATTTTCTAAAAGCATGAATTTCAGACTCAAAGCGTCAGAAGCAGAAATTTCCTTGAAAATAAGTCAAGTCAATTCTCTGATTTAAAGATACTATTCAGAAGATATGCTATACAAAGGATAATATGTTGATTGAATCAATCAGGCTCTGAATCTGATAAGATTGGCGAATCTCAAGAAAGATTGGCAAGAGAAGTCATGGTCAATCAAACTCTAAGAAGTTGTGATTTGTAATCAAACTCTGATAAGAAGTTCTGATATGAGATGTGCGCCATCATCCAATTAGACTCAAGATCAAGCCTTGATTTTTCATCAAAGTTCTGATAGTACCCAGGTTCTGAGATAAAGACCTAATGTTCTAGTCAAACTCTGATGAGTTGTTGTAGGGAAGTATTCTTTCTCTATTGTTATGTTCTGAAGAACTCAAATTTCATTTTGTGAGTCTTGGGATCAGGGGGAGACTCTGAACAAGCATAATTGAAATTTTGAGACTAACAGATTCAGGGGGAGCTGAGAGCTTAAACTCTGAATTTGTCGATTATGGTAATTACCCTGTAAAAATTGTTCTATCAAAATACATGGTTTTGTCATCATCAAAAAGGGGGAGATTGTAAGAACAAGATTTAGTTATGCATCTTGTCTCTATATTTTGATGATAACAGTGGAGTATTTGTGTGAGAACAATGTTGATACTCTAATGTTTGTTATTTTGATGGTTTTAACAAACGGGTTCTGATCTTAAATGGAAACTATATGCGAATCACTTTGTGTGATAATGGTCGCTTGTACGTCAAAGAAGCAGGATTGTTTCTGGTCAACTGTGCTTCAAGATGAATTCTAAGAAGACACTATATTGCTGCTGCAACGTTCTCTTAGGTTCTAACTCTGATACAATGTCTAAGGAAAACTAGTTCTAAAGATCTGAAGACAGAAGTTCTGATGAACAAGTCCAGATGCTGAACACTTATGCTTCTTAAGACAACAAGTTTTGAAGACCAAGTGTTGAAGACTCTGAAGATGTAGCTCTACAGACTCTGAAGACTTGAAACTCTTGAGACCCAAGTTACGTGTTCCCTTCTTCTAACTCATGCTCGCAGAAGCCTCTAAAGTCTGGAAGTTGAGAAGACTAAGCTATGTGGTACAACAGTACAATGGTATGATGAAGACCTAAGAATTATAAAGATCAAGTTCTAAAGACTCTGAAGACAAGGTTCTATTGAACAAGTTCTGAAGACTCTGAAGACTTATGGTTATGATAACTAAGGGTTCTGAAGAAGAAGTGCTGAAGATTCTGAAGACAAGTTCTGATGAACAAGATCTGAAGACTCTCAAGACTCAAGACTTAAATACCCATTGATTCACTCTTCTGATCATGCTTCAACCACATCAATTCAGAAGCCTCTGATGAATAGAAGAAGATGAAATGTTTGCATGGGAAAATAGTACATAGCACAAATCAGACACGTTCTTATGCACTACCATTCCACTACTCTGATTTGTTGGTACAAAGGACAATCTCAGTGTACGATTTTCACCCAGCACAACGACATTATTTCAAGTCGCCAGTACATTTTATGATATTACTAATCTGCCCATCAACGGATCTATTTCTGGCTATATAAAGACTTGATCATTCAACGAAGAAATGTTGAACAAGTGTGTGAAGTTCAAAGAGGGTTCGTGCTTGTTGAAAGTGCGTGTGAGTAATAGTGTTTCAAAATGTAACACTCAGTGCTTAAAAAGATATATGCTCATATGAAGCAATAAAGCAATGAAGCAGATTGTGTAATGATGCATAACACCCAGTATGAAAAGAATATGCACAAACACTGATTCAGATGAAAGAAGAATTCAAGATGTAGAATAACTTGTGAGTAAACAGTAAAGCGCTACAATACAAAGAAGAAGATTAGTTTACCGTGTATTTTGATCTAAGTTAGAATTGAGCTAGAAATTATTGTTTACCCTGCTTGTGTATAAGCATCTTATTGTAAACAAACCTTTGTAACAAATTGATGTTTGTGTTCCCTAAAGGACCTATTTGTCAGAAGCTTTAGGAAGACTAAGACTGTGAATCTTAGGTGTTGTTAGTCACTCGCGGTTAGCTTGTGCGTTGTATTCTCAAACCGTGGTTTGAATTCCTTGAGAGACCAATGTGGTTAGAGTCTTGAGATGTCTAGGACTGGCGAGTCTTAGAGGTTGTTAGTCACTTGCAGTTGGCTTATGCATTGTTGGCTTAGTGGATTAAGTCCCTGGATAAGCCGAAAACACCTTGGCGAGTGGACTGGATTAGCTTGATAGTATTCAAGTGAACCAGGATATATTGTGTGTCTTTCTTTATTGTTAGTTTATTTGTGATTTTATTTAAGCTTCACAAAAAGCTTTCATTTTAGAAAACCCAATTCAAACCCCCCATTTCTTGTGTTTTTATCACACCTTCACCACAAGCTTCTTAAAAGTTCTCAGACTCCTCTTGGGCTTAATACAAGGACCGTCAGGCTTCCTAAAAGCATAGGAAAGAAATTAGTCATCTACTCATGTCTAATCCCTAAAAGAGTCTAATCTTTTTGGTCTCCAAACTCACCTTGAGATCTCTTTTGATCCCCAATCAATCTCAAGAAACCCTAACCAGGGTCATCTCACCTTTTAAACAATCCCTAACAAAATCAGAACCCCATGGTACCTGATATTCAACCCTCAGTAAAAGTGAATTTTCCTTTTGGATTCCCCAATACATACTGGACCTGTCTCTAAATTGAAATAATCCTCAGCAGAAGTTAGCCTCCTCTTGGGCTTCATATAAGAATATCCCCAACCTCCTCTTAGGCTTTGTATAAAGATTTTCCTCAGTAGAGGTAACCTCAATCTTGGGCTATGTACAAGATAGACAAAGACACTCTCTAGTTGAGTCAGTATCTTTTAGCCTCAATCTTGGGCTTTGTACAAGACAGACAAAGACACTCTCTAGTTGAGTTAGTCTCTTTCAGCCTCAATCTTGGGATTTGTACAAGACAAACATCCTACTCCCCAGCTGAGTAAGTTTTTTATCTTTAGCCTCAATCTTGGGCTTTGTACAAGACATACAAAACACTCTTTAGCTGAGTCAGTCTCCTTTAGCCTCAATCTTGGGCTTTGTACAAAACATACAAACACACTTTACTTGAGTCAATCTCCTTCAGCCTCAATCTTGGGCTGTGTACAAGATAGATAATACTCTCTAGTTGAGTCAATCATCTTTAGCCTCAATCTTAGGCTTTGCACAAGACAAATATAAAACCTCCCCCTTTGGAATCAACACCTTTTAGCTTTAACCTTGGGCTTTGATCAAGGCACATAAAACTCCACATCCCTTCAGATGAGACCAGGAACTCTCTCTGTAGGAAGACATTTTCTCTGTAAATCACAGATCAAAGCAATCAAAACCTACTTCCAGATAACTGCTGTAAGTGACACACTTGTTGATCCAAAATCCAAGCTGTAATCCCTCTTTTATCCTGGCCAAACCCTCTTTCATCTAACTGCTGTAAGTGGAAAGCCTCTAGATTATTTACATCCAAGCCAATATCCCTCTCTTAGCATGAAAGACTCATAAGGAAAAATGGCATTGCTCAACACTGAGTTAAAGTTTATTCCTTCATAACCCCTCCCTTATAAAGGAAATTATGGCATTGCTGAATTCAGTGCATCCCAGTTAAAGTAATTCCCTTTATGAGTCAATCAACCTTTGTGATGGATAGATCAGATATCTCCTATTATAGATGACAAATTCTCTCTCAATCAAAACTTTAGCTTTAATCTTGGGCTTTGAACAAGACACAAATATCCTTTAGCTTCAATCTTGGGCTTTGAACAAGACACCAAACATTTTCCTTCCATAGTATAGGAGGAACTACGATTGCTCTGATTTCCCAGATACCTTTACGGGAATGCGTAGCCATAAGATTGCGAAATCTTAGCGAGCACACTAAACAAAAACCATTAGATATAGTACCTTACCAAAAACAACAGAAAAAAAAACACATCCTCTTAAACCTCCCAAAGGAGAAACTTTTTCAAACCCACAGCAGATAAACACCATACAGTATTTAAGGATAATAGAAAAGTATGTAAAGACAGACCTATGGATAACCATATATACATCGAATGTTGATAGCTTCCTTTGTATAACCTGACCCCGGACCCCCCAATCTCTTAGCATTTGTTAGAAGAAACATTTGCGTGCAAGGTTAGTTTTAGATAACTTCCCTTTCCTTTCCAGCTTCATAGGATAAATAAGATATCAGAAAGTAGCACCCCAATAACCCCTGCGATAAGGTGGTCGCGTCACCCACAAAAATCGCACGCTACGGAAAAATGGCAACTCTGCTGGGGAAATCTAGGATTAGAGTTCTTAGGAGGTTTAGGTATTTCTTTACATTTTTCTGTTAATATATATATATATATATATATATATATATATATATATATATATATATATATATATATATATATACTCTCATAATACGTGATACCCGTGTTTATTTTTCTGTCAAATGGGAATGCGATTGATACGCATGTGGAAAGTTTGAGAAAACCTTGAGATAAGTGGTGGCGTATCTAGGGGACGCTTCTAGGGAGTGAATCCCGACAAAGCTAACCTGGCAGTCCACTGAATCAGTGGAGATACCCGTGTGGATACTAAATGTTGAACGACCGATCGTCGTGAAAGCATCGTTTTCCCATTGCGGTATCAGTGAAACTAAGGATTTAGTAGACATTTAACCAATTGGCCATTAGGTAGTGTGGTGACTATCAGGAATAGTCGATACGCGATACTACACTCAAAAGAGATTCATCTTAGGAGACTGCAGCTCGCTCGAGTGAATCAGCTTGCTGTTAAATTTTCTAAGATGGGTCATTGAGAACCTTAGAACCCGTTCTACAGGTACGAAAATTGACCTTTTGGTACACACCTTTGGGGATGGGTAGATCCATGACTCCATGCATGTAACGACAAACCGTTAAACCCATGTTTTCACATGTTTTTGTTTGTTGCATTCATGCATTCACGCATTAAAAAAACTCTTTTCAAACAAGAAAAAATCTTTTTTTAAAAGGAACTAAAACAGTAATTGCAAATATGAGAGGTTGTGTTACGGATTTCGGTAGAAGGAAAACGCACGAGTACACTTTCAAGGCTCCAAAACTAGAGGATCTAAGGAAATTGGGGAGGATGATTACCAGATCTCACACCAAAAGTACACTTGTTGGGATTTAGTCTCAATCTGAACTTCCTCAGTATTGCAAATAGCTTCTCCAGATGAGTGAGGTGTTTTTCCTCAGTTTTTAACTTTGTAATCATATCGTCGACATAACATTCAATCTCTTTATGAATCATGTCATGAAAGAGAGTTACCATCGCTCACTAATATGTTGCACCTACATTTTTTAGACCAAATGGCATAACCTTGTAACAAAAGGTTCCCTAAGGGGTGATGAAGGTAGTCTTTTCCATATCTTTTGGGGCCATCTTGATCTGATTGTATCTAGAAAACCCATCCATAAAATAAAAGACAGAGAATTAGGCCATGTTGTCCACCAATACATCAATGTGCGGCAAAGGAAAATCGTCCTTTGGACTGGCCTTATTAAGACCTCTGTAATCTACGCACATCCGTACCTTCCTATCTTTCTTGGGCACAGGAACAATGTTTGCGACCCATTGGGGGTAGTTGGATACAGCCAGGAATCCTGCGTCTAACTACTTTTGGACTTCTTCTTTGATTTTAAAGGCCATGTTAGGTCTAGTTCTCCTCAAATTCTGCTTCACCGGCGGACATTCTTCTTTAAGGGGTAGCATGTGCACTATAATATCTTCATCCAGTCCGGACATGTCTTGGTAAGACCAAGCGAACACGTCCTTATATTGTTGTAGCAACTTGACCAGTCTTCTATTCACATCTTCCTCTAGAGCAGCACCTATCTTGACTTCTTTTCTGTCATTCTCAGTCCCAAGGTTGATGACTTCTATTGATTCCTGATGTGGTTGGATAACCATTGACTTTTGCTCAAGTAATCTGGCCAACTCCTCAGGGAGCTCACAATCTTCCTCGCAATCTTCATCAATGTTGTAAATTGGATTATCAAAGTCATATCGGGCCATATCAGTATCGTTATCAATGGAATCTGAAGTGGATCTGCATGATGATGATTTTATGCTTTTATTTTAAAGAAGATGAAAAAGGAAAAAATACAAGAAAAACATTGCCATTTGTTTATGAAAAAAATAAGAAAGAAAAAACAGGGAACACAATTGAATGCAAAATGGTTTATTTTATTCATGATAATCATATCTTTGAAAGCAAAAGGGACCCTACAAACTTAATCCTTATGCCTTGGGCAGAGCATAGGATATTGTAAACAAAACATGAGAAATTACTCTTCTCCTAGGGTGACTTCTGGTATCTCCATGACAGTCCAGTTGTTGAGTTGTTGATTCGGTGCCCTTGGGTACACCATGCAGACTTTATTTGGTGCATCGTCTTCAGCTTCCACAAAGGTGACCTGGCCATCTACAAGGTGTCCGTCACTAGTGAAGACAGGAGGAGGAGCGAGTCATTTGCCTTTGTCAGAGGTTGTCTTCTGTTGAGCTGCCTGATTGCTTAGGTATCCCAAACCAACTTTGTTCTTGTTGATGGGTAACTCCAACACTATGCCCCAACCTTCGGGGTGACCGACTTCAATCACAATCTTTGCATCCTTCCAAGTAACCATAGGGGACCCAGTCTTTCCTGATTTCTTCTCTTCCTTCTCAGCAAGAATCATCTCCACATTCACTACCTCAAAAGCTTGAAATGGGGTCTCATGCACCTCCCATCCCACTTAAACATACCGAAATGAGGTTAAGTGACTCACCAGTATATCCTCCTCTCCATCAATAAAAACAAGCCGGTTGTTGATCATGAACTTTAATTTCTGATGGAGAGTGGATGTCACGGCACCAACGACTTGGATCCAGGGGCGCCCTAGAAGGCAACTGTAGGATGGATATATGTCCATCACATAAAATACGATGATGAAAGTATGAGGTCCAATATTGATAGGGAGTTCAACCTCTCCTATCACAGTCCTTCTAGCTCCATCAAAATCCCTCATTATTAGCGAGCTTGGTTTCATCATCAAGCCCTCAATGGTCAGCTTAGATAAAGAATTCTTTGGTAATACATTCAGCGAAGACCCAATATCTACCAAAGCTCTTGATAAAACAACATCAACACATTCAACGGATATGTGCAAAGCTTTGTTGTGATTCTTCCCCTCTAGGGCCAATTCTTCATCATTTAAACTCAAAACATGACTAGAGGCAATGTTTGACACAAGTCCTTCAAATTGAACAACAGAAATCTCTTGTGGGACATGGACAGGCTTTAAAAACTTTATCAATGCCTCTTGATGAGCCGGAGAGCACATTAATAGCGACAACATTGAGATCTTTGAAGGTGTTTGGTTGAGCTGGTCAACCACCTTGTAGTCACTTTTTCTGATAATTCGCAGAAACTCTTCAACTTCATCACCAGAATTCACTTTCTGAGTAGAGGATTGCCCCTGCTCAACTGTTGTTTGCTTCCTATTCATCTTATCCACAACTCCAAAGTTATTGTTTGGTGGTGGTGTAGGTGCAAAGACCCTTCCACTTCTGGTTACTCCTCCAGTTCCAACGATATTTTCCACAGAACCCTTAACTACCAGAGGCTCCTCTTCTATGTTTTGTCCATTGATGTAGATAATTGAATCATAATTCCAAGGGACAACCTTGGTGCTCTCAAAAGGGAAATGAACAAGCACAGTTATCACTAGTGGATTAATTGAAGGTGGTGACGACGAAATCACAACTGGGTCATATGGGATTTCCAGAGGTACACGAACTTGATCATAAGGAATCTGAATAGGATACCACTCATAATCACATGGGATTTCCAAAACCACATGGGGTTGATCATACAGAATTTCCAACGGTACAACATCATAAGGAATTTCTAGTGGTACATGAACTTCACCATATGGAATCTCCAATGGTACGACATCATAAGGAAATTCTAATGGGTCATAGGGGATCTCCAAAGTTGCCACTTCTTCAGCAGTTGATATCTGTTCGACCAATATAACGCCTTGGTCTAGCAACTTCTGAATACCCATCCTCAAATTATCCCAGCTTTGGGGATCTTCCAAACAATATTGACAATCCACGACATATCCTGGGAAAATGTCTTTCATCAATAGTTGCTCTTTGAAGATTGCAAAAGAAGTCCTCATCTTGTCGACCTTTGACACTAACTTCATTCCTTTTGACTCTTCACTCATATTCGTAGCATGATTATGATCCGGCATGGGGTTATTAGTAACATTGGGAGTGTTTTTAGTGAAATTGATGGCTTTTGAATCAATAAGGTCTTGCACTATGTACTTTAGGACCTTGCAATTCTCGATGTTGTGCCCAGGGGCTCCAGAATGGAACTCGCAGTGAGTATTTGCATCATAGCCAGGGGGTAGAGTAGCTGGTGGAGCCTTCATCTCTCTCAATTGTACCAATGATCCTTTAAGCAAGAGTGGAAGTAACCTAGCATAAGTTGTGGGAATGGGGTCAAAGTTCTTATCAGGTCTCCTCTGCCTTGGCTGACCTTGATAATAGTTTCAAAGTCAGGGACCTTGAATTTGGGAGGAATCCTGACGCCAGGCACTAAGCACATGTCAGCGACATCTAAGCCGAACATGTTTGCTCCTTGCAGGCCTCTTATCGTCTCCTGTAGGGTGAGTACTTTCTTCTCTAGGTCAGTAGTTGGTGGTCTAAAAGCATTTATGACCGAGTCATCATGAGGGCTATAGAAATCTTCGTGATCATCAAAATGGACTGGAGGTGGGACTGTCCCAGTAGGGAGTGGAATAGTTCCTCAAACAGGGACTGGAATGGTTCCACCAGGAGGTGGAGGAAGAGGATTGGCAGTGTTTCTTTCTACAGCTTGTCTCATTTCTTCCTGACCTCTGGCCATATTCTGTATAACCTCTATCAGTTGAGTGATCTGGGTCCTCATATTCAGCATCTCTTCTCTCATGGAAGCTTGATTCTGCTCCAACTGGTCCATGATCCTTCTTTTATTGTTTCTGGTGTTGTAGGTGTGTCAGTAAGTCAGCTTGTCCTATTGCAGAAGGCCAAATGGTTGTAAGTTTGGGTTTCATGAAATGCAAAATGATGTACGAATACTTATGCAATACTTGAATGATATTCAAGGGGACCTTTGAGACATGTGGTTATCATAGGTATTATAGAAATGAATAGACAATGTAAGTTGCACAGCTTTGAGCATAAAAGAAGCTTTTCATTAATTCACTAGAAGACCAAATACAAACAACTGAGCATGTTTATTAACATGAGTACATAAGTTTTGTAATAAGACATGATAATACAAAACAACAATCAAATGGTCTTCTTTCGAATGCGTTCCTCGAGTTTCTTTGACTCGAACAAAAATATGCCAACCATCTGATGACAGAGGTGAATAAAGTGGTTAAATAAGGGATGGGCGTTGTTGTCATCCAAGTCATGTATTGCACTTTCCAGACTCCAAGGTACATTATTAATCATGAGATTGCAATACTTCACTAGACCATTATACCTAGCGCGATACATGTCCAAAGTTGCTTGGCAGATCTTCAGAGACTCCACATGGGTATCCAACAGCTGATTGAGAGTTTTCTCCTTTTCCATCCATTGTGAGTTGTCCCTCTTCAAGGTCTCAAAACGATTCTTCCAATGTGCAGCCAACTCCTGGGAAGTTTCCACCTCCTTGTATTTGTTGTCCCACATCTTAGGAGTGTAGCGTAAGGTTCTTATGGCCTCCTCCTTGAGGTGACGCTCATCTTCAGCTAATGTCAAGACATTCCTTAGTTGGGCCTCAAGCTCATCGATGCTAGCTTTGAGCTTCTCTCTAGTTTTCTACTTTGCAGCAGAAACCACTTCATAGAAGTGCCAAGCTCTACTACAGGAGTCTTCAGCCTCTTTTAGGTGTTTTTGAAGAGTCTTCACTGATGCATCAGCTCATTCAATCCCCTTTTGATACATGACTCTCATATCAGTCTCTACCTTTAACCTTTTTCTACTCTCAACCACTTGATCTTGTTCAATCTCAACCTTTCTTTTAAAATTGCTAGTCTCCACACCAGCTTGGTGGATTTATGCTTGTAGCTCTTCATTTTCCTTGGTCAACTTCTCCACTAACAATTTCAACTTGTTGTACTCCTCCATGGGAACATGAGTGGGCATAGGAAGCTTTGCTTGCATAGGAAGCTCGTAAGGAAAGGCTAACAACTTCTCTGTAACCCTAACCAGCAGCCACCTATTGTATAGTTCTTTCGCCACACAGTTCTTTGCTTTTAACTCCTTTCTCCCCTTTGTGTGGATCTTGCTCCACGCTCTAGCAATCTTTCTCAAAAATCTGGGATCATCTGTTTTGTCAGCCAGAAAGAAACTTTGGATCTTCTCTACTTCAGGCTCATCCTCCATAGCACAACCAAGTTAGTGTAATGCCATGATCAGATTGTAGTTGATACGACCTAATCTTCCAATCAAAGGTACATTGCAAAACCCCCCATGACTAAAGATGATTTCCACGTCATAGTACTCATGAGAGTGCCAAGCAATGTCATCGGCCACCAAAGAAATGATATGGTTAGACCATTTCAGCTTCGACTTGTTCTCCACAAAAGGGCCATCCTTAGGCAGATGAAAAGTATACCACTTGTATAACAGGTGAGAATAGCATTGGACCATCCCTGTATTCTTCTCACTCCTCCAATGAATGGAGTGGTAAGTGTCGCAAGGAGTGTGGGAACCAGATTCTTCAGAATAAAGAAAGTGACAAAGACAATGTCTATGAAATTGTCTATATTCGGGAAGAGGACAATCCCATAGATTATCAGAGCAAGAGAGATACCAAATCATTCCCAATCTTCCTTGACCTTATATTGAGCAACCAAGTCAAGCAGTAATTTCAGAGGGAACCCATGAGTACCTCCTTTGTTGGTCAAACCAGCAGTAACCTCCTATTTGGTCATGTGGAGTGCAAGAGCAATAACAGGCGGCTTCGGTTCTTATTCCAAGCATGTGTAGATAGGTTGGTCTTTGATCTTGATATTCAGCAAATGAGAATATTCCTCAAGAGTGGGAGCTAACTGATAATTCTGAAAAGTGAAGCATCGCAGTGGAGCATCATAAAATTGGGCCATCACGAACAACGCCCAAGTATCCAATATGGTATAAAGGAGGTCAAACAACTTTCCATGCTCCCCTTGAAAATTGATCTTGATTGCTTTTGGTACATCAGTCAGAATGTCTCGGATAACATCCAACTTTAGTTCTCTGAACTTCAATGAATTGGTGCTTCTCTTCTTGTGATCAACAATTCTTTCAGAAATACCTGAGATAACCATAGTCTCTTAAGTCTCTTGATATTAAAATGGTATACAATGCAATGTTATGAATGCATGCTTTGGAACGGGCTCATGACACAAGGATCAAGGTCACAGATTCTGCAAGCCAACACAACAAGATATCTCTCACCTCAGGTAGGCAATATATTGGTTTATGACTGGGAATTCCAAGGGCTTTCAAACAAGGTCCCATGCACTAACGCTCAACACTTTTCCATCATAACGACGACTCGTAAGACGGTAATTTCTTCAAAGGATGAGCACAAAGTTATGTCTTAGTAACCTTTGGAATAAGGTTCTACAAAGGTCCTCAGAATCATGGACTCCCAGTTCGGAAACAAACACACCATTACGACTGCTCGTAAAACATAATCATTCCCAAAGGGGTCTCATCTGAGGGGTGGAAGTCAAACCAACTCAACAAGTCCTAAGTCTCGCAAATCAAAAAGCAACCATCTTCTAGCTTAGTGTATACTTGAAAAGCTCGGGTAAAAAGCTTTTCTCCTTACAAACCATCCCCAATAAACCCAATATATAAGAGGAGCACAAATAACAAAACAAAAATAACAGATAAAAGCAAACAATCTAGACATGCGACAAACAGAACTAGGTTTAGCTTGCTAGGGTGAACCAATCCCCAGCTGTCGCTACTTGAAAAATAGACGATGACATGAGGCAAAAAAGAAGCAGTGTCTCCATCAAACTTTATTTATCCCAAAAGGGGAAGGGAAAACATCGAGAAAACCCCCAAGAAGAAAAGGATAAGATGGTCTCGCAACCAAATTATGGGTTCGGAAGCCGGTTATACGAAGGGAAGGTATTAGCACCCCCACATCCATCATACTCGATGGGAACCATTCACTCGTCTTATGTGTAAGGATGTTTGCTAAAGGATTTCCTCGTTGGGATAACCACGCTTAGTGGAGGCCCCTTTGGGATTACTGATGTCATACGAGTAGTCGTATTGACATTAATTTTTCCGACCTGGGAGTCCGTGAAGCTGAGGACCTTAGTATCCCTTCACCCCTCTTGGCCTTCTTAGAACGTAGTGTAATGATTGTCCAGGTGTAGACATGTGATAATTGTCATGCAAATACTACACCCAGACGAGTTTATCTTGAGAATATTATTAGCCCACATGAGTAGTCGTGCAAGCCAATAATATCCGAAAGATGAATCAATGACTCTGGGAACTTTGTAGAACCCATTGTGCAGGTACAAAAACCCATAGTACACACCCTTGGGATGGTTAGACCATGGCTCCATGCCCATGATCTCAAACCCTAAATCCACATGTTTGCACGTTTGTGTATATGTATATATGTGTATTGGTGCATACATCCATCATTTGCATTGCATTCATGCACATGTCATAACATTTGCATTTCATTTTCTCATCCTATTGTCTCCTCTCCAGTTTTCACCAAGTCTTTCACCACAGTACTCGAGCCAACCATCAACGAAGAATGGACTATTTAGAACAAGAAAACCAGGCACTCCACGAGGAGATTTCCACTTTGAGAAACCATATGACAACATTCTCTACCATGATGAATACTTTGGTGGACAACCAAGAGCGAGAAAGTCAAGAGCTCTGAGATGAGGTCGCAAACTTGAAAGTTGCAAAGAAGCGCCTGACTACTTTGGTCAAGGAATTGATCATTTCTCAACACCAGGCTAGTCCTTCTTCCTCCACTAATCAGCAGCCCGAGCAGAGCGGTGAGTCTAGGGACATTCCAGTATACTATGCCAAACTGTTCCCTGTCCTCGTGCAGAAGGGTCTGATCAAAACAGAAGTGCCAGATGCCATCCCGATGATCTATTGAAGCTACTTCAAGGCTTACGCTTTCTGTGCTTTCCATCAAGGGACACCCGGACACGAAATTAAGGAATGTTATGTCCTCAAGGAGAAGGTGAAAGAACTAGTTCACAAGGGTATTCTGTCCTTCCAAATGTGTAAACCCTAAGTTCAAATCACCCTTTTGCTAGAGCGTGGACCAAGCTCTTCCGTGCTCATGGTGGACTGATGCTGTGGAGTATGAATACTTTTCTTTAGGCTATGTCTTGTTAGATATTTAGCTCATTTATTATTTCTTTCATGTGTAATTTGTTGTGTTTGTTAACACATTCATTTTGGCATGTAAGAACTTGTTATTTTGAATGATTAATGCAATGATTATGTTTGTCTTAAAGAAGTCCATTAGTTGTGTCATACCCCAAATTTTGACCACAAGATTTCCCATCATTGTACAAACCATCACCACAATACGAATGTACTATCATACCTCATCAATCTTCTCAAGGGTTGTTGATCATTCACTACAACCAAGAATTATGGTTTTGAGCCCTCTCAGAGCACTCAGGCAAAGGATCAATAAAGAACTGACATGATCTTCAAATTGTCTAGTCTCTCAAACACCAATGACTAATCAAAAGGTCTCCCACATCAAGAATTAAGCACAAGGATGCAACATTCCAAGTGGATCAAGCCTCAAGATCGCCAGTGTCACCAAATTAGGGTTTTGATCGGCCAGGGCCTCCATATGGAAATTTTTATCTGGGCATGAGCCAATACTTCAAAACATGATTCAAAATGCTCAAAGGTAACTTGTGAGTCCAATCATCAAGTCCAATTAGCCTCAGGGGATGCATTCATAAAAAAATAAGGAACTAAGGTTTCTTGACCTAATTCACCCCTAAGTTGACTTTGGGAGCAAGGCATGAGCCAAGACCTCAAGCAATGTTTTGAAGACCTTCAATATCTCATATTGATCCATTTACAAGATTTGATTTATCCGAGAAGCTTGACTCACAAGCAAGATAAGGTTCAAATTCAACTGGACCACAATTAGGGTTTTGATGAAAAAAGTCAACTGTACCTTTGACTTTTGACCCAGACATGATCCCAAACCTTGGGACATGATCGAAGACACCCTGAAACACCTATGGAATCCATACATTAGGTTTAAATTAGGTCAAGGACTTGATTGCATAGAGGATCACACAGTTTGGAATTCATCTGACAAAAAGTCAACTGTGCCCAAAATCAAGTTTGACTTTTGGGATTTTTTCACAAATATGGCTCCCCTAAGTTAAAAAAAACAATGTTAATGCATGTTTTTGATCATCGCCCATCAAGAAAAATCAAGAAAAGCAAGGTTACTTGTAAAAGGGGCAACCTTAGGAAACTTAAACTTTTCAAAGTTATGGAACAAAATGGATTTGGTACCAACTTTGCAAGATCATAACTTCCAAACCACAAGGCATTTTTCTTCCATCCAAAGCTCAAATGAAAGCTCTCATTACATACTTCAAAATTGTCAACTACCAAAGATTCTAAATCCTCATGGATTTTGAGTTATGGATTGATCAAAATCACAAAAACATGAAAATAGCCACTTTTTCCAACACTTAGTGAAAATCTGCCTAAGTAAAATCAGTCAAAACACCAACTTTGAGGCCATTTTTCATTAGGATCCAAGCTAAACCAAGACCAAAGTCAAACATCAAAGTTAAAGTATGTCATTAGGGCTTTCCAAAATGTACAAGAACTTATCCTAACTCAACTTGAGTAGGGAGTTACAAGCCTTGGAACATGGCATAAAAACCTGATTTTTCAAGACAACATGAAAACCAAACTTGTGCCACACGATTTTCTCCTACAAATCTTGTTACTTTGCCAACTTTGTCATCTTCCAAAAACACAAAGGAACTGATGAATCACTTGGTTCATGATCAAAAAGGCAAGAAATTCAATTTGGCGTGTGAAAACAATCATGACATGAAACTTTGAATTCAACTTTGGCAAGGTAACATCAATGCAATGCATTGAGGTGTCATAAACCATATCACAACACTCTAAATACGTCAAGATTTCAATCCTAACTCTAAGCATTCAAACCTGCAAAGAGTAATGGAGTCAAGATAAGAAGAGTTGACTTGGCACTTTTGAATTATTCAAGTCAATGGCTACAAGCTACTGCCATGATCAACCTCTAAACACTATTGCTTCCAAAACAAACTTCATATACTATAAATAAAGGTCATGTATGACTGATCAAACCACCCCAAAGCATATGAATTCATGATTTCCTTCACTTCACTCTAAAAAAGCAGAATTGGCTTCTTCTTGAAGTAACATTCAAATTTTCAATTGGAGAGCAGTTCAATCAAAACCAATCATGCCAACACCTCACATACATCATATATGAGTGATCCATAACCTTAAAACACATCTGGAACATCAGAATCACAAAGTTACCCTCATTTGCTCAAGCTTTTTGGCAAGTTTGCAGTTGAGGTGCCATATCAAGTTCCAGGTCATTTCAATCCATTCCAAGCTTTCAAACACCTTACATTAGGTCCATTGGAGTTGTCCAAGTCATCAAATAACATCTACAACATCTCCATCATCATCACCAACTGCAAGAGGTAAGCCTGAACCCTTCAAACTCTATGATCCATGCATCATAAATGTGTTTTCAAATTACAAACATGTTTCTGCACATATATAGAGCGTTTTCCCTCAATCAACTGCTTTGTATGAGTCGTGTATAAGATTTCATAGTGTTCTTGCAGAAATTAGGGTTCTTGAGTTCATCTTTTGATTTCTCACTCCACACTTAATATAAATGCAATTAATTGGTACCATTGGAATCCTTGTTCAAAAACAAGTGAGGTTGGTGTTTGAATCGTGCAAAATCATTGAGTAATCAGAGAGATATGAGAGGTTTTGCAAATCGTCCATGGCCCAGTCACGAGGAAGAAGAAGGTGACCATTGGCGCCATAATTCAAATTATTTGAACTTTTGAATTTTTGATATTTTTATTAAATGATTTCAAAAATTAATTTCTCTCTCATTTTTTATTATTTTTTATTGGTTCTTTTTTTGAAAAGTCACAAAAATGTTAAATTATTTTATTCTACACAAAAATTGAATTTATATTATTTATTTAATATAGTTTGGATTTTTGTAAATAATTTCATTTGAATTGTTTTTCAACATTTTTAAATGAAATTCCCACATTGATTTTTCAAAACCAATTGAATTTCAAGCTTTCATGTGATTAAACATGTCTTTTAAAAATATTTTTCAAAGTTCACAATTTTTTTTTAATATATTTGATATTTTATATAATTTTTATTTAATTTTTCTTTGAAAAATTACATTTTTATTAAAATTAGGGTTTTACTTTGATTTTAATTTTTCAAACTTCATTTGAAACACTTTTGGGCCTCTCTTTGAGTTATAAGACCCATACTTGTATAAAATAATTTGGGTCTCAGTCATTGTATAAGTCCTGAAGCGATCACAGTGCGATCATTCTTTTTCATCTAGGCATTTCCTTGAGTATAAGTCCAATTTTTATTTCAATAAAACTTTTTGGGCCTCTAATAGAGTGTAAGACCCAACCATTTTTGTAGAAAAATAATTTGGGCCTTAGTCTTTGTATAAGTCCCACTGTGTTTTCAAAACCCTGACGCGATCGTCACCTTTTAAATCAAAATTATTTGGGTCTCCCCTTTGAGTGTAAGCCCCACTTTTCTTTCTTTACAAACATTTTTGGGCCTCTATTAGAGTGTAAGACCCATTTATTTTTGTACATAAACAATTTTGGGCATCTACTATAGTATAAGTCCCACAACGTCTATTAGGATCGCAGTGCGATCAATGTTATCAAATAAGTCATCTTGGGCCTCTCCTTGAGTTATAAGCCCCAAAAACATGTCTTCAAATTCAAATTCAAAGTTTTCTCAAAACTTTCTTTAATTTCTTAAAAACCCTAATCAGTCATACAATTGTAATCATACTATTGATAACAGGGCAGTTGAGCTTTCATCTGTAAGTTTCTCATCCCTTTCTTTAAATACATACTTGTCTATATATATATATATATATATATATATATATATATATATATATATATATATATATATATATATATATATATATACTTGTATATGATTGCTTAGAGTTTCCCCAGCAGTTAGGTCTAGGTATAGATCAAACCAGAGGTCACATTCCACATAATAAAAACTAGTTCCCCATAGGAAACTCCAGATACAGTCTTGCCTTCTCTTGGGCTTAATCAATATGGAATAGAGAAAGGCATTATTCCCGGTGAAACTTTTCTCAAGACTGTCACAATTTACACAAAGGAATTCATTTCCCCAAAGAAACCTTTCTTGAACAATTCTTAAGTTTGGACCCTCAGGCTTCTTAGAAGTATCCCCAGCCTCTTCTTGGGCTTAGTACAAGGACCCACAGGCTTCTTAAAAGTTCTCAGCCTTCTCTTGGGCTTAATACAGGAACCCTCAGGTTTCCTAAAAGCATAGGAAAGAAATTAGTCATTTATACATGTCTAATCCCCCAGGAGAGTCCAAACCCCTTAAAGTCTCCAAACTCACCTTGAAATTTCTTATGATTCAAGAATCACTAGCCAGGGTCAATTTACCATTAAACAATCCCCAGCAAGATCAGAACCTCGTGGCATCTGATACTTCAACTCTTCTTCAACCCCCAACAAGAATTAATTTTCCTTTTGGATTCCCCAATACATACTGGACCTGTATCTGGATTAAAATAATCCTCAGTAGAAGTCAGCCTCCTCTTAGGCTTTGTATAAAGATTTTCCTCAGTAGAGTCAGTCATCTTCAATCTCAATCTTGGGCTTTGTACAACACAGATAAATCACTCACTAGTTGAGTCAGTCTCTTTCAGCCTCAATCTTGGGCTTTGTACAAGACAAACATCCTACTCCCTATTTGAGTCCGGATCCTTTAGCCTCAATCTTGGGCTTTGTACAGGACAGATAAAACACTCTCTAGTTGAGTTAGTCACCTTTAGCCTTAATCTTGGGCTTTGTACAAGACATATATAAAGCATTCCCCAGTGGAATCAACATCTTTTAGCTTCAACCTTGGGCTTTAATAAAGGCACACAAAAATTAAAATCCCCTCAGATGAGACCAGGAACTCTCTCATTAGGAAGACCTTTTCTCTATACATCACATATCAAAACAAACAATCAAAATCCAAGGTGTAGTCCCTCTTTTATCCTGGCCAAATCACTACTACAAAACACCCAAACAACAACGCCAGGTTTACAACGGCATCCTATACACCGTTCTTATAGAGCGTACTGGATGCGTACGCATTATTTTATTTAGAAATCTCAAGGGTATAATAACGGTTGTTATGAAAATCGTGGTGAAACAATCTAGCTATCATGGGTTCGAACCTCCTCTATCTCAAATAGTTTATTCCTTTGACGTAAATGCTCCCTCTTTAAGTTTTATTAATATTTAACTAAAAAATAATAAGGATATCACGACGGTTTCTTCTTAAAACCATTGTTACAAAACTGAAGCTTCTTTTTATGTATTTTAAACACCAAGTATATATCAATTTATCCATTGAAAAAAAACAAGACGAAACAACCCTAACACCAACGCCGTCACAATTGTTGGGAAGAAGACAACAACAACAAGAAAGTGTTTTACTTTAAGGTGTTGCATTGTCACATTTGAAGACAAAATCATCCAAAGGCGTTTCTATGTCTTCTTCCAGTGTAAAATCTTGATCTGGAAATTTTTGTGGTTGTGATGGTCGTATGGTTTCGTATCAATGCAAGAAGGGCCAAAATAAAGGAAGGCTTTTTTGGAGATGTCAATTTTGGAGGAGTGATGAAACATGTAATTTGTTCATATGGGATGAAGACATGGGAGAAAGAGATAGAAATGACAATGAGAGCATTATGAAGTCAGAGTTGGAAGTTGTGGGCTATATGAAGGTTATGTATGAGGATTTAAAGAAAAAGAACAAGAATTTGAAGAACAAACTGAAATCAGAGATATTTTCTGGAAATATCAAGATGTTATGTTTTCTTGTCTCCTTTATGTTTAATGTTTACTTTGTTATGAAATGTAATAGTTGAATTAGGGTTTGAATTACATTGTTGATGTTTAAACTGCAGATGCATTGTGAATTACATTGTTGATGTTTAAACTGCAGATGCATTGTGAATTACATTGTTGATGTTTATACTGCAGATGCATTAAGTGAGAAGTTAAGGCGCGCCTTTTCTTTTTTATTTATTTTAAAATTCACAAATAAAAGGGTTATCACTACGGTTCTTCTGGTTAACCGTAGTGATATATTTATAATAAATAAATACCTATCTATACGGTTTTTATTTATTTTAAAATTCACAGATAAAAGGGTTATCACTATGATTCATCTGGTAAACCGTGGTGATATATTTAGTAAATAAATACCTATCTATATGGTTGTTATTGTTAACCGTTGTGAAATATTTTAGCCATATATAAGTGAAATAACTTTCACATAATTGACAGTAACGTCGTTGCCTTCAAAGTGAAACCCTAGAACCCATTTTTTCTCTTCGTTTTCACCATCAGCCGTGAATCTTGTGCTTCATACATTAAGGTATTCTTCTTCTTCCATCTATTGTTAGATATTTCCCATTATCTCGTTTGTGGATTGTTATTTTTGTTGACTGTTCTCATTTTTTCAGATTTGTTTTCACTACCTTAACAAAGACCATGCATGCTTTGGAAACTTCACAATGTTTGCGTAGCTATGGAAAAAAGTACAAGAAGCATGAAGCAATTATAGAAACTTCATACACCTTGTACTTTTTCTTCATAGCTTCACGAACAAGATGTTAGTAAATGAAGAATCAACATTGTAAGCAAACTTTATCTAGTTTTAGAAACAATGAAAAGAAATATAAGAAGTATGAAGCTTTTGTGTAAGCTTCTCCTCCTTATATTTCTTCTTCATTGCTTCCCAAACTAGTTCAACAACATAAGTGATTCCTGTTCCGCGATTAGTTTCATTAAAAGGTGCGTTATTCCTGTTCCTCTCTTTACTCTTCACTGGATTATGGTTTTTGGGTTCGTTTTCAACTGAGGAAGCTCATTTTTGAAGTTTTCTGTGTTTCCTTACAGGTTAAGGGGATGATACAGGGTGATGATGCTGGTGGTAGCAAGCGTATTATATGAGTTTATAATATCTGGATCTGGTATAGAATGTTGTTTGAGTTTATTGTATTCTATTTAGATTGTTTGTTTCACTAACCCTCACTTAAAGTTTGCTGGTGTTAGCAAGCGTATTATATGAGTTTATAATATCTGGATCTGGTATAGAATATTGTTTGAGTTTATTATATTCTATGTAGATTGTTTGTTTCACTAACCCTCACTTAAAATACATTCATTTAATTTGACATAAATACTTATAATCTGCAAATTAGGTTGTATTTGAAAACCAACTTATATGAATTAATGTTTTCGTATTGCATCTGTCTCATCGCTCATCTCAGGCTGTTTAATATATATATATATATATATATATATATATATATATATATATGGTATAATGATCTGGCTCCTTAGATGCATTGCCATCTTCCATTATAGTTAAATTTCATTAACAACAATTTATTAGGTAATCAGCCTCTCCATCAACACTTATAATCGTAAAACTTCCAATTATAAAAATTATGATGATAAGTGATGATGATGAGGCAGATTATCCAATGTCTTGTTCTTATGGAAATTTAACTATAATCAAAGATAGCGATATATCTAAGGAGTCAGATTAATAAACCACAATATATATGTAAAACAACGTGAAATGTATGGTGAGACGAATGCAATCAGAAAACATTGGTTTGTTTAAGTTGGTTTTCAAGAACAGTTTAATTTACAGATTATAGACTTCTTCATCAAATTGATTCCATGTATATTTCTTTAGTGAGGCGTTTGGAAAACAAGCAATCTACATTTAATATAATAAACTCAGGGTACTTACAACAAAGGTTATTATTGTAACCGAGATCATAGGTAATTTATGTTTTACATAATTCGCTGCTGATGGGTTTCGAACTCAGTACCCAAGTGTATGTATAACAACGGTTTATTAGCATAACCGTTGTGATATGTGGCACGCGTCCTGTATTTTAATGACGGTTTTCAGACCGTTGTAGAAACGGCGAACTTACAACGACAATCTACATAACAATGCCTTCGCCCACGTCATTATATGTCATTCTCAACCGTTGTTATATGGGTTTTTCGTAGTAGTGAATCTCTCTTTTATCTAGCTGTTGTAAGTGGCAAGCCTCTAGATTCCTCACATCCAAGCCAATGTCCCTCTCTTAGCATGAAATACCCATAAGGAAAAATGACATTGCTCTACACTGAGTTAAAGTTCCTGCCTTCATGACCCCTCTCTTATAAAGGAAATTATGGCATTACTGGATTTCATACAATCCCAGTTAAAGTAATCCCCTTTATAAATCAGTCACCCTTTGTGATGAATAGGTGAGATATCTCCCTTTAGAGATGACAAATTCTCTCTCAGTCAAACTCTTTTAGCTTCAATCTTGGGCTTTGAACAAGACACAAATATCCTTTTAGCTTCAATATTGGGCTTTGAACAAGACACCAAAACTTTTCCTCCCATAGTATAGGAAGAATTATAATTGCTCTGATTTCTCAGTTATCTATACGGGAATACGTTGCATAAGATTGCGAAATCTTAGCGAGCACAAAAAACAAAAACCTTAGGTCCAGTACCTTTCCAAAAACAACTGAAAACCCGAAAACAACAAACACATTCTCTCAAAACCTCCTAAAGGAGAAACTTTTCCTAACCCATGACAGATAAACACAAGAAAGCATTTCAAGATACCAGAAATTAAATGTAAATGAAGGTCTGTGGATAACCATATATACACTGGGTGTTAACAGCTTCCCTTTGTATAACCTAACCCCGAACCCCCAATATATTAGCATTTGTTAAAAGAAACATTTGCGTGCAAGGTTAGTTTTAGATAGCTTCCCTTTCCTTTCCAGGTTCATAGGATAAATGAGAAATCAGAAAGTAGCACCCAAAATCACCCCTGCGATAAGGTGGTCGCATCACCGGAAAAAATCGTACGCTACACGTTGTCACTCATTTAAATGCTTATTTGCTTTATGAGTTCCAATACTACCCAATCTCTTGCTTAGGAAAAGAATTGGAAGGAGGATGACGAAAATGAAAACGCAAAATCTCTTGTTGTATGCTTTTGAATAAAACCTGCTAATGATGTAAGGCATTGTTCCAAATTCTCAAACACTGAAGAAATAAGGAAGATAATCCCTATTTAACCCCTTCGAGCCTTGAAGTAGAAGTTTTCCTTACAAATAAAAAACCCTTAATTTTAACCAGGGGCAGGGTAGTTTTTAGTTAGGCTGATCGAGCACCCAAACATTCATAAAATGGAGTGAGCATCCGAGGATCCACTCCACCATACCCTCACACATTAAAAGGCTAGGAGAAATCCAATTGTCATCGGTATCTAAGCCTGTTCGCTACTAGCTAAAGAAGTGAGGCAATCACAATTCTTTCAACAAGTCTTAGAGTCGCACGATCTATTCAAAACCTATGAAGGAGATTTAGGCAAAAATGGGGCATCTCGTTGGACTTCAAGGTCAAATTCAAAAGAATCAGTCTAGGCAAAAGTTAGGGAAAATAAAGAATGAACAAAGACGTGAAAAGCGAAAAGAAAGGATAACAAAGAAAAATCCTCAAACAAATAACGAGGTCGTGTGATCGAGCACCAAAAACTAAAGGTGAGTAACTGCCATGTCCAAAGCCTCAGTGTTTCCTTAACCATATCAAAACTCCTTTTGAGAGATGAGTGCTCGCATCAAGTTAACTGAACGTAGGATTGGAGAACATCACGAAGAAAGAGTGGGTGTTGCTACTTGAAAAATAGACGACGCATAAGGCGAAAAAGAAACAGAGTCTCCATCGAACTTTGTTTATCCCAAAAGGGGAAGGGAAAACATCGAGAAAACCCCCAAGAAGAAAAGGATAAGATGGTCTTGCAACCAAATTATGGGTTCGAAAGCCGGTTATGCAAAGGGAAGGTATTAACACCCCCCACATCCATCGTACTCGATGGGAACCATTCGCTCATCTTATGTGTAAGGGTGTTTGCTAAAGGATTGATTTCTAAAAGTGCCATAAGAAGGGAGAGAGAAGGGTAAGAAACAAAGAATGTGAAAGAAAATAAAATAAAATAAAAGGCGGGGAAAAGAAAAGGTGGCTCGCCAAGGATTAAGGCCATTGTGCCTACGTATCCTCACTTGAAAGAAGTGAAGAATCAGAGCTTTCGTAGTTTGGAGGACTACGGGTGAGAAAAAGGGAAGTTTGCTCGCTAGGATCTCGCAATCCTATGCCTACGTATTCTCAACAAGTATGAGAAACCAGAGCGTCCGTAGTTCGGACGACTACGGGTGAAGAAAATGGAAGGGTGCTCGCCAAGGATTGGGGTCATTGTGCCTATGTATCTTAATTTAAAAGAAGTGAAGAGTCAGAGCGTCTGTAGTTCGTGAGACTACGGATGAGAAAATGGGAAGTTTTCTCGCTAGGATCATCACAATCCTATGCCTACGTATCCTCATGGTGCAATGAGGAAGTCAGAGTAATCGTAGTTTGTGGGACTACGATTTGTTAGTGTTTTTTATGGACGTTGCTAACATTCGCATTCTAGCAGTTAGGTGTATTACCGCTCGCTCGTGGGGTCTTATGTGTTACATGTCCTTTTTTAAAAGGCTTGTGTTTTCTCCGCCAAGGCAAGATGTCACATTTCATTTGTTGAAGGTTGATTTTAGGGGTGAAATAAGTCCTCGGATAGGAACCCCTGCGGGTTGTACCCAATTCTTTATCTGAAAAAATTTATTTTAAAATTGTGTGGAAAATATAGTTACGTCTTCATATTGAAAGACGAGTATCGAGACCACACACTCTAATGTGAGTATCCTAATACTCGGAAAGGAAGAAGTCTTCACTCAATCCCATTTCTTTAGTGTAATACAAAGAGAACTTTATTCTCTTATTTAAGAAGTGTTTTGATTTTGAATGGTAAGTGCTTTATGACAGTCAACCCTAAAGGCAGTTTCAAGCACTCGGGACAGGACAAGGTCTTCGTCTAACCACTCCACAACCATCCAAGTTTATTAGGAAAAATAAGTTTAAAATGCACTTGGTACAAGACCAAGGTTTTTAGACTCAAGGAGACAAAAGAAAGAGAGAAAAGGTATGAAAAGAAAGGGTGGTTAGTAGATTAAGGTAGGTTGATGGCGATGCGCAAGGCAATCGACTTACAAGGGTGGAATTCATACAAGGTTAGTGTGGGGTTTAATGGAAGAGATAAGAGAAGTGAGGATGAGGAGAGAGGAGAAACCCTAAGGTGTAAACCAAGTTAATGAGTTTTGAAAAATGACTTGATGTTGGATTAAGCCTTATTTGTCCTTTATTTTAAAATGGTGTTCTAACCTAGTTCGTTTTATCTTTCTTAACAAGCAAGCAAGCAAGCATAAAAAGCAAAAAGAACTAGACATTACATTGTAATGGCGAGAGGGATACATGTAAAGTACACGGAATTGCGAGAAATAAAAGGTATCATTGTCAGGTAGCCCAAGAGGGAGTCCTGTGTGTGCGAGGTATCCTAAAATAAACAAAGGACAAGAGTTCAAACAAAAATCTCCATGCTAAGGTTTCTGTACACAGTCAAAACTCCAATACTCGGGATATTAACCACAGTCCACCAATTGAAAGTCTTTTAGGGTTTCAATAGTTTTATAATGTTTTGTGTTTTGAATACTATGAACAAGATATGAATAATACGACAAGATATGAATAAGATGACAAGATGATAATATGAACAATATAATGAGCAATATAATATGAACAATAATATGATCAAGGATGGTCAGAGATATATTGACAGAAAGATAAAGCAAGATAATATCAGACAAAAATTAAAGTTAGTGGTTAATTATTAATCGGATGAATCATGTCCACTTTAGCACTAATCCATCGTAGCACGATCTATGAGGAATATCGTGCTATTGGAGGCCGCTCAACATGATGTTTGTGCTAAAACACGATAGAGATATGATATGTAGATCATTCTCAACGAATCGTCCCACACGAAAAGAAAAAGATAACGGTCTTGTCTTAATCACAAGCTTTTGTCGATTAATCGAAGGTAACCTATCACGATCCCAAAGTATAGAAAATGATCCAAAGGGTCAATCTCTACAGATTTAAAATAATGAAGGTTAACAACTTCGGTAATCAACATGTATGATTCTAAAGACCTCATTATCCAATAATCGAAATAAAAAGAATCAAAATAATACTTGAAATGAAAATTAAAAAAAGGCAATAATAAATCATCACATCAAGCATGAGAATCCACTATAATGTAAGAAAATAAATATAAAAAAAAGAAATGTAAATAGAAAAATAAAGGTAAGAAAAATAAAAGAGGAAAAGGAGGGGTGTATATTGAATCTATGGGGAGGTATAATCATACGGGCTTTCGAAAAGCCCATCATCTACTCCCCAAAAATAATACACGGTTGAATCAATAAAAAACAAGGGTGTGGGGCATACCTCATGTGAGTGTGTGAGAAAAGAGAAGAAATCATGTGGGCTTAAAAAACAAGCCCATCATTCTTCAAAATAAAGAGAGCACGAATGACAAAAAGAAAGGGTGAAGAATGAAACTAGAACGGGCTTCAAGGTCCTATCCAATCATGGATTTTTTTATAAAAAAATAAGAAAAAAACAAATAGAAATCATCAACAATATGATGGCTTGGTTAAACACAACACAACATCATCAGTTTATCTATAATATAGGAACTTAGATGGCTCTACCAAATACAAAACTAACCTCCTTCTACATTAAGCCACATCAGATTTTTAGGGGTAAATCATGTCCTAATCCAACAATTTGCAACCAGTTTTGGGTTGGTTGGCCATGTAACTGGGTGGTTGGCGTAAAACATGCATGGCTTGGCCACTGCTCCAACCAAAACATGCAAAATAAACTGTGAAAGTCAACTAGAGCCTTGGAGTTACTAGCACATGTACAAAGAAGTGGGTACACAAATGCACTGCAGGTCATCATCAGCGTAGCTTCCGAAGCTACTGCAACACACCACCCCACCCATACCTGCTCCTTTGGCTTACCGAGGGAGAAGTGTGATCATTTCACAACCTCTGTCTTTGTGTTTCAAGTAACATCAGAAAACACTCCATATTTTTTCCACATCCAGATTCTGTCTTTCATCCGCAAACCCTAACATTGTTGAGAAAATGTTAACACCTCCAACCTCATCAATGGCAAGACCTTTTGCAATGGTTCGGGATTTAAATGATGGGAATGAGCTCTGGAAAATAGCGGTTTGTGTACATCACAAATGGACAGTTGTTTTGAAAGCAAAGGAACACTTTGAGATGGTTATCGTTGATAAAGAGGTAAGTTTTATTCACCCTCCTTCTTAAAAAATGCAGGGTTTAGAGATGGTGTGTACACTGGTATTTTGCAATGTTGTTTATATAGCTTAGTCAATGATAGTTCAATAAAAATGCAGGGTTCTGATATTCATGTTAAGGTGCCAGCAGTGCTGAAACAGGCCTTTGATTCCCTCTTATCAGTAAATAGCACATACATTATTGCAAATTTTCAACTCATCTCTAAGGATCTGGTATTCAAGGTAGCTGAACACAAATTTATGATCTTATTTACCGGTGGAACCTTTGTCTGCGACAAAAACAAGCACAGCATTCCCCCAAAAAGTCTGAGGTTCACACCCTTTGCTGATATTATATGTGGAAAGTGAAAAAGAGATGTTTTACTAGGTCTGTTTGAAATTTATATTTTGTAATACTTTGAATACCTAACTCTCAGTGACAGTAATTTCAAATTTTTCTCATATGTATGCACCATTGCTTTCCAGACATCATTGGTATGGTCACAGAGATTGGATACACGCAACTTCAATCTGGATCGAAGAAACAACAAATTAATTTGGTGTTGAAAGATTTAGGGTACTCCTCATTCACTTAATTATTTAGAGTATTCTTTTACGTACATGTTGTCATCGGTGTAACTTACTATTTTTTTCTCGGTTGTTTAGTAACAACACACTCAATTGCACATTGTGGGAGGCATATGCTTTGCAGTTCAATGATTTCTTCCAACAGAGGAAGGACACTACGTTGCCTACAATTATTATCTTACAATTTGCTAGGGTGAAAGAGGAAGGTATCCTTTTTAGTCATGTATTTTCCTGCTTCTGTATCTTTACTTACTTTTGAACCTGAGCATTGAATACGTAATTTACCTCCCATTCAAGAAAATATCCTTCATGTGTTTCTAACACATTCAATGTCACAAGGTTGCACATCAATGATGACTCCCCTGAAATTAAAGATTTTATCAATAGGTCCAAAGTTGTTTCATACATTTTACATTATATGTCTCTCAATATGCGTATGTTTTACATTATGTTATTAATTCTGATTCCAATCAAATTTCTCTACCATAGTATCCGACACATGGTTGGATTTCAGGGATCCTCACAGAGTTTGACTACCCAATCAACTAACTGGTCTCAGTCTTCAGGGGCTTCACAGCTCACTGCTTATGACAAATTTATGTATAAGGCTGTTGTGCTGCCTCTTGGTGACATTATACGACTTACCGAGGTAAATTTTTGACCTTATTCATAAGTTACATTGATAGTATGTTATACTGCAGCTGCTGACATATTTGGTGTCTTATTCCATCATTTAAAATAGATCACTCAGTGTGTTACCGTTGCCACAACCGACATACTTAAAACATCCCAAGGGGGTTGGTATTATCAGGCATGTCACGAATGTCCAAGGGTTACAAAGGGACAATGTCCTCCTTATATCTGTGGTGTTGGCCATAACACTGAGACTGAAATTTATAGGTGATGAAAATATTACATTTTCTTCTTAAACATGTGAATAAACCTTACCTTAACCTTTTCTTCTTCTGCATTTCTGCATTGGTTTTAATGTTGGACATCGATGGACTGTGTTTGTAGGTATAAGATTCTGCTTGAAGTCGTAAGTCAACGGTGTCGAGCCACTTTTGTGTTGTGGGATCGTGAGTGTTCACAACTGTTGGACATATCTGTAGATCAATTGCGCGCCAACATGGTTACTGTAATTTTCTACACTCTATTTTTCACATGTACAATACTCTTATACAAACTTTAACCACGCGTGATATTGCTACGATGTCTACATTAGGCCGGGGTCACCGACCCACTGGAATACCCTTTAGCACTTGATGGTTTGGTTGGTTTGAAGTTGGCTTTCAAGGTAAAGTGGCAACCTTCATGGAAAAATGCTTCTGTTGTCTCCATTTTTCAGGATGAAACTGTAGTGAAGCAGCTGGAATCATCACTAGCACCTGAACCGGTATTAACAATATAACTATACATAATAATTATACGATGCCTAAACTTTTATTCTGAGTTGTTCATTCTTATCCTTTTGCAAATAGATGAAATCGATATCTCCGGTCAAGGATGACATGCTGCAAGTATATATATACATGTATTATTACAGTTACACCGTCCACTTTGATGCAATTATAACATAGTATATTAATACAGTTTTTTCGATGTCCATACTCTTCATTTTTTAGATCGTTGAGAGCGTTTCTGAAGCCGTTCCTATTGGGGAGTGGGAATTAGTTGCTGTAAAACATATTTCTATATCTCCTTCAGTAGTTCTGTTTAGTTTCTCATAGTCTTATATCCACTCCATGTATTTGACTCTAAATTTTATATGATCTTCAGGAAATTGATGTTACTTCGAATTTTATTCCTGGTCCGGTTACACCGTCCATGACTTCAAAGCGGGTTGCAACACTTGATTCGGATGCATTTGCAGTTTCAAATGACTTCGACGATTCCCAACATTCATCCACCAAACTTAAGAAAATCATTAAACTGGAGAAGTGATGCTTCCACTGATGGACAAGGAGTATTCAACATTATGTTGCAGTTCAATAATCTCAATTCCCAGCAGCTTTTTTGAATACAGCATTCTTCATTAATGTTGTATATTTTTAAGATAATACCTTTGCTAAAATTCTGGTCTACTTTCTTCATTCCTTAACAATGCTTTGATGTCTCTGTGATGTAATGAATTTTTAATGCATGCTTTAGTATTTCCACTACATGTCGTGTCAACTTTTTATAAATCTGTATTTTCGCTAACTATTAAAACTGTCCTAAACAATACTCATTCCTACGTACCATGCCATACCCATTGTTTCGACACTGTTATACCTTCTTCAAATATCCAATGGCGATTTCAATCTCTTTAATTGCTAAAACCTTGCTTACTGGCTATTTCATTTAATACTGGTTACTTCCATCGTCCTCACAATTAAAAAAAAGTGTTTAACGTGGAATGGGTTTCAAAACTGTTAGTTTGTTATTAATTTTAATTTTCTGTACTTACTATATTGGGTATGCGATATAATATTTTATGCCACTTTACCACCATCATTACATCCGTACTGCAGGGAGATGTTTGGGCGCTCCTCTTGCAACCTAATGCCTCACATCAGTACTTTATATTACAATATTATATCAACCGTCTGACTTGCCAACAATTATACACATTTTCCCAACACAAATTTGCTTCACCCTGTACTTATAAACCTTTGTCAACTCCTACACTGCAACTAATATTTTAACATTAAATAGTGTTCTCACATCCCACACTTCATGCTGCTCCCACACCATCATACATTCGGCTTCTATAATAACATGATTTTAACACCCAACACATGCACCCATTCCTCATTATATTTTACTATTCCTACTGTGCTTATTACTTAACACCTTATTCTATAAGGACCATAGACTATATGTATCTCCTACAACAATGACTCAACAATCCAACCTTTGAAATGTTTACTCCCCTGGGAACACTATCATCAACCTGGATAATGAACACATGAGGCATCACAGGTTATTGTTTTCAACCTACTATCCATTGCATTGTCACAATTCTCTTATCACGACGCATCATTTGCAGTATTTCTAAGATTTGTCTGATTCACTCAGTTTCATTTCTCCATACAACTATTTAAACATCTACATCGCAAAATTCTGACCAAAACATGAATGCCACCGCTTCTGCTATTGCAAGAAAGAAAAGGAAACTTTATTTAGACAACAAGAGAAGCAAAAGGATTAACTTCAACAACGACAATGTTGTTCAACAACAATATCATTCAACTTTTTCCACTCCGGCTTCAACTTCTCAAACTCGGGTCGTTACGCCTCTCACTACGGACATTACCAACACACTACATACTCATTCATTTGATCGTCATCACTCAGACAACCGCAGATTCAAAAGGCCTCGAATACCATTCCCTTCAACTGTTTGTAACTTCAACAAGGAGAATGCTGTTCAACAACAGTTGCCTTCCACATTTTCCACTCTGGCTTCAACTTCTCACAGTCGGGTTGTTACGCCGCTAACTATGGACATTACCAACACACTATATACTCATTCATCTGATCGTCATTACTTGGACAACCGACGATTGAAAAGGCCTAGAATACCATTCCCTTCAACCGTTAATTTGATAACCGACTTCAACGCTGCCACAACGCATTGTCACACCACTATCACGGAACCACCCGTAACTCAGCAGCCTTCAACGTCTGGTATCGATGGTTTCGGACGGTCTACTCTTCATCCGAACACTCGCACAGCCGCCACTTCAGACAGTGACAAGTCCGAAAACTCTTGTGATGACGATAAGTTTGATAAAACTTCGGGTGATGATGACGACGAACACTCTGTCCCATTAGGAAGTTCTTACGCTCAAGGTTCATATTATTTTCCATTACTTATCCTTCCACTCATTTTTACGCAACTCTGTTATTTGTTTCACATTTATGTGTAACATTCCAGAATAACCAACACTCTATTTATATCGTCTCTAACAATTTGGCTGTTACTTTTATTTCCAGAATATTCAGACATTGGCGATCCTTTCTGGGAATGCCAACATTGTCGCGCCGCTATGTGGTATCAAGAGCGTAGAGGTAAGGGGAAACACTCGACAGTTCCAAAATTCAAATTGTGTTGCAAGGGAGGAAAGGTTGTGCTTCCGCTACTTAAGCCTCCACCACCTCAATTGCAGAAACTTCTGTTTGATCGTGACTGCAACCATGCAAAAAAAATTCAGTCCAACATACGCACCTATAATGCAATATTTTCGTTCACTTCTCCAGGAATGAAATTTGATACGTCCAACACAAGGGGAGGAAGGGTTCCACTAACTTTACGCCTGCATGGTCAAACATGCCATCGAATTGGATCCTTGCTTCCTGAACTTGGTAAAAAGCCAAAATACGCACAGCTATATATCCACGACACCGACAACAAAATTGTCAACATGATGGGGTGTTTCAGGCTCCATTCTAAATACATTTCTATTCAGCATACGAAATCTTGACTATTGGTTTCTATATCACTTCTGACTGTCATTTCTTTTTTTGGCAATGACAATAAAAACATCGACAGTTCCATAGTAACGGCTCTAGAAATTCATGTTGGATGAACACAACCCCCATGCCAAGGCTTTCCGCATGGCAAGAGATATGTTGAAGCATAACACTTTCCAGGATTTGAAACTGAGGCTAATCTCTGAACGATCCACCGACGGTCGCATTTATAATTGCCCGACCGTCTCGGAGGTCGCGGCTTTGATAGTTGGGGATATCGATTCGGCGTCGAAAAGAGACATTATAGTTCAGGCCCGTGATGGAGAATTACAATGGATTGATGAATTCCACCCGGCTTACTTGGCGTATCAATACCCTTTGATTTTTCCTTACGGTGAAGATGGATATAGGCCAAACATACTCCACAAATTTATACATCAGAAAGTTGTAACTAAACAAAATCGTCAAACAATCAAGGATTGGCTTTGCTTCTGCTTGCACGCATGAACCGAAGAGGCAAAAACACTTTTGAGTTCAAGGCGACTTTTCCAACAATTATTGGTTGACGGATACACAATGATGGAGACGGAGCGTCTAAACTGGCTCAGGAAAAACCAATCCAAACTTCGAGTCAGGAAGTACAGACAACTTAATGATGCTCATGGAAGTGATCAACAAAATCAGCAAAACAAAATCGGAAGACGAGTTGTATTGCCTTCTACGTATGTCGGAGGAAAACGTTACATGGATCAACTTTACTTCGACGGTATGGCTATCTCAAGTGCGCTGGGTTTTCCTGATTTATTTATTACATTTACGTGCAACCCGACTTGGCCGGAAATAACGCGATTGCTTTCAAAGGATAACCTAAAACCACACGACAGACCGGATATTGTTTCCAAAGTTTTCAAGATCAAGTTTGACAAACTTATGACAGACCTCACAAAAAATCATGTACTGGGAAAAGGTTTGGCATGTCAGTCACTTAACATTTCATATTTCAGTAAATAATTTTTTCCAACACTTATTTCCTATTCCCTTTTATTTGTTTTGTAGACATTTATACAATTGAATTCCAAAAGAGGGGGCTGCCACACGCACACATTCTACTCATCTTGCATCCGCAAAGTAAGTATCCTACTCCTCCTGACATTGACAACATCATTTCTGCAGAAATCCCTGATTCGGCCCTGCATCCTAGGCTGTATGAATTGGTAAAATCGCACATGATGCATGGACCGTGTGGTTTCGCATGGCTGAGTTCACCATGCATGAAGAATAACAGATGATCTAAGTTTTTTCCAAAAAAAATCAATGAAGAAACTATTGTTGATAGCGAAGGATACCCACTGTACAAAAGAAGTTCTCAAACTCATACAATTGTCAAGTCCGGAATTTAATTAGACAATAGGCACGTTGTCCCGTACAACACGCGCTTGCTCTTAAAGTTTTAGGCCCACATAAACATGGAGTGGTGTAATCAAAGTACTTTGATAAAATACCTTTTCAAATATATCCACAAGGATACGACAGAATCACTGCTACAGTTGTTCCTGCATCAAATACTTTTTCATCTGGTCAAAACGTGGTTGATGAGATCAAGGAATATCTTGATTGTATGTATGTTTCCCCAAGTGAGGCACCTTGGAGGATATTTTCATACAAAATTCATGGGAGAAAACCTGCGGTTGAGCGCATGTTTTACCATTTGATAGGCGAAGAACCTCTTTACTATACTGATTTCGAAAGAATGGAAAATATTTTGGAAAAGGCTAGCGTTACGGAATCGATGTTCACTTCATGGTTACTCGCCAACCAAACCTTTTCAGAGGCATAACATTTAACTTATGCCCAATTCATATCCAAATTTGTTTCTGTTAAACCTAAATGGACTTGGAAGCTGCGTAAGAAAGGCTTTACCATTGGCCGCTTGATTTGGGTACCTCCCACAATTGGAGAACTATTTTACCTCAGGATGATGCTCACTGTAGTTAAAGGACCAAGGACTTATGAAGACATTCGTAAGGTCGGAGAAATACAATATCATTCTTTTAGGGACGCATGCTTTGCAATGGATTTCCTCGATGACGATCACGAATACATCGGAGCCATTAAAGATGAAAGTCAATGTGGATCCGGCCATTTCATAAGAAAATTATTTGTTGTTATGCTTCTTTCAAGAACTATTAACAAACCTGCACATGTATGGACTGAAACGTGGGCCTTGCTGTGTGATGGTATTCTGCACAAACAGAGAGAGGTGGCAAGTAACCAAGGTACTTATTGTTTCCAATACCATCTTCGTATGTTCTTTGTGTTGTAACCATTTCTGCTATCCGTAACGTAACGATTACTCTTGCATCTTTCACACATTATACAGAACTGGTTTTACAAGACGATGAGTTAAAGAATTTGACACTTATTAAAATAGAATCATTACTTCAGGCCAACCGCAGGAGTCTTTCTGAGTTCAAAACCATGCCATCTCCTGATGGTTACATTCTACAACAACTGGGAAACAGGCTAATCTATGACGAGAGAAGCTATGACACTGCTCAAATGAAATCAGAATTTGACTCTCTATTCATGGAACTGACCGATAAATTATTGTTTAAACTACTACTATTTTTTATTCAACGATTTCGCCATCTTATATTTCCTACTGTATGGTTTAATTCATTAGACGAACAGTGGGTGATCTACGACAAAATCATGTTGGCGGTCACTTCTCAGAAAGGTGGTGTGTTCTTCCTTCATGGTTATGGCGGAACCGGAAAAACCTATATGTGGAAAACTCTCGCAGCTTCTTTGCGATCAAAACACGATATTGTTTTGACTGTTGCATCCAGTGGTATTGCTTCACTTTTATTATCAGGTGGTAGGACATCGCATTCTAAGTTTAAAATACCCGTTCTAACTTTAGAGAATTCAACATGCAAAATTGATTATCGTGATGACCACGCCGAACTCCTTCGACAAACCAAGTTGATTATTTGGGATGAGGCCCCAATGTCGAGCAAATTTACTTTTGAGGCTCTTAATAAAACTTTAAGGGATGTCATGAGTAAGCACGGGAATTCGGACGTTATATTCGGAGGTAAGGTTGTGGTCTTCGGTGGAGATTTCAAACAAATTTTGTTGGTCACTCCACGTGGGAGTAGGTCTGACATTGTCCAATCTGCAATAAACGCATCTTACATTTGGGATTCCTGTGCGGTTCTGACTTTAACACGGAATATGCGTCTCCAATATGGTTCCAATGACCGAGACTCAATTGAGATTGCAGAATTTTCTGATTGGCTTTTAAAATTGGGTGAGGGGAGGTTAAGTGAACCGAATGACGGATATGCCGATATTCAAATCCCACCAGATATCCTTATTTCTGAGTTTGACGACCCCATTGTCGATAACACTTATCCTGCCCTGTTGCAAAATTATACTTCTTATGACCACCTCAAAAGTCGCGCCATCTTGGCATCCACTCTCGATATCGTTGATAAGATCAATAATCACATTCTCAACATGATGCCCGGTATTTCCCCTTTATTTTTTTACTTTTTCTGTATGTGATAACCACTCCGCCACTAAACCCCTTCCATTAATTACTGTGATGATTTAATTTTTTCATTCCCATTTCTTAGGTGATACTAAAGACTATTATAGCTCCAAATCAGTTGATCGCTCGGAGATACATGACAATAGCATTATGGAAGTCCTTAGTCCTGAGTTTCTTAGCTCTCTGCGGACTTCAGGCTTGCCCAACCACCACATTAGATTGAAGATTGGAACTCCAATCATGCTTATCAAAAACATTGATCAAGCTGAAGGATTGTACAACGGCACGAGACTCATTGTTACCCGAATGGCTAACCACGTCCTTGAGGTTGAAATAATGGGAGGCAAAGGTCATGGAAAAATCATATACATACCACGAATGGATATGTCGCCTTCACAGTCACCTTGGCCTTTCAAACTGAGCAGACGACAATTCCCAATCATCGTATCCTATGCAATGACGATTATCAAGTCTCAGGGTCAGTCTTTGGATTGGGTTGGACTCTACATTCCTAAGGACCTCTTCAGTCATGGGCAACTTTATGTCGCTATATCGAGGGTAACTCGCAAAAAGGGTATCAAAATCTTGATACACGACGATGACAATAAACCGAAGTCAACTACTGCTAATGTCGTGTATAAGGAAGTGTTCAGCAATGTTTAGCCGATAAGGATTTTTCTGTTTACAATGCAGATTTACATTCATTCTTTTTCCTACCAATTGAACACTTTGATTGTCACTGGCTTCTTTGTCACTTCACTCAGACTCTATTGTATGTTCACTCTTTGTTTAACAGTCTTAGGTTTTCTTTTGTACTTACCCAACCATTTCGTTTCATTCTTGCTGTCTCCACTCATTTATCTTGCTCATTTTGTTTCCTCATTCTTTTGCGTTATGCTAATTAAGCTACTGTCTAATCGATATTGTGCCCGGTTTTTTATTCCTTTTCCCATTTTCATATTTAGATTCAGTATTATTCCTAATGACTTTGCCGTCGCATCTCGCTTTTGCTATGAACTTCATGACACATACACTAATAATTGTTGTTTTTTCCTCACAGGCACATCCAGATTTCTACATTTTTTGGGGGTTGTTTCTACATTCCTTATAGTACATGATATAATACTCTTTCTATTCACTCACACGTTTCACCCCTATTTATTTTAGCCTCTTTTACAATTTTTGAGTTATATACCTTATTATCAAACCCTTCCTATGTATCTGAAAACATAATTTGTATCATCATTGACTATGTCACCACTATTGTATCACACTTTTAAAGGCATCATTATAACACCATTGTTTTGATGTACGTGATTACGATTATATAATTATTTTCAATGCCAATACGTTTACAACTTTTCATTATCTTACAAACAACAACTATATACAACATTTCAGTATGTTACAAACGACAACTATATACAACGCTATTATATTAACAACATTCATGACACACAATATTCATTCTGCCACGTCAAACTCATGTCATGCTACTTATAAGTAAATAGTTATTAACGACTTTTCGGAATATTTAGTTTTCGAACAACACTTTTATTATCATCTTATTATACTTTTCTTCAGTTATATAACCGTTTTTTACTACCTGCAACAATGACCCTGCATAACATAATTCTGGAATACAACTCATTATTTCAGAACAACAATAACTCTTCCATTCCTCATTTCGCAAAACATGATTCTTACATTTTGATATAATCTGCGTCTTACATAACCACCCAAAATTACCAGTTCCAAACAAATTAGCCATCATTCTACAAGGTCTTCACAAAACAAAAACAACATAACTACTAAATTAGGAATGTCTCACCAACTACTAACCCAAACCGTACTAACATCCTAATACAACACCCAACTTCGACATTCCAAATTACTTCAATTTTCCCTTCTCAATACAGACACATAAACTCTATCTCCTAACGTTGTTATTCGAAAACGAAGCTTATCTCCCCTCCCAAGCCTCATATACTGTGCGAACTGGTACCACCCACAGCCCATGAACTTTTCCGTCTTGACTGTCTTTTTGTCACGCCTCGCAGAAATCACTTTCGCATGGTACAGTCTCCCATTGTCCAGATCAACCGGCTCGATGGTCCTCTGCTTCACTCCTAAGATATTCTTCGAAACGTATGCCGGAAAGTACTGCAATATAGTCATGTCACATTTCTTCAGTCACTCATTGAGCCATATTTCATACATTTACTCAATCATATTAAATTGAAATATTTTTAACGATTCTTACCATGACGTTTTTCATGGCTTTGTATCCATAGCTCAGGGTCTTCTCCCAGGAGTATTCTTTGTCTGCATCATCTTCGCCTGAACTTTCTACCTCATCATCAACTTTAATAGGAATTCCAGTTCCCACAACAACTTCCCTGGCGGGTTCAGCATCTTTCCTGTCTAAGAAAGGGTCTCCCACAACACCTACCCTGCATTTCCACATTAAATGTATTATGTCAACAAACACACCCCTTTTCCATGAATCAAACAATGTCAATACCGCACTTTTTACTATTGCATACCACTTGACAAATTAAATAAACCTATCAATAACTTAATATACAATGAAATTTATGTTACTTTACTCAAACCTTTCGATAAAACCCAAATTTTGTTATATTTTCTACAATATTCATACATAAATTTCTTTTTGGTTTTTCAAGTCTATTATATTCGGCATATTCTGTACCTAAGAATACTTCGCGAACCTCTTTGCCCACTATTCCCACCGTCCGTCTTTCTGCCACCCATCACTTCCACTGTACCTTCCCCGAATCTAACTTTCTTCATAGCCTTACCTTGCTTCCCTTCCGACGTTTCGCCGTATGGTTCCGCCCCTAAGTCACGAAGCTTACCAACGATTTCGTGTTTTTCTTTCAACCACGTTTCAACATTTCTACATAGCCAAAATTACAATAAATAAATTATTTTCTCACACTACCATATCACACCGTAAATACTGGATTACGGACTTAATTCCTAAACTTTTAACGACCCTTCTATACTATACATAATCATGTACCTGGCTCTGAGGGTCTTCTGCTTTTCAGCATCTGTATCTTCTTTCTCCAACAAGGCGACACTGACTTCGACTTCTCCGACGTTCCTATTCAATATCAAAACGTCCTACATTTAATAAGTAATACATATTGTACAATACCCATTCAAAATTACCCCTGATTTTTTATTTTTGTATGTCATACACAAGTTCCACTCGTGTATCCTTCGCCCATATGTCTACATCACATGCATGTCAAGATCAACATAGATGCTTACCTTCCCTTACTGTTGCCTGTGTTCTCTACCACTTTGCTTTCACCTTCTGCACTTTCAACGGTGAGATCAACAAAATCTGTCATGCATGCCCTTGCCTTTCCTTTCCAACAACTTTTCGTACTACTTTTTACCTCCTCAATCATACGCTTCAGGGTCTCTTCGACATCAATTCTGTCTGGGGACCTATTTTAACACTATGATTATCAGTTATCATTCGACTCAACAAATAGCATAATAATAGTCATCTCAAATATTATACATGGAACCCATTAAACTTACGCCGGTTGATTGTCGTTTCCCGTATACTGCCCCATTCGTCAAACCTCCGCTGCCTCTTTCGATACCCTTGAAAAAAAAAAATACAACCCACTTGCTCTCCTTTTCTTCTCCACGCCGTGAAGTCTTATGCCATATTTTTCTCATTCACAACACGTCCCAAATTTATAGTTTTTCCAACTGTATCTATTACTCTTTTAACCTTAGCTTTAGTTGCCCCTTCGCAATGTGTGGAATCCAGAAAGTGGGTACATTAGAACTTTAACATAATATAATCCCTAACTTTTCCTTTTTTTTGGCATTGTAAACTAAGGGGTGTCAATTACAAACTGCTATATTTTGCCCCTTTTTACTGGGTCCATAGTATTCTGACCCGGGCCCAATTCTTTGACCCCTTTTCGTTTCTTACTGTTTTACCTTCCCCTTTAATCCTTTTCACCTCAGACTTGACTTTGACATTTACAGCACTTTCTTCACCCAAGTTCCTGAAAATGGCCAACAACGGCACCTCCTCCTCTCCAATAGGGTAAGTCTCTTCAATACTTTCACCATGCTTTACTCCATTACTGTGGATTCAATATATGTTGGGGAGGTAAAACATTTCTGGATAAATGTCGTCACAATCGTCTCACATTAACCAACGAAAGCGTCTTACAATTTACAGAAAAACGGTTCAAATTTGGTTTATATCTTCTTCGTAACTGACGGATTTCATAGGTCGTCTCACATGTTTCTCTGAAACGCTTACCTAGGGTTTCTGCGCACTTTCTATTTCTGAACATTACATTTTGTGTCCGCGGCTATATTTTTCATTCTTCTTGTGCAAAGCTGTAAAATTTCCTCGCCATTACCCTGTTGACCCTTCGTTTTGTGTTTTAACATTCATGCAGGCTGTCTAATGATCCAATGGCCAGACAGCGTAAACGCAATGACCTTATGATGCAACTTGATTATCTCGAATACGAGGAAACTCAGCAGCTTAAAAAACACCGGCAAAAAATCATGTCGTTTGACGAATTCCAAATGCTACGTCGCCATGGGGAATCTTCTACAAAACCAGTAACCATTGCAGGGTACTTCTGCTCTTACACTAACTAATCTATTATGTTTTACATCTTTTTAATTTTACGGCTGTTTACATATATCTAATTTCCATACTGTTGTTATAAATTAGACCGTCTAAAGTTCAACGATCACCTCCGGTTTCTATCCAACCGCATATCATTGACGTTGATAAAGAACCAACAACCAAACTTCCCGTTCCAGTCACACTAACACCCGACAATGATCCGCGACTCAACTCACCTCCTCATACATCCCGCATTACTGTTTCATCCGATGGTGAACGATAATACGTTGTTCACTACTTGACAGACTTTTATATTTCTGGATTCGTAATGTTTCTGTATATTTTTTAATTTCTATATGAACTTTACCAAACCTTACTTCCTTCTCTGAATGTAACATGAATGCTTCGGAGTAGTTCCGATGCGGAAGCCTGTGCAACCATATCACGCGGTGGTCCAAAGTATTTTGTTTGGAAACGCAAAATCAGTCTTGGGAAAACTTCAACAAATAACATCCTTGTAAGTCGCAACTTTTTGTTTTTTACGAACTTCACTACTGACTTTTACATCCCTTCGCTACTATTTTCATACTTTTGTTTTTGGTTTAGCAAATCCCCCACAGGGTCATTAAGGAATGCTGCGATTTTGGAGTTATGGGTATTAAATTATTTAATGCGGATACTCGGGAACATTACGAGTCTGAACTTCACCGATCAGAAAGAAAGTATGGGGTTGATATGTTCATTGGCAAAGGATGGTATCAGTTCGCGAAAAAGAAGTGTCTGAAAAAGGGTGATCGCCTCGCTTTCATTGTCAGGGATCCTCGTGGTGACACCGTTGTTGTCAAAATTTTAAATTGCTAATGCTTTGTTTAACTTTTTCTTTTCCTACTTTGTTTTTTGTATGATGGATTGATGTCCAAACACGCTACGTTACTAAATTCTATTTGTATTAACCAACATACCGTGTATTTTGTTCTACTACTTCATTACTCTCCTTAGTTTGTATGCTTAACTTCCTTTTATTTATTTATTGTACTACCTTGTATTATAAACACTACTTCAATGAATTATATTTTTCATTTTGCATCCATATATCACTATTAATTTTATGTAATGTAACTTCATTGTTCTTCTTCATTTTTTTTTCTTCAAAGTAACCATATTTTTTATTTACATTATTCTTCTTTTTTTCCTACAACAACACATGTATTTCGATGTTTTTTTTCCTTATGTCGCAACCAATGCGCATACCATACCAGTGCCCGTGCGAATGCACGGGTCTCTCGCTAGTTCTTTATAAACAACAAAAAATTAGACTAATAAAGGGCAAGGTCAAACACGGTATCGTCATCACCATCAAAACCAAACCGAGGAAAAAAAGTGAAGAACAGATCGTGAAAAACACGACTTCCAACCTCTCGACGAACCACGATCCTTCTCCGCTCGTTCTCAAGCTCTCGATCTCTCGCCTTTGCTTCGCTCATTCACTCGTTCACTTCAAGCTTCTGGTTTCGATTCGTTCAACAGGTTTGTGTATTGGTTTTGTTTGGATCTGTTTCGCATTTTGTTCTCAAACTGTCTTCTTCATCTTTATACTGTTCTGATTATGAGATGTATGGTTTGGGTTTGAAAATTGTGAAGGTTGGTGATTTGGAGATTTTGTGTTGAGTTTGTTGTTGAAAGAGTGATTGGGAAAGGGTTCAGGGGAGTTAATGAGAGTTATGAACATGAGAGGTTCAGATGGATTTTTTTGCAGCATAAAAGTGGTTATCCAAAGCTTGTCTAAGAGTGAAGAATTGAGGGTCTATTTATAGGAGTTGAATAGGGTAAAATGGGAAGAATCCGAATCGTGGTGTGAGAGGAAACGTTTGTGAATTGCAAATTGATTTGTCGTTTTGAAAATCGTTGCTGCGTTTCCAATTTTTGGGTATTCGTCTTGTAACTTTACAGCAGGTTTGTGTTGTTATGGAGTAGTACAAAGCTTTGGAGTGGTTTTGTCCGTACGTTTAGTGGAAATTGTTTTGGACAGGTTTTGTTGTGGTTGTACGAATTACAGGTTTTGTCGTTGGAATTTTGGACGGTTGGGCAAGCAAGTTGTGGCACGCGGGCTAGTACGGCTTTGGTGTAGGTTGAGGTACAGATGGTTTGTGAATTGTTTGGCTGAAAGTGGTATTGTGTGGTTGCTTAGGAATCTGATTTGTATATGGTTACGTGAACAAAAGTGTTTGATTGTAGTGTGTAGACATTGTGTGGAAAGTTTTTGCAAATGGCAAGGTTTGTATATGGGTTAATGGTTATTTTGCTGCTGATGTCGTTGCGTATTTTGTGTGTTGTGATGCAGGTGATATGGAGTGCGTGATTTTGCGTGTGGAATGCTCATATTATGAAAGTGTGGGGCGTTGTGAAGGGTTGTGGAAAAGTTGGTTTTGTTGGGATTGTTGATACGTGAAGGTGTGTACGGTTTAGTATTATGGTGGGTGTGGTGATGGTTTACTTTGGCTGGTGTATTAGGAATCATGGTTTGTGATGACCTTGCTACGTATTGGTTTTGGGAAAATTTTACCTCATACGCTTACTTTTATCTTTATACCCCTACATTTTATAAAAAAATACCAATTTTGTTCTTGTATATTTTGAACTAATTTTTTATTTTATTTTTTAAATTTTATTTTACGTACCGGAAGACTTTGCAAAAGAATTCTGGTAGTCATTTTTTAACTTATTTTTTGTGTACCGGAAAACTTTACAAAAGAGTTCCGGTAGTTAATTTTTGTGTACCGGAAGACTTTACAAAAGAGTTCTGGTAGTCATTTTTAAAATTTTTTTGTGTACCGGAAGACTTTGCAAAAGAGTTTCGATAGTCAATTTTAATGTACCGGAAGACTTTACAAAAGAGTTTCGGTAGTCAATTTTTATGTATCGGAAGGCTTTACAAAAGAGTTCCAGTAGTCATTTTTTAAACTTTTTTTGTGTACCGGAAGACTTTGCAAAAGAGTTCCGGTAGTCAATTTTTATATACCGGAATACTTTGCAAAAGAGTTCTGGTAGTCATTTTTTGGAATAATTTTTTAACTTTTATTTTGTGTATCGGAAGACTTTGCAAAAGAGTTCCGGTAATCAATTTTTGTGTACCGGAAGACTTTACAAAAGAGTTATGGTAGTCATTTTTTAAAACATTTTTAACTTTAATTTTGTGTACCGGAACTCTTTTCCAAAATCTTCCGGTATGCAAAATAAAATTTAAAAATATTTAAAAAATAGAATAATAAATTATTTAAAAATATACAAGGGTAAAATTGATATTTTTTATAAAATGTAGGGGTATAGGGATAAAAGTAGGGGTATGAGGTAAAATTTTCTGGTTTTGGTAATTGTTGGTCATGTGTTTTTTTTCTTGTATAATGGATGGGCTTTGTGTAAATGGGCCTTCTAACAAATTTTGAAGCATCTTGTAGATCTCATGTGAACTAAAAAATGGACTTTGAATCTTGTAACACTTTTTTCATAAGGCCTTTGTCCAAATTTTTTGAATTTTGACTTATCATTAAATCAAATCTTGATTGCCATGTGAACAAAAACTTTCTTAGCTAAAATGCACATTTGTTGGATTTTCACATAGAGCAAATGAAACTTCAAATTAATTCCTGGAAAAAAATTCACTATTCATCACTCTTGAATCTTGAATAAATTGGATCACTGAACCAAAGTAATTCTTAAATTAACCTTGAACTGGCACCTTGAATCCATGAATCCAATAAATCAAGTCCTTCATAATGAATCAAATGAACAAGAAAATGCCTCGTAATCATAAGGTCATGACTTAAAATATGAAGTTTACTGTCCACAACCTTGCCTACAAATGCACTGATCTCTGACAAATCCATCTTTAGAATGACACAAACTCCCCTTTCTTGACCAAGATCCAATCGCACCCACTTGAACTAAAACAGTACTGCACCTACATTGAACCTGCTAGCCTTGAATGAAACTCAACTGAATGACACTTTCTCATCTTAAACACAAAGGGTGAGGAATCCTAATGTTCGCCTTGAGTGCAGACTGATGAAAAAACAACCTGATATATTGACAATCAATAAAACCCTAGTTCCTCAATCTCAATTAGAACCATGATGAACCCTTAATCACTTGATGCTTCTTGAGAAATCCTGAAGCAGATAAACTTGATGCTTGAAGAATCTCGGCAGAGGAAAACCTCGTAGTTGGATGAACTTTGATAGAAATATGCTCATGATGATGAGAAATTAACCCTTGCTTCAAACTTGAATGAAGGTGCCTCAAAGCAAATAGGAAGCCTGATTCAAAGAAACTCTTGATCCCATGCCTTAGGAGCTCAATGAAACACATGATTGATTATGACATAATGGGATGCATAGATGATGAATATGATATGATATGCAAGGCTATGGTTAGGGTGAAAATGAGGGTGTGACAGTGGGTACAAATAAACTTTGAGCCTTTATCCTTTGTTTCATAAACTGTGAACCAAGCCACGTTCCAACACTCAAAAGACCTAATTGAAGCGGATTTATTTCGAAAGCATAATGTCATACCCCAAATTTGTCCTACTTTTTTTCAAATTTCATTCGTCTGACTTTATTTTTATTTTGCACCGCATGCATAGCATAACATACCTTTCATAAAAAATAATTCCTAAAATGATTAGCCAGAATGAATTCTTGAATATACAGACAGGCGGATTAAATTATTTCTCAAGTATAAAAAAAAATCAGTGGTTGAAAAGTTTTGAATTTAAACTTGCAGATGTCAGTAATATTGATCTACTGTTCGCATAGTTTAAACTGACGCATTTGTCTTATTTTTCGACGACTTTTCAGTCATATTTCGATCAGTCTGAGCCATTTTTCCGGTCCCGATTTATTTTCAAATCTGACCAAACGATGTATTTTTTCGAGTCGTTTATTCCGCGCTGATCATTTTAGTGCAGTCAATTTATTTTTTCGGGTACTTTGGCACCCGAATTTTATTCATTTTTCAGCTGATTTATTTTTATCTTTTCATCAAAATATTCAGAATAATAAAATAGAATTTTTCATATTTGCATTTTAATTTTATCATGTTTATTTAGGAAGATGTGACTTTTATTTGATTTAATTGATTTAAATTGATTTAAATCAATTAAATCATCTAGAAGGAACATTTTAGGTATTTTAAATTGTCTTACAATGTGTGTTTCTTAGTGTATTTCTTTAATTTAATCATGTCCATCGATTTCAAATTAATCAAAGGTTATCAATAGCTATCTATGAAATTAAAATTATACCAATCAAAGAATACAAAATTAAAAAATATAATAAAGGAAATTGGAATTCCTCCATTTACGGATTTCATTTGAGGGGATGAAATGGTTTGTGGGCTGGAGGAGAATGCAGCCAGATGTAGGGGAGAGAATTGAAGAAAAACGTTTTTTATATAGTTGAGGATCCAAACATTGCCTTAAAAAAGAAAAAAGGGATCTACTTTCACACGATTATGGTGAACTCTGAGACTTTCCTTCAAAATAGAAAATAATATACACCTCATAAAAACCTCTCTGACTATTACTTCATGAAAAATCTGAACTTCTCCTCCCCACAACCGATCGCTCTTCCGTAAACCCACATAAACCTTAGCTTCCACAACCTCTCTACACGACTTTCCGATGAGACACTCCTCCGACCCACACCGCCGTGAGACACCCCCGAATGACCATCCCATAAACCCGCGTCGTCTTCCTTCAAACCTCACCATCTACATCCTTTGCTCTTCAACCTACATCTCCGATTGAAAGTCACCCTGGTAACTCAACACAATCAAATTTGATTTAATAACCACTTATCTTCATTCATGAACTATTTTTTTTTGTTTAGATTTTCATATTGAATTTTCATGTTGGATTTTGGTGTGTTTGCAGTTTATGTATTCTAAGTAGCAACTCAGTGGTAGTGCATGCTATTTTGTGACTATTGTAACTGGGGAGAAACCCGTGCGGACTGGTGTGAAGTGCGCACACGTCAGCATTTAAGTATTGAAAAAAAAAACGAAAATAAAATGTAGTAGATGAATCAAAGAGTAAAGTTGTTTCCGTTTATAAGGTCAATATATTATCATAGTAATCATATTCTCGTTAATATTCAATATTTTGAAAATTAATAATATACCCGTTAATATTCAATATTTGAATCAATAACTTTGTTTTCCCGTTAATATTCAAATTTTTTATCAATAACTTTAAATTCCCGTTAAAAAATCAACAATTTTGCTCAGTTTGTTAATGCTTATGTTAATATTAAATAATTTGATCTCTAAGTTAATGTTTCCGTAAATATTAAATGTATCGATCAGTAACTTAGTGTTCCCGCTAATATTCAAGTTGTTCATCAATTACTGCAAATAATATTGTATGTTTTGATAATAATTTTAAAAATATATGAATCTATAGTAAACTTAGTCAGGTTTCTAAAAATAACACTATGTAATATAATTGATTAAAATCAATTTACAAAATCAAGAGTATATTCTATGTATGAAGCATTTTAAAGATAAAGTTGAAAACAAAATATATTAACTTTAGAAAGAGGTCAGTACAAACACTAATGTGCATTACATTAAGAAGACAAAAAACATATTAAAATAGCCAAGAAGAATTCGGTTAATGTTCCATCAAACTTAATCACTAAATCTAAAACTCCTCACTGTCAAATAGTTTTCCCAGGCGTAGTCTTGCTCATCGTCATCATCAGAATCAACGATTTCGTAGTCCGGCTCTTGACCATCATCTGAATCAAATTCTCGAACCCTTGTACCCATTCTTCCAGATCTCCTGATTCTTCTCCTCTTTCGTCTTCGTCGCACAGCAGGGGCCTGAGGAACCTGTCGGAAAAAAAACCAGTAAATGAACATAAACACAATATGTCACGTGACATGAAGAGGAAAAAGAACAGACAACGGCATGAAATTTCATTAAGGTGTATTACCATGAACATATGCAAATAAGGTTGATGCAGTAAAAAAAAGGCAAAAAGAACCAGGATGAAACAGAGTCGTACCGGGTGGGCGTGATGATGTTGTTGAACTTGGGGAGGTTGTTGGTACGGTAGAGGGTGGTGGTAGTAGGTTTGTGGTTGAAGGCCCGGAAGTGGTTGGTTGTCAGCAAACTGTGTTATCTGGACAGGAGGTTTCACATTGTGTTGAGTCTGCCGATGTAAAAAAAAATTATTAAAAGAGGAAGAGAGAAAAAATGGAGACATGTATGTAGTTATTAAAAAATTAAGTACGTAATGTAGGATCCGAACCTGTTGATGTTGTTCGACCTGACATGGGTGTTGCAAAGCCGTAACAGTTTGTATCTCAGCCACCGTGAGACCCTCAGACGGTTCTGCAACCTTGAGTACGTTGTTGGTCGACATAGAAATAATGATATGTTTCTGTTGATTTGTTTGGTTTGGTGAGAAAAGCAGGAGGTTTATATAGTTTGGCAAAGGCCTCGTTAGCTTCTCCCTAATTTTGGTAATGCAAATGCATTTATTTCCTTGAAACTGTAATAGTGGAAAATGTAAAGGTATAATAATAAATTTTGATGATGGTCAATATTACCACTAATTTGCAATTTATTGTGTGTGATATGACTGCATATTAAAGGCAAAGGGAACTGACCTTGGAAAACCGGAAAGGCAAAACAACAATGAATTGAACAGCTTCACAATTCCTTGGCAGGGTGATCAATACTTAGTGTTATAGTTATGGCCTTGTTTCAGCCATAACCTTGGGCATATCAATAATTTGTGAAGCTTAAGAAAACATCTTGACAATCTATTTATTAAAAAGGATAGGAAGAATATCAAAACTTCCAATGACGGAAAAATTAACAGTATATTACGTCCTACCAAGAAATTGCATAATATGCAAGATTTTGATTCCAAAGTGTAGTTACAAATAATAGGATGTGAGTGATGAATGAATATACCTGCACTGAAGTCGTTATATTCTTCTGTGACCTGATTCAGTCGCAAAGTAAAAATATCATTGTAGTTTTCTCTGTTACATAAACACGCTACAAATAATAGGATATGAGTGATGAATGAATATACCTGCACTCCATCATCGCCAAATACCTCTCGAAGCATAGCCCGTATCATGGATCCCTTTCCTACATTAGGGGGTCCTTCGAATATAAAATGATTACAGCCACATCCCCCTTTTACCTACATAGGTAGCAATTATTCAAAGAAAATCTCAACAATTTTGATCTCTGTTGAAATCTTGTAATCAATAGAAAAACAACGAAGCATCAGATTCTTCTCACCAATGCTTTCAGCTCAAGTGCTCTAGCTTTGTTGCAGATGAAGTGTCCTAATTTCTTAGGTTGGTATTTGGTTGCCCACAGATATCCTCAACTAAACAACAGAATCCAATCCAGCATGAACAATAAGGCCAGGCTCCGACATTCTAAGTGCAGCCAACATCCAAATATGTTTAACTGTATCCATCATTTCTCCCTGTAGAACAAATCACAACTGTCGTGAGAACCAAATAAACCAATTGAATAAACAAAAGTACAGATGAACAAATACATACTATAATAAGCATAAGCATAACATTTAATTTCCAAACTATTTACAGCAACAATATATAACTAATTAGTCATCTACTTAAAACTATATCCTCAACTAAACAACAGAATCCAATCCAGCATGAACAATAAGCTCAGGCTCCGGCATTCTAAGTGCAGCCGGCATCCAAATATGTTTAACTGTATCCATCATTTCTCCCTGTAGAACAAATCACAACTCTCGTGAGAACCAAATAAACGAATTGAATAAAGAAAATTACAGATGAACTAAACATCCAAAACGTGATTCGAACTAAGCATAAGAAACATTTTCTCAATAGTAAAACAAACACAACACTCAAACAAACACAACACAACACGCAAAACAAATACACAGTGTGGTAGTTGCTAACACAAATGTTCGTAGACATTCATTCAAAGTCAAATAAAGAATCAACATGTTAAACATGCATCTGAAAGACGGAACTCACATGTTTGTCGACGACAACCATCTCAAAGTGGTCTTTGTTTGCAGTCGTCACTTTCCATTTGTGATGTATTTTCACAGCAAGCTTCCAAAGGTCCTTGCTATCGGTTATGTCGGAGACGACCTCATACGGTCGCGCCATTTCCTCCTGGCTTGGAAGAAGATGAAATGGAGCGGAAGTTGAAAGGAAGACACAGAAGGTGCAGTGCGTCTTGAAGAAATGATGGTAGCATCTTGAAGAAATGAAAAAGGTGCAGTGCGGAAGTGACAGAAGTTACAATTTGAAAGTGGCTGAAACAGATTGGTAAACGTGAAGGAAGGAAAGGCGGAACCAATAGGAAGGAGAGGAAGAAGCCGATGTGGATGGGTTCAAAAGCCAACACGTGTCCCAAAGGGTAAAAGAGTAAAATAGGTGGTATAGTTCTTTCTTATATGGTATCAAGGTTTATAAGTTAGATTTGTGGGTGATCTTTACCAGCCTACACATAGGATAAATGATTTATCGATAATTTGAATAAACAGTAGGGCATAATTTTGAGAGACAATATAACTGCAAGTTATGATGATGAGAGACAATATAAGAATTATTCAGACAATTTTGAACTGTAAACCAAATGATTTGAGTTTCTACCTGATAATCATTTTGGATGATACCATTTCTTCACCTTTCGCTATATCGGGTATTGAGAATTCTTGACGCATTCAGGAATTTTTCCTACCCGCCAACTGTTTAGATTCACCACATCTAAAAATCAAATAAGACACAAACTATAAGCTTCCTTTATGTCAAACAAACTTAAAAATAGAAGAAACACATGACATATATACAATGGATGTATTACGTAATACGAACACAATGATAAGTTACGAAGTTATGGCTTGATACTCAGCATACCTTTGCACTATAGGTTGAGCCCTGTTGAAATATGCTTTCGTATCCATAAGAAAAATCATCTTTATTCAATTCTTCATGACCAAAGTTAAAGTATGTCTCAAAACTTTGTTCCACCAGATGTATGTCGACCCCTTGCGTTGTTAACCTGCTCGTAAGCAACTGTATTTCCCGCAAATGTCTACCTGAATAAAAATAAACTTTAGAGAATATCTTCTATCAGCGTCCTCTTTCAGGCGTCATTCCTGCCTCAGCTTCCGACATTCTCCCGTGAACCCATAAAAAATAGAAAATATCATTAAACATAATAAGTAAAACCACTCGTAAATAGTCTTATAAAGATATTATAAATTACAGTAAGAACCCAGTTGATGCTTCCAAATCAAGCAGCAAAAATGTAATTGTGTCCTCAATAATCCATTTAGTATAGTGTTGTGAAATAACAGCTAAAATGACATTACAACACAATAGCACAGAAGAATATGATTTCGTACCCAGCCAAATGCAAATGGTAAATTATTCCACGTGCCCAACGGAACCGTCACAACAGGGGGGCGAATGACATAATTTGATATCATAAACATCTCGAAACAACGAACCAGCTGTTCTATCACCTCATACAACAAAGAGACAAAAAAGACATAAAATCCATGATACTACCCATAAAATCCACGACAGTACCCATAAAATCCATGACATAAGGGAAGTCAGTAACCCACACATATAACAATATATTGGTATTTTATCTACAAATCCTTAGTTGTTGTTGATGAAAAAGGCAGATATCAAACCCTTCTGAACCTGAAAAACAAAATCAGAACAAAGTTAAAACAAATGGAGACAGTATAGATAGTGTTGCTATGTTAGTAAATTGATGAAGAAGTAATAGTAAAATAACACAACATTTAACAAAAACAAGATTTAAATAAAGAACAGAGATGTTGACGGCGAGGAAGTCGACAGCGAGAGAGAAATATAACGAACACTGACAATAGAGCGAAAGTGGATCTGCTAATAGTTCAACCAAACCTCAAGGCGCATTTAATATTTTGTTATATGGTAGATAAAATTCCAATTGTTGATCAAACATCATAATAAATGGAACTTGTAGGCATATAGTCTGTAGCTCAGAAGACAATATGAGACAATCAAATAACAGAATGAGTTGAAAAGTAAGTTTTTCTTGAAATATAATCATAAACTGAACGAGTAATGTTTCAGCAATAATATCAGCTTATCAGAATCAATGTTTGAGTGACAAAGTACGTATCAAACAGCCAACAATAACATCTACTTGTTCCATCATATTTTTTGATGTCGACGTCTTCTACAGGTAACCTACACGAATGAAGAACGCGTTGCATTGGTTGAAGAACATGTTACTATAAGTTTCAACAAAATCAACGAAAAAAATTAGGGATTAGGGTTTATCAGTTTGAATTGGCACAAATAACCAAAATAAATCTACTAAACATACAGTACCTCATTGAACATTGTGTATAACTCATCACTGACCTCAACAACCATATCTGTGTCATCGAAATGAAGGAAATAATTTGGGATTAGACATTATCAGTTTCATATATACAAAGTGAAAGGGCTAAAAATCATACATACGCAACCTCCATCTTTATCTACCCCTTTGTCTCAACGGCAAAGCCACGCATAGAGAATCGTTTGTCCACTATTGAAATTTCGATCCGATTCAGTTTTCCGCGAATCTCCATCAGCCAGCGTGACCCAAGACAACCAAACCTGAAACAATAAACACTACATCGGAAGAAATCACAAAAAATTTAGGAAACCCTAAAATCACACGTAAACTGATCCAGACACCATTATTGTTTCGGGTTGATCCGATTAAACCAGAAGAGGGAGAATATGATGCTGATGATGTTGTTACAGACTGAAGGATGACGAATACGAAGAAGAAAGACGAGACAGTTGACGGTGAGGTCAAATTTTCGACCTAAGTCTCACACTGGAAACAGAGAAAGAGAAAACAGAGAGAGGGAAAAACAGACGGAAAAATGAGGAGAGAGAGAAAATTGTTAATCAAAATGGTATGAATTTGAAATTAAAAAATTATAGTGTATATTTTGAAAGAAGAGGGGTTCAGAATAAAATAACATAAAAAATTAAGATGTAAGGAAAAGAGTTGTTGGTAGAGTGGTTGAAAAAGTGACATGTGGCAGAAAGGGTAGATGGGTAAAAGTGGTGGTATAGACATTTCTTATATGGTAGATAAAGGTGTGAATAAAATTATGATTATGTTGTTGATTTCTATTTTATTGAATTGCGTGAATTGGATCTGTGAATCATGGATTCGGTAATTTGATATCGAAATGCCACAAAAATTTTGATAAATTAATGAAAATTTTCGTCGCAATATGACCTATGTGTATGACATTCTTCATGTTGTCATTACACACAAACAGACATTTGAGCAAATTGTGACAAACTCGTTTCGATTTATTTTACATGCTCGCTTTTATTTTCATCTTTATATAAATCAAATAATCTTTGAATTTGGTTTAATTATTTACTTTTATTAATCAATTTTAATTAATTTAATTATTTGATTTAAATTGAATAATTTTGATGATTAATTTTAATTAGCCTAATTAATTGATTAATCAAATTCCAATCATTTAACCTCATTAATCAATCTTAATTAACTTAATTATTTGATTACATTAATTTTTAATCGAATAATTTTGATAATTGATTTGGATTTATTTAATAAAGTGATTTGATAAACTTTGACTATTTAACTTTGTTAAATAAAATCGGGCCAAGATCGAAGGATTCTAAGACTCAATTCGCTTTTGTTCGTACGCACTTGCTTTTGTGTTATTTCATCCCCATTTGAAAAAATGTACCCTAATTCCCATAAAGTGTAAATAACTTTCCCGCTTTCCTTTACTTTGCTTATGTCTTGCTATTGCACCGATTAAACCATTTTTCAAAATAAACTATTGATCCAACGTCGAGCCATTTCTCACCCTTGTAAGTCGATTGCTTTTGAAGCATCGCCATCAATATTTTGGTCACCATACACAACATTCAAAGCTTACTCATGGGCTTTCTTACAATGAGACCTATTCGATCAATTACTCATAGTCGGTCGTTTAGAAGACTAGCCCACTTTGCTAGTGCACACGATTAAAATTCAATTCGACTGCTTTCCTTTACTTGTTTATTTATATGTTGTCTTTGCATGATGATTCAATTTCGAAACTCTAAAAAGCTCTTGATCCTTATCACATCCTATTACCTCTTGTAAGTTGAGAACTTTCGCCTCGCCATCGACCTTACCTAATACATTTTCATGTTTTCAGGAATGTAAAATTCCACAAGAGATGGAAAAAGTGCATAGGTGAAGCTACGACTTGTAAATGCTAGAGATAAAGAGGAAAGAAGGTATGGACTCTACTGGGGAATCCCAAAGTCATTTGCTCCACTAGGGAAAGAATCTTTGGTAGACAAATATTAACAGGATAACAGACAATCTTCACAAAGGATAGTCACTTGCTGGTAACACACAAGCTTCACAATTGATAGCCACTTGTTGTAGATAAACAAAAACTGTCGGGGAAACTCAAAAGAGATACTAGCAGATTAACCACACAACAGACTTCTCAAGTAAAGAGACAACCATTTGTTGGGGATGAAAGATTCACTGGACCGCAATAGGATTCTCATAAACACCTGTTCAAATAACGAACCAGGTTGAATGATAACAAGCTTCCGTTATAAGGATAGGGCCCAACTTCTTCTTTATTCAAGTTTCAAACTCGAAAAAGGACCAACTACAAGTTGTCTCTGCTAAAGGGATTGTCGCTTGCTAGGGATTAAGAATCAATAACTCTACTTGGAATCTTCAAAGGAGATACGGGCGGGTTAGATTGCACAACAGAATTCTCAACTAAGGAGATGGCCATTTGTTGGCAATAATAAGGGTTTCACAACAAACTCCTCTGATGGGAATACCAGAGAGATGCCATTTGATGGAAAAGTTAATGGAGTCGCAACAGACTTCTCAAATAAAGAGATGCCATATGTTCAAATAACAAGTCTAAGGCTTCATTTGATTTGATGAGGATCAAGGATTTCACAATAAGCTTCTCTGCTGAGGATAAACTAGAGAGATGCCATCTAGTGTGAAGATACAAACTGATATTTAGGGACATACAAGCTTCTCAAATAAAGAGACTGCCATTTGAATTCATACAAACGTTGAATACAGCAAACAAGCTTCTCGAAGAGATTGCCACTTGTAATTACAAAGAATTGAAGAACCAACGAGAACGTATAAGCTTCTCAAAAGAGACTGTCACTCATCGTTGTAAAGGTTGAAATAATGAACAAGCTTCCCAAAGAGATTGTCACTTGTTACCAAGTGAGGTTCACCCTGTTGGGGACATACAAGCTTCTCGCATAAAGAGATCGCGACTTAAAGTCACACAAAAGGTTGAAATATCAAACAAGCTTCTCTAATAGACTTCCACTTTTTATTACGAAAATTTATTATGCTGAGGACACACAAGCTTCTCAAATAAAGAGATAGGCACTTGGTGGCAAGCAAAAGATTCCAAGAGAGTGTTACCACCACTACTGGTGAAATAAAAATATTCATCTCTGATAGGGAATCATAAATAGATCTTTGTTGAGGAAAATAAATCCTCAATGGTGCAAAATAAATGCATTCTCATCATCTAGGTTGCATAGCCTAGAGAGCTTCAAAATAGTCGCTGCCAGGGACCAAAGTTCAATCCAAGAACAAACTGAAGAGAAACAGTCAAATAAGACTCGAACCAATGAGGAAATAACTCAACTGGGGAGTAATTCCACACAGATAAATGAGTTGGAAAGGAAAACTAAAGTAAAACCCTCCCATGAGGATTGAACTCAGCGGGGAATTAGAAAGGATATACACTTTCTGCTTAAGGTAGACACTCTAATGGATAGAGGATACACACTCTGTGGAGATAAAAGCACCAAAGAGTGGATAAAAAAACCAAGAAATGCAAGATGAATATGAGTCTGCATGATGCGTGTATGAATGAGTGAATGTATGTATGCATGTATATGCTGACAAAACAAACACAAAGATAAACTGTCGAATACTATAGGTCGGCTCTAGGAATTATTTCTCCATGAAAATTAAAAAGTAAAGCTAAAATCGTGAATTGTGAATAGGATGAATGAATAGTAGTTGCGGCTAAATTAGGTTAAAGGAGACAAGAATTCAAGTCCTAAATCAAACAGGGTCGGAAAACATAAAAACTGGCCCAAAACTAATTATTTTCTAAAGTCTGAAACTTAAAAGATTTATTTGAATCTTCTACACTTCGAATCTGCTTCTCACTTCAACATGAAACTTTTAGCTTATCCTCTTATCTTTCCAACGCCTATTAGAATGCGTCAATCTGATTCTTGTAGATCAAATTATGGTATGGACAATGAAGAGGTATCAAATAACAGTTTAAGCTGAAAATAAAGTACAAATAAAATAAAGGCTGAAATAAACTTAAATATAAAAACACACTAAAATAATAAAATAAAAGAATAAACTCTATATTTGCCTAAGTAAAATAGTATAAGAAAATAAATCAAAATGAGTTGATCAAATTCCCCCACACTTGAAAATTTGCACTACGAGCAAAATTATAATTTCAAAATTCAATACAGAAAAACAAGAGCAAAACAAACATGCAATTCCAAGGGTTCTCATCTCAGGATACAAAGTGCAAGAAGAATTCTAATTCTAAACTTCGAGAAATATGGCGTTGGTGATTAAAATTCAATGACATTTAAAGGAAGTAAGAATAGTGTTTAGCAAAGAGTACATCATAAGCAGTAAGATCCTCACAAGATAAATTCTCTCAACTCTCAAGTATTTAGGTTAACTGTTTACACTCAAAGCACATCATGAAAATTAGAAATACCATGAGCTTGAAAAGACTCTAACATCCACAAATGAAATACATGCACACAAAGATCAAAAAGACTATTATTCGGATTGTAACTTGGCCAAGGTAAGGGTGGGATAGATCGTAAGGGGTACAAGGCTAAACTTCAAAGGGTCAAAAGAAAATTGAAAGAACCGTGGGAGTTGAGCTATCAAAAACTTCATTCATTTTCAAACAACAACCTTGCAGCTATTTCTCTTATATTTTCTATTTTTATTTTTCCTATTTTTCTTTTTATAAAAGAGTATGTATTGGCATCCTTCTCTTCTATTTCCATTTTTTTTTTCTTTTTCTTTTTTTTCTATTTTTTTTCTTTCCTGCCAACTTTTGAATTATAACAACTATAATAATTCAACCCCACACAACTCTAAAAAAAACTCCTTCAACCCTTCGAATAGGGTGATAACATTGTTTTTCACTTTTAGGCTTGTAATGAGTTTAAACAAAAATTTGGATAAATATGCTCAAGGGGTTTTCAAACAAGGGATGACGTTATTCAGGGTTGGCTTTTTGGCTAAGTGGCTAAACATAAATAAAACAAAAACAAGTTTCCTTTATCATATCAGCATGCACAAGTAATAAAAAAGCTTCAACAAGATTCAATTCAAGTTCTAGAGACTAACACACATGAGTGAAATCACATAAGAAGAAAAAGATGGATTTTTTTTAATGTTGTCCATTATTAGGCTCAAAATCTTACATAGGTAAATGATCTACCACAAATGATGCAAAACTCATATTTTAGTCCTACTTAACATATTAAGAATGCACAGTAAGTGACTCACATCACACCACGAGTTTTTATTCAAGAGAACAAAGTAATCACTCACACTTGCAACCCAAAAACCAATGAAAAAACATTCATTTTTTTTATAAATTTTTATATGAAAACAAATCAACAAAAGTAAATGAAGAAAATAAAACAAAAAAAAAGTAAATGACACCCCTCCCCCACACTTACAACTCACATTTTCCTCAATGAAAGAAACACTATAAAATAAAAGAGAAGAGAGAGGAAAGAACCCGAGGAGTCAAGACGGATATATGACTGAATAAATAGCCTTTCCCAATGATATCTCTTCTATAGTTTCTTCTTTCAATACGAGGATCTGATGGAATAACTTGAGGCAGTGTCCATTGAATTTGAAATTTTTATAAGTGTCTTCACTTTTTATTCCAGGATCAAAGAACATTCTTTTATAGGTAAAATTATTGAATGGACAAGTGGAAGTGGTATTCTCTTTGTCCTATGGTTCAATATAGATCTCATTTTTAATAGCATCTAAAATCAAGGGGTTAGACCAACTTTGGGGCTGCCTCACTGCCTTTTCTCCATTTTCAAGTAAGCTCCTATGCATACACATGGACTGCCTAATATCAAAAATGTCAACCAAGGTCCATCCAATTTCATTCTTATGTTCCTGCAATAACAGTAACAAATTTTGTTCCTGTTCAGATTCAAGTTTAGACGAAACTATTACCGACAAAGTTTCATTAAATTCTAAAAACACATGGAGTGACTTTAGCTATAAATCAAGTGGTTTCTCAATGGATTGTAAAGTTTTGGCAGCAAGAGCTACATTTACATCTGCAACATCAATTTTTTCAGTAGAAATCTCATAATAAATACCAGTAGAAATATCACATTGTAAAACAACTTCAATTTCAGAACAAACTGAACATAAGTGACTATCAGTATAAACATCACAAATATAAGTGTCATCAAAATCAGACAAAGAAGGAACTCAGCAAAAAGTGAATCAGGTGAATCAAATTCTCTTAAGGTTCTAATTTGATTAGTCATGATATAATTATTAAATTAACACATGATCAAATAAAACCACTATCAATAATGAGAATCAAATCAACACATAATCAAATAAAATCAGAAAGCACTCCATTGCAACAATTACAAAAATGCCAACAATGTCCCTATTGAGAAAATGAATGGAAAAATAGAAACGTGGTTAAAATAAAATCTAAAAATTCTGTAAATATGACTAAAAATCAAATAAAACAAAATAACAAAACAATAATTTTTTTGGATTTTTTTTTGAAAATATGAAAATAGAAAAAAAAAATTAAAATAGCATAAATAAAAAAGGAATTTGTGATTTTGAGGATCAAGTTACTTAAAAGTCTTGTTGCGGTGAGAATTGGATATCAAGCTTTTGATTAAACTTGAATCACAAATTTTTTAAAGATTCACCACCGAGCTTTGATTTATCCAAGGGAAAGGGGTAAAGATCGTGAAAAACGCTAAGTTTGCAATGTAACAACAATGCTAAGAGATTTTGGGGTTCGGGGGTTGGTTATACCTAGGGAAGGTGTTAGCATTCTAAGTATCTATAGTACTCTATAGGAACCTCTTACTAGTATTTGTGATATTGTTTGCTATTTGTTTGTGTTTGGATTGTATGGTGAGTGATAGGAACCTAAGGGTGAAGCCACTAAGTATGCTCGCCAAAACTTTGCGGTCTTGTGCCTACATATCCTTACAAGGGTGGAATCAGAGCATTTGTAGTTCACCTCTCTTAAGGATGAATGAACACTTAATTGTGATCAAGGTTCAAAGGGGACTAAGTGTTAAGGTCTTAACACTTTCTTGACTTGACAAAGTCAAAGAGTTGTACATTCTATCCTAAATCTAAGTTGTAAACCTAATGACTCTAACAAGGTCAAAGGGAATGGGTAATGCTAAGCTATCTATGACACTTGAGTCAATAGAGAGACTTTCCCTCGGATTTAAGGAATAAAAGGCAACTTGAGGATGAAAACTAACAAGCTAACATCAGTTGGGGGAATAACTTTGACAAAGTTAGATGGATGATATGAAAAAACATGATATCAATGAAAGCAAATCAAAGTAACATTCAAAAATGATGTTAAGGCATGTGGTTACTACCAAAGCAAAAGGATATATATGATAACAATCATCAAAGACTTGACAAAGTAAAAAAGGAGCAAGGTAACAACCAAGCATGTTCAAAGTTCAAAGAAAGTTTTTAAACTAAAATGGTAACAACCCAAGTAAATTCAATCAAACAAGGATGTCACATCATATAAACAATCATGAGATATAGTTCTAACAAGACCAAAATATCATGAATGATAAGTTCAAATACATAATTAAGGCAAGCATGCTTTAGGATTTACTAACACCACTTAATCATGAATACAAGATAAAGGAGTATAAGTTGAAACAACACTTAATCATGAATACAATTTAAACTTTTTAACATGGATAAGTCATTACAACACTTAAGCATATTAAGATTCAAAGTTCAAGTTAACATGCATAAGTTATGACAACACTTAAGCATGGATATAGACAAGAGTTCAAAGTTAACATGTATAAGTTAAGACATCACTTAAACATGGATGAAAGTAAGGCATATACAAGTCATGATAACAATCAAAATTCAAAGAAAACATGTATAAGTTAAGACATTACTTATTCATGAATAAAATTTAAAACAAGTAATGGTAACAACTAATCATACTTGAACATCAAGACATGTTTATGACAATAACATGGTGGGTGAATATGCAAGCATACAAAGGATGACATGTGAGAATGTTTAAAGATGACATGTTTAAAATTCAAACATCATGTGAACAAGTTAAGGAATTACTTGAACAATTAAACATGGATACACGTTTGAACATGTTAAGACAAATAGGTAAAAACCAAACATACATGTTAGGGTTCAACATGGTCCTTAAACAAGGTGGAAACTTCACAAAAGTCCATTCATACAATCATGTATACAAAGTCATGTCTAAGACAAAAATCAAAGGTTTAAGGATACCTAAACATAGCATAACTCAAACAAGGGTATTTATGCACATCAAAGTCATGTAAACATGGAAGAGAATCATATGTTAGAGGAAAAATGACCAAGCAAAAGTTTATGGCATGGTTGGAAGTTCAACATACATTTAAATATAAACATAAACTTGAAAATGCATTAAATCAAGTAGCAACAAGTAACCACAAGTCCACAACATTACCCAAGATTCACATAAGTTACAAATGGTTCAAACATGTCCATATGTGCAAAGGAAATCAAAGGAATCAACCAAAGAATCAAAATGGTCCTTAAGAAAACCCTAACAAGTCACACACTTTAAACATGCATAAGTGCCATAAAAATAAATATTTTCGGGAAACTTTTTATATCACAATAAAATAGGCAGCATCATGAACATGTAGCAAAAAGAATGGATCAAAAATCCTAAAAAAATGAAGAAGTTATAAGGTTTCAAAGTTATGAAGAAACTTGAGAAAATAAATCATAAAGAAATAGGGACATGGCCCTCATGGGACTTGAACACGCATCCTAGGGGTCAGGTTAAAACTCTTAACCAACTGAGGCAAGTGAATGGCTTATACTAAGGGTGCGCATGTAAATATATATTTTAAATTTGTTTCAGAATGGTTAAAAAAACAAACAAAAGGGTCAGGGGCAAGGGGGATTCGAACCCCAGACCCAGCGCATGGCAAACAAACACACAAACGTCCTTAACCAGCGGTGCTACGCCCTCATCCAATATTTAATCTACCTTCAATAATATATATTTTAAAACAACAACTGAAATTCTGGTATAACAGATCCCAGATGTCCTACATGATGTCGAGACACCTGGTCTGACATAAACAGCAAGGCAATTATAGACATTTAAAGAAGTTGCTGAAAAGTAAAGTGCACACAAAATTTGTTCACCCAGTTCGGTCTAACAACCTACATCTGGGGGCATACCAAGCCAGGAAGGAAGTCCACTATTAGCAGTATCAAATTACAGACTCAACAAACCAGTTGACAATCCACTAACTTAATCACTACCCAATGACCCTTCTATCTAAGTCCTCCCTAGATAAGAGACTCCGTCTCACTCCCAATCATCACAATGATGTCTAGCAGTCAACATCTCAGTCACTGCATCAACAACTTGATTTCCAAAAACTCTCCAAACACGTAGAAGACACACTCCTATAACAATACCTAGACATGACCCTCATGACTAAGAACAATACTTAGAGTTGCTTAACAACTTCCTCTAAGAACAATGCATCTCTTACCTACATACTTTGAGATAAACACGATGACCATCCCACAAACCGGGTGGTTCATCAACCAACACAGCCCTTATAATTAACATGATGGCTGGCTCAACTTAAACTAGGTTACAATGCTTCTATTTATAACCTTTTTCCCAACTGGATTTGGGCTTTAAATCTCAGCATATTAACTGCTACAAATCTGCAGAAGATTCTGCTACTAAATAGATCTTCAATTAAATCTTCAATCAAATCTTCAATTAAATCTTCAATTAAATCTTTTAGCCTTAAAAACAGCAACAAGATCTGCTCCAAATCTGATTGCAATTGAATATATCTTTACCAAGATATTCGCCTACAATCTCTCACTCTCTTCAGCAGAATATCTCTCCAATAACAGAAACACGCAACCCTAATAAAATAACTCAGACTGATGTTTTATCAACTGATGTCTTAACATCGGGTTTGACATTAGCACAGAATCTGCAACCATTTACAACTTAACACAACCAGAATGTTAAAAACTCATGTTGAAACATCAACCATGACATCCACATTGTTTTACCAAAATTCCAGCCAACTACAAGAACTAACAATCTCCCCCTTTGGCTAATTTTGGCTAAAACACTTTCAGCTTGCAGCGGAAAAACACTTACTAAAATTCACAGCACAACCTGCAGCAATACCAACCAGCTGCAACAACTAGTAACTCAGCACAAAACAAAATCCCCCTCAAATCAAGAACCATCATACCAGCTGTTCAAACACGATTACTCCCCCTCAAGCCTATACCAACAAAACTAGGTAACACATGGGCTAACTCTCCCCCTTTATAGCCACAATTGGACACCCTCTGAATCTGACAACTAACATACTCAGAACAAAATCCAGACTCAATAGCTGAACAAACATTGGGGTAAATGTATATTGCTGATTCAATCCATTGACATCTTGTCTGACACCATGAAACCAGGTCTAAACTATCAAGTACACCATGAACTTCACCAGTAACACAATGTCACGACATCTTGTCTGACATTACAATCTTGATAACCAACTTCTTCAACAAAAGATCAACTCCCCCTATCTAAGATAACCAGTGCTCCTTTGCAAGAAGAACACCTTAAATGAATGGAAAATATAAGACTCATCTTCATGTCTTCAAGAGCGCACCCTCTGTTCAACACACCTGCTGAACGCATTCACATAATGCTTAATCCTCAAACAATCCAAGTACCACACTAGTACAGATAGAAGTTCTCCCATTATATTTCACAAATGGTGATCCTTGACCAGTATATCATAACATTTGGAAAATCCAGACATAGTCTTCATTCATCCAGTCAGGAATGCTTCACACAATCATCCACAAGTTCTGAAGCACACACACTATGTCTTCCACTGAACTCTAAATAAACTCCTCTTACACACACCAAGACAAGTGTGACATCTCCCATCAACAAGGACCCTCACAAAGCTCTTCCAAAATCTGCAGAGAAAAATAAATTCTCCCATACACAACCAAAGTTGTCCTTCAGACTTCTCCTCAGAAGCATGTGCGCATATGATTCAAACAATTAGCTTCACATGGCTAGAACCATTCATGTCCACACCAACATGTCATCCAACAGTCTAATGTCATAACATGTTATCTGACATTATATCCTCATAAGATTCAACCAATCTTCACAATCTTGATCAGGATGCAAGCTTCACAATATATGCACCTTTGCTGCAGAATCCATAGACAAGTACTCCCCCTGTCATGGTTAACTAATGCTCTAGATGGAGATGAACATTTGAGCACACTTGCTGAGCACATGCATTTTGGTACCATTGTCCCTTTCACCAAAGGCAGTCATTCCCTATCATACTCTTCATCTTCAGACTTCCAAGCAATCAATACCTGATCTACTTCAGTCTTCTCTACATTCTCCATCCAAGGTAGACCTTCTACTTCATAATTCTCTCGTATGACTATGTAGACGCTCCTTAGGCATAATGTATGCACCAAGCTTCAGAACCAGAACAAAATCATCCTTCACCAAGGATATTCAACCAGATAATGTCCCAACACAAGTTAGAACATTTGCCACACACCAAGATATCATCACCATGATTCTTGATATGCTCCACCAACTGGACTTACTATTGCATAGTAATCCAAATAACTAGAGAATTAAACTCTCATCCACCTTCAAGAAGAATAATCTCCTTGAGTCTTCAACTCATCACCCTTCTACCCAAGAGTAACTTGTTCCAAGACAATCCTCAATAATAACCAGCTGCCACACTCTGATTATCTTGATTCTTCGAATCCACTTCTGAGATCAACCAAATGCCACAGTTTGATCACCTCATTCATGAATCCTCATATGAAAACAACCAAATGCCACATTTTGACCTTTTTCACGTTTGTCAGAACTCTCACAAAGATATCTTGATCCACCAAGGAAACTTGATCTTCAAGTCACATGTTCCACTTGCTCAAAAGAAAACACACTTAGACTCCCTAAGCCATGGTCATGTAACATCTTCTACTTCCTGCAGCTCCCGCAAACTGCCATGAGAATGATTTTTTGAAGCATCCTATTGTTCATTCCTGTAGATCACCCTATCATTAGCTGATGTGCCACATCACCAGCTGAGACTCCTGATGTTAAGCTAGATGTCAGAACATTATGTCATCCAACTGTTGAATTCAGCTCTACCTTCTGCCACTCAGAAGAACCTCTTCCCTTTGCAAAAACAGATTTCCATGCTCTCATAGACTTGATTCAACAATCAAGTTTGAGTAGACAACCTCCATCCTGCTTAGAAACTCCAAAGACTTCAAACCTACCACATCTGAATCTTCAGAAAATAAGTAGTCCAAGACTACCCCATAGCAATACTAAAGAAAGTCACTTCCCTTAGTAGAGCCGTTAGTAGAAAGCCAGAGATAAATGCCACTTATCCTCGACCTTCACAACCAGAGTAAACACCATGCTCCAAACCACTTAGATCAGAAATAAACTGATCCAAGCTGTAACCATCAAGATTATGATGTCTTCATAGTCTTCCATCTTCATCTTCAACAGCACCACCATCTGGACAAGTCATTCACAATACTTTCTAGGAACAGGTGCTAAGCAATAATCCCAGGTCAACACCTAGGCGACTTATGAGCGAATGTAGAACCCCTCCCATGATTCTCCAAACCTCTGATGAAAGACGTTAAAATAATTGACAGAACATCCTTAATCTTGTCTTTCAAGGATAATCAATTAAATACTTGTGAATATCACAAATAGCAATTGATCTTAAACCCTTGTGGTTTAACCCTTCTTAAGATTCTAGCATCTTCTGAATCTTCTTCATGACAACCATTCATACCACAAAAGCCTTCCAGGTTAGGTCAGTGTCTTGATCTTTCACTCCACCCTGAGGAAAGAACTGAAGTGATGTTTCAACATCAGTTCCGACATCAGTCTAAATCATATTAAACATCTACTAGGATTTGGAGACTACAACCATAGTAATCCACACATATCTCTTGCAGCGAACACACGAGAACATATCAACATCTGATCAACTTCCAAGATCAGACCAACAAAACTGCAGTAACTTGCATAACACACTCTTCCAGAAGCTTCTTCTTATAAGCACAAGGTTCAGACCTCTTGTCTAACTTAAGAGTGATAACATACCATATACAATCTGCTACTTCCAATCCTTCAAGCCACAAAATTGAAAGAGCTCACACATACACCAATTGACCACAAGCTGATTTACACTGCTACTGCACCCAAACTCTTGGAAGCATTTTCCCTATAAAGTCCTCAGACATTTTAGCTTTAACAGGGATCATCTCCTTCTCTTCTGCTAACAAGATTACTACCTTTTCTTCAACCAGCTCCAGCTGATATGCTATGACATTATGAACAGCATCTCAAAAATTGTTCAACTTCACAGCTTCAGTGATCCTTCAAAACAGCTACCATCTAATAGGACTTTGACTCAGCATTTACCATAAATTGCTGATGTGTAGTGCGAAGTCGAGACATTAGGATTGACATATCAAGCTCAGCTTCTTTCTTGATGAAACTTCCTCTAGTTCATGATTTTGAAAATCAGAAACATGTATCTTCACTAGAGAATTCATCTTCAGATATACCAGAACTACATTTGACATCATAACCAGGAAGATCCTCGTAATTAGGTCACCACAACTAAGGTTAAGAGATAACTTATCAAGATCTTCACTCCCGCATGAAAGATTTGACAGTGATACTCTTTAGCTTTGGCTCCACCCTCTTCTTTCACCATCAAGAAAATTGATAAAGAAGGAATCAATGTTCTGGACAGATTGGTCTTCAATGCCTGATTTGAAATATATTCTTCTTCTAAAAAAACTGAAACTTCCATGTCATACAGTCTTTAATAAGATCCATTCACCTTTTGATCACTTCTTTCCCAAAACAAAGATATGAGATAATCCTCAAGTATCTTTGGCATCTCTAACCAAACGGTTGAAGCTGTCTTGTATAAACTACAACATCATAGAATATCCTGCTGAGGAGACCAAACCCTAATGTCTTTCCAAGAGAATACCTTCCTAGAATCTCACCACCAGAGATAAAAGAACCAACCAGGTTTACATCAGATACCATGCAGCGGAACACACAACAACTCCTCAACAACCTTCAGGCACTACTCAATAATCCTTGCACACCATCACCATAAACCAAGTGCCAACAAATCAAACTCACAACAGCAGTTCTCCACCAAAGCTACACACCTGATAACAACAGACAGGTCCAATACATACCCTATCATGAATAGTCCATCCCTCACTTCAAGGGATCAAACAAACAACTATATGAACTGACCAAGTCCATAACTCAGCAAAACTATCTTCCTTGCTCATGAACCAGAAAGTATCTTCCCTAGATCTCATCCAGAAACAGACAGGATGCCTGCTATGATACCAATTGAAATTCTGGTATAACAGATCCCAGATGTCCTACATGATGTCGAGACACCTGGTATGACATAAATAGCAAGGCAATTATAGACATTTAAAGAAATTACTAAAAAGTAAAGTGCACATAGAATTTGTTCACCCAGTTCGGTCTAACAACCTACATCTGGGGGCATACCAAGCCAGGAAGGAAGTCCACTATTAACAGTATCAAATTACAGACTCAACAAACCAGTTGACAATCCACTAACTTAATCACTACCCAATGACCCTTCTATCTAAGTCCTCCCTAGATAAGAGACTCCATCTCACTCCCAATCATCGCAATGATGTATAGCAGTCAACATCTCAGTCACTGCATCAACAGCTTGATTTCCAAAAACTCTCCAAACACGTAGAAGACACACTCCTATAACAATACCTAGACATGACCCTCATGACTAAGAACAATACTTAGAGTTGCTTACCAGCTTCCTCTAAGAACAATGCATCTCTTACCTACATGCTTTGAGATAAACACGATGACCATCCCACAAACCTGGTGGTTCATCAACCAACACAGCCCTTATAATTAACATGATGGCTGGCTCAACTTAAACTAGGTTACAATGCTTCTATTTATAACCTTTTTCCCAACTGGATTTGGGCTTTAAATCTCAGCATATTAACTGCTACAAATCTGCAGAAGATTCTACTACTAAATAGATCTTCAATTAAATCTTCAATCAAATCTTCAATTAAATCTTCAATTAAATCTTTTAGCCTTAAAAACAGCAACAAGATCTGCTCCAAATCTGATTGCAACTGAATATATCTTTACCAAGATATTCGCCTACAATCTCTCACTCTCTTCAGCATAATATCTCTCCAATAACAGAAACACGCAGCCTAATAAAACAACTCAGACTGATGTTTTATCAACTGATGTCTTAACATGGGGTTTGACATCAGCACAGAATCTGCAACCATTTACAACTTAACCCAACCAGAATGTTAGAAACTCATGTTGAAACATCAACCATGACATCCACATTGTTTTACCAAAATTCCAGCCAACTACAAGAACTAACAACAACAAAATGGACAACTCAACACCTAGTCAGCGCCATGTCATCTTCTTCTCTTTTTCTTCTCTCTCCCCGAACCCTAACTCAACATAACTTCAGGTTTTCAACTCAACATAACTTCCTCCTTTCCCCACCATTTTCAATTTTGTAAAAATCAAAGTTGAAACATTTTTTACATGGATTCTAAATATGCCATCAACTCAACCTAAAACCAACTGTGTAATTCACAAATTACTCAACAACAGTGCAATGCATATAAACTTCAACATCGATACCTTGGTACAGGAATGATATTGGCCACCCACTGTGGGTATTTCACAACAGCAAGAAATCCGACGTCAAAATGTCTTTTAACCTGTTCTTTGATCTTCAAGGCCATGTCTGGTCTTGTCCTTCGGAGTTTCTGCTTGACAGAAGGATAACCAGGCTTGAGTGGTAGCTTATGAACGATGATGTCTGTGTCCAAACCGAGCATATATTGATACGACCATGCGAACACATCCACATACTCTTGGAGTAGCTTTATCAACTTCACTCTAACATCTTCCCTAAGTGTGGTGCCAATCTTGATTTCTTTTCTCTCTTCTTCATTTCCCAAGTTGATGATTTCGACCTGCTCTTGGTGAGGTTAGAGATCTGTATACTCGTATTCAAGCATTTTAGCTAATTCATCTATAATATTGCAATCTTCCTCGCCCTCTTCTTCGGCTTGATTGATGGGTGCATCAAAGTTAGGAGAGATTGGAAAGTCATCAGATTTAATGTGGTTATCAATGATTCTGCATGTTTTAGATGATTGTTTTTATTAAAAAATAAAACAAAAGGTGATGCAATGAGGGAATGCTCTTTGTTCTTTTTAGTGGTTATGAAAGATTGCTATTTTCATTTTAAAAGTGAAAAGCAAAAAACAGTAAATGAAAAAAACAGGAATTTAACAAAACTCCTTTCATTAATCTTTGAAAAACAGAAGGGGCCCTTACAAAATGATCCTATATTCTTGGGCGCGACTATGGATTTTTGAAAACATTAAAACAAAATAACAAAAATTACTTTAATAACGGGAGGATTTTGGGAATCTCCACAGAGTCCCAATTTCTCAAGGCCACATCAGAACGGTATACCAAGTAGCTTATGTCTTCATCTTCAAAGTCTTCAACAATTACATTCACTTGGAAGCCAACAATGACGAATACTTCTTGGATTTCTCTTGGTCGGCTCTTGTTAGGAGTTGACGCTTTCTTAGTTGGTTTGTAACCCAACCCAAAGCGGTCCTTCTTGATTTTGACGTTGATCACTTCACCCCAGCCTGCTATTTTACCATCCTCAATAGCAGAAATGGCACCTTTCAGAGATGCAAAAGATGGAAAGACCCTATGCTCAGGCTCCTCTACCTCAAACATGACCACATTTGCAATTTCAAGCGCTTGGAAAGAAGTATCCAACGCGACTTCATCTGCTTCAATGTATTTGAAGGAAGAAAGATTGCTCACCATGAGATATTCTTCTCCAAATATGGTTACCAGCTTGTTATCAACCACAAATTTCGTTTTCTGATGAAGAGTAGATGTGAATGACCCAGCGGTATGGATCCATGGCCTTCCCAACAGACATCTATAGTTGGGGTTGATGTTCATCACCTAAAAATTTATGTCAAAAACATGGGGACCAATGAGAATAGGTAACACCACCTCTCCGATCACAGACCTCCTAGAGCCTTCAAAAGCCTTTACAACAAGAGAATTGGGCTTCATCTCTGCCCCCATCACATGCAAGCTTCGCAAGAGTCCTCTTGGGCAACACATTGAGGGATGATCTTGTATCCACCAACACCCTATCCAAGGTATCCTCTTCACATTTAATAGAGGTGTGTAAGGCACGATTATGATTATTACCTTCTTTAGGCAATTCTCCTCCATCAAATCTCAAAGTGTTACAGGCAGTGATGTTGGCTATCACATTATCAAACTGTTCAACAGTAATGTCAAGCGTCACATGAGCTTGGGCAAGAAGCTTTTGCAAAGCATTGCGGTGTGCGGGAGAGCTCATGAGGAGAGATAATATGGAGATCTTCTATGGTGTTTGATGCAACTGATCCACAATCTTGCAGTCACTCCTTTTGATAATTCTGAGAAACCCTTCATCTTCATTGATGGAAACAACATCCTTGTCCTTGGAAGGGATATTAGTAGCTTCTTTTTGCACTTGAGGTACCACACAGATATGAGAGTTACAGACTTGACCACTATGGGTCATTTTTCTTGGCCTTGCTATATTCTTCATCTCATCATTCACAACCTTCGGCCCCTTTTCTGAATTCATAATTTTCTGATCACCATCAGTCACTCCATTGTTCCAAAGCACATCTTTTGTGTTCCTAAAAGAAAAAGGTCTTCGTTCAATTCGTGACTTCGGTACATAAACCATCTTGTTTCCTTGAACAGTAGTCACAATTGGATCTGGAAGTTTATAAACAGGCTTCGGAAGATTCAAAACAGGTTCAACCTCTTTGTAAGCGGATTCAACTCTTTTAAACACAGGAGTTGGTAGATTGAATACAGGTTCAATTACAACCACCTCATTCTTTTTCACACCTTTGCTTATCTGAAGCACACCTTGATCAATTAAGTTTGGACATCCTTTTGGACCCCTTCACAACCTTTTGACTGAACAACACACTCGATGCAATTCTTGTGGCATTCTTTAGCTAAACCAACTTCAAATAACTTAGCATGGAACTCTGGTAGTGGAATCTTGATATCTTTTACATCACAGATCAAAACCTCATCAACTTCTTTCTCTATAGCATTGAAAGATACCCCATGGGTAGGCAGAGGATTGGTTTTCACATTCGGATTTGTATCATTGAAAGACAAAATCTTCTTCTCAACCAACTCCCTTACAATATGTTTTAAGGCGTAACAACCCTCAAGATCGTGACCGGGAGCGCCCTCATGAAATAGACAATAGGCATTAGGATTGTAATATGGCGGCAATTTCTCTGGTGGAGGACCCAATGGCCTTGGAGTTACCAAGCCTTGTTCGATGAGGAACATATACATCTTTGTATATGTCATAGGGATATGGGGTATTGGTGGCCTCCCTCCCTGCCTTCTATTCTGATTCTGATTGTTTTGAAGTTGGACAGGATTTTGTTGAGGAGCGTTGGACGCTTGCTGATGTTGAGGAACTTGTTGAAAAACAGGTTGTAGTTGATTGAAAGCGAGAGTAACAGCAGCCACATATGATGGAGGGCCTTTTAACTGTATCTTTGGAACTACCCACTGAACCACTCATTTTCCCATTCTTTAGACCCAATTCTATTTTGATCCCTACGACCACCAAATCAGAAAAGTTAGCAGTGACGCTGCCCACCATTCTTTCATAGAATTATGGCTGTACAGTGTCAACAAATCAATTTGCAAGCTCCTTTTCTGATAGAGGAGGCTCTACTTGAGAGGTTGTTTCCCTCCATCTTTGGGCGTATTCTTTAAAAGATTCAGAGCTTTTCTGTGACATGCTGGGCAACTGCCTTCTATTTGGCGCAAGATCCATGTTATACTTGTAGTGCTTTATAAAAGCATCAGAGAGGTCTTGAAAGCAACAGATTCACGACTTGTCCAAACGTAGATACCATTTTGAGGATGCTCCTTTTAAGCTGTCTTGAAAGAAATGGATCATTAGTTTGTCATTGTCCACATGAGCTGCCATTTTTCGATAATACATAATCAAATGATTTTTAGGGCAAGATGTGCCTTCATATTTGTCAAAGACTGGTGTTTTGAATTTGGTTGCAATTACCAACCTAGATACCAAGCACATTTTAGTATCAGCGACCCCAAATATCTGATCCCCCTCCATAGTGTCGCTCCCGAGGATTTACATCCATGGTACAAACGCAAAAGTGGCGCGGAAAACAGAGTCGCCAGCAATGTGTATTTATCCCAAGCGAGGGAAAGGAAACACTGCGTAAACCTGAGGAAAGGAAAAGAGCATGGTCTCGCGACCAAGAGAAATGGGTAAGGGAGTCAGTTACGCGAAGGGAAGGTGAAAGCACCCCACGCGTCCATCGTACTCGATGGGATCCACGCTTGTTGTCTCGATCAAATGGTGTCGTCATCTGGAGCTCCGCTGCTACCGGAAAGGAGAAGAAATGGGAACGGAAAGGAACGAAGAAACAGGGGAGAAAAGAAAAAGAAGTGACTCGATAGGACATCACTCGTCCTACGCCTACGTATTCCCTCGTGCACTGGGAAAGTCAGAGTCAACGTAGTTCGGACACGAACTAAAGAGGGGAGGTTGCTCGCCAAGACATCTCCGTCTTGTGCCTACGTATCCTCAATCGGACGAGAAGGAGGAAATCAGAGCAGTCGTAGTTCGACCCATGGGTCGGTGAAAAGATCTCGATCGCATTGAGGCGAGAGAAAAAGGTTTCGATCAATAAGTCTCGATCACACGGAGGCAAGAGACAATAGAGAGGGAAGTTAGTTGTTAGTATGCTCGCCGAGATATCACATCTCGTGCCTACGTATCCTCAATCTATCCAGAGAGAGGAAGTCAGAGCATCCGTAGTTTGTGGCACTACGGGGAATGGGATCTCGATCACACTGAGGCGAGAGAAAAAGGGGGAGATGCACGGAAGGTCTAAGGGAACTGAATCCTACAAGTTATCATACAAAGTGGCCCTAAGGTCAGGATTAGAAGAGAAATCTACCTAATGTTATCATGCTTGGATTGAGAGCCTAATGTCTATTCTACTCCGAGCTTAATCAGAAATTAAGTCGGACTAGGAGCCTTAAGGGAGCATGCGAATACAGAGATAATCAACAAGTAAACACCAGACAGCTCAATCACAAAGAGAGAATCAAATATGAAACCAAGTAATTAATCAGAATAGGCATAAAAATCAAAATTAACAATTAGTCAGGAATATCCACAAAAATTAAAATGCTAATTAAAATCAAGATTAAATTCTAAGTAAAAAAGTTGGTCGAAAATTAAAACTAATTCGAAAATTAAACCTAAAATTAATTCAAGTTAATTTCTAATCTAATTCTAAATCAAAAATCAAGTTAAAGTTCTAATTAAAATCTAATTAATCTAAGATTAATTAAAATCTAAACTAATTAAAAGAAGGTTAATTACAATCTAAGATTAATAGTTTGATTATCTAATTAATTCTAAAATTAAAACAATTAGCAAACAAAAACAAATAAAAAACAAAGGTGCAAACAAACTTCTGGGTGGTGCAAGAAGCAACCCAGGCGCAGGGCTTTAAATGTTAGGCCCAAAGATCTTTATGCATCAAAAAAGGGGAGTGCAGAAATTAGGCGCTGGGTTTTTAGAAATCAGGCCCAAGAGAAAATGAGTCAACAGCCCGGGGGTGTGTAAGAAGGTTTGAGGGTGCGAACAGAAAAAGGCATGGGCCTAAGGCCCAGTCCAACACCTCAGAAGTCTTAACCTAAAACAGCAAAAGGTACTGCGCCTCTTCTTCAACTCTATGCATCCTTCTTTCTCACTCGGCCGCCCCTGTTTCTTCCATGGCCAAACAAAATTCGCCGCCCTTCTCGTTCCCCTTCTTCAATGGTTTCCGCCGACGACACTTCCCCTTCACCTCACAACACCATCTTCCACTAACAACCATGCTTTCTCTGTCTCGTCCCACTCCTCGCCAATTTCACACATGAATTGCAAGAAAAAAATAAACAAACCACACATATCTCGCTCAGAAATCAAGCAATCACCAATACCTTACTCGAAAATCAAACATTCACAAACATTCTACTCGAAAATCAAACAATTACAGAGGAAACAACATATGGTCAAGATTTGAGTTAGAAGAAAGATACTCACAAGGTCGGAGCTAGTCCGACTATTTCGACTTCGGCGATGGTAAGTTCAATTTGATTCCCTCCTTTCCCGCTTCTGTCTCTTTCTTCTTGCGGTTTTGCTTCGTGTGTTCTTTGATGTGTTGCGATGCGCTTCTTCTCGCTTCTGAATCTTTGTGTCACGTTCTTGGATCGAAATGATCCATTGCTCTGTGATTGAAATTGTAGGTCACTGTGTGGTGAAGATGAATCTGAAGGCTTGTTGAGGTTGTAACATGTTCTTCTGCTGCCTGAATTTGTTGTTGTTGAATGATTCTCGGTTCGTGTGAGATTCTTACGCTTTGTTATGTTGAATGGTGGATGTGAAGAGAAGGTGAGGTTTCAGAAGATTGAATTGGAAAGATGAAGGTGGTTGAAAAAAGGTTAAATTTGGAGGTTGTAGATGAGATTGATGGTGAGTTTTCAGAGCAAAAAGAATATGTTTCTTGCTGCTCTTGTCTTTGATTTTTCTCCCTTTTTTAAATCAAAACTCAGACTTGTTCAAGAAGTTTTATGTTACAATTTGCAGCAGGGAATTGCGCTTTATGGTCTGGTGTGGCGTTTGTGTTGCAGTGTGGTAACAGTAGAGGGCGTGAAAGGGTCGTACAAGTTGTGGTTGTTACATGCTAAAATTTCAATTAAAATCAAACTTGTTTATTATTTTTTTTTTTTTTTGGCTTTCTTTTGTAACGGACAATGGATATATGAGCTTGTAAATCATAATGGGCTTTGTAGAAATGATATGGTTTTGGTAATATTTTGTGGAGGAAAGTGATAAAAAAGGCCTTGGATATTTAAAATGGGTTTAGAAAAATGAATTAAATTGAAAGGTGGATAATGGATAAAAAAGAAAAATGATTATTTAGAAAAAGATGTAAATTGGATGGAAATGGGTATTTGAAAGTTGATTTGTACATGGACAAAGAAAAATGGTTCTAAAAAGTGGACAACCACATTACGCCAATTCCAAACTTTTCACCACATCACGACATCCCTTGAATGCAACCACAACTCGCAACTGAAACAACTGTCATCTGATGATTGAAACAAACTCCCCATAAATTAAGATTTGATGACCTGATGACCTACACACCACATAACCAGGCCTTGGGTACACACTGGTTGAGAAACAATCACTGGCACAAATAATTTGAATCTGAAACAATCTCTTGATAGCTTGACCAAGATTAGGTCAAACATCCATCTGAATTAGATCGTAACTGAACAACCACCCTTGACTTGAAATTAAACACCTTATCCTGGAACCAATGCGCTTGAAATGTGGAGAAGGATTCAGAACCTAATCCACAACCTTCCCAATTAACCATGATGAAATCCTAATCTCTGGATACCTCTTGGGAAATCTTGAAGAAAATGAACTTGATACTTGATGATCTAATTCAGAGAAACTCCTGATCCCATGTTTTAGAAAACCAATGCGATGCATAAATGATAATGCAAAATGAGTTGAAACACAAGCCAGTTAGAGGTTAAAAAAAAGAGTGGGCAAATTTTGGGGTGCTACACATAGCCCTGAGCATTTTCTCAATAAGATCCACATTTTATTTCAGCTTATCGCGTTTCTCATCTTCATATCCAGACCCATCAGGTATGTCATAAACTTGATGATGGTCGTCATAGTAAGGTTGATTTATACGGGTGTGCACAACAGTGGGTGCAAAGGTCAGAACTACGTTGGGAACATCAGTTGTTAACGGAACTGTCTGTTGAGTGGAGACATGAACTTGTGGTGGAGGAACAAAACCATGCGGGAGTCCAAATGGAGGTAAAGTGGTAGGAGTAGTAACTGGCAGAGAGTCTACTACGGGGGTTTGCAATCTCGGAAACAACAGTTGGTTGGGTATCCATCTTGGCACGGATAACATGCAGCATTTCCATGATCTTCCCAACGTTGCCACAGAGGTCTTCTAGCTCATTGTTGATGTGATCAATCTCGTGCTCTTGATCTGCCATTCTTTTCCTAGCTTGAGCATGAGTGTTATACTGGTGCGGAGGATTCAACGTGGAAACTGGAGATGATAAGACAAAATGAGTTTTGTGAAAAGAAATGCAATGCAAATGTGACAACAGATGCAAGATGCAATGCAAAAAAGCTTTGCGGAACTTAAATATTTACAAACATCAAGGATATAACAAAAAGAAACTCATTTCATTAATTCAAAAGAGGATTACAAAATCTTTAGTACTTCTTACAAGAGTCCTAAACCCAAAGCTAAATAAAAGCTAACAAAATCCCTAAGGAGATTCTCCTAGCAGCCTCATGCTGAGCTTCTTGATCTGCTCCTCCATTTGAGTCTTCTCAAGAATACGCCTATCCACGATCAACTTCCAAGGAGTCGACTGAGGGCTAGAGGAAAATAAATCCTCTTACACCTTCCTCTTCTTACAAGAGAGCACTTCTTCATTCTTCATCTGTAGTTTTATTTGGAGTTCTGCATTCTCGTTGACGACTACTTGATACTTGTTCTCCCAAGCATATTTTTCTTGTTGCGCTTTGCTTAAAGCGATCTTTAACTTCTCTACTTCAAACATGAAGATTAGAGTAGGTTCCTTCTTCATATTTATCAGCTTTTGACGAGGATAAGGCATCTTTAGCTTGATGGCCCTATCTCGGACCCATTGGAGATAGGGTTCCAAAGAAACACAATTGGGCTTTCCTATGTCTTTCTTCCCTCTTCTATACAAATGGCTCCAAGCACTTAAGATATTTTGTTTGAGCTCTTTGCTATCCTCTTCTTCTTTGAAGAAGATGCTCTCAACATGAACACCATTGGGCATGTCCTTCAAATGATATCCTAGCTGACGGCGAGCCAAAACAGGATTGTAGCTGCTTCCTCCTTTGGTATCAAGAAGAGGTACATTAGCAAAACCCCCTTAGCTATCAATGATCATAACTCCCTCATGGACACGATTGTACCAATCAATGTCGGAGTGGGTAAGAGCCATAATCTTCTGTGACCACCAACCATTCTTAAGATCCCAAAACGAGCTTGATTTGGGCAAGTGAAAAATAAACCACTTGTACAACAATGGCACACAACATGTGATTATCCCTCCTCTATGGAAGTTCCTTAAGTGGACTGAGTGATAAGCATTCGCTAACAAAGTAGGTACTGGATTCTTCTTTAGGAAGATCTTGATAGCGTAGATGTCGACAAAGTCTTCAAAGCTTAGGAAAAGGAACACCCCATAGGTAAGTAAGGCAAGAATAACCTCAAATGCATCCAGGATCATGTGGTCTGCATAATACTGAGCTCTCCCAATCAAAAAATTTGTAGTCAAACCAAAGACTCCTCCTTTGGTGGTCATGTTAGCTTGAATTTCAGGAAATCCCAAATGTGTGGCTTTGGCAATGTTTTTCTCTTTAGTTATCCAAGATAGGAAAAGGAGACTCGTCAAGAATAGGCAACCCAACTAGATGGGAATACTCCTCAATGTAGGCACAAGTTGGTAATCGGGGAAGGTGAAACAATGGTAGACTGGATCATAAAACTAAAGGAGTGTAGAGAGAAGTCCATCTTCCATATTTGTCTTCAATAGTGATAACAACTTCCCATATTAGTTCCTGAAACCTTCTTGATCTTTAACCAAAGCTCTTAATATCCTTAGGTCATCCAAGCTAGGACTCTTGAAAGTGTACTTAAATTTTTTTTCTTCTTCCATTATCCATGGTGATCCTATGATGTGTGCAAAAAAGAGCTTAAATTCCATGAAACTTTTTATGAAAATGATGTTTATGAATGCATGTATGCAAAAACATAACAAGATCACACTCAAACATGGTGTAAGGCTTGCATGAAGTCAAAGGTTTACCCCTCCCATTTGGTATGTACTAGGGTTTATTGTGTACCTGCATATCAGGTTCTATCAAGTTCCCAAAGTTATCAGCCCATCTTTCGGATATTATCAATTTCCCAGTTACTCGGTAGTTAATAATATTCTCAAGAGAATCTCCTTTAAGTGTAGTATCGCGTATAAACTATTTTGGGTCTACACCCTCATAGTCATCGCACTACGTTCCTAACAAGGCCAAGTGGGGTTAAATGTGACTAAAGGTTCTCAGCTTCGTAGGCTCAATCAAGAAATAGTATTGTTTTCACAATCTCTTGATCAACAATACTTATTCTCAAAAGTGCCACCACTGAGTGCTGATTTCTCAAGTTAGCTTGGTAGGAAATCAACTCCCTATAAGCCTCCTTGAATATACCACCTTTCTATCTTATTTTTACTCTCAAGTCCAAGGTCGGGACTTGTCTCATAACAAGGTAACAACCTAATGGAACAACAAACAAACAAATAATAATATATTGACATCCTTGGCCAAGGTAAGGGTGAGATAGATCGTAAGGGGTACAAGGCTAAACTTCAAAGGGTCAAAAGAAAATTGAAAGAACCGTGGGAGTTGAGCTATCAAAAACTTCATTCATTTTCAAACAACAACCTTACAGCTATTTCTCTTATCTTTTCTCTTTTTATTCTTCCTCTTTTTTTTTTTTATAAAAAAGTATGTATTGAAATCCTTCTCTTCTTTTTCCATATTTTTTTTCTTTTTCTTTTTTCTCTATTTTTTTTCTTTTCTGTCAACTATTGAATTATCACAACTATAATAATCCGACCCCACACAAATCTAAACAAGACTCCTTCAACCCTTCGAATAGGGTGATAACATTGTTTTTCACTTTTAGGCTTGTAATGAGTTTTAAACAAAAAATGGGATAAATAGGCTCAAGGGTTTTTCAAACAAGGGATGACATTATTCAGGGTTGACTTTTTGGCTAAGTGGCTAAACATAAATAAAACAAAAACAAGTTGTCTTTATCATATTAGCGTGCACAAGTAATCAAAAAGTTTCGACAAGATTCAATTCAAGTTCTAGAGACTAACACACATGAGTGAAATCACGTAAGAAGAAAAAGATGGATTTTTTTAATGTTGTCCATTATTAGGCTCAAAATCTTACATAGGTAAATGATCTACCACAAATGATGCAAAACTCAGATTTTAGTCCTACTTAACATATTAAGAATGCACAGCAAGTCACTCACATCACACCACGAGTTTTTAGTTAAGAGAACAAAGTATTGAGTCACACTTGAAACCCAAAAACCAATGAAAAAACATGCATTTTTTTATAAATTTTTATATGAAAACAAATCAACAAAAGTAAATGAAGAAAATAAAACAAGAAAAGTAAATGACACCCCTCCCCCACACTTACAACTCACATTTTCCTCAATGAAAGAAACACTATAAAATTAGAGAGAAGAGAGAGGAAAGAACCCGAGGAGTCAAGACGGATATATGACGGAATAAATAGCCTTTCCCAATGATATCTCTTCTATAGTTTCTTCTTCTAATATGAGGATCTGATGGAATAGCTTGAGACAGTGTCCATTGAATTTGAAATTTTAATAAATGTATTCACTTTTTATTCCAGGATCAAAGAACATTCTTTTATAGGTAAAATTGTTGAATGGAAAAGTGAAAGTGGAATTCTCTTTGTCCACTGGTGCAACATAGATCTCATTTTTAATAACATCTAAAATCAAGGGGTTAGACCAGCTTTGGGGCTGCCTCACTGCCTTTTCTCCATTTTCAAGTAAGCTCCTATGCATACACATGGACTGCCTAATATCAAAAATGTCAACCAAGGTCCATCTAATTTCCTTCTTATGTTCCTGCAATAATGGTAACAAATTTTGTTCCTCTTCAGATTCAAGTTTAGACAAAATTATTACCGGCAAATTTTCATTAAATTCTATAAACACATGGAGTGACTTTAACTCTAAATCAAGTGGTTTCTTATTGGATGGTAAAGTTTTGGCAGCAAGTATTACCTGATAGGCTGAGATACATACCACTAACTACAATTCTGAGAATCAACAAACAAAAATAAAAAGAACATTAACAAAAAATTGTTATCAAGACTCTAAACTAGGATTCTAAAATTGGCTAAAATCAATAGCGAGTCCCCGACAACGGCTCCAATTTGATCCGCTGTCGCACACGAGTCAAAAATGAGTTTAAAAGTGTAGTAAAACAGAAACGACACTCGAGTCGTGTCACAAAGACTCTTGAATTGATTTAACCAACCAAATGAAAGAGAGGGGGATTTTTAAGTTCAGAACTTAAATCGAAGAGAATTAAAGGTAAAAGCAAAATTGATAAATAAACTAATCTACTATATCGATTTCATACTTATCAACGATTATTATAATTCCAGTTTGCTAAGCAGATTTGACCCTATTCGATTACAATACCCACTGATAAGCACAATTGGAATTATGTGATGTATGTTCCTATTATCCGAATTAAGCAAACAGATTTATGTCATACCCCAAATTTTGACCACCAAGATTTCTCATCATTATGAGAGTCATCACCACAGTATGGATATACCATCATGCCTCATCAATCTCCTCAAGGATTATTGAGCCTTCTCTACAATCAAGGATTAGGATTTTAACCCCTCTCAGAGCACTTAGACAAAGGATCAATCAAGAATTGACATGATCTTCAACTTGTCTAGTGTCTCAAACATTCATGAAGTATCAAGAGGTCTCCCATATCAAGAATTAAGCACAAGGTTGCAAAATTCCAAGTGGATCAAGCCGCAAGATCGCCAGTGTCACCAAATTAGGGTTTTGGTCGACCAAGGCCTCCAGATGAAAATTTCCATCTGGGCATGAGCCAATACCTCAATGTATGGTCCACTGAGCTCAAGGGAACCTCAAGAGCCCATCCACAATGGTAAACTCGTCTTGAAAGTCCATCTGTCAAAAAATCAGGAATTAGGGTTTTGACCTAATTCAACCCTTGAGTTAACTTGTGAAGCAAGGCATGACTTGAAGCTTCAAGATGAACTTCAAAGACCTCAAATACATTATATTGATACATCTATAAGATTTGATTGACTCAAAGAGATTGATTCATAAGCCACGAGAACTCAAAACCATCTGATCACAAATTAGGGGTTTTGATGAAAAAGTCAACCCTACCATTGAATTTTGACCTACTCATGATCTCAAACCTTGGGGAAGGGTCCAAGACATTCCTAAATACCCCTAGAGGGCACCCATGAAATTTGATTAGGCCCAAGGATTGATTTCACAAAAGATTCACAAAGTTCAAAATTCATTTGATGAAAAAGTCAACTGTGCCAAAACCAAGTTTGACTTTTGAGATTTTTGGTCAACCAAAGCTTCCTCAACCCTAAAATGATGTTAATATGTGATTTGAATCATCATTCATAAAAAAAATCAAGAAAAGTGAGTTAACTTGCAAAAGGGGCAACTTAGAGAAACTTAAATTTTTCTAAGTTATGGAAAAAGTGACTAGGGTACCAACTTTGCAAGGCCATATCTCCTAAACCCTAAAGCCTTTTTCTCCCATTCAAAGCTTAAATGAAAGTTCATGTTACATACTTCAAATATGTAAACTAGACCTCATTCCAATTCATCATGGATTTTGAGTTATTGATTGAGCAAAATCACAAAACATGAAAATAACATTTTTTCCAACACTTAGTGAAATTTTCACTAAGTCAGAATCTGTTTCACTTTTTCCAAAATATAGAGGCGTTTTTCATTGTAATGCAAGATAACTCAAAGCCAAAGTTGGACATCATGTTGAAGTAGGATACATCAGCTATCCAAATTGACCAAGAACTTCATCAAATTCCATTTGAGCTAGGAGTTATGGATCTTCAAAGTTGCCTTGTTGCAACTGTTTTCATGACAGAATTTGTGCAAAATTGCACCCCACGATTCTCTAAACTGATTTTGGATACTTTGATCATTGGAATTCTGTTCAATTACAACACAAATGGGTGGATGATCTGATCCATAACACAAAATGCCAAAAGACCTAGCCTTCCATGTGCAAAGTCATCATGAAAGGAACCTTGAATTTCAAATTTGGCATCAAGCATTAATGTGATGCATTAACGTGGCATGAATGAAACACAAACCAGTCTAACTAAGTCAACATGTATCCAAAGATCAGAGGACCTAAACCTGCAAAGCCTGGTGCAAGTCAATGGCTAGAGAAGACCATTGACCAAAGAACCAAGGCATTCAATATAATCTGATCCAAGTTGCCAAACACTATTGATGCCAAAAAAATTTGCTCTACTATAAATAGAGCTCATTTGTGCTTAATTCAAGTACACCAAAGGTCCTAAACAGATGCCTTACTAAAAATCACAACTTTCACTCCAAAAACACCTTCTCTTGTAAGTCACTATCGGGTTTTGAATTTGAGAGTGATTCAAATCAAACCATTGGTTCACACACCTCATATATAACATATAGAAGTGATCCAAACTCTTACATAACATCTAGAACATCAGAATCACAAAGTGCTTCCTCATCTGCACAAGTTTGAAATAGGTTCGCAGTTGAGATGCCAAATTGAGTTCCAAGTCATTTTCATCCACTCTAAGCATTCAAACACATTCCTTGGCACCTAAGGAAGCTGTCCAGAACCTTGGAACACATCTACAACACCTCCATCCTAGAATTCGATCATCAGCTGCAAGAGGTAAGCCTGACACTCTCAAACTCCATAATCCATGCATCATAAATGAAATTTTGAGTTACCATCTTGTTTCTGCATGTGTATAGAGTAATAACCCTCAATCAATTGCCATGAATCAATCGTGTATGGAATTTCATATTGGTTTGTGCAAATTAGGGTTCTTCTGTGTTCATCACGAGTATCTCATTCCACACTTAAAATAAATGAAATTAAATACCATAGTCATGATCGTGAGTTAAAAACGAGCAAGTTTGATATTTGGATCGTGTGATTTCATCAAGTAATCAATGAGATATCATGAATTTTGCAAATCTACAAAAACCAGAACACGCGCGTGTTCTTGGCGCCATTTTTTAAATCTTTGAATATTTGAATTTTGTTATTTTATTTAATTGACTCAAAAATTAATTTCTCTCTGAATTTTAATAATCTTGAGTTGATTCTTTTTTTCAAAATTCACAAAAATGTTAAAATATTTTATTTTACAAAAATTTCCCAAAAATATTATTTATTTCATATATTTGATATTTTTGCAAAGAATTAATTTTTATTTGTTTTTTTAACATTTAAAATATTTCTTTCTCTTGATTTTCCAAATTTAAATGATTTTTAATCATTTTATGGATAAAAACATGATTTTTGAAACATTGATCCAAGATCACAATTCATTTTTTCACATGTTTAATAATATTCAATAATTTTATTAATTTTTAATCAAAATTAATTCCATTTTTAATCAAATTAGGGTTTTGATCATTTCCACCCTCACCATTACTTTTTTTTAAAACACTTTTGGGCCTCTAATAGAGTGTAAGACCCAATCCTTGTTACAGAAAACCATTTTTGGGCCTCAGTCATTGTATAAGTCCCTCTGTACTTTTCAAAACCACTGCGCGATTGTCGCCTTTTTAACAAAATCATATGGGCCTTCCTTATGTTGTAAGTCCCATCTTTATTCATTTTTGAAACTCTTTGGGCCTCTAATAGAGTGTAAGACCCAATCCCTTTTTAACCAAAACCTTTTTGGGCCTCAGATATTGTATAAGTCCCGACACGATTTTAAAAATCTCGGCGTGATCACCATTTCAAAGAAAAATAACCTGGGTCTCTCCTTGAGCTATAAGTCCCATTTCTTTTTATTAAAACACTTTTGGGCCTCTAATAGAGTGTAAGACCCAACCCCCTTTTTACATAAATAATTTTGGGCCCCAGTCATTATATAAGACCCAACACAGTTTTTAAAATAACAGTGCGATCATTGTTTTCATCTGGGCCTCTCCTTGAGTTTTAAGCCCCATATTTTGTACAAAAATAAACTTTGGGCCTCTAATAGAGTATAATACCCAATCCTCTTTGTAAATACAATAATCTTGGGCCTCATTCATTGTATAAGTCCCTCTGTACCTTTTCAAACTACGACGCTATTGTCGCTTTTTCAACAAAATATCTCTGGGCCTCTCTTGTGGTATAAGACCCAAATTTCTTTTCAAATAACTTTCTTTGTGATTTAAAATCAATTGCATAAGTTTTTATCAAAACTTTTCTTCAATTTCTTGAACAAATAACATTACAGCTATGGAAGCTTGCTCACCTGTAAGTTTTTATTTGCTTTCATTTATATGCTTTATATACATAACTGTATTGTTGGAAGCTTGCTCACCTGTAAGTCCTTCTTTCATATCCTTTTAAATACTTGTCATATATCAATTGTATATATACTTGTATATATGCTTAGAGTTTTCCCCGACAACTAAGTCTAGAAATAGGTAAAGCCAGTTGGTCACTCTTTCAACACAATCAAAACTAGATCCCCATAAGATTACCAGATACAGTCTTGCCTTCTCTTGGGCTTAAAAAATATAGAACAAAGAGAAAGGCATTATTCCCGGTGAAACTTTTCTCATACTGTCACTATTAGAAACTGTCAAAGAAATTCAGTTTCCCCAGAGAGGATTAATTCCCGGTGAAACTTCTCTTGAATTTCTTCAAACTCTAGAACTGTTCACACAAGAAAGGATTAATTCCCGGTGAAACCTTTCTTGAACATTCTTAAGTTTGGACCTTCCTAAAAGCATCCCCAGCCTCCTCTTGGGCTTTGTAAAAGGACCCTCAGGCTTCTTAGAAGTTCTCATGCCTCTTCTCGGGCTTAGTACAAGGACCCAAAAGACCTCTTAAAGGCATAAGATAGAACTTAGTCATCCTTTAATAGAGCAGTCTTCCTGTGTCAAAACATCAGAACACTTTAGGGTTAACCTTCATCCCTTAACATCTCAGCCTTCTCTTGGGCATCATACAAAGATCATACTCTCTATACCAGTAGACTTGGACAGTCTCATTTCCCTTTGGATTTCAATGAAACCATTTTCCTTAAAGAACAGGAAATAACCATAATCATTCTCTCACATCTCTAAGCAGAGATAAAACCTCAACAGGTCTCACAACTCAATCTTTAAACCTTCACTTTAATTTTCCCAGTCAGGGTCAATTACTGTAATTCACCATTAACAAAAAACCTTCAAAGGAAAATAACTCCGTCTATAATATCTTCAGTCCAAAAATCCCCAGCTAGGGTCAATTTACTGTTACAATCCTTATCAGAACCTCAAGATCTCTGATATCTCAACTTTTCTGTAATCCCCAACAAGAGTTAAATTACCAAATTTGGACCTATTTTTGGATCTCAATAATCCTCAGCAGAAGTTAGCCTTCTCTTAGGCTTTATATAAGAAACTTCCCCTAAACCAACCTCCTCTTAGGCTTTGTATAATGACAATTCCTCAGCAACCTTTAGCTTCAATCTTGGGCTTTGTACAAGACAGATATAATCTCTCCTCAGCTGAGTCACAACTTTTAGCCTCAATCTTGGGCTTTGTACAAGACATATATTAAACACTCCCTAAACAGAGTCATACCCTTTCAGCCTCAATCTTGGGCTTTGTACAAGACATATATTAACTGAGTCAATCTTTTTTAGCCTCAATCTTGGGCTTTGTACAAGACACACATAAATTTCCTCCCCAGTGGAGTCATCTTTTTTAGCCTCAATCTTGGGCTTTGTACAAGACAGATAAAACCTTTTCCCCAAAGAGTCAATTCTCTTTAGCCTCAATCTAGGGCTTTGTACAAGACACAAATAAACACTCTCTTGTTGAGTCAGTCTTTTCCAGCCTCCACTTAGGCTTTGTATAATAATTTCCCCAGTGGAATCCAATCAACCTCTTAGCTTCAACCTTGGGCCTTGATCAAGGCACACAAAAATCAACATCCCCTCAGAGGAAATCAAAATCTTTGCAGGAAGATACTTCTCTGTATAATCACACTAAAACAGTCAATTCAAAACAAAACCCTAATCCCAGATAACTGATGTAAGTGGCACACTTGTTGATACAAACATCCAATTTGTCTGTCCATCATTATCCTGGTTAAAAACCTCATCTAATTGCTGTAAGTGGCAAGCCTCTGGATACAAACATCCAAGCCCATGTCCCTCTTTTAGCATGGATTCCTAAGGAAAAATGGCATTGCTCACACTGAGTTAAAGTTTTCTCCTTCAGGATAAATCACCCTGTAAAGGAAATTATGGCATTGCTGGTCTCCATGCATTCTAGTTAAAGTAATTCCCCTTTTTAAACCAGTCATTCAAACATTGTGATTAACAGATGATATATCTCTCTTTAGAGATGACAAATTCTCTCTCAGTCAAACTTTTAGCTTCAATCTTGGGCTTTGAACAAGACATAAATATAACTTTTAGCTTCAATCTTGGACTTTGAACAAGACACAAACAAACAACCTTTAGCTTCAATCTTGGGTTTTGAACAAGACACCAGACATTTGTTTCTTCCTTAGAATATTAGGAACTATGATCGCTCTGATTTCCCTATACTTCATAACAGGGAATACATAGGCATAAGATTACGAAATCTTAGCGAGCACACTTATCAAAAACCTTAGGTTCCTGACCTTACCAAAAACATCGGAAACCCTGAAAAACAACAAAAACACACACACTCTCTCTCTCAGACATCCACAATGTAAAAACTTTCCCATTTCACAGATAAACACAATCAAATATCAAAGCAGAACCTAAACTATCATCTCATGGATAACCATGTATAGGATGGGTAATTGACAACTCCCCATTGTATAACCTGACCCCAGACTCCCCAATCTCTGTCAAGTGTTTGTTCAGTTAAACAAATGCGTGCAAAGTTAGTTTTAGATAGCTTTACCTTTCCCTTCCAGCTTCACGGGATAAAATAAGAAATCAAAAAGTAGTAACCAATGTTCCTCCCACTGAGGTGAGGAAATCCCATTGCGATAAGGTGGTCGCGTCACTAATAAAAATCGTACTCTATAATTTAAGCTCTCGCGAATTAAGCAAACGCGATTTAATCAAACACGATAACGAAAAAGCTACGATAATGTGACTATAGTTAAGGATCATACAACAATCAAATTTAATCAACTCTATCTTATAAGCAGCAATTGAATTAAGCAAACGAGAGCAATTAAATTAAGTAAATGAGGTTATAAGAAGAATTGAAAAGAAATCAAAATTAAACTAAAATTTATAAAAACCTAAAATTGGAATCCGAATATAGCAGACCTGCTCTTGGAATTAGTTCTCCATGAAAATTACAAAGCAAAGCTAAAATCGTGAATCGTGAATATGATTAATGAACAGTAGCTGCGACTAAACTAGGTTAAAGGAGACAAAGATTGAGGTCCAACATCTAACCGGGTTGGAAAACATAAAAACTGGCCCAAAACTAATTATTTTCTAAAGTCTGAAACTTAAATGATTTATTCGAATCTTCTACACTTAGAATTTTCTTCTCACTTCAACATAAAATTTTTGCTTATCGTCTCATCTTTCCAACGCCTATTAGAACGCGTCAATATGATTATTGTAGCTCAATTTATGGTATGCATAGTGAAGAGGTATCAAATAATAGTTTAAGCTGAAAATAAAGTACGAAAATAAAATAAAGACAAAAGTAAACTTAAATATAAAAACACACTAAAATAGTAAAAATAATAGAATAAACTCTATATTTACCTAAGTACAATAGTATAAAAAAGTACATCAATATGCACTGATCAGTCGACCATAACAGTTCGCATGAAAAATTATACACTAGATCTTTTGTAATTCTAATTGAATCAAATTTAAATAATAGAAATTACTTTTGCAACTTGTTTCAACTAATCCAATCAAATTTACAAGACAATTTTAATTTAATAAATTTGATCGTGAAGGCTGATCAGATCCTGTGAAGGGCCAAGAAGAACGTCTGTGATGCTGGGTGTGAGATGACAAGGCGGGGGTGTACCTGCAAGGCACTCCGACGCTCAAGTAAGAAAGGGTCAGAGAAAAGGGGCAAGTACAAAGTATGAGTTCTCAGGATGATTATTGGATACCCGACCCTCTCAAGTGAGAGGGTTTATATAATGCCCCCAGCGTGTGGCCAACGGTCCCTATTTTTGGGGCGAAATAACCGTTTCCCGAAGAATAGGTAACTGCCAAAAACTAGCCGTTATGTCGAGCAGGGTGCCCAAAACTAGCCGATATGTCGGGGAAAGGCATAGTTCCGGGCACATGCCCATGATCGTTCTTGGATAATGAAGTCGTACGTGACGGGCAGAATTACCGGGGAGGATCAAATGACCCTAGAGTCTATCCGTCCATGTGTGCCCGATTGGAGGGCAGAAAGGTAAATTCTGTCACTAGTTGACTGGACTTAGGCAATTGGGCCGTTCTGGGGGCAGAAGTGGATTGGGCCATGCCTAGCCATTGGTCCAGCCTAGAACAGGAGCCCCCCAAGTCATTGCTCCCAAGCATGGGAGTGATGACTTAAGGATAGCCTGTAGCTCCGGGGAGTTGTGATGGAGTTGTCATTTGGTGACGGAGGGGAGTTGTCTCGAGGTGCTCGAGGATCCTAGTATCCGTAAGACTTGTGACAGCGCTTGGTCTTCCCGGCGTGCGGGGAGACCAACGGTTAGGAGGAACTGAAGCGATGGGGCGCCAAGTGTGCCTCGAGCCCTGTGCTGTATTAAATAGGTAATGATGGCTAGTCTAGTCCATAATGACCTATCCGAGTGTGCCTTTGTACGTGCTCTTAACTGTATATATGGAGAGAGGGTCTGGTCAATTGCACTTTCATTTCTCTTTCTTCTTCTTCGTCTTCCTCAGAGAACTCGGCTCATTGCTGTCGTCGACCGCCGCTTCAGCCACCTTGAAAAGCTCCGAGCATTTCTCCATAACCTCTTCGACCACATAAGTCATCTAATTCCTTGTTTTCTTCCAGCTTTTTCATCCTTGTTTAAGAATGCATATGGTTAGGTTAGTTTTAGGTGAGATAGTGGTTCTTTTCTGGTGGTTATTGGTGGTGGACAGTGGCTAGGCCATCTTCTGCTGCTGAGGTGGCCGCTGGAGCCCCTTAGAGAGCTAAGAGTGAGGCCGTTTCCGGCGCTCTGATGAAGTTTCCAATGGATGTATAAAGTTTCCGGTGGATCTTCAAACGGAAACTGGGTAATGGTTCAGGGAAGTTCCTCGTTGTATGAGGGGTTTGCCCCGAGAAGCTCCTCATGGGAACTCTTGTGTTTTTGTGTAATTTAGGGCTTAGGCGTCCTCGGCCCTTTGCGCGCCCTTTCACTTGACTAGCGGTGGAAGGGTGGATTTAGTTTCGCGGTCGAATTCACTTTTGTCCTATGCTTTTCAGGTGATCGAGATGGCGACAGGGCCCGAAAGAGATATTTTAATAGATTCGTCCGAGGAGGGCTCCTCGAAGAGTAGCGACACATAAGTTTCAACTGCCCCTAGTGAAGTCGGGGAGGAGCTTGAGCAAGATTCCGCGGAGGAATGGTCGGTGGCAGAGCCTGCCGAGCATGAATCTACCTTCGCAATTTTCACAGGAGATGTTTTCATGGTTGTGGGACTAGAGGGGGAATGGAAGGTGCATTTCCCCTCCCATGATGATCGGATCTACACAGATTACGGGGAGAGATTCTCCATGTATGAGTACGCCTTTAAGGAGCTAGGGTTGAGGCTGCCCTTCACTGACTTCTAGTAGTCCATTTTTGTACATCTGGATCTGGCCCCGTCACAATTGCACCCTACCTCGTTGGCGTTCATCCGCGCCTTCGAGCTGACTTGTGAGTTCCTGAAGATAGGAGCCACTTTGCCTTTGTTCTTCACTATCTTTCACCTTCAGAGGCAGGTCACGGGGAGAAGATATGGCTGGGTGTCATTGAAGCAACCTCAGAAGCTGTTTAAGCCCTTCTTGGAGTCTATCCGAACATTCAAGGAGAGGTTCTACGTTATTGAGCTCGTGTCGGAGCGAGCCCAAGACATCACGTATGTTTGGGCAGTGTCTACAGACGAGAATGGTAACGTCATTCATGACGAGGAAGGGAAAGTGATCAGGGATAGAGAGTGCAAATTTCTTTTCCATTAGAGTGGGCATCATTTTTCTCGCGAGCCCAATGGTTATGTCGCTCAGCCAAGCATGTTGGACGAGCAAGATTTGGTCAGCTATAAGAAGCTGGTGAACTATGCCAACTCTTTTAGGCTCGGTGATTGCTGGATGAAGAAGGGCGATCATATTTTTGAGGAAAATGGTAGTCAACGGGTGGAGTACCGTTATATCAATACGAAGGCGCTTTTGGAGTGCAAGACTCCTGCAGATGATTATAAACTGCTCGGTAGTTTTAGCTTTTTGACTTGCAATAATAGTATATTCTTTGGTGTCTAACATGCTTGTTGTATTTTCGCAGGTGAGATGCCTTTTGCCTATGAGAGAATGGTGAAGAATGCTCTGGCGAGGAACAAACCTGGGGCGGCCGCTTCAAATCTTGGTTTACTCAGCGGGTACCTCCTCCTTCACCACAGACGAGGAGCTCTTCACCCGTTCCTACTGCTCAGGGGTCTCCAGTGCCCGGGGCTTCAATGTTTAAGCGGACCAGGGCCAACGAGTTGATGGATCTTAGTCGGGCGGCTGAAAAATGCAAGTTTGAACTTCCTCCTTGTCTCCATGATAGGAAATATTTTGAGGGGACGTCTATGGTGGTCCCTCGGGTGGAATCTCTCAAGTTGGAAGGCATGGATCGTCCTAGTAGACGACCATTGTTGGCGCAAGATGCCTCCGCGATGGTCCGTGTTTTAGAGATGGCGGCGGTGTATGCTGAGGGCGACACCTCCTCTGAGCTCGAGTTTAAGAGAGCCTAGGCGACGATAACTGCCCTGGAGGAGAAATTCAAGAAGGCCAAGGAGGAGGCCACCGCTGCGAGGAAGAAGTCAGACGAGGAAGCCGCCCGGTTAAGGGGAGAAAATGAGACTCTGGCTGCCAAGAAGAAAGCTGCCGAGGATCTGGTCGAGCAGTTGAGATCTGTAGGTGCTCTAGCCGAGGATGAGCCCGAGGATTTAAAGGCACTGAAGACTAGGGTGGAGCTAGTTGCTCGGATAGCGCGGGTGGAAGAGGATGTGTATTCCATCGGGGAGGAATTGTTCGAGAATGTTGTGGCCCAACTTAGGTTGGTGAACCCAGACGTCCAGATTTCCAAGAAGGGTACCAACTTCCTCGGCCATGTGGAGGATGGCAAGATAGTTATCCCGGAGTTCCTCAATATTGGTTCCGAGCACGCCCCTCCCGAGGAAACCAAGTCGCCGCGGCCCAACCCCGAGAAGTTGGAGCTCGCCCAGGATCAGTCATAGCAGATGGAAGAATGATCTCTCTTTGTCTTGTTGTAATGTATCTAGCCTGCATGCCACATTTTGATGTAATTTGTTTTGTTTGGGGGAATGGCACCCTTATTTTGTAATATGCAGAGCTTGTGGCCCTTGTGGTCACTTAAATTTAATGTATGTGTCCTGTCAGTGTGGCCGGTTTTGTATGTTTGAGGCCTGAGTTTGCGGTGTGAACCTCCCATTGCGAGCTGGGTGTTCTGCCTATCGTGGTACTTTGACGACGACGGTGCTCGATTGAGGGACTGTTGTCAGACAGGGACCTGACTCGTTCTTGAGCGGGGTTCTGCCTTAGCTGACATGCAACGCTTGTACCTAGGCGCACATTGTGGTCGGGAGGTGAAGTTCATCATTTTGATGAAGCAAACCGACAGTTAAGGCCTTAGCTGTTGTATTGCTTTAGCTTTCCGGCGTTTCATGGTCGAGCAAGTTCTTCCCCATTGAGATGTTCTAGGTAGTAGGTGTAGCGAGCGATTTTGGATGTGGTTGCGAAGCACTACCGCTCTTTGGTATCTATAGCTCGATTCATTTTTCTATCCTATTAAAGCTGATGAAGGAAGGGAAATAGATGTCTCAAATTAACCCTGCTTGCAAACTGAGGTTAAACAGTCAAAACTGTTGGTTTACAGATGCTACAAAGATTCGGGGTCTCTATTGGGTTTATTTTTTTAAAAGTGGTGTTCGGTTAATTGGTGGGAGGTTAAGATGTTAGGACGGATATATGAAAGTATGGGATTTTGGTTTTTTTGTTTAGTGTGCTCGCTAAGATTTTTCTTTCAATCTTATGCCTACGTATTCCCGTTTACCAAAACAGGGAAATCAGAGCGTTCGTAGTTCCTCCTATTCTATGGGAGGAAATGGTATTTTTGTGTCTTGTTCAAAGCCCAAGACGTGAAGCTAAAGGTGTTTGTATCTTGTTCAAAGCCCAATATATGAAGCTAAAAGGTCTATTTGTATCTTGTTCAAAGCCCAAGATGTGAAGCTAAAAGGGTGTTGACTTTAGAGAGAATTTGTCATCTCTAAAGAGGGGGTTGTATGTCACAACTGTTTATAAAGGAGAATTACTTTAATCGGGATGTGTGAATCTGACAATGCCATAATTTCCTTTATAGGAGATTTTTAACCTGAAGGAGAAGACTTTAACTCAGTGTAGAGCAATGCTATCTTTCCTTAGGAATTTCTCATGCTAAAAGAGGGACAGTGGCATGGATGTAGATGATTCAGAGGCTTGCCGTTTACAGCAATTAGATGAAAGAGAATGAGTTGTTGATGTTTGTGTACTGTGAACGAGGCACAACTTTGATGCTAAAAGGTTGATTGGATCAACCAGTGGTTTTCTTATATAAAGCCTAAGACGAGGCTATGGGCGCAACAAGAGGGTGTTTTTGTGTCTCGTACAAAGCCCGAGAGAGAGGCTAAAAGGGGTTATTGACTCAACAAGAGAGTGTATCTCGTACAAAGCCCGAGATGGAGGCTAAAATTTGTTTGGCTCAATAAGAACCTTTTTGTATCTCGTATAAAGCCCGAGATGGAGGCGAAAGGGGTGATTGACTCAACGAGGGAGTCTCTTATGTGTCTCGTACAAAGCCCAAGAAAGAGGCTAAACGTTGTTTGGCTCAACGAGGGAGTCTTTTGTATCTCGTACAAAGCCCGAGAGAGAGGCTAAACGTTTGCTTCGCTGGGAAGAATCATTGTACAAAGCCCAAGAGGAGGCTATTGTAACTATTTTAGTTGAGTGACAGATCCAATATACGGATTTTAAAAGAGAAAATCAGTTCTTATATGAGTAACACTGTACTCAAGGATTCGATTTGAGGACCAGGGATATTTCCTTTTCTTTGAGGAAACAGGAAATCCAAAGGGTATTGAGACTGTCCGAGTCTACGGGTTTTCTTCCTATTTAACGAAGGGGTCACTTGAGAATGTCTTTGAGACTCAAGGATATTAGACTGCCCGTGTCTAGAGTTTCATCTTTTGTACTATGCTTTGAGAAACAGTAGTAGACTCTTTGAAAGGACTGTTCTATGAAGATGACTAAGTTATGTTCCTATACCTCTAGGAGGTCGTCGGGACAATTTGTACGAAGCCCAAGAGGAGGCTGGAAACTTTTAAGAAGCCGAGAGGTCCTTGTACGAAGCCCAAGAGGAGGCTATCATTCCCGGAGGAAGAGATCATTATACGAAGCCTAAGAGGAGGCTGTGAATACTTCTAAGAAGCCGACGGGTCCTTGTACCAAGCCCAAGAGGAGGCGAGGATGCTTTTAGGAAGCCTGTGGGTCCTTGTACGATGCCCAAGAGGATGCCGATGCTTTTAAGAAGCCCGTGGGTCCCCAAACCCCGAGAAATTCAAGACAGGCTATTCACAAGGAATAGATCAAGCCAGGAAAGTTCGAGAATTTGGAAGAAACTCAAGAGATGCCATTCACGGAGAAAAGATCATCTCTAGGGAGTAGAGTTTCTTGACAAGTGCTTTTAAGAAGCCTGTGGGTCCCCAAACCCCGATAAATTCAAGACATGCCATTCACCGAGAATAGATCAAGCCAGGAAAGTTCTAGAATTTGGAAGAAACTCAAGAGATGCCATTCACGGAGAAAAGATCATCTCTGGGGAATAGAGTTTCTTTGACAACTTCTACGAGTGACAGTCTATCAAAGGGTTCACCAAGAATGCTGCATTTCATGTCTCCATATTGTTTAACCCTAAGAGGAGGGAAGACTGTGTCTGGTAATCCTATGGGGATCTAGTTTTGACTATTTCTACGAATAAACGAAACGGCTTTACCTAGTTCTAGACGTAGTTGTCGGGAAACTCTGAATATCTATACTATTATTACACAGTTGATATGAGTTTATGAAAGAGGACTTACAGCGAAACAGCCCCACAATACAGTTATATTTATATGAAAGTGGTAAATGAAAGAGTATAAACACTTACTCGGTTGTAGAGCTTCCATGCTGTTTGGTTAGTTGTTCAACAAAGACAGATTGAAAACAACAGTATATTCAAAATCAAAGGAGAAGGTGCTTTGAAAAAGAAAGATTTGGGGCTTACAGCTCAAGGAGAGGCCCAGGGTTTTACCAATGATTGCACTGTTGAATTTGTACAGAGGGACTTATACAAGTGACTGAGGCCCAAAAAGGTTTTCTGTACAAAGGGATGGGTCTTACACTCTCTCAAGAGGCCCAAAAAGTTTTAAAGGAAAAGAGTGGGGCTTATAACACGAGGGTAGGCCCAATTGATTTTTCATTTGAAATGGCGATCGCGCTGAGGTTTTCTTTTAACGCAAAGGGACTTATACAATAAGTGAGGCCCAAAATTGTTTTGGTTAAAAGGGGGTTGGATCTTACACTCTATTAGAGGCCCAAAAGTTTTGAATGAGTCTTATAGCTCGAGGAGAGGCCCAGATGGTTTATTTTTAAACTGGCGACGATCGTGCCGAATCTAAAAATGTACAGAGGGACTTATACAATAAGTGAGGCCCAAAATTGTTTTCTGTACAAGTGGGTTGGGTCTTACACTCTAATAGAGGCCCAAAAGTTTTTGAAAATGATTTGTGAGGGTTGAATTAATCAAAAACCCTAATTTATTTCCAAAATGTGTTTTAATTGAATAAAAATTCAATTAAAATGATCAAAAATTGTTTAACATGTGGGAAACAAATTATGATCTTGGATTAATGCTTCAAAAATCAAGTATTGACCTACAAAATAATTAGAAGTCATTAATCTCTACAAAATCAAGAGGGAAAAAATATTTTAAATGTAAAAAACAATCAAAATATTAATTCCTTGCAAAAATATCAATTATATGAAATAAATAATATTTTTGAGATTTTTGGGGAAAATAAAATATTTCAACATTTTTGTGAATTATTAAAAAAAGAATCAACTCAAAATCATTAAAACTCAGAGAGAAATTAATTTTTGAATCAATTAAATAAAAATCACAAAATTCAAATATTCAAATGTTGGAAAATGGCGCCAAGAACAAGGGCAAGAACACACGCGTGTTCTGAGTTTCCCAGATTTGCATTTTCTATCCAATCTCACTGAATACTTAATCATATCATGCAATCCACATACCAATCAACTCGTTTCAACCTCACGATCATGTCTATGACAATTAATTTCATTTAAATTAAACATAAAACAAGAAATCATGAACAATCCTCAAGAACCCTAGATTCTGCATGAAGGCTAGGATTTTTGATACACGATTCAAACAATACAATTAATTGAGGGGAAACATTCCATGCATGATTATGAACATATGGCCAAATTATTGTGCAGCAAAAATTGCATGGATTGAGAGATGACCAAGTTTAGGCTTACCTCTAGGTCGTGACAGTAAGAGCAAATTGACTTCTGAGTTGGAGGTGTTACAGATGAGTTGTGATGATCTGAACAGCTTCCCTACACCCTATGGAGTGTGTTTGAATGCTTTGACTTGATTGAAATTGGCTGGATCACTTCATGGCATCTCAACTGCAACTTGGTTAAAACCTTGAGCAATTGACTGGTGGTTCTGAGAAATCAATGTTCCAGTTGTTGTTTAAGTGTTTGATCAACTCATATGTGATGTATATGAGGTGTGTGTGTGTGTGATTGGTTTGATTGGAAAAGCTCTCAAACTCAAAACCCGATAGTGACTTGCCTTAGAAGGCAAAATTGGAGTGAAAGAAGAGATTTTGAGGAAAGCATCTGTTTGATGGCTTTGGTGTACTCAAACTGATCACAATTGAGCTCTATTTATAGTAGAGCAAGTTTGTTTTGCAAGGAATAGTGAATGGCAACTGCTGAGTAGGTTTGGCCAATGTTGGCAAATGAAAATCCAAGTCTCCTCTAGCCATTGACTAGAGGTTAGGGCACAAGCTGCTGGTTCCCTTGGTCTAGGATAAGTCTTGACTGAATTCAGTTGCTAAGAGCTCAGTCCATGCCACCTTGATGCTTCCATTGAATGCTCCAATCCAAAATTGGAGTCTTGTCCCTATTTTGGCAATTCTAGGTTCAACATGCTATTTCTTGTTCCAAAGACTTTGGAGGCTTGACTCAGTGATTGTCCCTTTTAGATTCAATCCTCAGAGGTGTCCAAGTGGATAGGAGTGTTTGGATTTGGCTGATTTTGGCAAATCGACCAAAAGTGCAAAAATCTGCCTTGCCTTGGCAGATTTCAGCAAGGCATCTTGCCAATGTCATATCTCATAGCTCAAATTGAATTTGGTAATGTTCTTGGCCATTTTGGAAAGCCCTTACATGATACAACAACTGTTTGAACATGTTTGGTTTTGATCTCTTTTGAATCCAAGTGAAAACCCCCCTACATTTGGAAAAAAGTAAAGGCAGATTCTGACTTAGTGAAATTTTCACTAAGTGTTGGAACAAAGTGACTTTTCTTGATTTTGATCACTCCATAACTCAAAATCCATGAGGAATTTGGACATAGGTCAGTATGAAGCTTTTGTAGAGGGAAATGTGATCTACAAATCAAGCTTTGAATGGGGAACAATGGCCTTGTGGTTTAGGATTTATGGTCCTCCAAAGTTGGGACATTAGTGTCACTTTTTCCATAACTTAGAAATTTTTCTAAGTTTTTATGGTTACCCCTTTTACAAGTTATCCCAATTCCTTTGATTTTACTTGATGAATGATGATTCAAATCATACATTAACATCATTTCAGGGTTAAAAATCCATTTTGGTGAAAAATCTCAAAAAGTCAAAGTTGACTTTTGTGCACAGTTGACTTTTTATCAGATGAATTCCAAACTGTGCAATTCTTCAGGAAATCCTGTCCTTGACCTAAATCAAACTTGATGGACATGTTCCATGGGTGTCATAGGGTATATTGAATCATGTCTTAGGGTTTGGGAGCATGTCCTGGTCAAAAGTCAAAGTTACAGTTGACTTTCCTCGCGAAACCCTAATTGTGGTGCAGATGAGATTGAGACTTGTTGCTCAAACTTCTTGGATTAATCCATTGTTGTAAATGGATCAATATAGTATACTAGAGACCCTCAAATCATGTCTTTAGGTCTTGGTTCATGATTTGTCCCAAAAGTCAACTTAGGGGTGAATTAGGTCAAGAAACCCTAATTCCTGATTTTTGATGAATGCATCCCCTGAGGCAAAATTGACTGGATGATTGGGTTCATGATGTCCCATGGAGCATATTAGGTTATGTTTTGGATCTTTGGCTTGTGCCCAGATGAAAAATTTCCATCTGGAGGCCCTGGTCGACCAAAACCCTAATTTGGTGACACTGTCGATCTTGAGACTTGATCCACCTAGAAGGGAGCAACCTTGTGCTTAATCCTTGAAGTGGGAGTCCTTTTTTATCCATTGGAGTATGACAGATGCCCCTATTTAATCTTCTTGGACCCGAAGGTGTGAATGACGAAGGTATTCGGGGTGCAAGAGGATTAAATATCGGAATACCCGAAATTTTGATGGCTATGAATGGCAGCTTGCGCATTCATCTTCTTTTGCTAAGCAATGATGCTTAGAAAAGGTAGACTTTCCCTCGATCCTGGTTTCCTACCTAGGAACTGGTCTCAGTTTTCTTTTGAAATAAACCTCCCCTCGATCCTGGTTTCCTACCAAGGAACTGGTCTCAGTTTTCTTTTGAAATAAACCTCCCCTCGATCCTGGTTTCCTACCAAGGCACTGGTCTTAGTTTCTGAAGTAAACTTCCCCTCGATCCTGGTTTCCTACCAAGGAACTGGTCTAAGTTTCTGATTTAAACTTCCCCTCGATCCTGGTTTCCTACCAAGGAACTGGTCTAAGTTTCTTTTGTCAATAAACTTTCTTGACAAGGGACGCTATGCGTAGCGGTTTTCCTCAAACTTCTCGCCGAATTTTCCTGGGGAGATGCCATTTGAGTGGAAAAAGTTTTGATGTCAGACTTGCTGGGGAACCCATTCGTCTGAGTTGTAGAGGTACACAAACTTCTCTGTTGGAGACGCCATTTGTCGACTCTTATCTGGGGAAAATGAGTCTCTTGAGAGACTGCTTCCGCTTGGGGTCTTACATCATAATTTTCTCGGGATCTTCCTAGAGAAATGCCATATGATGGGCTCCAATTTTGAGGTGTCGATGACCTTTTCATCAGCGGTCTTTCGGAGAAAGGCAGCTGTACTGCCAAATCTCTGCTTAGGAGGCTTTCTCTGGGGATTTTTCTTTAATCTGGGAAAGCAAGGATATCATCTTCAATGGCGAAGAGTGACATTTGTAGAAAGCTTCTCTGGCTTTAAAGAGGTTCAAGTTATCAAAGTGGTCGAGTGCCGATTCTAATCCAGAGATACACTGGAGGCGAGATTGTTCAAACGCAGCATTTCCCGACGAGGCAAGAACTGACAACTCGATTGAGCGGACTTTTATCACTAGGGGATAAGACCGACTAGAGTGATAGCGATGCAGTATGAATGCGAATGCAAATAAAATGCATGATGTATGTATGTATATGCTGACAAAACTGACGCGACATACAGACTGACGAGTGAACACGACTAGATACTTGGCCATCGCAGGGCGAAGAAGTACCGTTGGTAAAAAAAGTAGCAATTCTACCTTGCTTAGGAGAGATAGTCCCTGCGGGGAATGCCGTTGATCGGGCTTAGGAGATAAGAACTCGGCCGAGGATGTCAGATGGATTAGTTGCATCCACCATTGTTGATCCTTCATTCAGGCGCACTGGCGTAGAAGGAGTGCTTTGATTCTGCACTTTGAAATTCAAACGACTTTGGAGACGCAATCGACATTCTTTCGATGTTCAACAGTCAAAAGCAATTGCCATCTTTAATTTAAAAGCAAAAAAAGTTTTAACAAGTAAATTCATTTTTGTTTCATTTCAAGAATCGCTAATCATGTTAAAACGCCATTCTGTAAAGCTAAAATGAATAAGAATTACAAACAAAAGCACAAGGGCTCAAATTTTATTGATAAGATGGAGATCAGCCAAACGTGTGATTCCAAAGAGTATATAAAAAGTTTGAAAATGGTAATTTACAGGGAAAAGGGCTACGTTGAAACATAACGACCACTATCCTTCTACCAACTTTGAATTCGGGACATCCTGAGCTTCTGTCGAAGATGACCTTGACTGGAGTTTTCCTCCGATGGATGATGTAACTGCTGCTGAGGGACTTACCTCTGTTGAACATAGTTACTTGCCATTATCCCTAATTTTTGCCTGGATTGTACTATGAGATTTCCAATCCATCGGGATGATTTTTTTTCATGTCTCTAACTTTTACCTGGACCGCCCTTTCGGGTTTTCAATCCACCGAGACGGTTTTTTTTTTAGTTTTTTTTAGGCGAAGTATTTCTTGACTACATCAACATTCGTGGGGTAGAAAAATTCCTCTCCGTCCATGGTTGCAAGTCTCAAGGCACCGCCTGAGAAAGCTTTCGTGACCATATAGGGGCCATCATAATTTGGGGTCCATTTGCCCCGAGAGTCAGTGAGAAATAATTGTATCTTCTTGAGCACGAGGTCTCCTTTTCTGAAGACACGAGGTCGGACCTTTTTGTCGAACGTCTTCTTCATTCTCTGTTGATACAACTGACCGTGGCATAGTGCCGTGATTCGCTTCTCTTCGATCAGGTTTAATTCGTCGTGTCGACTTTGACACCATTCAGCTTCTGAAAGCTTAGCTTCCATCAATACCCGGATTGATGGGATCTCTACTTCTATGGGGAGAAATGCCTCCATGCCATATACTAGAGAGAAAGGGGTTGCCCCTGTTGAAGTGCGGACAGATGTTCGATAACCGTGAAGAGCAAAGGGTAGCATTTCGTGCCAGTCTTTATAGGTTACAACCACCTTTTGAACGATCCTCTTGATGTTCTTGTTAGCCGCTTCTACCGCTCTGTTCATCTTGGGTCGGTAGGGAGGTGAGTTATGGTGTCCAATCTTGAACTCAACGCATAACTCTTTCATCATCTTGTTGTTCAAGTTAGATCCATTATCTGTAATGATCTGGCTCGGAACACTATAACGGCAGATGATATTGTTTTTGATAAATCGGACCACCACTTGTCGGGTTACATTAGCGTACGACGCTGCTTCGACCCACTTGGTGAAATAGTCAATGGCTACCAGGATGAACCAATGTCTGTTTGAAGCCTTAGGTTCGATCAAGCCAATCATGTCGATTCCCCATATGGAAAAAGGCCACGGGGAAGAAAGAACTTTGAGATGTGATGGCGGTACATGAATTTTGTCGGAGTATATCTGACACTTGTGACACCTCCTCATGTACTTGTAGCAGTCGGATTCCATGGCCAACCAGTAATACCCTGCTCTCAGAATTTTTCTCGCCATTGTGTGTCCGTTGGCATGAGTGCCAAAGGATCCTTCAAGTATTTCTTTCATAAGCATGTCTGCTTCTGGTCTGTCTACGCATCGGAGCAAGACCAAGTCAAAATTCCTCTTATAAATAGTGTCACCGCTCAGGAAGAAGCTTCCAGCCAATCTTCTGAGGGTTTTCCTGTCATTTCTGAGTGCCCCAGATGGGTACTCTTGTTTCTGAAGGAAGCATTTGATATCGTGATACCAAGGTTTGTTGTCTATGACTGCTTCAATTGTGAAGATGTAGGCGGGCCTTTCAAGGCGCATTATGTCGATCTTAGATAGGTCGTTCCATTGACCTACACTAATCATAGAAGAGAGAGTGGCTAAGGCATCAACCATGTGATTCTCTCTACGAGGGACGTGATGAAACTCGACTCTGTTAAAGAAAGGTAACAACCTTCTTGCATAGTCTTTGTAAGGAATCAGTCCTGATTGGTATGTGTTCCAATCTCCTTTTATCTGATTGATAACCAAGGCTGAATCGCCGTATACGCCTAAGTTTTTTATCCTTAAATCAATCGCTTCCTCGAGACCCATAATACAAGCTTCGTATTCGGCCTCGTTGTTCGTACATTTGAACGTAAGTCTGGCAGTGAAAGGAATGTGGGTACCCTGAGGGGTAACAATGAAGTTTTGTCCATGTCTTTCGGCGCCATTTTGATCCGGTTATAGCCCGAGAATCCATCCATGAAGGAGAAAATTTTGAACTTTGTTGTGCTGTCTACCAGCATGTCAATGTGTGGTAAAGGAAAGTCGTCCTTTGGACTTGCCTTGTTCAGATCCCTGTAATCAACACACATTCTGACCTTTTCGTCCTTTTTGGGAACGAGTACGATGTTGGCTAACCATTGAGGATATTCAGATGTAGCGAGGAAACCTGCGTCGATCTGTTTCTGTACCTCCTCTTTGATTTTGATGGCCATGTCCGGGTGAGTCCGTCTCAATCTCTGCTTTTCTGGCGGACATTCCGATCTTAACGGTAAATGGTGTTCCACGATGTTGCTATCCAACCCTGGCATATCCTGATAGGACCAAGCGAATACATCGGGAAACTCTTTGAGAAGCTTTATCAAACCCTCTCTGGCAGTTGGACTGAGCAGTGCCCCAATCCTGATTTCTTTTCTCTCTTTTTCCAAACCCACATTGATCGTTTCCAACGGCTCTTTGTGAGGTTCAATGGACCTTTCCTCCAATCTGAGTAGTCGAGAGATCTCTTCTGGAATTTCGTTGTCAACTTCTTCTTCAGCCCTAAATATCGGGAACCCAAAGTCGGGAGAAGGCATCGGATCGTATGTTTCAACTGGGTTTAAAATAAGCAATCTGCATGACATGATAATTCGTGTTTAGAAGAGATAGAGAAAATGCGAGTGTGTGCAGTGAATTTATTTTACTGCTTGTTTTTATTTTTAATTGTTTTTTAGGATTACCATTTTCTGAAAAAGCAAAAAGAGAAAACAACAATTAATGCGGAAATTACAGAACGACGTTTTTTTATTAATGAACAAGTCGATCCTTGAAACTACAGCCCTATAAAACAAAACTCTGTCGCTTTGGGCGGAGCGAAGAGGGAAAATTTACATAAAGCGAGCCCTGTCAAAACATCCGTTTCACCTGGGCAGGGTGAAAGGTTAAAGATGGCAATTACTTTGACTTATGAACAATCCTTGGAACATCGACAGCAACCCATTGACGGCGAACTCCTCAGTGAATCACAAAGTCTGGCACCTTCCTTGATTTGTCTTCAGAAATAACGCTGATTTCTGGTGGAGCAGGATCATTGGAATCTGTCTCCCAGGCAGAGTTGTCGTAGGAGGATTCCTCTGTTGTATTTTACATAGCATTTGTGCTCTCAGCTGTATCTCCCCATCCAGTTGGCTGGATATCTTCGAGCCTGATACGAGAGCTTTCGGGAGCGGTGTACTTGACCATATAGTCAAATTTTCCACTTGGTTGTCCCAGGGTGTCCCATACTTCTCTGGAACTGGAGGAGTCATCCCTCTCGATGACATTGACCTCGGGAAAAGCATAATTAATGAATTCTAGTCCTGCAAACGTTGCAAATTCATCGTCGTGTTGAGTAGTTTCTGAATGACCTGAGTGTTGATCACATGACATGGTGGGGACACAGGTATTCTGTTCAATGACGCTCAGCTGATTTTCATTGTTCGGCTGACTCTCTTGCCCCAAGTCTCCTGGATAAGGTCGCCACATTGGCAGACCATCCATTGGGCCATAGTAGGTGTAGTCAAAATTGTCTTTCATCGGAGTGTCTTCCTCTAATGAATTTGGCGGAGCCCGGCATCCTTCTGGATCACAACCTCCGTATATTATTTCGATGTCTGACCTGGGTATAAATCTCGGACTCTCTGTAGGAAAGCAAAAAGGAGTTTGCGTTTCGTCCTGAGATATATAACCGTCCTTATTAAGATAGGACTTCCACTCTTCCTCTGTGTCAGAGGGATCTTCCTCATTGATATCATGGACTGCTTGAGACACTGGGTGAAGGAAACCTCCACTGTGGAAGAAGTCCTGAATGGGATAAAGACTTTCATCGTTAGCAACTGTCTGGGTACAGGTTGCAGAAAAACCAAGACCCTTCTTTGTTTTATTATCAGTAGAAATGACAGGTTGTCCCCATCCGGTTGTATCGGTACTCTCGACCGCTTTGGTAGCATCTTTGTATGAGGAAATCGAGGTTCCTCCTTGGGATTAATTGTCCTTGCCCACCGACAGCGCTTGGAACTGCGTCCCAATAACCTCCTCGGGTTCTACATAAGTAGATGATGATAAGTTACTCACGAGCAAGGCCTGTTCTCCACAGACTGTGACAAGTTGATCGTTCTGAACGAAATTTAGCTTTTGGTGGAGGGTCGAAGTGACCGCTCCAGCCTGATGTATCCAAGGTCTTCCTAATAAACAACTGTATGTTGCCCGGATGTCCATGACCTGGAAAGTGACTTGGAAAGTGTGAGGACCGATAGTTATGGGAAGATCAACTTCACCGATAACTGTTTTTCTGGATCCGTCGAACGCTTTGACGACAACCTCGCTGGTTCTCATCGGAGGGCCTTTGAATGATAATTGCATCAAAGAGGACTTCGACATAACATTCAGGGCCGACCCTGTGTCTACCAGTACGCTGGCTAAAGCATCGTCCTGGCAGTTAATTGTAATGTTGAGCGCCATGTTATGACGGCGACCCTCTTCGGGTAATTCCTCATCACTAAATCCCAAATTATTGCAAGAAGTGATGTTAGAGACAATGCTATCGAACTGTCTGATTGTTACATCCTGTTCCACGAAGGCTTGCTCCAAGACTTTCTGTAGAGCCTCCTTGTGGGCTTCTGAACTGAGTAACATTGATAATACCGAGATCTTTGAAGGAGTCTGTAATAGCTGATCAACAATGTTATATTCACTCCTTTGGATGAGCTTTAGCATCTCATCATTATTTTTTGAAAGGTCGGGATTACTGGATTGACCGACTGATGGATCGGGAGCTTCTGTCTGAAGTTCCTTTTCCTTGTTAGGTTCTCCAACTCCTCGGTTGAAGATTCGACCGCTCCGTGTTACACGACTGATGTCTGAAATATTCATAACGGAGGGTAATGGAATTTCCTTTCCATTTTTAACTGTCCTTGCACCGTATTTGTAAGGGATAGCCTTAGTTGATTCATACGGTAGTGGTCCTGGTAGATAGATGACTATGGGAACCTTCTGATTTTTCTGACCATCATAAGTAATCTCGATCCGTTCCCGGTTGGGAATTCTAGATTCATCAAGTAGAGGGATGATGGCAAAAACATCCCTGGTCTGGTGACGACCAGAGATTGTGACAACATCCTCGACTCGATTAGCAAGGTAGTTCAGCGTCCAGTTGATGGGTCCAGAACCCGGATATGGGCGAATCTCTCCACGATCCACCTGACCCTAAAGAGCTGCTCTCACAAGGTAACACCCTTGGTTACTTTCCGAACAGACACTACAACAGTCATAGTTGTGTGGTGGCACATGGCCACGCCCACTTTGAATACAATGTAACCTCACTTGGTTAGCTTCCACAGATCGGACATCTTGACTTTGACGCCGAGTAGGATTCCTGTTATTGATACTAATCTGCTGAGTATCTTCATCCATGTAGATTGGCATCCACCAGTGATTTAACAAGTGCTGAAGTGCCTCCTGGACAAGGGTACAACCTCGATTGTTTTCGCAACCTGCTTTACAGATTTGATAGTCGTGTGATATTAAGAATCCGAGTCAGACCTGCATAGCATGTAACTCTGCCAGGTTGGTATTCATCACGCGAATATCGAAGATCTGAACCATGTTGATCTGATAAGGGTTCCTATCATGGTAGTCTTATATCCATCCAAGATCCATCTGACACTGGAGGGCCTCTTATATGAAAGAGCATCCCTGTTTGTTTACCGAGCAAGTCAGACGGAACTGTAATCGTGTCGTGGCAGATTATGATACTGGCTTTGCCTTGAGTGCATCGCCACCAAGTTGACATTCATTGCACATATATCGTGGTTCTGAATGACGTTGGAGTTCGTATAGACCATGTTAACTCCACGAACTTGGTGCTCTTGGATCCATCCGAGATCCATCTATTCCTGTAGAGCTGATTGCACTACCGAACATCCTCTATTACTTTTAGAGCAGACATCACATTGATGATAATTATGAGGTGGCACATAGCCATATCCACTTTGTCTACAATGCATCTTGACCAAATTGGTCCTCAATAAGAGTACATCATGAATTTGATAGACATTGTTAGAATCTCTCTCAATTAGGTTAACTGCATCTTTCTCGTGTTGAGGCAGCGGGTTCATGAGAACATTGGGATTCATATCTTTGAAAGATAAGAGCCCGCTCCTAACAAGCTTTTGCACGTCAGATTTGAAATTGAGACAGTTCTCTATGTTATGCCCTGATCCTCCTTGATGATAAAGGCATGTTTGATCCACCTTAAACCAAAAAGGCAGATTTTCCAGTACTCTAGGAGGAGACTTAGTCTGGATGTGCCCCTTAGCCAGTAGTAACGGAAATAGTTATGCGTACAGCATGGGTATAGGATCAAATCCTGGTGGCCGTGTTGTACGGTTGTTGTTATATGGAGACGAGCTGTTGAAGAGGCTGTTGTGTCCTTTGCTGATTAGGTTGGCTCTGCGCAACCTGAGGTTGATACGTAGGAATAGGCGCAGGGCTAATAGCAGGAGTTACAGCTGCTACTGGTTGATAACGTCGCCTTTGCTTTCCGAGAGAGATATTCCCAATATCCTGCTCTTTTTTCTTAGGGAGAGCACCACCGTATCGTTTTGTACTGCTTGATGGTCCAGTGTCTTTTGCCAAACGTCCTTCTCGGACGGCTTCCTCAAGGCGAACTCCCATGCCCACCATCTCGGTGAAGTCACTGGGTGCACTGGCAACCATTCTGTCATAGTAAAATGAGCTTAAGGTCTTTAAGAAGATCTTTGTCATCTCTTTTTCCTCAAGAGGTGGACAAATCTGAGCGGCAATTTCGCGCCATCTCTGAGCGTACTCCTTAAAGGTTTCCTTGTCCTTTTGTGACATTGATCTGAGTTGATCTCTGTCCGGTGCCATGTCCAGATTATATTTTTATTGTTGGACGAAGGCAGTACCAAGATCTCTAAATGTGCTAATCGTAGTACGGTTTAAACCCATGTACCATTTTAATACGGCACCGATTAAACTATCCTGAAAGTACTGAATCAGCAGGTCTTGATTCTCAGTCTGAGCTGACATTCGCCGAGCGCACATCACTAAGTGACTCTGAGGGCAAGAGTTACCCTTGTACTTTTCAAAGTCGGGCACTTGGAACTTGTGCGGGACTTTCACATTGGGGACCAAGCAGAGGTCTGCGGCGTCCTTTCCAAATAGATCCTGACCGCGAATGGCTTGCAGTTCCTTCTACATTCTCAAGAACTGTTCCTGGAATTCATCCATTTGGTCAAACATAGTTTCCTATTTACCAGAAGGTATCTGTGGAATATGTCCTTCTGGGACAGTGTGCACCACAGGGGGTGGTACCGTGACTACGGCAGTAAATCTTGGCGTTTCCCGAAGTTTGTAACCTTCAGGAGTCTTCAATATGCCTCTGGCATCTTCGCTTTCCCGAAGTTTGTAACCTTCAGGACCAGCGGCATCTGTCGCGATTCCCTGATCTTCAGTGATCGGCGGAACATATCCTTCCGGGATATAGTTTGCAGGCATGCCCCAGGGACGATCTTTCGGCATCTGATACCTAGGATCAAACTTCTCCACTATGGGCACTGAGGTGATCTCTGAGATCACAGTCCTTTATAGCTGAGCTTCTGCCATGGCTTGCATGTCGTTACGAAGCTTTCTCATATCCTCTTTCAGAGCGTCGATCTCTTCTTTCAACTCTCTGTTTTCTTCCTCAAGATCATCCATCTTTTTCTGACAATTAGCCCGAGTATTGTATAAATGAGACAGTTTGACTCTAGAACCGAGACACAAACGTGAGATTCGTAGGTAAGAAGAATACGCGATGTGAGAATGATGAATGCAATGATTATATTAATTATTTTTTGGTTTAATCAAAATAAACTTCGACAATTAGATTGCAAATATCAAACGGTGGGGAAACCCCTTTTTATTGAAATTCAAAGGATTGCGGAAACAAAAATACAGTAGATTACAAAGTGTAGAAACAGAAACCTAAGCTAAGGGGTCCCGAGAGAACTCGGGTGCTGATTCTGGTATCTTCCTTTTCTTTGACCGGGGCTCTTGAGCCGTTGTCGTGTTGTCATTCCTTTGCCAAGTGAAAGGAGCGAGCAAATTCCTTTGGTCATCCTGATTATCCACAACATGTTTCTCTAAAATCTCAATCAGAGCGTCCTTATCTTTCACTATTTGCTGTATTTTGATACACTCTACATTGAGGGTGCGGTACTTGTTCTTCCAAGACCTCTTCTCCCGTTGAACTTTGTTGAGAGTAACCTAAAGCTTTTCAGTTTCTGTCATGAAGTACATGACAGATTCCCTCAGTGGAAGAATTCTGTAACGAGGATAAGGCATCTTTAGCTTGAGAGCTCTAGTTTGTACCCAGTGGAGATAAGGCTTCACCGAGACACAGTCCGGTTTTCCTAGAGACTCTCGTCCTTTCTTATGAATGTGTTTCCAAGCGTGCACTATTTCCGTCTTTAGTGCTCTGTCACTTTCTTCTTCCTTGAAGAAAAGACCTTCCAGATGAACACCCCGTGGGACGTGTCTCATCGGGTATCCAAACTGACGGTGAACCAATATCGGATGATAATTAATTCCTCCCTTAGTTCCTATAAGGGGTACATTGGGGAAATTTCCACAACGGTCAATGATCCTGATTCCATCATAAATCCTATTGCACCAATCTATGTCAGAGTTGGTGAGAGACATGATCTTCTGCGACCAGCGTAAGGCACTCTTATGATCCCAGAAAGCAGCAGACTTAGGTAAATGGGAGATAAACCATTTGTAAAGCAAAGGTACACAACATGTGATCTCCCCTCCGTTGTACAAATTCCCTAAGTGTACAGAATGATACGCATCTGCGAGCAAAGTCGGCACAGGGTTTCCAATGAGAAAAACCTTAATAGCGTTGATATCGACGAAGTTATTAATGTTGGGCAACAAAAATAATTCGTAGGTGAGTAAGACAAAGATGCTTTCAAAAGCAGTCCCGTTCCCTATACTAGCGAAGTACAGAGCTTTCTTTGTCAGAAACTGGGCTGGCAAACCTTGTATGCCACCCTTGGTAGTCATGTGAATCCTGACTTCTGACTCATCCAAATGAATTGCTCTTGCAATGGTCTGATCCTTTGGAATTTCTTCTAGTCCAGAAAATGGAGCTCGATCAGTGATATGTAAATCGATCAGATGAGAATATTCCTCCAGCGTTGGTGCTAGCTGGTAATCCGGGAATGTAAAGCAGTGATAAACCGGATCGTAGAATCGAACGAGCGCGTCCATGATTCCCTCAATCACATGGACCCTTAACAGAGGTAGCAGACCTCCGTACTTGGCTCTGAAGGCCTCTTGGTTTGTGATCATTCTCGCCAAACCTCTCAAATCCTCTGGTTTTGGAACCTTGAAGGTGTACTTATGAGTTCTCCTTCTACCGAAATCCATTAGCACAATCCTTTTCTCTGATATTTGCAATCACAGTCTTAGTTTAATTTGAAAAACAGAGAGACTAGAAGAGAAATTTTTTTGAATGTTTTAATGTTTTTTAAATGAATGCATGAATGCAGCACACAAAAACATAGAAAAAACATGGGGTCAAAGGGTCGTTGTCATGGAGTCAAGGCTCTACCCATCCCAAAGGTTTACTAGTGATTTTTGTACCTGTCTCTCATCATCATCAACTCTTGTCAAGAAAACACCAGCGGGCCGGGAACCGTGCTAGGTGATGTTTTTTTAAGAGTCCTCAGAAGAGGGTGGCATCGCATGACAACTATTTCCGATAGCTTATGCGCCACTAGTTTGCTCCTCAGCTTCTCAGACACCACAATCGACCCATTACCCATCACCTATCTTAAGTGTATACTCAATCTTTCCACATGAGGCATCACACGCATTCCCATTAGCAGAAAAATAAACACATATATCAATTAGGAAAAGCGGTATATATATTTGTCCTAATCATCCTAGACCTTTAAAGCTATGAATCCTATGTTCCTGACAGAAAATGGGTTCCCCGACGGAAGCCCCAATCTGTGGTTTTCACACAAGAGAAGAGAAAAAAGGTTAGAAGAGCCCCACGGTGGGCGCCACTTTAAAAGTATCCACCTAATAGATGGGAAGAGAACAAGATCTCGCTACAAAGGTGAGATAGATCCTAATGACACGTCCCCAGTAGAATCGCCAGGTCCCCAATGGAGTCGCCATTTTTCTGTAGCGAGCGATTTTGGATATGGTTGCGAAGCACTACCGCTCTTTGGTATCTACAGCTCGATTCATTTTTTTATCCTATTAAAGCTGATGAAGGAAGGGAAATAGATGTCTCAAATTAACCATGCTTGCAAACTGAGGTTAAACAGTCAAAACTGTTGGTTTACAGATGCTACAAAGATTCGGGGTCTCTATTGGGTTTATTTTTTTAAAAGTGGTGTTCGGTTAATTAGTGGGAGGTTAAGATGTTAGGACAGATATATGAAAGTATGGGATTTTGGTTTTTTTGTTTAGTGTGCTCGCTAAGATTTTTCTTTCAATCTTATGCCTACGTATTCCCATTTACCGAAACAAGGAAATCAGAGCGTTCGTAGTTCCTCCTATTCTATGGGAGGAAATGGTATTTTGGTGTCTTGTTCAAAGCCCAAGATGTGAAGCTAAAGGTGTTTGTATCTTGTTCAAAGCCCAAGATATGAAGCTAAAAGGTCTATTTATATCTTGTTCAAAGCCCAAGATGTGAAGCTAAAAAGGTGTTGACTTTAGAGAGAATTTGTCATCTCTAAAGAGGGGGTTGTATGTCACAACTGTTTATAAAGGAGAATTACTTTAACCAGGATGTGTGAATTCGGCAATGCCATAATTTCCTTTATAGGAGATTTTTAACCTGAAGGAGAAGACTTTAACTCAGTGTAGAGCAATGTTATCTTTCCTTAGGAATTTATCATGCTAAAAGAGGGACAGTGGCATGGATGTAGATGATCCAGAGGCTTGCCGCTTATAACAATTAGATGAAAGAGAAAGAGTTGTTGATGTTTGTATACTGTGAACGAGGCACAACTTTGATGCTAAAAGGTTGATTAGATCAACCAGTGGTTTTCTTATATAAAGCCTAAGAGGAGGCTATGGGCCCAACAAGAGGGTGTTTTTGTGTCTCGTACAAAGCCCGAGAGAGAGGCTAAAAGGGGTTATTGACTTAACAAGAGAGTGTATCTCGTACAAAGCCCGAGATGGAGGCTAAAATTTGTTTGGCTCAATAAGAACCTTTTTGTATCTCGTATAAAGCCCGAGATGGAGGCGAAAGGGGTGATTGACTCAACGAGGGAGTCTCTTATATGTCTCGTACAAAGCCCGAGAAAGAGGCTAAACGTTGTTTGACTCAACGAGGGAGTCTTTTGTATCTCGTACGAAGCCCGAGAGAGAGGGTAAACATTTGCTTCACTGGGAAGAATCATTGTACAAAGCCCAAGAGGAGGCTATTGTAACTGTTTCAGTTGAGTGACATATCCAATATACGGATTTTAAAAGAGAAAATCAGTTCTTATATGAGTAACACTGTACTCAAGGATTCGATTTGAGGACCAGGGATATTTCCTTTTCTTTGAGGAAACGGGAAATCCAAAGGGTATCGAGACTGTCTGAGTCTACGGGTTTTCTTCCTATTTAACGAAGGGGTCACTTGAGAATGTCTTTGAGACTCAAGGATATTAGACTGTCCGTGTCTAGAGTTTCATCTTTTGTACTATGCTTTGAGAAACAGTAGTAGACTCTTTGAAAGGACTGTTCTATGAAGATGACTAAGTTCTATTCCTATACCTCTAGGAGGTCGTCGGGACAATTTGTACGAAGCCCAAGAGGAGGCTGGAAACTTTTAAGAAGCCGAGAGGTCCTTGTACGAAGCCCAAGAGGAGGCTATCATTCCCGGAGGAAGAGATCATTATACGAAGCCTAAGAGGAGGCTGTGAATACTTCTAAGAAGCCGACGGGTCCTTGTACCAAACCCAAGAGGAGGCGATGATGCTTTTAGGAAGCATGTGGGTCCTTGTACGATGCACAAGAGGAGGCCGATGCTTTTAAGAAGCCCGTGGGTCCCCAAACCCCGAGAAATTCAAGACAGGCTATTCACAAGGAATAGATCAAGCCTGAAAAGTTCGAGAATTTGGAAGAAACTCAAGAGATGCCATTCACGGAGAAAAGATCATCTCTGGGGAGTAGAGTTTCTTGACAAGTGCTTTTAAGAAGCCTGTGGGTCCCCAAACACCGAGAAATTCAAGACATGCCATTCACCGAGAATAGATCAAGCCAGAAAAGTCTGAGAATTTAGAAGAAACTCAAGAGATGCCATTCAAGGAGAAAAGATCATCTCTGGGGAATAGAGTTTCTTTGACAACTTCTATGAGTGACAGTCTATGAAAGGGTTCACCGAGAATGCTGCCTTTCATGTCTCCATATTGTTTAACCCCAAGAGGAGGGAAGACTGTGTCTGGTAATCCTATGGGGATCTAGTTTTGACTATTTCTACGAATAAACGAAACGGCTTTACCTAGTTCTAGACGTAGTTGCCGGGGAAACTCTGAATATCTATACTATTATTACACAGTTGATATGAGTTTATGAAAGAAGACTTACAGCGAAACAGCCCCACAATACAGTTATATGTATATGAAAGCGGTAAATGAAAGAGTATAAACACTTACTCGGTTGTAGAGCTTCCATGCTGTTTGGTTAGTTGTTCAACAAAGACAGATTGAAAATAACAGTATATTCAAAATCAAAGGAGAAAGTGCTTTGAAAAAGAAAGATTTAGGGCTTACAGCTCAAGGAGAGGCCCAGGGTTTTACCAGTGATTGCACTGTTGAATTTGTACAGAGGGACTTATACAAGTGACTGAGGCCCAAAAAGGTTTTCTGTACAAAGGGATGGGTCTTACACTCTCTCAAGAAGCCCAAAAAGTTTTAAAGGAAAAGAGTGGGGCTTATAACACGAGGGTAGGCCCAACTGATTTTTCGTTTGAAATGGCGATCGCGCCGAGGTTTTCTTTTAACGCAGAGGGACTTATACAATAAGTGAGGCCCAAAATTGTTTTGGTTAAAAGGGGGTTGGGTCTTACACTCTATTAGAGGCCCTAAAGTTTTGAATGGGTCTTATAGCTCGAGGAGGGGCCCAGATGGTTTATTTTTAAACTGGCGACGATCGTGCCGAATCTAAAAATGTACAGAGGGACTTATACAATAAGTAAGGCCCAAAATTATTTTCTGTACAAGTGGGTTAGGTCTTACACTCTAATAGAAGCCCAAAAGTTTTTGAAAATGATTTGTGAGGGTTGAATTAATCAAAAACCCTAATTTATTTCCAAAATGTGTTTTAATTGAATAAAAATTCAATTAAAATGATCAAAAATTGTTTAACATGTGGGAAACAAATTATGATCTTGGATTAATGCTTCAAAAATCAAGTATTGACCTACAAAATAATTAGAAGTCATTAATCTTTACAAAATCAAGAGGGAAAAAATATTTTAAATGTCAAAAACAATCAAAATATTAATTCCTTGCAAAAATATCAATTATATGAAATAAATAATATTTTTGGGAAAATAAAATATTTCAATATTTTTGTGAATTATTAAAAAAAGAATCAACTCAAAATCATTAAAACTCAGAGAGAAATTAATTTTTGAATCAATTAAATAAAAATCACAAAATTCAAATATTCAAATGTTGGAAAATGGTGCCAAGAACAAGGGCAAGAACACGCGCGTGTTCTGAGTTTCTCAGATTTGCATTTTCTATCCAATCTCACTGAATACTTAATCATATCATGCAATCCACATACCAATCAACTCGTTTCAACCTCACGATCATGTCTATGAAAATTAATTTCATTTAAATTAAACATAAAATAAGAAATCATGAACAATCCTCAAGAACCCTAGATTCTGCATGAAGGCTGGGATTTTTGATGCACGATTCAAATAATGCAATTAATTGACGGGAAACATTCCATGCATGATTATGAACATATGGCCAAATTATTGTGCAGCAAAAATTGCATGGATTGAGAGATGACCAAGTTTAAGCTTACCTCTAGGTCGTGACAGCAAGAGCAAAGTGATTTCTGAGTTGGAGGTGTTACAGATGAGTTGTGATGATCTGAACAGCTTCCCTACACCCTATGGAGTGTGTTTGAATGCTTGGACTTGATTGAAACTGGCTGGATCACTTCATGGCATCTCAATTGCAATTTGGTTAAAACCTTGAGCAATTGACTGGTGATTATGAGAAATCAGTGTTCCAGTTGTTGTTTAAGTGTTTGAGCAACTCATATGTGATGTATATGAGGTGTGTGTGTGTGATTGGTTTGATTGGAAAAGCTCTCAAACTCAAAACCCGATAGTGACTTGCCTTAGAAGGCAAAATTGGAGTGAAAGAAGAGATTTTGAGGAAAACATCTGTTCGATGGCTTTGGTGTACTCAAACTGATCACAATTGAGCTCTATTTATAGTAGAGCAAGTTTTTTTTGCAAGGAATAGTGAATGGCAACTGCTGAGTAGGTTTGGCCAATGTTGGCAAATAAAAATCCAAGTCTCCTCTAGCCATTGACTAGAGGTTAGGGAACATGCTGCTGGTTCCCTTGGTCTTGGATAAGTCTTGGATTCAAATGGATCAATATAGTATATTAGAGACCCTCAAATCATGTCTTTAGGTCTTGGTTCATGATTTGTTCCAAAAAGTCAACTTAGGGGTGAATTAGGTCAAGAAACCCTAATTCCTGATTTTTGATGAATGCATTCCCTAAGGCAAAATTGACTGGATGATTGGGTTCATGATGTCCCATGGAGCATATTAGGTTATGTTTTGGATCTTTGGCTTGTGCCCAGATGAAAAATTTCCATCTGGAGGCCCTGGTCGACCAAAACCCTAATTTGGTGACACTGTAGATCTTGAGACTTGATCCACCTAGAAGGGAGCAGCCTTGTGCTTAATCCTTGAAGTGGGAGTCCTTTTGATCCATTGTGGATATTTTAGAGGTCAGACAAGTTGAAGATCAAGTCATTTCTTGATTGATCCTTTGTCTAAGGCTCTGAGAGGGCTTAAAACCCTAATTTTGATTGTAGTGAATGCTCAACAACCCTTGAGGCATTTGATGAGGCATGATGGTTCATCCATATTGTGATGATGATTGACACAATGATGGGAATCTTAGTGGTCAAAATTTGGGGTATGATAGTAGGCCCCATTCTCCGATTTTGCTCGGACACGATAGGGTCCTTCCCAGTTAGCGGCTAGTTTGCCCTCGCGAGATTCTTTATGGTTTCTTCTCAAGACAAGGATGTCCACTTCAAACTCTCGTCGTATGACTTTGGCGTTGTTCCGGATGGCAATTTTTTGTTTTAATGAGGCTTCACGGAGGGCTGCCCCTGATCGAACTTCCTCGACAAGGTCGAGTTCCTCCCTCAGTGCCTTGTCGTTCATTTCCTCGTCCAGGGGTGATTCGGTCCACCTAGAGGGTACGTGAACTTCAATGGGAATTACGACTTCGGTTATGTAGGCTAGGAGGAAAGGAGTTTCCCCGGTTGAAGAGTGCGGAGTCATGCGGTATGCCCACAGGACGCTATGCAGCTCCTCGACCTAAGCTTTCTTCGTTTCATCCAGCCTTCGCTTGAGGCCTCGAAGGATGACTCGGTTCGCCGCTTCGGCCTATCCGTTAGTCTGGGGATGTTCGACGGATGCAAAGTGTTGTTTCGTGCCCAGCTGGGCGACGAAATCCTGAAACTTCCTGTCCATGAACTACGTCCCGTTGTCCGTGACTATTGCTCGAGGAATGCCAAAATGTGCGAGGATGTTTCGTTTGTAGAAATGTAGTATGTTAAGGGCTGTTATCTTGGCTAGAGCTTCCGCCTCTATCCATTTCGTGAAGTAATCAACGCTTACTATTAAGTATTTGTTCTGATTTGACCCTACTACGAACGGTCTCAGGATGTCCAGGTCCCACCAGGCAAATGGCCACGGGGAAGACATAGCCTTGAGCTCGTTAGGTGGAGCTAGGTGCATGTCCCCGTGTCCTTGGCATTTATCGCACTTCTTTACGTGCTCTTTGACATCTTGCTGCATAGCCAATAGTACCCTGCTCGAAGGGCTTTCCGGGCGAGGGACCTTCCCCCAAGATTCTGGGCGTTGATCCCTTCGTGGATCTCGCGCAGGACGTGGGCGACCATCTCTTCCTCGACGCACTTGAGTAACGGGATGGAGAACCCTCGCCTGTAGAGTTTGTCTTCGACCAAGACGTAGCAGCAGGCCCTGCGCATAACTGTGCTGGCCTCTTTAGGGTCGGACAGAAGTTCGTCCTTAGCGAGGTAGTTGTAAACAGGCGTCATCCAGTAGTTGCTATCGCCGATCACCTGTACGTCGCGGGTCGGGGACGCCTTCTCAATACTGGTTCGAGGAAGCACCTCCTGTATGACGGACTTGTTTCCGCCTTTTTTCTTCGTGCATATGTCTGCTCGGACGTTGTGTTTGCGGGGAACATGCTTCACATCTACTGCAGCAAACTTCGTCATCTTCTCCTTGACCAAGGCTAAGTATTCGGACAGGTTGTCATTCTTGGCCTGTACTCTCCTTAAACCTGGAGGGCCGCGAGTTGTGAATCCGTGCATATGACAACATCTTCTGCCCCGAGATCTTCGGCCAGGCGTAATCCGGCGAGAAAAGCTTCGTACTTAGCTTGGTTGTTAGAGGTGGGGAAGGATAAGGTGAGTGATACCTCCACGATGATTCCCTCGTCATTTTCCAGTATAATGCCCGCCCAGCTTCCTGCTGAGCTGGAAGCCCCGTCTACGAAAATGGTCCGCTTGCGCGCCCCACAGGTGGGGAAATCCGAGAACGTCATTTCGGCGACGAAGTCATCCAAAGCTTGGGGTTTGAGGGCTTTTCTACTTTCATACTGAATGTCAAATTCGGACAGCTCTAGTGACCATTTGAGCATTCTGCCGACCATGTCTGGTCGTCCAAGCAGTTGCTTTACGGGTTGATATGTCCGGACCACGATCGTGTGGGCCAAGAAGTAGTCTCTCAGTCTTCTAGCGGCATTGATGAGGGTCAGTGCCACCTTCTCTATTTGCTGGTATCTCAGCTCTGGTCCCTGCAATGCTTTGCTGGTGAAATATATGGGCTTTTACCCGTCAGGTGTTTCGCAGATAAGAGCGGCGCTCACGACCTTAGTTGCTACGGCGAGATACAGATATAGAGCTTCGCCGTTGTCTGGTTGAGAGAGAACCAGTGGTTCAGACAGTGCCCCTTTCAGATGGAGGAGAGCCTGGTCGCATTCCTCCGTCCATTCAAATGCTGCCTCCTTACAGAGGAGTTTGAAGAATGGTAGGGCGTGTTGTACAGACTTGGCTACAAAACGGGACAAGGACGCGAGCATCCCGTTGAGGGACTGGATGGATTTCTTCGAATTGGGTATTGGAAATTCGGAGAATGCCTGGCACTTGTCGGGGTTGGCCTCAATTCCTCGTTCTATTAGGTAGAAGCCGAGGAACTTACCTGCCCGGACTCCGAACTTGCACTTCTCTGGGTTGAAACGCATCCGGTATTTCCTGGCTTGTTCGAAGACCTTCCTTAAATGGGTCGTATGATCGGTTTGCTCGTGGGATTTCACGATCATGTCGTCCATATATACTTCGAGCATGTCGCCTATCTCTCCCGGAATACCTTGTTCACCATCCTCTGGTAGGTCGCGTCGGCGTTCTTCAAGCCGAAGGGCATTACGTTGTAGTAATAGTTGCCCGATTCGATCAAGAAGGTCGTGTATTTTTTATCGCTCATTGCCATTGGTATTTGATTATAGCCTGAATAGGCGTCCATGAATGATAATAGTTTAAAACCGGCAAAGTTATCAACAAGTTTATCAATATTGGGGAGGGGGTAGGCATCCTTCGAGCATGCCTTATTAAGATCGGTATAATCAACGCACATTCACCATTTGCCATTATATTTTTTCACTAGTACAACGTTGGACAGCCAAGTGGTGTACTTGGCTTCCGATATAAATTTTGCCTCGAGGATGTCTTTTACAACTTGTTCTGCAGCCTCCGTTTTCTCCGGAGACTACTTCCTCCTACGTTGTACTACTGCTTTGACGGCTGGGTCAATCGTGAGTTGATGGCAGGCGATGGATGGGTCCAAGCCGGGCATCTCCGTGGCACTCCAGGCGAACAAGTCTGCATTCTATCGAAGGCATACTTTGAGTTACTTTTGTGCGATGTCGGGGAGACCAGTCCCTATCTTTAATCCCCACTGAGGGTCGTCGCCGAGCAGGACAAGCTCGAAGTCACCATCCGGGATAGGGTGCATCGGATGGGAGTTGTTGCTGGTCGAGGCAGATGAGCTGCTCGGGTTGTGTAGCGCGGTTTTTGTGGTTTCGAATCACTATTGCTTTGGTACTACAGTTCGATTTATTTTTTATCCGGTTAAGCTGATTAAGGAAGTGAAATAGATGTCTCCAATTAACCCTGCTTGCAAACTGAGGTTAAACAGTCAAAACTGTTGGTTAACTGATGCTATCAAAATAGGGGGGTTCGTCTTTGGGGTTATTTTCTTAAAAAAAGCACGAAGGATCTGGATTATTGGTGAGGCTTTTGGTTAGGATACTAGACGTGATTTTCTTTGTTTAATGTATAAAGGTACCAGACTTTGGGCTTTTTTCGATTAGTATGCTCGCTAAGATTTCACAATCTTATGCCTACGTATTCCCGTTTAACGAAACAGGGAAATCAGAGCGATCATAGTTCCTCCTATTCTATGGGAGGAAAGGGAGGTTTTGGTGTCTTGTTCAAAGCCCAAGATTGAAGCTAAAGGTGATTTGTATCGTGTTCAAAGCCCAAGATGTGAAGCTAAAGGGTTTTGTCTGAGAGAGAATTTGTCATCTCTAAAGAGGGATTGTTGATTTTTGTGTGCCTTGATCGAAGCACAAGATTGATGCTAAAAGGTTAATTGACCCGGCTGGGAGGGATTTCCTTATAAAAAGCCTAAGAGGAGGCTGAAATGAGTTTGACTCAACAAGAGAGTGCTTTTGTGTGTCTTGTACAAAGCCCAAGACGGAGGCTAAAAGAGTTTGGCTTAACAAGAGAGTCTGAAAAGGTGATTGACTCAACAAGAGAGTCTGAAAGTTGCTTGACTCAACAAGAGAGTCTTTTATACTGAACAAAAGAGTGATTTGCTGTCTCGTATGAAGCCCGAGATAGAGGCTAAAAAGAGATTGACTCAACAAGAGAGTCTTTTAAAGTGAGTGACTCAACAAGAGAGTCTGAAAGTTGCTTGACTCAATAAGAGAGTCTTTTATACTCAACAAGAGAGTGATTTATAGGTGTCTTGTATGAAGCCCAAGACGGAGGGTAAAAGTTGACTCAACAAGAGAATCTTTTATACTCAACAAGAGAGTGGTTTTTTTATTTATCTGTCTTGTACAAAGCCCAAGACGGAGGCTAAAAGGGATTGACTCAACAAGAGAGTCCGAAAAGGTTAGCTTGGGGAGAGTCATTTGTACAAAGCCCAAGAGGAAGCTATCTTACCGCTGTGGATTCTGGAGATCCCGAAGCGGGTCCGAGTATGGGTAACGCTCATGAGAGAGACCGGGGTTTCTTCCTATGTTTGAAAGGAACTTGAGAATGTCTTTGAGACTCAAGAGGCTTAGATTGTCCAAGTCTAGAGTTTTATCTTTTGTACTATACCCAAGAGGAGGCACAGACATTAAGGGATGAGTATCAACCCTAAAATGGCCGGAGTTTCGACACTGGAAAGACTGCTCTAGCAAAGGATGACTAAGTTTTATCTTATACCTTTAAGAGGTCTTCAGGGTCCTTGTATTAAGCCCAAGAGAAGGCATGAGAACTTCTAAGAAGCCGACGGGTCCTTGTACAATACCCAAGAGGAGGCGGGGATGCTTTTAGGAAGCCTGTGGGTCCCCAAACCAAGAGAAGTTCAAGAAATGTAATTCACAGAGAAGAGATCATTCCAGGAAAGTTCGAGAATTTGGAAGAAACTTAAGAGATGCCATTCACGGAGAAAAGACCATCTATGGGGAGTTAGAGTTTCTTTGACAATTTTTAAGGGTGACAGTCTGAGAAAAGGTTCACCGAGAATACTGCCTTTCTCTTTGTTCCATATTATTTAACCCCAAGAGGAGGGAAGACTGTATCTGGAATCTTACGGGGGATCTAGTTTTGTTTGTATTTAAGAGTGACCAACGGGGCTTTACCTAGTGCTAGACGTAGTTGCGGGGAAAACTCTAAATAATTATACTAGTATATATACAGCTGATATATGACCAGTATTTAAAGAGGATATGAAAGAAGACTTACAGTGAAGCAGCCCCACAATACAGTTATGTATATGAAAGCAGATAAAAGAAAGTGGATAAACACTTATCCGTTGTAGAGCTTCCATGTTGTGTGGTTAGTTGTTCAACAAAGAAATTAAAGAAAGTTTTGATAACAACTATATATTTGGATTCAAAATCAAAGGATAAAGTATTTTGAAAAGATGGTTGGGGCTTACAGCTCAAGGAGAGGCCCAAGTTTTAACGATAATCGCACCGTTGTTTTGAATTTGTACAGGGACTTATACAAGTGACTGAGGCCCAAAGAAGGTCTTCTGTACAAAGGGGTCGGGTCTTATACTTTATTAGAGGCCCAGATTATTTGTTTTTGTACAAGTGATGGGGCTTACAGCTAAAGGAGAGGCCCAGGTTTTAACGATGATCGCACCGTTGCTTTGAAAACTGTACAGAGGGACTTATACAATATGTGGGGCCCACAAAGCTTTTAAAATGAATAAAGATGAGTCTTATAGCTCAAGGAGGAGCCCAGTTGTTTTTGTTAAAAAGGCAACGATCGCGCCGAACTTTTTAACGGTGTCAGGACTTATACAATACACTGAGGCCCAAAAGGTTTTTATTTAAAAAAGGATGGGACTTACACTCTCTCAAGAGGCCCAAAGAGTGTTTGAAAAATGATTGATGAGGGTGGAATCAATCAAAACCCTAATTTCATCATTTAAAAAGTAAATTCTTAAAGAAAATCAATAAAAAATGACAAAATACCAAATAAGCTTGAATAAACAACTTGTGATTTTTGGTTTAAGGTTTGAAAAAAGAGGTTTTAATCACAAGATGAATTAAAACTCATTTGGTTTTGATTTTCAAGATGAATATTCACTTTTAAAATGTTTAAAAACAATTAAAAATGAATTTATTCATAAAAATAACAACTATATTAAATAAATAATATAAATTTGGTTTTTTTGTGGAATACAATATTTCAACATTTTTGTGATTTTTTGCAAAAAGAACCAATAAAAAATAATTAAAATTGAAGGAGTTATTAATTTTCCAAATCATTAAAAATAATATGAAAAATAATAAAAATAGGAAAAAGTGGTAAAAAGAGGATCTGGGACGAGGGGGATTCGAACCCCAGACCTCTTGTATGCAGTGCGCGCATCCTACCATTGGGGTGGTGATACATTCGTACCACAAATATACAAGGCTTGCCTTGCTTTTGGCCTAGCCAAGGCAAGGCAAGGCAAGGTTTTGGCAAAAAACGTGAAGCTTGTAACTTTCTCATTTCTCCATGGATTGGGACAAAATTTAGGTCTATCCTGCCTAGAATTTCACAAGGAATCCAATGGTGGTGGTGGTTTTTTTCAGATGAGGTTCCTATTGAAAAACCCGATAGTGGTTTTGAAATAGGCCTCAATTTGCATTTTTTGTGCTACCTCTTGTAGCAGGCATGAATTACATGATGAATTGGTCCAAACACAACATATATAACATGTATAAGATGTGTATGATCAGTGGACCTCAAAGCAATGCATATTTCAAAGAGTTTAAGTTGCGATGCTTACCTCTTTAGGAGCTTTTTGGGCAATCTGTCAAGGGCTTTGTTCCAGAAATGTTTTGATGCTTTGAACACTCTCAAATGATCCCTTGGAAGCTTTTAGGATGACTGGAATCAGCTGGAAACCTCAGGAATGGAAATTGGCCCTTTCATGCAAAAGGGGCAAAAGTGACCAAAATAGCAACTCTCTCAAATGGTTTCCAGATATGGGGAACCATTTGGGACAGTTCAAGGATGATATTTGGAGTGTGTTTGAGGTTTTATCTGGTTTTAAAAGTGACTGAATCAAGACATGGCTTGAAAAATGCAAAAAAGTCCAATTTTGAGGTTTTGAGAGGGGACTTTGTGATTTTGGTGTTACAGGTCACTTGTGAGAGTTTGGACAGCTTAGATATGACATATTGGATGTGTTTGGATCATGAGCTGTGATGGAAATGCTCTCTAACACAAAAACTCAGAGTTACCTTGCTAAAGAAGGCATTTTTGCCTAGAGAAAGAGATTTTGAGGAAAGCAAGTGTTGTAGTGCTTTGGTGTACTTAAACTGAGCACAAATAAGCTCTATTTATAGTAGAGCAAGTTTTTTTTTGCTGCAATAGTGAATGGCAACTGCTGCAGAGGTTTGGAAAATGTTGATCAATAGGAATCCAAGTCTCCTCTAGCCATTGACTAGAGGTTAGAGCAAAGGCCTTTGGTTCCCTAGTTCAGAGATCATCCTTGACTGAATTCAGTTGGAAATGGCTCAGTTCAAGCCACCTTGGTGCATCCATTGAATGCTCCAAAACAAAATTGGAGTCTTGTCCCCTCTTTAGGGTTTTTTTAGGTTTGGCATACTATTTTTAGTTCCAAAGACTTGGGAGGCTTATGGATCAGAGTTGGTTCCTCCTTGGTCTCCCCCTGAGGTGTTTAGATGGATAGACTTGTTTGACATTTGCACAAATTGCTCAAATCGAGCAAAATGTACAAATCTGCATTGTTATGACAGTTGCAGCAAGGCATGTTGCCACTGTCATAACTCTTGGCTCAAATGGAATTTCATGGGGTTCTTGGCCATTTTGGAAAGCTCTCATATGATACAACATATGTGTGATCATAGTTTGTCTTGACACTTTTTGGATCCAAGTGAAAAATGCCCCTACATTTTGGAAATAGTGAAACAGATTCTGACTTAGTGAAAATTTCACTAAGTGTTGGAAAAAAGTGACATTTCATGTTTTTGTGATTTTTATCAATCCATAACTCAAAATCCATGAAGAATTGGAATTATGTGTAGTTGACACTTTTAAAGTATGCCATGAGAGCTACAAATCCATCTTTGGATCAGCCCAAATGGTTGCTTGGATCTCAAGTTATGATCTTTGGAAGTTGGTACCCTAGCCACTTTGTTCCATAACTTAGAAAAATTCTAAGTTTTTATGGTTACCCCTTTTGCAAGTTATTTCACATGATGATTCCAACCACACATTAACATCATTTTAGGATCAAGGAACCATAATTATGAAAAATCTCAAAAAGTCAAAGTTTGACTTTTGTGCACAGTTGAATTTTTATCTAATGAATTCTAAACTGTGCGACCCCCTATGAAATCAAGTCCTTGACCTAAATCAAACTTTATGGACATGTTCCATGGGTGTCATAGGGTGTATTGAATCATGTCCCAAGGTTTGGGAGCATGTCTGGGTCAAAAGTCAAAGGTACAGTTGACTTTTCCCTCAAAACCCTAATTGTGATCCTGATGAAATTGAAACTTGTTGACCAAGCTTCTTGGATCAATCCATTGTTGCAAATGGATCAATTTAGTGTGTTAGAGACTCTCAAACCCTCTCTTGAGGTCTTGGCTCATGTTTTGTCCCAAAAGTCAACTTAGGGGTGAATTAGGTCAAGAAACCCTAATTCCTGATTTTTTTATTGTATGCATCCCCTGAGGCTAAATTGACTTGATGATTGGGTCCATGAGATCCTTTGGAGTATCTTCAGTTGTGCTTTGAATCAGTGGCTCATGTCCAGAGGAAAATTTCCATCTGGAGGCCTTGGTCGACCAAAACCCTAATTTGGTGACACAGGCGATCTTGAGGCTTAATCCACTTGGAATGCTGCAACCTTGTGCTTGCTTCTTGATGTGGGAGTCCTCTCAACCCTTTGTGGGTGTTTGAGAGGTCAGAAAAGTTGAAGATCATGTCACTCCTTGATTGAACCTTTGTCTAAGGCTCTGAGAGGGCTTGAAACCCTAAGCTCTGATTGTAGTGAATGCTCAACAATTCCTTGAGGAGATTGATGAGGCAGGATGGTTCATCCATATTGTGATGAGGATTTTCACAATGATGGGAAATCTTAGTGGTCAAAATTTGGGTAATGACAGATGCCCCCATTTAATCTTCTAGGACCCGAAGGTGTAAATGGCGAAGGTATTCGGGCATTCGGGGTGCAAGAGGATTAAATATCAGAATACCCAAAATTTTGATGATGGTTATGAACGGCATTTTATGCATCCATCTTCTCTTACTAAGCGATGACGCTTAGAAAAGGTAAAACTTCCCCTCGATCCTAGTTTCCTACCAAGGAACTGGTCTTAGTTTCTGAAATAAACTTCCCATCAATCCTAGTTTCCTACCTAGGAACTGGTCTCAGTTTCTGAAATAAACTTCCCCTCGATCCTGGTTTTCTACCAAGGAACTGGTCTCAGTTTCTGAAATAAACCTCCCTTGATCCTGGTTTCCTACCAAGGAACTGGTCTCAGTTTCGGAAATAAACTTCCCCTCGATCCTGGTTTCCTACCAAGGAACTGGTCTCAGTTTCGGAAATAGACTTCCCCTCGATCTTGGTTTTCTACCAAGGAACTGGTCTCAGTTTATTTTGTCAATAAACTTGCTTGACAAGGGACGCTATGCGTCGCGGTTTTCCTCGAACTTCTCGCCGAATTTCCCTGGGGAGATGCCATTTGATGGAAAAAGATTTGATGTCAGACTTGCTGGAGAACCCATTCGTCTGAGTTGTAGAGGTGTTCAAACTTCTCTGTTGGAGACGACATTTATTGATTCTACTGGGGAAAACGAGTCTCTTGACTGCTTTCCGCTTAGGGGGATCACGTCATACTTTTTCACGAGATCTTCTCGGAGAAACGTCATGGGATATAATCCAATTTTGAGGTGCTGATGACCTTTTCGTCAGGGAATCCTTTCGGAGAAGAACTGCCGTACTGCCGAATCTTTAATTAAAAGGCTTTCTCGGGGGATTTTCCTTAATCCAGGAAAGCGAAGATATCATCTTCGATGGCGAAGAGTGACATTTGTCGAGTTTTCTTGCTTTTCAGAGGTTCAAGTTATCAAAGTGGAAAGGGATCAAGTCCGATCCAGAAATAAACTAGAAGAGATTGTTCAGACGCGACATTTCCTGACGAGGAAAGAACTGACAACTCGATTGAGAGGACTTTTATCACTAGGGGATAAGACCGACTAGAGTGATAGTGATGCAATATGAATATGAATATGAATCACTAATGCATGATGTATGTATGTTTATGCTGACAAAACTGACGTGACATACAGACTAGTAGATGAACATGACTGGATACTCGGCCACAGTGGGAGATGAAAAGTATCACTGGTTCAAAATAGCAATCCCGCCTTGCTTAGGAGAGATGGTTCCTGCAGGGAACACCGTTGGTCGGGCTTAGGAGATAAAAACTCTGTCGGGGGTGTCAGGTGAAACATGGTCTTTGACAGTACTAGTTTAGAAGGAGTACTTTGATTCTGCACTTTGAGGTTCCATTACTTCTGGGGAAGCGATCGACGTTCTTTCGATGTTCAACAGGAAAAAGAAATTGCCATCTTTATTTTAAAAGCAGAAAAAGTTTTAACAAGTAAATTCATTTTTGTTTTATTTCAAGAAACGTTAATCATGTTAAAATGTCATTCTGTAAAGCTAAAACAAATAAGAATAGCAAACAAAAGCACTAGGGCTCAACTTTTATTGATGGGATGGAAATCAGCCAAGCGCGTAATTCCATAGAGTATTTACAAAGTTAGAAAATGGTAATTTAAGGGAAAAGGGCTACATTGAAACATAACGACCATTATCCTTCTACCATCTTTGAATTCTGGGTATCTTGAGCTTCTGTCAAAGATGACCCTGATTGAGATTTCTGACGGATGGTGTAACTGCTACTGAAGGACTTGCCCCTTGGTTGAACATAGTTACTTGCCATTATCCCTAATTTTTCCCTGGATTGTACTTTTGAGATTTCCATTCCATCGGGATGATTTTTGATCATGTCTCTAATTTTTGCCTGGACCACCCTTTCAGGTTTTCAATCCACCGAGACGTTTTTTTTTTTTTATTTTGGCAAAGTATTTCTTGACTACATCAACATTCTAGGGTATGCAAATTCCTCTCTATCCATGGTTGCGAGTCTCAAGGCGCCGCCTGAGAAAGCTTTCTTGACCACATAGGGGTCGTCATAATTCGGAGTCCACTTGCCCCGGAAATCAGTGAGAAATGATTGTATCTTCTTGAGCACGAGGTCTCCTTTCCTGAAGACACGAGGTCAGACCTTTTTGTCAAATGCCCTCTTCATTCTCTGTTGATACAACTGACCGTGGCATAGAGCCGTTATTCGTTTCTCTTCGATCAGATTCAGTTCGTCATGTCGACTTTGCACCATTCAGCCTTTGTTAGCTTAGCTTCCATCAATACTCCGATTGATGGGATCTCTACTTCTAGGGGAAGCACTGCTTCCATGCCATATACTAGAGAGAAAGGGGTTGCCCTTGTTGAAGCACGGACAGATGTGCGATAACCGTGAAGAGCAAAAGGTAGCATCTCGTGCCAGTCCTTGTAGGTTACAACCATCTTCTGAACAATCTTCTTGATGTTCTTATTGGCTGCTTCTACCGCCCCGTTCATTTTGGGTCGGTAGGGAGACGAGTTATGGTGTTCGATCTTGAACTCAGCACACATCTCTTTCATCATCTTGTTGTCAAATTAGATCCATTATCAGTAATGATCTGGCTTGGAACACCATAACGGCAGATGATATTGTTTTTGATAAATCAGACCACCACTTGTCGGGTTACATTGGCGAATGACGCTGCTTCGACCCATTTGGTGAAGTAATCAATGGCTACTGAATGAACCGATGTCTGTTTGAAGCTTTGGGTTCAATCATGCCAATCATGTCAACTCCCCATATGGAAAAAGGCCATGGGGAAGAAAGAACTTTGAGATGTGTTGGCGGTACATGGATTTTGTCTGAGTATATCTGACACTTGTGACATCTCCTCATGTACTTGTAGCAATCGGATTCCATTGTTAACCAATAGTACCCTGCTCTCAGAATTTTTCTCGCCATTGTGTGTCCGTTGGCATGAGTGCCAAAGGATCCTTCGTGAATTTCCTTCATCAGTATGTTTGCGTCTGGTCTGTCTACACATCGGAGCAAGACCATGTCAAAGTTTGTCTTATAGAGTGTAGCACCGCTCAGGAAGAAGTTACTAGCCAGCCTTTTGAGAGTTTTTATGTCCTTTCTGGATGCCCCAGGTGGGTCCTCCTGTTTTTGGAGGAAGCATTTGATATCGTGATACCAAGGTTTATCGTCTATGACTGCTTCGATTGTGAAAATGTAAGCGGGCCTTTCTAGGCGCATTATGTCGATCTTAGGTATGTCGTTCCATTGACCTACACTAATCATGGAAGAGAGAGTGGCTAATGCATCAACCATGTGATTCTCTTCACGAGGGATATGATGAAACTCGATTCTGTTGAAGAAAGGTAACAACCTTCTCGTGTAATCTCGGTAAGGAATCAGTCCTGATTGGTATGTGTTCCAATCTCCTTTGATCTGATTGATAACCAGGGCTGAGTCGCCATATACATCTAAGTTCTTAATTCTCAAGTCAATCGCTTCTTCGAGACCCATGATACAAGCTTCGTATTCGGCCTCGTTATTTGTACACTTGAATGTTAATCTGGCGGTGAAAGGAATGTGGGTACCCTGAGGTGTTATGATGATTTCCCCAATTCCGTTTCCGTAATGATTGACAGCTCCGTCAAAGATTAGTCCCCATTGGGAACCTGGTTCTGGCCCTTAAATACATGACATCTTCGTCTGGGAAGTCAAACCCGACTGATTCCTGATCGTCAATCAGTTGATGAGCCAAATGATCGGCTAAAACACTTCCTTTAACGGCTTTCTGAGCATGATACTCAGTGTCGTACTCTGATAACAACATCTGCCAACGGGCAATCCTTCCCGTGAGAGTAGGTTTTTCGAAGACGTACTTGATTAGATCCATTTTGGAGATTAACTAAGTAGTGTGACGAATCATATACTGGCGAAGATGTTTGGCTGCCCAAGCCAGAGCACAACAAGTTTTCTCAAGCATAGTATACCGAGTCTCGCAGTTGGTGAATTTCTTGCTCAAATAGTAAATGGCAGACTCCTTCCTTTTGGTTTTGTCTTGTTGGCCAACTGTAATACCTCAAAATTTTCCATCTTATCTCTCTCTAATATTTGGCTTATGCTTCATTTATTTGCATTGCATGTAGGTCATACAAATCATCATTGGTTGCAAGGTATGGGATCAGTTGTCTCAAGATATGGACTGTTCAAAGCCAAAGGACAAGAGTCAAACTTTTCCAGATAAGTCACAAGGGCTTATCATACCTCAATTCATCTCATTTGAGTCCTCAGGGCATCAAGAGATTGGAATTCAACATAAGAATGAAGCAGTTCATCATCTCCCAACAAATGTTGACAAATTAGGGTTTTGGGAAAAGTCAGTGTAAGTATGATTTTTGGTCAAAAGCTTGATTTCAAGGTTTTCCATATGGTTTCAATTGTCCAAGGATGAAGTATTGCCCATTGGTTCATTTCAGAAGATCTTCAATTCATCAATTGATTCAAAATCAGGAGATTTAGGGAAAAGTCGACTATGTAGGGGAAAAAGTCAACTCTTGATTTTTTGAGGTCAATTTCATGTTCCTCATTTCAAATATAATCATTGGTGAGTTCTCCCCAAGCAGAAGTGGTTACCTCAACAGGAAATTTCTTCCTTGAGGTTGTCATCCCCAGCAGAGTTCTACGGTTCTCCCCAAACAAATTGCTTCAGGTGATACTTCCCCAGCAAGGTTATCATTCCTTACAACAATCATTAATGAGATGAATAGTTCAAAGCTCAGAACGTTGCAATGTTAATCCCCAGCTGAGAGGATACTTCCTCACAGGCTTTCGGGAGGTCAAGATAATTTGTCTGCCTTGGCACGGTTTGTGGTCACGAAGACAATCTAGTTTGTTATCCCCAGCGGAGTTGCCTTCTATTCCGTAGCATTTATTTTGCTGAGGAGCCTCCTTGCATTTTGCATATAGTAATCATTGCATCCTCAAAAGCGCATAGCATTTCCATCGAGATGGAGCATTACGCCATGGAAAAATTCAAACATATGCACGCGAAGCATAAGCCAGTTTTGATACCTCGTGCGAGAGCCCAAAATTATTTCTCTTCTATCAGATTGGCAAAGCCAAAAAGAATGACTATTGCGTTCCCCAGCAGACATTTCAAAGCAGTACCAAGGTTTCACCACTTTGCTCCCCACAGAGTCCTATTCCTCGGTTTGTAAATCTTTTGATCTTACATCTTAACCGCATTTTTCTGGAGCCATTCCCGATAGGATTCTTTTAGCCGTTCCCGACAGGCAAACCGGAACCATTCCCGATAGGATTTCCTTAGCCATTCCCGATGGACACCTTCTAAGTTCTGAACTTTAGTCATTCCCGATAGACGTATAGGTCAACCTTATCCCTGGAACCATTCCCGATAGGATCCCTTTAGCCGTTCTCGATAGGCACCCTTTGAGTTTTAAACCTAACCGTTCCCGATAGGGCCATTTACCATTCCCGATAGGTAACCATAGGTTGTAAACTTTAGCCGATCCCGACAGGCGACCTTTAAGTTTTAGACCTAGCCGTTCCCGACAGGCCCATTTGTCGTTCCTGACAGGCATACCATAGGTTTTCAACTTTAGCCGTTCCCGACAGGCGCCCTTTAGACCTAGCCGTTCCCAACAGGCCTATTTACCATTCCCGATAGGTAACCATAGGTTTTCAACTTTAGCCGTTCCCGACGGGCCCTCTTTACCGTTCCCGACAGGCACACCTTAACCGTTCCCGACAGGCATACTTTAGACTTTCGCCGTTCCCCACAGACGTCCTTTGGATTTCATTTGTTCCAGATTCTTTTTCACAAATACCTCTTCATCACAACTGCTTTGTTTGTCACACATATCTTTCCCTTTTGCCCACAGAGTGCAAATTTTCCGGTTATTTTTATATTCAATCCCTATGTACCTTGAATTTCTAACAGCCGTTGCTCTCATCCATTCAGGTTCACAGTTGATTGAATAGGGGCAGTTGTAATACCTCAAAATTTTCCCTCTTATCTCTCTCCAATATTTGTCTTATGCTTCATTTATTTGCATTGCATGTAGGTCATACAAATCATACATACATCATTGGTTGCAAGGCATGGGATCAGTTGTCTCAAGATATAGACTGTTCAATTCCAAAGGACAAGAATCAAACTTTTCCATATAAGTCACAAGGGCTTCTCATACCTCAATTCATCTCATTTGAGTCCTCAGGGCATCAAGAGATTGGAATTCAACATAAGAATGAAGCAGTTCATCATCTCCCAACAAATGTTGACAAATTAGGGTTTTGGGAAAAGTCAGTGCAAGTATGATTTTTGGTCAAAAGCTTAATTTCAAGGTTTTCCATATGGTTTCAATTGTCCAAGAATAAATTATTTCCCCTTGGTTCATTTCAGAAGATCTTCAATTCATCAATTGATTCAAAATCAAGGGATTTGGGGAAAAGTCAACTATGCAGGGGAAAAAGTCAACTCTTGACTTTTTGAGGTCAATTTCATGTTCCTCATTTCAAATATGATCATTGGTGAGGATTTTATCAAGAAATAATGAAAGATTCATCAAAAATCAAGAAATGTACAAAGTTGCCAAAAATAGCAATGTAGGGTTTCCATTTATGGCAAGTGTTGACAAGCTGAAGGGTCAACTTTAGAGCTTTCTTTCTCCATGCTCCAAGCACCAAAGTGAAAGGCTAGGGAGGCCTTTCAAAAGTTCACACTTTAAGCTTCAAAACCATACCAAGAACATCCCCATTAGATCAAAATCAAGAGAGATATGGTGCTTCAAAGTTGAGACAAATCATGGCATTTTTGGCAGTTAGGCAGGTCAAGGGCGTGTCAGCGCGCAGTCTTTTTTACAAATACCTTGTGTGCATGTTATGCCCAAGTTCAAGGTCATTTATATCCATGATAGAGATTCCAAATGGAAAAAAGTTCAACATGACTTTTGTTCATCTCTATCTCTTCTTCAACTTTGGTGTTGAACTCTTTTTCATCTGATCAACCATTTGAGAGTTATAGTGTATCAAAGTTAGGGTCATCACACTTGAATTTCACACGTCATAGGGCTGGTCAAGAGTAGGTCATGTGGGCAACCAACTCAGTCATGATTACACACTTTCATAGCCAATTCTAAGCACCTTAGAGGTTCTATTTGCAATTGTTTTGAACATCAACTTTGCTCTACTCCATGTCCTCTTTCCAAAGAGCCAATAACCATGTCATATCATTCCATGGTCATGGAAATATTTCTTACCAAAGTCAACAACATGCCAACTGTTTCTTCCATATTAAGTAACTAGAATTTGTTACATTGTGTGGTTGCTTTTATGCGCATGTTACCACCATACATACATCATTGCCATATAAAGCCTAGCAAACACCTTACACATACCATGCTCCTCATGCATACTTTGCCATATATGTTCAAACAAAAAGAAAAAGGGAAGAAACTTGCAAAGCAAGCTGTGTTGCTGCTGCAAATTCAAAACAACATCACCACCATTCATTTCATGCCACCTCACCATAAAGCTTCCATGTTGCTCTCCTTACTCTAACAAAAACACCATGACTCGTGCCATAACAAACTTGAACTCACTCACTCAGTTAACCTCACTCATTTAACCTTGGTTCTAACTATCAACCATGACAGTTAGAAGTTAACTCAAGGTATAAAACTAACCTCTAACAGAATTGGGATCAGTTTTTGCTCATTCTTCATTCTCCTCCAAAATTTCACATTCACTCTCTCTGAGTTTTCTCTCACACGAAGGGTTCATCTCCATCAATCTCTTCACATTTCTACCTTCATTCTTCATCAATCATCATCAAGGAAGAGTGTGCAATCCAAGGAAGTTGCTGCATCAAGCTTTGCTCAAATTTTCTTCACTGAATTTCAAGAGAAAATGAAGTTCATCCTTGCCTTTATTTGGCTCATCTTGAATCTCAAGAAGCTAGGAACCTCCTCTCTGGTATTCTTTTGATTGAAAGAGACTTCAAAGCACAGGTTTCAGCTTAAACTTCTTACTCTCATATTGCTTTGATTTAAGTTTTTTTGTGTGTTTTTGAGCTTAATAGAAGTGTGTGAGTATCTAGCTAGTTGATAGGCACCTTAAGTGCTTAGTTGAAAAATCTAGGGCAAAATGTTTGGCTTCGATTGACTCTGTGTGTGATGTGTTTGTGAAAATTAGGGGAAGATTCTTGACCTACTCAGTGAGAGGAACATTTTGGTATATGGTTTGATGTTTTCTGATGACCTGAAACTTGAGCCACGGCGGAGGGTGGCCGGAGAAGATGACCGGAGTCTTCTCCGGCCGGTGGTGTTCATCAATCACATAAACCCTATGTAACTTGCCAGGTTACATCGTGACCGTTTGATCTTGTTCATCCAACGCACCAAACAATGCTAGCACATTAATGAATCACTCCTCTGGCACGTGACTTCTTTTTTTGATTTATTTTTTATGTTTGTGCTCTTGTGTGTGTGGTGCGTGATTGCTTATCATGTACTTTCATTGTGATGCGTGTGTTTGTTTTACTTGAATTGATCATCATAGTTGACCTGATCACGTGGCTCTTGTTGAGTCAACATTTTGACTGATTTCCATAGCATGGACCCTCTTTTGAGCGCGTATTTTGGACTGGGCTGATTTTGTTATTTACACCCCCTCTCCCTGAGCCCAAAGCACATTTGAACTGTGGAATTGCTTGCGCTGCACCCATGGCCTACTTTCTTTTGTTTTTTTAATTTTCTTTTGCATATTTGTTTCATTTTTAATTTCTAAAAGTACTTCTAGCATGATAAAAATTCCATAAAAAATCATGAAGCATTAAAAGACATTTAAATAATTTTTACATATTTTATTTTTTGGTTTTGTCATGTTTTGGCATATTTTCATGAATTTTCTTGTAATTTCTTTTGTGCGTGCACTAAACCATGACCTATGCTACATTGTAGATTTTTTTTGACATAGTTGTGCATTGAATTCTTGCCTAATAATTGGCACATGCTTCTGTAATGTATGGATGCATGTCATACTATTTTTCCTATATTTTTAGGTCATTTTACATTGACTTTTGAATGCCATCTTTGAGCCATTTGCTTGTATGATTTGTATGACATTGTGAAACATCTTTGAGCATGATTCCTAATGATTTTTGAGCCATCCTTTTGGTGTATGTTTACACACTGATTACACCTCAATTCACTTGTCTTTTCTCAATTTCTTCATCATCTTAACATGACTTTATGGATTGTATGAAAGCATGTTGGTTTGTGTGAATGTTAGAAGACTTATGCTAGGATTTTAATGATCATTGTGTGATATTCTTTTTGAACATTGTTACGGCCTATTAATGAATGCTGCATGAACATTATAGGTCATTTCTCCTCATGTTATAGGTCATTTAAAGTTCATCCTTACATGAATTGTATGCACTTGTTTTAACTTGAAACATCTTGTGTAATTGTGCATTCTTACTTGATCCTCTTTGAGCACTTGTTTGTACCAACACTTGCATGATCCTAAATCATCACTTAGACATGATTCACTTCTATTTGCAATTATCCTCAACCATACCCCATGACCTATAATTGCACATCACATGTTTCTTAAGTTCATAAACTTTTGTATACTTGTTTGACCTAACTTGAACATGTTTGCTCCTAATCTTCAATGTGCCTCAACATGATACTTGTGTGGACTTTGTGCCTTCATTCTTGACTCTTAAATGTCATTTCAAATGTCATGAGCTACTGACTTGCATTCCTATTACATGATTGTCCATCTTACATCTTCACTTCTTACTTGCATTACAAGTATGCTTCATTGTTGGAACTTGAATGATGTTTGCTCCCACTCCTTTCTACTTGATCCACATGTGCATTTATGAACTCTATGCCATCTTAATGACATCTCCACACATCCTTAAGTGTCATTCAATTCTGACTTTGATGCTTACATGGGCATTCATCCATATTCATGATTCATTTGCATTCATATTGCATTATTAATGTTTCATTTGCATTTGCATGATTGTTTGGTGCCTAGTTTGTTTTTGTTTGATTTCATATGGCATGTTTGTATTAGTAGGATCCTTTAACATGTACATACTAACTTTGCATGTCCCTTAACCATTAGGACCTTTCCCTTTTGGTTTGAACTTTACTTTCTTCTTATTTTGTCTTCTTAAAGCAAATAGTTTTGTTTGGTTTAGTTTCTTGTACTTGTTCTTATTACTTGTGATGATTTTATGCTAACCTTTTGTGTGGGGGCAGAGGTAAGGTACTTGAACATGTGGATGGTTATCCATGTTCATCTCTTCTTTCATTTCTCATTTATCTTACTTCTCTTTCTCTTATGTGAATAGCATGATATAATGCTTTGTGTACAACTTTTTCACACCCTTTGGGATCCTAGCTCATCGTTAACTTTTTATTAATGTGAGGTAGGATAGGTATTAGGTAGTGATATCCCTCTCTTCTTCTTAGACTTAGGTTCTCAAACCTTGATCTTAGGGCCACCTTTGCATGATAACATTAGGAACAATTAGTTTCCCTTTAGTGTTTTCTTTTCAATTTGAGTCCTCTCCTCTCATCTCATAACACTTCTAAAACACTTAATAAGGTTAACGTGAATTGCGCATGAGCCTTGTACGTGGGAAATAGAAGGAGGAGGGTTTCCCTCCGCCTTTCTAGGGTGTTAGCATACGTCCTGTTAGGACGACCATGCGATGCATTCGTTCCTATGTCATAGACTTTAGTGCAATACATGTTACAAACAACAATCAATCAAAACACTTCTATCTAAAACATACAAAAACAAATTTTAACCTTTTTCATCCTTTGGGATCGCTAAGTTTCAAACCTCATTTTCAGAAAAGGGTACGTTACTTCCGTCTCGTCGCAAACAGACATCGACCCTAACTGGCGGACGCGAATTTAACGTCGCTCATAAAAAACACTCAGACCTTGTTAGGTCGAACTACGACTGCTCTGATTTCCTCTCTCTGGTTAGATTAAGGATACGTAGGCACGAGATGACAATGTATTGGCGAGCAACCTTCCCCCTTTAGTTCGTGTCCGAACTACGTTGACTCTGACTTTCCCATTGCACGAGGGAATACGTAGGCATAGGACGAGCAATGACCTATCGAGTCACTTCTTTTTCTTTTCTCCTCTGTTTCTTCATTCTTCTCCGTTCCCATTCTTTCTCCTGTCCAGTAGCAGTGGAGTTCCAGATGATGACACCCTTTGATCGAGACAACAAGCGTGGATCCCATCGAGTACGTTGGACGCGAGGGGTGCTAACACCTTCCTCTCGCATAACCGACTCCCTTACCCGTTTCTCTTGGTCGTGAGACCATGTTCTTTTCCTTTTCCTCAGGTTTATACAGTGTTTCCTTTCCCTCTATTGGGATAAGTACACCTTGCTGGAGACTCTGTTTCTGCGCCACTTTCGCGTTTGTACTTGGATGAAAATCCCGGGAGCGACAACTGGTGACTCTATTGGGGACATATAGGCCTCTTGCTGGTCCATCCCGTATGCGAGTCAATCCTAGCGCTTGGTTGTTTATTGTCATTGGGTGTTTATTGTGGTGCTTTATTTTGCTGTATTGCTATTTTATTTTACTGTATTATTGCTTTACTGTATTACTATTTTTACCACATCTATTACATTGCATGTCATTACTGTGCTGTACTGTGCTGGATTTTTCTGTTTGTCAGGTTGGGATGTTCTGAGAGATAAGCCCACTACCCAGGCTTGAGCATACACATAGGATCTATAATGGATAGTCGATCGCTTGCGTAGTGTTATCACGTTAAGTCTTCGCGAGATCCACGACCAAACGAGGCCCATATAGGTGGTATTTATACTGCATGTTATGCAGGCCATTAGATATCCCTGTACGAGCTGTCGACTCTAGTGACCATTCCCGAGGACTCAGTAACGACACTCCTCCCGAGATGTGATAATGGCATACCAGAAATGGCAAACCCGTTACACTTCTCGATCCGAGGACCCAATGCTGGGAATTCATATAGGATATCCTTTTTGAGGGGAATCAGTTGAGGCCTCCTCGATTGATGATGATGCCAAACCAGAAATGGTGAACGTATCATCATTTCTTGACCTGAGAGCCCGTGATATTGAGGATCCTCGGTTTTCTAGTACCCACATGTGAGAATGGGCGGGTGTTTACAGGTTTGCAGGTGACTTAGACCTCCCACATACCTGATATCCTGGTTCTTCTGGTTCATATTATTATGTTCAGATGGTTATTATTCACAGTTCAGCACTATCCACAAACATACTAATGTCACTATCTGCACAGTCCAGCACAGACACCGGACACTCTGATCACATGCCTTTGCATTGCATTTTCATATCTTAACATACATGTTTTTCCATTTCCAGGGCAATATTATACCTTCGATTCCAGTCAGGGGCTTCTTTTCCGATGGATGTTGAGAGAAAGAAAAATAATGTCATCACCTATAAATTTCTGAAGCCAGTTTTGGGTCCTATCAGTAGTTTGAAGGCTATGACTAGCTCATAGGTGTTGGAAGCATTCAGAGGAAAGTACGGGCGGATTTTGTCATTTGTTTGCAACCTCAGTGAGTATGAATGGGTGGGTTTCCACACATTAATGCAATTCTACGATCCTTCTCTATGGTGCTTTGTGTTTCGAGATTATGTCTTGGTCCCTACTTTGGAAGAGTATTCGAATATCTTGGGGATCTCCATTAAGGAAGAGGTACAATTTTTCAGTTCGAAGACAGATCCAGATTATGAGGTCGTGGCTGCTGCTCTTTATTTGAGCAAATCAACGGTGGAGGCCAATATCACCAAAAAAGGGGAATTTCGAGGGTACCTTCTGACGTACTTGACCAAGATTGCTCAGAAAGCCGCTAAAGACAAAGATTGGGATGTTTTTTGCGCTGTGGTCGCTCTTTGCATATATGGCATTATTCTGTTCCCAAATGTGTCAAAATTTGTTGATATGGACGCTGTCAAAATATTCACTACTCAAAATCCAATACCCACTTTAATGGGTGATCTTTATCATTCAGTTTATAGCAAGAATGAAAAGAAAAGAGGGGGATATGTCAATTGTTGTGCACCTTTATTCTACAAATGGTTTTCGCATTGGTTATCACGCAAAGGTGCATTCGTGGATACCAAGGGTTCATTGGAATGGCGTCATAGACTGATGGTTTTGTCTGCTAAAGACATCATCTGGATAGATCACGGGTTACTCGGTGGGGATATTATTCATTGCTGTGGTGGATTCCCCAATGTTCCATTGATAGGGAGGAAGGGAGGCATTAACTATAATCCCTCTCTGGCCATTAGACAATTCAGTTATGCTCTGGAAAATCCCCCTACCGAGAGAAGTGTGGAAGAGTCCTTGTACTTTCAAGTAGGTGACGATCAAGCAATAGTCTGAAAAGCTTCGGAAGCCTGGAATAGCATCCAAAGAAAAGGCAAAGGAGTTCTTGGAAAACCCAATAACCAAACTTATCCTCCTTATGAGAACTGGATAAGGAAAAGGGTGGAAGATTTCTATCTGCCTTTTGATCCCGTACCTCCTTTATACCCTGAGGTTGTAGAAGAGAGGGATACGGTGGCCATTGAAGAATTCAACAAATTGCGGGTTCTGGTAAAAGAGCTTAGAGTGGAGAATTCTAATTTGAGCAGCCGTCTTCAAGATACTTTACATACCAACAGGGGATTGGAATGCAAAGCCCAAGACGCAGAAAAGATCTTAACAGCAAGAGAAAAAGATTTTATCGACAGAGCCCGACATTACCAGAAAGTTAATATGGCTGTTGAAACTTCTGCTCAAACTCACAGGCAGACTAAACAATCTTTGGCCGAAATAAAAGCCAAGCTCGCCAAACTTCAGCAAGCATGGGACGAAGTTAGAATTGAGAATGCAGAGCAGCGAGAGCAACTAAAAACCAGACACGATGAACTCCAGAGAGCGCATGAACAACGAAGAAAGTATCGTGAAGACTCCGGTAAAAGCCAAGAGCAGTTGAAGAAGGTCAGAGAGGAGTTGAAAGCTTCCAAGAAGGAACTTAAAGATGCTATGGCAGAAGTAGGGGAACTCAAGAGGCGAGTTGGTGTGAAAAAGCCTAAGCAGGTGAGTGATGACGAGGCTCTTTTGATGCACATGGATTCATTAGCCGAAGCTCTGAAGAAGAGGGATATGTTGATCAAAGAAATGATTGAAAGGCCAAACCATCAGCGCACCAGAGTACTCTTTGAAGAAATCAAGTATTCTAGCAAGAAGCAGAAAGATTTGGAGTTAAATGATTGATAGTCCCCTTTCCCTTCTCTTAGTGTAGTTTTTGTATCATGGTTACCATCAGGCTTGTTGATGGATCCATTATCTTGATGTATTTCCAGTTTATGAACTCATCGTAGAATGCTTCAATGCGTACTAGTTTTCTGTTAAATTCAAATGAATGGTTTATTCAGGAAAAGTTCCTTGGCAACGCTCTATTCACAAGCACATTATCACATTACACTATCACAGCACGTTATCACGACACAATTTTTCTCAATGTTTTCTCTCAACAATATCTGCTTCATGTGATTGAGACTGGAATCAGGGTGTGAAATGCCCTGTATGAAAGACATGGCATATGCATGCATTCATACGTATCATTTTTGCATGACAGGTACTCATCCCAGGGAGTTTCTAACCTTTATTTGGTTACAGGCAGAATAGCTGATCTCAACATTCATCGCTACGCGACTCGACAAAATCAAGCCAGAATCATGGAACAGGTGCAGGCAGAACTCAATGAAATGAGGACCCATATGGAGCAGTTCATGAACCTTATGCAGGGCATAGCCCAGGGGCAGCAAGATTTGAGGACTGCAGTTCAAAGATTGGAAGTGGAAATCCCCAATGTTAATCCTCTTGGTGGAGCGGCAGTTAATCCTCCTGGCGGAGCGGCAGTTGATCCTCCTGGCGGAGCTCCTGGTGGCGTTGGCCATATTAGTCATCAACATGTAGAGGACCATCAAGATGATCAGTTCCTTGTGCTGAATGCTGACATGGGGGTTCATAATGATGGTAATGACAGAAGGTATGAAGAGTTGGTTGAGAAGGTAAGAGCCATGGAATGTCAAAACTCCATGGGAATTGATGTTGCTGACATGGGGTTGGTCCAAGGGGTGAGGATCCCTCCAAAGTTTAAGCCTCCAACCTTCGACAAGTATAATGGTAGTACTTGTCCTAAGACTCACATTCAGGCGTATTTCAGGAAGATTTCTGCATATTCTGACAATGAAAAGCTGTGGATGTATTTCTTTCAGGATAGTCTGTCAGGAGCTTCATTGGAATGGTACATGAAGCTAGAGAGAGCCTATATCAGAAACTGGAAGGACTTGGGTGATGCTTTCTTGAAACAATACTAGTATAACATTGACATGGCCCCTAATCGTACCCAATTGTAGAATATGACACAGGATCCGAAGGAAGGTTTCAAGCAATATACCCAAAGGTGGCGTGAGCTAGCTGCTCGAGTACAACCCCCGCTGATGGAAAGGGAAATGGTTGATATGTTTATGAATACTTTACAGGGCCCATATCTGGATCGCTTGGCCGGATGTCCATCCACTGGGTTCTCTGACATTGTGATAGCAGGAGAGAGAATTGAAAATCTATTAAAATCTGGGAAAATTCAAGATAGAAGCGGGGCAGGCTCTTCCAATGCAAAAAGGCTTTTTGAGAATGGCTTGAAGAAACGTGAAGGTGAAACTAGTGCTGCCTACGGACAGGGGGGGAAAGGTAAAGGACGTTAGGGCTCGTACCATCAAGAAGCCGCTGTAACTATTCTGGTTCTGGCTGCCGAATCTCAGCCGCAATCTCAAAGACAATACCAACTGAGGCAGAGAATGAGTGATCGCCACTTTGACACTTTACCTATGACATATGCCCAGATGTCGCAGAATTTGCTCCTCTTAAAGCTGGTACAGTTAAGAACTTTGGCACCACCAGCAGGCAAGCTACCTTATGGCTATGATGAAAATTGTTCAGAATGTTTGACTGTGGTGAACGAATGTGATGAGTTGAGGAAGTGCCTTCAGATGATGATGGATGAGGGTCGTCTATAGTTTGATCAGATGGGGAAGAAGGATGATGCGGTCTCGACAATTACTATCTACTTTACTCCAGCAGAAATTCCTGTGCCTGCACATATACAGACCCCTGCGCCTGAACAGGTAGCCCTCGTGACTATAACTATTCCGAGTCCTATGCCACATGAAAGTACAAAAGCAATCCCATGGCATTACGGAGCTGATGTTTATTATCAAGGGCAGAAACAGGAAGCAGAGACTCCCAAGGAAATTGGTTCAAGTGTGGGGAATGTAGGAGGAATGGGTGGTTTTACCCGTAGTGGAAGGCTCTTCGCTCCACAGACGCTCCGAAATGATTATGTTGAAGCTTTGGCGAAAGCTAAAGGCAAGCAGGTAGTAAACGAAGAACCCATGCAAAGGACGGAGCCCGACAACTCCTTTGAGAAAGACGTTGAGGCGTTTATGAGGATTATCCGAAAGAGCGATTATAAAATAGTGGATCACCTGCATCAAACTCCCTCCAATATTTCTATATTGTCATTACTGTTATGTTCCGAGGCACATCGCAATGCCATGCTGAAGATTTTAAATATGGCGTATGTTCCACAGGAGATATCGGTGAACCAACTCGAGGGTGTTATTGCCCATGTCAATGCCAGTAACGGGTTGGGGTTTACCGATTTTGATCTAACGCCAGAGGGAAGAAATTATAACAAAGCTCTTTACATCTCCATGGAGTGCAAAGGTGCAGTTTTGTCCCATGTGTTGGTAGATACTGGCTCGTCCCTGAATGTGCTGCTGAAGAAGGCTTTGGCAAAGTTGGATGTTGAGGGGGTTGTACTCCGACCATGTGATTTAGTTGTTCGCGCTTTCGACGGCTCTAAAAGATCGGTTTTTGGGGAGGTAGAGTTGCCTATGAAGATTGGACCCCAAGTGTTTAATACGGTTTTCTATGTGATGGAAATTCAGCCGGCTTATAGCTGCTTGCTAGGGTGCCCGTGGATACATGCTGCAGTGGCCGTTTCGTCAACACTCCACCAGAAGATAAAGTTTTTCATGGATGGTCAGGTTGTCACAGTATGTGGAGAGGAGGATATATTTGTCAGTCATTTGTCGTCATTCAAATATGTGGATATGGACGGCGAGATCCATGAAACTCTTTGTCAAGCATTGGAAGCAGTGAGTATTGAAAATGACCCTCCTTCCAGTGAAACAAAAGCGGGGACTTCTATAATTTCCTACAAACAGGCTCTCGAAGTAGTACAGTCAGGCCATGCTGAAGGTCTGGGTCAGTTGATTGAGTTACCTTTTAAGGAAGACAAGTGTGGAATTGATTACCAGCCTACTCAAGCTTCGCAGCCAGAAGCCCAAAAGCGTCAAGGACCTGTCATTTTTTCTAGTGGGGGAATCATCAATCATGGTCAAGTCTTTGCTGCAAATGAAGATGATGGGGACAGCGACTATGATATGGACAATTGGGTGCGCCCGTGTGTCCCAGGGCAGGAGCTGAATAATTGGATCTCTGAAGACCTCATCCAAGTCACCCTGCAGAAAGAGTAATTTTCTTTATTTTTTCATGTTGCATGTAAAATCCTATGCCCTTACCCAAGGCTTAGTGATTTCATTGTAGGGCCACATTTGTTTCATATGCAAGTTTATCATCAATAAAAGGATGTTTTTGTATTCAAAAATTGTGTTCCCTGTATTTCAGTTTACAATTTTTCATCTTTCAAACAAAAATGGCAATGTTTTTCTTTCTCCGTAGTTTGTTTTCTTTCTTTTCAAAAGGCTCTTTCTAAAATAAAGCATGAACTATCATTCATGCAGAAACAATCCTCTGGATTCTATTCATAACAGTCCTGCTATGGTTCAATATGACTTCAACAACCCAATTTACCAAGCTGAAGAGGGGGTGAGGAAGATTGTGAACTTCTCGAAGAATTGGCCAGATTAATGAAATAGGAGGAAAGAGCTATTCAGCCTCATCAAGAGTCATTGAAAGTTATCAACCTTGGTACCGAGGATATGAGAAAAGAAGTCAAGATAGGGGCAAGCCTAGCAGAGAACATGAAGAAAGACCTGATTGATATGCTACATGAATATGTTGATATCTTTGTCTGGTCTTATCAAGATATGCCAGGATTAGATACCAATATTGTCGCGCACAGGTTGCCTTTCAAAGAAGGTTGTTCCCCCGCCAAAGAGAAGCTCAGAAGAACTAAACCAGAAATGGCCATTAAGATCAAAGAGGAGGTGCAGAAACAGTTGGATGCAGGTTTCTTGGTCGTCACCAGCTATCCACCATGGGTTGCGAATATAGTCCTGGTACCTAAGAAAGATGGTAAGGTCCGGATGTGTGTTGACTACCGTGATTTAAATCGAGAAAGTCTAAAAGATGATTTTCCATGACCTCATATTGAAATGTTGGTAGATAATACAGCTCAATTCTCGGTATTTTCCTTCATGGATGGCTTTTTCGGTTATAATCAGATTAAAATGGCATCGGAAGACATGGAGAAAACAACGTTTATTACCCCATGAGGCACATTCTGCTATAAAGTGATGCCTTTTGGTTTGAAAAACGTATGGGCCACTTATCAGGGTGCTATGGTGACACTCTTTCATGACATGATTCATAAAGAGATTGAGGTTTATGTTGACGATATGATTGCTAAGTCGCAAACTGAGGAGGAGCACTTGGTGAATCTGAAAAAGCTTTTTGAACGATTGAGACAATTCAGACTGAGGCTGAACCCGAATAAGTGTACTTTCGGGGTGAGATCTGGTAAGCTGTTAGGCTTCATTGTCAGTGAAAGAGGAATCGAGGTTGATCCAGCAAAAGTAAAAGCAATACAAGATATGCCCGAGCCAAGAACAAAAAAGCAAGTTCGTGGTTTCCTAGGGAGATTGAACTACATTGCTAGATTCATCTCTTATCTTACAGCCACTTGCGAGCCAATATTCAAATTGTTGAGAAAAGATCAATCAATTCGTTGGAATAATGATTGTCAAAGGGCATTTGATAAAATAAAAGAGTATTTGTAGAAACCTCCGATTCTTATGCCTCCAGTTCTAGGGAGACCACTGATAATGTATTTGTCGGTACGTGAAAACTCAATGGGTTGTGTTCTCGGTCAACACGACGAGACAGGTAGGAAAGAGCATGCCATTTACTACCTGAGCAAGAAGTTTACAGATTGCGAGTCTAGATACTCAATGCTTGAGAAGACATGTTATGCACTTGCATGGGCTGCCAAGCGTTTGAGATAATATATGCTGACTCACACAACTCTATTGATATCAAAGATGGATCCAGTCAAGTACATTTTTGAAAAGCCAGCTCTCACCGGAAGGGTTGCCCGTTGGCAGATGGTGTTGACAGAGTATGACATATAATATACTTCCCAAAAAGCCATAAAGGGTAGTATTCTGTCTGACTATCTTGCTGAGCAACCAATTGATGATTATCAGCCAATGAAGTTTGAGTTCCCTGATGAAGACATCATGTACTTGAAAATAAAAGATTGTGACGAGCCACCAGTTGATGAAGGACCAGATCCTAATGACAAGTGGAAATTGATGTTTGACAGGGCTGTTAATATGAATGTAGTGGCGTTGGGGCAGTTCTCATAACTCCCAAAGGTTCCCATATACCTTTCACGGCCAGACTGACTTTTGATGTCACCAACAATGAAGCCGAATATGAAGCCTGCATTATGGGTATTGAAGAAGCCATTGATTTAAGGGTCAAGACTCTTGATGAATTTGGGGACTCTGCTCTAGTGATCAATCAGGTCAACGGATATTGGCACACCCATCAACCCAACTTGATCTCTTACAGAGATTATATGAGAAGACTGTTGACTTTCTTCAAAATAGTAAAGTTGTATCATGTACCTCGTGATGAGAATCAAATGGCGGACACTTTGGCAACATTATCTTCAATGATTCAAGTGAATTGGTGGAATCATATACCCAAAATTGATGTGATACGGCTTGATAGACCTGCTCATGTGTTTGCAGCCGATACAGCGACCGATGATAAACCTTGGTATCATGATATCAAGCGTTTCTTGGAGAGTCAAGAGTATCCGGCTGGGGCATCCAATAATGACAAGAAGACTCTGAGAAGGTTGGTGGGCAATTTCTTCTTGAATGAAGATGGTGTATTGTACAAAAGAAATTTTGACATGGTCTTGCTCAGATGCGTGGATAGACACGAAGCAGACATGTTAATGCAAGAAGTGCACGAAGGTTCTTTTGGTACCCATGCTGGTGGACATGCCATGGCAAAGAAATTATTACGAGCTGGTTATTACTGGATGACCATGGAGGCTAATTGTTTCAAATATGCTCGAAAATGCCACAAGTGCCAGATTTATGCTGATAAAGTGCATGTGCCACCAAATCCTTTAAACGTGATGAATTCTCCTTGGCCCTTCACTATGTGGGGCATTGATATGATTGGGAAGATTGAGCCCACCGCCTCTAATGGACATCGTTTTATTCTAGTGGCCATTGATTACTTTACCAAGTGGGTGGAGGCTGCTTCGTTTGCAAATGTCACCAGGCAGGTGGTTACCCGGTTTATCAAGAAAGAGATTATTTATCGTTACGGGGTGCCCGAAAGGATCATCATTGATAATGGTTCTAATCTTAATAATAAAATGATGCAAGAGCTGTGCCAGAGCTTCAAGATTGAACATCACAATTCTTCTCCGTACTGCCCAAAGATGAATGGTGTCGTTGAGGCAGCCAATAAAAACATCAAGAAGATTGTGCAAAAGATGGTCGTAACGTACAAGGATTGGCATGAGATGTTTCCTTTTGCTTTGCATGGGTAACGTACATCAGTACGTACGTCTACTAGGGCAACCCCATTTTCTCTTGTGTATGGAATGGAAGCGGTCTTACCGGTTGAAGTTGAGATTCCTTCTCTGAGGGTCATGATGGATGTCAAGCTTGATGAGGCTGAATGGGTTCGAATGAGGTTTAATAAGTTGAGTCTCATAGAAGAGAGGAGGTTGGTAGTAGTATTCCATGGGCAACTGTATCAGAGAAGGATGAAGCGGGCATTCGATCAGAAAGTGCGTCCTCGGAATTATCAGACAAATGACTTTGTGTTGAAAAGGATTCTTCCTCCTAATACAGATCACAGGAGCAAGTGGACTCCGAATTATGAAGGTCCATATGTTATCAAGAAGGTTTTCTCGGGCGGAGCCTTGATGCTTACAGCTATGGATGGTGAGGATTTTCCGTCGCCTGTGAACTCATACGCAGTCAAAAAATACTTCGCATAAATGGACCCGCTGGACGGTAAAAAGAGAGTCCAGGAAAAAAAGGGCATCCCGGCGAACCAAAAAAAAAAGGAAAAGGAGAAAAAGAAGAAAAGGTTCGGGCAAAAATTAGGGATAAAATAAAAAAAACTGAGTACACCCGGTAAGTTGAAAACCCGAAAGGGCAACTTAGGCAAAAATGGGTATCCCGGTGGATTGAAAACCCGCAAAGGGCGATCCAGGAAAAAGAGGGATTTAGCGAAAGGCTGCGATCTGAGTAACCTGTATCCCATCTCGTTTCAACAAGAGGCATTCCGAAGGATAGGAATCGGTCCAATCATTCCCCTCGGAAAGCGAAGCACTTGGAGAGTCTTGAAGACATATGAACCATAGCAGAATTGAAACTCAATGGATGTCCATTTTCCACATTGCCATTAGGATAGTTTCTTTTCTTTTTTAAGCAATTACCTCTTTCCAGGAATTTCCTCTTAATGTAAACGCCTATTTTCGGGCTTTTCAATCAATAAAGTGTTCTTTATTCAGAATAGCCATTTCTTTTGTTTTCTTTTACCGTTTGTTTTGATTACAAAAACGTCCAATTTTTGTGATAAACATTGCATTAGAAAACATCGAGGCTCTACAATAACATGCACGAAAAAGAAAATAATTAAAATTGCTTTGAATGCCAGGTGCTCTTGGGTGATGAATTCAAAATTCATTGATACCTTGGGGCATGTGTGTACACCCTTTTGTTTACAGGTGTTGATGTTCGCTGGTCAGCCCATCAATGGCACGTGATGTCTTCAGTGTCTTTTCCAACAGGACTCAAATAAGAGTTATCCCCCAAGCAAAAGTGGTTACCTCAACAGGAAATTTCTTCCTTGAGCTTGTCATCCCCAGCAGAGTTCTACGGTTCTCCCCAAACAGATTGCTTCAGGTGATACTTCCCCAGCAAGGTTATCATTCCTTACAATAATCATTAACGAGATGAATAGTTCAAAGCTCAGAACGTTGCAATGTTAATCCCCAGCTGAGAGGATACTTCCTCACAGGCTTTCGGGAGGTCAAGATAATTTGTCTGCCTTGGCACGGTTTGTGGTCACGAGGACAATCTAGTTTGTTATCCCCAACGGAGTTGCCTTCTTTTTCGCAGCATTTATTTTGTTGAGGAGCCTTCTTGCATTTTGCATATAGTAATCATTGCATCCTCAAAAGCACGTAGCATTTCCATCGAGATGGAGCATTACGCCATGGAAAAATTCAAACATATGCATGCGAAGCATAAGCCAGTTTTGATACCTCGTGCGAGAGCCCAAAATTATTTCTCTTCTATCAGATTGGCAAAGCCAAAAAGAATGACTATTGCGTTCCCGAGCAGACATTTCAAAGCAGTACCAGGGTTTCACCACTTTGCTCCCCACAGAGTCCTATTCCTCGGTTTGTAAATCTTTTGATCTTACATCTTAACCGCGTTTTTCTGGAGCCATTCCTGATAGGATTCTTTTAGCCGTTCTCGACAGGCAAACCGGAACCATTCCCGATAGGATTTCCTTAGCCATTCTCGATGGACACCTTCTAAGTTCTGAACTTTAGTCATTCCCGATAGACGTATAGGTCAACCTTATCCCTGGAACCATTCTCGATAGGATCCCTTTAGCCGTTCCCAACAGGCACCTTTTGAGTTTTAAACCTAACCGTTCCCGACAGGCCCATTTACCATTCCCGATAGGTAACCATAGGTTGTAAACTTTAGCCGTTCCCGACAGGTGACCTTTAAGTTTTAGACTTAGCTATTCCCAACAGGCCCATTTTCCGTTCCTGACAGGCATACCATATGTTTTCAACTTTAGCCATTCCCGACAGGCGCTCATTAGACCTAGTCGTTCCCAACAGGCCCATTTACCATTCCCGATAGGTAACCATAGTTTTTTCAACTTTAGTCGTTCCCGACAGACCCTCTTTACCGTTCCCGACATGCACACCTTAACCGTTCCCGACATGCATACTTTAGACTTTCGCTGTTCCCGACAGACGTCCTTTGGATTTCATTTGTTCCAGATTCTTTTTCACAAATACCTCTTCATCACAACTGCTTTGTTTGTCACACATATCTTTCCCTTTTTCCCACAGAGTGCAAATTTTCCGGTTATTTTTATATTCAATCCCTATGTACCTTGAATTTCTGACAGCCGTTGCTCTCATCCAATTAGGTTCACAGTTGATTGAATAAAGGCAGCTGTAATACCTCAAAATTTGCCCTCTTATCTCTCTCCAATATTTGGCTTATGCTTCATTTATTTGCATTGCATGTAGGTCATACAAATCATACATACATCATTGGTTGCAAGGCATGGGATCAGTTGTCTCAAGATATGGACTATTCAAAGCCAAAGGACAAGAGTCAAACTTTTTCAGATAAGTCACAAGGGCTTATCATACCTCAATTCATCTCATTTTAGTCCTCATGGCATCAAGAGATTGGAATTCAACATAAGAATGGAGCAATTCATCATCTCCCAACAAATGTTGACAAATTAGGGTTTTGGGAAAAGTCAGTGCAAGTATGATTTTTGGTCAAAAGCTTGATTTCAAGGTTTTCCATATGGTTTCAATTGTCCAAGGATGAAGTATTTCCCCTTGGTTCATTTCAGAAGATCTTCAATTCATCAATTGATTCAAAATCAAGAGATTTGGGGAAAAGTCAACTATGCAGGGGAAAAAGTAAACTCTTGACTTTTTGAGGTCAATTTCATGTTCCTCATTTCAAATATGATCATAGGTGAGGATTTTATCAAGAAATAATGAAAGATTCATCAAAAATCAAGAAATGTACAAAGTTGCCAAAAATAACAATGTAGGGTTTCCATTTATGGCAAGTGTTGACAAGCTGATGGGTCAACTTTAGAGCTTTCTTTCTCCATGCTCCAAGCACCAAAGTTAAAGGCTAGATGAGACCTATCAAAAGTTCACACTTTAAGCTTCAAAACCATACCAAGAACATCCCCATTAGATCAAAATCAAGAGAGATATGGTGCTTCAAAGTTGAGACAAATTATGGCATTTTTGGCAGTTAGGCAGGTCATGGGCGTGTCAGCGCGCAGTCTTTTTTACAAATACCTTATGTGCATGTTGTGCCCAAGTTCAAGGTCATTTATCTCCATGATAGAAATTCCAAATGGAAAAAAGTTCAACATGACTTTTGTTCATCTCCATCTCTTCTTCAACTTTGGTGTTGAACTCTTTTTCATCTGATCAACCATTTGAGAGTTATAGTGTATCAAAGTTAGGGTCATCACACTTGAATTTCACATGCCATAGGGCTGGTCAAGAGCAGGTCATGTGGGCAACCAACTCAGTCATGATTACACACTTTCATAGCCAATTCTAAGCACCTTAGAGGTTCTATTTGCAATTGTTTTGAACATCAACTTTGCTCTACTCCATGTCCTCTTTCCAAAGAGCCAATAACCATGTCATATCATTCCATGGTCATGGAAATATTTCTTGCCAAAGTCAACAACATGACAACTGTTTCTTCCATATTAAGTAACCATAATTTGTTGCATTGTGTGGTTGCTTTTATGCGCATGTTACCACCATACATACATCATTGCCATATAAAGCTTAGCAAACACCTTACACATACCATGCTCCTCATGCATACTTTGCCATATATGTTTAAACAAAAAGAAAAAGGGAAGAAACTTGCAAAGCAAGTTGTGTTGCTGCTGCAAATTCAGAACAACATCACCACCATTCATTTCATGCCACCTCACCATAAAGCTTCCATGTTGCTCTCCTCACTCTAACAAAAACACCATGACTCGTGCCATAACAAACTTAAACTCACTCACTCAGTTAACCTCACTCATTTAACCTTGGTTCTAACTGTCAACCATGATAGTTAGAAGTTAACTCAAGGTATAAAACCAACCTCTAACAGAATTGGGATCAGTTTTTGCTCATTCTTCATTCTCCTCCAAAATTTCACTTTCACTCTCTCTGAGTTTTCTCTCACACGAAGGGTTCATCTCCTTCAACCTCTTCATATTTCTACCTTCATTCTTCATTAATCATCATCAAGGAAGAGTGTGCGATCCAAGGAAGTTGCTGCATCAAGCTTTGATCAACTTTTCTTCACTGAATTTCAAGAGAAACTGAAGTTCATCCTTGCCTTTATTTGGCTCATCTTGAATCTCAAGAAGCTAGGAACCTCCTCTCTGGTATTCTTTTGATTGAAAGAGACTTCAAAGCACAGGTTTCAGCTTAAACTTCTTACTCTCATATTGCTCTGATTTAAGTTTCTTTTGTGTGTTTTTGAGCTTAATAGAAGTGTGTGAGTATCTGGCTAGTTGATAGGCACCTTAAGTGCTTAGTTGAAAAATCTAGGGCAAAATGTTTGGCTTCGATTTTCTCTGTGTGTGATGTGTTTGTGAAAATTAGTGGAAGATTCTTGACCTACTCAGTGAGAGGAACATTTTGGTATATGGTTTGATGTTTTCTGATGACCTGAAACTTGAGCCACGACGGAGGGTGGCCGGAGAAGATGACCGGAGTCTTCTCCGGCCGGTGGTGTTCATCAATCACATAAACACTATGTAACTTGCCAGGTTATATCGTGACCGTTTGATCTTGCTCATCCAACGCACCAAACAATGCCAGCAGATTAATGAATCACTCCCCTGGCACGTGACTTCTTTTTCTGATTTATTTTTTATGTTTGTGCTCTTGTGTGTGTGGTGCGTGATTGCTTATCATGTACTTTCATTGTGATGCGTGTGTTTTTTTTACTTGAATTGATCATCATAGTTGACCTGATCATGTGACTCTTGTTGAGTCAACATTTTGACTGATTTCCATAGCATGGACCCTCTTTTGAGCGCGTATTTTGGACTGGGCTGATTTTGTTATTTACACCCCCTCTCCCTGAGCCCAAAGCACATTTGAACTATGGAATTGCTTGCGCTGCACCCCTAGCCTACTTTCTTTTTTTCTTTTTTTTTAATTTTCTTTTGCATATTTATTTCATTTTTAATTTCTAAAAGTACTTCTAGCATGATAAAAATTCCATAAAAAATTATGAAGCATTAAAAGACATTTAAATAATTTCTAAATATTTTATTTTCTAGTTTTGTCATGTTTTGGCATATTTTCATGGATTTTCTTGTAATTTCTTTTGTGTGTGCACTAAACCATGACCTATGCTACATTGTCGACTTTTTTTTGACATAGTTGTGCACTGAATTCTTGCCTAATAATTGGTACATGCTTCTGTAATGTATGGATGCATGTCATACTATTTTTCCTAGATTTTTAGGTCATTTTACATTGACTTTTGAATGCCATCTTTGAGCCATTTGCTTGTATGATTTGTATGACATTGTGAAACATCTTTGAGCATGATTCCTAATGATTTTTGAGCCATCCTTTTGGAGTATGTTTACACACTGATTACACCTCAATTCACTTGTCTTTTCTCAATTTCTTCATCATCTTAACATGACTTTATGGATTGTATGAAAGCATGTTGGTTTGTGTGAATGTTAGAAGACTTACGCTAGGATTTTAATGATCATTGTGTGCTATTCTTTTTGAACATTGTTGCGGCCTATTAATGCATGCTGCATGAACATTATAGGTCATTTCTCCTCATGTTATAGGTCATTCAAAGTTCATCCTTACATGAATTTCATGCACTTGTTTTAACTTGAAACATCTTGTGTAATTGTGCATTCTTACTTGATCCTCTTTGAGCACTTGTTTGTACCAACACTTGCATGATCCTAAATCATCACTTAGACATGATTCACTTCTGTTTGCAATCATCCTCAACCATACCCCATGGCCTATAATTGCATATCACATGTTTCTTAAGTTCATAAACTTTTGTATACTTGTTTGACCTAACTTGAACATGTTTGCTCCTAATCTTCAATGTGCCTCAACATGATACTTGTGTGGATTTTGTGCCTTCATTCTTGACTCTTAAATGTCATTTCAAATGTCATGAGCTACTGACTTGAATTTCTATTACATGATTGTCCATCTTACATCTTCACTTCTTACTTGCATTACAAGTATGCTTCATTGTTGGAACTTGAATGATGTTTGCTCCCACTTCTTTCTACTTGATCCACATGTGCATTTATGAACTCTATGCCATCTTAATGACATCTCCACACATTCTTAAGTGTCATTCAATTCTGACTTTGATGCTTACATGGGCATTCATCCATATTCATGATTCATTTGCATTCATATTGCATTACTAATGTTTCATTTGCATTTGTATGATTCTTTGGTGCCTAGTTTGTTTTTGTTTGATTTCATATGGCATGTTTATATTAGTAGGATCCTTTAACATGTACATACTGACTTTGCATATCCCTTAACCATTAGGAACATGCAAAGGTAAGGCACTTGAACATGTGGATGGTTATCCATGTTCATCTCTTCTTTCATTTCTCATTTATCTTACTTCTCTTTCTCTTATGTGAATAGTATGATATAATGCTTTGTGTACAACTTTTTCACACCCTTTGGGATCCTAGCTCATCCTTAATTTTTGATTAAGGGGAGGTAGGATAGGCATTAGGTAGTGCTATCCCTCTCTTCTTCTTAGACTTAGGTTCTTAAACCTTGATCTTAGGGCCACCTTTGCATGATAACATTAGGAACAATTAGTTTCCCTTTAGTGTTTTCTTTTCAATTTGAGTCCTCTCCTCTCATCTCATAACACTTCTAAAACACTTAATAAGATTAACGTGAATTGCGTATGAGCCTTGTACGTGGGAAATGGAAGGAGGAGGGTTTCCCTCCGCCTTTCTAGGATGTTAGCATACGTCCTGTTAGGACGACCATGCGACGCATTCGCTCCTATGTCATAGACTTTAGTGCAATACATGTTACAAACAACAACAAATCAAAACACTTTTGTCTAAAACATACAAAAACAAATTCTAACCTTTTTCATCCTTCGGGATCGCTAAGTTTCAAACCTCATTTTCAGAAAAGGGCACGTTACTTCAGTCTCGTCGCAAACACGCATCGACCCTAACTGTCGGACGCGAATTTAACGTCGCTCATAAAAAACACTCAGACCTTGTTAGGTCGAACTATGACTGCTCTAATTTCTGCTCTCTGGTTAGATTGAGGATACGTAGGTATGAGACGATGATGTCTTGGCGAGCAACCTTCCCCCTTTAGTTCGTGTCTGAACTACGTTGACTCTGACTTTCCCATTGCACGAGGGAATACGTAGGCATAGGACGAGCAATGACCTATCGAGTCACTTCTTTTTCTTTTCTCCTCTGTTTCTTCGTTCTTCTCCGTTCCCATTCTTTCTCCTGTCCAGTAGCAGTGGAGTTCCAGATGACGACACCCTTTGATCGAGACAACAAGCGTGGATCCCATCGAGTACGATGGACGCGAGGGGTGCTAACACCTTCCTCTCACATAACCGACTCCCTTACCCATTTCTCTTGGTCGTGAGACCATGTTCTTTTCCTTTTCCTCAGGTTTATACAGTGTTTCCTTTCCCTCTATTGGGATAAATACACATTGCTGACGACTCTGTTTCTGCGCCACTTTCGCGTTTGTACTTGGATGAAAATCCCGGGAGCGACACCAAGTACACATCCCATGGAGTTTTCCAAGACTATTAAGTATATGATTAGTGGTCTTCCTTCCACTGGAGGTGATAGAATCGGTGGGTTCAACAGGTATTCATTGATACTGTCGAAGGCGGTTTGCAGTCTTCTGTCCAAATGCAATCCTGATTCTTTTTTAGTCATTTGAAAATTGGCGCACATGTCACGGTCATGAGGAATATAAATCTGGAAATGTAGTTCAAACGTTCCAGGAATCCTCTGACTTGTTTTTCAGTCTTTGGAGAAGGCATTTCTTGAATGGCCTTAACTTTGTCAGGATCAACCTCAATTCCTTTCTGGCTGACGATGAACCCTAAAAGTTTCCCTGAACGGACACTGAATGTGCATTTGTTGGGATTCAAGTGAAGTTTGTATTTTCGCAACCGCTAGAATAGTTTTGACAGGTGGGTCACATGCTCCTCTTCTATTTTAGATTTTGCAATCATATCATCAACATATACCTCGATTTCTTTGTGTATCATGTCATGGAACAAAGTAGTCATGGCTCTTTGATAGGTTGCCCCGACATTCTTCAAACCAAACGACATTACCTTGTAGCAAAAAGTACCCCATGGGGTGATGAAGGAAGTTTTCTCCATGTCTTTCGGCGTCATTTTTATCTGATTATAGCCCGAGAATCCATCCATGAAGGAGAAAACTTTGAATTTTGCTATACTGTCTACCAGCAGGTCTATGTGTGGTAAGGGAAAGTCGTCCTTTGGACTTGCCTTGTTCAGATCCCTGTAGTCTACACACATTCTGACCTTTTCGTCCTTTTTCAGAACTGGTACTATGTTGGCTAACCATTGAGGATATTCTGATGTGGCGAGGAAACCCGTGTCAATTTCTTTATGTATTTCCTCTTTGATTTTGATGGCCATGTCTGGATGAGTCCTTCTCAACCTTTATTTTATCGGCGGACATTCTGACCTCAATGGTAAACGATGTTCCACGATGCTGGTATCCAACCCTGGCATATCCTGATAGGACCAAGCGAATACATCGGGAAATTCTTTGAGAAGCTTTATCAAACTTTCTTTGACAGTTGGACTGAGCAGCGCCCCAATCTTGATTTCTTTTCTCTCTTCTCCTGAACCTAAGTTGACCGTTTCCAATGGCTCTTTGTGAGGTTCAATGGACCTTTTCTCTTGTCTGAGTAGTCAGGAGATCTCTTCTGGAATTTCCTCGTCATCTTCTTCTTCAGCCTCAAATACCGGGAACTCATAGTTGGGAGAAGGCATTGGATCATATGTTTCAACGGGGTTTAAAACAAGCAATATGCATGACGTGATGATTGTTTTTAGAAGAGATAGAGAGAATGCAAGAATGTGAGAAGTGTATTTTCTGAAAATGCTCATTTTTATTTTTTGTTGTTTTTTAGGATTACCATTTTCTGAAAAAGCGAAAAGAGAAAACAACAATAAATGCGGAAACTACAGAACGACGTTATTTTATTTATGATTTAGTCGATTCTTGAAACTACAGCCCTATAAAACAAAACTCTGTCGCTTTGGGCAAAGCGAAGAGGGACATTTACAGAAAGTGAGCCCTATCAAAACATCTGTTTCACCTAGGCAAGGTGAAAGGCTAAGATAAAGACGACAATTACTTAGACTTATGAACAACTTCCGGAATGTTGACTGCAACCCATTGGCGGTAAACTCCTTGGTGAATCACAAAGTCGGGAACCTTCTTTCTTGGCTTGTCCTCAGAAATGACGCTGATTTCTGGAGGAGCAGGATCATTGGAATCTGTCTCCCAGGCAGAGTTGTCGTAGGAGGATTCCTCTGTTATATTTTGCATAGCATCTGTACTCTCAGGTATATCTCCCCATCCAGTTGGCTGGATGTCCTGGAGACTGATACGAGAGATTTCAGGAGCGGTGTATTTGACCATGAAGTCGTATTTTCCACTCGGGTGTCCCACACCTCTTTGGAACTGGAGGAGTCATCCCTTTCGATGACGTTGACCTCGGGAAAAGCATAGTTAATAAATTCTAGTCCTGCAAACTTTGCGAATTCATCGTCGTGCTGGATATTTTCTAAATGCCCTGAGTGTTGATCCCATGATTCGGTGGGGATACATGTATTATTTTTGATGATGCTCAGTTGATTTTCATTGTTCGGCTGACTCTCTTGCCCCAAGTCTCCTGGGTACGACTGCCAGATAGCCAGGCCATCCATTGGGCCATAATAGTCGTGGTCAAAGTTGTCTTTCATCAGAGTGTCCTCCTCTAATGAGTTTGGTGGAGCACGACATCCTTTCGGATCACAATCTCCGTATATCATTCTGACATCTGACCTTGGTATATATCTTGGACTCTGTGCGGGATAGCAAAATGGCGTAGGCACCTCTTCCTGAGACATATAACCGTCCTGGTTAAGATAGGAATTCCATTCTTCATCCGTATCAGAGGAATCTCCCTCGTTAATGGTATGTACTTCTGGAGACACTTGGTGAAGGAAACCTCCACTATGGAAGAAGTTTTGAATGGGATGAAGACTTTCATCGTGAGTAGCAGCCTGGGTACAGGTTGTTGAAAAACCAAGACCCTTCTTTTCCTTATTGTTAGTAGGAATGACAAGTTGTGCCCATCCCTTTGCATTGTTGCTTTTGATCACCTCGAGAGCATCTCTGTACGAGGAAATAGACGTTCCCCTTTCTGATTGATTGTCATTGCTCACCGAAAGAGCTTGGAATTGGGTTCCAACAACCTCCTCTGGTTCTACATAAGTGGACAATGAAAGGTTACTCACGATCAAGGCTTGCTCTCCACAGACCGTGACGAGTTGGTCATTCTTAACGAACTTCAGCTTCTGGTGAAGTGTCGAAGTGACTGCCCCAGCCTGGTGTATCCAAGGTCTTCCCAACAGACAGATGTATGCTACTCGGATGTCCATGACTTAGAAAGTGACTTGGAACGTGTGAGGACCGATAGTTATGGGAAGGTCGACTTCACCGATAACTATTTTTTGGGATCCATCAAATGCTTTGACGACAACCTCAATGCCTCTCATCGGAGATCCTTTGAATGATAGTCGCATTATAGTTGATTTTGGCATAACGTTTAGAGCCGATCCGGTATCTACCAGTACGCTGGCTAATGCATTGTCCTGGCAGTTGACTGTGATATTGAGCGCCATGTTATGATTCGGGCCCTCTCCCGGTAATTCCTCATCACTAAATCCCAAGTTGTTGCAGGAAGTGATGTTAGAGACGATGCTATCAAAATGTCGTATTGACACGTCTTGTTCCACAAAGGTCTATTCTAGGACTTTCTGTAGAGCCTCTCTATGGGCTTCGGAACTGAGCAAAAGCGATATCACTGAGATTTTTGAAGGAGTTTGTAATAGCTGATCAACAATGTTGTATTCACTCCTTTGGATGAGCTTCAGCATCTCATCCTCTTTCTTTGAAAAGTCGAGATCACTGAATTGGCTGACTAGTTGATCAGGAACTTCGGTTTGAGGTTCCTTTTCTTTGGTAGGTTCTCCAACTCCTCGGTTGAAGATCCGACCGCTCCGTGTTACTCGACTGATGTCTGTAATATTCACGACGGAGGGTAATGGGATTTCCTTTCCATTTTCAATTGTTGTTGCACCGTATTTATAAGGGATAACCTTAGTTGATTCATACGGTAGCAGTCCCGGCAGATAGATAACTACAGGAGCCTTCTGATTTCTCTTCCTGTCGTAAGTAACTTTAATTAATTCCTGGTTAAGAACCTTCGATTCGTCAAGTAAAGGGATGATGGTACAAACATCTTTGGTCCTCTCGTGATTAGAGATTATGACAACATCTTTGATTTGGTCAGCGAAATAGTCTGGCGTCCAGTTGATGGACCCCAAAACTGGACACGGTTGAATCTCTTTGCGGTCCAACTGACTTTGAAGGGCTGCTCGCACGAGGTAACATCCTTGATTATTTTCCGAGTAGACTCTACAGCGCTCGTAGTTATGTGGTGGCACCTGGCCACGCCTGCTCTGAATGCAGTGTAACTTCACTAGGTCTGTCTCCATTGATCGAACATCCTGACTTTGATGCCGAGTAGGGTTCCCATTAGTCATGCTGACTTGTTGCGTGTCTTCATCCATATAGATTGGAAGCTACCAATGGTTTAGCAAGTTTTGCAAAGTTCTTTGAATGAGAGCACATCCTTGGTCGCTCCCACGACATACTTTGCAATTCTGATAATTATGCGAAGTCAGAAAACCGAGCTGGACTTGTGTAGCGTGTAACTCCACCAAGCTGGTATTCATCAACCAAATATCGAAGATTTGAATCATGTTGATCTGATAAGGATTTCTATCATGGTAGTCCTGGATCCACCCAAGAGCCATCTGACGTTGGAGGGCCTCTTGTACAAAAGAGCATCCCTATTTGTTTACCGAGCAAATCAGACAAGAATCATAATCGTGCCACGGCAGATTATGATACTGGCTTTTCCTTGAGTGCATTGCCACTACGTTGACATTCATTGCACGGATGTCGTGGTTTTGAATGATGTTGGAATTTGTGTAAGTCATGTTGACACCATGAATCCGGTGCTCCTGGATCCATCCGAGATCCAATTGTTCCTGTAGAGCTGGTTGCACTACAGAACATCCCTGATTGTTTTTAAAGCAGATATCACACTGGTGATAGTTATGAGATTGTACATGGCAGTACCCGCTCTGTCTGCGATGCATCTTGACCAGGTTGGCCCTTAATAAGATTACATCATGAATTTGATAGTTGTGGTTAGACTCTCCCTCTATCAAATTAACTGCAACCTTCTCGTGTTGAGGCAACGGGTTCGTAAGAACATTAGGATTTGTATCCTTGAAGGATAAGACCCCGCTCCTAACAAGCTTCTGTACATCGGATTTGAAGTTGAGACAATTTTCTATGTTATGCCCTGGTCCTCCTTGATGATAAGGGCAAGTATGATCCGCCTTGAACCAAAAAGGCAGATTTTCTAGTACTGTAAGAGGAGACCTGGTTTGGACGTGCCCTTGACCAGTAGTAATGGAAACAGTTCTGCGTACAACATTGGTATAGGGTCAAACCCTGGTGGTCGCGTTGTACGGTTGTTATTATATGGAGGACGAGCATGCTGAAGAGGCTGTTGTGTCCTTTGTTAAAATGGTTGTTGATTCGGTTGGCTCTGAGCAACCTGAGGTTGATACATAGGAATAGACGCAGGGTTAATAGCAGGAGTTACAGCTGCTATTGGTTAGTACCGTCGCCTTTGCTTTCCAAGAGAGATATTCCCAATATCCTGCTATTTTTTCTTAGGGAGAGCACTACCGTATCGTTTTGTACTACTTGATGATCCAACGTCTTTAACTAGACGTCCCTCTCGAACTACTTCCTCGAGACGAACTCCCATACCGACTATTTCGGTGAAGTCGATGGGCGCACTGGCGACCATTCCGTCGTAGTAAAATGAGCTCAAGGTTTTTAAGAAGATTTTTGTCATCTCTTTTTCCTCAAGAGGTGGACAAATTTAAGCGGAAACTTCACGCCATCTTTGAGCGTACTCCTTAAAGGTTTCCTTGTCCTTCTGTGACATCGATCTGAGTTGATCTCTGTCCGGTTCCATGTCCAGATTATATTTATATTGTTGAACGAAGGCAGCGCCAAGATCTATGAAAGTGCCGATCTTAGTGCGGTTTAAGCCATGTACCATTTGAGCACGGCACCAGTTAAACTATCTTGGAAATAGTGGATCAGTAGCTCTTGGTTCTTTGTCTGAGCTGACATTCGCCGAGCGTACATCACCAGATGGCTCTGAGGGCAAGAGTTACCCTTATATTTTTCAAAATCGGGCACTTGGAATTTGTGCAGAACTTTCACATTGGGGACCAAACAAAGGTCCGCGGCGTCCTTTCCAAATAGATCCTGACCGCGAAGGGCTTGCAGTTCCTTCTGCATTTCCAGGAACTGTTCCTGGAACTCATTCATTCTGTCGAATATACTTTTGTTTCCACCAGAAGGTATCTGTGGAATCCGTCCTTCTGGGACAGTGTGTACCACGGGTGGTGGTACTGTCATTATAGCAGAGACTCTTGGTGCCTCCCGAAGTTTGTAACCTTCAGGAGTTGCTGTTATGCCCTTGGCATCTTCGCTTTCTCGAAGTTTGTAACCTTCAGGCCCAACGGTTCCTGCTGCAGTTTCGGGATCTTCTGTGATCGGCGGAATATATCCTTCCAGAATATAGTTGAGTGGCATGCCCCAGGGACCATACTTCTCCACTATGGGCGTTGACGTGATCTCTGAGATCACAGTCCTTTGTTGTTGTATCTGGGCTGCTGCCAGAGCTTGCATGTCATTGTGAAGCTTTCTCAGATCTTCTTTCAGAGTGTCGATCTCTTCCCTCAACTCTCTGTTCTCTTCCTTGAGATCATCCATCTTTTTCTGACGATTGGCTCGAGTATTGTATGAATGAGACAGTTTGACTCTAGAATCGAGACACAAACGTGAGATTCGTAAGGAAGAAGAATGCGTTATGTGAGAATGATGCATGATATGCAATGATTATATTTATATGTTTTTTGTTTATTCAAAGTAAACTTCGACAATTAGGTTGCAAATATCAAACAGTGGGGAAACCCCGTTTTATTGAATTCAAAGATTGTGGAAATCGAAATACGGTAATTTACAAAGTGCTGTAAAGGAAATGTCTAAGCCAATGGGTCCTACGTCCTCTCTGAGGAGGGCTCAGGTGCTGATTCTGGTACTTTCCTTTTCTTTGACCGGGGCTCTTGAGCCGTTGCCGGGTTGTCATTCTTCTGCCAAGTGAAAGAAGCAAGCAAATTCCTTTGATTATCCTGATACTCCACAGCGTGTTGCTCCAAAATCTCAATCAGAGCATCCTTCTCTTTTAACAGTTGTTGTACTTTCTTACATTCCACATTGAGAATACGGTACTTGTTCCTCCAAGACCTTCTCTCCTGTTGAACTCTGTTGAGAGTAACCTGAAGTTTTTCCGTATCAGACATAAAGTAAAGGACATGGTCCCTTAATGGAAAAACTTCCTGACGAGGGTAAGGCATCCTCAGCTTGAGAGCTCTAGTTTGTACCTAGTGGAGATAAGGTTCCACCGAGACACAATCTGGTTTTCCTAGAGACTCTCTTCCTTTCCTATGAACGTGTTTCCAGGCATGCACTATTTCTGTCTTTAGTGCCCTGTCATTTTCTCATTCCTTAAAGAAAAGACCTTCCAGATGAACATTTCGCGGGATATGTCTCATCGGGTATCCGAGTTGACGACGAACTAAAACTGGATGATAGTTGATTCCTCCCTTAGTTCCTATAAGGGGTACGCTAGGGAAGTTTCCGCAATGGTCAATGATTCTGATCCCGTCATAGATTCAATTGTACCAATCGTAGTTAGAGTTAGTAAGAGATGTGATTCTCTGCGACCAACGTAAAGTACTCTTTTGATCCTAAAATGCAGCAGACTTGGGCAAATGGGAAATGAACCATTTGTATAGCAGGGGTACACATCATGTGATCATTCTTGTGCTATACAAATTCCTTAAATGTACAAAATGATACGCATCTGCGAGCAAGGTTGGTACAGGGTTTCCAATCAGAAAAACCTTAATGGCATTGATATCAACGAAGTTATCAATGTTAGGAAACAGAAATAACCCGTAGGTGAGCAAAACAAAGATGCTCTCGAAAGCGGCCACGTTCCCTATACTAGCAAAGTACAAAGCTTTCTTTATCAAGAACTGGGCTGGCAAACCCTGGATTTCACCTTTAATGGTCATGTGAGTCCTGACTTCTGACTCGTCCAAATAAATTGCCCTTGCAATAGTTTGATCCTTTGGAATTTCTTCCAATCCAGAAAAGGGAGCCTGGTCAGTAATGTGCAAATCAGTCAGGTGAGAGTACTCCTCCAGTGTTGGTGCTAGTTGATAATCTGGGAATGTGAAACAGTGATAGACCGGATCGTAAAACTGAATTAGTGTGGATAGGATTCCTTCGATTACATGGACCCTTAACAGAGACAGCAGTCCTCCATACTTAGCTCTGAAAGCCTCAGGGTTGGTTATCATCCTTGTCAACCCTCTTAAATCCTCTACTTTTGGAACCTTGAAGGTGTACTTGTGAGTTTTCCTTCTACCGAAATCCATTAGCGCAATCTCTTTATCTGACATTTGCAATCATTGTCTTAGTTTAATTTGAAAAAGAGAGAGACTAGAAGAGAATATTTTTTCTTTGTTTTTTTAATGTTTTTTAATGAAATGAATGCATGAATGCAGCACACAAAAACATAGAAAAAACATGGGGTCAAAGGGTCGGTGTCATGAAGTCAAGGCTCTACCCATCCCCAAAGGTTTATACTGGTGATTTTTTGTACCTGTCCTCAAAATCACTGACCCCTCTTGGGATAACAACAGCAAGCGGATCGCCAGCGAGCTGTAGTATCTTAGAGTAGTCTCAAATGAGGGGAGTATTGCGTGACAACTATTTTCGATAGCTTCCGCACTACAAAATGGTTTTAAACTACTAAAATCCTCAGCTTCTCAGATAACTCAATGGAACAATCTGCTTTCAACAACCGAAGTCGTATAGGCATTGAATCCGCAAAGGGCATCTCCACTGATTTGATGGTCGACCGGGACCTCTTATCTGGGATTCACTCCCCATAAGATTACCCGTATAATACCAATACTTATCTTAGGTGTGTACTCAATATTTCCAGATGCGGCATCACACGCATTCCCATTAGCTGAAAAGTAAACACAAATATCAATTAGGAAAAGCAGTATATATATTTGTCCTAATATCTTAGACCTCTATGATCCTATGACCCTAACAGACAATGACTCCCTAGCAGAGTTGCCATTTCTGTGAACTTAAGGTTTCACCCTAAGAGATGGAAGCAAGAATGCCTCCCACTGTGGTCGCCATTTTTCTGTAGCGCGGTTTTTGTGGTTTCGAATCACTATCGCTTTGGTACTACAGTTCAATTCATTTTTTATCCTGTTAAGCTGATTAAGGAAGGGAAATAGATGTCTCCAATTAACCCTGCTTGCAAACTGAGGTTAAACAGTCAAAACTGTTGGTTTACAGATGCTATCAAAATAGGGGGTTCGTCTTTGGGGTTATTTTCTAAAAAAAAATAAGAAGGATCCGGATTATTGGTGAGGCTTTTGGTTAGGATACTAGACTTGATTTTCTTTGTTTGATGTATGCAGGTACTAGACTTTGGGCTTTTTTCGATTAGTATGCTCGCTAAGATTTCGCAATCTTATGCCTACGTATTCCCGTTTAACGAAACAAGGAAATCAGAGCGATCGTAGTTCCTCCTATTCTATGGGAGGAAAGGGAGGTTTTGGTGTCTTGTTCAAAGCCCAAGATTGAAGCTAAAGGTGATTTGTATCTTTTTCAAAGCCCAAGATGTGAAGCTAAAGGGTTTTGTCTGAGAGAGAATTTGTCATCTCTAAAGAGGGATTATTGATTTTTGTGTGCCTTGATCGAAGCACAAGATTGATGCTAAAAGGTTAATTGACCCGACCGGGAGGGATTTCCTTATACAAAGCCTAAGAGGAGGCTGAAATGAGTTTGACTCAACAAGAGAGTGCTTTTGTGTGTCTTGTACAAAGCCCAAGACGAAGGCTAAAAGAGTTTGGCTTAACAAGAGAGTTTGAAAAGGTGATTGACTCAACAAGAGAGTGTGAAAGTTATTTGACTCAACAAGAGAGTCTTTTATACTCAACAAGAGAGTGATTTGCTATCTCGTATGAAGCCCGAGATAGAGGCTAAAAGGAGATTGACTCAACAAGAGAGTCTTTTAAAGTGAGTGACTCAACAAGAGAGTCTGAAAGTTGCTTGACTCAACAAGAGAGTCTTTTATACTCAACAAGAGAGTGATTTATAGGTGTCTTGTATGCAGCCCAAGACGGAGGCTAAAAGTTGAATCAACAAGAGAATCTTTTATACTCAACAAGAGAGTGGTTTTTTATTTATCTGTCTTGTACAAAGCCCAAGACGGAGGCTAAAAGGGATTGACTCAACAAGAGAGTCCGAAAAGATTAGCCTGGGGAGAGTCATTTGTACAAAGCCCAAGAGAAAGCTATCTTACCGCTGTGGATTTTAGAGATCTTGAAGCGGGTCCGAGTGTGGGGAACGCTCATGAGAGAGACCGGGGTTTCTTCCTATGTTTGAAAGGAACTTGAGAATGTCTTTGAGACTCAAGAGGCTTAGACTGTCCAAGTCTAGAGTTTTATCTTTTGTACTATGCCCAAGAGGAGGCACGGGCAGTAAGGGATGAGTATCAACCCTAAAATGGCCGGAGTTTCGACACTAGAAAGACAGCTCTAGCAAAGGATGACTAAGTTCTATCTTATACCTTTAAGAGGTCTTCAGGGTCCTTATATTAAGCCCAAGAGAAGGCATGAGAACTTCTAAGAAGCCGACGAGTCCTTGTACAACGCCCAAGAGGAGGCGGGGATTCTTTTAGGAAGCCTGTGGGTCCCCAAACCAAGAGAAGTTCAAGAAATGCAATTCACAGAGAAGAGATCATTCTAGGAAAGTTCGAGAATTTGGAAGAAACTCAAGAGATGCCATTCACGGAGAAAAGATCATCTCTGGGGAGTTAGAGTTTCTTTGACAATTTCTAAGGGTGACAGTCTGAGAAAAGATTCACCGAGAATACTGTCTTTCTCTTTGTTCCATATTGTTTAACCCCAAGAGGAGGGAAGACTGTATCTGGAACCCTATGGGGGATTTAGTTTTGTTTGTATTTAAGAGTGACTAACAGGGCTTTACCTAGTGCTAGACGTAGTTACCGGGGAAAACTCTAAATAACTATACTAGTATATATATACAGTTGATATATGACCAGTATTTAAAGAGGGTATGAAAGAAGACTTACAGTGAAGCAGCCCCACAATACAGTTATGTATATGAAAGCAGATAAAAGAAAACGGATAAACACTTACCCGTTGTAGAGCTTCCGTGATGTGTGGTTAGTTGTTTAACAAAGAAATTAAAGAAAGTTTTGATAGCAACTATATATTTGGATTCAAAATCAAAGGAGAAAGTATTTTGAAAATATCATTGGGGCTTACAGCTCAAGGAGAGGCCCAAGTTTTAACGATGATCGCACCGTTGTTTTGAATTTGTACAGGGACTTATACAAGTAACTGAGGCCCAAAGAAGGTCTTTTGTACAAAGGGGTTGGATCTTATACTCTATTAGAGGCCCAGATTATTTGTTTTTGTACAAGTGATGGGGCTTACAGCTCAAGGAGAGGCCCAAGTTTTAATGATGATCGCACCGTTGTTTTGAAAACTGTACAGAGGGACTTATACAATATGTGAGGCCCACAAAGTTTTTAAAATGAATAAAGATGGGTCTTATAGCTCAAGGAGAAGCCCAGTTGTTTTTGTTAAAAAGGCGACGATCGCGCCAAACTTTTTAACGGTGTCGGGACTTATACAATACAATGAGGCCCAAAAGGTTTTTATTTAAAAAAGGATGGGACTTACACTCTCTCAAGAGGCCCAAAGAGTGTTTGAAAAATGATTGATGAGGGTGGAATCAATCAAAACCCTAATTTCATCATTTAAAAAGTAAATTCTTAAAGAAAATCAATAAAAAATGACAAAATACCAAATAAGCTTGAATAAACAACTTGTGATTTTTGGTTTAAGGTTTGAAAAAAGAGGTTTTAATCACAAGATGAATTAAAACTCATTTGGTTTTGATTTTCAAGATGAATATTCACTTTTAAAATGTTTAAAAACAATTAAAAATGAATTTATTCATAAAAATACCAACTATATTAAATAAATAATATAAATTTGGTTTTTTTGTGCAATAAAATATTTTAACATTTTTGTATTTTTTTGCAAAAAGAACCAATAAAAAATAATTAAAGTTGAAGGAGTTATTAATTTTCTAAATCATTAAAAATAATATGAAAAATAATAAAAATAGGAAAAAGTGGTAAAAAGAGGATCTGGGGCGAGGGGGATTCGAACCCCAGCCCTCTTGTATGCAGTGCGCGCGTCCTACCACTGGGGTGGTGATACATCCATGCCACAAATATACAAGGCTTGCCTTGTTTTTGGCCTGGCCAAGGCAAGGCAAGGCAAAGTTTTGGCCAAAAACATGAAGCTTGTAACTTTCTCATTTCTCCATGGATTGGGACAAAATTTAGGTTTATCCTGCCTAGAATTTCACAAGGAATCCAATCGTGGTGGTGGGTTTTTCAGATGAGGCTCCTTTTGAAAAACCCGATAATGGTTTTGAAATAGGCCTCCATTTGCATTTTTTGTGCTACCTCTTGTTGCATGCATGAATTACATGATGAATTGGTCCAAACACAACATATATAACATGTATAAGATGTGTATGATCAGTGGACCTCAAATCAATGCATATTTTAAAGAGTTCAAGTTGTGATGCTTACCTCTTTAGGAGCTTTTTGGGCAATCTGTCAAGGGCTTTGTTCCAGAAATGTTTTGATGCTTTGAACACTCTCAAATGATCCCTTGGAAGCTTTTAGGATGACTGGAATCAGCTGGAAACCTCAGGAATGGAAATTGGCCCTTCCTTGCAAAAGGGGCAAAAGTGAACAAAATAGAAACTCTCTCAAATGGTGTTCCAGATGTGGGGAACCATTTGGGACAGTTCAAGGATGATATTTGGAGTGTGTTTGAGGTTTTATCTGGTTTTAAAAGTAACTAAATCAAGGCATGGCTTGAAAAATGCAAAAAAGTCCAATTTTGAGGTTTTGAGATGGGACTTTGTGATTTTGGTCACTTGTGAGAGTTTGGAAAACTTAGATATGACATATTGGATGTGTTTGGATCATGAGCTGTGATGGAAATGCTCTCTAACTCAAAAACTCAGAGTTACCTTGCTAAGGAAGGCATTTTTGCTTAGAGAAAGAGATTTTGAGGAAAACAAGTGTTGTAGTGCTTTGCTGTACTTAAACTGAGCACAAATGAGCTCTATTTATAGTAGAGCAAGTTTGTTTTGGCTGCAATAGTGAATGGCAACTGCTGCAGAGGTTTGGAAATGTTGATCAATAGGAATCCAAGTCTCCTCTAGCCATTGACTAGAGGTTAGAGCACAGGCCTTTGGTTCCCTAGTTCAGAGATCATCCTTGACTGAATTCAGTTGGAAATGGCTCAGTTCATGCCACCTTGGTGCATCCATTGAATGCTCCAAAACAAAATTGGAGTTTTGTCCCCTCTTTAGGGTTTTTTAGGTTTGGCATGCTATTTTTAGTTCCAAAGACTTAGGAGGCTTATGGATCAGAGTTGGTTCCTCCTTAGTCTCCCCCTGAGGTGTTCAAATGGATAGACTTGTTTGTCATTTGCACAAATTGCTCAAATCGAGCAAAATGCACAAATCTGCCTTGTTATGACAGTTGCAGCAAGGCATGTTGCCATTGTCATAACTCTTGGCTCAAATGGAATTTCATGGGGTTCTTGGCCATTTTGGAAAGCTCTCATATGATACAACATATGTGTGATCATAGTTTGTCTTGACACTTTTTGAATCTAAGTGAAAAATGCCCCTACATTTTGGAAAAAGTGAAACAGATTCTGACTTAGTGAAAATTTCACTAAGTGTTGGAAAAAAGTGACATTTCATGTTTTTATGATTTTGATCAATCCATAACTCAAAATCCATGAAGAATTGGAATGAGGTGTAGTTGACACTTTTAAAGTATGCCATGAGAGCTACAAATCCATCTTTGGATCAGCCCAAATGGTTGCTTGGATCTCAAGTTATGATCTTTGGAAGTTGATACCCTAGCCACTTTGTTCCATAACTTAGAAAAATTCTAAGTTTTTATGGTTACCCCTTTTGCAAGTTATCTCACTTTCTTTGATTTTTATTGATGAATGATGATTCCAACCACACATTAAAATCATTTTAGGGTCAAGGAACCATAATTATGAAAAATCTCAAAAAGTCAAAGTTTGACTTTTGTGCACAGTTGACTTTTTATCAAATGAATTCTAAAATGTGCGATCCCCTATGAAATCAAGTCCTTGACCTAAATAAAACTTGATGGACATGTTCCATGGGTGTCATAGGGTGTATTGAATCATGTCCCAAGGTTTGGGAGCATGTCTGGGTCAAAAGTCAAAGGTACAGTTGACTTTTCCCTCAAAACCCTAATTGTGATCCTGATGAAATTGAAACTTGTTGACCAAGCTTCTTTGATCAATCCATTGTTGCAAATGGATCAATGTAGTGTGTTAGAGACCCTAAAAACGTCTCTTGAGGTCTTGCCTCATATTTTGTCCCAAAAGTCAACTTAGGGGTGAATTAGGTCAAGAAACCCTAATTCTTGATTTTTTATTGTATGCATCCCCTGAGGCTAAATTGACTTGATGATTAGGTCCATGAGATCCCTTGGAGTATATTAAGTTGTGCTTTGAAGCAATGACTCATGTCCAGAGGAAAATTTCCATCTGGAGGCCTTGGTCGACCAAAACCCTAATTTGGTGACACGGGCGATCTTGAGGCTTAATCCACTTGGAATGTTGCAACCTTGTGCTTGATTCTTGATGTGGGAGTCCTCTTGACCCTTTGTGGGTGTTTGAGAGGTTAGACAAGTTGAAGATCATGTCACTCCTTGATTGATCCTTTGTCTAAGGCTTTGAGAGGGATTGAAATCCTAAGCTCTGATTGTAGTGAATGCTCAACAATTCCTTGAGGAGATTGATAAGGCAGGATGGTTCATCCATATTGTGATGAGGATTTTCACAATGATGGGAAATCTTAGTGGTAAAAATTTAGGGTATGACAGGTTGGCCTAGTCTTTCTTCTGGTCATCTTCCGCAAAGCGGCTATCAAGATCGACAGAGTCGACGCGAGGCAGTGGCTTGGCTTCCTCCGAGCTGCTGGGCAAGGCTGGCTTGTTGGACATCTTTGGCTTGGAAGTGATGGCGCTGAGTCCCTTGGTGGCCGCTTCGAAGCATCATCGTGCAGCTTCAATGTCCCCGTGTAATGTGGCGACAATACCTTTTGAAGTGTAGTACTTCATTTTGAGGTGGACGGTGGATGGCACAACTACCACCTCAGCTAGTGGTGGCAACCCGAATATACACTGGTAGAGAGATAGGCATTCGATTTCCAGGAACTGCACTTTAACGGATCTGGCTGTCTCCGCAGATCCAAAGGTCACGATCAGCTCCACGTACCCCCAGGGTTTCGTGACCGACCCATTGAAACCCTGGAGGTCGGAACCCACATACGGAGTGAGAAGTGATTCGTCCAGCTGGAGGGTCGAGAAAATCTGCGAGTACATAATATTAACCGAGCTGCCTTGGTCGACAAGAATCCTGCGAACGTCAAAATTTGCCATCTGGGCTCGGACGAGCAGTGGGATACTTGAGTTCGGGGACCCTCCGAGGAGTTCTTCCCTGTAGAAGGAGATAAGGAATGATCCCCTCTGGGCCTTGTCGAGCGTTGTCACCTTGCTGGAGCTTGTGCTGATCAAGTGCTCGAATTTTCTCTTCACAGAGCCCACGGTGATTTTATTGAAGCCCCCTCTAGAGATGACCATTGCAGAGGGGAACGTCTCCCACAGGCTATGGGTCGCGAAGTAGGCGGGAGCACTGAGCTCATCTGGGATGTAGAAATCCTCCGGTCGTGATACGGACATGGCGACTTGGAGGTTTGCCTCTTCTGAGGAAGACACCTCTTCCTCTACCTTCTTCGTTTCCTGGGCGTCTTTCCGGGGAGTGTCTTTCTTTTTTGTGAACTGCTTCAGGTGGCCATCCCTGACCAGTATTTCTATAGCATCCTTCAAGTGGATGCAGTCTTCGGTGGTGTGGCCGTGACTCTTATAGAAACATCACTACTTTGATTTATTGGTGCTGGGCTTGGCCGGTATCTGCTTGGGGAACCGGACTCCCGCCTGTTTGAACTCTGAGTTAACGCACTCGGAGAGAATCTTTTCCCTAGAGACAGTCAGGGGAGTGTAGTCGTGGAACCTGTCGGAGGGTCCCTTGTTGTCCCTGGATTCCCGAGGACGATCTTCGCGCCTTCTTTCTCCCTGACGAGATGTCGAGGGCTCGTCGCCTTTGGAGGCCCGAGCATTCTCCTAGTGGCGGGAGGCTTGGACGGAATTGGCCGCTTCCTTTTCCTCGTACTGAATGTACCACTGCGCCTTGAGGAGGAAGGCGTCCAGGTTTCTTGGAGGTGCGAGGCCGATAACTTTAGAAAACTCTGAATGTGGGCAGAGTCCCTATTCGAGCATAAATTTTTTTATGTCATCGGTAGTGGGGACTTGCACAGCTTCTTTGTTAAACCTCTCGATATATGCTCGGAGAGGTTTATCCTTCTCTTGAATTATGGCCCCAAGGGAGGCTTCAGTCTTGGGATGGCGGCGCGACGCTGTGAAGTACCTAGAAAACATTCTGCCCAGCTGCTTCCACGAGGTGATGGACTCCTCGGGCAGCTGTTTGTACCAAGTCATTGCCCCTTTTTGGAGCGTGGTTGGGAACAAACGACACTTGATAGCGCTCCGGACGCCAGTGTAATCTAATACCGCATCGATGTTCTCGATGTGCTCATCGGGGTCAGCCGTTCCGTCGTACGTGCCCAAAGCTAGGGGCTTCTCCAAGCCTTTGGGGAGGCGTGTAGCCAAAATTTCTTAGGACAATGGGCAGTGGGGCTCATCGTCGCTGCTGGAACTGGTCTGGGAAGGGGAGCGGACAACTCGCTCGTGACAGAGACTTCTTCGGGGTGAAGGTGTACGGGTCCGGCCCTTTGATCTGACCAGGGGTGACTGTTTATCTCTTCGGGTTCTCTTGTGGCCGGGAGAGTATTGGTTTCGCGGGGAAACGTGATCACACTTTTGAACAGCATGAGATTCTGGTTCTTGGCGCACCCGACGATCGACTTCCCGCCGGGGTTGCGGACTCTTGGATCGTCTTCGATTCTTCCTCGAGGGGGGGGGACCTCTGACGGGAAGATTCCTCTAATGCCCCGATCCTCTCGTTTTGTTGAAGGAACATGAGGTTGGTCTTGTTGATCGCTTCAAGGAGAGGCACCACGGTCGGGTCGGCGTTGGGTGGAGCTGGAACGGGCTAGATGGCCAGCAAGGGCTGATCGTTGTCACGGTCAGCAGGAGTAGGTGAAGGAGAGGCGGTAGCCCCGTCTCTCAAAAGACGGGTGTCTCCTCCAAGGAGGGATGAGGAACTGTCAACATCAGTCTTGTTGACGGGGAGGACAGAAAGATGGTGAACAACTTTAACGTGATCTTGAGAGGCCATGATGATAATTTTGGACGAAGAGTGTGTTTTGGTCTTAGAATTTGAGGAGGATGTTAAGACGGGGATAACAAGATTCCCACAGACGACGCCACTGATCGTGAAGGCTGATCAGATCCTGTGAAGGGCCAAGAAGAACGTCTATGATGCTGGGTGTGAGATGAGAAGGAGGGGGTGTACCTACAAGACACTCCGACGCTCAAGTAAGAAAGGGTCAGAGAAAAGGGGCAAGTACAAAGTATGAGTTCTTAGGATGATTATTGGATATCTGACCCTCTCAAGTGAGAGGGTTTATATAATGCCCCCAGCGCGTGGCCAACAGTCCCTATTTTCGAGGCGAAATAACCGTTTCCCGAAGAATAGGTAACTGACAAAAATTAGTCGTTATGTCGGGCAAAGTGCCCAAAACTAGCCGTTATGTCGGGGAAAGGCATAGTTACGGGCACATGCCCATGACCGTTCTTGGATAATGAAGTCGTGCGTAACGGGCAGAATTACCGGGGAGGATCGAATGACCCTGGAGTCTATCTGTCCATGTCTGTCCGGTTGGAGGGCAGAAAGGTAAATTTTGCCCCTTGTTGACTGGACTTAGACAATTGGGCCGTTCTGGGAGCTGAAGCGGATTGGGTCAGGCCTAGCCATTGGTCCAGCCCAGAACAAAATTAAATGTGAAAGTCTTTAAAATTCACATAAACATTATCTGCAAATGTAGTGTCAAAATTGTATGTTTACCTGATTGATTAATAATTGTGTTTATGTCGCCGGTTGTACTCGAAAATGTAATATACTTAATAAAATAAAATAAATACATTTAATTGAGCTTAAGAATACGTAATTATGATATAAAGAAACTGATATAATTAACCATCAAATGATAAACCAAATTATTTTTTTAATAGTAAATCACACATAATTTGTTTATGGTGTATACAAATAAGGGAAATTCAATTCTTATTTTATGCATCAAGGCTGAAGGTTAGATCAATTGAGAAATTTACTATTGGTTGTAATCTTGAGAGTTGTGAGACGAACAAAAAATATCTAATGTTTTGTGCGATTCTTCCTCAATCAGTATTTTTAATGTCTTGAATATTCTTTAAATAAAGTGAAGAGATTATTTGTTTGTGTACTGTATATTAGAAACTATATACTATATATAATATGATGACCAATTAGGATTATATGATTCCAAAATGAATCATCCCGAAATCCATTCATATTTAAATTTATACTCAATTATTTAATTAATTAATTATTAAATAAATTGTAATTAGTGTTTTAACTTAATTTGAATACTAAGATATTTAATTATTTGAAAAAATAGCTAATATAATTAAAATATATATTCACGTCATAATTATTAAAGTATTAAAATAGTATTTAATTATGAAATATTACACAGAGTTTACCATTTTCAGGCGATCGGTTGGTGACGTTCCTATTTTTGAGTTTAGTATTTTCAGGCAATCGGTAGGTGACGTTCCCATTTTGCTGGAAAATATTATTAAAATAAGAAAAACGCTATTCAATTCAGGCAATCAGTTAAACGCTCATTGACTATCTATTGACTTAAAAACCCAAAAACTATTGTTGAAGCATTATAGCACTTCATCCCATTTACTCAATTACACTTTGTTGCTCCATTCCCTTCATACTTAGAGGTTAAATTAAATTCAACTTGTTTATTCTAATTTTAATATTAAGAATAATAATATTTGTGTTTATGATCATCATCTTTTGAGTTTTCAATTTAATTCATGCAGCAGTTTTACATCAAATGGCATCTGGTGCTTCCATACCAGCTCAACAGGTAAATCATTTTCTTTTTGAACCTTAACGGGTTGGTCTATCATTATAGACCTGGGTTTCGATAGTGTACTTCTCTCAGGATCTGGAATCTTGTTAGGTGCTAACAATTTCTTGTTGGGCCAATTATTAGCCAAACAAGATATGATGATTCATAATTAATGACTATTTTGAATTTTGATTTTGAAGGATGTTATTATAGAAGAGACAGATCATGTAAGGGTGGTCACTTTAAACAGACCAAAGCAATTGAATGCTATCTCACCTAGTCTGGTAAAGTCCACTCAACTCAACCTTCAATTTTTTTTCTTTAGTTGTTATCTATGAAGCACGGACACGCCAAAAACGACCCCAACACTGATATAACGACACCGATAATAATTTAAAAAATTGAACTAATTAGATGTAATCACAAGTGCCGGTGCAGGTGTCCAACACAAACACGAACACAAACACGTCTTTTTTCAAAGGTGTCGGTGCTACACAAGTTGTTACTATCTAAAAAACCGGAAACAAATGAGCCCTTAATGCGGTTGCTAGGGTTTGGGTTTTCACTCTACGCCTTCGGTGTGTATGTTGTATATGGGGACATTAGGCCGGTGGTCTAACATATTTTTGTTAAATCTTTGAATCCTTTCAGGTTTTTCTGCTAGCAAAATATTTGGAAAAATGGGAGAAAGATGAGAAAGCAGAGCTAATCATCATTAAGGTTGTAATTTACTTAATTACCCTTTGAAATTGTTGAAATGACCATGTTAACAGTTAAGTTCAGAAAGAACCATTAACAGTTTGATTTCGTTTTACGGAACTATTATTTGTTCAGTAGGATTCGGTTTTCATTTTTGAATTGAACCATGAACTGTTCTTGTTATAACAATTATCTATCAAAATTAAACAATCTACCATTTTCTAGTATTAGCTGCTTGCTTTACTAATGCACATTTGACTTATTATTATTAGGGAGCTGGCAGGGCTTTCTGTGTTGGAGGGGATTTGAGAGAATTCTATGGTGGCAGGATAACAAGTAAGTTCATCACTCTCTGTAGGAGTTTATGGATTCTGTGTAAACAAGTTTATAGAAATATATGTTAGGAAAATGTGAGTTGCTGAGAATCAAGTGTGAGTTCTAAGTCCCACATTATTTAGAAAAGTGAAGGTTGAGCACTTTATAAGTGAGAGAATCCATACACCTATCACCTTAAGGTTTTAGGTGACTATGTGGTATCTCTCTCACTTGTTTGGGTGATATATTGTCCAACCTCTTTTGAAGAGTAATAATGCATTTATTATTGACAGAGGGAGATTCATGCCTTGAAGTTTTCTACAGATTTTACTGGCTTTGCCATCACATTAGTACCTATAAGAAAACTCAGGTTCTGTTTATTAACTTAATTAATTTCACTGTTCTTAATCATGTAAAAATTTAATGAAGTCTCATGTTTTTCTAAATGATTGTTGTTTTATTACATCAGGTTGCTCTTGTTAATGGAATTTCAATGGGTGGAGGTGCGGCATTGATGATCCTATTGAAGTTCTCAGTTGTAACAGAAAAAACAGTGAGTTTTTTTTATCTTATAAATATATTATTTTATCTAAATCCCTTTTGTTTTTGTGTAGCTCTCAATTTAATTAACATCCTAAATTCAAAAATAAAATATGCTTTGACAGGTTTTTGCCACTCCAGAAGCAAGTTTTGGATTTCATACTGATTGTGGGTTCTCATACTACCATTCTCGTTTGCCAGGGTATTTAGGTAGTTACCACAATCTCAGGAATAAAAAATTGATCTCGTGTTTTGTTCTGTATTACATAGAAAACATGAGAGATTGTTTCATGTATGTGTAATATTCAGGTGAATATTTGGCACTTACGGGAACGCGATTGAATGGTCAGGAATTAGTTGCAGCTGGACTCGCAACACATGTAGTCTCTTCTGAGGTTTGATTATGTTCTTTGCTCACATACGCTTGCATAATCATAGATATATAATTGATTTTTGGCAGGCAAAAACACTTATTACCTAAATGCCGAAAACCAAAGGGAATCAGTCTCATTCTATTTTAAATCAACCTGCATTTTTCTTCCATAAATGCTAACTTCCTATTATCGGTAATTATTCTCTTAATTGAACTCCAAAATTGTGTTTGAACAATATGATAAACATTTGCGAACACTTGAAACACTTCGGACCTATCTTTCATGAGAAATTTCAATGTAATTCGAGCGGAATCATTAATAAAAGAAACGAACTACTTTGTAACATAAATGTTACAAATAGATGCAGGTCCATACATATCTGAATGAACATGTTTGAAAAGCCTTATATCTGAATAGTGCGCAGCCTCTTTGATACACCTTTGTCTCCTCTGTCGAGCGACACGGCCTGAAGACGTTCCAATCCTTCTTTACTAGTAATTCGATTTGAAGTTTCCTCTTTGATACACCTTTGTCTTCTCCGTTGAGGAACACTTCTGTTTTCCACAGTTTAAAACACGCCTCGGTATTGTGATTCAATTTCTTACAATGACCACACCGATCTTCACAGCTAGATTTTGCAGAGCCCAAGATGCGACTTTCTTCACTGCTAGATTTTGCAGAGCCCTCCTTGCAACTCATCTTCAAATTCTGATTATATTGATCCAACTCATTCCACAAGCCATTCAAACTCAAATAGTACTCAATTATCGAAAGTGCCCCTTGCTTAGTGTTCATAATTTTATTCTCCAATTCATAACAAGTTTAAATGGTGGGTTTCAACCACTAGGCTTTTTATAAAGGTTAAATGACACTTAGGCCATGTTTGGCCATGTTTGGATGAGATGAAATGATATAAAGTTATGTTCTTTTTGTTTATATTAATTTAAAAAGGATGGAATAGAGCGCAACTTATTTTATTATTTTCCATCACTTTTTGTATTTCCGATTTGAAAGAAAGGACAAAATTGCTCTATTCCATCATCAAGTATTCATACAATGGAACAAAATTTTAATTTTATTCTGCTATGTTTGTTTTACAATATCCAAACATAGCTTTAGAGTATGGTTAAATTGATAGAGTGTAGGGGCATGAAATGATATGGAATTAGATTTCATTGTTTGGATCAATTAAAGTTAGATGGAGCGGAGGAAGTGATATGAATTTCATTCCATTCTATCACTTACTTTCAATATTTCTTCTTCTCTAATTTCTTCTCCTCTGATGTGATTACAGTTAGATGGAGCGGAGCATAATAAAGTGATATGAATTTCATTCCATTCTATCATTTACTTTCAATATTTCTTCTTCTCTAATTTCTCCTCCTCTGATGTGAGCAAAATGGAGAATTTGTCTTTCTCTATCTTAAAATATTCAAACAATAAAATGAAATTTTCATTCTGCTTTATTCAATTCCGCTCCGTTAATTTCATGATATCCAAACAAAATTGTCTTTTTGGTTTAATCGAGAAGATGGAAGGGGAGAGATTTTTATGAAAGGGAGAGGAGGGGAATGGAAGGGAGGGATTTGATTTTCATATATGTTTGGTTCAATCAAGATACGAAATAAGAAGGGATGAGAGAGAATATATTTTAATTACAAACATCTTTGATTCACAATGGAAAGAGAAGTATTTTAAAAATTAATATACTTTTTATCCTTGTAATTTTATCATAAGAATCATACTATTTACCTTTCATAATTCGAACACAAATTCATTAACAAAATATAACGATATTTACTATTCATAATTCGAACACAAATTTATCAACAAAATATTAGTATTCAATCAAAAAATATCATAAAATATTTTTGTATAAATGTAATGATAATAATATATAATTTTAAAAGACAACGGTATATAATCAAGAAAATTATTATAATCAAAATCATTAAAATAATTAAAATTTGACATCAAAATTTAAATAATAATAATAAAATGAATAAAATAAAACACATAGTTGTATTTTGAAAAAATAAAAGTATATTTATTATAATAAATATAATAAAGTTTCTTTAAAAAGATAAAAGTAAAAATAATATTAATTTGAAAAAAAATAAAAAACAACATATTTGTAACATATGAGATTTATTTAAACAATGAACAAACTTTTAACCCAAAAAAAAAAAACTTTAACACTTAAAAAACAAGAGAAAAATTTGATAGAAAACATACTTTTAAATATCTTGTTAGGACAAATTATAATTTTCATAAAAAATAAGGTTTATTTTGTAAATATAATAAACTATATTATATTTTAAAGTGTCTCCCCTCCCCTTCATTCAAAAAATTTCGTTTCGGGAGTAATGAAAAATCACTCTAGGAAAAAAAAATTTGGGTAATGTACTATAGTATCCGTTTCATATTCGCAGTTGAAAAAAAATTCTCATACTCGAACCTATACCCACTTGGATATCAACATTTGTACTCGTCCTTGTACCTTATGGATATATAAGTGTCCGTTATGCGTATTTCTAATAAAAATATAAAATATCAAATATAAAATATCATAATATTTTAGGTTTTTAAAAACACTAAAAAATTAAAAAAAAAAATTATTGTTGAATTATAAAATAAATGATCAATTATATTAAATATGTAGTAGTTTAAAATTAATATTTTTTTTAATTTTTTAAACATTTATTTTTATATAATAATATAAATTAAAATATATAAATATATGTTGTGCGGGTATGAGGCGAAGTAGGTACTAAGGTGTCCATACCCGCACTTATCCCCGCTTATTTAAGTGGATAATAATTCGAGCACGTGCCCGTACCTATTTTTGCGAGTTTTTACCCTACCTATTATGGGTAATTTTGTGGATACAAATTGGGGATGGACTAAATTGTCATTCCTACTAGAAAGGATTCTAATCTCTTCCTCTTCCCTTCCCTCCCTTTTTAAAATATTGAACCAAACACATTTCATTTAAAATATTCCCTCCTTTTCCTCCTTTCCAATCTTTTAAAATTTGTAAATTGATTCTTATATTTTTATAAAATTTTTAATTAACTCTCAATTTAAAATTATAAATTAATCCTTAGTAACTTTTAAGATCCCTTTAAATTTCAAAAATTGCAAATTAGATATTATTTTTCAAATTTTAAATTTGATACAAAACTTTTAAAATGTATAAAAATGACTTCAAAAATTAACAATAAATAATTTTAATATTCTATTTAAATAAAAAAAAAATGAATTTCAATTTAATCGTAGCTTAAAAATTCTCAATTCATTTAAATTTTCTAATTTTCTTATTTTCTAATCATATCTAATGTGCTAATTTTAGAAACAAATATCTACTAATTATTACTCCTTCTGTCCCACAATAAATGACCCAGTTGACTTTTCACACAAATTAAGAAAAAGAGAATAAATGAAGGAGAGAGATGATATTTTTACTAAAGTACCCTTGTAATGTATTGGGAATGATGAAAGTAATATTAATTAGAGGGTAAAATAGGAAAAATTACATTGCAAATTGAAATGGATCATATATTTTGGGACATCATTTTATTCCAAATGGATCACTCATTGTAGGATGGAGGGAGTATTATTTTTGGTAGAGGATCACTGTAATTAAGATTTTGACTCCTCAATAGGTCTATATATCAGATATTTCTAAGATTTTGGTCCTTAAAATAAAGTATGAGACTAATAAAAAAATACTAATCTCTAGTTTAATTATGTTGAAATTGCAAATATGGATGATTTTTTTCTGCTTTGGATGTTTTGAATGTAGAAACATGAACCATATGTAACTTTCCATATGTTTGTCAGAGAAAGCAAGTTTATGTTTATTTGATTTTTTTTTCTTCTGTGTATCAGAAAATTGTTGAGCTAGAGAAGCGCTTGATTAGCTTAAATTCTGGTGATGAGAATGCTGTGAGATCAGTAATTGAAGAATTTTGTTCAGAGGTTAAACTTAATGAAGAGAGTATCTTAAACAAGTAATTACAATGATCTTAAACAAGTATTTTTTAGTTTTATTCTTACAATCACCATCAAATTGCACTCTAACTTTTGGAGATTTTTCAGGAAATCAGTAATTGATGAGTGTTTTTCAAAGGATTCTGTCAAAGAAATTATTAAATCACTGGTAAGTTTCTTACCATTTCCATAGGAATATTATTTTATAACTGTTTTGTTTCGACCGTGTTCATTATGAGCCTTTGAATGATAATATAAGTTTTTTATGTGAAGGAAGCTGAATCAAGCAAGGAAGGAAATGGATGGATAGGTCCAGTTTTGAAAGAAATGAAAAGAACATCACCTACTGCGTTGAAAATAGCATTAAGATCGGTAACGATTTTATAAATTGAAAATAGCATAAAGACTACTGCGAATGCATAACAATTAATTCCAAAATACTATCTTGGATATGTTCAGGTTCGCGAAGGAAGGAATCAATCACTATCTGAATGTCTCAAAAAGGAATTCAGATTAACAATGAATATATTCCGAGCTACGATATCTGAGGACATGTACGAGGGAATTAGAGCTCTCACCATTGACAAGGACAATGCTCCAAAGTGGGATCCTCCATCACTTGACAAAGTAGATGATGAAAAATTGGACCGAATTTTTAAGCCTTTTGACAAGGATTTAGAGCTTCAGATTCCAACAAGTGAAGAATGCAGGTTGGTTATTGTTTGAGTTTTGAACTAAGAAGCATGTTTCTTGAACTTAATTTGTTTTGATTACTAAAATCATTTCTTTTAAATCCAAACAGGTGGGATGCTAAATACTACCTTCGGTCCTTATTATAAGAAATACTACCTTAATTTTTCTTATAAATAGTATTAGAGAAAGTATGAGAATCTAGCTTCTCCAGAAACACCAACACCAATATCAAGTTCAACTTAGATGTTGGTGTCCTTTTATATAGGAGGTTGCTGAATAATTTATATGATTTACAAAAGTTTGAAATAGTTCTAGAAAAACCTTTCATGGTTATTATTACTATTTGCTGAAAAGAAATTATGTAACTTCAGCTAGACTAGAAGTACTATGGTGAAGAAATAAAAAGATTTCTCTAATTTTAAAGAGGAAAGAATGAGAGCAGCGACAATAAGAACATATTTGAATTAATTTATTTGAATTTGTTTACTAACATAAAAACTTGTAAGATTATATGAAAAAACTTATAAAAACAAATTATGATATTTGTGAGGTGTTTTCATTTCATTTTCATAAATTATATGGTATATATTTTTTTTTTTATTCAACAGTGTAGTGTTGTGAAACGATGTCGTTAATAATAGAACAAAATTATGAGATAAAGATTGAGTTTCTTGAATAAACACAAGAAACTCTATTAGGATTTACGAAAGAGAGAAGAAGGAAGAAGAATAAAAATTAGTTAAATCTGTTTTACTATTCACTTTCTCAATAAGGGTTCAAAGATTACAAGTGACTACCAACAAGTAACCCCTCTCAAGAACCTGAGAGAACTAGTCTATTTATAGACTACTAAGCTAACTTAACAATTGGGTTTACAAGCAAGGCCCAATTCGACATGCTAACTTAAACATAAAGCTAACATATTTCAACAGCATGTTTGAACAGACTTCGACTCTAGCATGCACAACTTTCGTCGAACCATGAAACTACCATTGTTGACACTAGAGTTCGATCCAAAATACCACAAATCTCCACCTTGGAACAAACTCTACACTAACAAGGGAACAAACTAATTTTCATCATCCATGGCTTTCAGCCATTCAATCTTATCTCGACTCCTCATAACTTTCTTATAGTCTCTAGGTTCTTTGTTCATAACCTCACTTGTAGAGATTAAGACATAAGCTATAAGATCTGCATAACCAAGTCTCTAAGGTGACTTGATGACTCTTCTCGACCTGTCTCTTGCCAGCAGGTAGTAATTATCAGTCTCATCATCTTCGACAACAGCTTCGGCTTCTTCTTCTACTTCATCTGGGTCATGCAATTCAACATCACTATTCTCCACCTCAATAGGAATCTCTTCTTGTTCCAGCTTTTCTTCAGAGATCTTCGAACTTCGACCAATGTCATTAGTTTTCTTGAAAGCCATCTCAGCTTCATTGAAAGCTACATCTTGACTTGTGATACACCTCCTGTGACCTGGCTCTAGGCACCATAACCTATAAGCTTTGACCCCTTCTGGGTATCCAAGGAACATACATCTTATTTGTCGAAAGCCTCATTGCAAAATTCAAGATTATTGTCGGTCCCCAACCTCTTGACCTTCTTGCCAATTTGGTTTTCGACCAGAGTCTTCCAACTTTTTAAATTTTCAAAAGTTTTATCCTTAGTCTTCTGGATAAATACCCATAAACTTTTGGAGTAATCATCAACTATGAATAGAAAATATTTTTCACTAGAAAATACTTTGTAGGTCCCCAAAGGTAAGCATGAATATAATCGAGGGATCCATGTGTTCTTAGTTTACCTTTGTTAAACTTCATTCTACATGATTTACCAAATACACAAGGTTCACAAACTCCAGTTTTTCGACCTTATCACCACCCAGTAGATTTTGTTTTGACAATTCGACCAGACTTCTTTCACTGACATGGCCAAGTCTCTTGTTCCATAGTTCAGTCTTCAACACAGGTTTCGTGGATGCCACATCTGCTGAACCACTTACAACCTCGATCTTAAGGGTATACAAGTCTTGTTTCTTCACGCCTCTCAAGACTTCTTTCGACCTTCATTACCCTTAGGATGCTTTGCTCTCCTTTAAAGACATATCATTTATTGTCGAATTCACCAAGAGAAATCAAATTCCTCTTAATATTAGGTACATACCTAACATCAGTCAATAGCCTTATTGACTCATCATGGAGCTTGAATCTCACAGATCCAATATCTGCAATTTTGCAAGCTTTGTTGTTTCCCAGTAGTATTAATCCACCATCTTGATCACACAATTCCTCAAACACGTTTGTGTTTGGAATTATGTGCCAAGTACACCAAAAATCAATAATCCACTCCTTGCCAGAGTCGCTGCTTAAAACCATCAGGACATCAGATGATTCATAACCATCTTGCACAGTGACTCCCATGATTGTTCAATCGACAAGGGTATACCTTTCTTGTATGACCCTCCTTCTTACAATGATAACACTTAATAGTATGAGCATTACCACCATAAGAATTATGTAGAAGTTTACCCTTCTTCATTTCAAACCTACCATCTTTATTCAAGAATTTCCCTGTAACAGACAAACCTTCACCAACTGTTGATGGTTTTGCTCCTTTCGTTCATTCAAATCCTTAGAGTATAAGGCAGATTGAACGTCTTCAAAGGTCAACGACTCTCTTTCATACAAGAGAGTTTCTTTGAAATAAGCATGAGACTTAGGTAAAGAGCACAACAACAACAATGCTTGATCTTCATCATCAATCTTGACCTCGATAATCTCAAGATCAATAATCAACTTGTTGAACATATCCGGTTACTCAGACAAGGCTTTATGTTCACTCATCTTAAATAAATACAAAGCTTGCTTCAGTAGAGACGATTAACCAATGATTTCGTCATGTGCAAACCTTCAAGTTTTGTCCACACACCAGCTGCATTTTTCTCCTTTGAAACCCGCCGGATAACCTTATCACCAAGGCTCAATACAATGGCATTGTGGGCTTTTTCGATCATCGTTGTCTTCTCCTTCTCTGTCAGGGCGCCGTCCATCTTCCCTGGTCCTTTCAATGCTTATAACAATCCCCGTTGAACAAGAAGGGCTTGCATCTTCAAGCACCACAAATCGAAATCATTCACACCGGTGAATTTCTCAATCTCATACTTTGTTGATGACATTTTCTTCTCAGCACTCACCGCACCAGTTTGTTGTGAAACGATGTCGTCAATGACACAATAAAGTTATGAAATAAAAATTGAGTTTCTTGAACAAACGCAAGAAACCCTATTAGATTTTACGAAAGAGAGAAGAAGAAGAATAATAATTGGTTAAACTTATTTTACTATTCACTTTCTCAATAAGGGTTAAAAGATTGCAAGTGAATATCAACAATTAACCTCTCTCAACAACCTGAGAGAACTGGTCTATTTATAGACTATTAAGCTAACTTAGGATACAAGCTAACTTAACAACTGAGTTTACAAGTAAGACCCAATACGACATGCTAACTTAAACACAAAGCTAACATATTTCGACAACATGCTTGAACTGACTTCGACTCCAACATGCATAACTCCAGTCGAATCATAAAACTACCCTTATTAACACTAAAGTTCGATCCAAAATACCACATGCAGGATAGCTAATTAAAACAAAATTATAACATATATGAAAATTATTTGATTTTATCTAATTTTGTTAGTATAAATATTTATATCTATACATTATATAATATGTATTTTTGCTATGAACACTTTATTAAATGGTTAGTCTAATCATAGTATAACTATTAAGTATTAAAATAATAGGGTCACATTAGTAGGATAAAGTTAAAACAATTAGGAGATAATTATAGGTTGTTGAGATAATTTTGAATTGTTGAGATAATAATTATCTTATAATTCTGAGTGGAGACAATTATTTGTTGAGAGAAATTGGGGATTATGATTCTGAGTAGAGACAATTTATCAATTTTATTAAATACATCACTATTAAACTGTAACATTGTCATTAAATAAATTGTTAGTGAAAATATAGCATAAACATACAAAACATACATTATTAAAGATGTAAAATAAGAATCTGGAATGCGATAAATGAATTTGAAATTTAGAATTCACCGAAGGGAGACTTTTGATCTAACAATACAACATGAAGAATAAAACGCAACAGAGAAAATGACAGCAGAAGATTTAAAGAAGATATTCAAACTTGCATAAACTAAAAGAAATTTAGAGTAAATATTTGATACAATAAATCTTTTCCCCTTATCTATGTGTTATTATACCATTTTTACATCTATTTTTGCCATAAAATGAAAATTGAATGCACTCAAAATTTTGTAAAATTGCAAGCGAACATGATGAAAACCACTAGAAAACTATTAAGAAACTGCTGGAACTTTGGGGTCTGGGGTCATGCCGGGTGTCATCTCTGATGATGACTCGCCCATCATGACTTGAAAACTCAGATTCTAGATCCATGACGGGCGTTATTGAAGATGACGACCTCCCTGTCATGGCTTTAGGCGTGCTGGTTCCTGTATCCTTCTGGTTAACGACTCATTTATTTTATTTTTGGTTAACTACTCATTTCTTAAGTTAACTACTCATTTATTTTATTTTTATATATTTATTATTAACATTAATGTCGCATCTCAAAAAATACACCTCGAGAGCGCATCACACACTCGAGGATGGACTAGCAGAGTTGCCACCGTACTTTATTTATTCCTAAGGAAAAGGAAAGTAATAATAAAACCCTGAGGGAAAAAGAAAGGATAAGATGGTCATCGCAACCAAATTAGGGTTCGGGAGCCGGTTATACGAGGCGAATGTATTAACATTCCTTGCATCTGCTATACTCAACGAGAACCTCCTTTAGTTTTAAGGTTAATGGTTTGTTTGACGAATGTTTATTTTATTTTATTTGTTAAAGGATATTTACAAAAAGAAAAATTATTTACAAAAAAAAAAGAAAAAGAAAGGTTTTTTAATTATTGTGCTCGCCAAGGTTTCAAAACCTCGTACCTACATATTCTAATACTGCAGTGAGAAAATTAGAGCAGCATAGTTCGTAAAAAAGTGTTTCTTGGTTGATTTTATAGGAAAAAGTTTAAGTCGTTCTTGTGTTTAAACATTGGCTTGTATGCTCTCACAATGGAGCCTTACGCGCTCATTTGTATTTCGCGTAGAAAAGATTTAACCTATTCTTTTATGAAAAGATTTTTGATTTGGGTGTGCAAAGGTACAAAAAGATATTTGATGAGTTTGTGTTGATTTTAATTGTTTTTATTTTGAATAATTGGTCAATGCGACATGCACGCCAATCAACTACTCAGGAACATGGTGAATGTGCATCCACCTATCCATTTATTTGAAAAAAATGTTTATTTAATTTGATTAATAAAAATTTAATTTGGTGATTTATGTACAATGTGCACAATATTTACAAGAGAAACAATTACTTATTTATTTTTATTTTTATTTGGATTAGGGAAGCGAAAACTATTTCTATGAAATTTGGATAAAAGACCTAAAAGTGAAATAAGAGATAAATTAATTTGACGTGACATATAACTAATTTTGAAAATTAATCTAACTAATTTTAAAGTCATCCTAAAGAGTTAGCACTAACATAGTTAAATTAGCTCACTAACTTAAAATTAATCTAAGTAAATAAATTAAAATAACAAAATATAAATAACTACTAAAAAGAAGGAGGTTCACACTCAGTGCATTATGATGGACCTAACTAAAATTGAGGTGTGAAAACAGAGGGTGAGGCCCACACTCAGTAGCCCAGTCAGAAAAGAAAAAAAAAACAGAAAAAGAAATAAATAAGCAAAATAAAATGGAAAGCATGAAAAAAAGTACGGTGGCGACTCTGTTAGTCCATCCTCAAGCGTGCGACTCCCTCTGGAATGTTAGATCATTTGACCATCATAGGGTCAACTGATCAGAGGATAATGATTGAGGGCTCACAGAGATAAGGGTGGGTGCATGCTTATAGGATGAATCAAGGTAAGTCAGATGATTGGCTGCCAGGATGCCACTTGTCCATGAACTAGAGACGCATGGAAGGTTATATGAAGGCAAGTCCTTCAAAAATAATTCATTTCCTCTGTTTCTTTTTCTCTCTTCCCCTATCTTCTCTCACCATCTCCCTCGCTACTCTCTCTAAACACCGCCACCAACACAACGAACCACCGGTCGGAAATCGTAACCGTCGGTGACTCCTCCTATAATCCACCATAAACTTCAACCGATGTTCATCTAGATGATGAACACCAACCCATATCTTCAACCACCCTTACAAACCCCAATAACCCTAAGTGTACAACAATGAATATTGGTTCAACTATCCAAATCAAACATTCATTCCCAAACCCTAAACCTTTCAACCCCTTTCTGTATACCCCAAATCAAACCCTAAACAACAAACACAATCAACAAGAATACAAGAATCAAAAGGAGAACAACATGCATAGTGAAAAGGAAGCACCAACCTACAGAGATGAGGTATTCTCCGGTTTAAAAAGGTAAAGTCTTTTGATTTATTTTTTCACTTTCTCTTTTTTACTCTTTCTTTCTTAATCTCCTCTGACTCCTCTTCTTCGTCATTGATTGCGAGGTCTAACTTAGAATATTGGCTACTGAGGGTAGATTGAGCCTAGTTTTTTTAGGGTTTTTAGTGTTGTTGTTCTTCAGTGTGAAGAACAACAACTTAGGGTTTCTGTAGATTTGTAAATTGTGTATATATGTTGTAAGCTTTAGGTTTAGTTTCAATAATGTAAATTAGGGTTAGACATTTATGTTAGATTGATTCAATTAGGAAGTTTTAGCTCAGATTTGATTTGATTTGTACAAGTTTGAAATTATAACCGAAATTATTATCAATGAAAAAGATCTCTTTTCTGCTTCTTTATTTTGTAATTTTGGATTTTGGATTTGATTTGATCCAACTTTTGCAATCTTGTTCACGCGTTTAGGGTTTTTCTCTTTTGGACTTGTGGATTTTGTTTGACTTTGTTGACTCATCATAATAAAAAAAAATAAAGAGAATAAGAATAGTAGTAATAAAATAAATAAAACTCATAATAAATAAATATTTACAAAGATAATCACTGAAGCAACCCACTAAACTTTAGAAAAAAACACTTAATGATAATAATAATAATTAAAATGACCTATTTAAACCACACTAACCGTTAATATTAATACAAAATAAAAAAGGACCAAATAATAAATAAAATAAAAACTATAATAAGCCTATAATAATAGTTACAATAATTTAGTGATAATAATAAAACTAATAAGTCCCTATTACACTAATAACAAAAAATCAAAGGAATAATAAAATAGTAAAGAAAACAAACAATAATCCTAAAAAAGGAACTTAGTAAAGAAAGATAAAAACCTTATTATGCTAATAGGAACTATAAAAAGAAAGTAAAAATGAACTAGAAAAAAGAAGTCAAAATGATCATCCTTTGACTTCTTGGATCATTAGAGTTGACCATTTGACTTACACCCGATGGACCCAGATGAAACGATGACTAAGATGAATTTGAACTATGTTGATACAGGGTATAGAATTAACACTAACTACTTTTGAAATCGTTGTTCAAGATTAGGCGATGAAGCTCTAGCAAAAAATTTCCCACTGTTTACCTAGTTCCAAGAACTCCAACTTTCATAGATTTCCCAAGTAGTCTTTTATCTCTTACCTGAAGTGTAACACCGACAACCTCCCATCCTCAAGGTACATTCCCAATCCAAGAACAAAACTTTCAAATATTTTGTTGATGCAATCAATAATGTTTGTAATATTCCTACATGTCAACTTCCTATCCCTTGTCTGAAAGGGGATAGATTGAGTATAGAAATATCTAAAGATGAGTATGTATTAGGTCTGGAATCATGTAAACATAACCTTTGAAGGCTCTAAGATTTGACTAAATTTTGGTAAAACATGATGTTGAACAAGATGTCCTAACTTGAAGAAATCTATTAAAAGAAAACATGCCAGACAAGATGCCCTATCTTGAGGACTCGACATCTTAGTCTGATACAACAGGTTTGTTGCAGATCTGTTCCAAGATTTAAGGCGCAATTAGAACATGAATCAAAGAATGACTTAATAGAGATTTCGAAGCCCATGGACAACTGAAGATTATAAAAGGAGGACCAAGACCTAGGGCAAATTACTAGACCTTGTTAATACTTGTGCAAAATAAAAAATAAGGGTTTAGGGTTTTGAGAGTCGTGTACTTTCTTGTATTGTAAGTCACCCTTTGTATCAGTTTGATACATTGTGGATGACATAGGTTTACATATCTAATCGATATAAAAAAGCTCGGATATAAAAAAGCTCGGATATGCGTATATGAAAACAAATCGCTGATAATGAGAAACAAATCAATCACTGTGCTTTAATCACAATCACTTGAAATCAACTCAACAAGTAATTTCCAATGATAACAAACATAAAAACTTAATTGAGACAAATTATCAAACACCTTATATGCAATCAATTTTTCTTAGAATTATGTATTATTTTGTTGATTTGCAAATCCAACCATAATCAAATAGATTGTGATCAACTTAACAAACCTTTTTTCAAAAGGTTATCAAAAGGTTTAACCAAACGTATAGATCGCACAATCGAAGAATTCAACAATTTGAAAATGAAAATTAAGATATATATATATATATATATATATATATATTGTCGCACCTCGAAAAAATCGCTTAATCGAAGACACGACCCTCGCGGAAAAGGCGCGGAAAACGGTTCGACAGAGTCGCCACCAAACTTTATTTATCCCAAAAGAGGGAAAGGAAAATATCGAGAAAACCTTTAAAGAGATAGGATAAGAACATGGTCGTCGCAACCACATTCTGGGTTCGGGAGTCGGTTACGTGAGGGGAAGGTACGCGCACCCCCTCACGTCCGTTGTACTCAACGGGAACCTCTTGATTCGAATCGCGATACTCGTTAGCTAAGTTTGTCTATTTTCTTCTCTAAAATGAATGCGGAAAGGTAAAGATAAAAGGAAAGGATACTAAGGGGAAAATGGGGTGATTTAAGGATAGGGTGCTCGGCAAGATCATCGCGACCTCGGGCCTACGTATGCTCATTCGAACGAGAATGAGAAATCAGAGCAATCGTAGTTCGACTACGCCCATGAAACAAGGGAGAGTTGGTTTGTTTTAAAGAGAGGCGCCAATTGCTCACACACGAGTAAGAGAACTCGCACCCAAACAATCGAAGGAAGATCAAAGACTTGAACCCCCATTTTTCACCTTGAAAGAGTTTCGATAGTTTTTAGTCGTTTTGAGATTTGATTATGAAAATCCGCTTGACGTGGGATCAAGGGTTTATTGTACGTGCTTGGTTATTTTGAAAAGAATTTGATTTATTAAAAGAAGAGGCGTCAATTGCTCACACACGAGTAAGAGAACTCGCACCCAAATAATCGAAGAGAGATCAAAGACTTGAACCCCCATTTTTCACCTTAAAAGAGTTGCGATAGTTGTTAATTGTTTTTGAAGTTTGATTATGAAAATTCGCTTGACGTTGGATCAAGGGTTAATTGTATGAAAAGAGTTTGATTTGGAAAAGGATTTGGTTAGAGGTTGATTTGAAAATGGCTCGACGACGAATCGAGGGTTTAGTTGAAAAGGGTTTGTTTGAAAATGGCTCGACGACGAGTCGAGTATTAGTGTGAAAAGGGGTTGTTTCAAAAATGTCTCGACGACGAATCGAGGGTTTGGTTTGAAAATGGGTTGCCTATTCTAGTCCCTAGGGGTGCTCCTAGTAAACAAACCACAATCAAAACAATATTAAGTGCGTACATTGGAATGGGGGAGGGATACATGTAAATTACAAGTGTTGACAGAAATAAATGGTCTCATTGTAAGGTAGCCCAAGAGGAAGCCGTGTGTGTGCAAAGTGTCCTAAACTAAGCCTTGAATGCGCGTCAAGCAAATGATCATAACCACAGTCCGTTCATGTTTGTTTTTTATGGTTGCGATAGTTGTTAATTGTTTTCGATTAAGGGTGAGCGAATGAAATGAATATGAATATGATACAATATGTACAACGATATAATCGATATAGAATTGACAAGGTATAATATTGACATAAAAATGAAAGTTGGCCTCGTCTTAATCTCGATTTAATCGATAAATCGATAATCGGATTTTTGACTTTCATTGACCCAAAATTGATAAAATAATGGAAAAATAATGGAAATGAAGTAAAATCGAAAATGACAATAAAAGAATAAAGGTCTCACCTTTATCAAGATTAAAAATCAAAAATCGATAAATCATTGATATTTGGTTTTCATTGACCAAAATGAATAAAAAATAATGAATAAATAATAAAATGAAATAAAAATTGAAAATGACAATAAAAATAATAAAAGTCTCACCTTTATCAAGATTTAAAATCAAAAATTGATAAATCTTGATATTTTGGTTTTCATTGACCAAAATGAATAAAAATGCTAAAAATGAAATAAAATCTAAATAAAGTGATAAATAAATTGAAATAAAAATAAATGAATGGTGAATACAAATGAATATAAATGAAAATCGAAATAAAAAAAAAGGGTAGGCCTCATATAAATCAAGATTTGGATCTATTAGAGAAAATCAACAAATCAAGAGTTTTATCTTATCATTGGCCCAAAAAATAAAAATAAAAGGAGTTATCTAAACTAAACATATTAAGAACTAGTAATTTTAAAATTTAGAAAAGATTAAAAAAAAATCTTAAACAAAAATCAAGATGGAGGGGGTGCGTATTGGCTGAGATGCGCATATATGGGATTCATGAACCAAAAGAGGATCATGTGGGCTCCAAGGCCCATCACCTCCACACATAACAAGGGGCGGTTTTAAAAAAAAAAAAAAAGGTGGTGTGGAAATGGAGCTTATGAATCCAAAACAAAAAAAACAGCTTTTAATGTTAAAACAGAAAAAGAAAAAAAAAAGAAACAACTTTTAACAACACATCATTATCTCTCCGTAAAAGTGAAAACGGATCTCCTCTTCTTCTTCAATTTACACGGCGCAAGCAAGAACAAAAATAAGACGCTAAAAAAAAATTCCAATCGAGTCAAGCGAAAAAATGGGGACATTTCCCACCTCTCAACGATCTCGCTCGCTTTGCTCGTTAGATTCAGGTTCGGTTGGATTTAAAGGTTTGTTTCGGATTTCTGTTCTTCCTCTTCTACTTCGACTCCGGTTCTCTATCTCTTCATCTTTCTCCTTCTCATTTTCGATCTGTTTTTCGATTTGTCTCTGGACTGCGATTTGAAAAGGTTTATGGGTTGTGGGTTTGGATTCTCTTACTCAATCTTTCTTCTTCTCTTTCTGGTTCTGGGTTGCGATTTGTGTTTATTGGGGTTGGGATTGAAGATTTGAGGTTTTCTGAGGTGGATATGAAAAGGGTTGTTAGTTGAAAAACGGGTTGAAGAGAAAGGGGAGGGTTTATACGAGAAGTTTGTTGTGGGTTGGAAGTGAAGTGATTTGTCTGAGTTTGGTGAATGTTTGTGAACAGGTTGTTGTTGTTGATGAGTTGTTGTGGCTGTATGTGGGTTTTGAAGGAAGAAGATGGTGAAGAGGGATTAAAAGTTATGTGATGAGTGAGGCGGAGGGAGCTGACGGAAGGGAACGAAGGTTTTCGGAGAAAGGTGAGCGGTGTTAAAGAGCGGATGATATGAGAAGTTTGGAGGTTGGTTTTCACATTGTGAGGTTGTTTGTGATATGGTGTTGGGAGATGGTGGCAGAGTGTGAGGAGAATTTGTGAGCAAGGTCGTTGATGTTGATGATGTTGAGGTTGATGAAGGTTTGCTCTCCTTTCTCCTTTACAGAGAGTTTTTTTCTTTAATAGTTCAGACCCCTCCCTTGTTTCAAAGGTTTCCCCCCTCCTTTATGCTCTCTTCTTTTTCCGAACTTCTCCAATTTTTTTGAATTTGTTGAATTGTCTTTTTCACTGCAGGTCTTTGGTCAATGAAGTGTGTTGTCGTTGTTGTACGCAGGTTCTTGGCATGGTGCTTTTGAAAGTATATGGTGATGGCAGGCTTGTGAGATGTCGTTGTTGCTTACTCTTGTTGGTTGTTGAATATCCTACAGGTTTATTGTTTTGGGGTGTGGAGTGTTGAACGAGTTTGTGTGTTTCTCTTTTTTTTTTTTTTTTTTGAAAATTTTATTTGTAATGGGCTTTGGGTTTTTTTTGTAGAAATTTTTTAAGACAAAATATGTTGGTAATGGGTCTTGTAATGGACTTTGTGAATTTTGGATAAAACATGGATAACAATGGTTTTTGGTAGAAATTAAATATGTATATTGGTTTAAGAATGGATAAAAAAATGAATGGATATGGAAGTTGGATAATTGAACAAATAAATATGGACATAAAAATGGATAATGGAAAAATAAATGGATATGGACGGATAATTGGTTTGAAATGGGTTATGAATGGATTTTTTGAGAATTGGTTTTGGATAAATAATAATGGATATAAAAGAAATGCTTTAAATGGGTATTGAATTGGATAAAGGATAAAAAGGTTAAAAGATAGATATGACTTGAAATGAAAATGGACAAAAACAAAAGAGGGGTGAAATTGAAGATAACATTTTTTTTGGATTTTTGAATAATTGTTAGTGGATGGATGTACAGATGAAAATGTACACAGGTAGGACAAATTTGAGGTATGACAGATGCCCCTATCTAATTGGCTTAAACCGAGTTAGATGAACTACTACGGCGTTCGGTCTTTCGAGGTATAAGACAATTAGATATGAAGAAGACCACAAATTTGTCTGAAAGAAAGAAAATGGATTAGGAAGTTGAGATACAAGAAACCTGACACCAAAAGGATGCCAGACCTATCACCAAGAGGATGATAGTGAGCACACACACAGACCCTTCCACCAAAAGGATAGAAAAGAGGTCAAAACCTGCTATTACCGACGAGATAATAGGGCACACACGCACACAGACCCTTCCACCAAAAGGATGAAAATGAGGTCAAAGCCTGCTATTACCGATGAGATAATAGGGCACACACGCACACAAACCCTTCCACCAAAAGGATGAAAATGAGGTCAAAGCCTGCTATTACCGATGAGATAATAGGGCACACACACACAGACCCTTCCACCAAAAGGATGAAAATGAGGTCAAAGCCTGCTATTACCGACGAGATAATAGGGCACACACACAGCATGCTACTACCAAAAGGATAGTATGGCACACAACACAGCCTGCTACTACCAAAAGGATAGTAGGGAACACACACAGCCTGCGACTACCAAAAGGATAGTAGGGCACACAACACAGCCTGCTATTACCAAAAGGATAATAGGGCACACACACACAACCTGCTACTACCAAAAGGATAGTATGGCATACAACACAGCATGCTACTACCAAAAGGATAGTAGGGCACACACACACAGCCTACTACTACCAAAAGGATAGTAGGGCACACAACACAGAGGCTGTCACTCACCAAAAGGATGACACACAGACCAAGGGTTTATGGATCGGCGATACCAAAAGGATGACGAATCAAAATAAGCTACTACCACCAAAAGGATGATATGAACTTCTTATTCGTGAGGACCAACATCAAAAGGAAGAAGGTTAAATTGAAATGACAAGGTTTCGGCTATCACCAAAAGGATGATAGAAAAGTTTTTATTTGAGGGTTACCAACACCAAAAGGATGCAGGTTGAATTGAGTTAATTGGGTTTGACTACCACCAAAAGGATGATAGTAAGGACATTGACAAAAGGTCAAGTTTGCTCGGGATATGATGAGATTTATTTGGAGACATCAACAAAAGGTTGAAGTAAAGAAATCAATGAGGAGAGCCCACAAAAAGAAAGGGAAACAGTGAAAAATGGAGAAGGTAACCCGCCAAGATCTACGCAATCTTGTGCCTATGTATCTTTACTCGGACAAGAATAAAGAATCAGGGCAGTCGTAGTTCGACTTGAAGAAAAGATTCAATGAGGAACGCCCACTGACTCGGAGGAATGTTTATTGGTTGGGATGAGGATGACGACCTCATCAACAAAAGGTTGAGGAAACACAACTCAATGAGGAACGCCCACTGACTTGCTTGGAGATCACGGTTTCAACAAAAGGTTGAAGAACTTCATGAGGAACACCCATGAACTTGAAGAAGATGCCCCTGACTGGGCAGAAGATTGCTTTGAAATCTTGTCTTGAGCTTGAACAAAAAGGTGGGACAACTTCGTGGGGAACGCCCACGGATTTGATGAAGATGCCCCTGGCTGGGCTGAAGATCGTCTTGAAATATTGAGATTGATCCTGGATCTTGCGCATGTACGAATGCTTGGTTTTGTAATGATGTGCAATGCAAATGCTGACGCGCGGAGATGCAAGTGCCGAGGAAGTATGATTGGTTTTTTTGGTATGCACATGATGCTGAATGCGATGCATATGATGCGTATGATGCATATGATTGCAGACGGGTGATTGGATATGTTTGGAAATGGTGCCAGCGTGGTGGACTTTGGGTAGTTGCCAATGCGGATTGGACTTTTGGGCGGTGGGAGGGACTTGATTTCCTCGACACTCAGTTCGTTGAAGATGCCATGATTAAAGCAGACGAAGGTGCTTTTGAAGCCTCGAGTTTGATCACTTAATAATGAGTTCATTTCTGAGAGAACCACAACTTTGCTTGATGGTCAGGGTTGCTTGCTGGAATGGGTCTTGCCCCAGTCAGAGCATGGTAATGGTCTGCCCCTGATTAACCAGTTCTGAAGTGACTTGATCTTTTGAAAGATGAGCTTTGATGCGCTTCTGAGATGGCTTGCCCCTGATCGAGCTGCTGAAAGATTTGCCCCAGCCTGAAGGTTTTGAGGGAGTCTTGATTCGGGTCGGCACCGCTGAAAGTTCAAGTTCCTCTTCGATTGCCCCTTGTTGGAATTTATTGGATGTTTAGCACTGATTTGCAGTTAAAATTTCTCGTTCACAAATGGTAACCTTAATACAATGCTCGTGCAAGTTTTGAGAAAGAGTAGTTTATTGGAGTGTCGTGATATTGTGAGACGAATGGACCATTAGTCCAGACGTTGTGCTGATTTTGATGGTGTGAAAGATATAGCAAGGAGAATGACACCAATGCTGAAGAATAGCAAATATGGGGAGTCAGTTTACGCAACCTTGCAATAGTATGCTTTCAGAATAAACCTCGCCTCAATTAGGTATTTCGAGGGTTGTAACGTGGTCTGGTTCACGGTTATAAAACAAAGGATATTAGGCTCAAAGTATGATTTTTACCCACCCCTTCTTTGTGATGATCTCCAGTCCTACGTTCAGTTAATTTTGCACACATTTGTCTTCCAAAAGGGTTGACGGTGTAAGATTGATGATTCAAGGTTTGCTCGAAATGGCAGTCACCTTATTTTGTTTTTGATGGATGTCAGTGACCCTTTGGTTTTGATTTGGTGGTCACTGAGTCTTATTTTGTTTTTGGTGAGGATTCGAGGGCCTCTTTTGTTTTTTTTATCCCTATCTTTTGCATGGACTGATTTCTCTTGTCGAGTCCATCAGGGTTGTATTGATTTTTGCCTAAGTCTCTTTTTGAGGTGTTCGACTTAGCAGGATTTTGATTTTTTTGCTTTTTTTTTGTTTTGTTTTGTTGGATGATTGTGACTGCCAAGTCATGGGTATTGATGAACAACTGACGTGTCTTTTGGATTTTGTCCTTGTGATTTGAGTGCGTAGTTGGGTTAACTGAACACTACCCTGCCCCAGGTTGAGTGTAAGGATTTGAATATCCGAAGGAAACTGCTATTTCTAGGCTCGAAGTGGTTTACTAGGGATTAACTCCTTGTCTCTCCAGTGTTTAGGGGATTAAAACAATGCATGTACATCATCGACGAGATTTTGTCCGAAAGCATGCGGTTTGCAATTATGGGTATTTCGTTTTCATCATCCTCCCTCCAATCATTGCTAACAACAGTTGATAAAGAGAGTGAAGTGGATATAAATGTGTCGGCGATTTGCAGTAAATGGAAAAAATGAGTGAATACGATGTAACTGATTCAAAATATGCATAGTCAATACATTAAGAAAACCAAATACAAACGGCAATGTTCAAAGCATACAGTACTTAAACAAGTAAAGAAGAAAATACAAGAATGCAAATGATGGGATGGCAACATGACTGCCTTCTTCGGGGAATAAACTTGACTTGACTTGACTTGATTTGACTTGACTTGATGCAGGCACTAGTTTGGCGGCGACAACGGGTTTTTGATGACGTTTGGAGCCCTCCCATTGAACACGAGATACTTTGAGTCGATCATGTCTTGAACCTTGTGTTTGAAAGCTCTGCAGTCCTCGATCGTATGCCCTGGAGCACCCTTATGAAACTCGCAATGAGCATTAGCATCATAATCTGGAGGAATGACAGTTGGAGGAGCTAGGTCCCTCAGAGCGATTGCCTTCTTTTCCATCAATTGAGCAAAGATCTGAGCATATGATGTTGGCAGACGATCAAAGTCTCTATCAGACCTCCTTGTCCTTTGTTGATTAAGCTGACGTTGTTGAGCAGCTCTCTGTTGTTGATGTTGAGGAGGATACTGATACCCTTGCTGGTTGTAGGATTATTGTTGAGGAACCTATTGTTGAGGCATTGGAGTTTAAATAGCTTGAACAGTTGGCTGATAAGGCATTGGAGTGTATTGCGCAACAGCAACATATGGATACTGGAAGTATGGAATTTGATAAGGCATTGGAGGGGGAGCTTGTTGAGCTTGCCCTTTCTGAGCATAGACAGCATTTGTTTCGCCCTCTTTCTTTTTGAATCCATTGAAGGGCTTCTTGGCTTGAGACTGACTGCTAGAACCTCCTTGGATCTTTCCGCTCTTCAGACCCTCTTCAATTCTTTCACCGACAATTACCAAATCAGAGAATCCGACAGAAACATTACCAATCAACTTCTCATAGTATTGGCCTTGCAAAGTACCCATGAAGATGTCAATCAGTTCGCAGTCAACAAGAGGTGGATGCACTCTTGCAGCTAGCTCTCTCCAGCGTTGCGCGTACTCCTTAAAGGATTCGTTATCCTTTTGAGCCATACTCTGAAGTTGAGTACGATTCAGAGCAAGGTCAGTGTTGTACTTGTATTGCTTGACAAATGCATCAGCTAGACCATCCCAAGTGCGCACATTGCTACGCTCCAGCTGCATATACCATTCGAGTGATGCCCCAGACAAGCTGTCTTGGAAGCAATGGATCATCAGCTTTTCATCTTTGGCATGGGCAGCCATCTTGCGGTAGTACATCCTTAGATGCATGTGGGGACAACTGAGGCCTTTGTACTTCGGGAATTCTTGTACTTTGAATTTGGGAGGAATGACAACATCTGGCACCAAGCACATTTCCAGAGCGTTCAGAGATTTTGGGTTGCGCCCTTCCATGACTCAGAGTTTCTCAGCTAGATCACGACACATTTTCATGGCTTCAGAATCCTGAGCAGCAGTAGGATTGACAACTGGGATAGCAGCACGGTAATTCTGTACCTCATCATACTGATCTACCAGGTTTTCTTCGGCATGAGGAATAGAAACCTGAGTGACAACAGGTTGGGCTTGCGGAATAGCACCAACAGCGACTCCAGATGTTGGAGGTGGTTGAGAAATTGCTCCTTCAGCGGAAGGAGTAAAGTTCATTGGTATCCCATAATTGATAGGGTTGGGAACAGGAACTGAGAGCCTTGAGGGTGACCCTTGCACAGGCACAGTGTTGTTGGCAGCAGCGGCTTCACACAGCTCTTCTTCTCTTCTGGCCGCCATGATGGCTTCAAGAATCTGATCGATCTTTCCCTTCATAGAGTCCATTTCTTCTCTGAAGGCGGCTTGCTCTTGCTGAATCTGCTCCATCGTTCTTCTTATGTTGGCTCGAGTTGCGTACTGGTGTCGAGGAATCAGCTTGATTTACTGGAGAAGGAAGGACGTTGAAGTGAGATTCTGAGGTTAAAAATGCAATGCAAGATGCGTAACAGATGCAATGCAATGCAATGATATGAGATGCAATGCAAGATGCAAGATCCAGGATCGCAGGATCAAACAGCTTCAAACAGTTCTGAGGTTGGCCAGAGGAACGGGTCAAGAACCACAACTAGGATCGAAGAAAGCCCATGGGTAGGTTTCTAAGACGGGTAGGTGCTTAGAGTTATGGATATATTTCGAAAACATTATAACCATGACAAAGACTTGTCCGACTATAATATCCTCGAAATAATCTCGTCTAGGTGAGGTCTTCATTTCTTCCCCACGAGAAAGATTCCTCGGAGGCGCCCACTACACAACCATCGACACACGGGTTCTAAATAGGGTTCTCAGAATCCTAGATCGAGGTCGAAAATATCACTGTCAGGAAGTAATACGTTCGAGGGATCTCATCTGATTGGGGCGTTCGCATTAACTCACAAAGAATTAACACTACCAACCACCATGGGTAAATTGGGTTAATGGTCCTTGGGATCAACGACCCACCTCGAAAGTATTACCATCATGGCAAAGATTCACCACAACAATAATATTTCCAAGGGAATCTACTCCAAGCGGTGGTTTTTGCTTCAACTCACGCGGAAGAGACCACGCAAGCCTACACTACACAACCACCATCCTAATCCTAGGGTTATACTCAGACTCGGGTGTAGAGCCATCTCACAAAGTTCCCAATATCAGAACAACCAAACAATGCCACAAAAGGTGACACAAATAAGGAAATAGGAAAACAAGTAAGTAAGCGAATGAGAAGAAAAAGATAAACAAAGCTAAAGAGCTAGCGATTCGAATCAAGATAGGCTTGACTCTCTCTTGCATGGAGAAAATCTTCCCCAGCAGAGTCGCCAGCTGTCGCACCTCGAAAATTCATCGAAAATACGACCCTCGCGTGAAAGGCGCGGAAAATGGTTCGACAGAGTCGCCGCCGAACTTTATTTATCCCAAAAGAGGGAAAGAAAAATATCGAGAAAATATTTAAAGATATAGGATAAGAACATGGTCGTCGCAACCACATTCTGGGTTCGGGAGTCGGTTACGTGAGGGGAAGGTACGCGCACCCCCTCACGTCCGTTGTACTCAACGGGAACCTCTTGATTCGAATCGCGATACTCGTTAGCTAAGTTTGTCTATTTTCTTCTCTAAAATGAATGCGGAAAGGTAAAGATAAAAGGAAAGGATACTAAGGGGAAAATGGGGTGGTTTAAGGATAGGGTGCTCGGCAAGATCATCGCGACCTCGGGCCTACGTATGCTCATTCGGACGAGAATGAGAAATCAGAGCAATCGTAGTTCGACTACGCCCACGAAACAATGGAGAGTTGGTTTGTTTTAAAGAGAGGCGCCAATTGCTCACACACGAGTAAGAGAACTCGCACCCAAACAATCGAAGGAAGATCAAAGACTCGAACCCCCATTTTTCACCTTGAAAGAGTTTTGATAGTTTTTAGTCGTTTTGAGATTTGATTATGAAAATCCGCTTGACGTGGGATCAAGGGTTTATTGTACGCGCTTGGTTATTTTGAAAAGAATTTGATTTATTAAAAGAAGAGGCGTCAATTGCTCACACACGAGTAAGAGAACTCGCACCCAAACAATCGAAGAGAGATCAAAGACTTGAACCCCCATTTTTCACCTTAAAAGAGTTGCGATAGTTGTTAATTGTTTTTGAAGTTTGATTATGAAAATTCGCTTGACGTTGGATCAAGGGTTAATTGTATGAAAAGAGTTTGATTTGGAAAAGGATTTGGTTAGAGGTTGATTTGAAAATGGCTTAACGACGAATCGAGGGTTTGGTTGAAAAGGGTTTGTTTGAAAATGGCTCGATGACGAGTCGAGTATTAGTGTGAAAATGGGTTATTTGAAAAATGTCTCGACGACGAATCGAGGTTTTGGTTTGAAAATAGGTTGCCTATGCTAGTCCCTAGGGGTGCTCCTAGTAAACAAACCACAATCAAAACAATATTAAGTGCGTACATTGGAATGGGGGAGGGATACATGTAAATTACAAGTGTTGACAGAAATAAATGGTCTCATTGTAAGGTAGCCCAAGAGGAAGCCGTGTGTGCGCAAAGTGTCCTAAACTAATTCTTGAATGCGCGTCGAGCAAATGATCATAACCACAGTTCGTTCATGTTCGTTTTTTATGGTTGCGATAATTGTTAATTGTTTTCGATTAAGGGTGAGCGAATGAAATGAATATGAATATGATACAATATGTACAACGATATAATCGATATAGAATTGACAAGGTATAATATCGACATAAAAATGAAAGTTGGTCTCGTCTTAATCTCGATTTAATCGATAAATCGATAATCGGATTTTTGACTTTCATTGACCCAAAATTGATAAAATAATGGAAAAATAATGGAAATGAAATAAAATCGAAAATGACAATAAAAGAATAAAGGTCTCACCTTTATCAAGATTAAAAATTAAAAATCGATAAATCATTGATATTTGGTTTTCATTGACCAAAATGAATAAAAAATAATGAATAAATAATAAAAATTGAAAATGACAATAAAAATAATAAAGGTCTCACCTTTATCAAGATTTAAAATAAAAAATTGATAAATCTTGATATTTTGGTTTTCATTGACCAAAATGAATAAAAATGCTAAAAATGAAATAAAATCTAAATAAAGTGATAAATAAATTGAAATAAAAATAAATGAACGGTGAATACAAATGAATATAAATGAAAATCGAAATAAAAAAAAGGGTAGGCCTCATATAAATCAAGATTTGGATCTATTAGAGAAAATCAACAAATCAAGAGTTTTATCTTATCATTGGCCCAACTAGACAAGAAAATCGAAATGGAAGGAAATAAAAGAAAAATGAAAATGAATTAAGAAAAAGATGAAAATCATAAATCCAAAAACATTAAATTGAAAAGTCACCAATACAAAACCAAAAGTCTAATAAATAGAAATAATTTTTTTTTAAAAAGAACAAAATGTTTTTTTAGAAAATAAAATAAAATATTTACAATGAAAAGAGGTGTGAACCGTGGAAACAAGGCGTGTGTGGGGATCAAAATGGCCATGCTAGTCCCTAGGGGTGTTTGGGTGCGAGTTTCCTTACTCGTGTGTAAGCAATTGACGCCTCTTCTCTAAAACTAACCAAATTCTTTTCAACCAATCGAGCGCATACAATAAACCCTTGATCCAACATCAAGCGGATTTTTACAACAAATCTCAAAACGACTAATAACTATCATGACTCTTTCAAGGTGATAAATGGGGGGTTCAAGTCTTTGATCTTCCTTTAATTGTTTGGTTACGAGTTCTCTTACTCGTGTGTGAGCAATCGACGCCTCTCTTTAAAACAAACCAACCCTCCTCTTTTCATGGGCGTACCATGAACTACGACTGCTCTGATTCTTTATTCTCGTCCGAGTAAAGATACGTAGGCACAAGATTGCGACGATCTTGGCAAGCACACTATTTTTCTTTTTCCCCCGTTTGCGTCACTACCATCTTTTTCCGTCAAACCCCGTAGTCGAACTACGATTGCTCTGATTCCTCATTCTCGTCTGAATGAGCATACGTAGGCCCGAGGTCGCGATGATCTTGCCGAGCACCCTATCCAAAAACCACCCATTTCCCCTTAGTACCTTTTCCTTTTATCTTTACATTTCCACATTTATTTTAGAGAAGAAAATAGACAAGCTAAGCTAACGAGCATCGCGATTCGAATCAAGAGGTTCCCGTTGAGTACAACGGACGTGAGGGGGTGCGCGTACCTTCCCCTAACGTAACCGACTCCCGAACCCGGAATGTGGTTGCGACGACCATGTTCTTACCCTTCCTTAAAGGTTTTCGGTTACGTGAGGGGAAGATACGCACACCCCCTCAAGTCCGTTGTACTCAACGGGACCCTATTAATTCGAATCGCGATACTCGTTAGCTAAGTTTGTTTGTTTTCTTCTAAAAAATAAATGCAGAAAGGTAAAGATAAAAGGAAAAGATGCTAAGGGGAAATGGTTGGTTTTAGGATAGGGCACTCGGCAAGATCATTGCGACCTCGGGCCTACGTATGCTCATTCGGACGAGAATGAGGAATCAGAGCAATCGTAGTTCGACTATGGGGTTTGACGAAAAAAGATGGTAGTGTGGAAACGGGGAAAAAAGAAAAAAGTGTGGATGCAAACGGGGGAAAAAGAAAAAAGTGTGCTCGCCAAGATCGTCGCAATCTTGTGCCTACGTATCCTTATTCAGACGAGAATAAAGAATCAGGACAGTCGTAGTTCGTGGTACGCCCACGAAACAAGGGAGTTGGTTGATTTTAAAGAGAGGCGCCAATTGCTTACACACGAGTAAGAGAACTCGCACCTAAACAATCGAAGGAAGATCAAAGACTTGAACCCCCATTTTTCACCTTGAAGAGTTGCGATAGTTGTTAATCGCTTTTGAGTTTTATTGTGAAAATCCGCTTGACGTAGGATCAAGCGTTTATCGTATGCGCTTGGTAATTTTGAAAAGGATTGGATTTGTTAAAAGAAGAGGCGTCAATTGCTCACACACGAGTAAGAAAACTCGCACCCAAACAATCGAAGGGAGATCAAAGACTTGAACCCCCATTTTTCACCTTAAAAGAGTTACGATAATTGTTAATTGATTTGGAGTTTATTTATGAAAGTCCGCTTGACGTTGGATCAAGGGTTTATTTGTTTATGAAAAGAATTTGATTGAAAAGACTATGGTTTGGATGTTAATTTTGAAAGTGGCTCGACGACGAATTGAGAGTTTGGTTGGAAAAATGTTTGTTTGAAAATAGCTCGACGACGAATCGAGAGTTTGATGAAAATGAGTGAGAATCGATCCTAGTCCCTAAGGGTGCTCCTAGTAACGACGTCACGATGGATTGTTTTGAAAATGGTCTCGACGACATATCGAATATTAGTTTGAAAACGGGTTGTCTATGTTAGTCCCTAGGGGTGCTCCTAGTAAACAAACCGCAAACAAAAGGAAATAATAAATACGTACATCGGAATGGGGGAGGGATACATGTAAATTACAAGTGTTGACAGAAATAAATGGTCTCATTGTAAGGTAGCCCAAGAGGAAGCCGTGTGTGTGCAAAGTGTCCTAAACTAAGCCTTGAATGCGCGTCGAGCAAATGATCATAACCACAGTCCGTTCATGTTCGTTTTTTATGGTTGCGATAGTTGTTAATTGTTTTCGATTAAGGGTGAGCGAATGAAATGAATATGAATATGATACAATATGTACAACGATATAATCGATATAGAATTGACAAGGTATAATATCGACATAAAAATGAAAGTTAGTCTCGTCTTAATCTCGATTTAATCGATAAATCGATAATCGGATTTTTGACTTTCATTGACCCAAAATTGATAAAATAATGGAAAAATAATGGAAATGAAATAAAATCGAAAATGACAATAAAAGAATAAAGGTCTCACCTTTATCAAGATTAAAAATAAAAAATCGATAAATCATTGATATTTGGTTTTCATTGACCAAAATGAATAAAAAATAATGAATAAATAATAAAATGAAATAAAAATTGAAAATGACAATAAAAATAATAAAGGTCTCACCTTTATCAAGATTTAAAATAAAAAATTGATAAATCTTGATATTTTGGTTTTCATTGACCAAAATGAATAAAAATGCTAAAAATGAAATAAAATCTAAATAAAGTGATAAATAAATTGAAATAAAAATAAATGAATGGTGAATACAAATGAATATAAATGAAAATCGAAATTAAAAAAAAGGGTAGGCCTCATATAAATCAAGATTTGGATCTATTAGAGAAAATCAACAAATCAAGAGTTTTATCTTATCATTGGCCCAAAAAATAAAAATAAAAGGAGTTATCTAAACTAAACATATTAAGAACTAGTAATTTTAAAATTTAGAAAAGATTAAAAAAAAATCTTAAACAAAAATCAAGATGGAGGGGGTGCGTATTGGCTGAGATGCGCATATATGGGATTCATGAACCAAAAGAGGATCATGTGGGCTCCAAGGCCCATCACCTCCACACATAACAAGGGACGGTTTTTTTTTTAAAAAGAAAAGGGTGGTGTGGAAATGGAGCTTATGAATCCAAAACAATAAAACAACTTTTAATGTTAAAAAAGAAAAATAAAAAAAAAAAGGAAACAACTTTTAACAACACATCATTATCCCTCCGTAAAAGTGAAAACAGATCTCTTCTTCTTCTTCAATTTACACGACGTAAGCAAGAACAAAAATAAGACGCTAAAAAAAAATTCCAATCGAGTCAAGCGAAAAAATGGCGACATTTCCCACCTCTCAGCGATCTCGCTCGCTTTGCTCGTTAGATTCAGGTTCGGTTGGATTTAAAAGTTTGTTTCGGATTTCTGTTCTTCCTCTTCTACTTCGACTTCGGTTCTCTATCTCTTCATCTCTCTCCTTCTCATTTTCGATCTATTTTTCGATTTGTCTCTGGACTGCAATTTGAAAAGGTTTATGGGTTGTGGGTTTGGATTCTCTTACTCGATCTTTCTTCTTCTCTTTCTGGTTCTGGGTTGCGATTTGTGTTTATTGGGGTTGGGATTGAAGATTTGAGGTTTTCTGAGGTGGATATGAAAAGGGTTGTTGGTTGAAAAATGGGTTTAAGAGAAAGGGGAGGGTTTATACGAGAGGTTTGTTGTGGGTTAGAAGTGAAGTGATTTGTCTGAGTTTGGTGAATGTTTGTGAACAGGTTGTTATTGTTGATGAGTTGTTGTGGCTGTATGTGCGTTTTGAAGGAGGAAGATGGTGAAGAGGGATTAAAAGTTATGTGATGAGTGAGGCGGAGGGAGCTGACGGAAGGGAACGGAGGTTTTCGGAGAAAGGTGAGCGGAGTTAAAGAGCGGATGATATGAGAAGTTTGGAGGTTGGTTTTCACATCGTGAGGTTGTTTGTGATATGGTGTTGGGAGATGGTGGCAGAGTGTGAGGAGAATTTGTGAGCAAGGTCGTTGATGTCGATGATGTTGAGGTTGATGAAGGTTTGCTCTCTCCTTTCTCCTTTACAGAGAGTTTTTTTTCTTTAATAGTTCAGACCCCTCCCTTGTTTCAAAGGTTTCCCCCCTCATTTATGCTCTCTTCTTTTTCCGAACTTCTTCAATTTTTTTGAATTTGTTGAATTGTCTTTTTCACTGCAGGTCTTTGGTCAATGAAGTGTGTTGTCATTGTTGTACGCAGGTTCTTGGCGCGGTGCTTTTGAAAGTATATGGTGATGGCAGGCTTGTGAGATGTCGTTGTTGCTTACTCTTGTTCGTTGTTGAATATCCTGCAGGTTTATTGTTTTGGGGTGTGGAGTGTTGAACGAGTTTGTGTGTTTCTCATCTTTTTTTTTGTTTTGAAAATTTTATTTGTAATGGGCCTATGAATGGGCTTTGGGTTTTCTTTGTAGAAATTTTGTAAGACAAAATATGTTGGTAATGGGTCTTGTAATGGACTTTGTGAATTTTGGATAAAACATGGATAACAATGGTTTTTGGTAGAAATTAAATATGTATATTGGTTTAAGAATGGATAAAAAAATGAATGGATATGGAAGTTGGATAATTGAACAAATAGATATGGACATAAAAATGGATAATGGAAAAATAAATGGATATGGACGGATAATTGGTTTGAAATGGGTTATGAATGGATTTTTTGAGAATTGGTTTTGGATAAATAATAATGGATATAAAAGAAATGATTTAAATGGGTATTGAATTGGATAAAGGATAAAAAGGTTAAAAGATAGATATGACTTGAAATGAAAATGGACAAAAACAAAAGAGGGGTGAAATTGAAGATAACATATTTTTTTGGATTTTTGAATAATTGTTAGTGGATGGATGTACAGATGAAAATATACACATGTAGGACAAATTTGAGGTATGACATATATATATATATATATATATATATATATATATATATATATATATATATATACGGATCAAATTGTCTAAACCAAATCGCTATAGAAAAGCTCGGATATGCGTATATGAAAACCAATCGATGATAATGATAAACAAATCAATCACTATGCTTTAATTACAATATCTTGAAAGCAAATCAACAAGTAAAGTAATTTCCAATGATAACAAACATAAAAACTTAATTGAGACAAATTATCAAACACCTTATATGCAATCAATTTTGCTTAGAATTATGTATGATTTTGTTGATTTGCAAATCCAACCACAATCAAATAGATTGTGATCAACTTAACAAAACCTTTTTCAAAAGGTTTAACCAAACGTATAGATCGCGCAATCAAAGAATTCAACAATTTGAAAATGAAAAATAAAAGATATATATATATATATATATATATATATATATATATATATATATATATATATATAGAGAGAGAGAGAGAGAGTACACAAGGATTTATTTAGGCAGTTCCCCAATCGGCCTCGCTATGGGTATGTCTGCCCTCAATTTGAACTCGAATTGAGATAGTGAATTAACCTTACTTTGAAAATGTAGTTTACAAGAGAAATGTAGCAATACAACCTTACAAACCCTACGCTTGATGTTGATTCTAACACTTTCTATTCCCTTGATCTGAGCTTGATCAAGTCACCTAACAATACCAATTTGGTTCACCATCTCACGCTACTCCTTTGTAAGAACCATTGTTCTTCAAAGCCATCACTCGATTGAATCCAAATTGCGAATTGTTGTGACCCAAGATTTACCAATTTGATTCACCGTCTCACGCTACTCCTTTGCAAGAGCCCCCGTTCTTCAAAGTCTTCACTTGGTCGAATCCAAATTGCGTAATCTTGTCCTAAATCTTCAAATCCCCAATTGATCTTGAACGAAAACCCCATCTTGGTTTTCTTATTTGAAACCCTCAAAGATCTCAACCCAATTTACAATTCACCAACCTAAATTGGACGTTATCAACACTAAATCTAAATGAAATCAAAACAATGAATGATTATGTGTACTTTGCCTGTGTATATGCATAGAATGAAGGTTGAAGATGATTAGCACTCTTTGGAACTGGTTTCATTTATGATTTTCTCAAAATAACTAAAAAGAAATGATGCATGTATGAAGTATATATACGTGACCAAGTAAGAAGTAAAAGGAATGCAAAAGATTTAGAAAATGATGCAAATTTTCAACGTTTTTAGTGCATATGTCGACCTATGTAAGTCATAGGTCGGCCTATTTGAAGCATGAGCCGACCTATAAAGTCCATGTGCCAACCTATGCAGTTAGTACATCAAACAGAGGCTACATGTTTCAAAAATGGGGTACATGTGCCGACCTGAAAAATTGTATGTGTCGACATGTAGAGAAATATTCCATCTATGTGTCAACCTATAATGCGTATGAGTCGACACATAGTTGTTTTTCACATAAAATCAGTTTTTTCACATAAAATCAGTTTTTTCACATAAAATCAGTTTTTGATGCATGAAACATTTTCTTTGATGCATGAACCATTTCTAAACCTTTTCCAACATGTTGTTATGCTTTCTAATGCTAAAATGCACATGTAGACTTAAGGTATACCGTCCAATATACATAAACGCTAAATTATCGTAGTTTTGACATCATACAAAATACATCTAACAAAAGTTGCACTCACAGTTGGGCCCTTTTCAAAAATTCGCTTAAGCTACAAGCTTCTTCCATCCCTAGTTTTTTCCAAAATAGGCAATCTGACCTCAACCCCTTTTTTGAATATCCAACATTTTAACCTTTCATCTGTACATCCTACTTACTATGATAACTTGGTAAATCGATCAATATACTTTTATAGGGTCTCTTTCTTCTTCTGCTTGATTCCACTGAGTAGAACCATAGTGGTGGATAGCCACATTCGAGTGTTAAATTGAGTTGTAAACCGGTCACATAGTTCCTTCCATGAATTTCTACTCCCATCTGAGAGGGTTTTAAATCAATTCACAACAGTTCAATTGAGGGTTCATGCAAAGATCTTGCATTTTAGAGCTCAATGGGCATGGTAATTATCCAATTTTTTGTCCACATGTTCAATGTGTTTGTCTGGATCCTCTGTAGCGTCGTAATTGTCTACCTTTGGGGGCTTCTCAAGGAACCTCAGAATCGTGCTGTCAAGAATGTGTATGGATACCAGGTTCTTCTTTTGCTTTGAGGTCGGTGTATTTGCATCGTACCTTTCATGTCTTTGGGAGTAGTATGTTGGCAAGCGACGGGGAGGGAGAACCTCTGATAGAGTATGACTGCCACTTCAACCTCTGGAGTCGGTAGGGGATTCTGATGTCCTCTATTTTGGTTACGACTTGGAGATCTCGGGTTTGTTTAGTGCAGTAAAGTTGCATCTATTGGAGTCGGTTACAACATAAGTTCTTTGTTGTTGTGTGAAGCTGCCTAGCTAGCACATGGTATTGGTTCTTGTAGAATCACACTAGAGGTTCTCTTATTTCCTATGTCCACAAAAATATGATAGTTTTATTGTCGTACTTGGTTATAGAACCTCTTCACCAGATTGAAAGCTCTTTGCATGCCTATGTTAGCTTGCAGTTGCTGAAAATTTGGGAGCATCTCTTGTCCATGTATTAACGATTGCGACAAAGGTTGCTTCGAAGGTTGGTATCGACAAAGCTATTGTAGAGATTGGAAAAATGGGATAACTTAGAATGTCCCTCAATCAACTCTTGGAGGCACAAAATCTTGTTGTGCAAGAATAGAATGAAAGGTTACTAGAACTAGATCTTCTTATATCAGAGGAGGAGAAAGATCTTGATTAGCTTTAGCAATCGTAGCAACAATGTGATGTTGAGTGGTTGATCGAGTAATCTTCGATGTCACCATGGCTTTGCGAGCTTGATATCTAATATGTTGGGAAAAGAGATCGGTGCTTCATGAGAAGAAGATCGATGATCTGAATCTTCAGTGAAGAAACAATGATTTTTTTCATGATAAATGGCAGAAATTAACACTTGAATCCTACACATGGCATCACTATTCCGTTCAGAAACTAGAGATAGGTGATGAGTGAAGAAACAATGATTTTTTGTAGAAAAATGGTAGGAATTAACACTCGAATACTATAGACAACATCACTGTTTCATTCCAAAACTAGAGATAGGTGATGAAGTGATGGAATAGAACTTATATACAATGGATCATACTTCCGGTGTGGTGAAAAGGAGGTGCACCTACAAAAATAGAACTCCAACGTCTAAGTCGGTGAATGAATAAAAAATAGTTTTAAAATGGAAATGAATTAAAGGTTTGAAATTATGCGAACTTATTATATGATATGAATAGTTAAAACCTTTCGCACGTGATTCAACACTTTATATAAATTGTTGTTCGATTAGATCCAATAATAAGAAGCATGATGAAGGGCTTGATCATTTATCCTTAATAAAAGCGAGGATCCACTTATTCCATACACCTTCTTTGACACTCTACTAGCTCCAACACAACATATGTTTAAAACAAGAGAAATGATATTCCTACACCACTCCCCTACACATACACCGTATTTCACTGTTCACCAATACGGTGAACAGTTAAATATTATAATAATATATATATATTTTTTAATTTTAAAAATTTTTTTTATTAAGGAATATTGATATAGAATTGTGCGATTAACCAACTTTATAACTCCATTAACCAATTTTTTGCATTGTATTAACCAACTTTAATTACTCTTAAAATTTAATTTTAATATCTGAATGGTTATTAACCAACTTCATAACTGCATTAACCAACTTTTTACATTGCATTAACCAACTTTGTTGTACTACTAAAAATTATTTTTACATCTGAACGTTTATTAACCAAGTTCATAACTTCATTAACCAACTTTTTATATTGTATTAACCAACTTTATTTTACTAGTAAAAATTATTTTTAATATCTAGACCTTTATTACCCAACTTCATCACTATATTAACCAACTTTTTACATTTTATTAACCAACTTTGATTTATTATTAAAAGTCACTGTTCACAAATACTGTTCACAGACATTATTTACGTTACTATTCATGTACGAATTTACTGGTTACAAACACTATTCACATCACTATTCATGTCTAGATTTACTATTCACGACACTGTTCACAGTATTTGTGAACAATGCATACGATGTAGTGTAAGTGTGGGTGTCAAGATAGCATTGCTCTTAAAACAAACTATAAGTAAGAGTTTCTTACTTATATATATTAATAGTTTAATATGCACATGTTAAAACACAGTTATAATGAGACATGGCGAGTGACAGTATCTAAAATTGTGTTTTTTATATGTATTTATTAAAAATGTATATGTTAATATTTACTACATTATCATGAATGAATTTCTTATTAGTCTGAATTATAAAAACTTCTCAATTAAAATATGTTTATGATTGTTCCCTTATATAAAACTTCTTATATGCTATCGGATGATTATCAAGCCTATTAAAATCGTCCATCATATATAATTTGCGTAACTAAGATATAAGGTACACTTTTTTTTATAGACGTACACTTTATTCGTTCTTTGATTATGTAACTGATTTGAAAGATTGAGTGCTAACTTTTAGATTCACTCTCGTGCTTTTGTATTGAAGATTCATACCACCAAAGAGTCCGACATTTCAAATCAATCACACTTCTGTTCCAATTGAGGTTATCTCTTTATATAGTTGATTGACTATGTCATACCAGTTGCTTTCAAACTGAAAACAAAGCTTTGGAAATTAAAAGCCAAGTAAACAATATAATAAAAAAGGCAAACTCAACTTTTTCAAGTTATTTTTTCAAGTAAACAATATAAATTTAAAGCTTTGTGTAGAATAATGAGTTTCTCTATTCTCCACCTTATCTCATTCTTTCTACTTTGCTCTTTCTTGCAACAATCTTCCCATGCAATCAAAAAGGCAAACTCAACTTTTTCAAGTTATTTTTTTAATAATAATTTGTTTATGAAAGCATATATCAAATTGTTGAAAGCTAAAATTCTTTTGTTGCAGTCTTATATTGTCTACTTAGGATCACATTCTCATGGACCAAACCCTTCAGCAACTGATCTTCAATCTGCATCAAATTCCCATTACAATTTACTAGGCTCACACTTGGGAAGGTATGTATGGTCTATAGCAAAGTTTTAAGAAATGTTCGCCGTCGCGGAAAGGCTTTTGCAATTTTGGTCGATCCAGGTGTTGCGACACTGTTTGCGCTTGTTACCGTATGAATTAACCACAATTTATTCTTTAATTTATAAACAGCGAATAACAGTATCGGTCTCGTCACCTGCCAATACCGTTTTGTCGCGGCCGTTTTCGTGGCCGCGGACCTTTTTTTAAAACTCTGGTCTATAGAATTCAATAAACTTTTGTTATGAGAGAGAGATTAACTAATTAACTCTCCTTCTCTACTATGTATTGCTATCACCTTCATAGCCATGAGAAAGCTAAGGAAGCAATGTTTTACTCATATAATAAACACATCAATGGTTTTGCTGCTGTACTTGAAGTAGAAGAAGCAATCAAAATTGCAAGTAAGTGAATCTTCACATTTACCAACTCCTAATACATGTAGATTTTGGTATCTCTTTTGCTCAATTTTGATTTGTGCACATCAGAACATCCAAATGTAGTGTCTGTGTTTGAGAACAAAGGGCATGAATTGCAAACCACAAAATCATGGGAATTTCTTGGGCTAGAGAATAATTATGGAGTGGTTCCCAAAGACTCCATATGGGATAAGGCAAGATATGGTGAAGGTACAATCATTGCAAACATTGATTCAGGTCAGTTTGTTATGTATCTATCGTCATCATCGCACTCAAAAGTCAATTTTCTACATTAGATTTTCAAAAGTGGAGGCTGCTTCTTGTCCTTATCCTACGAAATTGTTTGTTTTGTTCTTGAATAGGTGTTTGGCCTGAATCTCAAAGTTTTAGTGACGATGGAATGGGTCCGGTCCCATCAAGGTGGCGTGGAATCTGCCAACTTGACAATTTTCATTGCAATAGGTTTGAACTTTGTTATTTGCGCATTTTTACTTCAACAAAATCTCTATCACCTAAATCAATGTTCAACAAAATTATACAGGAAATTGATAGGAGCAAGATTCTACAGCAAAGGTTACGAATCAAAATTCGGAAGGCTAAACCAATCCCTCTATACATCGCGAGACGTATTAGGACATGGAACACCAACATTATCAATTGCAGGAGGCAACTTTGTTTCAAGAGCTAATGTTTTTGGCTTCGCCAACGGCACTGCTAAAGGTGGATCACCAAGATCTCATGTTGCAGCCTATAAAGTGTGTTGGCTTGGAACAGTTGAGATTGAATGCACTGATGCAGATATCATGAAAGCTTTTGAGGATGCTATAAGTGATGCTGTTGATGTGATTTCATGTTCTTTAGGTAAAGATAGTTCTACAGAATTTTTTGAAGATGGAATTTCTATAGGGGCTTTTCATGCTGTTGAGAATGGTGTAATAGTTGTTGCTGGTGGAGGTAATTCAGGACCGAAATTCGGAACTGTTACTAATTTGGCTCCTTGGTTGTTTAGTGTTGGTGCTAGCACAATCGATAGAAACTTTGTTAATTATCTTCAACTCGGTGACACGAAGCATATAATAATGGTATCATTTTTGTTTTTTTTTTCCTTCCATTTCATAAGGCTTAGTGCTTATTATGTGTAATAAGTTCACGGAATGTTATAAAACTGTCCGATTTAACTGCTTGAACCGAAAAAATGGCTAGTTCACTGGTTTGTTTTATTCCACTGTGTCATAGTCTTGGTGAACCAGATTGAACCACATTCTAACCACGGATGGTTCAACTATGGCTAGACCAATTGAACTATGATTTGACGGTATCTGGTTCAATTTCCAGCCTGTTTTTTAAAACATTCGCTTCAAGTTGCATCTTATTTGGTACATAAATAATAAACATGTTTGTTTTCTGGCAGGGAACTAGTCTTTCAACAGGTTTGCCATATGAGAAGTTCTACTCCTTGATCAGTTCTGTAGATGCTAGAGCTGGTAATGCAACAACTGAAGACGCGTAAGTATCGATAGCACTACCTCTAAGTTTTGTGTTGTGTTTGTATTCTCTACATCCTTGTATATATGTCTATGATTTATGGCAGTGAAATTTGTAAGGTTGGAAGTCTTGATCCAAACAAGGTTAAAGGAAAAATCTTGTTCTGCCTCCTAAGAGAGATGAATGGATTAGTCTATGCAGAGCAAGAAGCTGTTTCTGGTGGTGCAATAGGACTAATTTTGGGAAATGATAAGCAACGTGGTAACGACATTATGGCATATGCGCATTTGTTGCCAACTTCACATATCAATTTCACAGATACTGAATTTGTTCATTCATTCGTCAAAGCCACCAAGTAATTTATCTTTCTCTTACACTAATTTCTTTTGACTTATTCGAACTTATTTACTAATGTATATATCTATCTATCTATCCATATATTGAAGAAATCCTGTGGCTTACATGAGTAAGGCGAAAACTGAAGTGGGAGTAAAACCAGCTCCTGTAATAGCTTCACTCTCATAAAGGGGACCTAATCCCATCCAACCGATAATCCTCAAGGTACACCCAAACCAATTAGTCCTTAATTAATGTGTTAATAATCTTAAGATGACTTTGGTTTTGATTTTCAGCCCGATATCAGTGCCCCAGGTGTGGACATTCTTTATGCTTACATAGGAGCCATAAGTCCAACTGGTCTTGCATCAGATAATCGTCGGATTCCATATAATATAGGATCCGGAACTTCTGTATCATGCCCTCATGTTTCTGCCATTGTTGCCCTTCTCAAAACAATCTATCCCTCTTGGACTCCTGCAGCCCTTAAATCTGCAATCATGACTACAGGTAAATTAACTAGCATGCATTACACAAGTTTTCTAAATATCGTCCTGCAAAATATGCTAGCAACTTTCTTATTCCTACATATAAGACCTTTCAATTCGAGTCCTCGAAATTGCAGCATCGGTCAAAATAGTCCATCATTTTCCTAACTTGCTGAAATTTATTTATGTACTTTCAGCAACAATACTAGACAATAATGACAGAGAAATTAAAGATCAATCTAAGGAATATGCGACTCCATTTGGTTATGGTGCTGGACACATACAACCAGAACTTGCTATGGACCCTGGACTTATCTATGATCTAAGCACTGTTGATTACCTGAACTTCCTATGTTCTCATGGTTACAACCAAACACAAATGAAAATGTTTTCTAGGAATCTCTTCACTTGTCCTAAGTATTATAACATGTTAGATTTTAACTATCCTTCAATCACAGTTCCTAATCTAAGCAAACATTCTGTACAAGTTATTACTCGTACAGTTACAAATGTGGGGTCACAAGGTACATATCAAGTGCATGTCAAAGAACCTTATGGGATTTCTGTTTTGGTTAAGCCAAAATCATTAAAATTTAATGAAGTTGGTGAAAAGAAGACATTCAAGGTTATTTTTAAGGTAACCAAACCAACATCAGGTTATGTGTTTGGTCACTTGTTGTGGTCTGATGGCAAACACAAAGTTATGAGTCCTCTAGTAGTGAAGCAGAACTAGAGAAACTATCAGATTTCTAAACAGTTGTTAATGTATATATTGTACTTAACATAGATCATATATGATGCATAATTGCATATGTTGGTGCTAATATAACTGAATAAAAATTTTGTTCATGTTATATTTCATGTTTAGTACTAATTCTTAATTCCCACTTGGATTTAATTTTTCTAATTACTAGATTTTTGTGAACCACTTACTTCAACACCATATAAATTTTCAATTTATTTATTTTTTATCTTTAATCTTTTTTATTAAAATAATGTTTTCTTAGAATATTTTTTTTTCTATTTGAAGTTGTAATCTCGCTGTTTATATCAACTATTGCTTAAAAATAAAATAAAATAGTATTCCCTATTCACTAATATTTTATTAGAGTTTCATTTAAGATTCGTTAAGCTATTTTTTATTAGGTTTCCGCTATTAGGTCACCTACAATTTTTTCACGCTTCAAATATTCAATCTTAGATATAATAAGAGTCTCACATCGAACAATATATGACCAAAATATATGCTTATTAGTGGGGGAAATCGGTTTTGTATGGATGAGTTAGCTCAACCACATTTTTAACATGGTATTAGAGATTAGATTATTAGCTCAACCAGAAATATCAAAGGAATTGGAGTATTGACTTCATGGCATTCTATGTGTTCTCAAGTGTCTATGGTTGGAGTATTGACCATCAATTTCATTCAGAAGGGTTTCAATTGGCCAGATGATTGAGAATCAACCAGATTGGGAACAAAGTGAACTATGCAAGAAAAAAGTCAACTTCTGAATTTTTGAGGTCAATTTTGTGTTTGTCTTGTCAAATATGATCAAGAAATATCAAAGGAATCATGAAAAATCAACAATTGTGGAAAGTTTCAATTTTTGGCAAATTAGGGTTTTAGAAACTTTCCATTTTTGGAAAGTTCCGCATGCCATGCAGTCACTTTCATGACCATTTTTTTCCATGATCAAAGTTTCATTTCAATTTTTGTCAAACATGAAAGTTGTTGTATGTGTTTCAAGCTTTCCAACCATATGCAATTAATCTCCATTGGATCATTTTTGAGCAAGTTATGATTGTTGGAAGTTGGAGATTTTCATGCTTGCATTTTCAATACTTTAATTTTTTTCTAAGTGTTTAAGGGTTAGGTTTTGCGCCCATGTTCAACCCCATTTTTAAGTGAATTTCAACCCTCAATGGGAAATCTTTTTCAAATGAAAGTTGTAGAGGGATCTTCCCCCTTTCCAACCATATAAAGAATGCATCATTTGGATTCTCGGATTAAAAGTTATGCTCATTCAAAGTTGGGACATTCAAGTTGTGAACCATGAAAATAACTTAGAACTTTTTTGCACGTCATGGAAGATGGGATCATGTCATTTTTAACACCATTTTCCATCATGTTTTAGACCTCAAATCCAATACCTCTAACATCAAAGTTGTTGTGTCAAGGGCCCTCTTTCTAATGATACCAAAATTGTGCAAATTGGCTCCATGATCATTGAGTTATGTTCCTCTAAAGTCATCACCATGAAAGGCATTCCTCATGGGTGCACACCATGACATTCCAATTCAAATTGCAAGAGTAAGGCCTCCTTGATGCTGCCTCGTGCCACACACCATCATGTCATCTCATTTTGCTCTTTTGGGTCACACCAAAGTCCTTACACAATGCATACACAGCCCAACATTACTTCACATAGTCATAAGAAAACAAAAGCTTGTCATGCAAGTGTGATTATGATCTACAGATGCCAACCAAGGCATCACTATCATACACCAACATCCTCATCATCTTATGGTACGTGATAACACTCCATACACACATACAAGCCAAACCCGTGCTCACATAACCTCACTCTCATTTTTGCAATTTTCTTAACCACCTTCCTAACTGAATTTAATCATGATTAACACCCTAACCATCATTCTAACCAACCATATATAACACTCTAACAACCCTTAACTGGGTGAGTCACTCCATTTTTGCTCAAACAGATCCAAACTTCACCATTGAAACCCTCATCTTCAAAGCTTCGAAACTCACTCAACATTGAAGCTTTTGCCAAGATTCTTTCTCCACTATCATCTCCATACTTCATACAAACCTCTGTGTGCATTATTTTCCACCTGGGAGAGCTACATCACATCCATGAATTCAATAATCTCCATCATCAACTTTGGAATTTCAAGCTGAATTCAAAGAACCCGAGCATTTATTTTGCTCATTGGTGATCTCAAGGCCATTGCAAGAAGTTCTTAGGGTTTCTAACACGTGATTTGAAGCTCAGGCCAGGTTAGGTTTTCTTGAACTTCTAGCATCATAGTAGGACAAGTATGGTGGTTAGGATCTTGTGATTTACTTGCACCTGAAGTCCTTCAAAGGGAGGCAATGTTTGTGGCTTGAAGTTAGGGCAAAATGTGAAATCTTGAATTTTTAGGGCATAAATTATTCTGCTCGTTTTGCTTTATAGAGATGTGAAATAAGAAATCCAATGGCATATTCTAATTCTACGCAAAAAACCGAGTCAGATCATGGTCTTATTTTTACTTTCTGGGAGGTTTCAGCTTAACGTTGTGTGTCCTGATGTGGGCCGTGTGATCATTTCCATCCAACGCGTATTAGAGTGCCAATGCATTAAAATGAAACCATATATTTCCCACGTGTTCTTTTATTTTCCATTTATTTCCTTTTATTTTCAGATAATAAAAATTAATTATAATAATCAGAAAAAATGTGTTTTTTTGTTTGTAATAGAACTGGGCCTACGCATATGCTTTCCCCACCCCCTACTTCTGGCCCAGAGATTCCCCACCCCCTGCACCTTACATTCCTTTTTTCATTTTATTTTTGATACTCCTGTCATTTTGAATTACTAAAAATAGTTTCCATCATTTGAAAATTACCATAAAAATCATGAAGGTTCCTTAGAGTATAACTAATTTTCTATAAATTTTAATTCCATTTTTGGAGTATTTTGACATTTATTTTTTATTTTAGGAATAAATGCGTGTAATGTGACATAGCTTTCATATCAAGGCTTGAAATCAATTTTCCCAAACTAGTTTTGATCCCAAATTTTGTGTGCATATTAATTTTGGTACATCTTTGAACCCTTTCTTTGAGGCTTGTTGTGAATGATCAATGCTTGATACTTTGCCATATGTTTGCTATGGTTTGAACCACTTTGGTGCATATTCTTGAGCCTATTTTTGGGACATGTTTATCCCATGACCTCATCATGTTAGGGTTAAATTTTCATGATTTTTCAAAGCTTCTAAATATTTTTCATGAGTGGATCATTACATGCCTAGTGTTTGGATGTATGTTTAGAAGTAGGTTGAATTTGATGCTTGTGTATGACCCTTTGTAAGCCAATCTCCTTGACAGGTTTGGACACACTCATTATGATATATTGTATTCCATTATGATGCTTTGATGTTGATTTTTGATCATGGTCTATATGTTCACTTTGAGCCCTAAATGCATGCTTCCTAGTTGAACCCTTGTGATGATTCTTAGGATGTTTAGGGATGTAATTGTGCCAGGATTCTAGGTCTTGTTTTTCATTGATCTACACTTGGTATAGCATGAGATAAAGCCTTTCCATACCATTTTATAGGTCATTTTGTGTGCCTCTATGCTTGCATGAACTTGAACATGATTGTGCATCAACTTTGTCAACTTCCTTTGAGCCAATTGTATGCTATCTTTGCTCAATGATTTTGAGACTTAATTGTGAGGTTTTATAGGTCATTTGCTACTGACTTGTATGGTTTGACGCTTGCTTGACATGACTTTGTTCACTCTTGTATATGATTGAAAGTTCACATGCCCATAGAAGAAGATTAGGGTTGATTTTGGTCCTTGCTTGTTCCAACTTTTGAGAATGCTTTGCCATGATAATTTTGTAACAAATTAAGGTTACTTTTAAGAATTGAATACATGAGTTAGCTTCTAACTTAGGTCATTTACAAGTCAATTTCATGCTTGCTCGGTCATTGTTGTGCCATGAGTGGATGATACATGATATGTGTGACATCTTTGTGTAGGATTGCCTAAGATTTTTAACATGACTTGGTGTGTATTTAATGATCAATTCTTGACTTATTAAACCTCATTTTACATTAATGTTGATGTGTAATGCTACAGCCTCATGGGGTTTCTTCCTTCAAGTTTACATGTTTGAGCTTTTAAAGTGTATCTTACATGAACTTTGTGATGACTTTTGATGTGGTACATAATTTGAATTCTTTTAAGATTTCTTTGGACATTAACATGAGTTGACTATAGCATGACATAACTACTACCCTATCTTGGTTCTCACCTTATTTGAGTCCATTTCATTTGGTTTGGTAAGTGACATTACTCCTAGAGTAGTTTTAGGACATTTGCATGAGCATTGGTGCATTATTTTGCACATTCATTTCAACTATCCAATAGTTGAGCTTGGTTTGAATTTTGTGAGTATTTGTACCACTTTACATTGACATCCACTCTTATGAGACTTCTCTTTCATCTCATTTCTTCTTTACTTCTTTGAATTGTGATTGAATCATCTAATGTTTACTTGTGTATGATCACATGTTCCCTTAGGGTTCCTAGCTTGAATCTAATTTTGGATTAGGTTCAAAGTAGGAGAGACATTAGGTTTTCAATCCAAGAATGCTAACATAGGTAGAGATTCCCTCTCCTAACTTCAACTATAGGATCAATCATTGCATGACAACTTCTAGGATGGATATTCCCTTAGAATTTTCTTTTAACCATTTGAGTCTCTCTTCTCTCTCTAACAGAAAAGCAAAGACACTTAATAAATACAACGAGTATTGTACGCCACGAGCCTTAAGTACATGGGAAGTGATAAGCGGGAGTCCCTCCTTACCTTGTATAAGGTGTTTTGCATACGTCCTGTCTTGGGTCGATCTTGCAACGCATTCGATCCTATGTCATAGACTTTAGTGTGAAACAAGTTTCAAACTAACTTAACTCACTTATGTCTAATAATCGTAACCCAAATGCAAATCTTTTTATCCTTCGGGATGGGTTTCAAATCATTTTTCAGAAAAGAGCACGTTATCCCCGTTCTGTCGCAAACAGGCATTGACCCTAACTCCCGGACGTGAACTTAGCGTCGCTCATAAAACACTTAACCAACTTGTGGTTTTGTAGGTCGAACTACGACTGCTCTGATTTCCTCTTTCTCTTCCGATTGAGGATACGTAGGCACAAAACGGCGATGTCTTGGCGAGCAAACTTCCCCCATTTCACCCGTAGCCCTCCGAACTACGTTGACTCTGACTTTTCCATTGCACGAGGGAATACGTAGGCCTAGGATGACAATGTCCTATCGAGTCTCCTTTTATTTTCTGTTTCCGTTTAGCATTAGGCTTTAGATAACACACCCTTTGATTAGGCAACAAGCGTGGATCCCGTTGAGTACAACGGACGTGAGGGGGTGATCATACCTTCTTCTCGTGTAACCGACTCTTGAACCCAGGTTATGGTTGCGATGACCATGTCTTTCCATCCTTTAGGTTTACTTCGATGGTTTCCTTTCCCTGCGACGGGATAAATAACGTTCGGTGGTGACTCTTCTGTCTTTCCCGCCGGTTAATTTTTGCGTTGCGACAACTGGCGACTCTGCTGGGGACCCTAGTTCCCTATGCGAGTCAATCTTAGCGCTTGTTTATTTTCGGTTATTGGGTGTTTATCTGTATGTTTTACCTACTTTATTTATGGATTTTGTTGCACTTTTATTGCATGTTTACAGCATTTATTGCATGTGATTATTGTTATCATATTGCTTTCTTGCTGCTGTGCTGTTGGGTGGGTTCCATGAGAGATAGCCCAATACCCAGACATGAGTATACACGCAGAATTAGAAGGCTTACGACTCTAGAGACCATTCATTTGGAAGTAAATTGAGGCCTCCTCGATTGGTGATGATGCCAAACCAGAAATGGTGAACGTATCATCATTTCTCGACCTGAGAGTCTGTGATACTGAGGACCTGTTAGGATGTTGTCCAAGACTAGAACCCACATGTGATAGAGGATGGGTGTTTACAGGTTTGCAGGTAACTTTGACCTCTAACCTACCTGGTTATCTGGTATTCTTACTGAAGTGAACAGTTGATCCTATTATACTCAGTCTTCTGGTATTCACGCAGTTCAGCATAGACACAATTCACACAGTTCAGCACAGACACGTCTAGTTATATGTGGCACTTCTGATACCATGCATATGCATTGCATCATTTCATACCCTAACATTCATGTTTTGTTTTTCATTTACAGGCTTATATCTTACTTTTGATTCCAGTCAGTGAGTTTCTACAGGGATGGACACCGAGAGAAAGAAGAATGTGACGTACAAGTTTCCAAAGTCGACTCTGGACTTACTTCATGAATTGGTTGCTATGGCTGATCCTGGTGTTTTGAATGATTTCAGAAAAGAATATGAGAGGTTATTGAATGTTCTTTGTAATATCACGAAGTATGAACATGATGTTATTCATACACTCTTGCAGTTCTATGATCCTCTCTTGTACTATTTCACCTTTCCAGATTATATTCTAGCTCCAACATTGGTAGAATTCTCTTTCATCCTGGGGATCCCCATCAAGCAGAGAGTACCTTTCTTTTCTAAGAAGTGTCCAGATTTAGAAGAAGTCGCAGCTGCCCTTCATGTGGGTCAGTATGTTCTGAGTGATAATGTTGCCGATAAAGGAGGCTTTAAAGGTTTTCAGTTGGAGTTTCTGGTTGGCCAAGCTCGCAAGTACGCCGACGCAAAAAGTTGGACTATTTTCAACGCTATCTTGCCTTTAGGCATTTACGAGATTGTCTTGTTTCCCAATATACATGATTTTGTGGATATGTACATCGTTAGGATCTTCGTCTTGAAAAATCTGATACCAACTCTCCTTTGTGATTTGTATCATTCCGTGCACTTCAAGAACGAGAAAAGAAGAGGAGGGTCTGTAAATTGATGCACATCGCTCTTATTTAAATGGTTTCTCAATCATCTTTCTCAGACTGGTGTGTTTGTTGATACAAAGGATTCTTTGAAATGGTCTAAAAGGGTAATGGGTCTGACTGCTGATAACATTGTCTGGTTTGATCATCAATGGTTGGGTATGAATATTATTTCTAGTTGCAGAAACTTTCCAAATATGCCCTTGGTGGGTAGGAAAGGTGGAATTAATTATAACCCTATTCTGGCCGTCATACAGTTTGGGTATGCTTTGAGAAATCCTCCCGAAGATCAAGATGTCGAAGAATCTTTGTTCTTTAATGGTGCTGAAGACCAGGAGATGCTTAGGAGAGCTGTAAATGCTTGGGGACATACTCATAAGAAAGGGAGGACTGTTTTTGGAAAAAGTAACTGTAGAGCTTATCCTCCTTATGTCGAATTCAGAAGAGAGTGGAAGAGGTGCTCCTACCTTTCTCAAGGGAGCCACCTTTGTACCCATTAATGATAGAACAACTCACTACTGTCAAGATTGAAGAATATAACAAGCTGCAAGCTATTGTGTATGAACTCCACGTAGAGACCTCTGACCTGAGTAGCCGCCTTCAAGATGCTTTACATATCAATAAGGGATTGGAATGTAAGGCTCAAGATGCAATGAAGTTGTTAGCAAAAAAGGAGAAAGACTTTGCAGGGAGGGCTCAGTTTTATCAGAAAGCTAACTTGGCTGCAGAATCCTCCATCAAGGTTCATAAGCACACTAAGCAACTCTTATTTGAGACGAACGTCAAGCTCGCTAACTCTCGGAAAATGTGGGATGACTTTGCGGCTTGCAAGAATGAGAGATAAGATGAAATCAAAGCTGAAAATGAAGAACTGAAGAGAGAACTCAAGGTGAAAGAAGAAGAGCTCCAGAATGCGAAAAGAGGCCAAAAGCATTTTTCTAACAAGCTGAAGGAGGCTCATTGGGAAATCAAAGAGCTCAAAGTTCAAGCTGGAATAAAGAAGGCAAAGCTAAGAGATGTCTTTGGAGATGATGACAGCACAGAGCATATCGGTAAGTTGAACCAATGTATTGGGAAGAGAAACAAGCTTATTAAGGGGTTGATAGAACGTCCAACTTATTCTGATACCAAAGCACTTCTCGAGGAAGTCAAGACCATTTTGTATGGACTAGGGGTCTGGGAATGAATTGTCCCTGTATTTCTGTTTGTTGCCTATTGTGATTACCATTAGAATTGTTGATGAAATCACCTGTGGTTGTACCAGACGTATTTGTATGACTCTTTGAAGTATAATATGAGGAGATGTTTGTTTCAACAATATTTTTTCAACATTATTCTCTCAGCAATGTTGGTCCAACTATATTTTCTCTGCAATATCTATCTGTTCCAGTAGTATCTCATCAACAATGTATCTGATCCATCGCCCGATTAAGACTGGAATCAAAGTATAGATATACTTTGGAAATGATTAAACATGGCATATGCATGCATTCACGCATTTCATTTTGCATAACAAGTGTTTACTTTGGGTTTCTCACCTTGTTTGATTGGCCAGGCAGGATTGCCGACTCTTACGTTCATCGATATTTAACACGTCATAATCAACAGAAAGTTATGGAACCGGTTCAAGAAGAACTTCAAGACTTTCGTAACTGCATGGCTCAATTCATGGAGCTGATGTAGAAATTAGCTCAAGGATAGGAGCAACTAAGAACTCTGGTGCAGCCGTTGGTCGCACGTGTTGATGAAGAAGGTATTATTCACGGTGGTGTTCATGTTGTTCCTCCTGGTGAAGGTAGTCTTGGTGGTGGTCACGTTGATCCTCCAGGCGGAGGTATTCCTATTCCTACTGTTGTCATTCCTCCTAGCGGAGGAGAATATGTGGGTATTCTAGTCGTAGTTGGTGGAGATGGTAGTGTAGGTGCAGTGCATGGCGCTGGGGGATATCACTGGGAAGATCATCAGGATGATGTGTTTTCTATGCAAGGGGTTGATGCTGGTACCCCAAATGAAGCTGACAGAAAGTTTAAGCTGATCGAGGAGAGGATGAAAGCCTTTGAGAATCAGAATTCTTTGGGTCTTGACATGGCTGATTTGAGATTGGTCCCGGGTGTGAAAATTCCTCATAAGTTCAAATTCCTTCTTTTGACAAGTATACTGGAACCACTTGCCCTAAGACTCACATTAGGGCGAATTACAGGATGATGTCTGCCTATTCAGACGATGAGAAATTTTTGATGCATTTCTTTCAGGATAGCCTGGCTAGGGCATCCTTAGAATGGTATATGCGGCTGGAGAGGAATCATATTCGTAGCTGGAGGGAACTTGCTGAGGCGTTTGTTAAACATTACCAGTACAATACAGATATGGCGCCCAACCGTATGCAATTGCAGAATCTTTCACAGAAGAACAATGAGAGCTTCAAAGAGTACCCCTAGAGGTGGCGTGAATTAGCTGCTAGAGTTCAACCTCATATGATGGAGAGAGAAATTATTGACATGTTCATGGCCATGCTCCAAGGGCCATACTATGAGAAGTTGGTGGGATGTTTGTCTGCTGGCTTTTCGGACCTAGTGTTGGCTGGAGAGAGAGTTGAGAGTGGTATTAAGTCTGGCAAGATACCGAGCAATGGTGGATCCTCATCTGGAGGAAATAAGAAGCCGTATGGGAGATTGTTAGAAAGAGAGAAGGTGATGTAAACTCTGTTTCTTCAGATCGACGGAGAGGAAAACCCTTCAGAATTACACTCAACAAGTTGCTACCGTGGCTATTCTGGCTACGCCGCAGCAACAAAACCCTGCTCCACGTCGATATCAGGACAGACCCAAAGTAAATAGGCATTTTGAGACACCTCCAATGCCATATGCCCAGTTATTGCAGCATTTGTTACAATTGCAGTTAGTAAAGAAAATGACCTTGGCTCCACCCACGGGCACCCTGCCACCAGGGTACGATGCCAATGCACACTGTGAATTTCATTCTGGAGCTCCAGGTCACGATATTGATAATTGTAACGTATTCAAGCACAAAGTTCAAGACTTGCTTGATTCAAAGGCTATCAATTTTACAAACGATGGTCAAAATGTAATCCAGAACCCTATGCCCAATCATGGTGGGGTAAAGGAAAATGTTATCGAGGATGGGGAGCAAGTGGATTTGATAATGGATGTGAACGGATTGAAAACTTCTCTGTCAGTGGCCAAGGAGAGATTGTTGAAACAGGGAGTTTTTCCAGGGTGTTCGGATGATTGACAAGAGTGTTTGTTGCAGCCTGAGGGTTGTGATTCGTTGAAGTCAAGTATTCAGTGGTTGATGGACGACGGGCAATTACAGTTTGATCGGGTTAACAGTGAAAAGAAAGTTGTTGATAACAGTGAGGATATTGCTACAATATCCATTCCTTATAAGACGATTAATATTTCAGCATCGGTGAGGCAAGCGTCGATTATTATTATTGTTCCAGGACCAGTGCCTTACAATAGTATTAAAGCCATTCCGTGGAATTACGGGGCCGAAGTATTTTGTAATGGACAGAAGCAGAAGCTAGTGGGTTCGTCACGTGTAGGATCTACTGTTGAGAATATTGTGGAGGCTGGAGCTATTACAAGAAGTGGTAGAGTGTTTTCGCCATCTAATGAAAATGCGAGCAGTTTGAGTCAGGATAAGGGTAAGCAAGTGGTTGATAATTCTTGACAGAGGCAAGTTGCGAGTGATTATGCACAAAAGCAGGTCGATGACTCTTTCTCGAAAGATGTGGAAGAGTTCATGAGATTAATACGGAAGAGCGATTTCAAAATCGTGGACCAGCTGAATCAAACCCCTTCTAAGGTTTCTATTTTGTCTTTGTTGTTATGCTCCGAAGCACATAGGAATGCTCTGCTAAAGGTGTTAAATGTAGCATACGTGCCATAAGAGATATCGGTGAATCAACTCAGGGGTGTGACGGCACATGTAAACCCTGGGAACGGTTTAGGTTTTACGGATCTGGATTTGACTCTCGTAGGGAGGAACCACAATAACGCTTTGCACATCTCCATAGAATGTAGAGGTTCATTGTTATCACATGTGTTAGTGGATACCGGTTCTTCATTAAACGTTCTTCCAAAGAAAGCACTCATGAAACTCGACACTCAAGGTCTGTGTTCAGAGAAATTGTTATGCCCATCAAGGTAGGGCCGGAGGTTTTTGACGCAACCTTCTATATTATGGATATTCAGCCAGCGTATACTTGTTTGTTGGATTGCCCCTGGATTCATCACGCTGGGGCAGTGACATCAATGTTGCATCAGAAGTTGAAGTATATGGCCGAAGTGAAAGTTGTTATGGTGTGTGGTGAGGAGGACATAATGGTCAGTCATTTGTTAACCTTCAAGAATGTAGAAGTGGATGGAGAAATTCACGAAACTTTATGTCAGGATTTTGAGGTTGTTCATATTCCGAAGGAGCCTCCTGTGGAGGTCAAAGAGCCCGAAGTATCAATGTCCTCATTCAAGGATGTGCGCGCAGTGGTAGAGTCTGGTGATTCCCAAAAGTGGGGTCAGGTGATAGATGTACCGATGAAGCATAATAAATATGGTCTCGAGTACAAGCCATCCAGGTCATCTCAAGGGCCTCCAAAGTACAGTGGTCTGGTTCAGTTTACTAGTGTTGGAGTATTCTTCAACATAATCAATGTTATTTGGGAAGATGAAAGGGATAATGATTGTGATATGGGTGGATCCGCCCATGTGTTCCTGGCCAGGAGTTGCGTAATTGGTCCACTGGGAAATTCATTCAAGTCACTTGCAAAGAGTAATTGTTTTTGTTTTTGTATATGTTCAATCCTATGTTCTGCCTAAGACGTAGTGATTATTTCTGTAGGGCCACAATGTTTTACTTTCATTTTCATCATTAATAAAGAACATTTTTGCATTCAAATGTTTGCTCCCTATTTTTCCTTTTTTGCTTTTGAATTCAATAAAAGTAAGATGGCAATGCGTTTTTGTTTGTTCATGGTTGCATTCATAACAAACACAAAACATCACTCATGCAGGTTTATCAGTTCGGATTCCACTAATAATGATTCAGCTATCGCTCGGTATGACTTCGATAATCCCATTTATCAGGCCAAAGAAGAGACTGATGAAGATTGTGACTTGCCTGAGGAATTAACCAGACTGCTGAAATAGGAGGGACGGAACATCTTACCTCATCAAGAGGAAATTGAAGTTATCCATTTGGGCACCGAGGACGCGAAGAAAGAAGTTAGAATCGGGTCCGCTTTAGAAGACAATGTTAAGGGAAGATTGGTTGAAATGATGCAAGAAAATGTGGACATCTTCGCCTGGTCTTACCAAGACATGCCTGGGCTTAACACGGATATTGTTGTGCACCGGTTACCACTTAAAGAGAATTATCCTCTAGTTAAGCAGAAATTGAGGAGAACAAGACCAGACATGGCTGTGAAAATTAAAGAAGAGGTTCAGAAGCAGTTAGATTCTAGGTTTCTTGCCGTAACGAATTATTCTCCGTGGGTTATTAGTATCGTTCTTGTACCTAAGAAGGACGGAAAGGTCAGGATGTGTGTTGATTACCGCGACTTGATTAGAGCAACCCCAAAAGATGATTTCCCGCTCCCCCACATTGACGTGTTAGTTGACAACACTGCTCAGTATTCTGTATTTTCCTTCATGGATGGCTTCTCTGGGTATAACCAAATAAAAATTGCCCCAGAGGACATAGAGAAGACGACGTTCATAACACTGTGGGGAACTTTTTGCTCCAAGGTAATGCCCTTTGGATTAAAAAATGCTAGGGCAGCCTATCAGCGGGAGATGGTGACTCTCTTTCATGATATGCTTCACAAAGAGATCGAGGTCTATGTTGATGACATGATTGCGAAGTCACAAATGGAGGAAGAGAATTTGGTGAACCTTCAGAAGCTGTTTGAAAGGTTGAGGAAATTCAGACTAAGGTTGAATCCGAATAAGTACACCTTCGGGGGGAGATCTGGTAAATTGCTAGGATTCATTGTTACCGAAAAGGGTATCGAGGTAGATCCTGCCAGAGTAAAAGCCATACAAGATATGCCCGAACCGAGAATGGAAAAAGAGGTTTGTTGTTTCTTAGGGAGACTGAACTACCTAGCCCGATTCATCGCTCATCTTACGGCCACGTGCGAACCAATATTCAAATTGCTGAGAAAAAATCAAGAAGTCAGGTGGAATGACAATTTTCAAAAGGCGTTTGATAATATAAAATAATATTTGCAGGAACCTCTGATCCTCATGCCGCCAGTGCCAGGAAAATCGTTGATTATGTATCTTATGGTTTTTGAGAACTCGATGGGGTGTGTGCTCAGTCAACAGGATGAGATAGGTAGAAAAAAGCATGCCATCTACTACCTGAGCAAAAAGTTCACGGACTGTGAGTCGAGGTACTCAATGCTGGAAAAGGCATGTTGTGCACTCGCTTAACAGCTAAACGTTTAAGGCAGTATATGTTAAACCACACGACCCTGTTGATTTTGAAGATGGATCCGATTAAGTATGTGTTTGAGAAGCTAGCACTTTCGGGGAGAATAGCTCGGTGGCAGATGGTTTTGACAGAATACGATATTTAGTATGTTTCCCAGAAAGCCATTAAGGGAAGTGTTTTGTCAGAATATCTTGCTCAACAACCGATTGAGGATTATCAATCGATGAAGTTTGAATTTTAGGATGAGCATATCATGTTTTTGAAGATGAAAAACTGTGATGAGCCTTTGCCTGACGAAGGACCAGAAATTGGATCTTAGTGGAGTTTAATCTTTGATGAGGCTGTTAATTCATATGGTAACGGAATCGGGGCAATCATTACTACTCCAAGGGGTTCTCATATATCCTTCACTACCCGATTAGCGTTCATATGCACCAACAATGAGGAAGAGTATGAAGCATGCACCATGGGGTTAGAAGAAGCTATTGAATTGAGAATCAAGAACCTTAATGTGTATGGTGATTATGCGTTGGTGATTAATCAGATCAAAGGAGAATGGGAGACTCGTCAGGCAAATTTGGTGCCTTACAAGAACTACGCCAGAAGGTTGTTGCCGTTCTTTGATAGTGTTGACTTTCATCATGTACCCCAGGCAGAAAATTAGATGGCGGATGCATTGGCAACGTTGGATTCAATATACAAGGTGAATTTATGGAATAAAGTTCCATCCATCAGAATTATACGTCTTGACAGACCGGCCTTTGTGTTTGCAGCCGAAGAGGTATCAAATGGCAAGCCTTGGTATCATGACATCAAGTGCTTTCTCAAGAGTCAAGAGTACTTGGCTAGGGCATATACCAAGGATAAGAAAACTCTGAGGAGATTAACATGCAGCTTCTTTCTGAACAAAGACGATATGTTATACAAGAGGAATTTCGACATATGGTCTTGCTACGTTGTGTTGATGAGGACGAGGCATGCTTGTTGATGGAAGAGGTTCACGAGGGTTCTTTCAGTACTCATGCCAATGGGCATGCTATATCCATAAAATTGTCAAGGGCAGGGTATTATTGGATGACTATGGAGTCTGATTGTTTTAAATACGCCAGAAAATGCCATAAATGTCAGATTTATGCTGATAAGGTACAAGTGCCGCCTACTCTTATGAACTTATTGACATCCCCTTGGCCCTTTGTTATGTGGGGCATCGATATGATTGGAAAGATTGAGCCGACCGCTTCCAATAGGCATCGCTTTATTTTGGACGCCATTGATTATTTCACGAAGTAGGTAGAAGCAGCCTCGTTTGCCAACGTCACCAGACAAGTGGTGGCCCAGTTTATAAAGAAGGACATCATCTGCCATTATGGTATCCCGGAGAGAATCATTATTGATAATGGTTCAAATTTGAATAACAATATGATGAAAGAACTATGCCAGAGCTTCAATATTGAACATCACAATTCTTCTCCATATCGCCCGAAGATGAATGGTGTTGTTGAGGCAACAAATAAGAATATCAAGAAGATTGTACAAAAAATGGTGGTAACATATAAATATTGGCATGAGATGTTGCCCTTTTCTTTACACGACTGTCGTACTTCGGTGCGTACATTGACAGGGGCAACTTCTTTCTCGCTGGTGTATAGTATGGAAGTAGTCCTACCACTAGAAGTTGAGATTCCTTCTTTAAGAATTCTGGCAGATGTGAAACTCGATGAAGCCGAATGGGTACAATCTAGGCTGGACCAACTGAACCTTATTGAAGAGAAAAGATTGGCAGCAATTGCACATGGCCGGTTGTATCAAAGCAGGATGAAGAGGGCCTTTGATCAGAAAGTGTGTCCCCGGTGTTTTCAGACAGGCGACTTGGTGTTAAAAAAGATCATTCCTCCTTAGATAGATCACATGGGCAAATGGACTCCAAATTACAAAGGACCATATGTTGTAAGAAACGTTATCTCTGGTGGAGCCTTATTACTCTCAACTATGGATGACGAAGATTTTACATTCCCTGTGAATGCAGACGCAGTCAAAAAATACTTCACATAAAAGAGACCCGCTGGAAAACAAAAAGAAAGTCCAGGCAAAAAATGGCATCCCGGCGAACCACAAAAAGAAAAGGTTCGGGAAACAATTAGGGATAAAAGAAAAGAAAAGAATAAACCCGCAAAGTTGAAAACCTGGAAAGACAACTTTGGCAAAAATGGGTATCCTGGTGGATTGAAAACCTGAAAGGGCGATTCAGACAAAAGTTAGGGATTTGAAAGTGAGAGGCTATGGTCTGCGTTCGATCTGTGAGTACTTTTGATATTTGGGAATTTTGAAGGAAAGGAATCAGTCAAGTCAGTCTTTTCGGAAGTCAAAGCATCTGCGGATATAAAAGCCGTATGGGGCATAGCTGAATCGAAGCATGGTGGATATTTGTTCCCATGATAACACGAATTTATATCATATTTTTACTTCGATTTATGTTAGTTTCTTATTTCGTTTTTCGTCTAATATCCGATTTTCTCGAGATTATTTAAGTGTTTTTGCAGGTAATCCCATTTTCCACAAAGTATGCTAAGTGTGGAAAAGAACCAAAACATGCAAGAAAAGAGCAGAAAAGTGAAGCAAAACAACAGAAACCAAACTTTGCTAATATCACGATCGTCACAGGTGCGCCATGACCGTGGCAGTTTCAAAATGCACCACGACCGTAACAATGCCCCACGATCGTCATGCGCTCAATTTACACGTTGGAGCAAAAACTTGACTACGAGTTTTCAGAGAGCAATTTTTCACACGATCACATTTTCCTCCGTAGATTACTAGGTTCAAAGTCATGTAACCGTCAAGAGGAGTGGCTACATTCTCTCCAACCCCCACCTAAATTTAGCCTATAAATACTAGAGTCTGCGAAGAACAAAGGGTAGCCAAATTTTCCTTTCAAGAGTACTGTCTTGCTGCCAAATTATTTCCAGAGCTTTTGTTTCGTTTTTGCCTTGCATTTCCATTTCCTTGTCAACCATTACCGAACAAAGTAATAGTTTCTCACACTGAGGAACTATTACAACTTAGTTTTAGTTTTTGTTTCATTGCCTTCAACATTTACAATTTACTTTATTCGAGCAAGAACCTACCAGCTTGTGGAGGGATTGCTATTGCTGTTATTATGAATTACCAGGTTTCCGTTATTTAATTCAAAGCATTGTTTATTTTCTTTCTTAATTATGTCTATGTCTATTTATCTCTTTGCCTTTACGTTTAATTTCATAATTATGTCAAGCTAAACCGATTTTATCGGTATGTAATGAAGTAACTAAAATGGATTAAATTTCTCTAAGCTAAAATCAATAATCAATCCTTCTTCTGGCTTCGATTTCTTAATTTAAAACCCAACTTTTATTACGAGAGTAAAAAAGTAACATAGGTTAAAGTCGAGACCACGGGAGTGTGAGGCTTTACCCGGATAGCTGAAATCGGACATTAGTTTTAAAAACAGCGGAAGCGCTTTAAAGTTAATTAGGTTTAACTAGTTTTCAAATAGTATTTTTAACTTCATACGGGCTAGCGAGAGCAGACGTATTGACTTAGAAGTATAGTCCGAAGCAATAACCATGGGAGTGTAAGGTGAGGGCTTTTAAACTGGTTTTTCCTACAGATGAATAGGGTGATAAATCTTTATACGTTTAGGTTTAATTAATTCCACGTAGGTTCACTGAATTATATACCGATAACTTATTCATAACTAGTATTCCCAAATTTTAATTTCTCTTAAATTTCCCGTTTGAACTAAAAAACCAAATTCCGATTAGTCTTAGATAAACATAGTAATGATAGATAACGGTGCGTTCGATTTCTAGTCTCTGTGGGATCGATAATCTTTTAAAACTACGCGATACAACTGTATACCTGCAGTTAGATTTATTTAGGCACACTAAATAAAGCGGCCAAGTTTTTGGCGCCGTTGCCGGGGACTAATTAAGTCGACATCGTAATTCCTTTGTTACGTCGTATAGACTAAGGAAAAAGCCAAAACCCCCTTTCTGTTGATTGTATGCCAAGTACTCGCTCTTCTGGCGAAGACCTCATACGACCGACAGACGAACCTGAACATCTTCTTACCGTAAAAAGACGTATCCAAGAATACTGCTAAGCTCACGATATCCGTTTTCCTTTATCAGAACCTGAATCTCAATCAGATCCTGAACTTGAACCTAAATTGGATTCCGAATCAGAAACAGACATGGCCGACCCACCGCAAAACCGACCTCTTAAGTATTATGCTGCCGCATCCCAACAAGAACCTCACAACAACATTGTCGCTCCAGCTATCAACCGAAACGATTTCGAGTTGAAACCCTCATTGTTATCTGATGTGAAACAAAATCAATTTTCTGGAAACCAAACAGAAGATCCGAACGAACATCTGACCAAGTTTGTGCAGTACGCAGACACAGTGAAAACAAATGGTGTAACCGCAGACGCCATAAGATTACGTCTTTTTCCTTTCTCATTAAGAGATAGAGCTTGGGCTTGGTTGCAATCCTTACCATCGAATTCTATTACTTCTTGGGAAGATTTAAAGAAGGTCTTTCTGGCACGATATTTTCTGCCAAGCAAAACAGCTATGTTGAGAGCCCAAATCAACAGCTTCAGACAGAAAGACAACGAGTCTTTATATGATGCATGGGAAAGATACAAAGATATGAGGAGGATATGCCCGCATCATGGTCTTGAGGATTGGTTAATTATCCACACGTTTTACAATGGTCTCTTGTACAATACAAGATTGACAATAGATGCCGCCGCTGGTGGTACCCTCATGGATAAACCCTATGATGAAGCCCAACAACTCATCGAGAGTATGGCTCAGAATCACTACCAATGGGGAGGTGAAAGAAATCAAGTGGAGAAATCCCAACCAAAAGGAGGAATGTACGAAGTTTCTAGCCTAGATCACGTTCGTGCTAAGGTAGATGCAATCGCTCAAAAGATAGACAACTTGACCATAACACCCACAACCACCGTGGCTGCTGTAGCGCCAAACTGCGAATTATGTGGAACAGCTGGACACGCTGCCCCTGAATGCCAAGTTTTAGCAGGAGCCTCTACAGATCAAGTGAATTATGCTCAAGCAAACCCTTATACAAATACCTACAATCCTGGTTGGAAGAATCACCCAAACTTCTCTTACAAAAACAACAATGCACTGTATGCACCTGGTCAAGCACCTGCTGCACCACCAGGTTACCAAAAGGCCGCAACAGCTGCTCCAAATGTTCCTAGGAAGTCTAACCTTGAACTGATGATAGAAAACTTCATAGCTACCCAGACTCAGACAAACAAAGAATTCCTGAATCAAAACGTACACACTAGTGAACAGATTAAGCAGTTAGCAAACAAAGTTGACACTTTGGCCACTCACAACAAAATGCTCGAAACACAAATTCCCCAAGTGGCTCAACAACAAGCACCTACTGCTGCTCCTGCTGGAACGTTTCCTAGACAGCCACAACCTAATCCTAAAGGACATGCAAACGTTGTTATACTGAGAAGTGGAAAAGAATTAGATGAACCCATTGATCCAAGACTTCAAAATCCAGCCATGTATCAAAAATATGCTAACAACACAACAACTGAGAAGGAGAATGAACCCAAGGAAAAGGAAGATAATGACCAAGAGGCTGTCAACAAAGAAAAACCTTATGTGCCTCCACCACCTTATAAACCACCTATTCTGTATCCTCAAAGATTGAAAAATTCCAAAACTGCAGGGCAATTTAAGAAATTTGTTGAACTTCTAAAACAATTAAACATCACGATACCTTTCACAGAAGCCATCACTCAGATGCCCTCGTATGCTAAGTTCCTAAAAGAAATCTTATCCAATAAGAAAAAGATTGAGGAAAACGAAACAGTTACACTTACTGCTGAGTGTAGCGCATTAATTCAAAACAAAATGCCTCTTAAGCTGAAAGACCCAGGTAGTTTCTCCATACCTTGTGTAATTGGGAAGTTCGTCATAGACAAAGCTCTATGCAACTTAGGAGCCAGTATTAGTGTTATGCCCTTATCCATATGCAAGAAGCTTGATATGGGAGAATTAAGACCAACTAAGATGTCTGTTCAATTAGCTGACCGCTCTGTTAAATACCCAGTTGGTATACTAGAAAATGTTCCAGTTCGTATAGGATAATTCTATATCCCTACTGATTTCATAATCATGGATATTACAGAAGACTCTACTACTCCTATCATATTAGGAAGACCATTCTTAGCTACTGCTGGAGCAATTATAGATGTAAAGAGAGGCAGGCTAACTTTTGAAGTTGGTGAAGAGAAGGTTGAATTTATTTTGACATAATTCTTACAAGCTCCAGCTATAGACGACACATGTTATCTACTAGATGTCATAGATGAGTGCGTAAGAGAAATAGAGATGGAACCGACCACATATTCAGATATTCTAAAAATTCCTATACCTCCGATTTTCAAAGATGATAACTGGCGCGAACCTTATCAAGACGATAGCCTAAGCGAATGCTTAGCACTTACACCAGATCATCTACCTTGCCCGAAGAACCCAGCCCTAGAACTGAAAACATTACCCAAAAATTTAAGATATGAATTCCTAGACGAAGCTCTCGAACGACCTGTAATAGTCAATGCAGACTTAGGACAAACCGAAACCAAGAAACTATTAGATGTCTTAAGAAAATACCCAACTGCGTTAGGCTATAACATCGCTGACCTTAAAGGAATAAGTCCTTCCATTTGTATGCATCGCATTATGCTGGAGGAAGACTGTAAATCCTCTAGGGAACATTAGAGAAGGATTAACCCGATCTTGAGTACTGTAGTCAAAGACGAAGTGAAAAAACTTTTAGAAGCAGGAATTATATACCCGATATCAGACAGTAAATGGGATAGCCCAGTACATGTCGTTCCAAAGAAGGGAGGTGTTACAGTTGTTAAGAACGAAAAAAGGTGAATCTATAACAAAAAGGGTTGTAACTGGAAGTAGAATGTGCATCGATTATAGGAAGTTAAATAAAGCCACTCGTAAAGACCATTTCCCATTGCCTTTTATTGACCAAATGTTGGAAAGATTGGCTAAACACTCATACTTTTGCTATTTAGACGGTTACTCAGGATTCTTTCAAATTCCTATTCATCCTGATGACTAAGAAAAGACGACCTTCACATGTCCCTATGGAACATTTGCCTATCGACGAATGTCGTTTGGACTATGTAACACACCTGCCACATTCCAAAGATGCATGATGTCAATCTTTGCTGATTTTATTGACGACGTTATGGAAGTGTTTATGGATGACTTTTCTGTTTGTGGGCAGAGCTTTGAAGGATGTCTATCGAACCTAGAAATGGTATTGGAAAGATGCGTAAAAGTTAATCTCGTATTAAACTGGGAGAAATGCCATTTTATGGTAAATCAAGGAATTGTACTTGGACACGTTGTTCCGATAGAGGAATTGAAGTTGATAAAGCCAAGATAGAAATTATAAAAAATATTCAACCTCCAAAAACTGTACGAGAAATACGAATTTTCTTAGGACACGCCGGTTTCTACCGACGATTCATAAAGGATTTCTCGAAAATCACTAAACCTCTTACCGGTCCATTAATGAAAGACGCTGAATTTATCTTTGATGAGAAATGTCTGAAAGCGTTTGAACAGCTGAAAACAGCTCTTATTATCGCACCTATCATGCAACCACCAGATTGGAGATTACCTTTCGAAATCATGTGTGATGCAAGTGATTATGCTGTAGGTGCAGTTTTAGGACAGAGGAGGGATAGAAAACTTCATGCCATTTACTATGCAAGTAGAACCTTAAATTCCGCCCAAATGAACTACGCTACCACAGAAAAAGAACTTTTAGTCGTGGTCTTCGCCCTTGACAAATTCCATTCCTACCTAGTGGGAGCTAAGATCATCATTTATACAGACCACGCAGCTATTAGATATTTACTTAACAAAAAGGTTGCAAAACCTAGACTGCTAAGGTGGATCCTACTTCTACAAGAATTTGATTTAGAGATCAAAGATAAGAAAGGAACTGAAAACATAGTAGCAGACCACTTATCCCGACTAGAGGGCATTAAACCAGAGCCAGTACCCATTAATGAGGATTTCCCATATGAACGACTCATAGCCCAACTAGAAAGTGATATGTCTACTCTACAGTTGAATGACCCAAAGATGGAAGAAGTCGTGGAAGAAATTAACATACACACAACCCTGCCATGGTATTCTGACATAGTCAACTACTTAGCAGCTGGAGTACTTCCACCAGACTTATCTTATCAACAAAAGAAAAAATTCTTTCATGATCTAAAACATTATTATTGGGATGAACCTTTGCTGTTTAAGAGAGGAGCCGACGGTATCTTCTGTCGTTGCGTCCCAGAAGAAGAAATAGAAAACATCATCTTTCAATGTCATTCTGCTCCTTATGGAGGACATGCTAGTACCTCAAAGACATGTGCTAAGATCTTGCAATCCGGCCTATTCTGGCCCAACCTTTGGAAGGATGTCCACATTGCAATACTAAACTGCGACCGGTGCCAACGCACTGGTAACATATCAAAACGCGATGAGATGCCTCAAAAAGGTGTATTAGAAGTAGAAGTCTTTGATGTATGGGGGATTGACTTTATGGGACCTTTCCCATCTTCCTTTGGAAATAAATATATACTCGTAGCTGTCGATTATGTTTCAAAATGGATTGAGGCAATAACTTCTCCTACAAATGACGCACGAGTAGTCATAAAGCTCTTTAAAAACACAATCTTTCCTAGATTTGGTGTGCTGAGACTTGTCATAAGTGACGGTGGCTCTCATTTCTTATCAAAAATATTTGACAAATTACTATCGAAGTATGGAGTAAGACACCGCGTAGCAACACCATATCATCCACAAACAAGTGGACAGGTTGAGGTCTCGAATCGAGAAATAAAACAAATTCTAGAAAAGACCGTAGCCACCTCTAGGAAAGACTGGTCATTAAAACTCAACGAAGCTTTATGGGCATATAGGGCGGCCTACAAAACACCAATCGGAACTACACCTTTCAAGCTTGTCTATGGTAAATCTTGCCATTTACCAGTGGAATTAGAACATAAAGCCTATTGGGCTATTAAAACATTAAACTTAAGGTATGACTCCGCAGGTGAAAAACGTATCCTAGATCTGCATGAACTAGAAGAGTTGAGATTAGACGCTTACGAAAATGCTAAATATATAAAGAACGAACTAAAAAATGGCACGATAAGCGCTTATCTAGAAAAGAATTTAGTGTGGGAGACGTTGTACTCCTATTTAACTCAAGATTAAAACTCTTTCCTGGGAAATTAAGGTCTAGATGGTCCAGTCCTTTTGAGATTACAAAAATTCTACAAAGTGGAGCGATAGAAATAAAAGGGAGGAATAGTAATCCATTTTTAGTTAATGGACAACGTCTAAAACACTATCACAACATTGAAAATAGAGATTATTTAAACTGCCTAAGACTTTTAGAGTTTCCCACCGAACCCCCCTAACTAAGCATCTAATTGAATTCGTCAGGCTTTCGACGTTAAAAACATCGCTTAATGGGAGGCAACCCATGATTTTTGTCTTTCTTGCTTTATATTTGTTATCTATTTACGTTTTCTATGTTTTGTTTTTATTTTGCAAATTTTTAGTTTCAGTTTCATCATTTTAAATTCGATTTGAAAATACTGTGCTGATCTTAAAAATTGAAAAAAAACTACAGGATTATAAAGTCTCTCTACTCTTTCTGTTCTCCTCTTCTGCTTACATTTTTGCAAAAAGTACTAACTAATGGCAAACGAGGATAACATGTCAGTAGAATTCAGAGATGGAGCACATTGGCATCGCTATGAGGCTTTGTCTCGTAGACCATTTGCCTTGACAAAATTTGCCCACAGACCCACCATGACCGCCTTAGGTGTAGGTGAGAGCGTAGACTTTCTGTTTAGCCAATTAGGTTGGGAGGGTTTTGCCAACAAGAAACATAAGTGCTACCGTAGGTTGACTTTAGAATTCCTGAGCTCTTTAAGCTATAACCCTCACTGTGGAAAAGGTTTAACCAGGGGAAGAATTACCTTTAGATTATTTGGATACAGCTGCCAGTTCACCATAAAGGAACTGTCGGATCTTTTGGGATTTCCTGAAGGACCCCATGTTTTCTCTGTGGTTCAAGAGGACTTAGTGTTGGTTGGAGAGCTGAGTGATTTTTGGGGTAGAATTTCAAGGAAACCTGATTTTAACATGGACCCTATGCTTTCAACAAAAATACATAACCCCGCTTTCCGTTACTTTCATATGATCCTGGCCTATACTTTATTTGGTAAACCTGAGAATGATAACACTGTTTTGAGGGATGAAATTTTCATTATGTTTTGTGCTTATCAGTCTAGAGAGGTTAATGGACTCACTTTTATGCTGAACAACTTTTGTAAACTTATTAATAATGATAATAGTCCAATTCTGATAGGTAGCCTAGTTACAAAAATAGCTGAAGCTATGGGATTCAGAACCCGACTTTCTAAGATTAACCCCTTTGGAGAATTTAGACCCATGAATATCACCTTTTGTTTCAATAGGGCTATGATTAGGGACCAAGGTCCGAACCATTTCCAGCTTCTGATTAACAATGTTGTCGTACCACACTTTACACTTCCAAATCATGAACGCACAAGTGTGCACAATCAACATAATTGGCTATATGACCTTGATGAACTCGTGCCTGAACCAGAAGAAACCTTTCCTGAACCTGAGATCGACCCAAAAACACCCCCTCATTACCATGATCTTGATTACATGGAATTCCAAGAGAACATTGACATTCCTAAAGTTGATGCCACTAACTATGCTGCTAATCTGAATTCTATTCTAAAGACTATGGATGAGTATCATAAAGAAATCACTTCAGTAAAGGATGAGCTAAACACTATGCGACAAAACATTATTGGACTCATGGATTTGACCGTTGAACAATTTGATCATTTAAATCAAGCCATCGCATCTTTGAAGAAACGCCTTGGCTAGATTTATGAAGCACCTTATTTTTCAAGATTTTTATGCATTTACTTTAGAACAATTTTACATTATTTCAGTTTTCATTTTAGTCATGTCGGGAATAATTTGATCTTCATATAGTTTTGATACATTGCTAGTAATTTAACTAGCACCTCTTTGGTTTTAAAGAATAACTTCATTCGCTGCTAATGTTAACTCTTTATGATATCAATTTCATTCCTGTTCTTTTAATTATATTTTAATTTATGTTGTAATGTTACTTATCTCTGTGTATGCAATATACTTCTATTTCCATATGCTTGCCACTGCCTATTAATAAAATATGATGTTTGGAATTGTGTCTGTCATAAACCAATTAACCACCCAGAAATTGCGAACGTCACGATCGTGATGACCATCACGCGGGTTTGAAACAGATTCTGCGTAAAACAGAACTGCTTCATTCGTTCCCTCTTCTTCCCCTCATTCAAACCCAGCCGTCCCACTACCTTCTGCAATTCCATAACCGTCCCACCATTACCATTTGACCCACATTAATCATTTTCCTTAACCATTCATCTTATCCATTCACTATATAATCACACCATACGCCACTTCTTTTCACAAACCCTCATTCTCCATCACCCATTTTTTCCCTAATTTCTCTGTAACCAAACAATGGCACGACAAATCCCAGACCTAGCTACATTGAATTTCAGAGATGGAGAGGTAGGAGAATGCTAAAGAGCTCGGTACATCGATTTCTATCGACGTTCCTTTCAACCGACCCGCTACATTGACGTTGCATGTTTAGAGGAACTTGGAATGCTTGAAGGAGTAAGAAATTTGCTAGAACCAGCCGGCCTTTGGCGACTTTGTACTCAGAGCAGGCCCACTTACGAAGACCTAACTTTAGAGTTCCTCAGTTCCTTCACTTACATTACCCCTCTGGGAGAAACGAACCAATTATCCGGGGTAGCAAAGTTTCGCATGTTTGGTACAGAGTACTCAATTGAACAAGATCGTCTTGCCGAGATGCTTGGTTTCAAACATGGAGAGAATGTCCATTGCCGGGTGCCGCAAGAAACTTTCTCTCTAATGGCGTTTTAACTTTGGAATCAGTTAACAGGAACGACCGCAGATACCTGGGACAGCTTAAACGCGACTTTCATCCATAACCCAGCTATCAGATACATCCACCGCGCACTTGGAAACACCATCTTTGCACGAGATAGTAACCACAAGGTGAATTCTAAGGAGTTGTTTCCTTCATTGTATGTTTCATCCAGAGCTAATCAATGTCGCACCATTTTTACTAGCACACATACACTCGAACTGTGCTAGAGGCTCCAAACCCTTCTATTTTGGAGGGATTGTCACCTCTATTGCACTCAGTTTGAATTTGGAAAACAACCTTGCTAGACTACCCTCCTTGCCTCCAGTGTTCCTTGATATAGATTATTGCCGAAACTCTCAGCTCATCAAGTTACGACGAGATGGGAAATACCATCCTATGGTCCGCGCCAAAACCGTAAGAAGTATCATCATGCCTTGCAGGAGTCGCATTGACCCTCAAAATATGGCCAATTGGCTTTTTGATCTGAATGCTCCTGAGCAAAATGCGCCTGCTCCTGATGATCAAGAACATGGACCAGTTGATGAGATGGAGCACGAGATGGATAACGCCCCAGAAAACCAACCACCGCCCACCCATGATGCTCCTTCGACCTCTAGACATCGTCGCCGCCCTGACCAAGACCCAGTTACTAATGAAGAAATTTTGAGGGCTATATGGCAACAAACCCAGCAACAAAATGAAATGATGACCCTTATGCGTCAAATCCAGCAAGGGAAAGTTGACCAAGGTCAGAGGCTTGACGGTGTCATCGACGAGATGGGTGCATTGACACTGCGAGTAGAGAGCTTACATGAGTACATCCATCACGTGGGCATTCCTGATCACGTAGCTCAGCATGGAAGAGGACGCTCTAAAGGCAGAGGACGTGGAGCTCCTTGATTTTATTTTGTTTTTCTTGTTAGTTTTTCTTGTTGTTTCCCTTTATAGCGAAACATTGAGGACAATGTCCGATATAGTGTGGGAGAGTTAGATTTATTTCCGTTTTATTTCCCTTTCTTGTACTTTCTTTTTCCTTATCAAAGTTAATATTTGAGTATTTTCGTTCAGTAATCCGATTTCCCCATTTTATTCTGCCATAACGAAATTTTTTTTTTCGATTAATGCACATCGTGACATACCAAGCTTTAAACTATGTTAGGAAGCTGGGAAAGTCCTAACAAGATCGATACCGTCTTGACACCTTAGACCTCTTGTGTATGCGATATCAGTTTCGATACTTATTATACAATACCTCGAGTTCAGTCCTAAAGTAACCCCTAGTAGTTTATATTAGCAGTCAGCACCGTCTAAATCACAAACCACGTGGGGAACCGATGAATATAAGTGTTTGATGCCCAATCAAGAAAAGAAAAACATCTTTCTTATCTATATGCCGAGAAAAATAGAATAAGCAACAACTCTCATAGTTGTGAAAATGTGTAAGAAAAGAAAGAAAATCCATTGTCGACTGGTTCAGAGGTACCTGATTTTGAACTTGGTAGGGCGAACTACTGTTCGATCCCCTGCAATCTACGAATGGGATGTATAAAGGGTTACCACACATGTGTATCAGGCCCCGTGAGAAAAAGGGATCAAAGTCACTAACCGGTTACTCCACTACGTGCATGAATAAGGCAAAGGGCTTAATGTGATTGCGTTAGAATGAAACTGGCTGAAATAGATAAGAAAACTTATGGTTGAACTATAATGATTTGAACTGGATTGTACAACAGAGAGGTCTATGACAAGCTTGTTGCTTTGTGTCATTATTGTATCCTTAATGTTTTACACTAGTACCTGTCTAACTAACAAGAAACATTTTACAAATCCATTGGTATACCAGGTATGTGCATTTGATGAAGTTTGTCCGTTTTAATAGATTGATTGCTTGAGGACAAGCAAAGATTCAAGTGTGGGAGAGTTTGATAACACGAATTTATATCATATTTTTACTTCGATTTATGTTAGTTTCTTATTCCGTTTTTCGTCTAATATCCGATTTTCTTGAGATTATTTAAGTGTTTTTGCAGGTAATCCCATTTTCTAAGTCAAAGTATGCTAAGTGTGGAAAAGAACCAAAACATGCAAGAAAAGAGCAGAAAAGTGAAGCAAAACAACAGAAACCAAACTTTGCTGATATCACGATCGTCACAGGTGCGCCACGACCGTGGCAGTTTCAAAATGCACCACGACCGTAACAATGCTCCACGATCGTCATGCGCTCAATTTACACGTTAGAGCAGAAACTTGACTACGAGTTTTCAGAGAGCAGTTTTTCACACGATCACATTTTCCTCCGAAGATTACTAGGTTCAAAGTCATGTAACCGTCAAGAGGAGTGGCTACATTCACTCCAACCTCCACCTAAATTCAGCCTATAAATACTAGAGTCTGCGAAGAACAAAGGGTAGCCAAATTTTCCTTTCAAGAGTACTGTCTTGCTACCAAATTATTTCCAGAGCTTTTGTTTCGTTTTTGCCTTGTATTTCCATTTCCTTGTCAACCATTACCGAACAAAGTAATAGTTTCTCACACTGAGGAACTATTTCAACTTAGTTTTTGTTTTTGTTTCATTGCCTTCAACATTTGCAATTTACTTTATTCGAGCAAGAACCTACCAGCTTGTGGAGGGATTGCTTGTGGAGGGATTGCTATTGCTGTTATTATGAATTACCAGGTTTCCGTTATTTAATTCAAAGCATTGTTTATTTTCTTTCTTAATTATGTCTATGTCTATTTATCTCTTTGCCTTTACGTTTAATTTCATAATTATGTCGAGCTAAACCGATTTTAGCGGTATGTAATGAAGTAACTAAAATGGCTTAAATTTCTCTAAGCTAAAATCAATAATCAATCCTTCTTCTGGCTTCGATTTCTTAATTTAAAACCCAACTTTTATTACGAGAGTAAAAAAGTAACATAGGTTAAAGTCGAGACCACGGGAGTGTGAGGCTTTACCCGGATAGCTGAAACCGGACATTAGTTTTAAAAACAGCGGAAGCGCTTTAAAGTTAATTAGGTTTAACTAGTTTTCAGATAGTATTTTTAACTTCATACGGGCTAGCGAGAGCAGACGTATTGACTTAGAAGTATAGTCCGAAGCAATAACCACGGGAGTGTGAGGTGAGGGCTTTTAAACCGGTTATTCCTACAGATGAATAGGGTGATAAATCTTTATACGCTTAGGTTTAATTAATTCCACGTAGGTTCACTGAATTATATACCGATAACTTATTCACAACTAGTATTTCGAAATTTTAATTTCTCTTAAATTTCCCGTTTGAACTAAAAAACCAAATTCCGATTAGCCTTAGATAAACATAGTAACGATAGATAACGGTGCGTTCGATTTCTAGTCTCTGTGGGATCGATAATCTTTTAAAACTACGCGATACGACTGTATACTTGCAGTTAGATTTATTTAGGCACACTAAATAGAGCGATCATCCCACATTGCCGACATATGTATTTTCTTTTCATTTTTGTGCAATTACCTCTTTTCACGAATTGTTTCCAAGTTGTAAATGCATATTTACAGGCCGGTTCAATCAATAAAATTTTATTTCACTTAAAAAGATATTCATTTATGTTTTTACTTTTACTGTTTTGTTGGCAAAATTGTCCGGTATTTTTGATAAACATTGCAGGTGAAAACATTAAGCTTTACAGAGCATATCGAAACCAATGAAAATTGCTTGAGCAAAGGATATTATCGATGGAAACCGAGGTGGCCATTTCGCATATAGAACATTCTGTTGTTTGATGTATGTTTGCAGGGTGGCAAGAATTTTTCTCCCCAGTAGAGTCACTCTCTCCAGCATAGAAGATCCAATATCCTCAGCAGAGCATTGGGAATTTCTCTCTCCCCAACAAGAGTGCAGAGACTTGATTTCCCTGGTAAGAGTGGTTCATTACTCCCCAGCGAGTATCAGAAGTCGAGTGTCCTAGACATGATAATGTCTCATCTTCAGCAGGAGATTTATTAGATGTCTCTCCTTGGTAGAGATCTTATATCCCCTGCAGAGTTGTGGTGTCTACTTTCCTCATCAGGTCAGGAAGTGTAATCTCGCCACCAATAGTATGTTATTATCCCCAACAGGGTAAGGTTAAAGTCGTTTCCCCAGCAGCAGGTTAGGTTCAATGTTATTCCCCAGCCGGTTTGGTATCATTAACTTCAATCCCCAAGCAGAGTATTGTGGTAATCCTCACAGCGGTTTGATCAACAGTGGTTGACATCCCCGGCAGATTCCAAGTCCAAAGGTTATTTGCACCTTTTCTGTATCGGATCTTCGGGTTCCATCTTCAGCAGTTGTCATTCTTGACTCCCAGTGTAGGGGAATTCATTTTGGGTTCTATCTTTAGCAAGGGTTATTCATAATCCCCAGCAGGTGGATGTTCTTTTTGGGTTTCATCTTCAGCAGAGGTGGAAGGTCGTTCAGTTTGTCTTCCTCAGCAGAGTTTGTTTCTGGGTTTCTCAGCACTTCTTTCGGTGGAGTGTCTTTTGCATAGCATAAGCATCGTTGCATTGCATCCTCCAAATGCGTAGCATTTCCATTTTGCATGGAGCATTATGCCATAGAAAAATTCAAACATATCCATTCGAAGCATAAGCCAAGTTTGATATTAACTTTGCCCGATGTTTTTCAGCAGAAAATGGCATATTTTAGGAGATTATATCTTACTTTATCCCCGATGAAGTTGACAATGAATTCGTTCATCATGCTTGTACTCCTTTGCATAGTTGTCTGTTTAGGCTTCTCTTATCCCTAGCGGAGTCATCTTTGTAGACCTGTTGATTCTACTAACCCTTGGTTGTGAGTCCGCCTTCGTGTCGGCCTACCTTTGTGTTTGGATATGAGTCCACCTTCGTGTCGGCATTCCTTTTGAAATCCATCTTGTGATGGTAACCTTTAGTTATGAGTCTGCCTTTGTGTCGGCCACTACTACGAAAAACCCATTTAATAATGGTTGGAAATGACATATAATGACGGGGGCGAAGGCGTTGTTATGTAGAGTGTTGTTGTATATGAGGTACACACAATGACGGTCCTGGGACCGTTGTTGTATTCCAGTATGCGCGCACCATTTCACAACGGTTAGTTTACTCAACCATTGTGATATAACTAAAGGTGATTTGGTTCGATTCTCAGTTACAACATTTTTTATTTATATTATTCTGGTCAGCGTTTGACATACAACTACGAATAGGTTTATAACCGCTGCCAAAAATGGCCTGTTTTAAATATAAAAATTATCTGCTTATCAAATTCTTCATATATTTTATCCTGTCAAAACAGCTTCTGTTTACATGCAAACACAATATGTGCATCAAACACAATTCTTCCTATATTTTATCCTTATAAATGAATCAAAGAATTTACATCAAAATAAATTTACATCAAAAGCTAAATGAATCAGACATTGTTCCAATATTATTGATTTCATTATGTGCATCAAAAGCCAAAACTATTATTCACATTATGTGCATCAAAAGCCAAAAATATATGCATCAAAAAATGTTGCTGATATATCAAACAGCAGGAGCACCCTTAAGCACATTGTGGATATTACGCCCAACATTTACGAAGATCCACAAAGTCCTCAACGAGGAATGGGGTTTCGTCGTTAAACATCTACATAAGAGCAAAAAATTGAAGATCATGCATGATAATAATTCAATAGTCAACTTATATATTAATATATGTAAACATTTTATGGCATATATACCGTATCCCATGAATCAACAGTGTCGGCAAGGACAATGTTTAACATGTGTTTCATGATAAAATACCCACACTCGTAACTCCCGCGTTGTTTCCTCGTCTACAAATTACATGAATATAAAAACATGAATACAACCACACATGCATGAATGTAAATTAAATAAACAGGTAATCGGGCCACTTACTTTAGGAGCAAGGTATGTGGGCTTTTTCCTAACATTATTCATTATATTAACTTGCTTCACAATACTGCACATTGAAAATTGAATTAAACATATTACATGATAAAATAATTACAATTAATGCCAAAGAAAATGATATTATTAAACAAAGACACTTACGTTAATACAAGATATTTCATTGGTTTGTGGAATGGATCGTGCAAGGAACACAGTAATGTCACCGTATTTGTCCTAAACGATATTATGATCAATTGCCAATGACCACTGAATGAACATGAGAATATATATATATATATATATATATATATATATATATATATATATATTATTAGTTGTTACTAAAACAAAACTAAATATAGAATATAGAAATAAATTACAACAATACTAACCCACAGAGGAATGGTGCAAGGTAACATTCTTTTCCTCCGTCATTTAGTCGGCTTTTCAAGTAATTTTCTCTAATATTTTTATCATTATACACGCAAGAAATAAAACTTGGATCCAAGATTCCATAGGTACTTGATTTATTCAATTCTATACAAACACGGTGAATGTACCTAAATGGTCAAAGAAAATGAATAAATTAAGGGAGAAAATACAAAAAATTATAATGTTCTATAATGACATGTATATTCGACTATATACTTACGTGCACCAAACTTACAAAATAGCTATGTCAAGCCACTTAAATCCTGCGAGAAAATCCCTCACATCTTCAGGAGTGTAATACACTAAATCCAATTTCGGGCAATGTTCTAGCTGGAGAGCTTGCGCAAGGTCTGTTGTTGAAATGGGCAAGTATAAACTTGTTATTTCATTTGGACTAGGGTCCAATATCCCATTGCGGTTATCTACAGGGGGGAGGGGCTGTACAATTACTTCCTTTTGTAGAAGCGTGATTTACGACACTTCTACTTAGAGTTTGATCATCACCAACGCAACGATGATCTTCATTATTAGTTCGTTGTTCGAGGCTTTCACTAAATCTCTACATCATAACATTCAATTAGAACATAAAACAAAAATAAGCATAATATATTCAATTAGAACATACAATATATATCATACAAAAATAAGCGCGATTTACGACACATACCGAATACAACTCTTGTAACTTTTCCACTTCTTTCTCCCTTTTTTCCCTCTCCCCTTCAAACAACCTCCTTTGCTATGCCAATTGCTTCTCAACATTCTCAATCTTTTGTCGTTGAGCAAGAAATTCAGCCGTTTCGGTGCTTCTTCTTTGAGGTCTAAAGTATGACCTCAAGCCGACACCATCTCCAACACCACGGACACGACCTTCATGCTCAGTTGTTCTGATAGCTTCGACTAATATGTCATATCGTGCTTCCGGAACAAATGTACCTTCACAGGCCGCCATAACCAAATTATCCTACACAACATAAGCAACTTACATTAGCAAACGCATTTAAATAACAACTCATGAGCAACTTATATAAGCAAACGCCTACGAGACAATCTATGGGGGTACATGTTTTTCGCCTTGTTCTGAATTCCTACTTTGCTTTTTGCCTGTTATTAACATAGTGAAAAATGTGTATGATTAGTATCTATAACTCATTAGCATAACATTATAGGTTACATAAGACTAGTACTAACCTTGAATTCCTCAGAACGGCGTTTCTTCGCAAACTTGTGCCACACCTTCTTCGATAAAAAACTATACCGAATCCATGGAGGTTGAAGACCGCTCTTAGGCTTCGTAATGTAGTCAGCCGTGAGCCATGACTTAAATCCCCTCCAACGAACACCGACATAAGTTATCCACTTTCTTTTCAGTTTTGAGTCATCGGTAAACTCAAAATTTAACTACATTAAATCAATATATAAGTATGAATTAGAAACTATAGGTAGTAATATCAAATATATGAAAATTATAGTATGAAATACCTTAACGTCTGTCCATATGCTGTCTTTGACATTAACATCCACTTCTCTCCAATCATCAATCAGTATACTGACTTTGCTACGTGCAAGGAACACAACATAACTCCTAAAAGTAGCGTAATGTGGACAATCCACTAATCTGTAGTGCGAATCAAACTCGATCAGAATTTTTACACCAGATGAGTTGCGAACTGATGTAAATTGGGGCATCATTGTGACACCTCTTTGTGCTCTTTTCGATTAAGTGTCAATCGTTTGAGTTGTATTCGCAGAACACTCAATCGTTTGAGCATCTTCGCTGCTTCCTGATGTAGAACTCGACAAGGTCGACATCTATGTTCAAAAACAACAACAACAAAATGAACAACAATGGCAAATGAGTTTACTGTAGATGCATGGGGAAAATATTTTACGTACCCTAAACGTGACGACTAGGTAAACGATGTTGGTGTTGGTGTTGTTGTTGTCTTCCTTCCTTACGACAACGACGATGTTGTTATTATCTTCCTTCTCGGCGGTGATGATGATGACGACGGTGTTGGTAGGTGCGTAATTTTCTATTTTCTTCACAATCGTGACGATGATGACGAAAATGACAACAACACGGTGAAGAATGGATACTGATGATGCAAGCTTTGGTTGAAATCGTGTATTCTTTCATAGTATTGAACGTTAGGGTTTAGGGTTGAAATCGTGTAACATTTCATCTGGTTTCTATTTTCAATGGAAAAAAGGATACTGAAGAGACAATGAAACTCGCTAGCTTGGAGAATATTGAAAAGCTACTGCGACGGTCAACATTCTAAACCGTTATGATATATTATTTTCATAATGAAATTTCATATTAAAGCGCTAGAGAGTAATATTTAGAATTAAAAATTAAAAAAACATACAAAATATATCACAACGGTGTAAATAAATAATCGTAGTCATAACTTTTAATTTTTTTAGGGTTAAATAAGTATTAGGTCCCTGAAAATAACCCAACTTTGAGGATTAGTCCCTAAAAAAATTTCTTTCAAACTTTGGTCCTCCCAAAGTTTTCCGTCCCTAACTCTAGTCCCTCCCGTTAGTTTCCACTAACGGAAGATGATGTGGCATGCCATGTGTATTATAATTTTTCCACATCAGAAATATTGTAAAATATATTTCTTTATTATTATTTAACGTAATTTCTGTGTTACAAAGTCTCCATCATTCACCCTCCTTCTTCGATCTTCTTCTCTCCAAACATATTCTCAAGCTTTCAACTTCACTGCAATTACTCGCCGTTGCCGCCACTGACTCTGCTTTCTGTAACTCCGACTCTCACTCTCCTCCTTTTTAGGTAAGTTCATCTTCCTCCTCTCTCTATGGAGATTTTCATTTTTAGGGTTTTTATTTTCGTGTAGAAATTGTGAGGTTTTCATGGTTCTGTCTAAGATTCAGTCCTCTACGTTGGATTGGGATCCATCATCTAGATCTGTTAGCCAAGTTTCTTTAGAATGTTGTCGTGTTATTTTACTACAATTGGGTTTTATTTCAGTACTCTTGTATGTATCACCAGGATTAACTTTTACTTGCATTGAGTATTTGTTTTGTTTTCTTATTTTTAACCATAAATATCGCTAGTTGGATTTACGGGGGAATGGGAAACTGCAGGTGGGTAGTTGTACCCTAGTTGGATTTATGGGGGAATGGGAAACTGCATCTGGTCATATTATGTTAGTTTTAATATCATATGTGTCTAAAATTTATGATCATTCTTCATTGCAACACTTGCAAAATTTGAAATTCTAGTATATGCCAAATTCTCAGTTGTTAAATCTTTCTCCATTAGTTTCTTAATCCATGTGCAGAGATTGATTTTTCTGAAATTTAGTTTATTTTAATTACTCATATATTTCTTTTTTTATTTTCAAACAAGGTAATGTGATTTTAATCTCGACTCTTATCATTCTTCTGAAATCACTCCCTCCTCCTTCACCTATTACAAACAAAGTATTGGTCTTCGTAATTTTTCTTTCATACACCAAATATATCATAAGAAAGACATTAATTGAAACAGCTGAAACTACTTACATGAATTTACCAGAAATTTGATGTACTAGAAATGCATGTTGTTTTCTCCTTTAGCTTTGGAAGATAGGCAATGAGATTTCTATTTCAGTATGAAGTTCACCTTTGTATTTATTTGTATAAAGTCTATATGATTAATCTTATATAAGGATACAATTAATCTTATAGTGCAGTGTGGAAAACTCCTTTGTGCTTCCTAGTTTTTGAATGTGAGCATGAACCAAGATTCTTTACACTGCTCTTGTTTTGAATTTTCCTTTTGCCTTTTAATAGAGGCTTCAGTTGTCAATATTATAACAGTAGAAATAAATGATATAAGGCATATGGCATCCTATTCTTGTTCTTTGTAGTTTTTTGATTATTATGCTGAATGGTAAGCCGGTTTACACTCTGCAGGTTCCAGGAAACTTGTTCGTCTCAGCAAGATCTGATAGCCATTCCTTTGATGCTTCTCAAATGAACATGTCGCATGTCATACATCATTTATCTTTTGGAAGTAACGTGTCACCTAGGGTTATGAATGATGTCAAGCGCTTGAACTTTATGTTGGTAACAGCCATGACAGACTGAGTGGTCTGTCATTCATCAATACAAATGATTTAGGAGAAAATGTCACTGTAAGTTAATATTTTACATAAAAGTCTCCTAATTTAGTAACTTTATTTGATGGCAGGTTTTATTGACCTGCATCTGCAAGAGCGAGATGTAATAGATAGCATCAATATACAGGGCCAGATGATGTTTTATTTATTTTTGGAGAATATAATAGACCTCTAAATCCTTCTTTGAAATGGATACCACGTACCATTCCAGCACCTTTTTAGGACAAGATCAGGCTTTCCCCCTTATCCTCCAGTGTTAATTCATTTGGAAAATAATTGTGATACATTAGAGTCCATTCTACAGTAAACAGAGCTTAGAAATCATAAGCTTTACTCCTTATGCTTATGGAAGTTACATCACTTAAAGATCTCCCTTAATCTTCAGACTTCAATCTTGAAACTTTTCAACTTATAGTTGCACTATTTAAAATATGCAAGCTTTTTGGACCTGAAAATGTTTTGGTAGGCATAATTTAGGTGTTAGTATCCTCTGAGATAACTTAACTTATCAATTCTATGAATTTGGATTAGGCCTAACTATGCATAATTTCCAACATCACAAATGCAATCTCTGTTATCATTTGATGGTTTTGACCATAGTTATTCTTTTATGTATCGATGATGATAACTAGAGAAAGATGAGCATCTCCGGTGCTTGGAGTTTTATTTCTGTCAAAGTACTGCACATTAATTTGACTTCTATGTGTGCAGATGGAGCATTACCTTCAGATAGTTAAAACAGAGGTCATTACTAAAAAAGACTACATAATCACATTGTATTTTTCGTTTCTGCATGAAAAATGGTTTGTGTTTCTGTTTGCTGCATAATCTGTCAAATGGGTGATTAGGCACAATGGTTTTTGTGTTTTTGTTTGATGCACCATTACTGTTTTTCTGTCATTAGTTTTTGTACATTATTATCACAGTATTGTTCCAATATACATGTGATAATTTGCAATTTGTGTGTAAATCTGTTCTGTCTCATCTTACAGTTTTTCCTTCTTCCAGGTAATCCCAACAGATAAGAGTGGAGCCATAATTAGTACAAACATAGCTGAAGCAATCATAGGAGCTGCAGTTGGTGGATGGATCAATGATAGATTTGGAAGGAAAATATCAATCCTTGTTGCACATACCCTCTTTTTAGAAGTTTATATTTGTATTGGTTTTAAACTATTATTGATGTAGAGATTTAAAAGCTCAAATTCTGTTTTAGTTGAAAAGTGAGGTTTTGAACTATTTTTGTTGGAGGGCCAGTATGCATAAAGTATGACAAGGTTTTAAATTAGCTAGAGATTAGCTATGAATTACCTACAAATTATTAGAATGCTGTGTTTAAATTAGCTAGAGATTATCTACGAATTAGCTACGAAGTAGCTGCAAATTAGCTACCATTCTGGATTTAAATAGGATATTAATATAAAAAAAATTAAAATTGAAACAATTGACACATGGTATACATGTCAGCATTTTTTGCCACATTGGCATTGCCACATGTAAGCCACGTCATCAAAAAATCTCCACATGGCATGCCACATCATCCTCCGTTAGTGAAAACTAACGGGAGGGACTAGAGTTACAAACGGAAAACTTTTGGAGGACCAAACCTTGAAGACAATATTTAGAGGGACCAAACTTGAATGTTGAGTTATTTTAAGGGACCTTATACATATTTAACCCATTTTTTTAATTAAAAGTAAATAAAAAAGAAAAGGCGCGCTTTAACATAAAAGGGATAATATATATGATGACGCTGAGGTTCGAACACATGAAAGCTTGATGGTATCACCACGGTTGATTTATCAACCGTTGTTATATACAGATAATCACCACGGTTGGTTTATCAACCTTTGTTATATACAGATAATTTTTATTCAATAAACAAATAAAATACAACTGCGCCTTAGTTTAGATATGTCACAACGGTGTAGGGATGAAGCGTTGTGAGCATGGCGTCGTTGTTTACGCATTTTGTAGTAGTGGGCCTACCTTTGTGTTTAGATATGAGTCCGTCTTCGTGTCGGCCTTCCTTTAAAAATCCATCTTGTGATGGTAACCTTTGGTTATAAGTCCGCCTTCTTGTCGGCCTACCTTTGTGTTTGGATATGAGTCCGCCTTCGTGTAGGCCTTCCTTTTAAAATTCCAGCTTGTAATGGTAACCTTTGGTTGCGATTCCACCTTCGTGTCGGCCTACCTTTGTGTTTGGATGTGAGTCTGCCTGTGTGTTGGCCTTCCCTTTGAAAATTCATCTTGTGATGGTAACCTTTGGTTATGAGTCCGCCTTCGTGTCGGCCTACCTTTTTGTTTGGATGTGAGTCCGGCTGTGTGTCGGCCTTCCCTTTGAAAATCCATCTTGTGATGGTAACCTTTGGTTATGAGTCCGCCTCTGTGTCAGCTTACCTTTGCATTTGGATGTGAGCCCGCCTTCGTGTCGGCCTTCCTTTTGAAAATCTATCTTGTGATGGTAACCTCCGGTTGTGAGTCTGTCTTCGTGTCAGCTTACCTTTGCGTTTGGATGTGAGTCCTCCTTCGTGTCGGCCTTCATTTTGAAAATCCATCTTGTGATGGTAACCTCCGGTTGTGAGTTTGCCTTCGTGTCGGCTTACCTTTGCGTTTGGATGTGAGTCCGCCAGTGTGTCGTCTTTCCTTTTCAAAACCCATCTTATGAGGGCATCTCTTGGTTGTGATCCCGCCTTCGGCCGGTAAACCTTTGTCAAGTCGTGACTCCATCTTCGGTCGGCTGTCATTTTGTCATCTCTTGGTTGTGAACCCGCCTTTGGCCGGTAAACCTTTGTCAGGTCGTAAGTCCGCCTTCGGTCAGGTGTCCTTTTGTTATCTCTTGGTTTGGAACCCGCCTTCGGCCGGTAAACCTTTGTCAGGTCGTGAGACCGCCTCCGGGCGGCATTCTTCTTAAAAATCACCTTCATTTCAATGTGAGACCGCCTCCGGTCGGCATTCCCTGTTGAAAATTCATGTTCAAGTAGCATTATTTTGATATGAGTCCGCCTTCGACCGACATTCCTTATCTTACTCTTCGATTGTGAGTCCGCCTTCGGTCGGCAGTCTTTCTTTTACCCTTTCATTGTGAGTCCGCCTTCGGCCGACATCCCTTCCAAGTCTGCTTTCAAGTGGCATCTTTACTTTGAGTCCAACTTTGGTTAGCAAACACTTTATTGTATATCTCCCCACAGTTTTCAAATTTCTGGGTTCTTTTGGTATTCAATCTCAGTGTGCCGTTAACGTCTGAAAGTCGGTGCTATCACTCCTTCAGGTCCAAGTCGATTGAATAGGGGCAGCTGTAACACCCCAAAATTTGCTCTCACATTTTACCATCAATAAGTGGTTTATGCTTCACATTCATGTGCATTTAGGTCATAACATCATACATGCATCATTGGATTTCCTAAAGCATGGGATCAGAGGCTTCCATGGTATTGGTTGTTCAAAGCAAAGAGAATGGGGATATACTCAAACACTCAAGCTACAAGGTTTTCTCATTCCTCAAGACATCATGTGGAACTTTCATGGGAAAGGATCTTGGAGCCTCAACATCCTCATATCATGTAAAACATCTTGGTTCAGGAGATTCTCAACACTATTAAGAGGAATTAGGGTTTTGAAGGACATTCGACCTCTCTTGACTTTTGGGGGCCAAATTAGGGTTTTGAGTAAAATCAGTTTATTTATGATTCTTTGGGAAAGACTTGATTTCATGGCATTCTATGTGTTCTCAAGTGTCTATGGTTGGAGTATTGACCATCAATTTCATTCCGAAGGGTTTCAATTGGCCAGATGATTGAGAATCAACCAGATTGGGAACAAAGTCAACTATGCATGAAAAAAGTAAACTCCTGACATTTTGAGGTCAATTTTGTGTTTGTCATGTCAAATATGATCAAGAAATATCAAAGGAATCATGAAAATCAAGAATTGTGGAAAGTTTCCATTTTTGGCAAATTAGGGTTTTAGAAACTTTCCATTTTTGGAAAGTTCCTCATGCCATGCAGTCACTTTCATGACCATTTTTCTCCATGATCAAAGCTTCATTTCAATTTTTGTCAAACATGAAAGTTGTACTATGCACTTCAAGCTTTCCAACCATATGTAGTTCATCTCTATTGGAACATTTTTGAGCAAGTTATAATTGTTGGAAGTTGGAGATTTTCACACTTGCATTTTCAATACTTAGATTTTTTTCTAAGTGTTTAAGGGTCAGGTTTTGTGCCCATTTTCAAACCCATTTTTGAGTGACTTACAATCCTCATTGGGAAGTCCTTTCAAAATAAATTATAGAGGGATCTTCCACCTTTCCAACCATATAAAGAATGCATCATTTGGATTCTCGGATCAAAAGTTATGCTTATTCAAAGGAAGGACATTCAAGTTGTGAAACATGAAAATAACTTAGAACTTTTTTGCATGTCATGGCAGATGGGATCATGTCATTTTTAACATCATTTTCCATCATGTTTTAGACCTCAAATCCAATACCTCTAACATCAAAGTTGTTGTGTCAATGGCCCTCTTACTAATGATATCAAAATTGTGCAAATTGGCTCCATGATCATAGAGTTATGTTCCTCTAAAGTTATCACCATGAAAGGCATTCCTCATGGGGGCACACCATGACATTCCAATTCAAATTGCAAGAGTAAGGCCTCCTTGATGCTGCCTCGTGCCTCACACCATCATGTCATCTCATTTTGATCTTTTGGGTCACACCAAAGTCCTTACACAATGCATACATATACCAACATTACTTCACACAGTCATAAGAAAAAAAAAAGCTTATCATGCAAGTGTGATTTTGATCTACAGCTGCCAGCCAAGGCATCACTATCATACACCAACATCCTCATCATCTTATGGTACGTGATAACACTCCATACACACATACAAGCCAAACCCGTGCTCACAAAACCTCACTCTCATTTTTGCAATTTTCTTAACCACCTTCCTAACTGAATTTTAATCATGATTAACACCCTAACCATCATTCTAACCAACCATATATAACACTCTAACAACCCTTAATTGGGTGAGTCACTCCATTTTTGCTTAAACAGATCCAAACGTCTTCATTGAAACCCTCATCTTCAATGCTTCGAAACTCACTCAACATTGAAGCTTTGGCCAAGATTCTTTCTCCACTATCATCTCCATACTTCATACAAACCTCTGTGTACATTATTTTCCACCTGGGAGAGCTACATCACATCCACGAATTCAATAATCTCCATCATCAACTTTGGAATTTCAAGCTGAATTCAAAGAGCCTGAGCATTTATTTTGCTCAGTGGTGATCTCAAGGCCATTGCAAGAAGTTCTTAGGGTTTCTAACACGTGATTTGAAGCTCATGCCGGGTTAGGTTTTCTTGAACTTTCAGCATCATAGTAGGACAAGTATGGTGGTTAGGATCATGTGATTTACTTTCATCTGAAGTCCTTCAAAGGGAGGCAATGTTTGTGGCTAGAAGTTAGGGCAAAAAGTGAAATCTTTAATTTCTAGGGCATAAATTATTCTGTTCGTTTTGCTTTATAGAGATGTCAAATAAGAAATCCAATGGCATATTCGAATTCTACGCAAAAAGCCGAGTCAGATCATGGTCTTCTTTTTAGTTTCTGGGATGTTTCATCTCAGCTCACGGTGGAGGTCCACCGGAGAAGACGATCAGAGCCCTAGCTTTGGCGTCTGTGCATTTGAATCTTTTCACTGGTCAATGATGCGTGTCTTGATGTGGGCCGTGTGATCATTTCCATCCAATGTTGCGTGTTCTTTTATTTTCCATTTCTTTCCTTTTATTTTCAGATAATAAAAATTAATTATAATAATTAGAAAAAACATGTTCTTTTGTTTGTAATGGAAGTGGGCCTGCACATATGCTTTCCCCACTCCCTACTTCTGGCCCAGAGATTCTGAACATAAAAACTGCTAGTGTTGTACCCCCTGCACCTTACATTCCTTTTTTCATTTTATTTTTGATACGCCTGCCATTTTGAATTACTAAAAATAGTTTCCATCATAATAAAATTACCATAAATACCATGAAGATTCTTTAGATTATTAACTAATTTTCTATAAATTTTAATTCCATTTTTTTGAGTATTTTGGCATTTATTTTTTATTTTAGGAATAAATGTGTAATGTGACATAGCTTTCATATCAAGGCTTGAAATTAATTTTCCCAAACTAGTTTTGATCCCAAATTTTGTGTGCATATAGACATTAGATTAGGGAACACTTTGATGACCATTTTCCATTTTTTACATTAATTTTGGTACATATTTGAACCCTTTCTTTGAGGCTTGTTGTGAATGTCAATGCTTGATACTTTGCCTTATGTTTTCTATGGTTTGAACTACTTTGGTGCATATTCTTAAGCCTATTTTTGGGACATGTTTATCCCCTGACCCTATCATGTTAGGGTTAAATTTTCATGATTTTTCAAAGCTTTTAAATATTTTTCATGAGTGGATCATTACATGCCTAGTGTTTGGATGTATGTTTAGAAGTAGGTTGAATTTGATGCTTGTGTGTGACCCTTCTTAAGCCAATACACGGGACATGTTTGGACAAACTCATGATGATATATTTTATGCCATTATGATGCTTTGATGTTGATTTTTGATCATGGTCTATATGTTCACTTTGAACCCTAAATGCATGCTTCCTAGTTGGACCCTTGTGATGATTCTTAGGATGTTTAGGGATGTAATTGTGCCATGATTCTAGATCTTGTTTCTCATTTATCTAAACTTGGTATAGCATGAGTTAAAGCCTTTCCATGCCATTTTATAGGTCATTTTGTGTGCCTCTAATGGGTGTATGCTTGCATGAACTTGAACATGATTGTGCATTAACTTTGTCAACTTCCTTTGAGCCAATTGTATGCTATCTTTGCTCAATGATTTTAAGACTTAATTGTGAGGTTTTATAGGTCCTTTGATATGGACTCGTATGGTTTTACACTTGCTTTACATGACTTTGTTCACTCTTGTATATGATTGAAAGTTCATATTCCCTTAGAAGAAGAATAGGGTTGATTTTGGTCCTTGTTTGTTCCAACTTTTGAGAATGCTTTGCCATGACAAATTTGTGACTACTTGAGGTTAATTTTAAGAATTAAATACATGAGTTAGCTTCTGACTTAGTTCATTTACAAGTCAATTTCATGCTGGCTTGGTCATTGTTGTGCCATGAGTGGATGATACATGATATGTGTGACATCTTTGTGTAAGATTGCCTAATATTTTGAACATGACTTGGTGTGTATTTAATGATCATTTATTGACTTCTTAAACCTTATTTTGCATTGATTGTGGCGTGTAATGCTACTGCACCATGGGGTTTCTTCCTTCAAGTTTACATGTTTGAGCTTTTAAAGTGTATCTTACATGAACATTGTGATGACTTTTGATGTGGTACATAATTTTAATTTTTTTAAGCTTTCCTTGGACATTAACATGAGTTGACTATAGCATGACATAGCTACTTCCCTATCTTGGTTCTCACCTTATTTGAGTCCATTTCATTTGGTTTGATAAGTGACATTACTCCAAGTGTAGTCTTAGGACATTTGCATGAGCATTGGTGCATTGTTTTGCACATTCATTTCAACTATCCCATAGTTGAGCTTGATTTGAATTTGGTGAGTACTTGTATCACTTTACATTTACATCCACTCTTATGAGACTTCTCTTTCATCTCATTTCTTCTTTACTTCTTTGAATTGAGATTGAATCATCTAATGTTTACTTGTGTATGATCACATGTCCCCTTAGGGTTCCTAGCTTGAATCTAAATTTGGATTAGGTTCAAAGTAGGAGAGACATTAGGTTTTCAATCCAAGCATGGTAACATAGGTAGAGATTCTCTCTCCTAACTTCAACTATAGGATCAATTATTGCATGACAACTTCTAGGATGAAGATTCCCTTAGAATTTTCTTTTAACCATTTGAGTCTCTCTTCTCTCTCTAAAAGAAAAACAAAGACACTTAATATATGCCACGAGCCTTAAGTACATGGGAATTGATGAGCGGGAATCCCTCCTTACCTTGTCTAGGGTGTTTTGCATACATCCCGTCTTGGGTCGATCTTGCAACACATTCAATCCTATGTCATATACTTTAGTGCGATACGAGTTTCAAACTAACTTAACTCACTTCTGTCTAAAAAATACAAACAAAATGTAAATCTTTTTATCCTTCGGGATGGGTTTCAAATCATTTTCACAAAAGAGCATGATATCCCCCGTTCTGTCGCAAACAGGCATCGACCCTAACTATCGGACGCAAACCTAACGTTGCTCATAAAACACTTAACCAACCTGTGGTTTCGTAGGTCGAACTACGACTGCTCTGATTTCCTCTTTCTCGTCTGATTGAGGATACATAGGCACAAGACGGTGATGTCTTAGCGAGCAACCTTCCCCCATTTCACCCGTAGTCCTCCGAACTACGTTGACTCTGACTTTCCCATTGCACGAGGGAATACGTAGACCTAGGACGGCGATGTCCTATCGAGTCTCCTTTTTTTTCGGTTTCCATTTAACATTAGGCTTTAGATAACACACCCTTTTATTAGGAAACAAGCGTGGATCCCGTTGAGTACAACAGACATGAGGGGGTGTTAATACCTTCCTCTCGCTTAACTGACTCCCGAACCCAGGCTATGGTTGCGATGACCATGTCTTTCCCTCCTTTAAGTTTTCTTCGATCATTTCCTTTTCTTGTGTCGGGATAAATAATGTTCGGTGGCGAATCTTTTGTCTTTCCCGCCTTTTGATTTTAGCGTTGCGACACTACTCCAGAAAGTTATGGGTATTCATGCAGAAGACTAAGGATGAAACTTTTGAAAATTTCAAAAGTTGGAAGACTCTGGTCAAAAATCAAACTGGCACAATGGTCAAGGGGTTGAGAACTGACAATGGTCTTGAATTTTGAAATGATCCTTTCGATAGCTATTCTGTTGCGTCTGGTATTGCAAGGCACAAAACTTTAGCAAATAAGCATGGTGCGCCAGCGGTAAAGCATAATGCGACTGCAGCGAAGCCTGATATGAAACCTTACTCCAAAAGGGTCAACAAAGGGGAGAAACCACACTTCGTTCCAAAAACAGTGCAAGGGCCCCCCATGATCAAAAGAGGCCCTGGATTTAGGGAGAAGACCCTTGAATACTCTCCTCAATCAGAGGACAAGGCTGCAGATTACACTCCTCGAACAGAAGAGAATGACTCTCACCATCATAATCCTGAAAACTCATTTGAGACGGAGAATGCTTACGTACCTTTTTGTACTCCTCGACCAATACACAAGGAGCTTGAATATACTCCTGGGTCAGACGATGAGATGGTCGAAGATAATTTCAGCAAAGGCTCAGAGGATGACCAATAGATTAATTGTGGAATAGTGTAAGTGCTTCCAGCCAAATACGACTGAGTGTCAAAAAGTTTTTGAGGTCGAAGAGGATTTTGTTTCAGATGAGGCCATCAACCAGAAGCCTTTATGCTACTACGTCATGAACAATGGTGTAGTTGACGAACAACAGGAAGTTTTTGAAAGGCCAGATGCAGGCATGATTTATCATTTGAAGTCGCATTTCATCAGGGCAAAAGTTAATTTGAAAGTTGTTAACAAGGTGTTTGTAGATAGTGTTACAACGGTCAATCTGATGCCATACTCTGTATTCAAGAAGTTGGGGAAGGTTGACGAAGATCTTAGGCCCCACTACATGGTGTTATCCAACTATGAGGGTAAGACAAGCAATATATTGGGTTTAATCCAAATCGATTTGTTCGTAGGGTTGACATCCATGTCTACTTTGTTTATGGTAATCAAGTCCGACGCAAACTACAACTTATTGTTAGAACGCGAGTGGATACAAGGAATTGGAGCAGTGTCATCGACCCTGTTCCAGAGGGTGTCCATCTGGAGAGAGGATAACATCGTGGAAAATATTGAAGTCGACCAAAGCTACTATAAAGCTGACATAAGCGAGGTTGGGAAGAAGGACTTTGACAGGAATTTGGAGAAAATACTGCCATGTTATGCTGCATATGAGGTGTATACCTCTGATAAAGACTTAACTTACTCTTTGAACTTGCACCAAAATTATGGATTTATCTGGGACAAAGAGCGGGTCGAAAGTGAGCCTGCCAAATAGGGAAGTTTATCCCCCACTGGGTGGACAATGGTAGACAAAGATATCTATTGAGCCATAAGCGTTGGCTTAGATTTCAGTCTATATGGATGAAAACAGGATAAAATCGGCCTTAGAGGCTGAGATTTCTTAGAATATGGCTTATGCGGCTAGTGTCGAAAACGTTGGAAATTATGAAGATGGCCATATGGGCTATACAACAGCTTTAGAAAACCAGAGGCTTGATTGCATATACGACAACGAGCCTTTGGGGTTTGAGAAATACCCGCATGGAACTAATGTCAAAATACAGGCCCAAGATCCATTAAAAGAAGTAGATTTAGGCGAAGTGGCGGAGAAGCGACCAACATACATCAATTCCAAGATGGGTCCCAATATGAAGCAAACGTTGATTGCGATGCTTAAGGAATACAAAGATTGCTTTGCATGGGATTACAACGAGATGCCAGGTTTAAGTCAAAGTATGGTGGAATTAAAATTACCCATTCGGTCTGGGAAGAAACCAGTGAAGCAGTTGCCAAGAAGGTTTGCACCAGAAGTGATATCAAAGATAAAAGAAGAGATCGAGAGACTGCTCAAAAGCAAATTCATAAAGACAACTAGGTTTGTCGAATGGTTAGAAAATATAGTCCCAGTAATAAAGAAAAATGATACATTTAGAGTTTACATAGACTCTAGAGATTTAAATAATGCGACACCTAAGGATGAGTACCTCATGCTTGTGGCAGAAATGCTAGTCGATTCAGCCGTAAGACATGAATATTTAAGCATGTTAGATGGGTACTCCGGGTATAATCAAATATTTATAGCCGAAGAAGATGTACCTAAGACGGAATTTTGATGCCCATGTGCATTAGGAACTTATGAGTGGATAATAATACCCTTTGGTTTGAAAAATGCTGAGGTGACTTACCAACGTGCCATGAATTCAATGTTTCATGATTTCATTGAGACCTTTATGCATGTCTATATTGATGATATCATCATAAAATCTTCCTCATGTGATGGTCACTTAGACCATCTTCGACAATCCTTTCAAAGGATGAGGAAACATAGATTGAAGATGATGTGAGTGCATTATTCAACTTAGTCATGTTTTGAATGATGACAAAACTAGGAGTGAGACTTAGAATTTTGTACATTGGACGGTATCAACCTAAATTTAGATGTGCATTTGTCATTTTAGCCTTAGGATGCATACAAGTAGTCTTTGAACTAGTTTAATCGGTCTTAGGCATGTCATACACATCAAAAACCAAGTTTTATGTGTCAACATAACTGTACAGGCTGACCTATACGTGATCAGGTTAACCTATGGAAGCTTTTGATTCAGTATAGGTCCGCACATCCAAGTTTCAGGTCGGCTCCCACGCTCCAAGAATGAAGCATGTAGGCTCTGCCCACAGGTCACCTCACAAGCCAACCTGAACACCTACATAGGTTAACCTATTGCTTTCACAGGCCGACTTATACGACTTCAAACTTAAAAATTTCTTCTTGCATTTCATTTTTCTTGCATCCTTTTTGCCTATTTCCACATACACATATATATACTCATACATGCACCTTTTTCTAGTAAGGTTCTAGAGAGTAAAACCTAAACGAAACCAGATTACAAAGTTTCCCATCATCTTCATCCCTTCTTCTATGCATACACACAATTGAGCTACACATAATCATTTTTCGATTGGGTGACCATCTAGATTAATGTTGATAACGTCCAATTAGCTTTGGTGTAACCGAGAATATTGGGTTGGGAACTTTGTGTGTTTCAAATAAGAAGCCAAGGTAGGGTTTTCCTTCAAGATCAATGTGATTTGAAGGTTTTATACAAGATCACGTCAACACATATTCGACCGAGTGAAGGCCTTGGGACAAGGTGGTTTCCTTTCAAGGGAGTAGCGCAAGATGGTGAATTGTGTTCGGGATTCTCGGGTTTCAACAAGTTGCGTGCTTGGGATAACCGGAGGATTGTAGCCACATTATTTTTCCCTTGATCAAGGGTTTGGAGGTGCCAGAATCAACACAAATCATAGGGTTTTGGGGGTTTGGGTTCTTCATCTCTTGAATAAACAATTTTGCAAAGTTAAGGTTAATTGCAAGTATCTCAATTCGATTTTGGATTGAGGGCAAACATACCCATAGCGAGGCTAATTAGGGAACTGCCTAAACAAATATTGGTCTCTCTCTCTCTTTCTCTCTCCTATCTCTTTATCGCCTTAATTTTTGATTCTGTAATTTATCAAATTCATCGTTGTTTGATCAATTCGATTGTAAATTGTTTTTCAATTATCTTTTAAAGTGTTATTGTTGATATAATCATAATCACTTTGATTGTGATCGACTTTTAACATCAACAAAACAAATTGAATTTCCAATTGCTATCGATTGCACACCAAGTATTTGATAAGTTGTTTGTGCGTATTTTTAATAGGTTTTTGTTTATTGGAAATACGAGTTACGAATAGTTTTGCATTTAATTGATTCGTATCTTGATCGTTGTTGAACATTTACGTTCATTATCATTCTGTTTGGTTTGTGATACGTATATAGCTTTTCGATAGTAGGTTCGGTTAGACGATTCGATCTGGGTTATTTTTCCGCTGTGCCATATTTTTGAAAACAGATTTTTGCCAAAAGTTTTTGGTTGTAAATTTGTGATCTATTCACCCCTCCTCTAGATCGAAGCCTATCATCTAACAAGTGGTATCAAGAGCTCCGATTCATTCCGTGCTTGAGATATATTTCATAGAAGAATGGGTACCGAACCTAAGGGTGCGTACAATAGAGCACCAATTTTCACCGGCAAAAATCATGGCTATTGGAAAGCACTTATGCGTATTCATGTCAACTCCGTTGACAAAGGTATATGGGACACTATCCAAAATAGTATGAATGAAATAACTACGACCAATGTGGAGGGTGTTACCGTACCTAAACTGAAAGCACAATGAGTTGCTAATGATTGAAAATTATGGTCACATGATTGGAAAGCAAAAAACATTCTCACCTCCGCTTTGGGAGTTGATGAGTTATATCGCGTTTCTCATTTTAAGACTGCCAAGGATATGTGGGACGCATTAGAGATTTCCCGTGAGGGTACTAATGATGTCAAACAAGCTAGGATCAACACATTAAATCAAGAGTTTGAGTTGTTCCGTATTGAGCATGGTGAAACCATTGCGGATATGCGAAAAAAGTTCTCACATCTTATAAATCAATTAAATGCACTAGGTAATCCCGTTTACAATGAACATGTTACTAACAATTTTTGAGGTGTTTAAGTAGGGAATGATAACCGGAGGTCACCGATATTAAAGAAGCAAATGATCTTAAGTCGCTTTATCTTACCGCTTTGTTCGGTAAGTTGGAAGAGCACAAGCAAGAGCTTACTTGCTTGGCTAAATACAAAAAGGAATATGAAAAGAGATCGAAGAATGAGAAAGGGAAAGACAAAGAACAAGGGAATAAGTCCATTTCTCTAAAGACTTCTAGCTCAAGGGCTTCTCAAGATGAGCAAAGGGAAAGTGAATCTAAAGATGACAATGAATCTGACGAAAAAGATTTGGGATTGTTCATAAAGCAAGACAATAAATACATGTCAAAGCATGGTGACAAATATCCTAACAAGTATTATGATAAACTAAGAAGGTTATCAAGTTCCTCAAAAGAAGAAGATGAGAGAAAAAACGGGAAGTCACGAAGTACGTGTTACAATTGTGGTAAACTCGGCCACTTTAAGCCGAAGTGTCCTAAAATCAAGAATGAAAATGGCTGTCACAAAACGTCTAGAAAATCTAGAATAGCTTATGCTGATTGGGAGAGCAAAAGTGATTCGTCAAGTGATAATAGCTCTACTTCAAGTGATGAATCGTACAAGCTTTGCTATATGGCAAACAAAGGAAAGAAAAAGGTTGCAAGTCACTCTAAACTTCAAGCTTCGCATGATTTAGTTTTTTCTCAACTTCAAGAGTATTTTGAAAATCAGCAAAGACAAGCCATAGATGCTTTCAAGAGATTAGATTCAAACAAGAGAATTATCTCTCATTCGGAAGCTAAGATTGTTGAAAATAAAAAACACGTGGAAGCACTAAGGATATTTATGTCAGATATTCTAGAAGATCAAGATGAGGATCCTAAATCTTTGTGCTTTGGTAGTGAAACTTGTCACATTTAGTAAAGGGAGTCAAGGACTCTCAAGGCTAAACTAGATAAGGCTTTGCAACCCAATGTTACTTTTGTTGTAGATACTTCCATGTATGACTTACCATCTCATAGTCTATATCGAAGGTATATTTACGTTAAAAAGGAACCAAGTAGCAAAAAGTTATCTTCTCTTAACTCGTATGGTCACTATTGTTGCAAAAAGGGACACACCATTGCAAAGTGCAAATTAAGGAAGCTCTTTGTTCCTAAAGGTGCCTTTGAATTAATGCCTAGATGCAACCAAAATGTTACTAAACCCCAAGGACCCAATGAAGATTGGGTACCTAGAACTATTTGTTAATCATGCAGGAAAAATGTCTTGACTCTATGAAAAGAGTAAGGGATCTCATTTATGGAGCATCAAGGCACAACATGGTAACATGCCTTTATTATTTTGATTTATGTGACTAACAAGGTGGATTGTGTTACCAATCAGGTTAACTCTTTGTGTTTTTTTTAAGTGGTAAAAGTGTGTGAATGATTACTAATATGATATCCGAGAAGTGTCGGAAAGGTATTATGTTCAATAATGCAGGCTATCTTCGACTAGACTTGCTCAAGTACATCAAACTAGGAGGGATCAACCTAAGATGAAGAAACTAGAGGGGAAGCAAGCTTAACATCATAATTTAATAAGATGAAAAGTCTATGTCGTACCTCGAAAAACGAGATACGACCTCGCGAAGCGCAATCGCACGCTCGCGGGATGGACTAATAGAGTTGCCATCGAACTTTATTAATTCCCATAAGGGGAAGGGAAAATATTGATAAAACTCTTAAACGAAAGGAAAAGAAATGGTCATCACAACCAAGAGTCTGAGTTCGGGGGTCGGTTACGCAAGGGGAATGTATTAACACCCCTCATATCCGTTGTACTTGGCGTACCTCGAAAAATATGATCCTCGCGATGGACGCGGAAAAAACGTTTGAACAGAGTCGCCACCGAACTTCATTCATTCCAAGGAAGGAATAGGAAAATATCGATAAAACCTTTAAAGGATAAGAAAATGGTCATCACAACCAAATTCTAGGTTCGGGAGTCGATTACGCAAGAGGGAAGGTATTAGCACCCTCTACGTCCGTTGTTCCCAACGGGAACCTCTTGATTCGATTCGTGAGAAAGTTAGCTAGGTTTGTTTGTTATCTTCTAAGGGGAAAATGGGTGGTTTTTTTTATTAGGGTGCTCGCCAAGGATTAGGGCCCTTGTGCCTACGTATTCCCTCGTGCAATGGGAAAGTCAGAGCATTCGTATTTCGTGGTACTACGAGAAAAGGTTTGGGGTAAAAAGAAAAAAAGTTTGCTCACTAGGATCTCGCAATCCTATGCCTGCGTACCCTCATAGTGCAATGAGGAAGTCAGAGAAATCGTAGTTCGGAAGACTACAGTTGGTTGGTTTGTGTTTTAGGAACGAGGGTTTAGGTCGCATTCTAACTGCTAAACATTGGCTTTCCTGCTCGCTAGGGAAGGCTGAAGCACTAGTTCATATGCGCGAAAGAAGGGACTTAACAATGTTCTTTTAGAAATGTGTTTGAGTAGTAGATCGCACGAGGGCGAGGAATTAGTGTTTTGGGGAGTTTCGATCGCACGGGGGCGAGAAAAGAGAGTTAGTCGTGTTGGATGTTCTAGAGGCGACAATTGTTCACACACGAGTAAGAGAACTCGCACCCAAACAATCGACGGGTTAAGGTTTATGCTTTTAGAGGTGACAATTGTTCACACATGAGTAAGAGAACTCACACCTAAACAATCGACGGGTTAAGGTTTATGTCTTTTAGAGGTGATAATTGTTCACACACGAGTAAGAGAACTCGCACCCAAACAATTGAGGAGACAAATCAAAGACTCAACCCACCTTACTTCACCTTTTAAGAAATTCTGTTTAAACATGGATTACGTGTTTTGAGCGACAAGTGATTATAAAAAGGTTTGAATGTTATCGAGTTACAAGTTTTTAAAGGTGTCAATTGTTCACACACGAGTAAGAGAACTCGCACCCAAACAATTGAAGAGACAGATCAAAGACTCAACCCACCTCACTTTTCACCTTTTAAGAAATTATTTAAGTATAGTTAAGTGTATTAATTTGATTTGTAAAATGTTTGATCGAATTTTAAACGTGTACACTAGCAAAGTGGGCTAGTCTTCTAAACGACCAACTAGAAGTAATTGATCGAATAGGTCTCACTGTAAGAAAGTCCAGAATTAAGCTTTGAATGTTATGTATGGTGACCAAAAGGTTGATGGCGATGCTTTGAAAGCAATCAACTTACAAAGGTAAAAAATGGCTCGACGTTGAATCGAGAATTATTTCTTTTGAAAAGGGTTCAAAGCATTAAAGTGTAATCAAGATAAAAAGGGTACATTTATCGAATGGGGATGAAATGAAACTCAAAAACAAGTGCGTGCAAACAAAAACGACTTGAGTTTTAGAATCCTTCGATCTTTGCCTGATTTTATTTAACAAAGTCAAATTGGTTAAAGTTTATTAAATCACTTAATTAGATTAATCTGAATTAATTATCAAAATTATTCGATTAAATCAAATAATTAAGTTAATTAAGATTGATTAATAAAGTTAAATGATTGGAATTTGGTTAATCGGTTAATTAGACTAATTAAAATTAATTATCAAAATTATTCGATTAAATCAAATAATTAAGTTAATTAAAATTAATTAACAAAATTATATTAAAAAATTATTTAATTTGATTAAGAAAAGGTGAAAATAAAAACGAGCACGTAAAATAAATCGAATCACAATGTACTCCTAAGCCGGTTTGTACATAACAACCACGTAGTTGAAGTGTTGTACATATGGATCATAATGCGGCGAAAATTCCAATTTGATATGCAAGAAATTTTTGTGGCATAACGGTATCAACTTACCGAATTCATGAATTTAAAAAATTCAATTTATCACCCATGAAAAAAATAAATAAAATAAATAAATATAATAAACAAGAGCATTTTAAATGATATTCACAAAAATGGTTCTCGGCATATAAAAAATATCATAAAATATATATATATATATATGTAAAGTAACTAAAAAAGCACATAGAATAATGATGTAGAATGATGATAGCAACGTGATACATCCTGAGATTCATTCAAACAAATTCTCACTTGCAGGAACAGTGTCTTATCACAATACTAAACATGGGTAGCAGCTAGGCAATTCAAATCGAAAAAAACTGCGCCTCTATTTCAATCAATATTATCTCATTAACTCAAAAATATATAACCAAATATTGTAACATATATTATCCAATCATGTATAATGTCCACCTATGCAGAACCTCATGAAACGTATATATACAGACATACAGTGTCACATTGTAAAAGATTAAGTCAAAACTCAAGTATACAAATCGAAATAAGGTGAATTCTTATTTATCCAACTCAAAAAATTAAGTAGAGTTTTTTATAGAGTAAATTGTATTGGAAAACTACAAAATTTAAATTATTAAATAAATAATTAAATATAATAAAATGATATGGCAATAATTGATTGGTTGAAGGTACACTGTTCAATTTTTTGTGGTGGGTAAAGAAGTTGTCCCCTAAAATAAAGCTTAATATCTAATCTTAGCAGTAATCATAAAATGAATAAGGATAAAAACTTTCTCCAAATATTAGAAGCAGCTGAAATCAAAATGAATTACAACAAACCCTTCATCAAGGCATATCATGAAAAATGCAGTAGACCTTCTTTCTATGCATGGCTCATATACAAAACAAGATTAGAAAGGAACCAAGTAATCAAAATTAAATTCAAAACGACTACGCAAAGCAACTGAAATACCGTGACAACTCATTGGAAAACAATCGCAGCATGATTGAAACAACATGAGATGTAGCATAGTATACGCAACAAAATCGAATGAACCAATACTTAATCAAAACGGCAAAAAACACAATCCAAAGGCGAGTTCAACTCATAGTAATGAACTCAAACCGACATATAAGTGAAAGTAAAACGTCATACATTAATTCAAAAGGTCGACACCATACATAATATTTACCTAAAAAATACAAAAAAAAAAAAAAACATCCAAACATAAACTATGGGTTTGTCGAACCCGTGTCTTCTCCTCCACCACCTGTACTACACAACATTTCGTAACTTGACAACCATGTTCGCAACGAGGCTCAACTGGGGACTTCCATCCTCAAAGAGTCCTGCCTCTATTCTTGTACTACCAATCTCCCAAACAAGCCAACATACGATCATATTGTCCTTAGTGTGGTCATCCTAAGCCTTAAGTATCTCCTGGTTAGCTAACCTAAGTGGTCTTCCTGGAGCGTCTAGTGTCATGATAGGGTGTGAGAGCCTATAGAACCATATCAAGTAGCTGTTTACATAGTTCTAGTGTACAAGAGCTAGTGCCTTATAATACTTCTCTGGTACCATGTGACTCTCTAAATCATCAAGTATCGAGTCGAGATCTCTATGACGGACACTGGGAGGAGCAGACTCATAGGTGGGTCTCAGAATAAGAAGCCAAATGGCAGCATCACTCGCTCGGAAAAGTAAGGATACATAAGAGATGACCCACATGCTAATCATCCGAAGTATAAGGTGTCATACCTCAATATTTCCCCTAAGACATTTAGGCATTTCTGCATTCATATTGAATAGCTTGCATCTCAATTGCATTCATATTGAATATTTGTATCTCAATTGAATTCATTATCTTTTTAATTCAATATGACCCATTTCATAACAAAGAGAAAGAAAAATTGTGTTCAATTTAAACCTTCGGTCTTTGGTCTTATATGCTTGTGACTAGTTGCAAGTTCTAAAAAGATCGTGATCCAAAGAACCCCATATTTCTTTCTATTAAGAACATTCCTTTGTTTTCATCCTAATTGCTTACTTGATTTCAATTAGGCAAAAACAACTTGGATTTTTATGAGATTGTTAGTAAGAAATGGGATCAATAGTTCATTCTTTGGCAACAAAGGTTTTAGTTTGAATTTGTATTGATTCTCTTTCATTTGCATCATTAACTATATTTGTTTGTTTTTCTTCAAGATGAGACATGAACATATTGAGTAAGATCTAGAATTAGGCTTGTTGTGCTTCACACTTGGCGCTATATGTAAGACAAGTTTAATTGTAGGTCAAATTTCAACCTTATTCACCAAAATGTCCATTATAATTGGCTAGAAGGAACAAATTCAAATTTCCTCATTCAAATAAAAGAAAAAACTTTAGACAAATATTGAAATTGAATAAAATTGCATTCATACATAGTTCATCCACTTTTTTCCCTTTTAACCATTTGAAAACTAAGCTTCAATTCTCATTTCAAGTCATACATCATCCATGCATCATTTCCAAGTTAAAATTTAAGGCGATATGATTTAAATTTATAACACCCCAATTCCCATCGCGAATAAATAATACATAATTAAATCAGAGTAACTAAAAATTTATTTTTCCGACAGTAACAAGGATGCCACAATTAATGAAAGAAAACACATCCCTGCTCATGAATTTGATACATAACACAAAATGGAATAAATATACTAGGGAAACTTTTTCCATATAAAAGGAAAGGTTCAATTATGGAATAAAGCGGAAAGATCCATAACTGCCTTGTTTTACAAAATAAATCATTTTGTAGCATTAAATATTCATACAAAAGTAATACAAAATAGATACAACAAATGTATACATATATAACAACAGCGTTTCCCGACTCCCGTGCTACGTATCAGAGCAGACACCAAGACCGACAAAAGAATGAAGAACTAATCTTCACAAAAGCCTCCAAGACACAAATCTGCAATTGCCACATAGAGCAACAAACCACATCAGAAGGGTGTGAAATAACAACTAAATCAAGATTGCATAATAATATGCAAACACATATAAATTCACATACATAGTTATTCTCACCACAAGCATCACATATTAATACACATAACATATATCAATTATACCAACATAATCACATATTCACACATAAGGCACACCATAGTCATAACATATGGAAACACCCCACCACGTCACATATCATATGTTTATGCATAACACATATTACCCACAACCAATGTATTTATCACATATGCACATCAATTCCCCAATTCAAACATAAATCTCAACACATGCTCAATCAATTCACAATTATCACACATAATGCACCCATTCACAATTCTCACACACAATCAATCCATTCATGATTTATGCAAATGCACAGAGACCGACACAACGACTCTATGCAATGCATATGCGGTACCATCCATCCATCATTTCTCAACATTAGTTCACTCAGGAACTATTGGAACCATTGCTTGTTACTTAGTGTAACTCCCCGTCGGGCAAACGATGTTCCCCGACGCTCACGCCTCTTTGTATAAGGCACACGACGTTTATGGATCGCTCACAACTCTTTGTATAAGGCACACGACCCGATCGCTCACACCTCTTTGTATAAGGCACACGATCGTCTATAATCATCGCTCACACCTCTTTGTATAAGGCACACGATGTTATAGCGGATTCCCTCTAGAACCGTTTCGTCGCTCACACCCACTAGGGCACACGACATCACAAGATGCATATCATGATGCTTGACAAACAAGAACTCATGACAATCAAATGCATCTTCACAATTCAACCATATGAATTATCTCATCATCATTATTCATGCATCGAAAACACTTCAAACAATACATTTCATTACAAACCACAAACCACAACAATCATGCAATCACAATTACTTCCACAAGGGATTCACACCACAAAGGCTACCCACAACACATCATAACAACATCATTGATATTCAATCAAACAAGGTATTTTACCACACAACAACATCATTAATCATGCATCGAAGTTTAACCCAAAATAATACATTTCCTTGCCATAAGCCCACAAACCATCATCACATCATTTAATCAAATGCATTCATATCACATATCCGCACACAAGTCATACGATGTATATCAAAAGTATATTGCATGATAACACATCAAATACACACAGTTACGACAGTAAAAGTCGACCAAACGACACATTTCCAAACCCCTGACATAATTTAATTGGCAAATAATCTCAAAACCATTTTAATAAGAAAGAACATGTCAAAAGCTTTCCAACGCATCAAACCGCGCCTCAAACCGACTTACGAATCACAAGTTAAAAAGAAAACAAGTTGGAAAAAGTTGTCATGTTCGCAATGCGAAGCTCCTAGCGAGTCCTTCTCTTCCTCATTCGCAGTGCGAATACCCCAGCGAACCATGGCAGAAAGGAAAATATCCTACAGTTCATAGTGCGAACTCCCAGCGAACCTTCGCTGTCCCCTTCGCAGTGCGAATTCCCCAGCGAACCGTGGCAGAAAGAAAAACAACACAACGTTCGCAGTGCGAACCTCACGCAAACGTTCGCTTTCCCCTTCGCTGGCCATTCGCAGTGCGAACCTGTGAAACCAGAAAAACCCAGCAGCGCTAACATAGGTCATTTGGGTCCAAATTCATCATTCTTCCACCCTAAACACTTCCAATTCATGCTATAGCAACCAAACATGATCCAAACCTAACAACAAGTATTCTACGCAGTTTATATCGAATTTCATCCGAGAAAACATCAATTTCTATCAATTGCTCCTAATTTCAATCGATAAGAAAAGTCGCGAAACAACAAAAACAATTACAACAAACAACACATATACATACACAAGCAAGATATAATTTAAACTTCTCACCCTTACCCGATTAATCACGCTCGAAACGGAGTTATGTCGATTTTCCTCTTCTCCTCTTTTCTCTCCTCTTCCTTTCCTTCCCTTCTCTTTCTTTCCTTTTTCTTTCCTTTTCTTTTCTCTCTTTTTCTCTCCACTTTCTATTTATATAAATATCTAAATCCCTAAAAGACTATTTTACCCCTCAGCTCAAATATCTCGCAAACGCTCTCAAAATGCGATAAAACATAAACAGCGATGAAAAATAATATATTGTCAAATAAAAGTCAAGAATAAAATAATATAAAACAAAAATAATTAAATTGACTCGATTAAATAAATAAGACAAAACTGGGGAGTTACAATTCTCCCCCACTTAGAAATTTTCGTCCTTGAAAATATAACCGATACCAACAACTCCGGATACGACTCTCGCATCCGACCAACAAACTAACATGCCCACAAAAGCACACCATGAATAACACAAACTGACAAACCACCTCGCTAACAACAATTACTACAACGACACGACAACGACGACAACTACAACGACAAGATGTAAAGCCCATACAATGCACTTGACGACCAACTCACGACTCAAGGAAAACCCAAGTTACGAACACACAGGTTCACTCTTGAACCAGAACACAACAAGATCGTTACCATCACCGTAGGTAACACTCCTCTAATTCCCCACAAAGGAATTATCCACTCACACTCGAACCATCACCATGGAAACGAGGCAACCACACAAATGAAAACATAAAGTTCCACAATCGTTTCAACAACCTCGACCAAACCAGGATACCAAACATCCTTGTCACACAACAATATTACAACAATGTTACGATTCTCCAATTGAACATACGGCCAAAACACCCAACTACATATTAGTACCTGATTAATATTGAAACCTCCCGCTTATCACTTCCATTATAGAACATCCCACGGTCTCATCATTCTTACCGTTTCCCACTGTTCGACCTTTGAACTCTATCAAGTCACACACGCATATACGAAATGTGCCACATCACGCTTCCGCTGCGCACTCTGATTACTCATAACCATCAAAACTACCAATCTCACGTCCAAAGTCTAACTCTTCCTCATATTCACCAAAATCACTGTTCACTTTAATATTCCCAACCTCACACTCCACTGTGTTATCTCACGCACCAGGCACAAGTCTCTAAACTGCTCAAATAATTCTAATTCTCTGACCATCAAAACAGACATGCATAACAACTTTCGACTTAACTCTTCCGGCACAACATCAGCTTTTCCCCAATAGGATAATTTAAGCCAAAGTCATAACTCATCAGGAATTCCAACCATCCTCGCTGTCTCATACTATATTCCTTCCGACTAAACAGGTATTCAATATTCTTTGTGATTACTAACCACTTCGAACCTCAAACCATAAAGATAATGCCTCCAAAAATTCCAACATAATACTACCGCAACTAATTCCAAATCCTGAATAGTATAGATCCTTTTATGAATCCTTAATTGTCGTAAAGCATAAGCCATGACTTTACCATCTTGCATTAACACACTGACTAAACTCATCAAAGACACATCACAATACCTCACAAACGGTCTACTAGGATCACGCAGACTCAAAACTGAAGCCGTAGAAAATTTCTACTTTAGCTCTCTGAAACTTTCCTTACAACGAACATCTAAAACAAACGACTCACCCTTTGCAAGTCAACTGAGATAACATAAGTACGAACTTAGCAAAGTCTCCCATAGCTTGCAGTAACAACCAACTGAGCCCAAAAGTTTCTAATCTCCTTAACCGACTTCGGAGCCTCTCACTGTAGAACTGCATCTACTTCTGATGAATCCTTAACCATACTCTCATCTGAAATAACATATCTAAGAAAACTAACCTTTTTCAACCCAAATTCTCACTTGAATAACTTAGCATCAAACTTCGTCTCTTTTCAACACTTGTAATTCAATTCTCAAACACTTTACCTGTTCTTCCTCTGAGTTTATAACAGATCCGAATATCCTCAATCAAAACCACTATGACCTTATCCAATTAAATATGGAAGATACGATTCATCCACTCCACAAACATTCCAGACACCTTACTAACACCGAACAACATCACTGTGCATTGTAATGCCCAACCAAATTCCAAAAGATATAAATTCTTAAAGCTTTTGCAAAATCTTCCACTGGGTAACTGGTTGCTCACAAACAAGTTTAACCGAGTAAATAACAGCCTATCCCGATGATAACAAGCATAACCAGTCACATCAATTCAATCAAAGCCTCAACTCATACAATTCACCACTCTTATCGAACGATCCAAACACTTGCAACTCCACTCAAACTCAACCAAACCATTCCAGTCATCTATTCATGAAAGTGGACACTTGTTCTCAATCGTTACCTTATTCAACTGCCAGTAATCCATACCCAATTTCTTCTCTTAACAGTCCAAATTCCATAACTCCCAACGTGTAGCAACAACCAACCCAAAAGAACTCTCAAATATTACATCCACACCTAAGGTTTTCTCAAAATTTCCATTAATGCTCTAAAATTCCAAAGACTCCAAACCTCACCAGAACTCTAAGTTTTGCTTTCCATAGTCTCAATACCGTCATACACATCATGCTTGTTATTCCATTCAATCATCATTCCCTTTTATTACTATCAATATTGGAGCTCTCTAAGACGACACACTTGGTCTCACAAATCCCTTTTTCCAATAAATCTTCCCACCGCTCTTTCCATCTGAGTTTCACTTCCTAAAATTTCTTCTACGTACTTAGCAGATCCAAACCTCCAATCTTCACCTTTGCCAAATTTGAGTTCACACTCTACTCTCCGAGAACAACCATTAACGATACCCAATCATTCTCTCTCAATAACTTCCCAACTGGACCAACATACCAAAACCTCTAATCCATTTCATCTTCCGGTATTAGAATCTTCATCGACTCAACAAAACAATCCGTAAGCACTTTACTTAATTCCAAACAATTCATTGCACACACTATCAAAGCCAGAAAGACACGTCTATTCCATCCAACACAATTCCCCTCCGCTATCAACAAGAGATTAAGGGTGATCAGTTCCTCAATTTGTCAATAGACAGCTGATAATCATGATGGGGCATAAACCGTCTTTACCAAACTATAATAGCATTACTTACATCTTGTGCACAAAACTACCTAAGGCACAAATCCTTAGTTGACATAAACCTTACCTCCGTATTCCCTCCGGAATCGGGAACAACACTGTCCAAACAACACTTACAATCTTGCAACCAACGGCACACTGAGCCAATGCTCCACACTTGAAGCAACTTGGGGAAGTACCAGCTTCTCCCCCACTTATCTCATTCTAAATCCTGCAGACCAAGGATTAGAAAACCAGAAAGTACTGACAGTGTTTCACACACATATCACGTACTAAGGAACAAACAACATCGACAATATTCAACCGTCACACCAACTGACTCAACAACTTGGTCGGACGGACCGACTTGCTCTGATACCACTAATATAACACCTTAATTCCCATCGCGAATAAATAATACTCCCTCCGTTCCACAATGAATGACCCATTTGGAATAAAATGGTGTCCCAAAATGTATGACCCATTTCAGTTTCCAATGCAACTTTTCCTATTTTACCCTCTAATTAATATTACTTTCATCATTCCCAATACTTTACAAGGGTACTTTAGTAAAAATATCATTCTCTCTCCTTTGTTTATTCTTTTTTTCTTAATTTGTGTGAAAAGTCAACTGGGTCACTCATTGTGGGACGGAGGTAGTACATAATTAAATCAGAGTAACAAAAAATTTATTTTTCCGATAGAAACAAGGATGCCACAATTAATGAAAGAAAACACATCCCTGCTCATGAATTTGATACATAACACAAAATGGAATAAATATACTAGGGAAACTTTTTCCATATAAAAGGAAAGGTTCAATTATGGAATAAAGCGGAAAGATCCATAACTGCCTTGTTTTACAAAATAAATCATTTTGTAGCATTAAATATTCATACAAAAGTAATACAAAATAGATACAACAAATGTATACATATATAACAACAGCGTTTCCTGATTCCCGTGCTACGTATCAGAGCAGACACCAAGACCGACAAAAGAATGGAGAACTAATCTTCACAAAAGCCTCCAAGACATAAATCTGCAATTGCCACATAGAGCAACAAACCACAACAGAAGGGTGAGAAATAACAACTAAATCAAGATTGCATAATAATATGCAAACACATATAAATTCACATATATAGTTATTCTCACCACAAGCATCACATATTAATACACATAGCATATATCAATTATACCAACATAATCACATATTCACACATAAGGCACACCATAGTCATAACATATGGAAACACCCCACCACGTCACATATCATATGTTTATGCATAACACATATTACCCACAACCAATGCATTTATCACATATGCACATCAATTCCCCAATTCAAACATAAATCTCAACACATGCTCAATCAATTCACAATTCTCACACATAATGCATCCATTCATAATTCTCACACATATCCATTCATGATTTATGCAAATGCACAGAGACCGACACAACGACTCTATGCAATGCATATGCGGTACTATCCATCCATCATTTCTCAACAATAATTCACTCAGGAACTATTGGAACCATCGCTTGTTACTTAGTGTAACTCCCAGTTGGGCAAACGATGTTCCCCATCGCTCACACCTCTTTGTATAAGGCACACGACATTTATGGATCGCTCACACCTCTTTGTATAAGGTATACGACCCGATCGCTCACACCTCTTTGTATAAGGTATACGACCCGATCGCTCACACCTCTTTGTATAAGGCACACGATGTTATAGCGGATTCCCTCTGGAACCGTTTCGTCGCTCACACCCACTAGGGCACACGACATCACAAGATGCATATCATGATGCTTGACATACAAGAACTCATGAAAATCAAATGCATCTTCACAATTCAACCATATGAATTATCTCATCATCATTATTCATGCATTGAAAACACTTCAAACAATGCATTTCATCACAAACCACAAACCACAACAATCATGCAATCACAATTACTTCCACAAGGGATTCACACCACAAAGGCTACCCACAACACATCATAACAACATCATTGATATTCAATCAAACAAGGTATTTTACCATACAACAACATCATTAATCATGCATCGAAGTTTAACCCAAAACAATACATTTCCTTGCCATAAGCCCACAAACCATCATCACATCATTTAATCAAATGCATTCGTATCACATATCCGCACACAAGTCATACGATGTATATCAAAAGTATATTGCATGATAACACATCAAATACACACAGTTACGACAGTAAAAGTCGACCAAACGAAACATTTCCAAACCCCTGACATAATTTAATCGGCCAACAATCTCAAAACCATTTTAATAAGAAAGAACATGTCAAAAGCTTTCCAACGCATCAAACCGCGCCTCAAACCGACTTACGGATCACAAGTTAAAAAGAAAACAAGTTGGAAAAAGCTGTCATGTTCGCAATGCGAAGCTCCTAGCAAGTCCTTCGCTTCCTCATTCGCAGTGCGAATACCCCAGCGAACCATGGTAGAAAGGAAAATAGCCTACAGTTCGCAGTGCGAACTCCCAGTGAACCTTCGCAGTGCGAATTCCCCAGCGAACCGTGGCAGAAAGAAAAACAACACAACGTTCGCAGTGCGAACCTCACGCGAACGTTCGCTTTCCCCTTCGCTGGCCATTCGCAGTGCGAATCTGCGAAACCAGAAAAACCCAGCAACGCTAACATAGGTCATTTGGGTCCAAATTCATCATTCTCCCACCCAAACACTTCCAATTAATGCTATAGCAACCAAACATGATCCAAATCTAACAACAAGTATTCTATGCAGTTTATATCGAATTTCATCCGTGAAAACATCAATTTCTATCAATTGCTCCTAATTTTAATCGATAAGAAAAGTCTCAAAACAACCAAAACAATTACAACAAACAACACATATACATACACAAGCAAGATATAATTGAAACTTCTCACCCTTACCCGATTAATCGCGCTCGAAACGGAGTTATGTTGATTTTCCTCTTCTCCTCTTCCTTTCCTTCCCTTCTCTTTCTTTCCTTTTTCTTTCCTTTTCTTTTCTCTCTTTTTCTCTCCACTTTCTATTTATATAAATATCTAAACCCCTAAAAGACTATTTTACCCCCCAGCTCAAATATCTTGCAAACGCTCTCAAAATGTGATAAAACATAAACAGCGATGAAAAATAATATATTGTCAAATAAAAGTCAAGAATAAAATAATATAAAACAAAAATAATTAAATCGACTCAATTAAATAAATAAGACAAAATCGGGGCGTTACAGAATTCATCCAAGCTTCTTTCCCAATTTAATATTTAAGACAAGTCTAATTGTAATATTCATTCTGTTGATTAGCATAATTAGATGTAAATATACATATGACAGTTTAACTAATTTAGTGGGTTGAAAGTCACCTAACAGCTTGTAACTATTATATATATATGAGAAATCAGAATGAAAAGAAACACAGTTTGTGACCAAATCTTTTCTTAGTTAACATGGTATCAGCCTAGGTTAAAATCCAAGAACCTAGTTTTTTTTCACGATCCTATTTCACTTTTATTTACGTTCTCGTTTTTCTCTTCTGTTTCTCGGTTATTTGTTTCCCAATCCGTATTAACTCTTCATTCTTATTCAATTCTTATTTCCATAGTCCCATGTCTATCGAAAAGCATGAAGTTCTATTGGTTCGCCTTAATGGCAAAAACTACTCAGCTTGGGCATTCCATTTCGAAATATTCGTCCCTGGAAAAGATTTATGGGGTCATGCCAATGGAAACACTCTAGTCCCTGACAAAAAAAATGATAAAGTTGCACATGCCAAATTGGTAGTCAAAGATGTTCAAGTCATGTCTTGGGTCATAGGTTCTGTTAATCCATATATTGTCATGAATCTTCGACCTTACAAAACAGCATCCACAATCTGGAATTATTTGAAGAAAGTTTACAGTCAAAACAACACCGCTCGAAGATTCCAACTTGAACACGACATAACTTTCTTTAAACAGGATAGTCTTTCCATCTATGTTTTTTACTCTTAATTCATGAATTTGTGGGCTGAATACATTGATATAGTTTATGCAGACATGACTCCTGAAGGTCTAAGTCTTATACAAAGTGTTCATGAAACTACTAAACAAGATCAATTTCTTATGAAATTGAGATCTGAATTTGAAGGCATTCGGTCCAATCTCATGCATAAAAACCCTGTACCATCATTGGATGCATGTTTCAATTATCTGTTACGTGAATAATAACATGTCCTTATGCAGTCCATCATTGAAGATAAAAAATCATATACTGTTCCAGTAGCATATGTAGCACGAGGATAATCAAGAAGTCATGACATGAGTGTTGTTCAATGTTTCTGTTGTAAGCATATGGGACATTATGCTTCAAATTGTCCCAAACAATTATGCAACTATTGCAAAAAAGATGGACATATTCATAAGGAATGCATAATAAGGCCACCAAATGAAAATGGCATAGCTTTTACATTTGCAGTTGATTCATTTATTCCTAATAATTCAGCCAATCCAGCACCGATTCAACAAAATGCTTCTACTACTACTTCTGCGGTGACCCCTGAAATAGTTCAACAAATGATCTTTTCAGCATTCTCTGACCAGCAATGCCTAATTTCATACTAATATCAAAAAATATTTTTGAAAATCTCAAGATACATACTGCCGATGGAAGTCAATTGCCTATCACAGCCACTGGCCTGGTGATATTTCTTCATCTCTAACAGATGTTTTTGTCTCTCCTGGTCTTACCTGTAATCTCATTTTAGTTGGTCAATTAGTCGAGAATAATTGTCAAGTACAATTCTCACAATCTAGTTGTCTTTTGCAGGACCAACAATCAGGGAAGATAATTACGAAGGGGCCTAAAGTTGGACGTCTTTTCCCAATTCACTTCTCATTGCCTTCGAGTCTTTCTCTGCCTTTAATTTCATGTAATTTTGCTATTGTTGATTACCAAGTGTGGCATAAGTGTCTTGGACATCCAAACACAAATGTACTTCATGACTTGCTAAAATCTAGTTTTCTTGGAAATAAACACATTCCATCTCTAAATTATGTTCATTATGATTGTATTTCTTGTAAGCTTGGTAAAATTAAATTCTTCCTTTTCCAACACATCAATCTAATGTAACACAACTTTTTGATATAATCCACAATGATGTTTGGGGCGTAGCACCAATTATTTCCCATGCTAATTACATATTTTATAACTTTTATTGATGATTATAGTCGTTTCACATGGGTCTATTTTCTGCGATCAAAAGATGAAGTCTTTTCCACTTTCAAATTTTTTCATGCTTATGTTTAGACCCAATTTTCATCAAAAATAAAAATATTTCGCTCTGACAATGGAGGGGAATACATGTCATACTCATTTCAATAATTTTTGCAACCCAATGGCATTATATCTCAAATGTCATGCCCCTCAACTCCACAACAAAATGAAGTAGCGGAAAGAAATAATAGGCATTTGCTCAATGTCGTTCGCACCCTTTTGTTGGAGTCTCATATGCCTTCATGATTTTGGTGTGAAGCCCTTTCCATTGATGTCCATCTTATAAACATAATGCCATCTCCATCAATATGTAATGAATCCCTTTCATTCGGTTATATGGTCACCCACCAAATGACTCTACTATTCGTATCTTCGGTTGTATGTGTTATGTTCATCTTACTTCACAAGAACGCACCGAGCTCACTGCCTAATCTATTGAATGTGCTTTTCTCAGATATTCTCCTCATCAAAAGAGATTTCTATGTTATAATCCTAACCTCCATAGGATTCGCGTAACGAGAAATGTCATTTTCCAAGAAAATATTTTTTTTTACATCACATCATGATATCGTCTCTTCTCTAACAACAACCAACTCCGCTGCATGGTGGCAATACTAGCGCCATTCAGATTGCAGCAAATCTAGTTTACCATGAACGGACGAAATATATTGAGGTTGGTTGTCACTCAATTCGGGAAGCCTATGATAGAAAAGTCATCAATCTATCACATGTCTCAGCATCTGTTCAGATAACTGACATTTTCACTAAAGCCTTGACACGTCAGTGACACAATTTTCTACGTGAAAAATTGATGCTTGTCTATTGACCAACATCAATTTGTGGGGAGATGTCAACAAAATTATTGGCAGTAATTAGTTAATTATTGTAAATATTCATTCTCTAATACTCTGTTCAGATTGCGCATTTATTTCTAATATTCACTCTCTTAATTAGCATAATTAGATGTAAATGTACGTATGACAGTTTAGCTAATTTAGTGGGTTGAAAGTCAACCTAACAGCTTGTAACTATTGTATGTATGTATATATATATATATATATATATATATATATATATATATATATATATATATATATATATATATATATATATATGAGAAATCAGAATGAAAAGTAACACAGTTTGTGACCAAATCTTTTCTTAGTTAACATGTTCTCCTCATCAAACTCTTCTCTTCCAACCTTGGCTTCATCCCTTTGAGGTTTCTTCTTATTTGCATTGCACTCTCTTACAAAATGACTGGATTTTTGACAATTAAAGCACTACACCTTGCTTTTGTTAATCCTCTTCATTTCCCCTCTAAAGTTATCTAAACCACCATTTTTGTTGTAGCTACTCTCACCAATTTGACAAATCGAATTCTTTGAATTTTGGGACTCTCTTCTACCAAAATTCTGAAAATTCCTTATACTCTTCATGGGCCATTTTTCTTTCAATCTCTTGTCCTTCTCATTTAAACAAGCTTTCAAAGCAATCTCCACCTTTTCCTTATCATTATTTCTCTCCTCCATCATTTGCTCATGAGCCTCAAGAGAGCTTTGTAACTCCTATTTGCTCATCGTTGCAAGATCCATCGATTCCTCAATCATCGTGAACGTTTCTCGACATGCTTTTACTTGGTTCACCAACAGAATAATTCTCGTTGTGAAATCATTGACCATTTCCTTTTCCTCCATTTGAATGAATTCAAGTTGACTCTTATGAGTTTGTAGCCTCACCACCTTTGCATTATCAGCCTCTGCATATGCCTACTCTAAGATTTCTCACGCTTGCTTTGACGATTCACATCAAAGATGAGCGTGTTCGTTTTAATTTTTAACTACTGTTTCGGTCGCATTTTTGATCAGTCTGAGTCTGTAACACCCCGTTTTTTTTTTTTTTAAAACATCAGAGTCAAAAATTTAACGAATTCCAAAACAATGGAGCATGTTACTTTCAAATGCACAGCCGGCTCTACATATCCGAAGAAACTACCACGCATATTTTTCGAAATATAAACAACTGTTTTGAAACTGAAATAATAATATATGCATCCATAGTAACTCCTCGAAGGAGCAAAGTGTAAGTACCTGTACAATACAATAACCCAAAATGCAGCACCTAGTTCATGACCTATACACATAAGGGTGCCATGAACAGAAGGCATATTGTAGCCAAAATATAACAACAACTGCTACTAGAAGTATCATAGTATACGGTACAGTCATCCAAAAAGATATCCAAAACTAAACTATGACGGGCCCACATCTATGAAAACGCGATCAGAACAGGGTAGAACTATACAACCACAATCCACCACGAGGTACAGTCTCTCCCTCTGAACTCCTCTGCGCCCTCGGCTGAGGATCCATAGGTGCTACTCCTGGAACTCCCCCTGCTCCCTGCATGGGAACTTGAAATGGGGTCGTCTTCCAAATCACGCTCTGGTGTATCTGCAGGGTGTCATGTCTAAGGCGGGAAAATGCAAGGGTGTTCGCCACAGACCAAGCAAGAACTCTCGGTAGGGGTTCTGGCTCGTGACGTCACATCATACAGTTCAGCGCTATACACATCCCCGAACTCCCTGGTGATCAAGTCAACCCACATGGTCGGGGTTACTGAAGGGGCTGGAATCTCAAAGCAACTATCCCCCTCCAAAGAAACTCTAGGGGAATAACCCGGGCGAGATACCGCGAGATCCCTTGAAGGTCTAGGTCTAACAGCAGTCGCTGCTCCAGACACGTCCTCCTCCTGCACCTTCGCAGGTACAGAAGGTCCTCCCACCTCAAATCCTCCACAAGTAGTGGCTCCCAATCCACCACGAGGTACAGTCTCTCCCTCTGAACTCCTCTGCGCCCTCGGCTGAGGATCCATAGGTGCTACTCCTGGAACTCCCCCTGCTCCCTGCATGGGAACTGGAAACGGGGTCGTCTGCCAAATTACGCTCTGGTGTATCTGCAGGGTGTCATGTCTAGTCGTAATCACTATCTGCCCGTAGTAGTAAGCCGTACTTGAAGCCGGGTCAATCCTCCAAGCACTGGGCCGATCCTGGTCAATAAAATCCCAAGTGGTCACAGTCCCCAACACGATCGGCGGAACCTGTGGCTCTCCCATAGTCTGGGTGGTCGTTAACCACATCATAATAATAGTAGAGGGTCACTTTCTAAAAATAGCATATAGAAAAGAATACACATATACAGGTATCACATGATATAATTGAAACACAATTTAACACCATAAAGTAAATGCACATATATCCTAAATGTAGACTCTATATGGATTGGTGGTCCCAATTCGTCGGGTACCCTCACCATGCATGAATCCCATAATTTTACCTCTCCGCAGAGAGTCGTGATACCACCCTTGGGTCCTCACTAACTGTGCTGCCTCGCAGACACGATAAGGTGCTGCCCTTGCAGACACCCGGTGTTGCCTCCTTGCAGACACCTGACTCATTTGATCTCAAAGGATCGATGACGGCTCAGTCACATCACCTGGTGCAGTAGAATCCCTTCGTGATTAGGTGACGGCTCAGTCACATCACCCTGGCCCATTCGGCACCAACTACCTACACACAACTATGGTATGCATGCACACACAAATGCAAATGCAACAATTTATATAATCTCGTCTCAGGTAATCATAACCACATGCCAATTCATATATTTCGCACAAATCATATGAAAGCATTTCACACGTCTACATTAATCAACTCAAACAGCACAACAATTTCACAAGAACCCCAAGTGGGCACACAATCATTCATACAAATACATACGCATTCAGTACTATATAATATCGTTAGAAGGTGCCCTTACCTTCGCACGCTTCTTGATAATTTCCTTCTTCCCACGTACCAATGCTATCACGTCCTAAACCACGTAATATTTACCGTTAAATAAGGTATTTTATTCCCTCTCAGTTCTAACTCATAAATATAACCATTCCCAAGAACTACTAATCTAATCGCTTTATAAACAAAATAAATCTTTTCCCCTAGAAAATAGTTTTTCCCGTAAAAGAATAATTAAATTCCAGTTCAAAGAAATCTCTAACACACTAATTAAAATTCATTTAATATTTTGAACAAACCATTTTGTCAAAATACGTTTCTCACACTAGGAATAAAATTAGTGAAAACCAATATAGATAACTAAGTAATATACCCAAAATAAATAATATTCTAAATTATAATTTAGAATAAAATAATATTTTCTATTCAAAATAAATTATTTTGATCTAAAAATATTTCGACATCAAAACTTGTTAACAGTTTTTCAACGGTACCAAAAATCGGCACAAATCGTACTTTAACATACTATTCCGAACGTATCCGGAAAATTCCGAAAAATAAAATAATTATCTAAAAATATATATATATAGATAAATAGATATACTTTCAGTTAAAAAAATCTGGGATAAAAAATATCAAACGGAATGAAAATTACGAGATCAGAAGTAAAAACAGCGGGACGCCCACCACAGAAAATGGGCAAAACGCCCGTAACACCACCAGTGACTAATGTCACACAAAACCCAAATAAAAGGGGTGGGTCCCACCACCCACTCTCTTATTATTATTATTTTTTCTAAACCAATTTAAATAAATGAATAGTAACACATAATAATAATCCAAATATATTAACTAAATTATTTCTACTCTCCTAACACTACTACCAGTACCAATAACTTCACATACTTATTAATCAACATGATAAATTTTCACTCCTAAAACAATCCTTAAAAAAAATCTGTAATTCATAATAAATAAATTATAACTAAAACATATTTTCATGTTAACTCTAATACAATGAAATTCATACCAGTCAGATACATGCATGCATTGGCTTAAGAAATAATATACTTAAGGTGAGAAAAATATATTACCAAAACAAGCTTTTGAAATAACTGATATGGAGTTGATGAAGAACAGAGCTATTTTTTTCCTTTGAGAGAGATAATGGACTGGTATGAAATGAATTTACCACAACTTAACCCACTTTATGTTTTGTCTCTACGGAATAGTAACCGCCCTCAATTTCTCACGTGTACTTAAAATATCTAGATCTTTCTTTTGGAACAATGCATTGGATTTGTATACCTTAATAAATAATAATACCCCATATAATATAATATAATATATATATATATATATATATATATATATATATATATATATATATATACTACTAGCCCATAAAAAAAATCACCCGGCACATAATTATATATATATATATATATATATATATATATATATATATATATATATATATATATATATATATATATATATATATATATATATATATATATATATATATATTTAAAATATTTACTAACCAACTTACCAGTATCGAAAAAGACCCGAACGAAAAACAGCTGAATTCGTGTTTTCATCAAAAATAAAATTTGAACATATTAAAATAAATTATATGTGACGAAGTATTAGAAAACAGGCTGGAAATGATAAAACTTATAAATATAATTATTTCGACCAGTCAGCCGGCAAATTTATATTTAATTAATTCCGAAATAAAAAGATAATTAGTATAGATAATTAAAATAAGAGTACAACGCCACTCACAGTAAAGTTTCTGATAACACTCCCGACCTGGCCCTAGTAACACAATATTATTTATCGACAAAAACCCCGGACTCACGGTCGGCAACCCCTAACTCTCTTAATAATTATACAACCTAATACTTAAAATTAATCAAGAGCTATGGGTCTTACATTACTCCCCCATAAAAGAAGTTTCGTCCTCGAAACTTAGACGACGTTGAAAAGCTCTGGATATTGCTCCTTCATCTTGCTTTCTAGTTCCCAAGTTGCATCTCCTGTAGCTTCGTTCCATATTACCTTAACCAGTGGTTGGTGTGACTCGAAGGAATACATGCTCCCCTTCTTTAAACTCTAACGGCCTGCGGCGCTTATCCGCATAGCTCTTTTGACGATCTTGTGAAGCCTTCATCCTTTGCCCAATCGTCCTGACCTTATCTGTAGTCTGTTGTACCATCTCTGGTCCCACTATTATATGCTCCCCATCTTGATACCAACATAACGGTGTCTGACACCGCCTTCCATAGAGAGCCTCATATGGGGCCATTCCAATACTTGTATGGAAACTGTTGTTGTAGGTGAATTCTATCAATGGCAAAACATCATCCCAACTTCCTCTGTCATCTAACACACAAGTTCTTAATAGATCCTCTAAGGACTGGTTAGTTCTTTCCGTCTGGCCATCCGTTTGCGGATGATATGCCGAACTTAACCTTAACTTAGTACCCAATGCGACATGTAGTGCTCCCCAAAAATGAGAGGTAAATTTTGGATCCCGGTCTGACACAATGCTTGTGGGTACTCCGTGAAGCCTCACAATCTCAGCTATGTAAATCTCAGTCAGCTTCTCTGTGGTATAAGTAGTCTTGACAGGCAGAAAGTGAGCAGACTTCGTTAACCGGTCAACTATAACCCATATGGATTCATTCTTCCTTTTAGTCTTTGGTAAACCTGTGATAAAGTCCATCGAAATGCTATTCCACTTCCATTCTGGTATATCCAACGGTTGTAACATCCCTGCAGGCCTCTGGTGCTCTACCTTTGCCTTTTGACAGGTCAAACATGACGCAACATACTCAGCTATATGCTTCTTCATACCTGGCCACCAAAAATCCTGCCTCAGATCCTGGTACATCTTAGTTGCCCCTGGGTGAATACTTAATTTGCTCTTATGGGCCTCCTCAAGGATCGTCTTTCTCAGGTCTTTTGCATCGGGCACACACACTCTACCATTACATCTCAAGATATTGTCTCCTCCTACCTTGAATTCCGGGGCGGTTCCTCGAATAATCAGATTCCTTTTTTCTACAATCAAGTCGTCATCCTGACAACTCGCAATTTCTTCCAACAATCCATTTGATACTTTAATCATACCCAATTTCAAAGCTCCTGGTACCAATTCCACGTTAAGATGTAGGTCTCGAAATACTTCTAACAACCTTTGTTGATTAGCCATGATGGTCGACAATGCGGAAACACTCTTCCTGCTTAACGCATCAGCCACAACATTCGCTTTTCCAGGGTGGTATTGTAGTTTGAAATCGAAATCTTTGAGCGTCTCCATCCACCTTCTCTGTCTCATATTCAGTTCCTTCTGGTCAAAAAGGTATCTCAAACTTTTATGGTCGCTGAAAACAACAAAAGTGCACCCATACAGGTAATGTCTCCAGATTTTTAGGGCAAAAACCACCGCTGCAAGCTCTAAATCATGGGTGGGATAGTTCTTTTCATGAGTTCTTAACTGCCGTGATGCATACGCCACTGCTTTCTTATGCTGCATCAGCACGCATCCGAGTCCTTGATGAGAAGCATCACAAAAAACTTCATAAGGTTCCTCTGGTTGCGGTAAAACTAACACCGGTGAAGTCGTCAATCGCTCTTTCAGCAATTTGAAACTGGATTCACACTTCTCGGTCCAAGCAAAGGGTTGATCATTCCTTGTAAGTTGCGTCATTGGTGCCGCAATCCTTGCAAATCCTTCAATAAATCTGCGGTAATAACCAGCTAAACCGATAAAACTTCGTATATCTGTAACCGTCTTTGGCTGATCCCATGCAAGTACCGTCTCAATTTTCCTTGGATCCACTGCTATCCCTTCTCTTGATATGACATAACCTAGAAAATTCACTTTGTCTAACCAAAACTCACACTTAGAGGGATTAGCATACAACTTCTTATCACGCAAAACTTGTAAGACCAAACGAAGATGTTCTTCATGTTCCTCTTCATCTTTTGAATAAATGAGTATATCATCAATCAAAACTACCACAAATTGGTCTAAGAACGGATGGAAAATCCTATTCATGTAGTCCATAAAAATAGCGGGTGCATTCGTCACTCCAAACGGCATCACAAGGTATTCATAATGCCCATAACGCGTACGAAATGCCGTCTTTGAAATATCTTCCTCCCTTACTCTGATCTGGTGGTAGCCTGTCTTCAAGTCAATCTTTGAGAAAACAGCAGCTCCATTCAATTGATCCATCAGATCATCAATTCGTGGCAAGGGGTACCAGTTCTTAATAGTTACCTTATTAAGTTTCCGATAATCCACACATAAGCGTGAACGCCCATCTTTCTTCTTTACCAAAAGAACTGGCGCTCCCCAAGGGGATACACTTGGCCTGATGAATCCTTTCGCGAGTAGATCCTCAACCTGACTCTTTAGCTCAGTTAATTCTACCGGCGCCATCCGATAAGGAGGATCTGAAACCGGTCCTGTTCCCGGGTGTAAATCTATAAAGAACTCTACTTCGCGTACCGGGGGAAATCCTGGAATCTCCAATGGAAACATATCTTGGAATTGTTGAACCACACGTATGTTTTCAATTTGAATGTCTGAGGTTACTTCCACACTGTGTAGTGACAAAACCTCTAGAGCTCCATCCTTCAAGGCCACTCTAAGTTGGTTTGCGGACAAGTATTTAACAACTCCGGGTTCAGGGAAAAATACCATCTTGCGAGCACAGTCCAAGATGACATAGTGATAGGATAACCAGTTCATCCCGAGTATGATCTCGAGTGACGGTAGGGGTAAACAAATGAGATTGACCAAAAACTCTCTATTCTGGATAACTACTAAACAGTGTAAGCATGCTGAACTCACAACTAGATTCTTGGCAAGTGTAGAGACTTGTAAATCAAAAAGCAGTGGAGATATCTTTATGTTCAAACGATTTGCACAATCTAAGGAAATGAATGAATGGGTTGCACCAGTATCAATCAATGCAGTTAAAGAATTACCTGCAACTTGACAATTCTCATGTATTGCATTGCTGGCTTAGACACTCTCCTCAGCACCCATAGTGTAGACACGTCCCTTTGCAGTAGGTCGGGCTCCCTGTGTCGCATTCAATTTTGACTCCACCTTTGGAACCTTGCAATCTCGGGATAGATGACCTGGTTTCTTACAGTTGTAGCAAGTAAGTGTATTTGTTTTGCAATCCTTCGCAAAATGTCCTTCCCGTCCACAGTTGTAACATACCAGTTTCCCCCTCATCTGATTCCCTTGAGTGACATTTGCAGAACGAGTTGGTCCACGATAATTCTGGGGTGGTTGATAAGGCTTCATTCCCTGTCTACCATGATTAGGATTATTTGGACGACTTGGTCCCCCAGCAGTAAAATTTCCTCCACGGTTTACCCTCTTATTTTTCATATCCTCGATCTCTTGACATTTCTCAACCAGTGTTTGAAATTGTCTGATACTCAGAGGTATCACTGCATCCTGCATCTCATATCTCAACCCTTCTTGGAATCGACGACACATGTAAGCTTCATCGACACCATCTCTGAAGAAACGGAAAAACCTTGATAGGGATTCAAACTTGGTCGCATAAGCCTCAATGGTCATACCTCCTTGGCGTAGTTTCAGGAATTCCTCACCGTACCTTTCCCTAGCTGTCTCTGGAAAGTACTTGGCCAGAAATTTATGTTTAAAGGTTTCCCAGTTTATCTCCTCGTGTGCACCTTCCATAATCAGCCTAGTGTTCTTCCACCAGTACTCAGCATCTCCTAGTAGTTGATAGGTGGCCAGAGTCACCCTTTCTATCTCAGGGAAATGGATTGCTCCGAATATCTTCTCCAATTCCTGAAGCCATATATCAGCCGCATCAGGACCTCCTTCCCGGCGGAACTGAGGTGGGTCTTGGCGACGGAATTGAGTGAGAGTACGAGTCCCAGCAGCATGAATCTCTCGATCTCTCTTCTCTGCATCTCTTTGTATCTTAGCATTGGTTTGCGCAGTCACAGCAGCTGCCATAGCATTCATTGCATGAGCCATTTGACCAATAGTGCGATCATTTGTCTCAGGGGGTGGAGGTACACGTCGGGGAGGCATTTTCTTCCTGCAAAACCCAACATTTAGATTAGAACCTTCTCCTGAGCTTTCCAACACTATCTCATGTCAACAACTTACTAACGTAAACTTAATTAATCAAGCTCTAGAACTGACTGGACAACTAAACAGAAGACTCTAGACGGATGACTTCCTAAAACACTTACCCTTTGAAGATCTAAAGCCGTGCTCTGATACCAAAAATGTAACACCTCGTTTTTTATTTTTTATTTTAAAACATCAGAGTCAAAAGTTTAACGAATTCCAAAACAACGGAGCATGTTACTTTCAAATGCACAGCCGGCTCTACATATCCGAAGAAACTACCACGCATATTTTTCGAAATATAAACAACTGTTTTGAAACTGAAATAATAATATGTGCATCCATAGTAACTCCTCGAAGGAGCAAAGTGTAAGTACCTGTACAATACAATAACCCAAAATGCAGCACCTAGTTCATGACCTATACACATAAGGGTGCCATGAACAAAAGGCATACTGTAGCCAAAATATAACAACAACTGCTACTAGAAGTATCATAGTATACGGTACAGTCATCCAAAAAGATATCCAAAACTAAACTATGACGGACCCACATCTATGAAAACGCGATCAGAACAGGGTAGAACTATACAACCACAAGCTAAAGAACTAAGGCGGGCAAATGAAAGGGTGCTCGCCACAGACCAAGCAAGAACTCTCGGTAGGGGCTCTGGCTCGTGACGTCACATCATACAGTTCAGCGCTATACACATCCCCGGACTCCCTGGTGATCAAGTCAACCCACATGGTCGGGGTTACTGAAGGGGCTGGAATCTCAAAGCAACTATCCCCCTCCAAAGAAAATCTAGGGGAATAACCCGGGCGAGATACCGCGGGATCCCTTGAAGGTCCAGGTCTAACAGCAGTCGCTGCTCCAGACACGTCCTCCTCCTGCACCTTCGCAGGTACAGAAGGTCCTCCCACCTCAAATCCTCCACAAGTAGTGGCTCCCAATCCACCACGAGGTACAGTCTCTCCCTCTGAACTCCTCTGCGCCCTCGGCTGAGGATCCATAAGTGCTACTCCTGGAACTCCCCCTGCTCCCTGCATGGGAACTGGAAACGGGGTCGTCTGCCAAATCACGCTCTGAGTGTTGTTCAATGTTTCTGTTGTAAGCATATAGGACATTATGCTTCAAATTGTCCTAAACAATTATGCAACTATTGGAAAAAAGATGGACATATTCATAAGGAATGCATAATAAGGCCACCAAATGAAAATGGCATAGCTTTTACATTTGCAGTTGATTCATTTATTCCTAATAATTCAGCCAATCCAGCACCGATTCAACAAAATGCTTCTACTACTACTTCTGCGGTGACCCCTGAAATAGTTCAACAAATGATCTTTTCAGCATTCTCTGACCAGCAATGCCTAATTTCATACTAATATCAAAAAATATTTTTGAAAATCTCAAGATACATACTGCTGATGGAAGTCAATTGCCTATCACAGCCACTGGCCTGGTGATATTTCTTCATCTCTAACAGATGTTTTTGTCTCTCCTGGTCTTACCTGTAATCTCATTTTAGTTGGTCAATTAGTCGAGAATAATTGTCAAGTACAATTCTCACAATCTAGTTGTCTTTTGCAGGACCAACAATCAGGGAAGATAATTACGAAGGGGCCTAAAGTTGGACGTCTTTTCCCAATTCACTTCTCATTGCCTTCGAGTCTTTCTCTGCCTTTAATTTCATGTAATTTTGCTATTGTTGATTACCAAGTGTGGCATAAGCGTCTTGGACATCCAAACACAAATGTACTTCATGACTTGCTAAAATCTAGTTTTCTTGGAAATAAACACATTCCATCTCTAAATTATGTTCATTATGATTGTATTTCTTGTAAGCTTGGTAAAATTAAATTCTTCCTTTTCCAACACATCAATCTAATGTAACACAACTTTTTGATATAATCCACAATGATGTTTGGGGCGTAGCACCAATTATTTCCCATGCTAATTACTTATATTTTATAACTTTTATTGATGATTATAGTAGTTTCACATGGGTCTATTTTCTGCGATCAAAAGATGAAGTCTTTTCCACTTTCAAATTTTTTCATGCTTATGTTTAGACCTAATTTTCATCAAAAATAAAAATATTTCGCTCTGACAATGGAGGGGAATACATGTCACACTCATTTCAATAATTTTTGCAACCCAATGGCATTATATCTCAAATGTCATGCCCCTCAACTCCACAACAAAATGAAGTAGCGGAAAGAAATAATAGGCATTTGCTCAATGTCGTTCGCACCCTTTTGTTGGAGTCTCATATGCCTTCATGATTTTGGTGTGAAGCCCTTTCCATTGATGTCCATCTTATAAACATAATGCCATCTCCATCAATATGTAATGAATCCCCTTTCATTCGGTTATATGGTCACCCACCAAATGACTCTACTATTCGTATCTTCGGTTGTATGTGTTATGTTCATCTTACTTCACAAGAACGCACCGAGCTCACTGCCTAATCTATTGAATGTGCTTTTCTCAGATATTCTCCTCATCAAAAGAGATTTCTATGTTATAATCCTAACCTCCATAGGATTCGCGTAACGAGAAATGTCATTTTCCAAGAAAATATTTTTTTTTACATCACATCATGATATCGTCTCTTCTCTAACAACAACCAACTCCGCTGCATGGTGGCAATACTAGCGCCATTCAGATTGCAGCAAATCTAGTTTACCATGAACGGACAAAATATATTGAGGTTGGTTGTCACTCAATTCGGGAAGCCTATGATAGAAAAGTCATCAATCTATCACATGTCTCAGCATCTGTTCAGATAACTGACATTTTCACTAAAGCCTTGACACGTCAGTGACACAATTTTCTACGTGAAAAATTGATGCTTGTCTATTGACCAACATCAATTTGTGGGTAGATGTCAACAAAATTATTGGCAGTAATTAGTTAATTATTGTAAATATTCATTCTCTAATACTCTGTTCAGATTGCGCATTTATTTCTAATATTCACTCTCTTAATTAGCATAATTAGATGTAAATGTACGTATGCCAGTTTAGCTAATTTAGTGGGTTGAAAGTCAACCTAACAGCTTGTAACTATTGTATGTATGTATATATATATATATATATATATATATATATATATATATATATATATATATATATATATATATATATATATATATATATATATATATATATATATATATATATGAGAAATCAGAATGAAAAGTAACACAGTTTGTGACCAAATCTTTTCTTAGTTAACATGTTCTCCTCATCAAACTCTTCTCTTCCAACCTTGGCTTCATCCCTTTGAGGTTTCTTCTTATTTGCATTGCACTCTCTTACAAAATGACTGGATTTTTGACAATTAAAGCACTACACCTTGCTTTTGTTAATCCTCTTCATTTCCCCTCTAAAGTTATCTAAACCACCATTTTTGTTGTAGCTACTCTCACCAATTTGACAAATCGAATTCTTTGAATTTTGGGACTCTCTTCTACCAAAATTCTGAAAATTCCTTATACTCTTCATGGGCCATTTTTCTTTCAATCTCTTGTCCTTCTCATTTAAACAAGCTTTCAAAGCAATCTCCACCTTTTCCTTATCATTATTTCTCTCCTCCATCATTTGCTCATGAGCCTCAAGAGAGCTTTGTAACTCCTATTTGCTCATCGTTGCAAGATCCATCGATTCCTCAATCGTCGTGAACGTTTCTCGACATGCTTTTACTTGGTTCACCAACAGAATAATTCTCGTTGTGAAATCATTGACCATTTCCTTTTCCTCCATTTGAATGAATTCAAGTTGACTCTTATGACTTTGTAGCCTCACCACTTTTGCATTATCAGCCTCTGCATATGCCTTCTCTAAGATTTCTCACGCTTGCTTTGACGATTCACATCAAAGATGAGCGTGTTCGTTTTAATTTTTAACTACTGTTTTGGTCGCATTTTTTATCAGTCTGAGTCTGTAACACCCCGTTTTTTTTTATAAAACATCAGAGTCAAAAATTTAACGAATTCCAAAACAATGGAGCATGTTACTTTCAAATGCACAGCCGGCTCTACATATCCGAAGAAACTACCACGCATATTTTTCGAAATATAAACAACTGTTTTGAAACTGAAATAATAATATATGCATCCATAGTAACTCCTCGAAGGAGCAAAGTGTAAGTACATGTACAATACAATAACCCAAAATGCAGCACCTAGTTCATGACCTATACACATAAGGGTGCCATGAACAGAAGGCATACTGTAGCCAAAATATAACAACAACTGCTACTAGAAGTATCATAGTATACGGTATAGTCATCCAAAAAGATATCCAAAACTAAACTATGACGGGCCCACATCTATGAAAACGCGATCAGAACAGGGTAGAACTATACAACCACAATCCACCACGAGGTACAGTCTCTCCCTCTGAACTCCTCTGCGCCCTCGGCTGAGGATCCATAGGTGCTACTCCTGGAACTCCCCCTGCTCCCTGCATGGGAACTTGAAATGGGGTCGTCTTCCAAATCACGCTCTGGTGTATCTGCAGGGTGTCATGTCTAAGGCGGGAAAATGCAAGGGTGTTCGCCACAGACCAAGCAAGAACTCTCGGTAGGGGTTCTGGCTCGTGACGTCACATCATACAGTTCAGCGCTATACACATCCCCGAACTCCCTGGTGATCAAGTCAACCCACATGGTCGGGGTTACTGAAGGGGCTGGAATCTCAAAGCAACTATCCCCCTCCAAAGAAACTCTAGGGGAATAACCCGGGCGAGATACCACGAGATCCCTTGAAGGTCTAGGTCTAACAGCAGTCGCTGCTCCAGACACGTCCTCCTCCTGCACCTTCGCAGGTACAGAAGGTCCTCCCACCTCAAATCCTCCACAAGTAGTGGCTCCCAATCCACCACGAGGTACAGTCTCTCCCTCTGAACTCCTCTGCGCCCTCGGCTGAGGATCCATAGGTGCTACTCCTGGAACTCCCCCTGCTCCCTGCATGGGAACTAGAAACGGGGTCGTCTGCCAAATTACGCTCTGGTGTATCTGCAGGGTATCATGTCTAGTCGTGATCACTATCTGCCCGTAGTATTAAGCCGTACTTGAAGCCGGGTCAATCCTCCAAGCACTGGGCCGATCCTGGTCAATAAAATCCCAAGTGGTCACAGTCCCCAACACGATCGGCGGATCCTGTGGCTCTCCCATAGTCTGGGTGATCGTTAACCACATCATAATAATAGTAGAGGGTCACTTTCTAAAAATAGCATATAGAAAAGAATACACATATACAGGTATCACATGATATAATTGAAACACAATTTAACACCATAAAGTAAATGCACATATATCCTAAATGCATACTCTATATGGATTGGTGGTCCCAGTTCGTCGGGTACCCTCACCATGCATGAATCCCATAATTTTACCTCTCCGCAGAGAGTCGTGATACCCCCCTTGGGTCTTCACTAACTGTGCTGCCTCGCAGACACGATAAGGTGCTGCCCTTGCAGACACCCGGTGTTGCCTCCTTGCAGACACCTGACTCAATTTGATCTCAAAGGATCGATGACGGCTCAGTCACATCACCTGGTGCAGTAGAATCCCTTCGTGATTAGGTGACGGCTCAGTCACATCACCCTGGCCCATTCGGCACCAACTACCTACACACAACTATGGTATGCATGCACACACAAATGCAAATGCAACAATTTATATAATCTCGTCTCAGGTAATCATAACCACATGCCAATTCATATATTTCGCACAAATCATATGAAAGCATTTCACACGTCTACATTAATCAACTCAAACAGCACAACAATTTCACAAGAACCCCAAGTGGGCACACAATCATTCATACAAATACATACGCATTCAGTACTATATAATATCGTTAGAAGGTGCCCTTACCTTCGCACGCTTCCTGATAATTTCCTTCTTCCCACGTACCAGTGCTATCACGTCCTAAACCACGTAATATTTACCATTAAATAAGGTATTTTATTCCCTCTCAGTTCTAACTCATAAATATAACCATTCCCAAGAACTACTAATCTAATCGCTTTATAAACAAAATAAATCTTTTCCCCTAGAAAATAGTTTTTCCCGTAAAAGAATAATTAAATTCCAGTTCAAAGAAATCTCTAACACACTAATTAAAATTCATTTAATATTTTGAACAAACCATTTTGTCAAAATACGTTTCTCACACTAGGAATAAAATTAGTGAAAACCAATATAGATAACTAAGTAATATACCCAAAATAAATAATATTTTAAATTATAATTTAGAATAAAATAATATTTTCTATTCAAAATAAATTATTTTGATCTAAAAATATTTCGACATCAAAACTTGTTAACAGTTTTTCAACGGTACCAAAAATCGGCACAGATCGTACTTTAACATACTATTCCGAACGTATCCGGAAAATTCCGAAAAATAAAATAATTATCTAAAAATATATATATAGATAAATAGATATACTTTCAGTTAAAAAAATCTGGGATAAAAAATATCAAACGGAATGAAAATTACAAGATCAGAAGTAAAAACAGCGGGACGCCCACCACAGAAAATGGGCAAAACGCCCGTAACACCACCAGTGACAAATGTCACACAAAACCCAAATAAAAGGGGTGGGTCCCACCACCCACTCTCTTATTATTATTATTTTTTCTAAACCAATTTAAATAAATGAATAGTAACACATAATAATAATCCAAATATATTAACTAAATTATTTCTACTCTCCTAACACTACTACCAGTACCAATAACTTCACATACTTATTAATCAACATGATAAATTTTCACTCCTAAAACAATCCTTAAAAAAAATCTGTAATTCATAATAAATAAATTATAACTAAAACATATTTTCATGTTAACTCTAATACAATGAAATTCATACCAGTCAGATACATGCATGCATTGGCTTAAGAAATAATATACTTAAGGTGAGAAAAATATATTACCAAAACAAGCTTTTGAAATAACTGATATGGAGTTGATGAAGAACAGAGCTATTTTTTTCCTTTGAGAGAGATAATGGACTGGTATGAAATGAATTTACCACAACTTAACCCACTTTATGTTTTGTCTCTACGGAATAGTAACCGCCCTCAATTTCTCACGTGTACTTAAAATATCTAGATCTTTCTTTTGGAACAATGCATTGGATTTGTATACCTTAATAAATAATAATACCCCATATAATATAATATATATATATATATATATATATATATATATATATATATATATATATATATATATATATATATATATATATATACTACTAGCCCATAAAAAAAATCACCCGGCACATAATTATATATATATATATATATATATATATATATATATATATATATATATATATATATATATATTTAAAATATTTACTAACCAACTTACCAGTATCGAAAAAGACCCGAACGAAAAACAGCTGAATTCGTGTTTTCATCAAAAATAAAATTTGAACATATTAAAATAAATTATATGTGACGAAGTTATAGAAAACAGGCTGGAAATGATAAAACTTATAAATATAATTATTTCGACCAGTCAGCCGGAAAATTTATATTTAATTAATTCCGAAATAAAAAGATAATTAGTATATATAATTAAAATAAGAGTACAACGCCACTCACAGTAAAGTTTCTGATAACACTCCCGACCTGGCCCTAGTAACACAATATTATTTATCGACAAAAACCCCGGACTCACGGTCGGCAACCCCTAACTCTCTTAATAATTATACAACCTAATACTTAAAATTAATCAAGAGCTATGGGTCTTACATTACTCCCCCATAAAAGAAGTTTCGTCCTCGAAACTTAGACGACGTTGAAAAGCTCTGGATATTGCTCCTTCATCTTGCTTTCTAGTTCCCAAGTTGCATCTCCTGTAGCTTCGTTCCATATTACCTTAACCAGTGGTATTTCTTTGTTCCTAAGGCTCTTCATTTTCTTATCTCCAATCCTTATTGGTGGTACTTCAAATGACAAGTCTTCCTTTAACTGGATATCATCGGGCGTGATCACATGTGAAGGATCCTGAACATACTTCCTTAGTTGAGACACATGGAACACGTCATGAATTCGGGACAATTCTGGTGGTAGTGCTATTCGATAAGCAACCTTCCCAATTCTCTCGGTGATTTGATACGGTCCAATGAATTTAGGGGTCAACTTCCTTGCCTTTAGGGCCCTTCCCACACCAGTGGTTGGTGTGACTCGAAGGAATACATGCTCCCCTTCTTTAAACTCTAACGGCCTGCGGCGCTTATCCGCATAGCTCTTTTGACGATCTTGTGAAGCCTTCATCCTTTGCCCAATCGTCCTGACCTTATCCGTAGTCTGTTGCACCATCTCTGGTCCCACTATTATATGCTCCCCATCTTGATACCAACATAACGGTGTCTGACACCGCCTTCCATAGAGAGCCTCATATGGGGCCATTCCAATACTTGTATGGAAACTGTTGTTGTAGGTGAATTCTATCAATGGCAAAACATCATCCCAACTTCCTCTGTCATCTAACACACAAGTTCTTAATAGATCCTCTAAGGACTGGTTAGTTCTTTCCGTCTGGCCATCCGTTTGCGGATGATATGCCGAACTTAACCTTAACTTAGTACCCAATGCGACATGTAGTGCTCCCCAAAAATGAGAGGTAAATTTTGGATCCCGGTCTGACACAATGCTTGTGGGTACTCCGTGAAGCCTCACAATCTCAGCTATGTAAATCTCAGTCAGCTTCTCTGTGGTATAAGTAGTCTTGACAGGCAGAAAGTGAGCAGACTTCGTTAACCGGTCAACTATAACCCATATGGATTCATTCTTCCTTTTAGTCTTTGGTAAACCTGTGATAAAGTTCATCGAAATGCTATTCCACTTCCATTCTGGTATATCCAACGGTTGTAACATCCCTGCAGGCCTCTGGTGCTCTACCTTTGCCTTTTGACAGGTCAAACATGACGCAACATACTCAGCTATATGCTTCTTCATACCTGGCCACCAAAAATCCTGCCTCAGATCCTGGTACATCTTAGTTGCCCCTGGGTGAATACTTAATTTGCTCTTATGGGCCTCCTCAAGGATCGTCTTTCTCAGGTCTTTTGCATCGGGCACACACACTCTACCATTACATCTCAAGATATTGTCTCCTCCTACCTTGAATTCCGGGGCGGTTCCTCGAATAATCAGATTCCTTTTTTCTACAATCAAGTCGTCATCCTGACAACTCGCAATTTCTTCCAACAATCCATTTGATACTTTAATCATACCCAATTTCAAAGCTCCTGGTACCAATTCCACGTTAAGATGTAGGTCTCGAAATACTTCTAACAACCTTTGTTGATTAGCCATGATGGTCGACAATGCGGAAACACTCTTCCTGCTTAACGCATCAGCCACAACATTCGCTTTTCCAGGGTGGTATTGTAGTTTGAAATCGAAATCTTTGAGCGTCTCCATCCACCTTCTCTGTCTCATATTCAGTTCCTTCTGGTCAAAAAGGTATCTCAAACTTTTATGGTCGCTGAAAACAACAAAAGTGCACCCATACAGGTAATGTCTCCAGATTTTTAGGGCAAAAACCACCGCTGCAAGCTCTAAATCATGGGTGGGATAGTTCTTTTCATGAGTTCTTAACTGCCGTGATGCATACGCCACTACTTTCTTATGCTGCATCAGCACGCACCCGAGTCCTTGATGAGAATCATCACAAAAAACTTCATAAGGTTCCTCTGGTTGCGGTAAAACTAACACCGGTGAAGTCGTCAATCGCTCTTTCAGCAATTTGAAACTGGATTCACACTTCTCGGTCCAAGCAAAGGGTTGATCCTTCCTTGTAAGTTGCGTCATTGGTGCCGCAATCCTTGCAAATCCTTCAATAAATCTGCGGTAATAACCAGCTAAACCGATAAAACTTCGTATATCTGTAACCGTCTTTGGCTGATCCCATGCAAGTACCGTCTCAATTTTCCTAGGATCCACAGCTATCCCTTCTCTTGATATGACATGACCTAGAAAATTCACTTTGTCTAACCAAAACTCACACTTAGAGGGATTAGCATACAACTTCTTATCACGCAAAACTTGTAAGACCAAACGAAGATGTTCTTCATGTTCCTCTTCATCTTTTGAATAAATGAGTATATCATCAATCAAAACTACCACAAATTGGTCTAAGAACGGATGGAAAATCCTATTCATGTAGTCCATAAAAATAGCGGGTGCATTCGTCACTCCAAACGGCATCACAAGGTATTCATAATGCCCATAACGCGTACGAAATGCCGTCTTTGAAATATCTTCCTCCCTTACTCTGATCTGGTGGTAGCCTGTCTTCAAGTCAATCTTTGAGAAAACAGCAGCTCCATTCAATTGATCCATCAGATCATCAATTCGTGGCAAGGGGTACCGGTTCTTAATAGTTACCTTATTGAGTTTCCGATAATCCACACATAAGCGTGAACGCCCATCTTTCTTCTTTACCAAAAGAACTGGCGCTCCCCAAGGGGATACACTTGGCCTGATGAATCCTTTCGCGAGTAGATCCTCAACCTGACTCTTTAGCTCAGTTAATTCTACCGGCGCCATCCGATAAGGAGGATCTGAAACCGGTCCTGTTCCCGGGTGTAAATCTATAAAGAACTCTACTTCGCGTACCGGGGGAAATCCTGGAATCTCCAATGCAAACATATATTGGAATTGTTGAACCACACGTATGTTTTCAATTTGAATGTCTGAGGTTACTTCCACACTGTGTAGTGACAAAACCTCTAGAGCTCCATCCTTCAAGGCCACTCTAAGTTGGTTTGCGGACAAGTATTTAACAACTCCGGGTTCAGGGAAAAATACCATCTTGCGAGCACAGTCCAAGATGACATAGTGATAGGATAACCAGTCCATCCCGAGTATGATCTCGAGTGACGGTAGGGGTAAACAAATGAGATTGACCAAAAACTCTCTATTCTGGATAACTACTAAACAGTGTAAGCATGCTGAACTCACAACTAGATTCTTGGCAAGTGTAGAGACTTGTAAATCAAAAAGCAGTGGAGATATCTTTATGTTCAAACGATTTGCACAATCTAAGGAAATGAATAAATGGGTTGCACCAGTATCAATCAATGCAGTTAAAGAATTACCTGCAACTTGATAATTCTCATGTATTGCATTGCTGGCTTAGACACTCTCCTCAGCACCCATAGTGTAGACACGTCCCTTTGCAGTAGGTCGGGCTCCCTGTGTCGCATTCAATTTTGACTCCACCTTTGGAACCTTGCAATCTCGGGATAGATGACCTGGTTTCTTACAGTTGTAGCAAGTAAGTGTATTTGTTTTGCAATCCTTCGCAAAATGTCCTTCCCGTCCACAGTTGTAACATACCAGTTTCCCCCTCATCTGATTCCCTTGAGTGACATTTGCAGAACGAGTTGGTCCACGATAATTCTGGGGTGGTTGATAAGGCTTCATTCCCTGTCTACCACGATTAGGATTATTTGGACGACTTGGTCCCCCAGCAGTAAAATTTCCTCCACGGTTTACCCTCTTATTTTTCATATCCTCGATCTCTTGACATTTCTCAACCAGTGTTTGAAATTGTCTGATACTCAGAGGTATCACTGCATCCTGCATCTCATATCTCAACCCTTATTGGAATCGACGACACATGTAAGCTTCATCGACACCATCTCTGAAGAAACGGAAAAACCTTGATAGGGATTCAAACTTGGTCGCATAAGCCTCAATGGTCATACCTCCTTGGCGTAGTTTCAGGAATTCCTCACCGTACCTTTCCCTAGCTGTCTCTGGAAAGTACTTGGCCAGAAATTTATGTTTAAAGGTTTCCCAGTTTATCTCCTCGTGTGCACCTTCCATAATCAGCCTAGTGTTCTTCCACCAGTACTCAGCATCTCCTAGTAGTTGATAGGTGGCCAGAGTCACCCTTTCTATCTCAGGGAAATGGATTGCTCCGAATATCTTCTCCAATTCCTGAAGCCATAAATCAGCCGCATCAGGACCTCCTTCCCCGCGGAACTGAGGTGGGTCTTGGCGACGGAATTGAGTGAGAGTACGAGTCCCAGCAGCATGAATCTCTCGATCTCTCTTCTCTGCATCTCTTTGTATCTTAGCATTGGTTTGCGCAGTCACAGCAGCTGCCATAGCATTCATTGCATGAGCCATTTGACCAATAGTGCGATCATTTGTCTCAGGGGGTGGAGGTACACGTCGGGGAGGCATTTTCTTCCTGCAAAACCCAACATTTAGATTAGAACCTTCTCCTGAGCTTTCCAACACTATCTCATGTCAACAACTTACTAACGTAAACTTAATTAATCAAGCTCTAGAACTGACTTGACAACTAAACAGAAGACTCTAGACGGATGACTTCCTAAAACACTTTCCCTTTGAAGATCTAAAGCCGTGCTCTGATACCAAAAATGTAACACCCCGTTTTTTATTTTTTATTTTAAAACATCAGAGTCAAAAGTTTAACGAATTCCAAAACAACGGAGCATGTTACTTTCAAATGCACAGCCGGCTCTACATATCCGGAGAAACTACCACGCATATTTTTCGAAATATAAACAACTGTTTTGAAACTGAAATAATAATATATGCATCCATAGTAACTCCTCGAAGGAGCAAAGTGTAAGTACCTGTACAATACAATAACCCAAAATGCAGCACCTAGTTCATGACCTATACACATAAGGGTGCCATGAACAGAAGGCATACTGTAGCCAAAATATAACAACAACTGCTACTAGAAGTATCATAGTATACGGTACAGTCATCCAAAAAGATATCCAAAACTAAACTATGACGGACCCACATCTATGAAAACGCGATCAGAATAGGGTAGAACTATACAACCACAAGCTAAAGAACTAAGGCGGGCAAATGCAAGGGTGCTCGCCACAGACCAAGCAAGAACTCTCGGTAGGGGCTCTGGCTCGTGACGTCACATCATACAGTTCAGCGCTATACACATCCCCGGACTCCCTGGTGATCAAGTCAACCCACATGGTCGGGGTTACTGAAGGGGCTGGAATCTCAAAGCAACTATCCCCCTCCAAAGAAAATCTAGGGGAATAACCCGGGCGAGATACCGCGGGATCCCTTGAAGGTCCAGGTCTAACAGCAGTCGCTGCTCCAGACACGTCCTCCTCCTGCACCTTCGCAGGTACAGAAGGTCCTCCCACCTCAAATCCTCCACAAGTAGTGGCTCCCAATCCACCACGAGGTACAGTCTCTCCCTCTGAACTCCTCTGCGCCCTCGGCTGAGGATCCATAGGTGCTACTCCTGGAACTCCCCCTGCTCCCTGCATGGGAACTGGAAACGGGGTCGTCTGCCAAATCACGCTCTGGTGTATCTGCAGGGTGTCATGTCTAGTCGTGATCACTATCTGCCCGTAGTAGTAAGCCGTACTTGAAGCCGGGTCAATCCTCCAAGCACTGGGCCGATCCTGGTCAATAAAATCCCAAGTGGTCACAGTCCCCAACACGATCGGCGGAACCCGTGGCTCTCCCATAGTCTGGGTGGTCGTTAACCACATCATAATAATAGTAGAGGGTCACTTTCTAAAAATAGCATATAGAAAAGAATACACATATACAGGTATCACATGATATAATTGAAACACAATTTAACACCACAAAGTAAATGCACATATATCCTAAATGCAGACTCTATATGGATTGGTGGTCCCAATTCGTCGGGTACCCTCACCATGCATGAATCCCGGAATTTTACCTCTCCGCAGAGAGTCGTGATACCCCCCTTGGGTCCTCACTAACCGTGCTGCCTCATAGACACGATAAGGTGCTGCCCTTGCAGACACCCAGTGTTGCCTCCTTGCAGACACCTGACTCAATTTGATCTCAAAGGATCGATGACAGCTCAGTCACATCACTTGGTGCAGTAGAATCCCTTCGAGATTAGGTGACGGCTCAGTCACATCACCCTGGCCCATTCGGCACCAACTACCTACACACAACTATGGTATGCATGCACACACAAATGCAAATGCAACAATTTATATAATCTCGTCTCAGGTAATCATAACCACATGCCAATTCATATATTTCGCACAAATCATATGAAAGCATTTCACACGTCTACATTAATCAACTCAAACAGCACAACAATTTCACAAGAACCCCAAGTGGGCACACAATCATTCATACAAATACATACGCATTCAGTACTATATAATATCGTTAGAAGGTGCCCTTACCTTCGCACGCTTCCTGATAATTTCCTTCTTCCCACGTACCGGTGCTATCACGTCCTAAACCACGTAATATTTACCGTTAAATAAGGTATTTTATTCCCTCTCAGTTCTAACTCATAAATATAATCATTCCCGATAACTACTAATCTAATCGCTTTATAAAAAAAATAAATCTTTTCCCCTAGAAAATAGTTTTTCCCGTAAAAGAATAATTAAATTCCAGTTCAAAGAAATCTCTAACACACTAATTAAAATTCATTTAATATTTTGAACAAACCATTTTGTCAAAATATGTTTCTCACACTTGGAATAAAATTAGTGAAAACCAATATAGATAACTAAGTAATATACCCAAAATAAATAATATTCTAAATTATAATTTAGAATAAAATAATATTTTCTATTCAAAATAAATTATTTTGATCTAAAAATATTTCGACATCAAAACTTGTTAACAGTTTTTCAACGGTACCAAAAATCGGCACAGATCGTACTTTAACATACTATTCCGAACGTATCCGGAAAATTCCAAAAAATAAAATAATTATCTAAAAATATATATTTATATATATATATATATATATATATATATATATATATATATAGATAAATAAATATACTTTCAGTTAAAAAAATCCGGGATAAAAAATATCAAACGGAATGAAAATTACGAGATCAGAAGTAAAAACAGCGGGACGCCCACCACAGAAAATGGGCAAAACGCCCGTAACACCACCAGTGACTAATGTCACACAAAACCCAAATAAAAGGGGTGGGTCCCACCACCCACTCTCTTATTATTATTTTTTTTTCTAAACCAATTTAAATAAATGAATAGTAACACATAATAATAATCCAAATATATTAACTAAATTATTTCTACTCTCCTCACACTACTACCAGTACCAATAACTTCACATACTTATTAATCAACATGATAAATTTTCACTCCTAAAACAATCCTTAAAAAAAATCTGTAATTCATAATAAATAAATTATAACTAAAACATATTTTCATGTTAACTCTAATACAATGAAATTCATACCAGTCAGATACATGCATGCATTGGCTTAAGAAATAATATACTTAAGGTGAGAAAAATATATTACCAAAACAAGCTTTTGAAATAACTGATATGGAGTTGATGAAGAACAGAGCTATTTTTTTCCTTTGAGAGAGATAATGGACTGGTATGAAATGAATTTACCACAACTTAACCCACTTTATGTTTTGTCTCTACGGAATAGTAACCGCCCTCAATTTCTCACGTGTACTTAAAATATCTAGATCTTTCTTTTGGAACAATGCATTGGATTTGTATACCTTAATAAATAATAATACCCCATATAATATAATATATATATATATATATATATATATATATATATATATATACTACTAGCCCATAAAAAAAATCACCCGGCACATAATTATATATATATATATATATATATATATATATATATATATATATATATTTTTTTTTTTTTAAATATTTACTAACCAACTTACCAGTATCGAAAAAGACCCGAACGAAAAACAGCTGAATTCGTGTTTTCATCAAAAATAAAATTTGAACATATTAAAATAAATTATATGTGACGAAGTTATAGAAAACAGGCTGGAAATGATAAAACTCATAAATATAATTATTTCGACCAGTCAGCCGGCAAATTTATATTTAATTAATTCCGAAATAAAAAGATAATTAGTATAGATAATTAAAATAAGAGTACAACGCCACTCACAGTAAAGTTTCTGATAACACTCCCGACCTGGCCCTAGTAACACAATATTATTTATCGACAAAAACCCGGGACTCACGGTCGGCAATCCCTAACTCTCTTAATAATTATACAACCTAATACTTAAAATTAATCAAGAGCTATGGGTCTTACAGAGTCTTTTAATCGGTTAGATTTTATTTCAAAGTTTGAGCAAACACTGTATTTTTCCGAGAGGTTTATTTCATGTTGATCATTTTAGTGTATTCGATTTATTTTTCAAACACTTTTGTGCCCGAATTTTATTCATTTTGAATCTTTTTTTCTTTGTGTCTTTTTTGTCAAAATATTAAAAAAAAAAACGTATCATATTTTCCTTTTTAATTATCTTTTTTCTTATTTGGATTTGCTTTATTTTATTCATTTTAATTTGTTTAAAACCTTTTTTTTAACAACCATCAAAACTCTAAATCCCTCTGTTCTTGATTTTTAATTTATGTTCTTAATTGTAATTTCCAATTATTAAATATTAAAGCCAAGGGCTTTGTGGGAATAAAATAAAGAAAACCCTAGTTTAAATGGTTGCATTGCATGAGAATTCAAAGGGATGCCAATCTCAATTCACCAACCGCGCCGCCCCTATCCCAAATCTCTCACTCTGATTGTAAAAGCATGGAGTACCTTCTTTTTGGTGTGAGTAGTATTCCTTCAAAAGCCACCAAGCTGAATCTTCTTTCCGACACTCACAATACTTATCTCCTCTCACACAACGACAACTTGCAGTGCATCACAACATCATTTTCTTCACAAAAATTAATCACTTGTTTCTTCTTCACGCACAACTCAACTTTCCTTCTCCTTCACAAACTTCCTTTTTTGACCGGTCAATGCCATTGACACCTCACAAATATGGTGCAATCACCATACACTAAACAACCTCATTGATCCTCTTTTTCATAACATATTTTATTCATGAAACACACCACAAATCCTTCCTCATTCTTCCATCAACTTAAAACAACCTACTGACCTTCCATCTCTCTCACCTTCCAACAATACATTTTCACCAACAAAACAACTACACACCTTTTATGATCCCACTTCATACAACCATAAAACAACCAAACTCCTCCCTCTAACGGAGGCTCCGCCTACCACTCATGCCTACCCAATCTTTCACCTTTATCTTCCCATACAACAACCACTAATCCTCTCTAGAAAAATTCCTTCGAAGACATTTCACGACCCGTTACTCGCTTACAAGTTGCAAATCCGCACACATACAACGTCAAAAAGCTTCAAGACCTCCACAAACACAAACCTCCACGGACAACCCTCGTTACATTTATCTTAAACAACACTAAACTATATAACACTTTTTCATCCTCCATAAATTCACGACATACAATACTCCCTCTTCCCTTTTTTTCCAATACCGCATAAAAACCACCATGAACAACATCATGTAAACCTTCCTACAAACATGGAACCAAGTACACTCTTCATCACCTACTGCAGAACCATACATAACTGTATTCCATAAACCACCATGAACACTCCACACCAGTCCCACCACCTTCGTCTAACACAGTCACCTTACCACATATCACCTTCTTCACTCTAACAAAACTCATCACCTCCATTGCGATCTCGCCACCATCATCAATGACCTCCAAACAAAATAAAAAATCGCACACTTACAATAACAACAACAAACACATCTTTCATAAACGAACATGCAACCAACAACAGTCGTTCAACTTTTCGTTGCCTTTTTTACGGCATCGCCGGTACCTTACATCCCTTTTCTTATTTTTATGTGTTTTATGTTTTGTCTATGTTGTTTAAAAGTTTGAAGTTGATTGATTAACTTTGAATTTGCTTGTTTGGATCTAAAAAAGCATATTGTTCGTAGCAAGCTGAGCAGTGAAAATGAAGGAGTGAACACGTGATGCTGTTTGGTTTTATTTTTGGAGAAAAACTTGTGTAGGAACGAACTTAAATTCTTAGTGTTACAAACAATCAATAAGAAAGAAAGAGAGAAAATATTAAATTTATTTAAAATTTAATTTATTTTTAATTTGGATTCATGGGTGGTTGTGATTATGGAGGAGAGAGAATATTTTTTTTTATTTTTTAATTAATTAAAAAATATGATTGGTTGTTTTTAAAACCAAGTGTTAGGTTTGTTTCTACTTAAGTTTTTTCCTTATTTTTGCACCGTTTTATTGTTTTTTTTCTTGTGTTTAACTTGGGCTCTTAGGTCCACATGAAGTGCTTCTTGCACCTCCTAGCCTGCGGATGCACCCCCTCCTTGTTTTTTTTATCTCTTTCTTGCCATTTATTTTCAAAATGTTCTTTTAAACTTTTGATTCTTCTTTTATTATTCAAATTCTTTTTATATTGTAATTATTTTAATCTCTTGATTTAACTCTTTATTTATTCTCAATTTCCATTTTCAATTATTCTTTATTATTCAATATTTTTTCATCCTTTTTATTCTATTTTCTCTTTAATTTCCATTAAAATTATTTTTTGACAATCTTTTTTATTTCATTTTTTATTCAAATTTTTTATTGCTTTGTTTTTTTACCTTTTGTAATAATTTGGGTTGATGAAATCTTCAACATCATTGAGTAATGGTCCCTAGGTTGATTGAATCTTCAATACTTCAAACATGTTGATGAATGATCATTAGATCATTCTTAATACTTTGAGATATTGATAGGTTACCCTTGGTTGATCATAGTGCGAATCTCTTGATGGTAGACGAGACCATTGTGAGGACTTCAGTTTTCTTTCTATCTTCTCCTTCTTCTTTGATTTTCTCATTGTGCTACATGTTTTAGGAGAATAACTTTGTGTTGTTTCTCTAACATGTTTGAGCAGATAGGTGTGACTTCTACATGAGTCCACTTACGACTGCTTAACATAGCACTAAATTTGTCCTGATTCGATTAATCGATCATTCGATCACTAACTACTAACATCTAACTTCTAACTTTTACTTTCTTTCAATTTTCTTTCTCGCATTTTACTTTCTTGCCATTTATTTTTATGCCCATCATCCTCCATCTTACTCATGCATCTTTTTTTATGTCAACTTTATTTCTCTTTTGTCTTATTGAAAAAACAACAAAAACATGATTCTTTGTTGGTGACCTAAGAGATTGATCTTCATGACTTTGTGTTTGACCATAAGTTAGACTTGAAATATTTTAGACAACTTTGGAAGTTTGTACTTGACCTTAGCTTATCATGGAGCGTTCTTAGGGATTCAAGATCTTAATCATCAAGAGTTTGGTTCGTGGCACTACCCTCGAGCAAAAGGGAGACATGTAACCTTCGATTTTTATTTCCATTTCATAGCTTAGGATACTTTGCACACACACAACTTTCTCTTGGGCTACCTGACAATGAGACCCTTTCTTTCTCACATCTACTTTCCCTGTATTTTTCCATGTATTCCTCTCCCCATTTTGGTGTACTTTCTTTACTTTCTTGCTCTTCTTTGGTTGTGGTTTTTGCGTTCTAGTTACTCCTTAGGAACTAGGATCGACCTTAACTTTTCCTCGAATTCTTGATCCATATATCAAGCCTTATCTCACTCTTGTAAGTCGATTGCCTTGTGCATCGTCATCGACTTTATTCTATACCCATTAGGACCTCATTTCCACTTAGTTCAAACCCTCACTATTTCAAACGCAAATAAACCATTGATCCAACATTAAGTGGCATTTTCTCAATAAAATCAAGACACTTAACAACCATGAAATAGTTTTCAATAAAAGGTGAAAAAGGAGCGAGGTGTAGTCAACGTCTCCCCGAGAATGAGGATCCGAGATGTAGTTCTCATGGTTCGAGCTCTCGTCATCCTAAAATCAACTAAATAAACCGTAGTACCACGAACTACAGATGCTCTGATTCTTCATTTCATTCAAATGAAGATACGTAGGCACAAGGGCCCCAATCCTTGGCTAGCACCCTAATAAAATAAACCATCCAGTCCCTATTCACTTTCCTTCCTAATAACTTGAGAAGCCTAACTTTTAAGCAAACATTAACGCACACACCTAACCTGACGGCTCCCGTTGAGTACAACAGATGCGAGGGGTGCTAACACCTTCCCCTTGCATAACTGACTCCCGAACTCAAACATTGGTTGCGATGACCATATCCTTGTCCTTTCTTTTAGGGGTTTTATTCGATAGTTTCCATTTCCCTCTATGGGAATAGATAAAGATCGATGGCGACTCTTTTAAGTCCATCTAGCGTGCGATTGCGCTTCGCGAGGTCGTTCTCATTTTTCGAGGTGCAACAATAGGGTGTGAGAGCCTATAGAACCATGTCATGTAGTCGTCTGCATAGGCCTAATGTACAAGAGCTAGTCCTTACAATACTCCTCTGGTACTAGATGATTCAATAAATCATCAAGTATCACATCGAGATCTCTATGGTGGACCGTGGGAGGAGCAGACTCATAAGGGGTCTCAGAATAATCTGCAGATAGCAAAACAGTCGCATTACTCGCCCGAGAAAATAAGGTTACATAAGAAATGACTCATATGCTAGCCATCCAGAGTATAAGGTGTCATACCTCAATTTTCCCCTAAGACATTTAGACATTTTTGCATTCATATTGAATAGTTTTCATCTCAATTACATTCATATTGAATAGTTGCATCTCAATTAAATTGATTATCTTTTTAATTCAGTATGACTCATTGCTTATCAAAGAGAAAGAAACAGTTTGTTCAAATTAAACCTTCGGTCTTTAGTGTCATATGCTTGTGACTAGTTGCAAGTTCTAAAAAGATTTTGATCCAAAGAACCCCATATTTCTTTATTTTAAGAACATTCCTTTGTTTTTGTCCTAGTTTCTTACTTGATTTCAATTAGGCAAAAGCAATTTGGATTTTTATGCGATTGTTGGTAAGAAGTGGGATCAATAGTTCATTCTTTGGCAACTAAGATTTTTAGTTTGAATTTGTATTGAATGTCTTTCATTTGCATCATTAACTTGATTTGTTTGTTTTTCTTCAAGATGAGACATGGACATATTGAGTAAGACATAGAATTGGGCTTGTTATGCTTCACACTTGGCACTATAAGTAAGACAAGTCTAATTGTAGGTCAAATTTCAACCTCATTCACAAAAGTGTCCATTATAATTGGCTAGAAGGAACAAATTCAAATTTCCTCATTCAAATAAAAGAAAAAGCTTTAGACAAATATTGAAACTGAATCAAATTGCATTCATACATAGTCATCCACTTTTTCCCTTTAAACCATTTGAAAACTAAGCTTCAATTCTCGTTTCAAATTATACATCATTCAAGTTTCTTTCCCAATTTAAATTTATGGCAATTTGATTTGAAGTCATTCATAACAATACTAAAATACATCATTCAAACTTCCTTCCTAAGACAATATTGCCATATCCACTCTTCTCGACTAGCCGTTGTAGCAAGATACTTATGCGCCATAACCTTCAACTCAACCTTGAAAGTTCTATTGGCAACCATAAGAGCTTTTAGAATCAAAACCTCGTTTGCATCCATAACGCGTAGTCGTTTGTTTTCCATGTGAATCTTGTAACCATTCACAAATAATTGGACAATACATAGAAGGTTACACATGATTCTTAGAATGTACAATACATCTTTGATCAAGGAATGTCCACCATCCCTTCTCATGATCAAAACATCACCTCTTCCTTTCCCCTCTAAAGTTACTTTAACCACTATTTTTGTTGTAATTGCTCTCATCCCTTTGACAAATCGAATTCTTTGAATTTTGGGACTCTCTTCTACCAAAATTTATTTGAATTTTAGGACTCTCTTCTACCAAAAATTTGAAAATTCCTTGCACTCTTCATGGACCATTTTCCTTTCAATCTTTTGTCCTTCTCATTGAAACGAACTTGCAAAGAAATTTCCGCCTTTTCCTTATCATTATTTCTCTCCTCCATCATTTGCTCAAGAGGCTTAAAAGAGCTTTGTAACTCCTATTTTCTCATCGTCGCAAGATCATTCGATTCCTCAATCACTACGACCACATTGTCAAATCTTGGGGTTAAAGAGCCCAAGATTTTCACGATAACATATTGCTCTGTGAGCATTTCTCTACATGTTTTTACTTGGTTCATGAACAAAGTATTTCTCGATGTGAAATCATTGAACGTCTCCTTTTCCTCCATTTGAATGAATTCAAGTTGACGCTTATGAGTTTGTAACCTCACCACCTTCGCCTTATCAGCCTCTGCGTATACCTTCTCTAAGATTTCTCACGCGTGCTTTGACAATTCACATCATGGATGGGTAAGTTTGCAGGAATTCTTTCATTGAAGATAAAACTCATGTTGCAGGGATTCTTTCATTGAAGACAAAACTCATGTCGCACACCAGGCTCTTGATGCCGAATGTTACAACTTGGAACCACAAGATTGGTGAATAATGGAAATATTGAGCGCGTGGATAGAGAGAGAGTAGTCGATGATGAGAATATTTTCATTAAAAGTGGTAACCGGTTACTACAAATGCGTAATCGGTTACACCAACGCCATAATAATTTTTTCTTCGGCTTATTTGACCTTTGGACATGCATCGCGAATGCGTAATTGGTTATACTAACGTCATAATCACTTTTTTTTTCCAGTTTATTTGATTTTTCACATGCATGTAACCGATTATACATATGTGGTAACATGTTACATTAAATTTTCAAAATTCTCTTTTTAACACTTTTGAGTATTTTATTTAATCTTTAGTTTGACTATCTATATTATTTTATATTTATTTAAAAAAAAAAAAAGAGTTGAACTCACACATTATTCAATATTTTTATAAGTTGTTTCCGTAACATATCCTTTCTACTTACCAAATATCAAGCAATAAACTCTTAAAATCAAAAGTTGATAATAAAAAAAACGACTTTATTTTCAATTTATAAACTTCATTATAAATACATCAACTTTTTGACATTTCTTATTGATATAATCTTAATCCTCATTCTAGGAAGATCAGCCAATTAAACTTCCTCCATGTAGTTCTTCAAGTTTTCTTCAAGATCTAACCCTAATATAGAATCATTGAATCCTGGACATAATAGAAAATAGTTATAATAATAATTAAAAAAAACAAAATATTTTAGTGTGTATAAATTATTAAGTAATAAGAAAAGGGCAAGATAAACATACTTGCTGCAATCAGTAGAGGGACTAATAGGAAAGGACAATGAAATGCGACAAAGTTGTGGAAGTTGGGCAGCCCTGTCTGGTTTAACTGCAAATTTAGTAGAAGCATCTTTGAGACATTGGCAGACACTTCTCTTAATAGGAGTTGTGTTAGCCTTATTGAACAAATTAGTAGCTCCAGTGCAACAGTCAGCAGATGGTGTTGGTGGAAGAGAACCTTCTAGAAAAGGTAGACATGGCAACAGAGATGAAATTGCCTCTGAACATGATACATCATCCATTTGAGCACTTGCATCTAATCTTCTCGTCATTAGTACCATGCATAAAACCAATATTACAGCAGCAACAGTTTTCTGGCTTGACATCTTCTTGATTAGAATATGGACCTATCTAGATTTGGTTTTTCTATGGAGTAGTTTTGGTTATGAATTCTAGCAAAAGTCTCATTAATTTATAGGCAGGGACGTTTCCATTATATGACAGCAAATCAGTAACTTATTATTTTATTTTTATCTAGAATTAATGCAATTTATAAATATTATTTAAACGGTCAGTCATCCTAATTATTATATCATTAAAAGCATTTAAAAAATATTGCTTTAAAGACTTTCTTTTTTAAAAAAATTGGTGTATTCAAAATTATCCCAATTCGAAAAATTAGTTTATTCAATTACAAGCAAGACATACTCAATTTATATTCAAAATAAAATAAAATAGTAATTGTTTTTCTATTTCATGTTATTGTTTAATCCTTCCTCCATCTTTATTATAAAAGACTTTTTTTTTTTAATTTTTATATAATGAATAATCAATGTATCTAAATATTTATCAAATACATTATTTATTTAATAAATTTAAAAGTAAATTTTATTCAAAGAATTAGTTATGACTATTCCTTTTATTCCTTAAAATTTATAAAAAAAGTTGAAATAAATTTTAGAAAATAGACCAATTTGTTTTCCCAAGAATATTTTAGTTGTGAAAAAGCTATAAAATGCTTTTTGTTTTAGGAAATTTGTTTTCATTTTTAAATTGAAATGTTTCTTTTTTAAATTTAACTTATAATAAAAAATTACCCATTATACTTTAAATATGATTTTTATTTTATTTTTGTTATATTAAATTTTTTTACTCAATGTAAATCAGTCAAAATATAATTTTGTATCCTAATATCTTCAATTAAAAATAATATATATTTTTAAAATTTTGGGTTTTGGATATGATTTGCATAAAAAAGCCTCCTTGATTTAAAGACAGGGATGTAAATAAATAATAAGTTTGATTTGCAAAATAAAAATATTGGATTGAACCGTATTAAATAGTATAAGACAACTTCATTTATTGTACTGTGTTTGATGCTCGATACACTGAACTATTTTTTTTCTATTTTATTTGATAAATTTATGCACTAAATAATATAATTTGTACTATACTATTATTTTTGATACATAAAATATTGATATTTATGAATTAAAATATTTAATAATGAGAAGTGAAAGAAAAATTATGAAGAGAAAAAAAAGTTACTCTACTATGCATGAAACAAAAATAATATAATTTTATTATAATATTTTTTATTAATAAATAAAATATTAATATTGCATTTATAAATCAAAATATTAAATAGACTAAGATTAAAAATTATATTTTAATATTTTTTAATAATTAATGTTTGAAATAAAAAAATTATCTCAAAACTAATGAGGGACAAAATTTTATGTTTTTGTGCCCTAACTATATATTTTATTATGTCTCATGATAAATTTTTGCGCATAAAAAAAAAGTTATTTTGTCTAGTATCTTGTCTTTTACTAGCAAATAAAACACATCATTTGTTTTAATGTAGGCTTAAAAGATTTTTAAAGTCATTTTAAATATTATTTATAAAACAAATTATTAAATGCATTTTAAATGACATTGCTTCTGTTTTCTTTTTTTTTTTTCAAGAATGACATTCCTCTTAAAAAAATTTTAAAAAATATTGGATTCGAAGTTATAAGTTATTTATATCTATGGGCACGTATTCTGATGGACAATATATAATTTTCATTTTTTGTAAAATATATTTAAAATTTATTTTTGGCATGAATTAAAATAAAAGAATTAACCTGTTTTACGAAGAATGTTTTTGCAAACTCTTTTAGTTCTACAAAATTCTTAGTGTTGGAACTGAAGAACAAGGGCAAACACAGACTATAACAAATCTTTGATCTCTAGTCTCCTTGACAATGTAAGATTTCGATGTTTTTGGTTTAAATTCCTATCCATGTATAGGGACCTTGGCATCTGTTTCTTCTTCATTGTTTTAGGCTCTACGGATCAATATTTGTTTTGTTGCAACCAACATTGAGCTTGAGCAGTAGGCACTATCTGTGTGTGGTTTCTTCCGTAAGCGTATATTCAAGGTGGTTGGTTTTGGAGCATGGAGTGGCAAGTGGTAAAAAGAAAGAACAGGACGACAAACCCAAAGTTTTCAGTTTGGAAGGATAGGTCTGGTAAACTCTTAAATGAGGAAGATGTTTCTTCCTTCTTTTTCACGGAAATGCCAGATGACCACAACACTAAGGAGATGTTTAACATATTCAAAGAGTTTGGTCAAGTGCAGGAAGTTTTTATACCAGCTAGATTGGATAAAATAGGTAAGCGTTATGGCTTTGTTAGATTCAGAAAGGTTGACGATGTCAGGATTCTAGCAATGGAGTTAGATAATATACAAATCAATGGAAGGAAAATATTTGTGAATGTTCCCAGATTTCAAAGAAGAGTGGTTCAGCTGAATAAAGCCCCTACTACCAGACCAGTGAGTATGGCTGGGCACAAAATTGATGAACATGAGAAAAAGCAGTTTGGTGGCAGACAGAAGAAATCATATGTTGATATGGTAAGAGGGGAAAACAGACAAGTGACAGGTGATTAGGGGAAGGAAAGCCGACCATATCCTGAATGGAGAGGCTTATCTTTCAATATTGATGAGAATGAAATCAAACGATTTGAGAGTGCGTATGTTGGTGAGCTGAAAGAGTCTGGTAATGCGTATAACATTAAAGAGTTGTTCTACAAAGAAGGAATTTTTCAAGTTAAAATCACTCCAATGGGTGCTAATTTATGCCTTATGGAAGACTTAGTGGAGAATGCAGTCAAATCGTTAGTGGAAGAAGATGCTGATTGGCTGCAGGGTTTGTTTTCGGATATCAGAGGTTGGTGCCCCTCAGAAGTGGATAAAGAAAGGCTCACATGGGTGAAGTGCTTTAGTATCCCGTGTCATGCATGGAGAGAAGATTTCTTTAAGTACATTTCCAGTCGTGTAGGAGATTATATCAGGAGTGATGAGGAAACAATGTCTCAATCCACTCTTGATGTTGCTAGAATATTGATCAAGACTAGATATGTTAGCAACCTTAATGAGATTATCAAAGTTGAAATCAATGATGTGTTGTTTATCATTAAACTGGTGGAGGACAACCATGGTCCTAAACGGATTAATTTGGAGGGTTTGAAGGAGAGAAGTAATCTGGAGCCGGACGAGTCTGTGGTAAATGAAACTGAGGATGATGATTCACAGGAGGATAATAATGAAGACTACGAAGCTAGACTATCATCGAACAATGGCAGGGCATCAGATGAGGAGGAAATGGTATCCTCTAAAGTTGAGGAAAGAGATGATGGAAGAGAAAATCAGGGGATGAGAGACCCTATACCTAGGAGCAGGTTTCAAGGTATAGGTGATAATCAGTATGCCATTCTTGATGGACGAGAAAACCAGAACTTGGGTAATCAAAATGCAGAAAAGGTGATTTTTGGAGGAAAAGAGAATAGGGGTCAGAGCCACGTGGATAGTATAGGAGAGGCGGCATTTAATGAGGAGGAAGTCCAAGGCAAGCTGATAAGACAAGAGACGGGGGTTGGTAACGATTTATGTGAAAAGAGAAAAGATGTAGATTCAGATTTAGACTTGGAGTGTACGGCTGGTAAGAGGATTGTTACATCTCCAAAGGCTTTAAACTGGGTCCAAATAGATAGTGGAGCTTTGGGCCTGGCAGCTAGGCCCAAAGGAAATGTGAACTTAGACCAGAGTTATCTGTTGGACCAACACAAATTCTAAGAAGAAAGAAGAAGCCTTTGAGTGAGATTTATGAGGAGGTGAAGATTCCATACGAGCCTTCATACTATGCTGCTCTATTACATGCTTCTACTAGGATTAAAGGCTCCTTAGAGATCTCTGGTGAAGCAGGAAAATTTCCTCAGCAGTCTTCTCAATCTGGATTTGATGATTCTAAGTACTCTGGAGGTTCCATTCTCTGCTGCAATTCTTTATCTGATGCAGATGTAGTAATGGGCAATGAGAGAATTAAAACAAATCCAGGAGTTGTTTCAAGAAAAGTTTGGTCTATCCTGAAGGAGTTGGGGATTGAAGGTGACGAATATGAGGAGGTTTTGGATGGTATAATAAGGACAATGGAAGGGGGTTCTCTGAAAAAATCTCAGAGGTTGAGGGTGGCAGCTAATGTTGGGTCATGAATTTGACAACTTATAATATTCGGGGGTGCAATTCTCTTATGAAGAAAAGAAGACTTAAACTGTTGATTGAGAAAGAAGCAGTAGAATTCATTCTAATTCAAGACACCAAACTTAAAGTAGTAAATGACAAAATTATAAAGGAGATTTGGGGCAGAGAGGAGTGCGACTGGTCGGCTTCTGAGGCAATTGGTCTATCTGGAGGTATGCTCTCAATCTGGAATAAAAATCTTTTCAAATCCATATTTAGCTTTTCAGGTATAGGGTATTTAGGTGTGTTTGGGTGTTGGAAAGATAGGTACTTGTATGTTATTAATATTTACTCTCCATGTGGCTTATCTGAAAAAAGAGTATTATAGGAGAAATTATTACAATTCAAAGCTAGTATGCCTAGGGGAGATTGGATAATAGGTGGAGATTTTAACTCTATTAAATGCAAAGAAGAGAGGCAGGGTTGTGGGAGTTATAATAGAAATGAGATGGAGGAATTTGACATGTTCATTGAAGATGTGGGATTGTTAGATCTACCTTCTGTGGGGAATAGGTTCACTTGGTTTAAGGCAAATGGCTCATGTAAAAGCAGACTTGACAGATTCCTTATCAGTGGGGAATTATGCAATATTTAGAAGGTGACAAACCAAAAGGTTGGATTAAGAGATATTTCTGACCATCGGCCAATCTCCTTAGTGGTTAACAATTTGAATTGGGGCCCTAAGCCTTTTAAATCTATCAATGCTTGGCTAGAACATCCTAGTTTTTTGGAATTTGTAAAGGAGTGTTGGGCAGAGGTGGAGTATACAGGAAATGCAAGCAATACATTAATCCGAAAGATGGGACACCTTAAAAGAAGACTAAGGTGGTGGAATTTGAATGTGTTTGGTATTCAAGATCTGAAAATTCAGGAGAATATAAAGAGTATTAATGAGATGGAGGATTTAATGTCAGAAGCTGATGATCAATGGTCTGAGGATACTTTAAAGGCTAGAGGGCAGGCAATTGAGGAATTGTGGAATAACCTTCATACTAAAGAAAGTATTCTCCACCAGAAATCCAGGCAGAGATGGTTGGAGGAGGGTGACTATAACACAAAATACTTTCACAATGTCATAAATAGGAGGAGGACTCTTAAATCAATCTCAGCAGCTGGGTTAGGACTGGATGTAGATGTTGGGGTTGAGAAAGTAAAACAGGTGGTTACAGATTTCTTCGAGAACAAATACAAAGCTAATGTTAATGAAAAGGCTGAGATGGATCTCTCTGATTTGAACAAACTCTCATGGGAAGATAAATGTAGACTTGTAGAAAACTTTTCTTATGATGAGGTTGTTGATACCATAAACAGTTGTGAAGGAGATAGAAGCCCTGGGCCAGATGGCTTTAACTTTAAATTCTTAAAGAAGGCTTGGGGGATTGTTGGAAATGATTTCTACAGATGTATTACAGAATTTCATGAAAAAGCTACTCTTCCTAAGGCTTTCTGCTCAGCTTTCTTTGTGCTGATTCCTAAGATGGATAATCCACAAAACCTGTTGGAGTTCAGACCTATAGCCTTGATAGGTTGTGTCAACAAGATAATTTCCAAGATTCTTGTGGCTAGACTAAGAAGAGTGATTCATAAACTGGTGTCTGTTAGCCAAACAGCTTTTGTACCTGGGAGACAGCTTCTAGATGGTGTCCTAGTTGCAAGTGAGATTCTTGATTATGCAAAGAGAAGAAAGAAGACAGGATCTATGTTCAAAGTGGATTTTGCACAGGCTTATGACAGTATAAATTGGTGTTTCATGTGTAAAGTACTTTAAGCTATGAATTTTAGCTCCAAGTGGATTGAGTGGATTAAAGGGTTAGTATGCAATAGCTTTGGATCTGTCTTGGTAAATGGTAGTTCAGGCAAAGACTTTAAAATGTTTAAGGGATTGAAACAGGGTGATCCCATCTCTCCAATCTTATTTGTTTTGATGGCTGAAAGTATGGCACTATCGTTCAAGAAAGTTGTGGATGAAGGATTATTGAAGGATATCAGGATAGAAGGAGGCCCAACAAATGTGCTGCTGCAATTTACAGATGACACATTGATAATCTGTGAGGATAATTGGGAGAATATCTGGTGCATAAAATCTATACTGAAGGGGGTTGAGGCATTGTCTGGACTGAAAGTTAACTATGGTAAGAGTAGGCTGATGGGAATAGGAGTTGAGAATGATAGATGCAACAGCTTTCCTGAATTGCAAAGTTGGTTGTTTTCCTTTTAAATTTCTAGGGCTAGGTGTTGGTGGTAACCACAGGGCTGTAGGCTTTTGGAAACCTGTCATTCAATCTATTAAGAATCAATTAGTGATTTGGAGAGGGAGATTGATCTCTATTGGAGGGAGGGTTACACTGATCAACTCAGTATTGAATAACCTACCTATCCATTATTTGTCTTTCTATTTAGCACCTGCTACTGTTATCAAAGAAATCAAAAGAATTCAAAGAAGGTTTTTATGGGTTGGAGCTGGTGAGAAGGAAAGTATATCTTGGGTAAAATGGTCTGCAGTTTGCAAATCAAAAGAACAAGGTGGCTTAGGGATTATGGACATTGGTAAATTCAACAAAGCTCTTGTAGCAAAGTGGTTATGTGTCGCGGTGAAAATTAGATACCAAGCTATTATATTAACTTGGATCGCATATTTTAATGTCACCACCGGTCTTTGATTTTATCCAAGGGAAGGGAGAAAAACTGAATTCCCACAATGCAATGCAAATGCACTAAGATTCTAAGTTCGGGAGTTGGTTATACCTAGGGAAGGTGTTAGCATCCTAGATATCTGTAGTACTCTACAAGAACCTCTTGAGTTATTTTATCTTATTTGTTATAAGTTTTGCTAAGGGTTTAAGGATAGGAAAAGAAGATGAGTCATCATCTTAAGAAAGACCACCACACTTTTGAAAATGTTTGAATGTTTGTGGGGTATGGGATTGTATGTCCCTTTCTTTGAGATGATTAACATCTAATTCTCTTGTGTGGAGAATTAGGTGGGCTAAAGTTTGATTTAAAAATCAAAATTGAAGGGGGACTAACCTAGGAAATATATCCTAAGTTGTCTAATAAACTTATCTTAAGGTACCGATTATGAAATGCAAATGATGTGCACCATGCACAATAACGTGATTATCATGCATGAGATTTTCCCTTGGATATTAATGCGATTAAATTATGTTATTTAGGCGAGCGTGCTAGCAAAGTGATGCTAGACTTGTGTCTTGTGACCAAAAGGTTGAATGCGATGCCTAAAGGCGATCGACTTACATAGGTAGAAAATGGGCTCGACGTTGGATCGAGAATTTTGATATTGTTTTGAAAAGGTTAAAGACATATAAAATATACGTTCATCAAGTATAAATAGTAAAGCATAATAAGGCACGGTAATAAACAGAGCCAAGATAAACATACAAGCGGGCACTCAAGCGCGAGGGATGGTTAACGGGTTTGATTATTAGGAAAGAGTTTGAAAAAAAGGTTTATTTTATGTTGAGAATTAAGTTTTAAAGATTAACATCTAAATTAAAGTTAGAGGTCTTCTTATTAAACGTTTAATTATTTTAAAGTTTGATTTTTTTTTTCTTAGAGTTATGTTAAGAAAGTTAATTAAAAAACTTTCAAATTAAATTAGAAAAAAGGGTTTTAATTTTAATGGTTTTTAAAAAAAAGTTTTATTATTACTTAATATTAAAAGTTTTCTTATTAAAAAGAATTTTTTATTTTTTAGTATTTTAACGAATAATAGTTTTATTAAAAAAAACTTTTACTAAAAAGAGTTTTAACAAATAGTTTAAGAGTGATTTTTTGAATAAAAGGTTATATTAGATAATAAAAAGATTATATTTTATTAAGAAAATAAATTTTAATATAAAAGGAGCTATGTTCTTTTTTATAATTTAGAAATAAAATTAATGTTATTAACTTTAAGAAAAAGATTATTTAAAAGAATCTAAATCCTTATTATTATCTTTTAAGAATTAGTTGTGTTAGAAATAAATTCTAATTATCTTGAAAAAAGGATTATTTGAACTTAAATTAAATAAACGGAAAAAAAATGAAGAGATCTGGAGTGCCAGGTGAGAGAGGGTCAATCGCGGACTCTCAAATCGTGGCCATTGGATTAGGACGGGTCAAAGTATGACCCTGATTAGTGTCAAAGGACACGGGTGTATTTTAGGGGTGGTGGATGTGTATGCATACGATGACTGGAAGACAAAAAAAAAAAAAAAAAACCAAAGTCTCTCTCTCAGACACTCACTCGCTCATCTCTTCCTCTCGATCATCTCACCTTCTCTGCGATGGGTTTTCGTGAAACCCTAAACTCACCGCCGTCACTTACTTTCCCTCCGTTCTTTCTCGACTTCTCTCGCCATCGTCTCTCTCTAATCATCTCTCTCACTCGAAATCGAAATCAAAGACAAAAATACAACCCTATCCCCCACAAACCCTAAACCCCTAATTCTCATTATTGTTTGATGATTACATGTTACAAAGATAAACAGAAAAATAAAAAAGCGAAAGGAAAGGAGCGAAATGGAGGAGGTTCGCGGCGATGGCGATGCGGGGAAATGCTTCCAAGGTTTCTCCTTACATATAAGTCCAACAACCTTCTTTCTTGCTTTCACGCTCTATCTTGTTGATCTGCTGCTTGGTGCGTGTAAATGATGACGATGTGTGTGTTGATTTTTGTATATGAATTTCTCTGCAAATTGTGATTTGTGGTTTCTGAACTTGGTGACTTTCTTCTCTAAAATTTGATCCTTTGGTATGATGATAGTGTCGTATTTTCCTGCGCGTTGATTTTTTGGTGTTCATGGATTTTGTGTGTAATTGGTTGTGAGATTATGTAAAGATATTGATGAATTGGTTATGTTGCTCCTCCCTTGTGACATGATGCTGCGTGTTCTATTTATAGGCCTAGAATGATTGAAAAATGAATCATTGAACTTGAATGCTCTTCATTGTGTATTGAAACTTGTTTTGTCCAATTAAGAAGGTTTTTGAAAATCTGCCTATAACATGTTTCGTTGTATTTGGAAAGTAAATGATGACGTTTGATACACGTTGGAATGAAATAAAATCTTGTCAGATCAAGAATTGGAACTTGCCGTTTTCGGTTCGACATCCTCAAATTCCTTACCCTACTAAATTCTAGTTTCTTGCCAACTTGCTTACTTTCCAATTTTGAACTTACCAACTAAATTGAAACAAAATGTCGTGCTACTATTTTGTAATGTTGGAAAAGTTGGAATTGCTTTGCGATTAATGATGATTATTATTGACTGTGTTAGATTGTGTTCAACTTGTTTGGAAACTAATGATTCTTATTTTCCTTTGTCGTCCTTGTTAACATTGCATATATTCTCTATGGCCTATGGTCTTGGTCAATGAGGAGATTCTCTCCAAGGGCGTCATCAACAAACCCAGTGTAACATGCTTGACCAATAACCTCATTAATTGCAATATTAGCATCCATAATATTTTCTTGAACACTGCAGTTTCCAGACCATGATTTGGGAGTTGATTCTAAGTTGAAACCTCAGGCATGCAGTTTAGATGCCAAAAGTCTGTCTCCCTTTACAGTATGGTTGTCGTATTCTGGTTCAATCAAAGAAATGAAATCTATGGAAGTTGCGACTCTTCGCGCACTCTTATTCTTGGATAAAAGATAGAATTCACATTGACGAGGACCAACCAACAACTATGCCTCTTCACCGCTGTAGCTTGGACGCAGGCCGTTTCGACCAATTTTGACAGGTATGAACCCTTTGATCTTCATATATTCTCTTATGATTAACAAACTCTTTGTAGTTCTGATAAATTCTTCGGGAAGTTCTCGTTTTCGGTTTATTTGTATTTGTAAATTGTCGACTGTGATTTTGAAAGGCTTCTAATTACAACGGGATTTCTCATTTACTTTGGCATGTGGATTGCTTGGAGACTTCATGGATTGCTGTTGCCGGTAACTGACAGTTTATTGAGGTAAAAACTGGAAGTATTGAAAAAGTTATGGAGCTGATAGGATGCTTGGAAATCGAACGCGTGATGGTAAGGCTCTGATCGTATCCTGCTGAAAATCCATGCCATGTTTTACTGTATGGAATATAGTAAACGTTCCTCTCACATTCTTTGTGATAGCAACTGATGCAATGTTGTTGTTTTGGTCAAGTCTGGTGCAGGGATTTCGCCTAGCAGCGTGGTATTCAAGTGCAGGTGCTTTCTTTTCTTTTTTTCTCAGAGAAATCGTCATGAGTGTCGTTTGGTAAATTGTTTTGGCAAGAGTTTTAATTCACATGGACTCTTTAATTGTGTTGTTGCAGGTCTGGAATACTCAGCGGAGGTAACTTACACGAACAAGATTTCTTATAGCAGCAGTCGAACATTTCCAGACAGTGATTTCCAGGTCTTAACGATGGGCAGCTTCCAAGGGTGATATTCTCGAGTTCGAGGCACTCTTCATGAGCCAAAATTCTGGAGTTGATGAAGTCTACTCAACGCGAAAGCTGTTAAATTCTTCAAGCTAAAGATTTGTCAACCAATCCGATGTCTAAGACAAATTGGAACAGCCTAGGAGTCTCAAGTTTCCTTGAGTAACCACCCTAACAGGGGTAGTCAACGGATGAGGGATTTGGTGCATCGCATAGGGAGTTTAACAACTTCCAAAAGAAATGAAGCTGAGCTAAATCTCTTTGCACCTAAGTCAAATTATTGAGGGTCGAGTTTATGAGATAGGTGTAATTGGAAAGTGGGCCCTTTATCAAATCCTTTGACTACAAAAAAAAGCGCTGGAATTTCAATAGAAGAGAAAATACATTGTGCTTGGTTTAACGTTAATGAACTTTCCGGTTCTTTCCAAATTCATCTCCTGTGATCAAGCGTAGCTTTGAACAATTTGTAGAATTTGCCACCAATTGTTACTCATTTGTAAAGATGACTTGGAATGACATACAAAGAATATGTGTTCATCTTAGCATATTATTTGACAACCAACTCTTAAATTTGGATTTCACGAGTCTTAGATTAGCTTAGAGAAACTCGAACATAACCTGATTCAAAACTTCTTCGCCCAAATTTTAACATTTCCCAACGTGTTGCTCAAGAAATCCGAGTTCCACTATCTAAGAGTAGAAAACTTCAAGTAATGATCCAACATTAGGAATAGAGTCTTGCTTGACCTTTACTATTTGAAACAATTTTATGAAACTTATTCACGTGAGGCCGAATATGCATAGTCTCTTCGAATTAATCTTGAATTCTTGAATGGTGGCCATTGAATACTTATAGTAACTTGATTTGGGGAAACAAAATCTTCTCATGATAACCTGGGTTTGAATTTTGAAATTCCACTTTGAAATATGAGTGTTGTAACCCAAACTTATGTATTTCCAAGAGCTTTGGGAAGTACAATACCAGGCCTTTGTAAAAGTCAAATGGTCAGAATATCTTGAACATTTTAATCTCCAATTGATCTTCAAACTTTCCTGAAGAAACCTGATAGCTTCAAGAATATAAATAGTATTCCTGAAACAAGAGGTTATGCGTTTCACACTGGGACCAACTGAGTTAGAATCGTGGGAATGAGTCAGGAACTCCAAACTTGATCTTGTGAACTCGTGACAAAATGAACTTGAATCTTCTAATTCTTTCCAGGTTGAACTTTTACTTGATGAACCGTTACTAGAGAACATATGGCAAATGCATCTCTCAATCTTGAAGAGCTTACAGAGGGAGGGGGAACAACTCATAATATACCTTTACCACACAGCCAGTGGTCCGTCTTAGGGGACCAAGTTCCATATCAGAGGGTATAAGGATTTAGTTTGCGTTGGGTATCTTTTTGAGAAAACTGAGGGGAGGAAGGCTTAGTAGTGGTTTAGGGATCAAAATGGGTGAGGGCACAATCTCACAAGACTAGAGAAACCTCCACAATCACACACACAACACAGCTTTCAGGACTTTGAATCTTGTGCAGCAGTACCTATCGTTAAAAGGAAACAAAACAGACAAAGCTAGATAAAACGGTTAGCTATGCACAAACGATGACCTAATATGCTATGCAAAAAGAAAAGGGATCTTAGGGTCAAAATTAGGGTGCGACAGATGCCCCTATTTAAGTTTCTCCTATTCAGAGATATGGAGATTGAAATCTCCGTCTCGACGAGATAGGAGAGACTTAAATACAAACATGCACAAAATTTTTGGCCCTAAGATGCCGCCAAAATGCACATGATATGATATGCTATGCAAGACAAGGAGTCTGTGAGGGCAAAATGTCACAGGGGATAACCGATGTGGAAACACAAAGAAAGAAAGGAGCACCCGACGAGGAACAGCTAAGCAAAGCAAGACTCCACGGGGAAAGAGACTATCAACTGACAATCACAAAGTATCTTGAGCAGTAGGGTGTCCTCCAATGAAAATAATAGTGTATATTGTAAAGATGATAAGCAAACATGTTTCCCGGCATGGTTCAACTCTTTATTTAACTAGAGGTTGCAACGTCTTGAAATAAAACGCTACGAGATTGTCTGCCTCGAGCCAAAATCTTGAAATACATGCCACGAGGTTGTCTGCCTCGAGCCAAAATCCACTTGAAAAGGGTAAAAATAAACCTCCCCTAGTCTCGGGTCACAAGCCACAGACTGGTCTCAGTTTCTTCTTTAATCAAGCATTTCACTTGAAAAGGGTAAAATAAACCTCCCCTAGTCTCGGGTCACAAGCCACAGACTGGTCTCAGTTTCCTCTTTGGGGATATAATATCTGCTACCGGTTTACTGGGTAGTCCTCAAAGAAAATATTACCTACTACCGATTTACTGGGTAGTCCACAAAAGGTAATTTTGCTACCTATTTACTGGGTAGTCCAAAAAATCATCTGCTACCGATTTACTGGGTAGTCCTTAGAGAAAATATCATCTGCTACTGATTTACTGGGTAGGAAAATATTACTTGCTACCGATTTACTGGGTAGGGAAAAATTACTTGCTACCGATTTACTGGGTAGAATATTACCTGCTACCGATTTACTGGGTAGAATATTACCTGCTACCGATTTACTGGGTAGTCAGCAAAGAAAATATCATCTGCTACCGATTTACTGGGTAGTCAGCGAAAAAGATTATCCGCTACCGATTTATTGGGTAGTCCATAAAGAAAAGATTTTCTCCTGGGGATAGACAAACTTCCTTGAGGTGACTGCCATTTGTCATCCAACTAGGAAACCTGATAACCATACTGCTCAAATAAAGAGCGGCTACTTGTTGTCTGGGTGTAACTCCCTTAAAATGTTGTAATAACTGCTGGAGAAATAATTTCTTGTCTTCCATAGAGATTTTCAAATAAACTCTTCTTGGGGAGATAGGGTGCAAAAATAAATGCACGCTCGTTCCCAATTCAACATCTCAGAGATGTCCTAAATTTATGATTGTCATGGACCAAAGTTCAATTCGGGAAAAAACTGAAAAGAAACGGCCAAGCAAGACTCAATCCATTGAGGACTGAACTCAATGGGTTTATCCTTATCCAAAAATGGAAAAGAAAACTAAAGCAACCATCTTCCACGAGGATCGAGCCCAGTGGGGAATTAGAAAGTATGTGTTTTTTCTGCCTAGGGCTGATGACTCTACTTGGAGGGAGCAGAAAAAACCCAGCCACTTGGGGATAAACGCAACCAAAGTGGCAGAACAAACAAACAAACACAAGAAAGATGCAAAAGATGCCAAATGCCATGAATCTACATGCAAGGATGCCATGCTATACTTATGCTTATGCTGACAAAACAACGGCAAGAAACAAACTGGAGATGAAAACAAGCATCTCGATACGGATACTCAGCTAATCTTCGCAAGGTAGAAGCATCACTGGGGATGAAAGGAGAGCTATATATGGAAACAAATCCCACTTAAAGGCTTCAATATTCCTCTGGGGGAAAAGAGAGTACTCCACTTGGGGATGAACATCATGACTTCACTTGGGTTGTCAAAATGAACCTTGTGGTTCCGTTGGGGATGAAGAAGATTCACTGGGAACGAATCAAACTCATGATCGAAAAGACTCCATGGGGGATAAAATAAATATCCACTGCGAACTGAAGTAGTCCGAATGAAAGTTGTATCAGGATAAGATAAATATCCACTTCATCGGGGAAATTTGGAGATCAACATAGCAATTGAAGATGTCGGAGATAAAGTTTTGAGGGGATGAAATAAACATCCGTCTTTACTGGAGAAGATTGAGGCACTGAGAAAATCCAATGAGGAGTGAAATAAACACTCGCTTCGCTGGGGAAGGTCGAAACCAAAGGAATTCACCGGGGATTCTTAGGTTGCGGACTGAAGAAAACTTGCGTCAAATATGCCATAACTTATTGGAGTAGAGGTTTACCGGGGAATAGTCGCGACCACCTGAAGTAAAACTTACTGGGGAGTTGCCCCATTACCTGGGATAGAAACTCTTTGAGCCATGAGTCAAAAAAAAAAAAAGTCGTGAGACTGATGTAACTCTGCATTGATAACCTGCATAGTAAACGTCATTTTGAACAACAATTGTTGTGGATGAGAAGTAATCTTCACTTCTCAAATGCCCCAGATCACTTGGTTTATAAGAAGAAGTTATCCCAAGAGGATTTTACAGAAAACTTGGCGTCCAACTGCCCCAATGTTTTTAAACTCTTGGAGAGATTGTCGAATCTCGACGTAACTGGCCCGGATTGACTGTGTTCCGTAACCGATTCTTCAAATTCTTTGAGAGATTTACCAAATCTCGACGTAACTATCCCAGATTGACGGTATTCTGTACAACTGAATCTTCAAGTTTGGAGAGATTTATCAAATCTCGACGTAACTGCCTCTGATTAATGGTGTTCTGAGTCTTTAAACTTGTCCCCTTGAGGTCAGACAGTGAAAGAAATAGCTGGGAGGCAACTTGCCCCTGCTCAGAAAAGTCTTCAGGTGTCGTGCCTCTGGATGTAGTAATCTTTGAAATGATCCACCATTTACTCATCAGAGCTTCAAATCTCAAAAGATCTAGCTCATCGCTGATGCTCGTATGTTAGCTTCTATGATGTCAAGCAATGTTAGCAAGCAGAAATGTTAATTTTGAAACTGTATTGCAACATATGTTTGTCTCGAAGTTTTATTAAAATATTTTGGTGATTGAATTACCGATTTTATAATGCCAACACAACTTTTTGAGCATAGCTCATAGGAGTCAGGAAACGATGTCTCAATGAGTATGCTTTTGAAATAAACCCTGCTTCAACTAGGTCTTTTGAGGGTTATATCGTGGTTTGGTTCACGGTTTAAGAAAAAAAAGGATATAAGGCTCAAAGTGTGTTTGTGCCCACCCAATCTTCGTGATATTTTACTCCATTTTTGAAAATTACCCTGCCCCAGGTTAAGAAAGGGGGGTTTTTGATTTGGAAGAAGAAAACTCCCACTTCAAAGGCTCAAAAGGGTTAACGAGGTTCTATCTCCTTATATCTCCGGTGTTTAGCATTTTTGAAACAATGCCTTATATCACTAGCAGAGTTTTATTCAAAAGCATACAATAAGAGATCTTGTGTTTGATTTCATCATCCTTCATTCAATTCTCTGCCAAAGCAAGAGATTGCGCAACATTGGCATTATAAAATAGAAATAACATTTAAAAATGAGTGAAACGAATGGATTTCTTCAAGACAAACATTATTCATTGCATCAATCATTCAAAATAACAAGTTCTTACACGCAAATAACAAATGCATTAACAAAATAAAAAGCATTACATGCGAAAAGCAGTAAATTAACTAAAACTTTTAAGGAGACTGTCTCAGTCTGAGATTATAGTTTTCACATTAGGTCCAGAGTTTTCAAAAGACAAGACACCTTGTCGCATTAGTCTTTGTACTTCGTATTTCAAAGGAAAACAGTCTTCGATGTCGTGTCCGGGCGCACCTTGATGGAAAGCACAACGAGCCTCGGGCTTATACCACCACGGGATATCCTTCGGGACGGCTGGCGGAGCTCGTGTCTGCACCATGTTCCTTTGTATCAAAAACGAATACAATTTCGCATAGGTCATTGGGATCGGATCAAACTGTCTTTGACCACGGTTTTGACTATTGAATGAGAGACGAGCCTGTGGTTGAGAAGCAGTAGTGTTGGTGACGGGAGATATAACAGCGATATGTTGAGGTCGCTGATACCTTCTTCCTTTTGGTCGTCGTTGATGCACAACATTTACTTCTTGTTCCTTCTTTTTTCCGAAGTTACTTCCATATTTCTTGGCATTGTTGGAAGCACTTCCTTCTCTAACCAATCTTCCTTCGTGGACTCCTTCTTCCAAACGCATCCCCATATTTACCATCTCAGTAAAATCACTAGGGGCATTTTCTACCATTCTCTCATAGAAAAATGGGCTCAGTGTTTTCAGAAAAATTTTGGTCATCTCTTTCTCCTCCAGAGGTGGAGTAACTTGAGCAGCTAGTTCACGCCAACGCTGGGCGTACTCCTTAAAATTTTCTCTTTCCTTCTAGGCCATGGCTCTCAACTGGTCTCTATCTGGTGCCATGTCGACATTATATTTATATTGCTTAATAAAAAGCTCACAGAGGTCATTAAAACTACGGACCTTTGAACTATCTAGTCCCATATACCACTTGAGGGCTGCACCAGTCAAACTATCCTGGAAATAATGTATCAATAGGGGATCATTATCCTTATGAACAGACATTTTCCGGGCATACATAACTATGTGACTATGTGGGCAAGAATTCCCTTTATACTTCTCCAAATCAGGGAGTTTGAACTTCGAAGGAATCTTAACATTAGGAACCAAGCATAGCTCAGAGGTACTCTTTCCGAACAACTCTTTCCCACGAAGGGCCTTGATTTCTTTCTGCATTTCCAAAAATTGGTCTCGGAAATCATCCATTCCAATACTTTCACTAGGAGCGGCATGAAACACAGGTTCTTCCAGATGAAAAGGAGTAGTATTTACCACGGGTGATGGCACTGTCATTACAACAGTTGTGGCAATAACTTGAGAAACCGGTGGGCGGTATCCAGCTGGAGTAAAGTTAGGAGGCATACCCCACGGATAACCGGGAGGCATAGAATACTGAACTTCACTTGTAGTGGGAACCACTGGGATCGGTGCAGATATCATTATAGTTCCTTGCTCTGGCACATTATGTGATGACCGATTCTGAGCGGCCATCAATGTTTCCATCATCCCATTGATCTTCTCCATATTTCCTTTCAGTGTTGAAACCTCTTCCCGAAGTGCTCTATTTTCCTGCTCGAGTTGATCCATTCTTTTCTTGCGACCGGCTCGAGTATTGTATCGATGATTCAGAGTCTGAGAAGAGAGACACGAATGAGAACCTGGAACGCAAAGGGATGCAAATGCGAATGATGCGGATAATGCAGCAAGATTCATGGGACTCAGCTATTTATAATCATCATGGAATATCAAGAGACTCGGTTTAAACAAAACATTAATAACGGTTACGATAAGACAGATTTATTAATAACGCGTTGGTACGCCTTACAACAGTCATAACAGAAAAGCTAAATAAAAGCTAATAATGATAGATCTAAGGAGACTCTTCCAACGGTCTTCTTTGAGTCCTTCTTCCAATTAAGGACTGGAGTAACTTCTTTCCAAAATTTCTCCTTTTGTAGTCACGTTAGCTCGGATATTTACCGAAGATGGATTCTTGTCTTGAATAAGTAACTCCATTAGCTGAGAATATTCTTCAAGAGTTGTCACCAATAGTGATGGACTGGAGTAGAGTAGATAGTATTTCCTTATCAATAAGAGCTTCCCCATATAAGGTCTTGAACCCTTCTTTATATGTCAACAAAGTCTTCAGTCTCCTTAGATCGTCCAGGTTATGACTCTTGTAAGTGTACTTCAACGTTTTTTTCTTTAAAATTTTTTTTAGAGTCCAAGGTACCCTTACGATGTTTATAAACAAGACTAAGTTCCATGAATCTTTATGATATGATGTTGATGAATGCAGGGATGAACACACACAAAGCACAAAGCACAAGGCACACACAAGCAATCAAACAGACAAGAGTCCTAGGTTTGAAAGGTCACGGCATGGAGCCAAGGTCTACCCATCCTATAGGAGTGTACTATAGTTTCAAATGTACTTGCCGAACGGGTTCTACAAAGTTCCCAGAGTCTACAATCCATCTTTCGGATATTATCGATTTTCCATATCACTTGGTAGTCAATAATATTCTCAAGAGAATCTCGTCTGAGTGTAGTATCGCATAGCAACTATCGCAGAAATAGACTCCCGCATAGTCCCTGCACTACGCCCTAATAGGCCAAGTTGGGTTAAAGTTAACTACGGTCCCCAGTCCCGAGGGCCTTTAGATCAAAACCATACCGTCTTCACGAATGAACTCGTTGGACAAATATTTTATTCGAGAGGGCCTAAACTGAGTGGTGAAGTCTCAATTTACTTTTTCAGCAATCGACTCCCTCAAAGTATCATTGAAGTCTCACCGTTTTCCTATCTTAATTTCACTCTAGTCCGGGTGTAGGACTTTGTCTCACCACACAAGTAATAACCCAAGCAAACATAACAGATAACAAATATATAACAAATAACATAATTAATCAAGTTAGGGGGAACCCTCTTATGAGAGTCCCCAGTGAAGTCGCCATTTCTGTCGCGGTGAAAATTAGATACCAAGCTATTATATTAACTTAGATCGCATATTTTAATGTCACCACCGGTCTTTGATTTTATCCAAGGGAAGGGAGAAAAACCGAATTCCCACAATGCAATGCAAATGCACTAAGATTCTAAGTTCGGGGGTTGGTTATACCTAGGGAAGGTGTTAACATCCTAGATATCTGTAGTACTCTACAGGAACCTCTTGATTTATTTTATCTTATCTGTTATAAGTTTTGCTAAGGGCTTAAGGATAGGAAAAGAAGATGAGTCATCATCTTAAGAAAGACCACCACACTTTTGAAAATGTTTGAATGTTTGTGGGGTATGGGATTGTATGTCCCTTTCTTTGAGATGATTAACATCTAATTCTCTTGTGTGGAGAATTAGGTGGGCTAAAGTTTGATATAAAAATCAAAATTGAAGGGGGACTAACCTAGGAAATCTATCTTAAGTTGTCTAATAAACTTATCTTAAGGTACCGATTATGAAATGCAAATGATGTGCACCATGCACAATAACGTGATTATCATGCATGGGATTTTCCCTTGGATATTAATGCTATTAAATTATGTTATTTAGGCGAGTGTGCTAGCAAAATGATGTTAGACTTGTGTCTTGTGACCAAAAGGTTGAATGCGATGCCTAAAGGCGATCGACTTACATAGGTAGAAAATGGGCTCGACGTTGGATCGAGAATTTTGATATTGTTTTGAAAAGGTTAAAGACATATAAAATATACGTTCATCAAGTATAAATAGTAAAGCCTAATAAGGCACGGTAATAAACAGAGCCAAGATAAACATACAAACGGGCACTCAAGCGCGAGGGATGGTTAACGGGTTTGATTATTAGGAAAAGAGTTTGAAAAAAAGGTTTATTTTATGTTGAGAATTAAGTTTTAAAGATTAACATCTAAATTAAAGTTAGAGGTCTTCTTATTAAACGTTTAATTATTTTAAAGTTTGATTTTTTTTTTCTTAGAGTTATGTTAAGAAAGTTAATTAAAAAACTTTCAAATTAAATTAGAAAAAAGGGTTTTAATTTTAATGGTTTTTAAAAAAAGGTTTTATTATTACTTAATATTAAAAGTTTTCTTATTAAAAAGAATTTTTAATTTTTTAGTATTTTAACGAATAATAGTTTTATTAAAAAAAACTTTTACTAAAAAGAGTTTTAACAAATAGTTTAAGAGTGATTTTTTGAATAAAAGGTTATATTAGATAATAAAAAGATTATATTTTATTAAGAAAATAAATTTTAATATAAAAGGAGCTATGTTCTTTTTTATAATTTAGAAATAAAATTAATGTTATTAACTTTAAGAAAAAGATTATTTAAAAGAATCTAAATCCTTATTATTATCTTTTAAGAATTAGTTGTGTTAGAAATAAATTCTAATTATCTTGAAAAAAGGATTATTTGAACTTAAATTAAATAAACGGAAAAAAAACGAAGAGATCTGGTGTGCCAGGTGAGAGAGGGTCCATCGCGGACTCTCAAATCGTGGCCATTGGATTAGGACGGGTCAAAGTATGACCCTGATTAGTGTCAAAGGACACGGGTGCATTTTAGGGGTGGTGGACGTGTATGCATACGATGACTGGAAGACAAAAAACCAAAAAAAAAACCAAAGTCTCTCTCTCAGACACTCACTCGCTCATCTCTTCCTCTCGATCATCTCACCTTCTCTGCGATGGGTTTTCGTGAAACCCTAAACTCACCGCCGTCACTTACTTTCCCTCCGTTCTTTCTCGACTTCTCTCGCCATCGTCTCTCTCTAATCATCTCTCTCACTCGAAATCGAAATCAAAGACAAAAATACAAACCTATCCCCCACAAACCCTAAACCCCCAATTCTCATTATTGTTTGATGATTACATGCTACAAAGATAAACAGAAGAATAAAAAAGCGAAAGGAAAGGAGCGAAATGGAGTAGGTTCGCGGCGATGGCGATGCGGGGAAATGCTTCCAAGGTTTCTCCTTACATATAAGTCCAACAACCTTCTTTCTTGCTTTTACGCGCTGTCTTGTTGATCTGCTGCTTGGTGCGTGTAAATGATGACGATGTGTGTGTTGATTTTGGTATATGAATTTCTCTGCAAATTGTGATTTGTGGTTTCTGAACTTGGTGACTTTCTTCTCTAAAATTTGATCCTTTGGTATGATGATAGTGTCGTATTTTCCTGCGCGTTGATTTTTTGGTGTTGATGGATTTTGTGTGTAATTGGTTGTGAGATTATGTAAAGATATTGATGAATTGGTTATGTTGCTCCTCCCTTGTGACATGATGCTGCGTGTTCTATTTATAGGCCTAGAATGATTGAAAAATGAATCATTGAACTTGAATGCTCTTCATTGTGTATTGAAACTTGTTTTGTCCAATTAAGCACATTTTTGAAAATCTGTCTATAACATGTTTCGTTGTATTTGGAAAGTAAATGACGGCGTTTGATACACGTTGGAATGAAATAAAATCTTGTCAGGTCAAGAATTGGAACTTGCCGTTTTCGGTTCGACATCCTTAAATTCCTTACCCTACTAAATTCTAGTTTCTTGATAACTTGCTTACTTTCCAATTTTGAACTTACCAACTAAATTGAAACAAAATGTCGTGCTACTATTTTGTAATGTTGGAAAAGTTGGAATTGCTTTGCGATTAATGAAGATTATTATTGACTGTGTTAGATTGTGTTCAACTTGTTTGGAAACTAATGATTCTTATTTTCCTTTGTCGTCCTTGTTAACATTGCATATATTCTCTATGGCCTATGGTCTTGGTCAATGAGGAGATTCTCTCCAAGGGCGTCATCAACAAACCCAGTGTAACATGCTTGACCAATAACCCCATTAATTGCAATATTAGCATCCATAATATTTTCTTGAACACTGCAGTTTCCAGACCATGATTTGGGAGTTGATTCTAAGTTGAAACCTCAGGTATGCAGTTTAGATGCCAAAAGTCTGTCTCCCTTTACAGTATGGTTGTCGTATTCTGGTTCAATCAAAGAAATAAAATCTACGGAAGTTGCGACTCTTCGCGCACTCTTATTCTTGGATAAAAGATAGAATTCACATTGACGAGGACCAACCAACAACTATGCCTCTTCACCGCTCTAGCTTGGACGCAGGCCGTTTCGACCAATTTTGACAGGTATGAACCCTTTGATCTTCATATATTCTCTTATGATTAACAAACTCTTTGTAGTTCTAATAAATTCTTCGGGAAGTTCTCGTTTTCGGTTTATTTGTATTTGTAAATTGTCGACTGTGATTTTGAAAGGCTTCTAATTACAACGGGATTTCTCATTTACTTTGGCATGTGGATTGCTTGGAGACTTCATGGATTGCTGTTGCCGGTAACTGACAGTTTATAGAGGTAAAAACTGGAAGCATTTGAAAAAGTTCTGGAGCTGATAGGATGCTTGGAAATCGAACGCGTGATGGTAAGGCTTTGATCGTATCCTGCTAAAAATCCATGCCATGTTTTACTGTATGGAATATAACAAACGTTCCTCTCACATTCTTTGATTTGTATGATGATAGCAACTGATGCAATGTTGTTGTTTTGGTCAAGTCTGGTGCAGGGATTTCGCCTAGCAGCGTGGTATTCAAGTGCAGGTGCTTTCTTTTCTTTTTTTCTCAGAGAAATCATCATGAGTTTCGTTTGGTAAATTGTTTTGGCAAGAGTTTTAATTCACATGGACTCTTTAATTATGTTGTTGCAGGTCTGGAATACTCACCGGAGGTAACTTACACGAACAAGATTTCTTATAGCAACAGTCGAACATTTCCAGACGGTGATTTCCAGGTCTTAACGATGGGCAACTTCCAAGGGTGATATTCTCGAGTTCGAGGCACTCTTCATGAGCCAAAATTCTAGAGTTGATGAAGTCTACTCAACGCGAAAGCTGTTAAATTCTTCAAGCTAAATATTTGTCAACCAATCCGATGTCTAAGACAAATTGGAACAGCCTAGGAGTCTCAAGTTTCCTTGAGTAACCACCCTAACAGGGGTAGTCAACGGATGAGGGATTTGGTGCATCGCATAGGGAGTTTAACAACTTCTAAAAGAAATGAAGCTGAGCTAAATCTCTTTGCACCTAAGTCAAATTATTGAGGGTCGAGTTTATGAGATAGGTGTAATTGGAAAGTGGGCCCTTTATCAAATCCTTTGACTACAAAAAAAAGCGCTGGAATTACAATAGAAGAGAAAATACATTGTGCTTGGTTTAACGTTAATGAACTTTCCGGTTCTTTCCAAATTCATCTCCTGTGATCAAGCGTAGCTTTGAACAATTTGTAGAATTTGCCACCAATTGTTACTCATTTGTAAAGATGACTTGGAATGACATACAAAGAATATGTGTTCATCTTAGCATATTATTTGACAACCAACTCTTAAATTTGGATTTCACGAGTCTTAGATTAGCTTAGAGAAACTCGAACATAACCTGATTCAAAACTTCTTCGCCCAAATTTTAACATTTCCCAACGTGTTGCTCAAGAAATCCGAGTTCCACTATCTAAGAGTAGAAAACTTCAAGTAATGATCCAACATTAGGAATAGAGTCTTGCTTAACCTTTACTATCTGAAACAATTTTATGAAACTTATTCACGTGAGGCCGAATATGCATAGTCTCTTCGAATTAATCTTGAATTCTTGAATGGTGGCCATTGAATACTTATAGTAACTTGATTTGGGGAAACAAAATCTTCTCATGATAACCTGGGTTTGAATTTGGAAATTCCACTTTGAAATATGAGTGTTGTAACCCAAACTTATGTATTTCCAAGAGCTTTGGGAAGTACAATACCAGGCCTTGGTAAAAGTCAAATGGTCAGAATATCTTGAACATTTCAATCTCCAATTGATCTTCAAACTTGCCTGAAGAAACCTGATAGCTTCAAGAATATAAATAGTATTCCTGAAACAAGAGGTTATGCGTTTCACACTGGGACCAACTGAGTTAGAATCGTGGGAATGAGTCAGGAACTCCAAACTTGATCTTGTGAACTCGTGACAAAATGAACTTGAATCTTCTAATTCTTTCCATGTTGAACTTTTACTTGATGAACCGTTACTAGAGAACATATGGCAAATGCATCTCTCAATCTTGAAGAGCTTATAGAGGGAGGGGAAACAACTCATAATATACCTTTACCACACAGCCAGTGGTCCGTCTTAGGGGACCAAGTTCCATATCAGAGGGTATAAGGATTTAGTTTGCGTTGGGTATCTTTTTGAGAAAACTGAGGGGAGGAAGGCTTAGTAGTGGTTTAGGGATCAAAATGGGTGAGGGCACAATCTCACAAGACTAGAGAAACCTCCACAATCACACACACAACACAACTTTCAGGACTTTGAATCTTCTGCAGCAGTACCTATCATTAAAAGGAAACAAAACAGACAAAGCTAGATAAAACGGTTTGTTATGCACAAACGATGACCTAATATGCTATGCAAAAAGAAAAGGGATCTTAGGGTCAAAATTAGGGTGCGACACTATGGAGGATTTCCAATGAAAATGATGCAATTTGGTCTGACCTGATCAAGGCAAGATACAAGGGTGATTTTTCATGCTTATTCCTTAACCAAGGTAATGTGGCCTCAAGACTTATGTCTAGCTGGTGGAAGGACCTATTATACCTGGCCAATGAGAACAATTATCAAGGTCTGTTTAGACAGTTGAGTTGGAAGGTTGGAAGGGGGGACAAAACATTATTCTGGCAGTCTAAATGGCTTGGGTGTGATTCCTTAGCTACCCTATATCCTTCTTTATTTTTATCTTCTCCAAAACAGAATGTACTCATTAAGGACTGTGGCAGTTGGGTAGAAAACAATTGGAGGTGGGAAATTACCTGCAGGAATATTGTTTTAACTGGTGAGGATTCTGAAGCTGCTAGAGAACTTAAGCAATTACTGCAGGAGATAAGACTAAATAACAATGTAGAGGATGTGATCATTTGGCCAACAAAGTCTGATAAATCTTTTAGTGTGAGAGACTGCTATAATTTTTGGAACAGATGTGAGGAGGATGCAGTTTTGGTTGACAGTCTCAAAGAAGCATTAGTTTTTCTTTGGAAGACAAAGATTCCACTTAAAGTTTTGATATTCGGCTGGAGATCTCTTATAGATAGGCTGCCAACTCGATCTAATCTTATTAGAAGGAGAATTATTTCTGATCCGCATCAACAATCATGCGTCTTCTGCTTCAGAGTTGTGGAGGATATCAATCACCTCATGGTGGGCTGCAATACATCCAAATTGGTGTGGAAAGGGCTGGAGGATTGGGTTGGTATCCATTTACCAAGAGAAGACAACTATATAGATATGTTTGTAAGTTGGGCTAGACACAAGGAATTTGGCTCTACATTGGCATTCTTGTGGCTGACATCGTGTTGGTGTATATGGCGTATACGAAATAAGGTGATTTTCCAAGGTGAGGTGGCTATGGCAAACAAAATTCTGCAAGATGTACAGGTCTTTTCTTGGAATTGGAAGAGAAGGAGATCAAAGCATGCGTCGGTTGGAAGTTGGTACGAGTGGTATAAATCTCCGTTAGATGTTGCTTGATTATATTGGTGGCTGTTGTACATAGTTTATAGTTTGAGGCTTTTGTTGTTATTGACAAAACATGTTGTTGGAGTATTACTAGTATTTGCTGTTGTTTTTCTGTTGTAGTCTATGCTTTAGATTGAAGAAAAACTGAATGTAATTCTTGGTGATTGGTCTGTCTTGGACCTATTAATGGAGGTTGTTTGAGTTGAGTATTAAAAAAAAAACTCTTTTAGTTCTATCTAGTTTGGAGAGAAAAAATTGTTAAATATGTAATTCATTGTTTTAGAATGATTAGATTTTTTTTTTGATAAGCAAACTTCATTAAGAGAGATTAAGGGAATCTCACCCCAAAGAACAACAGTCCACCAAAACTACACGATTACAAAAATTCGAGAGGAAATTTAAACCACTCATATAAATTACATTTCTTACTACCTCTACATCCTAATATCAACCAATTCCAAGAATATAATTTAACTTCGAAAACAATTTCTTCTACATTGCAAACCGCATCATTGAATAATATATTATTACGCCACTTCCAAATAGTCCAACAAGTGATAAACCAAATAGAATAAATCTTCCCGAATTTGAGTCTACCACGAATACTCAAGAACCAGGAATACGCACGAGGGCAACAAGAAAATTCCAAAATCCTACTTATACCCACCCAATCACAAATCTTATTCCAAATCAAAATGGATTTATGGCACATGAAGAAGAGATGAGTAGAACTCTCATTAACAAAGAAACAAAAAGTGCAAACCTTGTCGTGATCGTTCGTAATAATCCGCCTTTCCACCAATTTATCTCTAGTAGGCAGCCTGTCAAGCACTAATCTCCAACCGAACACTTGAACTTTAGTCGGGATATTAGTCTTCCATAATACCTCCAACAGATCAGTCTTGTCTTCTTCAATCTCAATGGAGGTTTCTAAAGAATTCAAGAGGGAATAGAAAGAGTTAACTGAGAATTCCAATGATTCATTCATCGACCACTTCCACTTATCCTTGATGTCTTTTAGAATAAGAAATTCTTCCAGGAGCTGGAAGCCACGAACAATATCCGTTTCCAACCTGTTATCAGATAAAACCAGCGCTTCACGTAACTTCCATCGCCAATGATTATCTTCCCATTCACCCATCTCCGATACCGTGCATAATGGTGTCCTGCAAGCAAGATACAGATTAGGAAAAAGGTGTTTCATAGTCGAATCTCCCAACCAATTCGTATGCCAAAATGCCACCGTAGATCCGTCTCCAACTGAAATCTCCATTAAATTGCAGAAGTTATCAGATCCTTCCAAAACTGCCATGGAAAGGATATCCTTGATCCAAACTGAATCGTCCTTCGCGCTTCCACTTTCAACGAAAGTTTGAACCTTCATGCTCAGGTTGCTATACCGATTTTCAAGTGTCTTTCTCCAAAGTTCTTCACCTCCCCGAACGAACGTCCATAACCATTTAGCGAGGAGAGCTCTATTAAATCGACCAATATGTTTTATACCCAGCCCTCCACAATCCTTGGGTTTACAAACTGTCTTCCAAGAAATCCAAGAAATATAATTGCTCAAACCAGCACCAGCCCAAAGGAATCTCCGTTGGATGGCGATGATATCCTTTACGACTTTCTTAGGAGCCTTAAAATATGCCAAATGATGAATGGGCAGGTTGCTCATTACAGAATTTATCAGGACGACTCTACCCCCAATAGATAAGTTCCTCTCTCTCCATCTAGAAAGACGGTTCCTCAAGCAATCCACAACCAATTTCCAAAAAGAGCAGCGACGATGATTACCTCCAACCGATAAACCAAGGAAATTGAAAGGAAAACTACCGGTTTTACAATGAAGGAATTGCTCTGCTGCGTGTAAAAATTCGACTTCAACTCCAATCCCATATAAACAACTTTTAGAGAAGTTAATCTTGAGGCCTGAAATCAGTTCAAACGCCCGAAGAATAGACTTAAAGGCCCATAAGTTAGTCACCGAACCATCCCCAATGAGAAGCGTGTCATCGGCAAATTGTAACAAACTAGCAGACGGACAATCTTGGACTTTGAATTCTGACAGCATGTTACAAAGAGTTGCTTTCCTCACCAAACAAGCTAATCCCTCCGCTACTATAGTAAACAAGTAGGGAGATAGAGGATCCCCTTGTTTGAGACCCCTACCCACCTTGAAATCTTTCGAAGGACTACCGTTAATTAAGATCGACATGAAGCAATTGAACACTGAACCTCTGACCCATTTCAACCAATTACAACTGAAACCTATCTTAACAAGCATAGTTTCTAAATATATCCAATCCACGCAGTCGTACGCCTTTGCAAAATCCACCTTAAGGAGCAAACAATTCTTTTTATACCTTTTAGCATAGTCTACAATTTCATTAGCCAAAAGCACACCATCGAACACCTGGCGCCCTGGGATAAACGCCGTTTGAGTGTGAGATATCAGCTTGTGAATCACCTTGCTCAATCTGGCCGCAAGCATTTTAGATATGGTTTTGAGGACACTACTTATCAGACAAATAGGTCTGAACTCTGCAAAACATTGTGGGTCTGCTACCTTCGGCACAAGCGAAATGAACGAAGAAACAAACACTTTAGGAAGATAGCCTGACTTGAAAAATTCCAAAATACAATTAGAGAAGTCCACACCAATAAAGTCCCAGCAATTCTTGATGAATTTAAAGTTAAACCCATCTACTCCTGGGCATTTATTGTCGTCACAATCGAAAACAGCTTTCTTCACATCCTCAACTGCAAAGTCAGCTTCTAAAAGATTCTTATCAGATTGACTAAGGCAAGCCAGATTGTTCGAATCCAAGGAAGCACCATTCGGGCATTATTTCTTAAACTTGTTCTCAAAGAATTCCTTAGCACAGTCTTTAATCCTAGCAGGGTCATGAAGAATCTGACCACCCACCTTGATCGCAGTAAAGTTATTCGACCTATACCTCTTCTTCAAAGAATCATGGAAAAACTTGGTATTAAGGTCTCCATCTTTAAACCATCTCCCCCACGATTTCTGAAAAATCATACTTTCTTTTAATCTCAAGTTTGCCCACACCTCTTCTTGAGTTCTCAAAATATCCTTCACAGCTTCTTCATTCCCGTCGCTTCCCTCCAAATTCACATTCAATTCAAGCAAGTTAAGATTGTTGACCTTGTCTTCTATCTTAAGGTCAAGCCACCCAAAAGTATTTGAGTTCCAAAACTTCAGGTCAGATTTAAGAGCTTTAAACTTGTTGATAAGAATGTTGCAGAATGAACCAGAAAATTTATATGAATTCCATGAGTTCTTAACAAAGGGGATGAAGTCGGGATGATCAAACCAACAGTTGAAGGTCCTAAAAGGTTTAGGACCCCAGTTAACAAAGTTGGAGTTTAACCACGCTGGGCGATGATCTGAGATATCTCTATTACCCACCTCTTGATTCTTCAAAGACAATAGCAAAATAACCAGATCATCCACCAAAATTATGTCCAATCTACTCCTGCTCTTTCCATTAGAATTGAACCAGGTGAATTTATTGCCAATAATAGGTAAATCAATCAAATTCATCTCATCAATGAAGCTGCAAAAATCTCTCATCTCATTTCTATTCGAAACCTGAACACCTTTTCTTTCCTCCCCATTTTTAACAGCATTAAAGTCCCCTCCAACAATCCATCCTCCCCCTGGAAACCTCTTCTTAAGCTCAATCAATTCTCTCCACAATCTTCTCTTATCAGATAAACCACAAGGAGAATAGACATTAATCACCAAGAGTTGATGGTTGTTCCAGTCAAAGAGAATACCCAAATAACCAGATCCACGAAAACTCGAATAAGCAGATAGATTTTTCCTATTCCATAAAGTAATGATTCCACCTGATCTCCCAGAAGAATTCAGCGCTGACCACCCTACCTCTTGACCTTTCCACAGACTGCTAGCCAAACTATCATCCATTTCAGCCATTTTAGTTTCCTAAAGAAGGCACAAATCTGCATTCCCTTTAGTAATAATTTGAGAAATTCTCCTTCTCTTAAGAGAACTGCAGTATCCTCGAACATTGAAAGTTGTAATATTCATTTGACACCAATAGCTACAACCTTCCTTCCGCACCTTGCCTTCTTATCCTTAATATCCAGTTTTCTCAACATACCATCAAACCCACCATCTTCTAAACCGCCTACAACACCCAACTTCTTCAACGAATTTCTCATCTTAGATGGAACCTCCTCCAGAACTCTTCCGACATCTAGCGTTTCCTCTAATAACATCTGATTCAATAATCGAATCGCAACTGAGGATGGGAACTGTGGACTCAACTTGCAACCTTCTATCTGAACAAATCTTATCTGAAACATCATTAGAATTCATGTTGAGAGGTTTTCAATGATTGTTCATAGCTGAGTGTAGAAGCGACGAAAAATAAGAAGGAGAGCAAGGGATGTTAATGCTATTGTATACTTCATGTAGCAATTTTTTCCTCTTACTCTTGGCCCAGTTAGACGGCCACCGGGGGCCCAGCCCTAACATTAGATCCTTTAATGTTCACCAATAAATCCCCTTGAAAAAAATCGTTATGGTCTTCCTCTTGACCCTTCCCACCTATAGGCTGACAAACAAAACCACCCCCCAACAAAGAAAAGGAATTGTCACCATCCAAGTTGACATCGGTATCCCCCAAACTATGACGTAGAGATAAAGCACCTGATTTCCTACCAATAGGAGTTGACTCTGTGCCAGGCACATTTAAAATACTTATCTCTTTGGTCCCATCAAACTTTACCTCAATCCCTCCGCTACCCCCCATAAAAGACCTTTTTGCTGAACTACTAACCTCCCTCTCTGACACCCCATCCTTAAACGAAGTATCTTTTTCCATATTCCCAGCAAAAGAGTTTAAAGACCCCTCACGCTCTTCATCATCTTCGGTGTCCCACGCGCTAACAACATCTGAATCAACGGACGTATCAAATTCATCAGAATCGATCACTTCGTCTTCTTCAACAAACTTAATGTCTTCACGTCCACAAGACACATCTTCAAGCAACTTAATGGAGAACTCAAGATCGTTGATAACAATGAGAATCTCTTCATTCAAAAGAGACTTCCTACTGGTTTTTATCTGCATCCTCGCCGTGTCGTAGCAATCAAAATTCCTTGTTTTCTCATCGCATTTAATGAAAGAGCCCAACCCAGAAGAAATCTTTCGGAAGTTTTCCTCACTCCAAGCAAAAAACGGAAGACCACTGCACTTCATCCAAGCAAATCTATCACTATCTACCACTTCTGGAGACCATGGCCAGATCTCGCTGAACCACACATCCAACCATTCCCGTGAGTCCTCAATAAAAGTTTCAATATCCCCTCCCGATAAAACTTCCAGCAAACACAACGAAGCACCAAGAGGTGTGGCCTTGATATTGAAGAACCCTTCTTCATTAAGATTTCTTTGAATATTGAAAGCATTACCATCTTCCAATACCACACCCACTCTAGCCCTTTCAAACCTACCCATAACATTACTATCCACCTCTAACAAGATCCTATTCCCAGAGTTACAAGTTTTCACCTTGGAAAAAGGTTTATTCCTCTCAACCACATTCGCATAGGTACTAGCATTTCTATTCGAAACCATGGAACTGGTAAATCTTTTCTTCTGAACCTCTCTAGCTGGAATGAAGTCCTCATTACCTTCCTTTCCCTCCTTTCCTGGATTGAATCTAGCGATATTTGCGAAGATCTTCTTCCCACCCAGGGTAATACTATCAAGGTTAATAGCAAGAATACGGGGGTCATGAACTTTCCGAAATTTGGCAAACCCGAATATTTTTCCACGTATTTCTCTCTTAGCTGGAATAAACACTTCTGATATAACGCCATGCACCATGAACACCTCAAACAGATCTTTGGCATTCATCGAATCAGGGAATTCTGTAATAAAGAACGAAGTCGTGGGTTCACCCAATCTAGCTCATTTTCCTTTATTCTCTTTCCACACTGAAAAACTACCCTTGAAACTCCTATTCTCCTTCCTTCTGACTCTCTCCCAATCCATATCAGATAAAAAACGATCAAACAAGACAACCAGATACCGAACCAGACACTAACCCCAGACACGAGAAACCCTAACAGATTGCCAAGGCCCCTAAACTCGAAAGCTAGGAATTTAAGCCGAAGACAATCCATAAGATCCTCATGACCAGAGTAAGCCCTCCGCTCCTGGTTAAAACAAAGGCTGAAAGAATGTCGGCAGCGACACAGGAGGTCGAGCGAAAATGGAAAGATACGACCAGTGTTAAAACGTTACATGCAGTTGGGAATCCATAGATGAAGCGATGAAACCAATTTTTGGAAGAAAATGAACAGTCAAACTTAGAGAGAAGGGAGAGTTTCTCTCTCTAATTTAGTTTCTATTATAACTTACTTGTTAAAAAAATAGAATGATTAGATTTGATTTAGAAAGATCAGATTTGATTTAGAAAGATTAGATTAGAGATTTTGGGGCTTTTATAGTTTGGGCTTTAGCTTGAGATGTAAGTTAACCTAAATCTATAAATAGGGAGGAACCCTTATAATTGTAATAATCAAGTTTGATAATTCACAGTTTGCAGTTGTAAGTGAATATTGAAAGTTTTCACAGTTTGTAGGCAGAAAGAATTCTGCAGTGTTTCATCTTCTTCTCCAACGCTACTATTTCTCTTTTCTCTTTCTTTCTTTCTCAATTTTTCTTTTCTATGTCATTGCGTGTGATTGTTAACAGTCTTGAGATCAAGATTGAATAGGAATTTTCAAAAGGTTTTAGGTTAATTCCAACATCTGGTATCTAGAGCTCCGGTTGCGATTCAAGAAAGGAAAATCATGATGGAGATGAATCATCCGAACGGGCACTTTCCGGCGAGCCTTCTGATTGTTGTTAAGATCTTTGGGATCTTGTGAAGGAAGGAGTAGCACCGCTTGCAGAGAATGCGACGGATCAAGAAAAGGCTGCACACAAAGAATTTAATGAAGAAAAATTATAAAGCTCTCTTTATAATCCATCAGTGTGTCGATCCTGATAACTTTGAAAAGGTTAGTGATGTAGAGTCAGCAAAGGAAGCGTGGGAGATTCTTGAAAAGTCGTTTGGAGGCGCAGAGAAGGTGAAAGAGGTGAGGTTACAAACTCACAAGAGAACCTATGAGTTGCTTCAGATGGAAGACAATGAAAGTATAACAGATTTCTTCACCCGAGTTACAAAGTTGGTGAATCAAATCAAGATATGTGGAGAGGTGTTGACATCAAGATCAGTTGTTGCAAAGATCTTGAAGTCATTGGCTCCAAAGTTCGACCACGTGGTAGTAGCTATAGAAGATTCGAAAGACTTGTCAGTATTGACGAAGGAAGAGCTTCAAGGGAAACTTAAGTCTCATGAACAAAGGATGGCTAAAAGAGCTGCAGAAAAGTCGAAGAGTGATATGGCTTTGCAGGCACAGTCAGAAAAGGAAAGGAAAGGCAAAGGAGGCTGGAATAGCAACAAAGGTAGAGGAGGCTACAACAATTCGACTGGTCGAAATTAGCATGAAGGAAACTGGTCGAATCAAAGAAAACCCTGGAACCAAGGCAACCAAAGAGGTGGTGATGCAGGTAGAGGAAGAGGTGGTGGTCGCTAGTAGCAAAAAAGTCACATTCAATGTTTCAATTTTCAGAAGTATGACCACTATTTTAGTGATTGTCCATAAAAGAAGAAGAATCAAGAAAATGATGCAAAGTTGGCAAAACATGAAGAAGAAGAGATGTTGTTGATGGTCACAACTAGAGACGTTGAGAGATTCCAACACCAGTGGTATTTGAACTCAGGATGCTCATCACACATGACTCGAAGGAAATATTGGTTTGTCAACATGAAGCCCTCTTCGAAGAACACAATGAAGTTTGCAAATGACAACACTCTAGCAACTGAAGGTGTTGGTGATGTTCTAATTATGAGGAAAGATGGCAAGAGGTCAACAATTTCCAATGTGTTGTACATACCAGGCATGAAGAGTAATTTACTCAGTATATGACAGTTGGTCGAAAAGAACTACACGATATCGATCGAAGACAAAATGATGAGAGTTCTCGACGCAGGTGGAAGGTTGATCTTGAAGGCTCTAATGTCTCAGAATAGGACCTTCAAAATTGAACTCAATGTGATGGAGCACAAGTGCCTAGCAACTGCAGCCAGCAGAGATGAGTGATTATGGATTTTTTTACTAGATCATCTAGATTTGGTTTTTCTATGGAGTAGTTTTGGTTATGATTTCTAGCAAAAGTCTCATTAATTTATAGGCAGGGACGTTTCCATTATATGACAGCAAACCAGTAACTTATTATTTTATTTTTATCTAGAATTAATGTAATTTATAAATATTATTTAAACGGTCAGTCATCCTAATTATTATATCATTAAAAGCATTTAAAAAATATTGCTTTAAATATTTTTCTTTTTTAAAAATTGTTGTATTCAAAATTAACCCAATTCGAAAAATTAGTTTATTCAATTACAAGCAAGACATACTCAATTTATATTCAAAATAAAATAAAATAGTAATTGTTTTTCTATTTCATGTTATTGTTTAATTCTTCCTCCATCTTTATTATAAAAGACTTTTTTTTTTAATTTATATATAATGAATAATCAATGTATCTAATTATTTATCAAGTACATTATTAATATTATAAATTTACAAGTAAATTTTATTCAAAGAATTTGTTATGACTATTCCTTTTATTCCTTAGAATTTATAAAAAAGTTGAAATAAATTTTAGAAAATAAACCAATTTGTTTTCCCAATAATATTTTAGTCGTGAAAAAGTTATAAAATGCTTTTTATTTTAGGAAATTTCTTTTCATTTTTAAATTGAAATGTTTCTTTTTAAATTTAATTTATAATAAACAATTAACCATTATACTTTAAATATGATTTTTATTTTATTTTTATTATATTACATTTTTTTACTCAATGTAAATCAGTCAAAATATAATTTTGTATCCTAATATCTTCAATTAAAAATAATATATATTTTTAAAAGTTTGAGTTTTGGATATGATTTGCAAAAAAAAGCCTCCTTGATTTAAAGACGGGATGTAAATAAATAATAAGTTTGATTTGCAAAATAAATATATTGGATTGAACCGTATTAAATAGTATAAGACAACTTCATTTATTCTATTGGGTTTGATGTTCGATACACTGAACTATTTTTTTGTCTATTTTATTTGATAAATTTATGTACTAAATAATATAATTTGTACTATAATTTTATTTTTGATATATAAAATATTGATATTTACGAATTAAAATATTAAATAATGAGAAGTGGGAGAAAAATTATGAAGAGAAAACAAAATTTACTCTACTATGCATGAGACAAAAATAATATAATTTTATTATAATATTCTTTATTAATAAATAAAATATTAATATTGCATTTATAAATTAAAATATTAAATAGAGTAAGATTAAAAATTATATTTTAATATTTTTTAATAATTTATGTTTGAAATAAAAAAATTATCTCAAAATTAATGAGGGACAAAATTTTGTCTTGTCCCTAACCATATATTTTATTATGTCTCATGATAAATTTTTGCGCATAAAAAAAGTTATTTTGTCTAGTATCTTGTCTTTTACTAGCAAATAAAACACATCATTTGTTTTAATGTAGGCTTAATAGATTGTTAAAGTCATTTTAAATATTATTTATTAAAAAAGTTATTAAATGCATTTTAAATGACATTGCTCCTTTTTTTTTTTTTTTTTTCAAGAATGACATTCCTCTTTAAAAAAATTAAAAAATATTGTATTCGAAGTTATAAGTTATTTATATCTATGGGCACGTATTTTGATGGACAATATATAATTTTCATTTTTTTGAAAAATATATTTAAAATTTATTTTTGGCATGAATTAAAATAAAAGAATTAACTGTTTTACGAAGAATGTTTTTGCAAACTCTTTTAGTTCTATCTAGTTTGGAGAGAAAAAATCTGTGTGTGGAAAGTAGAGCTGTCAAAACGGGTAGCCCGACCCTAAACGGGCCGGCCCTGGCGGGCCTCGGGTTTTTTCGGGCCGGGCTCAAAAAGCCCATTTTAAATACGGGCTTCTTTTTTACTACCCAGGCCCAGCCCTGTCTGGGTTGCGGGCTACCCAGCCCTAAAACGGGCCCGGCCCTAAACGGGCCCATTTTAAAAAAAAATTAAAAATTTCATTTTTTAAGTAATATATAATGTAATAGAAATTAATACTCATTTTAATATATAATGTTATAGAAATTAATACTCATTTTAATGATCTTAATGTAATATATTCATTTTAGAATACTGTAATGTAATAGAAATTAATGTTCGGGTAGTCACTGAAGTGTGTGTGGACCGAACCAAAGATGCACTAACACATTGTATTCAAATGTTTCTTGGGCCAAATTTATTTTTTAGGTCCAATTATATATATTTATTAATTTATATTATGGGCCAAATAGTTAAATTAATTCTTTTAAAAAAAGTTGTCGGGCTGGCGGGCTACCCATAGCCCATACGGGCCGGCCCATTTTTTTCGGGCTTTTTCGGGCCGGGCTAAAAAAGGCCCGGAATAATATGGGCTTCAAAAATAAGGCCCAAGCCCTAACTTTTTTCGGGCTCGGCGGGCCGGCCCATGGGCTTCGGCCCATTTTGACGGCTCTAGTGGAAAGATTATAAGAATAAAAAAATTTCAATTAATTTTTTATTTTATTTAAGTTTTCAATTAATACTTCATTCTCTTAAAAGTAAATTTTACTATTTTATGACTTTATTCAAATGATGGTGTTATTTATGCATTTTAATTTTAAAAATAAAACTATTTTAAGGAGGCGATAATGTAGCACTTCAATATTTAATAAAATTGAGGAGGTATGTTTGCCAAGAAAGCGTAGAGGATTGGTTATTAAGGATATTTCAATGTTCAACGTTGCATTACTGTCCAAATGGTTATGGCGAATGATAAACGATAACGAGACAATTTAGTAGGGAATACTCACTTGCAGGTACGATAATTTAATTTTTAGAATTCTTCTCAAGATAAAATCAAGATCTTCTTCTGCTCAATCTTTATGGTGAAAAGATCTAATGAAAATCAGAGACTCAATGGCTGAGGGTGGATTTGTAAATCAACTATCATGCATTCTTGGGCCATGCACCAAAATCTCATTTTGGAATTGTTGTTGGTTGCCGCATAAACCTTTGAGAATTCTATTCAGTGAGTTATTTGAACACTCCCTTGTGAAGTTAGTTTGTTGTTGCTGATATAGGCACCGAAGGATTTGCTTTGGGAGTTTAGGCCTGCAGCAGACACAGTTGACAAGTTTATTTGGAAATCTGGTAGTAATAGTTTCTTTATTGTTAATGCTTGCTACAATACTTTCTTGCTTCATTTTGGTTTATCCGAATTAAAGATTATTCCCAAGACTGTTTTGGATGTTTTATGGCAAACAAAGATTCCATTAAAAGCTCGAGTTTTTGAGTGAAGGTCTGTTTGGGATAGACTACCAACAAGAGTTAATCTGGCGGTCAGGGGAATAATCTCAAATCCACACGATTTAGTGTGTGTTTTACGTTTTAATGTCGTTGAGGAAGTCAATAACTTATTTTGTACTTGTACTTGTATTGGTCTTGTTTGGTGAAAACTTGCGGATTGGGTGGGGATTCCTTGGATAGTTGGGGAGAGTGTGAGTGAGCATTGTTTGGAATGGTTCATGAAAGTTGTGAGGAAAACTTCCAAATTTACTGCTTGCTTTATTTGGATCACGGCTTGTTGGTCCATTTGGCGGACTTGTAATCAAATTATTTTAACGGCTTAATTGGGAAACAAGAAGATATTATTGGGAAGATTATGCAAATTTCTTGGTCTTTGTTGGAGTATAGTCTTAAATCTTTAACCAAATGTAGTTTCTATGAATGGTATAAGTCTCCTCTTGATTTTCTAAAGTAGGAGTGCTTTGTATATGTTTTGGGAGTGTTGATGTTTTATACTTGTAAATGAATTGGTGTACTCCTAGTATGCTTTATCAATATATTGTTGCTTATATAAAAAAAAAATTTATATATTTTTGCAATATTTATTTACTCAATAATTTTCTTTATGTGTAAAATACAAAAATTATAGCATACAATTTTAATTAAATCAGTATTTATCTATTTTATTAATGAAATAGGATATTTTATCTTTTGATTAATTATTAAAGATTTTATTAATCAATTGGATGTGATAATTAACAATTAACTATTTAGTTTAAGGAAGTTCATCTAACAATATTTTTAATTTTTACTTTTCTTTCTAAAATTTATATCTTAGTATCATTTTTTATCATATTTTTTAACTCTATTTTTTTTAATTTATTCTTTTTTTTATTATGTTTTTAATTCTTACTTTAATAGCTATTTTATATTTTTAATAAAGTCAAATATGTTTCAAAAGAAGACTGTTGCACAAAATGGAGAGAGGGACTAGGCCAAAACCTTCTCAATAAGAAAAAAGTCTAAAAAATAGGCATCCTAGTCTATTTTTTTTTTACATAATCTCATATGGATTGGACAAGTAGTGTACATTTACCCCAATGTTTGTCAAATTATGGCTAAAAAGGGGGAGAGTGTTTGAACAGCTGTGAGCTGGTTCTTGTTTTGAGGGGGAGTTTACCCTATGCTGATGAGGTGATTTCTGCAGCTTGTTGGTTTTTGTTGCTGCTGGTTAGTGAGTTAGTGCAGCTTGTTGGTGTTCCCTATGCTGATGAGGTGATTTCTGCAGCTTGTTGGTTTTTGTTGCTGCTGGTTAGTGAGTTAGTGCAGCTTGTTGAAGAGGTGCTGCTAGATGTTTTGGAAATTGTTTTTCCGCTGCAAGTTGTTCTGATGTAGGCTGAAATTGTTTTAGCCAAAATTAGCCAAAGGGGGAGATTGTTAATTCTTGTAGTTGGCTAGAATTTTGGTAAAACAATGTTGATGTTATGGTTGGTGTTTCAACATGAGTTTTAACAGCCTTGTTATGTTTAGTTAACATTCTGGTTATGTTAAGGTTTTAAAGGGTTGCAGTTTTGTGCTTATGTCAAACCCGATGTCATAACATCAGATGACAGAACATCAGTTTGGTAAGTTTTAGGGTTGCGCGTGTGCAAGTTTGTTAAGGATAAGATCTGATTGAGAGATTGCAGGAGAATATCATGGAATAGATATATTCTGTTACAATCAAATGTGGAGCAGATCTTGTTACTATTTTTAGGGCTGAAAGATATGATAATAATTGAAGATTTAATTGAAGATTTAATTGAAGAGTTAATTGAAGATCTATTTAGTAGCAGAATCTTTTGCAGATTTGAAGCAGAAGATTTGATATGATTTGAAGGCCCAAATCCAGTTGGGAAAGAGTTATAAATAGATTGCTTGTAATCTAGAATAGGTACGGGTCCAAGATGTAGAACATTAGGGCTTTGTCTATGTGAACCACTTGGGTTGTGAGATGGTCACTATGTTATTTCTCAGAAACCTGTAGGTAATGAGTACTGTATTGTTCTTGGAGGAAGCTGTTAAGCAACTCCAATGTGAGTCATGGAAGTGTGTCTTCTAAGGTTATGTTCGAGAAGAGTTATTTGGAAATCAAGCTGTTGATGCAGTGGCGGATATGTTGACTGCTAGACATCATTGCGATGATTGGAAGTGAGATGGAGTCTCTTATCTAGGGAGGACTTAGATAGAAGGGTCATTGGATAGTGATTGAATTAGGTAGATTGTCAACTGGTCTGTTGAGTCTGTAATTTGATACTACTAATAGTGGACTTCCTTCCTGGCTTGGTATGCCCCCAGATGTAGGTTGTTGAACCGAACTGGGTGAACAATCCTTGTGTTGATTTTCTGTTACTATTATTGCCTTGTTCATACAGCAAATTGCGATGTTGTGACATTGCATGAGACATCACACATCTGTACCAGAATTTCAATTGGTATCAGAGCAGGCATCCTGTCTGTTTCTGGATGAGATCTTGGGAAGATACTTTCTGGTTCATGAGCAAGGAAGATAGTTTTGCTGAGTTATGGACTTGGTCAGTTCATATAGTTGTTTGTATGATCCCTTGAAGTGAAGGATGGACTATTCATGACAGGGTATGTATTGGACCTGTCTGTTGTTATCAGGAGAACTGCTGCTGTGAGTTTGATTTGTTGGCACGTGGTTTACGATGATTGTGTGCAAGTAGTGCCTGAAGGTTGTTGAGGAGTTGTTGTGTGTTTCGCTGCATGGTATCTGGTGTAACCCTAGTTGATTCTTGTATCTCTGGTGTTGAGACTCAAGGAAGATATTCTCTTGGAAAGTCATTAGGGTTTGGTCTCCTCAGCAGGATATTCTATGATGTTGTAAATAGCTTCAACCGTTTGGTTAGAGATGCCAAAGATACTTGAGGATTATCTCATATCCTTGTTTGGGAAAGAAGTGTTCATAAAGTGAATGGATCCTATTAAAGACTGTATGACATGGAAGTTTCTGAAGAAGAATTTATTTCACATCAGGCATTGAAGACCAATCTGTTTAGTATAGTGATTCCTTCATCCTTCTTGATGGTGAAAGAAGAGGGTAGAGCCAAAGCAAAAGAGTATCACTGTCAAATCTTTCATGCGGGAGTGAAGGTCTTGATAAGTTATCTCTTAAGCTTAGTTGTGGTGACCTAAGGAGGAGGAAGTTTCATCAAGAAAGAAGCTGAGCTTGATATGTCAATGTCTCGACATCACGCTACACATCAGCAGTTTATGCATGAGCTGGTTGAAGAAAAGGTAGTAATCCTGATAGCAGGAGATGATCCTTGTTTGAGCTAAACTGTCTGAGGACAATTTTATAGGGAAAATGCATCCAAGAGTCTGTGTGCAGTAGCAGTGTAAATCAGCCTTTGGTCAATTGGAATTGGTGTCTGCATTAGTTGTATGGAATGAACTCTTCCAGGTTTGTGGCTTGAAGGATTGGAAGTAGCAGATTGTCTATGGTATGGTTATACTCTGGCTTTGGATGAAAATGGATGGCACTTATCACTCTTAAGTTAGACAAGAGGTCTGGACCTTGTGCTTATAAGAAGAAGCTTCTGGAAGAGTGTGTTATGCAAGTTACTGTAGTTTTGTTGGTCTGATCTTGGAAGTTGATCAAATGTTGATATGTTCTCGTGTGTTCCCTACAAGAGATATGTGTGGATTACTATGGTTGCTGATGTCGGAACTGATGTTGAAACATCATTTCAGTTCTTTTCTCAGGGTGGAGTAAAAGATCAAGGCACTGACCTAACTTGGAAGGCTTTTGTGGTATGAATGGTTGTCATAATGGGTGTCATGAAGAAGATTCAGAAGATGCTAGAATCTGAAGAAGGGTTAAACCACAGGGATTTAAGATCAATTGCTATGTGTGAAATTCACAAGTATTTAATTGATTATCCTTGAAAGACAAGATTAAGGATGTTCTGTCAATTATTCTAACATCTTTTCATCAGAGGTTTGGAGAATCACGTGATTGGTTCTACCTTCGCTCACAAGTCGCCTAGGTGTTGACCTGGGATTATTGCTTAGCATCTGTTCCTAGAAAGTATTGTGATTGACTTTTTCAGATGGTGGTGCTGTTGAAGATGAAGATGGTAGACTATGAAGACATCATAATCTTGATGGTTACAGCTTGGATCAGTTTATTTCTGATCTATGTGGTTTGGAGCATGGTGTTTGCTCTAATTGTAAAGGTCGAGGATAAGTGGCTGTTATCTCTGGCTTTCTACTGACGGCTCTACTAAGGGAAGTGACATTATTTAGTATTGCTATGGGGTAGTCTTGGACTACTTATTTTCTAAAGATTCAGATTTGAAGTCTTTAGAGTTTCTAAGCAGGATGGAGGTTGTCTACTCAAACTTGATTGTTGAATCAAGTCTATGAGAGCATGGAAATCTGTTTCTGCAAAGGAATGAGGTTCTTCTGAGTGGCAGAAGGAGGAGCTGAATTCAACAGTTGGATGTCATAATGTTCTGACATCTAGCTTAACATCAGAAGTCTCAGCTGATGATGTGGCACATCAGCTTAAGATAGAGGTGATCTAAAGTAATGGAAGTTATGGATGCTTCGAAAAGGTCTGTCTCATACAGTTTGCGGGAGCTGTGGTTTGAGAAGATGTTACATGACGAAGAGGCTTGGTGAATCCAAGATGTCTTTCTATGGAGCAAGTAGTTCTTGTGACTTGAAGATCTGGTTTCATTGGTGGATCAGGATATCTTGTGGGAGTTTTGAAGAAGATTGAGATCAATCAAAATGCGGAATTTGCTTGGTTTCATTATGTGCATTCAAGTAGGATGCTTGAAACTGATTGCTCTTGTGCAGAAGAGTATTTAGTTGAAAATGTAAGGAGGTTCTAATTCTCTTGGAGCTCTTGGCAAAAGTTCTAGGTTGAGGATGGAAGTATACCTTCTTTTGGTGGATGAGAGTTTATTTCTCTATGGGTTTCTGAAGCTCTCTTTGTTCAAGCAGATGACGCAGTGTTGTGTGAAGATCTTCAGTTTAGATTACTATGCTATTGTAAGTCTAGTTGGTGGAGCATATCAAGAATCATGGTGATGATGTCTTGGTGTGTGGTAGATGTTCTAACTTGTGTTGGGACATTATCTGGTTGGATATCCTTGGTGAAGGACGATTATGCTCTGGTTTAGAAGCGTGGTGCCTACATTATGCCTAAGGAGCGTCTACATAGTCATACGGGAGAATGATGAAGTAGAAGGTCTGCCTTGGATGGAGAATGTAGAGAAGACTGAAGTAGATCAGGTATTGATTGATTGGAAGTCTGAAGATGAAGAGTATGATAGGGAATAACTGCCTTTGGAGAGTTGGGGGATCTATGTGACTTTGATCCTTATCTAACAGTTTGTTTGAAGGAGGATGGTGATTCTTATGTTCCTCACGAATAGCCAAATTGTAACTTCATGTGGAGTTGGATGCTCAAGCATTATTGTCAGAAGAGGTGTTTCTGACTATGTGGATTAGAATGTCGAGACTCTGAGCTTGTATGGTCTGGCAAAGCATGACTACTAATTTTGAAGACTTCACTAGTATCAACAACTACTAGTGAATGTAATGGTAGAGGAATTGTGTCATATGATGTGATCTGATCAGAATTTTTTTTTAAGAGCTGGTCTTTCTTCTGCTGCAAGTATCTCTTGAAGAGATTGGATCTCAGTAAAGCTTTTAAGTAAACTGAGAATTTGTGGGGTCTGTATGAGCATGAAGATGTGCTTGAACTGAGGATTGGTATTTCCGTTGTGTGCCTCAGGGGGAGTAAAGTGGTGTTTTGTTTGATGTTTATGATGTCAGATCAGATGTCATGAGTTTATGTCATGTGTGTACTACTGCTTAGGAAGAGTAGTTACATTTTTGTTGCTGAACTTGTGCAACTATTTAGGGGGAGCATGATAGTCTGTCATGTGTGATTGCTGCTGCTGAAAAGGTGTGGAACAAGAATGCCTATGGCTGTGGATTTGTACAGGGTAGGGATGGTTTCTGGATGAGAGGGATCAATGATGATTTTGGTCTCAATCCAAGAGGTTGTTGGAGGTGATCCTGGTACATTCTTACTAGATGATCATAAAGGTGTCATGGGATATCATTGGTGATTTTGTGGTGTTACTTGTTGAAGGAGAAACTTCTGTCAGTTAAATGTACTAGTGTTGTTTGAGGATCAAGCATTAAGTGAATGCGTTCAGCAGGTGTGTTGAGCAGAGGGTGCACTCTTGAAGACATGAAGATGAGTCTTATGTTTTCCATTCATTTAAGGTGTTCATCTTGCAGTGAAGCACTGGTTATCTCAGATAGGGGGAGTTGAACTTTTGGTTATCTAGATTGTTTGTGGCTCTGGTGAAGGCATTATGTCGTGCATGATGGACATGACAGTTTAGACCTAGTGTATCAATGGATTGGACAAGTAGTGTACATTTACCCCAATGTTTGTCAAATTATGGCTAAAAAGGGGGAGAGTGTTTGAACAGCTGTGAACTGGTTCTTGTTTTGAGGGGGAGTTTACCCTATGCTGATGAGGTGATTTCTGCAGCTTGTTGGTTTTTGTTGCTGCTGGTTAGTGAGTTAGTGCAGCTTGTTGGTGTTCCCTATGCTGATGAGGTGATTTCTGCAGCTTGTTGGTTTTTGTTGCTGCTGGTTAGTGAGTTAGTGCAGCTTGTTGAAGAGGTGCTGCTAGATGTTTTGGAAATTGTTTTTCCGCTGCAAGTTGTTCTGATGTAGGCTGAAATTGTTTTAGCCAAAATTAGCCAAAGGGGGAGATTGTTAATTCTTGTAGTTGGCTAGAATTTTGGTAAAACAATGTTGATGTCATGGTTGGTGTTTCAACATGAGTTTTAACAGCCTTGTTATGTTTAGTTAACATTCTGGTTATGTTAAGGTTTTAAAGGGTTGCAGTTTTGTGCTTATGTCAAACCCGATGTCATAACATCAGATGACAGAACATCAGTTTGGTAAGTTTTAGGGTTGCGCGTGTGCAAGTTTGTTAAGGATAAGATCTGATTGAGAGATTGCAGGAGAATATCATGGAATAGATATATTCTGTTACAATCAAATGTGGAGCAGATCTTGTTACTATTTTTAGGGCTGAAAGATATGATAATAATTGAAGATTTAATTGAAGAGTTAATTGAAGATCTATTTAGTAGCAGAATCTTTTGCAGATTTAAAGCAGAAGATTTGATATGATTTGAAGGCCCAAATCCAGTTGGGAAAGAGTTATAAATAGATTGCTTGTAATCTAGAATAGGTACGGGTCCAAGATGTAGAACATTAGGGCTTTGTCTATGTGAACCACTTGGGTTGTGAGATGGTCACTATGTTATTTCTCAGAAACCTGTAGGTAATGAGTACTGTATTGTTCTTGGAGGAAGCTGTTAAGCAACTCCAATGTGAGTCATGGAAGTGTGTCTTCTAAGGTTATGTTCGAGAAGAGTTATTTGGAAATTAAGCTGTTGATGCAGTGGCGGATATGTTGACTGCTAGACATCATTGCGATGATTGGAAGTGAGATGGAGTCTCTTATCTAGGGATGACTTAGATAGAAGGGTCATTGGGTAGTGATTGAATTAGGTAGATTGTCAACTGGTCTGTTGAGTCTGTAATTTGATACTACTAATAGTGGACTTCCTTCCTGGCTTGGTATGCCCCCAGATGTAGGTTGTTGAACCGAACTGGGTGAACAATCCTTGTGTTGATTTTCTGTTACTATTATTGCCTTGTTCATACAGCAGATTGCGATGTTGTGACATTGCACGAGACATCACACATCTGTACCAGAATTTCAGTTTCCATTTCCCTCTATGGGAATAAATAAAGATTGATTGCGACTCTTCTAAGTCCATCCAGAGAGCGTGCAATTGCGCTTCACGAGGTCGTTCTCATTTTTTGAGGTGCAACAATTGGGTGTGAGAGTCTATAGAACCATGTTATGTAGCCGTCTGCATAGGCCTAATGTACAAGAGTTAGTACCCTACAATACTCCTCTGGAACTAGATGACTCTATAAATCATCAAGTATCGCATCGAGATCTCTATGGTGGAGCGTGGGAGGAGCAGACTCATAGGGGGTCTCAGAATAATCTGCAGATAGCAAAATAGTCGCATCACTCGCCCGGGAAAATAAGGATACATAAGAAATGACCCATATGCTAGCCATCCAGAGTATAAGGTGTCATACCTCAATTTTCCCCTAAGACATTTAGGCATTTTTGCATTCATATTGAATAGTTTGCATCTCAATTGTTCATATTGAATAGTTGCATCTCAATTGAATTGATTATCTTTTTAATTCAATATGACCCATTGCATAACAAAGAGAAAGAAACAGTTTGTTCAAATTAAACCTTCGATCTTTGGTCTCATATGCTTGTGACTAGTTGTAAGTTCTAAAAAGATTTTGATCCAAAGAACCCCATATTTCTTTATTTTAAGAACATTCCTCTGTTTTAATCCTAGTTTCTTACTTGATTTCAATTAGGCAAAAGCAATTTGAATTTTTATAAGATTGTTGGTAAGAAGTGGGATCAATAGTTAATTCTTTGGCAACTAAGATTTTTAGTTTAAATTTGTATTGAATGTCTTTCATTTGCATCATTAACTTGATTTGTTTGTTTTTCTTCAAGATGAGACATGGACATATTGAGTAAGATATAGAATTGGGCTTGTTATGCTTCACACTTGGCACTATAAGTAAGACAAGTCTAATTGTAGGTCAAATTTCAACCTCATTCACAAACGTGTCCATTATAATTGGCTAGAAGGAACAAATTCAAACTTCCTCATTCAAATAAAAGAAAAAGCTTTAGACAAATATTGAAACTGAATCAAATTGCATTCATACATAGTCATCCACTTTTTTTCCCTTTAAACCATTTGAAAACTAAGCTTCAATTCTCATTTCAAATCATACATCATCCAAGCTTCTTTCCCAATTTAAATTTAAGGCAATTTGATTTAAATTCATTCATAACAATACAAAAATACATCATTCAACCTTCCTTCCTAAGACAATATTGCCATATCCACTCTTCTCGACTAGCCGTTGTAGCAAGACACTTCTGTTCCATAACCTTCAACTCAACCTTGAAAGTTCTATTGGCAGCCATAAGAGCTTTTAGGATCAAAACCTCGTTTGCATCCATAACGCGTAGTCGTTTATTTTCCATGTGAATCTTGTAACCATTCACAAATAATTGGACAATACATAGAAGGTTACACATGATTCCTAGAATGTACAATACATCTTTGATCAAGGAATGTCCACCATCCCTTCTCATGATCAAAACATCACCTCTTCTTTTCCCCTCTAAAGTTACTTTAACCAATTTTTGTTGTAGTTGCTCTCACCCCTTTGACAAATCGAATTCTTTGAATTTTGGGACTCTCTTCTACCAAAATTTCTTTGAATTTTAGGACTCTCTTCTACCAAAAATTTCAAAATTCCTTGTACTCTTCATGGACCATTTTCCTTTCAATCTTTAGTCCTTCTCATTGAAACGAACTTGCAAAGAAATTTTCGCCTTTTCCTTATCATTATTTCTTTCCTTCATCATTTACTCATGAGGCTCAAGAGAGCTTTGTAACTCCTATTTTCTCATCGTCGCAAGATCATTCGATTCCTCAATCACTACGACCTCATTGTCAAATCTTGGGGTTAAAGAATCCAAGATTTTCACAATAACATATTGCTCTGTGAGCATTTCTCTACATGTTTTTACTTGGTTCATGAACAGAGTATTTCTCAATGTGAAATCATTGAACGTCTCCTTTTCCTCCATTTGAATGAATTCAAGTTGACGCTTATGAGTTTGTAACCTCGCCACCTCCGCCTTATCCGCCTCTGCGTATACCTTCTCTAAGATTTCTCACATGTGCTTTGACAATTCACATCATGGATGGGTAAGTTTGCAGGAATTCTTTCATTGAAGATAAAACTCATGTTGCAGGGATTCTTTCATTGAAGACAAAACTCATGTTGCACACCAAACTCTTGATGCCAAATGTTACAACTTGTAACCACAAGATTAGTGAATAATGGAGAAATTGAGCATGTGGATAGAGAGAGAGAGTAGTTGAGGATGGGAATATTTTCATTAAAAGTGGTATCCAGTTACTACAAATGCGTAATCGGTTACACCAACGCCATAATCATTTTTTCTTTGGCTTATTTGACCTTTGGACATGCATCGCGAATGCGTAATTGATTATACCAACGTCATAATCACTTTTTCTTCAGTTTATTTGATCTTTTGACATGCATGTAACCGATTATACATATGTGGTAACATGTTAAATTAAATTGCAAAAATTCTCTTTTTAACAGTTTTGAGTATTTTATTTAAACTTTAGTTTGACTAAATATATTATTTTATATTTATTAAAGAAAAAAGTTGAACTCACACATTATTTAATATTTGTATAAGTTGTTTCCATAACATATCCTTTCTACTTACCAAATATCAAGCAATAAACTCTTAAAATCAAAAGTAGATAATAAAAAAAATGACTTTATTTTCCATTTATAAACTTCATTATAAATAAATCAACTTTTTGACATTTCTTATTGATATAATCTTAATCCTCATTCTAGGAAGATCAACAAATTAAACTTCTTCCATGTAGTTCTTCAAGTTTTCTTCAAGATCTAACCCTAATATAGAATCATTGAATCCTGGACATAATAAAAAATAGTTATAATAATAATTGAAAAAACAAGATATTTTAGTGGGTATGAATTAATTAATGAGAAAAGGGCAAGATAAACATACTTGCTGCAATCAGTAGAGGGACTAATAGGAAAGGACAATGGAATGCGACAAAGTTGTGGAAGTTGGGCAGCCCTGTCTGGTTTAACTGCAAATTTAGTAGAAGCATCTTTGAGACATTGGCAGACACTTCTCTTAATAGGAGTTGTGTTAGCCTTATTGAACAAATTAGTAGCTCCAGTGCAACAGTCAGCAGATGGTGTTGGTGGAAGAGAACCTTCTAGAAATGGTAGACATGGCAACAGAGATGAAATTGCCTCTGAACATGATACATCATCCATTTGAGCACTTGCATCTAATCTTCTCGTCATTAGTACCATGCATAAAACCAATATTACACCAACTGTTTTCTGGCTTGACATCTTCTTGATTAGAATATGGATCTATCTAGATTTGGTTTTTCTACGGAGTAGTTTTGGTTATGATTTCTAGCAAAAGTCTCATTAATTTATAGGCAGGGACGTTTCCATTATATGACAGCAAATCAGTAACTTATTATTTTATTTTTATCTAGAATTAATGCAATTTATAAATATTATTTAAACGGTCAGTCATCCTAATTATTATATCATTAAAAGCATTTAAAAAATATTGCTTTAAAGACTTTCTTTTTTTAAAAAATTGGTGTATTCAAAATTATCCCAATTCGAAAAATTAGTTTATTCAATTACAAGCAAGACATACTCAATTTATATTCAAAATAAAATAAAATAGTAATTGTTTTTCTAATTCATGTTATTGTTTAATCCTTCCTCCATCTTTATTATAAAAGATTTTTTTTTTTTAATTTTTATATAATGAATAATCAATGTATCTAATTATTTATCAAATACATTATTTATTTAATAAATTTAAAAGTAAATTTTATTCAAAGAATTAGTTATGACTATTCCTTTTATTCCTTAAAATTTATAAAAAAGTTGAAATAAATTTTAGAAAATAGACCAATTTGTTTTCCCAAGAATATTTTAGTTGTGAAAAAGCTATAAAATGCTTTTTATTTTAGGAAATTTATTTTCCTTTTTAAATTGAAATGTTTCTTTTTAAATTTAATTTATAATAAACAATTAACCATTATACTTTAAATACGATTTTTATTATATTAAATTTTTTTACTCAATGTAAACCAGTCAAAATATAATTTTGTATCCTAATATCTTCAATTAAAAATAATATATATTTTTAAAAGTTTGAGTTTTGGATATGATTTGCAAAAAAAAGCCTCCTTGATTTAAAGACGGGATGTAAATAAATAATAAGTTTGATTTGCAAAATAAATATATTGGATTGAATCGTATTAAATAGTATAAGACAACTTCATTTATTCTATTGGGTTTGATGTTCGATACACTGAACTATTTTTTGTCTATTTTATTTGATAAATTTATGTACTATATAATATAATTTGTATTATAATTTTATTTTTGATATATAAAATATTGATATTTACGAATTAAAATATTAAATAATGAGAAGTGGAAGAAAAATTATGAAGAGAAAACAAAATTTACTCTACTATGCATGAGACAAAAATAATATAATTTTATTATAATATTTTTTATTAATAAATAAAATATTAATATTGCATTTATAAATCAAAATATTAAATAGAGTAAGATTAAAAACTATATTTTAATATTTTTTAATAATTTATGTTTGAAATAAAAAAATTATCTCAAAATTAATGAGGGACAAAATTTTGTCTTGTCCCTAACCATATATTTTATTATGTCTCATGATAAATTTTTGCGCATAAAAAAAAGTTATTTTGTCTAGTATCTTGTCTTTTACTAGCAAATAAAACGCATCATTTGTTTTAATGTAGGCTTAATAGATTTTTAAAGTCATTTTAAATATTATTTATAAAAAAGTTATTAAATGCATTTTAAATGACATTACTCCTTTTTTTTTTTTCAAGAATGACATTCCTCTTAAAAAAAAATTAAAAAAATATTGTATTCGAAGTTATAAGTTATTTATATCCGTGGGCACGTATTTTGATGGACAATATATAATTTTCATTTTTTTGAAAAATATATTTAAATTTTATTTTTGGCATGAATTAAAATAAAAGAATTAACTGTTTTACGAAGAATGTTTTTGCAAACTCTTTTAGGTCTATTTAGTTTGGAGAGAAAAAATCTGTGTGTGCAAAGATTATAAGAATAAAAAAATTTCAATTAATTTTTTATATTATTTAAGTTTTCAATTAATACTTCATTCTAATAAAAGTAAATTTTACTATTTTATGACTTTATTCAAATGATGGTGCTATTTATGCATTTTAATTTTAAAAATAAAACTATTTTAAGGAGGCGATAATGTAGCACTTCAATATTTAATAAAATTGAGGAGGTATGTTTGCCAAGAAAGCGTAGAGGATTGGTTATTAAGGACATTTCAATGTTCAACGTTGCATTACTGTCCAAATGGTTATGGCGAATGATAAACGATAACAAGACAATTTGGTAGGGAATACTCATTTGCAAGTACGATAATTTAATTTTTAGAATTCTTCTCAAGATAAAATCAAGATCTTCATCTGCTGAATCTTTATGCTGAAAAGATCTAATAAAAATCAGAGACTCAATGGCTGAGGGTGGATTTGTAAATCAACTACATGCATTCTTGGGCCATGCACCAAAATCTCATTTTGGAATTGTTGTTGGTTGGCGCATAAACCTTTGAGAATTCTATTCAGTGAGTTATTTGAACACTCCCTTATGAAGTTAGTTAGTTGTTGTTGATATAGGCATTGAAGGATTTGTTTTGGGAGTTTAGGCCTGCAGCAGACACGGTTGACAAGTTTATTTGGAAATTTGGTAGTAATAGTTTCTTTAGTGTTAATGCTTGCTACAATACTTTCTTGCTTCATTCTGGTTTATCCGAATTAGAGATTATTCCCAAGACTGTTTTGGATGTTTTATGGCAAACAAAGATTTCATTAAAAGCTCGAGTTTTTGGGTGGAGGCCTGTTTGGGATAGGCTACCAACAAGAGTTAATCTGGCGGTCAGGGGAATAATCTCAAATCCACACGATTTAGTGTGTGTTTTGCGTTTTATCTCCATTTTGGCATGTTGATTGGTGTGGTTTTGGTGTTCTGAAATTAAAGTTTCCCAATCTGTACTCCTTGTCCCATTTACGGCACGTGTCGGTCGGTGCTTTGGGTGGGTGGTCGGACGACGGGTGGAGATGGGGTGATTTTGGTGTGCCTCCGGTAGTCCGCCTGGTTTCTTCGCCTGCTACGGTTTTAAGGCAGTCGGACATGGATAATGTAGAGGGTGGTTTCTTTTCGAATAACGTGAAGAATTTTTTGGATTATCAGAGGAACTTCACCATTCAGGAGGTCCGCCTGGTTTCTTCGTCTGCCGCTGTATTTAGGCAGTCGGATATGGATTATGAGGATGGTTCCTTTTCGGTCAACTTGCAGAATTTTTTGGAGGTAAACAGAGATTTGCACCTGCCTGCTTCTGTTGAAGGTAGGACGGATTTTCAACATAGGCAGTTTGGGGTTTCGGCCACTGTTTCTGTTGAAGAGGTGCAGAGGGATTTAGCTGTTTTGAGGACGCTGCTGGAGGGAGTTAGGATAGACTACAAGGTGAAAGATTCAGTTGTTTGGATGCTGGAAATTAACAATAAATTTTCGGTAAGTTCCTTTTTTAATAAAACTGTGGTTTTTAGAACTCCTTTCGGACCGGATAATAGGGACGATTGTGTTTTTGGGCTGGTTTGGAAGGTTGCAGCGCCTTTGAAATTTAAGGCCTTCGGTTGGAGATGTTTTCTTAATAAACTTCCGACGAAGGACCATTTAATCGCTAGAGGAATTTTGTTTTCGGATGGCGAGAGCAATTGCGTGTTTTGTGATCGTCATTTAGAATCTTTGAGGCATTCCCTCTTGGAGTGTGGTGTCGCTAAATTGGTCTGGAAAGAGGTTGCGGAGTGGGTTGGGTTGTCGAGTCACGGAGGAGCCGATTTTAAGGAGTCCTTTTTAATATGGTATAATTATGGTAAACTAAAGAAGGTGAGAACCGGTAGGGAAGGTGTTTTTTGGCTTGTAGTTTGTAGGAATTTATGGATCCTCAGGAACGGTATCATTTTTGAGAATGCCGTTTGGAATGTTAATGATACGGTTTGGTCGGTGAAATACACTGCTTGGAGATGGGCTTTTATCGGAGAAATTACTCACCCCAATTGCAATTTTTATGAATTCAACAAAGACCCTTTGTTTTATTTATCTTAGATTTAATTGGTTGATAATTTCTCTTTTTTGCCGAGCGCTGTCTCGCTTTTTTTGTAATCAGGTTTGAGTACCCTTTGTACTCCGTTTAATATATTTCTGGCTTACAAAAAAAAAAAAAGTATTTTATATAATATTTGTATAAGTTGTTTCCATGACATATCCTTTCTACTTACCAAATATCAAGCAATAAACTCTTAAAATCAAAAGTAGGTAATAAAAAAATGACTTTATTTTCCATTTATAAACTTCATTATAAATAAATCAACTTTTTGACATTTCTTATTGATATAATCTTAATCCTCATTCTAGGAAGATCAACAAATTAAACTTCCTCCATGTAGTTCTTCAAGTTTTCTTCAAGATCTAACCCTAATATAGAATCATTGAATCCTGGACATAATATAAAATAGTTATAATAATAATTAAAAAAAACAAAATATTTTAGTGTGTATAAATTATTAAGTAATAAGAAAAGGGCAAGATAAACATACTTGCTGCAATCAGTAGAGGGACTAATAGGAAAGGACAATGGAATGCGACAAAGTTGTGGAAGTTGGGCAGCCCTGTCTGGTTTAACTGCAAATTTAGTAGAAGCATCTTTGAGACATTGGCAGACACTTCTCTTAATAGGAGTTGTGTTAGCCTTATTGAACAAATTAGTAGCTCCAGTGCAACAGTCAGCAGATGGTGTTGGTGGAAGAGAACCTTCTAGAAATGGTAGACATGGCAACAGAGATGAAATTGCCTCTGAACATGATACATCATCCATTTGAGCACTTGCATCTAATCTTCTCGTCATTAGTACCATGCATAAAACCAATATTACACCAACTGTTTTCTGGCTTGACATCTTCTTGATTAGAATATGGATCTATCTAGATTTGGTTTTTCTACGGAGTAGTTTTGGTTATGATTTCTAGCAAAAGTCTCATTAATTTATAGGCAGGGACGTTTCCATTATATGACAGCAAATCAGTAACTTATTATTTTATTTTTATCTAGAATTAATGCAATTTATAAATATTATTTAAACGGTCAGTCATCCTAATTATTATATCATTAAAAGCATTTAAAAAATATTGCTTTAAAGACTTTCTTTTTAAAAAAAATTGGTGTATTCAAAATTATCCCAATTCGAAAAATTAGTTTATTCAATTACAAGCAAGACATACTCAATTTATATTCAAAATAAAATAAAATAGTAATTGTTTTTCTATTTCATGTTATTGTTTAATCCTTCCTCCATCTTTATTATAAAAGACTTTTTTTTTTAATTTTTATATAATGAATAATCAATGTATCTAATTATTTATCAAATACATTATTTATTTAATAAATTTAAAAGTAAATTTTATTCAAAGAATTAGTTATGACTATTCCTTTTATTCCTTAAAATTTATAAAAAAAGTTGAAATAAATTTTAGAAAATAGACCAATTTGTTTTCCCAAGAATATTTTAGTTGTGAAAAAGCTATAAAATGCTTTTTGTTTTAGGAAATTTGTTTTCATTTTTAAATTGAAATGTTTCTTTTTTAAATTTAACTTATAATAAAAAATTACCCATTATACTTTAAATATGATTTTTATTTTATTTTTGTTATATTAAATTTTTTTACTCAATGTAAATCAGTCAAAATATAATTTTGTATCCTAATATCTTCAATTAAAAATAATATATATTTTTAAAATTTTGGGTTTTGGATATGATTTGCATAAAAAAGCCTCCTTGATTTAAAGACAGGGATGTAAATAAATAATAAGTTTGATTTGCAAAATAAAAATATTGGATTGAACCGTATTAAATAGTATAAGACAACTTCATTTATTGTATTGTGTTTGATGCTCGATACACTGAACTATTTTTTTTCTATTTTATTTGATAAATTTATGCACTAAATAATATAATTTGTACTATACTATTATTTTTGATACATAAAATATTGATATTTATGAATTAAAATATTTAATAATGAGAAGTGAAAGAAAAATTATGAAGAGAAAAAAAAGTTACTCTACTATGCATGAAACAAAAATAATATAATTTTATTATAATATTTTTTATTAATAAATAAAATATTAATATTGCATTTATAAATCAAAATATTAAATAGACTAAGATTAAAAATTATATTTAAAGAGTCCAAGATTGTCAAATCTCGGGGTTAAAGAGTCCAAGATTTTAACGATAACATATTGCTCTGTGAGTATTTCTCTACATGTTTTTACTTGGTTCATGAATAGAGTATTTCTCGTTATGAAATCATTGATCGTCTCCTTTTCCTCCATTTAAATGAATTCAAGTTGACGTTTATGAGTTTGTAACCTCGCCACCTTCGCCTTATCAGCCTCTGCGTATACCTTATCTAAGATTTCTCATGTGTGCTTTGACAATTCACATCAAGGATGAGTAAGTTTGCAGGAATTCTTTCATTGAAGACAAAACTCATGTTGTAGAAATTCTTTCATTCAAGAAAAAACTCATGTTGCACACCAGACTCTTGATGCCAAATGTTACAACTTGGAACCACAAGATTGGTGACTAATGGAGAAATTGAGTGTGTGGATAGAGAGAGAGAGAGAGAAAGTAGTTGAAGATGAGAATATTTTCATTAAAAGTGGTATCCAGTTACTGCAAATGCGTAATCGGTTACACCAACGCCATAATCATTTTTTCTTCAGCTTATATGACCTTTGGACATGCATCGCGAATGCGTAATTGATTATACCAACGTCATAATCACTTTTTCTTCAGTTTATTTGATCTTTTGACATTCATGTAACCGATTATACATCTGTGGTAACATGTTACATTAAATTACCAAAATTCTCTTTTTAACACTTTTGAGTATTTTATTTAATATTTGTATAAGTTGTTTCCATAACATATCCTTTCTACTTACCAAATATCAAGCAATAAACTCGTAGATAATAAAAAAATGACTTTATTTTCCATTTATAAACTTCATTATAAATAAATCAACTTTTTGACATTTCTTATTGATATAATCTTAATCCTCATTCTAGGAAGATCAACAAATTAAACTTCTTCCATGTAGTTCTTCAAGTTTTCTTCAAGATCTAACCCTAATATAGAATCATTGAATCCTGGACATAATAAAAAATAGTTATAATAATAATTAAAAAAACAAGATATTTTAGTGGGTATGAATTAATTAATGAGAAAAGGGCAAGATAAACATACTTGGTGCAATCAGTAGAGGGACTAATAGGAAAGGACAATGGAATGCGACAAAGTTGTGGAAGTTGGGCAGCCCTGTCTGGTTTAACTGCAAATTTAGTAGAAGCATCTTTGAGACATTGGCAGACACTTCTCTTAATAGGAGTTGTGTTAGCCTTATTGAACAAATTAGTAGCTCCAGTGCAACAGTCAGCAGATGGTGTTGGTGGAAGAGAACCTTCTAGAAAAGGTAGACATGGCAACAGAGATGAAATTGCCTCTGAACATGATACATCATCCATTTGAGCACTTGCATCTAATCTTCTCGTCATTAGTACCATGCATAAAACCAATATTACAGCAGCAACAGTTTTCTGGCTTGACATCTTCTTGATTAGAATATGGATCTATCTAGATTTGGTTTTTCTATTGAGTTTTGGTTATGATTTCTACCAAAAGTCTCATTAATTTATAGGCAGGGACGTTTCCATTATATGACAGCAAATCAGTAACTTATTATTTTATTTTTATCTAGAATTAATGCAATTTATAAATATTACTCCCTCCGTCTCACAATAGGTGTCCTCTTTGAGATTTTCACACTTTTTAAGATAATGATTAATCGTGTTGATTTCAATGATAAAACGAGTGTTATTTACTAAAATAACCTTATTAATAATAGTTAGTGGAGTAGTTAAATGAATTAAAATACAATAAATAAGGGTAAATTAGTGGAAAGAAATAATAAATATTACATTGATATTCTAAAGGGACAAATAATTTGAGACAAATAAAAAAATGAAAGAGGACACCTATTGTGAGACGGAGGGAGTATTTAAACGGTCAGTCATTCTAATTATTATATCATTAAAAGCATTTAAAAAATATTGCTTTAAAGACTTTCTTTTTTTAAAAAATTGGTGTATTCAAAATTATCCCAATTCGAAAAATTAGTTTATTCAATTACAAGCAAGACATACTCAATTTATATTCAAAATAAAATAAAATAGTAATTGTTTTTCTAATTCATGTTATTATTTAATCCTTCCTCCATCTTTATTATAAAAGACTTTTTTTTTTTTTTTATATAATGAATAATCAATGTATCTAATTATTTATCAAATACATTATTTATTCAATAAATTTAAAAATACATTAATTTTATTCAAATCACAGAATTAGTTATGACTATTCCTTTTATTCCTTAAAATTTATAAAAAAGTTGAAATAAATTTTAGAAAATAGACCAATTTGTTTTCCCAAGAATATTTTAGTTGTGAAAAAGCTATAAAATGCTTTTTGTTTTAGGAAATTTGTTTTCATTTTTAAATTGAAATGTTTCTTTTTTAAATTTAATTTATAATAAAAAATTACCCATTATACTTTAAATATGATTTTTATTTTATTTTTGTTATATTAAATTTTTTTACTCAATGTAAATCAGTCAAAATATAATTTTGTATCCTAATATCTTCAATTAAAAATAATATATATTTTTAAAAGGTTGGGTTTTGGATATGATTTGCATAAAAAAGCCTCCTTGATTTAAAGACAGGGATGTAAATAAATAATAAGTTTGATTTGCAAAATAAAAATATTGGATTGAACCGTATTAAATAGTATAAGACAACTTCATTTATTGTATTATGTTTGATGTTCGATACACTGAACTATTTTTTTTTTTTTTTGTCTATTTTATTTGATAAATTTATGCACCAAATAATATAATTTGTACTAAACTATTATTTTTGATACATAAAATATTGATATTTATGAATTAAAATATTAAATAATGAGAAATGAAAGAAAAATTATGAAGAGAAAAACAAATTACTCTACTATGCATGAAACAAAAATAATATAATTTTATTATGATATTTTTTATTAATAAATAAAATATTAATATTGCATTTATAAATCAAAATATTAAATAGAGTAAGATTAAAAATTATATTTTAATATTTTTTAATAATTTATGTTTGAAATAAAAAAATTATCTCAAAACTAATGAGGGACAAAATTTTATGTTTTTGTGCCCTAACCATATATTTTATTATGTCTCATGATAAATTTTTGCGCATAAAAAAAAGTTATTTTGTATAGTATCTTGTCTTTTACTAGCAAATAAAACACATCATTTGTTTTAATGTAGGCTTAAAAGATTTTTAAAGTCATTTTAAATATTATTTATAAAACAAATTATTAAATGCATTTTAAATGACATTGCTTCTTTTTTCTTTTTTTTTTTCAAGAATGACATTCCTCTTAAAAAAATTTTAAAAAATATTGGATTCGAAGTTATAAGTTATTTATATCTATGGGCACGTATTCTGATGGACAATATATAATTTCATTTTTTGTAAAATATATTTAAATTTTATTTTTGGCATGAATTAAAATAAAAAAATTAACCTGTTTTACGAAGAATGTTTTTGCAAACTCTTTTAGTTCTATCTAGTTTGGAGAGAAAAAATTGTTAAATATGTAATTTATTGTTTTAGAATGATTAGATTTGATTTAGAAAGATCAGATTTGATTTATAAAGATTAGATTAGAGATTTTCGGGCTTTTATAGTTTGTGCTTTAGCTTGAGACGCAAGTTAACCTAAATCTATAAATAGGGAGAAACCCTTATCATTGTAATAATCAAGTTTGATAATTCACAGTTTGCAATTGTAAGTGAATATTGAAAGTTTTCACAGTTTGTAGGCAGAAAGAATTCTGCAGTTTTTCATCTTCTTTTCCAACGCTACTATTTCTCTTTTCTCTTTCTTTCTTTCTCAATTTTTCTTTTCTATGCCATTGCGTGTGATTGTTAACAATCTTGAGATCAAGATTGAATAGGAATTTTCAAAAGGTTTTAGGTTAATTCCAACATCTGGTATTTAGAGCTCCGGTTGCAATTCAAGAAAGGAAAATCATGATGGCGATGAATTATCCGAACGGGCACTTTTCGGCGAGCCTTTTGATTGTTATCAAGATCTTTGGGATCTTGTGAAGGAAGGAGTAGCACCGCTTGCAGAGAACGCGACGGATCAAGAAAAGGCTGCACACAAAGAATTGAAGAAGAAAAATTATAAAGCTCTCTTTATTATCCATCAGTGTGTCGATCCTGATAACTTTGAAAAGGTTAGTGATGTAGAGTCAGCAAAGGAAGTGTGGGAGATTCTTGAAAAGTTGTTTGGAGGCGCAGAGAAGGTGAAAGAGGTGAGGTTACAAACTCACAAGAGAACCTATGAGTTGCTTCAGATGGAAGACTATGAAAGTATAACAGATTTCTTCACCAGAGTTACAAAGCTGGTGAATCAAATCAAGGTATGTGGAGAGGTGTTGACATCAAGATCAGTTGTTGCAAAGATCTTGAGGTCATTGGCTCCATAGTTCGCCCACGTGGTAGTAGCCATAGAAGAGTCAAAAGACTTGTCAGTATTGACGAAGGAAGAGCTTCAAGGGAAACTTGAGTCTCATAAACAAAGGATGGCTGAAAGAGCTGCAGAAAAGTCGAAGAGTGATATGGCTTTGCAGGCACAGTCAGAAAAGGAAAGGAAAGGCAAAGGAAGCTGGAATAGCAACAAAGGTAGAGGAGGCTACAACAATTCGACTGGTCGAAATTAGCATGAAGGAAACTTGTCGAATCAAAGAAAACCCTGGAACTAAGGCAACCAAAGAGGTGGTGATGCAGGTAGAGGAAGAGGTGGTGGTCGAAAGCCGGACAAAAGTCGCATTCAATGTTTCAATTGACAGAAGTATGGCCACTATTTTAGTGATTCTCCAGAAAAGAAGAAGAATCAAGAAAATGATGCAAAGTTGGCAAAACATGAAGAAGAAGAAATGTTGTTGATGGTCACAACAAGAGACGGAGAGAGATTCCAAGACCAGTGGTATTTGGACTCAGGATGCTCATTACACATTACTCAAAGGAAAGATTGGTTTGTCAACATGAAGCCCTCTTCGAAGAACACAGTGAAGTTTGCAAATGACAACACTCTAGCAACTGAAGGTGTTGGTGATGTTCTGATTATGAGGAAAGATGGCAAGAGGTCAACAATTTCCAATGTGTTGTACATACTGTTTACTGTGAATTTTGGTAAACAACCTCTGGGTTATCAATCTTAAATAAAACTGACTAACCTGCATGATCGACCACACAAATCCTAGGACATGTGCTAAATTTGAGAGAAATGTGTAAATGACAAATGAAAAATAAAAAGAATGTAAATTGAACTCCACGTTCGACAATGCTGAAATGAAAATCTCACTGAACTCCACGTTCGACTACTTGCAATAAGGTAAAGTAAAGGTTTGAAATCTAAAGGGCTGTAAATAAAGGATGCAGAAATTAAAGGCGTCGAAAGGAAATAATAATAAGTAAAAAGCTCTGAAAGTAAAGGCTTGAGTTCATAAAAAATGCGGGAAGGTAAACTGCAACAAAGTAAAAGTGCTTGAACTCCACGTTCTTGAATGTAAAAAGTGTAAGAAAGTAAATGGCTGTCGAATGTAAATAGCAAGGAAATAAATGGCCTCAAAGATAAACTGTAAAAACGTAAAGACTTTTGAAAGTAAAGTGCGACGAACTCCACGTTCTTGAAAAGTAAAGGCTGGAATGATAAAAGGGCTGTCGAAGGTAAAATGCAGGAAAAAATAAAGGACTTTGAAAATAAATGTAATGAATTAAAGGTGAACTCCACGTTCTTGAAATATGAACACCCCTATTACATAGAACTAACTCCTATTTTAGTGCTAAGAAATAACTACTAAGTGGTGGTTACTGCTTCAAATATGTGGATTTTGGCGCCTTCTCCTTGGTCTCAACTGTTCCCACGTTCACAACTGCTCCCTATTTAAATTTCAAACATTGGAAATTCCCTCCAGCCTTAGTATAACGACTGCAGCGCGCTTTTCCATATTCCCATGGTCGAAACCTTTCCCAACACTTAGCCATTTTTTAGGTTTCCAAAAACCTCTATTCGACTCAGGCTTCACCAAAGCTGGGTCGAAGCCTTCTTTATGTCAAAAATAATTTTTTAACTTAAAATAGCTTTGGTCTTTTCTAGCGTCGAAAATGAGGGTTAACACATACCAGGCATGAAGAGTAATTTACTCAATATAGGACAGTTGGTCGAAAAGAACTACAAGGTATCGATCGAAAACAAAATGATGAGAGTTCTCGACGCAGGTGGAAGGTTGATCTTGAAGGCTTCAATGTCTCAGAATAGGACCTTCAAGATTGAACTCAATGTGATGGAGTACAAGTGCCTAGCAACTGCAGCCAGCAGAGATGAGTGGTTATGGAATTTTTGACTAGGTCATCTCAACTTCAATGACATCAGAGAGCTAAAGAGAAGAAATATGGCTTCAGGATTACCTGAAATTGACATTCCAAGTGAAGTCTGTGAAGAGTGTGTTCAGTCGAAACAACATAAGAATAGCTTTAGCAAGGATGCAGGAAGGAAGCCGAAGCCAATTCTTGAAGTCATATACTCTGATGTATGTAGTCTAATCCAGGTGGATTTGATTGCAGGCAACATATACTTTGTCACGTTCATAGATGATTACAGTCGAAAGTTGTGGACTTACCTCATCAAGAAGAAAAGTGATATGATTGAGGTATTTTCCATATTCAAATCTATGGTCGAAAGACAGAGTGGTCAAAAGTTGAAAATTCTGAGGACTGATGGTGGTGGAGAGTATGTGTCGAAAGAGTTCGATGCATTATGTGAGAAAAAAAGGATTGTGCATGAGGTGGTGCCACCCTACACTCCACAACAAAATGGAATTGCAGAAAGGAAGAACATAACAATCATGAACATGGTGAGAAGTATGTTGAATGGAAAGCATCTACCCAAAGAATTATGGGGAGAAGCAATTTTGACAGCAACATACATATTAAACAGATGTCTGATGAAGAAGCTTAAAGGAATCACACCAGAAGAATGTTAGTCCGGTGTCAAGCCGAGCCTCAGTCACTTGAAGGTGTTTGGATCTATAGCACATAGACATGTGCCAGATCAGTTGAGAAGGAAGCTTGATGATAAGTCGAATCAGATGATCTTGATAGAATATCATTTAACTAGAGGTTACAAGTTGTTCGACCAAGTGAATAAGCAGGTAGTGATCAGCAGGGACGTGATCATAGATGAGCTTAAAGAATGGGATTGGACTGAGAATGTCAAGGAGAATTCAGTGAGAATCTCTTGTGAAGAACCAACCACTGAAGTCGAAAGAGAAGTTCGACAGGAACAAGTCATAGATGAAGCAGGTCCAAGCAGACTTCGACGAATAAGACACATGCCTGCAAGGATGCAAGAATGTGTAATTACATCATATGGTGTGGTTGATGAAGAGGGTGAGCTGGTACGTTATGCTTTCTACGCAGATTTCGAACCAGTCAATACAGCCGAGGCATTGAAAGATTCGAAGTGGATGAAAGCAATGAATGAGGAGTTAGAGTCCATCGAAGTCAACAACACTTGGTCACTTGTCGAATTACCTCAATGCAAGAAGGTAATTAATGTGAAGTGGGTTTACAAGGTGAAGGTGAATCCTAGAGGAGAAGTAACTCGACACAAGGCGAGACTTGTGGCAAAACGATTTCTTCAGAAGGAAGGAATCGACTTTAACGAAGTATTTGTACCTGTTTCTAGGATCGAAACAATCAGGTTGGTTGTTGGCTAGCAAATATGAACAATTGACACACATGTCATATGGACGTGAAGTGTGCATATCTTAATGGCCCCTTAAACGAAGTAGTTTATGTCGCACAACCAGCTGGGTATGTGAAACGAGGAGAAGAAGGAAAGGTGTACAGGCTACATAAAGCCCTGTATGGACTCAAGCAAGCTCCAAGAGCTTGGAATAAGAAAATCGACAGCTTCTTAAGGAAGAAGGAATTTGTGAAATGTACTTGAGCATGAAGTGTGTGTAAGGAGAAGCAATAGTGAATTGCTTATTCTATGCCTCTATGTCGATGACCTGTTGATAACAGGAAGTTCCAAGAAGGAGATCGAAGATTTCAAACATGACCTAAGTGAGAAGTTTGAAATGTCAGGCTTGGGAAATCTCTCATATTTCCGAGGAATCGAATTCTACAACACTAGTAGAGGTTTGATGATGAACCAAAGAAGATATACAGGCGAAATACTCAAGAGATTTGAGATGCAAGATTGCAACCCAACTTCGACTCCAGCTGAGACCAGATTGCAACTGTTGAAAGATTCAGATGAAGATGATGCTAACCCTACCCAATACAGAAGACTTATTAGGTCATTTCGATACCTTTGTCACAAAAGGCCTGACTTAGCATACAGTATGGGTATGGTAAGTAGATTCATGCAGAAGCCAAAGGTATCACATTTAGCAGCAACGAAGAGGATACTGAGGTATCTGAAAGGGACTCTCGACTAAGGTAATTTGTTTCCTGCAGCTGATGAAGGAAAAGAATGCAAGCTAGTGGGATACACCGACTCTAGTTGGTGTAGTGATGATGACGATAGAAAATCCACAACTGGCTATGTGTTTATGTTAGGCGGTGCACCAGTTGCGTGGAGTTCGAGAAAGAAGCCAGTAGTGACATTGTCGTCATGCAAAGCAGAGTACATAGTTGCTTCCCTATGTGCATGTCAAGCAACTTGGATGGTGAACCTGGTCGAAGAGATCACAGGGAAGAGTCATGGAGCAATTACCATGAAGATCGACAGCATGTCAGCTATCAAATTGGTGAAGAATCCAATAGCACATGATCGAAGTAAGCACATTGAAATGAGGTTCCATTATCTTCGGGAGCATGTAGCAGAAGGGAAGATGAACTTGGAACACTGAAGAACTGAGAATAAGATTACAGATATCATGACGAAGGGAGTGCAGGTCGAAGTTTTCAGAAGACTAAGAGCCATGATGAATATAGACAGTTTAGACACAATGAATTAGGTGGTATGTTAAATATGTAATTCAATGTTTTAGAATGATTAGATTTGATTTAGAAATATCAGATTTGATTTAGAAATATCAGATTAGATATTTGGGGGCTTTTATAGTTTGGGATTTAGCTTGAAATACAAGTTAACCTAAATCTATAAATAGGGAGGAACCCTTATCATTGTAATAATCAAGTTTGATAATTCACAGTTTGCAGTTACAAGTGAATATTGAAAGTTTTCACAGTTTGTGGGCAGAAAGAATTCTGCAGTTTTCATCTTCTTCTCCAACGCTACTATTTCTGTTTTCTCTTTCTTTCTTTCTTTCTCAATTTTTCTTTTTGTTGTCAATGCGTGTGATTGTTAACAATCTTGAGATCAAGATTGAATAAGAATTTTCAAAAGGTTTTAGGTTAATTCCAACAAAAATCTGCGTGTGGAAAGATTATAAGAATAAAAAAAATTTCAATTAATATTTTATTTTATTTAAGTTTTCAATTAATACTTCATTCTCTTAAAAGTAAATTTTACTATTTTATGACTTTATTCAAATGATGGTGTTATTTATGCATTTTAATTTTAAAAATAAAACTATTTTAAGGAGGCGATAATGTAGTACTTCAATATTTAATAACATTGAGGGGTATGTTTACCAAGAAAGCAAAGAGGATTGGTTATTAAGGATATTTCAATGTTCAACGTTGCATTACTGTCCAAATGGTTATGGCAAATGATAAACGATCAAAAGGCAATTTGGTAGGGAATACTCACTTGCAGGTACGATATATGATTTAATTTTTAGAGTTCTTCTCAAGATAAAACCAAGATCTTCTTCTGCTGAATCTTTATGGTGAAAAGATCTAATGAAAATCGGAGAATAAATGGCGGAGAGTGGATTCGTATATTAACTATCATGCATTCTTGGGTCAGGCACAAAAATCTCATTTTGGAATTGTTGTTGGTTGACGCATAAACCTTTGAGAATTCTATTCAGTGAGTTATTTGAACACTCTCTTGTGAAGTTAGTTGTTGTTGTTGATATAGGAATCGAAGGATTTTTTTTGGGAGTTTAGGCCTGCAGCGGACACGGTTGACAAGTTTATTTGGAAATATGGTAGTAATAGTTTCTTTACTGTTAATGCTTGCTACGATACTTTCTTGCTTCATTCTGGTTTATCCGAATTAGAGATTATTCCCAAGACTGTTTTGGATATTTTATGGCAAACAAAAATTCCATTGAAAGCTCGAGTTTTTGGGTGGAGGCTTGTTTGGGATAGACTACCAACAAGAGTTAATCTGGCGGTCAGGGGAATAGTCTCAAATCCACACGATTTAGTGTATGTTTTGCGTTTTAACGCCGTTGAGGAAGTCAATCACTTATTTTGTACTTGTCCTTGTATTGGTCTTGTTTGGTGAAAACTTGAGGATTGAGTGGGGATTCCTTGGATAGTTGGGGAGAGTGTGAGTGAGCATTGTTTGGAATGGTTCATGAAAGTTGTGACGAAAACTTCCAAATTTACTGCTTGTTTTATTTGGATCATGGCGTGTTGGTCCATTTGGCGGACTCGTAATGAAATTATTTTCAACGGTTTAATTGGGAAACAAGAAGATATTATTGGGAAGATTATGCAAATTTCATGGTCTTGGTTGGAGTATCGTCTTAAATCCTTAACCAAATGTAGTTTCTACGAATGGTATAAGTCTCCTCTTGATTTTTTAAAGTAGGAATGCTTTGTATATGTTTTGGGAGTGTTGGTGTTTTATACTTGTAAATGAATTGGTGTACTCCTAGTATGCTTTATCAATATATTGTTACTTATAAAAAAATTAATAAAATAAATTTTGTATATTTTTGAAATATTTATTTACTCAATAATTTTCTTTATGTGTAAAATACAAAAATTATAGCATACAATTTTAATGAAATCAGTATTTATCTATTTTATTAATGAAATAGGATATTTTATCTTTCGATTAATTATTAAAGATTTTATGAATCAATTGGATGTGATAATTATCAATTAACTATTTAGCTTAAGGAAACTCACCTAACAATATTTTTAATTTTTACTTTTCTTTCTAAAATTTATATCTTAGTATCATTTATTTTATGATATTTTTTTAACTCTATGTTTTTTTAAATTTATTATTTTTTTATTATGTTTTTAATTCTTACTTTAATAGCTTTTTTTATTTTTTATTTTTAATAAAGTCAAATATATTTCAAAAGAAGACTGTTGCATAAAATGGAGAGAGGGACTAGGCCAAAACCTTCTCAATAAGAAAAAGTCTTAAAAATAGGCAATCCTAGTATATTTTTTTTACATAATCCCATATAATTCTTAAGGGTAAGGAGTAAAAAAAGTGAAGGAGTTAGACGTGTGGTCTAACATGAGAAAAAAAAATCTGCATATTTATTTCATTTTTTGAATATATGCAAAATGAAAAAAGATATGTCAAATAATCTTATAACAATCTAGCCACCTGACCCTAAGCTACAAGGGAACTAAAACAGAATCAACATAAGCAAAAGTTTGGACCACCTTCGTTCCTTGGAATTCCTATACAATGAATAGTAGCAAAAAAACTCATAAAATAGAAAATTATTAGTGACTAATGGCTCTATATAAGCCAAGAGGAAAAGAACTTTGTTATCTCTAAAGATACCACCACTACTTGTACAAGAAGAATTCTTAGTGTAAGTTTCATCCACATTGCACTTAATCCAATTATAATTTGGAGGAGTTTAAAGAACCTCTTTGATTGAAGGAGCCCTGGGGTGAATAGGAACATTGGAGACCTTAATAGTGGTGAAAGCATCCAATCAACCTTTGCATATGAGGCTATAGTTAGAACTTATACAAGCTGTTTGGATAAAAATGAGTTTGCAGACTAAACTGAAAGAAATATTCTTATTCTAGAACCTGGTGGCATTTCTGGTTGATCATATATCATTTATCAGATGAATGATGACATATTTAAGAATATTTGAGCATTGGGTTCTAGAACTGTTACAAAAGTACCAAAGAAAAATCAATCCTTCTCACCTGAAGCTAATCATATGTAGGCAGCTTATTATGCATGAGCCTTCACGCCATGAGGGACTTAGATATAGGGATGTCTGGGCTCCAAATGGCTTGAGCCCAAGGAAGCATTTTGGAGTCATGTTGCTTAAAAATATAGACATCCTTGAGGGGTAAGAAGCCATGATATGAATGTGACTAAATCAACTTATCATTACAGTAAGAAGGAAGAAAATGAATACTTGCTAATTAGTTTCCAGAAAACGAAAAAAATGTTTACGGGCATCATGCATATTCCAAGTATGATTATGCATATTGTCAATCACTTTTGTTTTTAGATTGATATAAGAGTGTGTTAGAACAAGATTTGTTCATAATATATATTCCTTGGGTTTTGGTGATAACAAAGTATTGAAAGTACAATGGTTATATTTGATGTGTGTGTTTCTTGTATGCAGGTTCTAATACTTGTAAATATTTATATACAGAATCTAATATACAAAGGCACACTTGAGAGAAGCTGAATTGCTAGCTTCTAGTGGTGCAGAATCTAAAGAACACTTGCTAAGTGATGTCTGGCGTAGACTCTGAAGCTGAAGGTCTCAGCATTAGAAGAAGCAACATAATTGTCTCTACACTTGATGAATGTAAGTTGGCATCTGGTATCATTCAAAGTTGGTGATAAAGCTGAAGTTGTTTGTACTATATAAAGCAAGTTGCATTGTCAAATCAGTTTGTCAGCTGGAGTCTGAGTTCACAAGGCTTAAGAAAGGTTGGCATGGTTTATAGATATCTACTCTTAATGACTCTATAGTGTTAGAACAAGATTTTCTCTTGACATATTCCACTTGGGTTTTGATGATAATAATAGTATTGAAAGAACAATGGTGTTATCTAACGTGTATTCATGTATGCAGGTCATAATGCTTAAAGAAACTTACTCAAGATCTGTTATGAAGGCACGGTTGTTGTAGAGAAGAACATATTGCTAAGTGATATTCTGGAATGGATTCTGATGTTGATAATCTCAGCATCAGAAAAAACATCTCATTAGTTCTACTCCCAGAATTGAAAATACCTTCTAATAAATCATTCAGAATCTGTAACAAAGCTCATGTTATCCGTACTAAAGAAAGAGTACCATTATGTCCAATCGGTTCCTCAACTAGAGTCTAAAATCACAAGGCTCAAGAAGCGTTGACATACTTTATGGATAACCTCTCTCAACGGCTCTATAAGTACAAAATTTTTCTGAAGACTAAATGGTTAATTAAGTTACACAATAAATCAAGACTGTGAGTGTATCTTATCTCAAACATCTCTTGTACTTTAAAAGAGATCAAAGTACTTCCTGATTATTTATCTTCTTAAAGGCTAGTTCCCAAAAATCTACTATTTAAGTAGTCGAAAGTTATACTTAAAAGATGGGAACTAGAAACAAGAAGCAACTGGAATGAAAAAGAGGATAGAGGTGTTCCACACCTCTATCCGATTGAAGAAATGAAAAGATCAACAGTGAACAACACTATTGTATATGCAAAATCCTCTGTTACTGTTACTCTGTGTCTCTAATTCAGAATCTGGTACACCTTGTTCTCATTTCTTTTGAATATGTTATTCATAAGTAAAGGCAAAATCTTAGACAGGAGGTCTGAGCAAAGAAGTCTTAAACGTGTGCTCTAAGAAAAGGCAAAGTCTTAAACAGGAGGTCTGAGCAAAGAAGTCTTAGACATGTGCTCTAAGAAAAAGCAAGGTCTTAGATAGGAGGTCTGAGCAAAGAAGTCTTAGACATGTACTCTAAGAAAAGGCAAAGTCTTAGACAGGAGATCTGAGCAAAGAAGTCTGAGGCATGTGCTCTAAGCAAAGGCAAAGTCTTAGACAGGAGGTCTGAGCAAACAAGTATTAGACATGTGCTTTAAGAAAAGGAAAAGTCTTAGACAGGAGGTATGAGCAAAGAAGTCTTAGACATGAGCTCTAAGCAATGGAATAAGTCTTAGACATGTGCTCTAAGCAATGGAAGAAGTCTTAGACACGTGCTCTAAGAAAAGGAAGTCTCAATCAGAAGTTGATTGAGCAGGTGAAGTCTTAGACATGAACTCTAAGCAATAGAAATTATTAATTAGGAGCTGATTAAGCAAGTTAAAGTCTTAGACATGTGCTCTAAGCAAGGTTGTCTTGATCAAGATCTTATTAAGATGAAGAGTTTCAGACTGTAAGTCTATGTTGTGAAAGTCTTATGTTTAAATACATAAGCAAGTTTATTCAAGCATTGATAATAGTAAAAATATCTTGTGAAGCAAGGGGACTGGAGTACTCTCAGTTGGGAGAGGAACCAATATAAATCTGTTGTGTTTTATATGTTGTTTACTTTGCATCTGGCTTCAGTTCCGCTGCGTTTACGATCTAGTTCTGAATAATTATTCAGAATCTTATATATCTTAAAAAAGGATTTGCATTCTTGTCTCACACAATTTAACTCCCCCTTATTGTGTGTTTTCCCACCTTCAATTGGCATCAGAGCTTAGTCTGTGCATAACACTTCACAGTGGTGCAGACAAAGATCTTGTGGGAAAATGTACTTTTCATTTCAGTATGAATTTATGGGGAGTTGTTGAATTAAGATATCTAACTGAACAACGGGTCTCAAAATCAAATGGTGTTACTTAAAGATTTTGTGTTCAACATACTGGCTACTGGACATATCTCAAGCACCTCATCAAAACTGACTCCAGTTCCAGGTTTAGAAAGTCTATCTAGATAAGTTCTATTTTATCTTTTCAGTTTTTTTATGTTTGCATCAGTACTTCTTATCTTGGATAAAATTTACTTTAGATCCTTCAGAACTTGTGACATGGATATTCGCCCTCTTTGTAAAATAAGAATTTTTCCTAACACTTTTGAAGAAGGCTCTATCATTTTTTTTTTCAAAGTGAAGAATCTTAATCTGAACAATTGTCAGAAATTTTTTTCGTCAAAATCTTTGATAAAGTGAAGTTTTGATCCAAGATAATCTCTGAAAATTTTCTGATTCAGATTCTTACGCAAAGGAGTTTTCTGTTTCTCACATGCTTTAAGGGTGAATTTTTTTTGACACCTGTATCTTACTTTACACCAGTATGAATTGTTCTCCTTACACTTATTACTTGTATTTGAAAGAAATTAAGTTTGTTTTATACCTGTGTGTTTAATTTTTCATTAATGTCGTTTATCTATTTCAACACCTTCCCAACACACACAACCTCTATCACTGTATATTCTTGTGCCCTAACTGAAAAACCCTAAAAAATCCTTTTACCCTTTCTATGGCATCTTCTTCTGTCAATCCATTAAACATTGATTCCATGCAAGATCTTAAGATCAAACCGAAGACTTCTTTACTCAATCAAGATGATCTTAAGCTTCTTATTGAGTAAATTATTGACTTCGAGAGCTTTGCTACAAATGGTTGTCGTTTGAAGAAATATTTTAAGTCTCAAGGATGGATGAACTACTTCAACTTACTGAATGGACCTATTTATCAAACACTGGTTAAAGACTTCTGGTTCAGAGCAGAACTATATGATGAGTTTTCTGCTCAGACTGAGGAAAGAATCACTATAGAAAACAACAATAAATTGAAAGGAAAAACTAGAGCAAAAATGGGTTTAAAGGAATTCAAGTGTAAAAAAATTAGATATGTTGTAATGGGTCTGGAAGTTACCATTACTCAAAAGCACATTGTTAAGTTAATTAGGGATGAAAATAAAGGATTGTTAATTCACAACAGAAAGGATGGAGGAATTTATGACAAAGAAATTAAGGATGCTCTGTTCAAAAAGAAAAGCGACTTTGGGAAAGTAAAGAACATGCATCTGGAACATAAACTACTGTTCAAAATTCTTATTGGTTGTTTAATTCCGCGAGAAGGAAGTTCTGATCAAATTTCCCGGGATCATAAGATGTTTCTCTGGTTTCTTACAAATGATTAAATATTAAACCTCCCTGGTTACATCTTTCATCACTTATGTGAATCCATCAAAGACACCTCCAAGAAAATCAAGAGAATAGTACCTTATTCAAGGTTACTTTCTGAATTGTTCTATCAAGGAAAATAGATCAATCTGCTGAAAGAATATGGAGCCACTCAAGATCTGGATGAAGCGTATGGAAGTGTATTATTTGCATCTGTTCTAGCTCACATGAAAGATAGACTACAAAAGGACATTATAAAAATTGAAAATCCTATCAGAATCAGAAGAGAAAAGAATGGGAAGTTTCTGAATAACTTTCGTGCTATAACCAAAGAAGACTCTCTTGATGTCATCAGAATTCTTATTAAAGAAGCCAAAAAGGAGTGTGGAGTAACCATCACTCAGGAACATATTAATCAGCTTCCTAAAAGATCTCGGGATGTGTATAACTCAAGGAGAAAGAGAAACGAAATGCTAATTGTCTATGATGATGATGATGAAGAGGCTGAAGAATAAACGGAAGTTCAAAGACTTGTAAGAAATAAGCTAATGGGAGATGCCTAGAAAGCAGTGTAGCAGAAGGAAGAATGATTTGATCAGAGAACAGAAAAACATTTCAAAACAAAAGAAAATTTCAACAAGAAGTTGATGATCTCGGAGAAACTGCTAAAATCCTTCCCACCAAAACAAGAGGAGAAAGATCTGACAACAACTCAGATAAGGAAATCACTGCATCTAAGAAAAGGAAATTGTCAAGCTTGAGTCAATTAGAAGAAGAAGAAAGGGAAACAAAAAGGGCTCATGCCTTGTGTCATGCCCTAAATTCTGACAAAAAGACTTCACATCATCGTGCAAATCATAACCACAATATGGATGTACTTCCACACTCACTAATCCTTTCAAAGATTGACTGAGTGAAATTCTGGTATCAGACGTGTGATGTTAAGGTGTGATGTCACAACAACACACTCTGCACAATGGACAGCAAAACAGTAAAATAACACCAAGAATTGTTGACCCAGTTCAGTTACAACCAACCTACTCTGGGGGCTACCAAGCCAGGGATGGAATTCACTACTTGTAGATTTAATTTACAGACTCAACGACCCGTTGACAATCTCCTAAACTTATACTCTACTAATGACTTCCTACCTAAGAAACCACTTAGGTATGAGAACACCACTCAATCCCTTACAAACACTCAAAGAGCCCACTTTGAGTACCCTTGATCTTACTTCACAGCTTTGATCAATTCAAACAACTCTCTTTGCTTCACAACTTTAGAGAGGACAGAAACTCAACACCTATTCAAACCCTAGAATAGTGTAAATACAAGCACTTTAAACAAACTCTAGACACTAAGCCTTCTGCTCTTGATCTTCTGAATGTTTTATGTACTTTTTCCTTTGGTTTTGTGCGCTTTATATAGCTCCTAAATTGGGCTTGGACTTGTCACAATATTTGATCAGATTTTTTAATTAAAACTGAATATTCAAAACAAATTTTATCCCCAAAATCTTTTTAAATCTTCAACCTTTTAATTCTCCAACAGATCTGCAATCAAATCTCCCATGTAACAGAAAATATCTATCCCAAGATATTCTCATCCAATGAGTTAACCACTCTCCACAATTCCAGCTAATACGCGTGCCCTAATAACATATCCTGCTGTTATTAATTCTGCAGGTCTGATGTTACAACATCACCTGTGTGACATCAGACATCCATCTTCAGCATTTAACAACTTAACACAGCCCAGTGTTAAGACTTCAATGTTACAACATCAGCACCTTGACATCAACATTGAATAAACTTTGTTTTACCAAAATTCCAGCCAATCCAGGAACTATCAATCTCCCCCTTTGGCTAATTTTGGCTAAAACACTCTCTGCACTCTGCAAACAACTTCTGCACTCTGCACCTTCAGAGATTTCAGCAGCGGAATAATCTTCAGAAATTTGAAACTCATTAGCAGCAGATTGACACTTTGCATAGTCTTCATCACTTGATCTGCTGCAGCACCATCTTCATTATTGACAGCAGCCAATTGGTGCTCCCTCTCTAAAACATGAACCAGCATCACAGTTGTTCAGTAGCTCATTATGTGCAGCAATTTACTCCCCCTAGATGTCGGCTTGGCTGCACTCTTCACAAGTCATGATATCTTCAATACTCCCCCTCAATAACTGCATCACCACTTTTCAACTAAACACCTTTTAGCAGCATCTATCTCCCCCTTAATCTCTGCATCACATCAACAGCATATGGCAATAAAACTCTTGACTATTTTGGCTATTTTCTCCCCCTTTTTAGCCACAATTAGGCAAGCTTCTATAAGAAGCCCTATTAACTATAGTCAGTATACCCTAGCTCTCATTGTTAGCCTCTCAGTTAGTAAACAGGCAAAACAAATCATAGAAGGAAACATAAAAACATAAACAGTGCATAAACCAGCACAATATTCAAGTTACAAAACCAAGCACTATAAGTGCTAAAACAAATAAAGCTAACCCTACTGAAATAGAAGGAAATCATTAAAAGCTTGAATCTTCTGAGCTGAGATCATCATTATCGTCTTTATCAACAACATCCTTCCTTGTTTTGTCCGCTTCACCTCCCTTTGTTGCCAATCTCAGAGTCATGACAAGTGTTTCAAATTTTTGTTTCCTTTCAGTACTAACTCTTATGACTTCATCTAACTCCTTGCAAGCCTCCTCTAGTTCTGCAATCACCCCAGTCTTGGCTGGTGACTGTTGTGATGTTGAAGCAGATGTCTTGACATTGTTAGGAACATGTTTCAACTTGTAATGAAGTAACAAGGCAGGCTTCCTTTTGCATACTACACCTGAATGCTGTAGAATTCTAGGATGTTGAGACACGATAATCCCACAAATGAGAGAGGGAAAAGCAATGTGCATCTTCACAGCATTTGTAGCAGCATGCTTAATAGTATGATCATAGATGTAGGAGCCATAGTCAATTCTTTGCTTTGTCCCAACTGCATAGATTATCTTCCCCAATTCAACAGAAATTGTGGTCTTGTGACTAGTAGGAACCCAGTTGGCAATACCTATTCTGTTCAGAAAAGCATATTTGACACTCAACAAACTGGCTAACAGCTTTCCTTCTACGGGCCAAAAATCTACTCGACCAGCAGTGATTTCTCTGCTTATAACATTGTTGGAGACTTCAAATTCCCCATAATCTTCCTCATTTCTTCCTAAGTAGGCATTGATCATCTCAGGAGAAAACCAGACACACTTACCCCTGAGGGTAACTCTTCTGAAAGTTCGGCTCTTACTGTCATTTATCGCTTCAGGTATATTCACTATGAACTCCATGACCAGTCTATCATAGCAATCAGCCAACCCTGACACAGTCCTTATGAGACCAGCAAGCTTAATTAGGTCAATAATTTTAGTAGATTCTAAGTCCTTTGCTACAACCTCTCTTTCCAGAGCTACCTTTCTTAGGCTCACACACTTCCACAAGGAGACACTTCTGGCACTGTGAGATGAGGTGTCATCAGGCACTTGATTTGGAGCAGGGTTGAAGTCTTGAGCATCACTCTCAGAATCTTCCTCCTCCCTGATTCTCCTCTTCTTGCCAGACCTGGTATCTTTGCTCCATGACTTGGGACAGTCTGTAGATGAAGTCCTTTTCTTATCCTTTCCTCTTCCAATTCTATCATCATCCGATGAGTCCTCAATCTCTATAACCTCAACCTGCTCCTTCCCTTTACCCCTGTGGCTTTCATACCTAGGGGATGATGTTCTGATATCAAGACTGACATCAGTATCATCAGGATCTTCACCTTCCGCTTCTTGACTAAGGGCCTGGCTTTGAAGATTTTTGTCCTCTCCTTGAGAGTCGACTTGTTCAGCAGGCATTTGCCTTAGAGGGACGGAAATCCCTTTCACCCGTATCCCCTTCTCAAGGATTTTGGTGGCAAGCTGTTCCAAATGCTCTTCTACATCAAACTTCTCCTCAACAGCTTGAGAGGATGATGACCTAACTTCAGGTTTATTCACCGTTGTCGAGGGTTTAGGGTTACCTGACTCGGGAAGAGCACTGGAAATGAGTTCTTCGGAAGAAACCCCAGTTCGTACCAGCTCGAGTTCTTGGAAGGGACAGACATCGTTCCTTTGTGACAGACTAGGTTTGGTGAAGAACCTTATATTCTATTGAGATTTGGGGAGATTAAACGTTGCGATGAGAATGCTTTGGTAAGTCTTGATGTAGTATCAATATGGTAAGGCGCCTGATTTTGAATACTCTTTAAAGACCAATTACTAATTTTCTCCTTCCATAAAGACTTTCCTTTTAAAACATTCACATCTGAACTTGTTAACTTTGAGTGACCTTTCAGCATCCTGATGTCATAGTCTGATGTTATGACATCAACATCATTAGTTGAATTCCCTTCAAGAGAAGTCCACTGATAGCAGTTGTCTTTGGTTCTGGTACCCTTCATAATAACCTGATTATGTTCATCAGAAACCACACACCCATCCTTAGTGTAGTTTACCCTGTAACCTTCATCACACAACTGGCTTATGCTGATCAAATTTGCACTTAAGCCCTTGACAAACATAACATTGTCAAGTTCTGGTCTACCATCACCTTGCACTTTCCCAACTCATGAAACAACACCTTTTCCTCCATTGCCAAATATGACTTCATGAGAGGGACAAGGTCTAAGATCATCAAACATGGATCTACATCCAGACATGTGCTTGGAACACCCACTGTCAAAATACCATGTTCCTTCTTTATCACCCATGAGAGCCAATAAGCACTTCACCTTCTCCTTAGGTACCCATTGTTTAACAATTTTGGGTCTATGCTCTCTCCATCTGTTTTGAGGCTGAGGGTATCCATGCAGCTTGTAACAAGAGTACTGTATATGTCCAAATCTTCCACAATAATAGCATCTCACCCTTTCATCTCTGAATCTTCTGCCATGATGAGATTGCCTATGCTGCCATCCATGATGTGGTCTCCTCCTACCATAACAGCCCTGCCATCTATTCTGTTGATATCTTCTCCCATAAGACGGCTGAGAATGCTTTTTCCTGGATTGTCTCCCATGAAGGTGTGGCTTTCTTCTTCCATATATATAAGGAACAGCATTGGTGTATCCATACCCATAACCATACCAGTTGTCCTGATGTTGAGACATCTGATGAGACATGTGTTGTTTGATCTGAGCAGCTTGCATGCTCTCATGGTATTGTGGGGGCATATACTGACTAGCTCCCTGTGGCTGCTTTCTCTTCTGATAAGGACCAGTCTTCTTCTCAATCTTCTTAGGTTGGGAAACATCAGCTTTCTTAGGGGTAGGATCCTGCTTCTTTGGCTGATGTTGAGATGACAGTTGTGACACTTCCTTCTTAGAACCTGAAGTGCTTCCTTCTGAAGTTCCTTTGTCCTCAGCCACATAACCTATCCCAGCTTTGTCTCCAGCAGCTTTTTCTGACTGAAGTATCTTGTCAAGTGTGTCTGTACCACAGCTCAGCATCCTAACAAACTTGGTCATTTGATCAAGGTGAGCTCTGACTAGCACCACTTCATTTTACAGATCTGACTTTTCATTCTCTAGCTGAGCAATCTGTTGCTTGTGGCACTTGTTTTCTTGACAAATTTCAGCACTCTTTATACACAGCTCTTGATAGGTAGATGCCAACTCATCATAAGTTACTTCTCCATCACTCGAATCATCATCAGAAACCACAGCTCCTGTTAAAGCTCTCACATGCTTTGCTGACTCGCCTTCACTTTCACTATCAGAGTCAGACCAGGAAACTGTCATGCCCTTCTTTTGCTTTTTCAAGAAGGTGGGACATTCTTTCTTGACATGTCCATACCCTTCACACTCAAAGCACTGCACTCCTTTATCTTGGGCATTTTTCTCTTCATCCTTCTTGCTGGTGTCAGAAGTCATGTTCTTGACATTAGGCCTGGAGTTATTATTCATTCTCTTGAATACTTTGGTGAACTGTCTTCCCAACATCACTATGGCCTGGGATAAATCCTCCTGGGATTCAGAACTCTTTCCTTTATCTTCTTCATTATTTGACACCAGGGCTATACTCTTTGGCTTCTTTTCTGGTTCTTCTTCATTCAACCCAAGCTCAAAGGTTTGAAGAGATCCAATGAGCTCATCTACTCTCATCTTGCTGATGTCTTGTGATTATTCAATGGCAGTAACCTTCATATTATACTTCTTAGGTAGGGACCTAAGAATCTTCCTCACAAGCTTTTCATCTGACATCTTCTCTCCAAGAGCACTAGATGCATTGGCCAGCTCAAGAACACTCATGTGGAAATCATGAATAGTCTCATCTTCCTTCATCTTCAGGCTTTCAAATTTTGATGTTAAAATCTGAAGTCTTGACATCTTGACTCTAGATGTTCCTTCATGAGTAGCCTGCAAGATATCCCATGCTTCTTTAGCAACTTCACAGGTATTGATTAACCTGAAGATGTTCTTATCCACTCCATTGAAGATGGCATTCAGAGCTTTGGAATTTCCAAGGGCAAGCTCATCTTCCTCCTTGGTCCACTCTTCTTCAGGCTTTGGCTTAGAGGTGCCTTCTTTATCTTTGCCAGCATCATCCTTCTCAAACATGACAGGAGCTTTCCATTCTTTAATAACAGCCTTCCAAGCCCTACTGTCCAAGGATTTTAAGAAGGTGGTCATCCTTGGCTTCCAATAGTCATAATTGGATCCATCCAAAATAGGGGGTCTGTTTATGAATCCTCCAACTTCTTTGTCCATCTTTTCACCAGAAAGTAACTTCCCTAGATCTCACCCAGAGACAGACAGGATGCCTGCTCTGATACCAATTGAAATTCTGGTATCAGACATGTGATGTTAAGGTGTGATGTCACAACAACACACTCTGTACAATGGACAGCAAAACAGTAAAATAACACCAAGAATTGTTGACCCAGTTCGGTTACAACAAACCTACTCTGGGGGCTACCAAGCCAGGGATGGAATTCACTACTTGTAGATATAATTTACAGACTCAACGACCCGTTGACAATCTCCTAAACTTATACTCTACTAATGACTTCCTACCTAAGAAACCACTTAGGTATGAGAACACCACTCAATCCTTTACAAACACTCAAAGAGCCCACTTTGAGTACCCTTGATCTTACTTCACAACTTCGATCAATTCAAACAACTCTCTTTGCTTCACAGCTTTAGAGAGGACAGAAACTCAACACCTATTTAAACCCTAGAATAGTGTAAATACAAGCACTTTAAACAAACTCTAGACACTAAGCCTTCTGCTCTTGATCTTCTGAATGTTTTCTGTACTTTTTCCTTTGGTCTTGTGCGCTTTATATAGCTCCTGAATTGGGCTTGGACTTGTCACAATATTTGATCAGATTTGTTAATTAAAACTGAATCTTCAAAATAGATTTTATCCCCAAAATCTTTTTAAATCTTCAAACTTTTAATTCTCCAACAGATCTGCAATCAAATCTCCCATGTAACAGAAAATATCTATCCCAAGATATTCTCATCCAATGAGTTAACCACTCTCCACAATTCCAGCTAATACGCGTGCCCTAATAACATATCCTGCTGTTATTAATTCTGCAGGTCTGATGTTACAACATCACCTGTGTGACATCAGACATCCATCTTCAGCATTTAACAACTTAACACAGCCCAGTGTTAAGACTTCAATGTTACAACATCAGCACCTTGACATCAACATTGAATAAACTTTGTTTTACCAAAATTCCAGCCAATCCAGGAACTATCACTGAGTATTCACTCTAGCCAAGAATTAGGGTTGTAAGCCCTCTCAGAGCATTCAAGAAAAAGATCAATCAAGAATTGACATGATCTTCAACTTGTCAAGCCTCTCAAACATCCATGAAGGATCAATAGGTCTCCTATATTAAGAATCTAACATAAGATTTCATCATTTCAAGTTGATCAAGCCTCAAGATCATCAGTGTTACCAAACTAGGTTTTTTGTCGACCAAGGCCTCCAGAGATAAATCTTCTTCTGGGCATGAGCAAATACGTCAATAATATGATTCAAGAAGCTCAAAATAACCTCATGAGTCCATTCATAAGTTCAAATTAGCCTCAGGGGATGCATCCATCAAAAATCAGGAATTAGGGTTTTGACCTAGTTCAGTCCCTAAGTTGACTTTTGGAGCAAGGCATGAGCCAAGACCTCAAGATATGCTTTAGGGACCTCAAATACATCATATTGATCCATTCCTAAGATTTAATTGATTCAAAGAACTTGGTTCATTATCAATATAAGGATTCAAATTCATCTGGACCGCAAACCAGGGTTTTCTAGAAAAAGTCAACCATACCTTTGACTTTTGAGCAAAGCATGATCTCAAACCTTGGGAAATGATTCAAGACACTCAAAAAAATCCTTTTGTATCCATCTATTAGGTTCATTTTAGCCTAAGGACTTGATTTCATAAAGGATCACAAAGTTCAACTTTCATCTGATACAAAAAGTCAACTGTGACCAAAACTAAGTTTGACTTTTGGAATTTTTTGACAAACATGGCTTCTTTAAGCCGAGAACAATGTTAACTTGTGATTTGGATCATCATCAATCAAGAAATATCAAGAAAGGTGAGGTTACTTGCAAAAAAGGCAACCTTGAGAAACTTGAAATTTCACTAAGTTATGGAAAATAATGGTTTTTACCCAACTTTGCAAGGTCATAACTTGTGATCCAAGCAACCATTTTCTCCCATCCAAAACTCAAATGATAGCTTATCTTACATACAACAAGATTTTCCAATAGAGGTACCCCAAAAATGCCTAGATTTTGAGTTATAAGGCCATAAAGTTAGGGTTTCATGACATTTTGACTTTAACACTTAGAAATTTTTTAGACAGAATTTGTCTCATGTTTTGCCCAACTTTGGAGGTATTTTTCATTATGATCCAAGATGAATCAAGACCAAATGTAAACATCAAAGTTGAAGTATGATATACAAGCTTTCCAAAGAGTACAAAATCAATCTTTGATTCAATTTGAGCAAGAAGTTATGAACCTTGCAAAATGCCATTTTCCACCCTAGTTTTCCAAGGCAGATTTAGCAACACACTACTACAAAACGCGCAAACAACAACGCCAGGCTTACAACGGATTGCCTATACACCGTTGTAATAGATGCGCGCTTTTTTTTTAATCTCGTTAAAAGGCTTTTAATGACGGTTAATATTCAAATCGTGGTGAAATGTGAGGCCTTTCACCACGGGTATGTTTTCAACCGTCATTATAGGTAGCGCATGCTCATGGGTTCAAGTCCCAGCACCAACATTTATGGTTTTTTTACATATTTTTTCAAAATACCCACAACCTTTCACCACAGGTATGTTTTCAACCGTCATTATAGGTAGCGCATGGTCATGGGTTCACGTCCCAGCACCAACATTTATGGTTTTTTTACATATTTTTTAAAATACCCACAACCTTTCACCACTGGTATGTTTTCAACCGTCATTATAGCCAATAATTTAGTTTTAGGCCTTGCACTTCAAAAAATCGGTTTTAGGGTAAATTGTCTCCTTTTTAAGATCTGTTTCGTGCATCTGAAGCATAAAAATCGTGCGGTCATTAGTCCCTTACTCTAGAAGAGTTACGGGATTTCACCCTCAAAACCCCAAATTCATCTTTTTTCTCTATTTAATAAATTTTTTACTGTTTTCATAGTCTCAAAAAATTCTAAAAAAAATCTCAAAATTCTTATTTTACCTAATTAGATTAAATTTCGTGTTTTTAGATTTTTCTGAATTTATTTTAATCATTTTTTCCTATTTTTTCAAAATGCTGACAGACCCTTTCACAACGGGTATTTAAACCAACCGTTGTAATAAGTAGCTTTTTTTTACTTTTTTTTTCAAAATGATGACAGACCTTTCACCACGGGTAATTTAAACCAACTGTCATTATAGGTAGCGTTTTGTCATGGGTTCAAGTCCCAGCACCAGCATTTTTGGTTTTTTACTTATTTTTTCAATTCTCATTACCAACATTATAGGTGGCGCGCATATTGAGTTTATTCACTATCCTTAAACAAATCTTGGTCGTCCATTTAGTGATTATCAACGGCCAAGACATTACTATTAGTGATCCGCGTGAAACCTAAAACTTAGACGAACTACATATTCTACCTCCAAACATCATCTTTCAGTTACGATACTCTATTTCTCCACTAAACCAAATTTCAGAACTCGAGTTAGCAATGTTAGTTGTTGGTGTTGTTTTTTAATTATTGTTGTTCTTGTTGTTCTTTTTTATTATTATTGTTCTTGTTGTTATTATTATTATCATTGTTATTATTGTTGTTGTTGTTGATGTTGTTGATGTTGTTGTTCTTGTTGTTATTATTGTTATTATTATTGTTGTTGTTGTTCTTGTTGTTGTTCTTGTTCTTGTTCTTGTTCTTGTTCTTGTTCTTGTTCTTGTTCTTGTTATTATTGTTCTTGATGTTCTTACTGTTGTTCTTGTTCTTATTGTTGTTCTTGATGTTCTTGTTGTTGTTCTTGTTCTAATGCTGCAATTTTTTTTTATTAAAAGACATACAACAACGGTTTTTTTAAAATAACCGTCATTATAGGTAGTTCTAATGCTGTATTTATTTTATTTTATTAAAAGACATACAACAACGGGTATTTAAAATAACCGTCATTATAGGTAGCGCGTTTTCCATTTTATTACAACGGTTAGTGGGCCGTCATTGTACGTACCGCGTATACAACAACACTCTACATAACAACGCCTTCGCCCGCGTCATTATATGTCATTTCCAATCGTTGTTAAATGGGTTTTTTGTAGTAGTGACAACACACGATTTTGTTGTTTTGGTGACTTTGCAAGCCTTGTCACCATGTAAGACAAACATATAAGATACAATGGACTTGCTATATGCAAAGGAATCATACATAGGCACCTATAAGTCAAGAACACTATCCTTTGGCATGTGATCTTTAAGTTTGCAAATCTAAAACTCCAACTTTGTCATTTGGCATTGATGTAGTGCATTGAGGTGTCATGAATTAGATCATACCAATCCAAAAAAGTCATGCCTTATCCAAGAGTAATAAGACCTAACACCTGCAAGTTCAGCTCAAGTCAATGGCTAGAGGAGACTTGGAACACCAAACCATATCCATTGGGTAAAAGGATGATCCAACCCCCATTCATTATTCTTTGCAAAATAAACTTCCTCTATTATAAATAGAGGTCATTTCTAGTTGGTCAAAACACACCAAAACATAATAACACTTGTTTTCCACCATTTCACTCATCATTCCAAAATTTCAAGTTCATGAGTGTGAGAATTGAATTTTGCAATAGGGAGCAATTCAACTTAAACCAATGGTCCTAACACCTCACATACATCATATATGAGTGATTCAAACCCTTGAACAACATCTGTAACACCAGATTCATCAAGTTCATATCTCACCCCAAGCCACTTGCAGTTGGATTCGAGCCCACCAATCCAGAGGTTCTCAATCCCTTACAGCATCTCAACACACTCCTTGAGGTCCAAGGAGGCTATCCAGAACATCACTTGGCATCTGTAACACCTCTACATCAAAGTTTGATTTCCTCTTGCACAAGTAAGCCTCAAGCTCTCAAACTCTATGATCCATGCATCATAAATTTATTTTCAAGTTACCAACATATTTCTGATAGTTCATAGAGTGTTTCCCCTCAATCAATTGCTATGTTCTAATCGTGTATAGAATTTCATGATAGTTTTTGAAAATTCTAGGGTTTCTGTGTTCATGCGTGATAACTCTCTCCACACTTAAAAGAATGAAATTAATTGCCACCATCATGTTCCTTGTTAAAAAACAAACAAAATCCATGTTTACATCATTTGATTTCATTGCGTAATAAGAGCGATAAGTGAGCTCTTGCAAAACGGCCATGGAAAGAGACGTGGGGAAGAAGAAGGAGCCGTTAGCACATTTTTTCAAATATTTGAATTTTTTGAATATTTTAATTATTTTGTTAATTATCTTCAAAAATTAATTTCTCTCTCAATTTTAATCATTTTCAAGTGATTTTTTAAACATAAATCTTTCACATATTTAAATATTTTATTCCACAAAAAAATCAAAAAAAATATTTTTATTTGATATATTTTTAAATATTTTAAATAATTTTATTTTAATTTATTTTAAACATTTTAAATAATTTCTTTTTCTTGATTTTTCAAAACCAAATGAATTTTAAATCATCATGTGAATAAAACCTTATTTTCCAAACCCTAACCATGGTTCATAACTTGCTTTTTGAATTTATTTGATATTTTTCATTATTTTTAATTGCTTTTTCCTTTTAAAAATGCAAAAATAATAAAATTAGGGTTTCCTTTTTGATTTAATCTTTCAAAACTTCATTTTAAATACACTTGGGCCTCTATTAGGGTGTAAGACCTAACCCTCTTTATAAATAAACCACTTCATGGGCCTCTGCTACAGTATAAGTCCCATCTCGCTTTTCAAAATCAGGGTGTGATCATTGTTTTTACAATAAACTTGGGCCTTTGTTAGGAGTGTAAGTCTCATCTCTTTGTACATAACCTTGTTTTAAACAATAATCTTTGGCCCTCTGATAGAGTGTAAGACCCAACACCCTTCTGTAAATAGAAAATCTTTTAGCCTTATTCATCCTGGGCTTTGTACATGATACAAATAATCACTTAAGCCTCTATCTAGAGTGTAAAACCCAACACCTTTGCTTCTCTTCAACTTGAGATCAAATCATCTTTAAATTTAAAACCTTCTTCAATTTCTTCAAAACTTTAATCCAATCTTGAAGAAAACATCCGATCAATCACAATACACTTGGGCTTCTATCCTGAAAATAAGACCCACCACTTTGCTCAATTCAATTCAATACTTGTTTATATACTTGTTCATATGTATGTATATATACTTGTACATATCTTATTAAGTCTCTCTTAGCATTTAAATTATACTCAGTTTAGATTAGTTCAAATAATAGGATCATTCCAATCAGTACAACTTAGTTCAAATAACTAGTTCCCCCTGTACAAAGGAATACAGTTAGCCTTCTCTTGGGCTTTATCCAAGCATTATTGCCTCCTCTTGGGCATCATACTATGAATCTCCTAGAAGCTAGCCTCCTTTAGGGCTTTGTTCAATTTGATCAACCATGAAATGCTTCATTAAAGAGAGGATTATTTCCCGGTGAAACCTCTTCTTTAATCCCTTTAACCCTGGAACAGTTCAAAGAAAGAATTATTTCCCGGTGAAACCATTCTTGAACTCTTCCTAGACTTGGAAAGTCGTAATCCCTAGCCTCCTCTTGGGCTTCATACAAGGACCCACAGGCTTCCTAGAAGCATCCCTAACCTCCTCTTGGGCTTCATACAAGGACCCATAGGCTTCCTAAAAGTATAGGATATATCACAATCATCTTTATCAATACACCAGTCCCTTGGAGAGTCAAAACCTCTAAGGCATTCAAACTCATCCTCTAAGGATTTTCTGATCCTCAACAAGGTTTGGCATTCATCTTCAAAATCCCCAGCCAGGATCAGGTTACCATCAACAAATCCCCAAAAGTATCAATGCCTCATGGCATCTGATAATTCAACTCTTCTCTAATCCCCAGCAAGAGTTAATTTCTCTTTTGGTTCCTCAAAATAGTTTAAGACCTTCTCCTGGATTTAAATAATCCTCAGCAAGAGTCAACCTCCTCTTAGGCTTCATATAATGATTTTCCCAGTCAGCCTCAATCTTGGGCTTTGTACAAGACATATATAATACTCCCTAGTTGAGTCAGTTTTCAACTCTTTCCAGCTTCAACCTTGGGCATTGATCAAGGTACAAAATCCATCATCCCCATATATGAGACCATGAGTCCTCTATATAGGAGGATATTTGCTTTATACGTCACATTTCAAGAAAAAAAATAATAAAAAAACCTTCTTCCCAGATAATTTATGTAAGTGGCACACTTGTTGATTCAAAATCCAAGCTGGAGTCCCTCCTTTATCATGGCTAAAATTTCTCTTTCATCTAATTGATGTAAGTGACAAGCCTCTGGATTCTACACATCCATGTCAATGTCCATTAGCATTAAAAGACATATAAAGGAAGATGTGGCATTGTTGAATTCCACACATCCCAGTTAAAGTAACTTCCCTTATAATAAATTCCTCAATGTTTGTGATGAATAGGTGAGATACCTCCCTTTAGAGATGACAAATTCTCTCTCAGTCAAACCTTTAGCTTCAATATTGGACTTTAAATAAGACATAAACAAACTTTCAATTTCAATCTTGGGCTTTGAACAAGACACAAATACTCTTTTAGCTTCAATCTTGGGCTTTGAACAAGACACAAACACTCCTTTAGCTTCAATTTTAGGCTTTAAACAAGACACAAATACTCTTTTAGCTTCAATCTTGGGCTTTGAACAAGACACCAAACAATTTCCTCCCATAGAATAGGAGGAACTACGAACGCTCTGATTTCCATAAATTTTTTTACGGGAATACATAGGCATAAAATTGTGAAATCTTAGCGAGCACACTAATCAAAAACTTTAGGTCCAGTACCTTCCCAAAAACAATAGAAATCCCAAAAAACAACAAAAACATTTCCTCAGCCTTCACAAAGGAGAAACTTTCCCTATTCAATAGTAAATGGATTTAAGCAACTAAGCAATACAACAGTAAAAACATATGTAAATAAAGGTTCCTATAGATTACTAGATACTCTGGTTGTTAATTACTTCCCTTTGTATAACCAACCCCCGATCCCCGATCTCTTCGCATCTGTTAAAGAAAACATTTGCACGCAGGGTTAGTTTAAGATATCTTCCCTTTCCTTATAAGCTTCATAGGATAAATAGAGAAATCAGAAAGTAGCAAAAAAAGCGGTTATGGTCGCGTCACAAAAATCCACGCTACAGAAAAATGGCGATTCTGATAGGGAATTTAATTTTTCTTTCTAGGAGGGTTAATTCTTGCTTTACATTTTACTGTTTATTTGCTTTCTCATTTGATATTATTTACTGTTTCCCATCGTACTATCTGCTTATCTGCCATACTTGTTTAATTTACCGTTATCTGGGAATGTGATTAATACACATGTGGTGAGTCAATAAGTCCTCTGTGGGCTTGAGAGCATATTTTTAAGATAGGAGGTGGCAGACTCAAGAAGGATTATAGGGAGTGAATCCCGACCAAGCTAACTTGAAAGTCCGCCAAATCAGTGGAGGTACCCTTTTGGAATTAGTGATGTTAAACAAGCAAGTCATGAAAATGTTACTTTTTCCACTAGACACCCGCGAAACTGAGGATTAGTAAACATTTAACCTTGACCATTCTTTTAGGATATAGTGCGGTGACTATCGGGAATAGTTGATACACGATACTACACTCGAATGAGATTCATCTTAAGGATATTACAAGCTCTCATGAGTCAGTTGGTATGCAGGTAATATTCTTAGAACCTTGTTAGAACCCGTTCTACAGGTACAAAAAAGAACCCCTAGCACATACCCTTTGGGATTTGGTAGATCCATGGTTCAATGCTCGGGACAATAAACCCTTAAACCCATGTTTTCATATACTTATGTTTGCTGCATTCATGCATTCATACATTCATAAAAGCTTTCAAAAAAATATTTTCTCAAAATATTTCAAAAGAACTAAAATAAGAGTGTATTGCAAATATCAGAAACCGCATTATGGATTTTGGTAGAAGAAAAAACCAGAAGCACACCTTCAAAATTTTGAGACTTGAAGATCTGAGAAAATTGGGAAGTTTGATTACCAATCCGGAAGCTTCAGAGCTAAGTACGGACGACTTTTGTCTTTTTTTTTTGGAAATTGAAATTCTGGCCTATGTAGACAGCAGATGTCCTAACGCATGTCAAGGCATTGTGCTACATAATCTTTCAAACTTGGAGGCGCAACAGCAGACTGATACCTTGAATATCAGTAACTGTAGAAACACAGATGTTACGACATCTGATCCAACATGTTAATCAAGACTGAACTGAAAATAGCAGAAAGATAACCAACACAGAATATGATTACCCAGTTCGGTGCAACTCACCTACATCTGGGGGATACCAATCCAGGAAGAAGTAATCACTATCATTAGTATAGTTTTATGCAAACAACCTCAGGTTTACATAAAGCACCCACGCTAACCTATCACTACCCAATGAAGACTTTATCATTAGAAGTCACATCTAAATGATAAAGGAACCTCCTCTCACTTCCTAAATCACAACTTGTGATTATCTAACAGTTACCACACCATAACTGTATCTACCCTATTGAAAGACACCCCTTCCAATACAAAATTCAGCTAAGACTCTTGACTAACAACAATACTCAACTCTTGCTTCAAAGCATCGAGTGAGAACAATATACAACAAACTATGTCGACCACATAGTATCAAAAGATACATGGGTGACTTACAAACTACACAAGGGACTCTCAAAACCCTAAACCCTTATGTTGCACCGACGGCTTGTTATTGTGTGTGCTTGCTATATTAGGTCTAGCAAGTCCTTATTTGTAAACTCCTGCAGTATAGGCTTGGACTCCTCAATCAGATCCAATCTTCACGTTTTAAAACAGCTGCAGAATCTTCTCCACAAAAATAGGAACAAATCTCCAAATAGTTTCCTAAAAAGTTTCCAAGATCCTTTTTATGAAATCCAATCATATTTGCACTTTGTTCCTAATAAATCTCCTTGACCTGCGTAAAATGATGAGGTATATCCAAAAAGATCTCATCAAATTAAATCAAATCAGTCAAGAGATATATAATAGGAGCACTATCTGTACCAGACAAAGATGTCGTGACATCTCCTTCGACATCTGTCTAAAACACATAACAGCAGCCCCTGCTGTACCAAACCAAGATGTTATGACATCTGTCATGACAGTAATACCCAACATCTTGTAAACTTATTTTAGCCAAAATGTAGCCAATCAAAGACCTAACAATATTCCCCTTTGGGAAATTTTGGCTAAAACAACCTTTGGATAACACATCCAGCTACTGCTTACTTCTCCCCATTTTTAGCCATAATATGCCAAACCAAGTAACTATGCATTTCAGGGCAAACAATCAAAAAGCAAGCAAGTCAATAGCACAACACATCCAAATCAGAAGCTTGTACAATCTGACAGGTTACAGTACTCCCCCTGTCATAGATAGCCAGTGCTTCATTGCAAGAAGAACACCCAAAATGAATGGAAAACATAAGACGCATCTTCATGTCTTCAAGAGCGCACCCTCTATTCAACACACCTGCTGAACACATGCACCTTATGCTTGACCTTCAAGAAAGCCATGTACCACACCAGTACAAAGATCAAATAAAAGTTCTCCCCCTATCTTTCTCAACAGATGCTTCTTCATCAAGAACCTCCAATAACCATTACATGATATCCCATGACAGCATCATGATCATATAGTTTGTGAATACCCAGAACGCACTCGTGTACCACAACCAACAAACTCTTAGATTGAGACCAAAGCTCCATTAATCCCTTTCGTTTAGAAACCATCCACACACCAGAAGAATTCCTCCTGAATTCTCATGTATGGATCTCCTTGTTCCCTGAGATAAAACCCAATTGATCTGGAATGATCCACATTCCTCAAAGAGACACACAGGGCCCCTTAGTTTGCTAGCTCACACATATGTTCTTCACACTCGAAGGACATTAAACACATGCTCCAGAAATCTTCAGCCCATTTGCTCCTCAAGCACCAAACTGATCCACTTCTAGCATGTCCCATTCACATCAGACTTCCAAGACAATCCTTTACCCATCATTCTCCCGTATGATAAGATAAATTCTTCTTCGACAAGATGTGAGTGTCAAGTTCCACACTCAGAACTTAGTATCTTAATCCAAGGACAACAAACCCAAAGATGTTCTAACATCAGTTAGGACATCTTCTACACATTATAGACCCCACATACCATGGTTCTTGATATGCTCCACTACTAGACTTACTATCAACATAGTAATCCACACTGAAGATCTTCACACAACACTGAGCCACCAGCTTGAACAAAGAAAACTTCATAAACCCATAGAGAAATAAACTCTCATCCACCAAAGAAGGTATGCTTCCATCCTCAACCCAGAACTTCTGCCACAAGCTCCCAGAGAACCAGAACCTTTAAACAAATTCAACTAACTACTCTTGTGCATAAGAGCAATTAGTTTCAAGCATCCTTTTTGAACGCACATTGTGAAACCAATCAAATGCCACCTTTTGATTGACCTCACTCATCTTCAGACTCTCACAGAGATATCCTGATCTACCAATGAAACTTTATCTTCAAGTCACATGAACTACTTGCCCCATAGCAAGACATCTTGGATCCACCAAGCCTCTTAGTCATGTAACATCTTCCCATCCACAGCTCCCGCAAACTGCATGAGATAGACCTTTTTGAAGTATCCTATTGTTCATTCATGTAGATCACCCTATCTTAAGTTGATGTGCCACTTCACAAACTGAGATTCTAATGTTGAACTAGATGTCAAAACATCTAGTTGTTGAATTCAGCTCCTTCTTCTGCCACTTGAAAGAACTTCCTCCCTTAATAGAACAAGAGTCCCATGCTCTCATAGACTTGATTCATCAACCAAGTTTAAGTAGACAACCTCCATTCTGTTGATTTGCAGTTATGTCATACAAGCTCACACCTTGATGAATACCTGCAAATACTTCTCCAAAGACTTCAAACCTGCCACTGTCTGAATCTTCAGAAGGAATAGTTAGAAACTACCCCCATAGTTGTACCATGGATGCCACATTTCCTTGAGTAAAGTCGTCTTCACGAAGTTACTAATATTGCCACCTATCTGAACTCCATGATGAGCATTCTGGAATGCCCTAAAGTACCTGGATCAGAAATAAACCAATTCAAGTAGTCATCAAGATTACGATGTTATCATAGTCTTCTATCTCTATCTTCAACAACATCACCATCTGGACAAGTCATTCACAATACTTTCTAGGAACAGACGCTAAGCCAATAATCCCAGGTCAACACCTAGGAGACTTCTGAGCGAATGTAGAACCCCTCCCATGATTCTTCAAACCTCTGATGAAAAGATGTTAGAACATCAGACAGAACATCCTCAATCTTGAATCTCAATGATAATCAATTAAATACTTGTGGATTCCACAAATAGCAATTGATCTTAAATCCTTGTACAATAACCCCTCTTCACTACTGTAGCTGAGCTCCACCTGATCATGTCATGAACACTTATAAAGTATTCAATCTTTTCGCAAGTATCTTCTTCAATGACAATGTTGAGATACCAAGGCTGCCACCCTTGACTCAAGTAACTAAGACTTTCTCTGAACAAATCTTATTTACCTCAACAAATCTTCAATCAGATTGGATTCACTCTTAGGGTCAAGAGAGATGAATCCTTCCTTGCTATTTTTTTGGATGGTGAAAATAAATCACCTCCACTTCTTCAGATTGTGTCTCAAAGAAACACCTTCTAGTAAGAAGAGTAACTAGAAGACTCCAGTTACACGACATAAATATCTTTATGAGTGGACTTGAGAGAATTCTCAAGTATCTTTGACAACCTAGCCGACCAAACATTTATCAAACTCCTAGAGCAAGAACCTAATAAACTTCAACTCAACTCCTCTCCTCTTCAACTGACTCCAAACTGCACCAGGAAACTAAGCTTCCAAGTACCAAGTCATCATACCAGATATCTGACCACAACTTCCTTCATTCCATCGCTCCCGACTCTAGAATAAAAGAATGCAGATACCTTTAAATTATAGAGGATGGCGATTAAGACCTTCCACCAACTATCTTCAGTAATAACTCCAGAATCCCATAATTCTAGAGCTCTTCCATCAGAAACTCATGCAGCGGAACCACCAAGGAACAGATCCTGCTTGCCCTAATAAGATGTCAGAACATCTTATAAGACACACCAACAAGAGAATTATCCACTTCTCATGTAGTTGTTGTAGAACTTCCTCAACAACATGAACAACCTCCGGGTTGCTCCCTTCGATCCAGAACATCCACCTCATCCATTAATACCCATGAGTATGCCTGAGTTGATTGATCTGATCCATAAAACTCCTCCTCGTTTAAATTCCAGAAAGTATCTCCCATGGATCTCATCCAGAACCAGACAGGATGCCTGCTCTGATACCAATTGAAATTCTGGCCTATGCAGACAGCAGATGCCTAACACATGTCAAGACATTGTACTACATAATCTTTTAAACTTGGAGGCGTAACAGTAGACTGATACCTTGAATATCAGTAACTGCAGAAACACAGATGTTACGACGTCTGATCCAACATGTTAATCAAGACTGAACTGAAAATAGCAGAAAGATAACCAACATAAAATATGATTACCCAGTTCGGTGCAACTCACCTACATCTGGGGGATACCAATCCAGGAAGAAGTAATCACTATCAGTAGTATAGTTTTATGCAAACAACCTCAGGTTTACAGAAAGCACTCACGCAAACCTATCACTACCCAATGAAGACTTTATCATTAGAAGTCACATCTAAATGATAAGGGAACCCCCTCTCACTTCCTAAATCACACCCTGTGATTATCTAATAGTTACCACACCATAACTGTATCTGTCCCATTGAAAGACACCCCTTCCAATACAAAATTCAGCCAAGACTCTTGACTAACAACAATTCTTAACTCTTGCTTCAAAGCTTCGAGTGAGAATAATATACAATAACCTATGTCGACCACATAGTATCAAAAGATACATGGGTGACTTACAAACTACACAAGGGACTCTCAAAACCCTAAACCCTTATGTTGCACCGACGGCTTGTTGTTGTGTGTGCTTGCTATTTTAGGTCTAGCAAGTCCTTATTTGTAAACTCCTGTTGTATGGGCTTGGACTCCTCAATCAGATCCAATCTTCACATTTTAAAACAACTGCAGAATCTTCTCCACAAAAATAGGAAAAATCTCCAAATAGTTTAATAAAAAGTTTCCAAGATCCTTTTTATGAAATCCAATCATATTTTCACTTTGTTTCTAATAAATCTCCTTGACCTGCGTATAATGATGAGGTATATCCCAAAAAATCTCATCAAATTAAATCAAATCAGTTAAGAGATATATAACAGAAGCATTATCTGTACCAGACAAAGATGTCGTGACATCTCCTTCGACATCTATCTAAAACACATAACAGCAGCCCCTGCTGTACTAAACCAAGATGTTATGACATCTGTCATGACAGTAATACCCAACATCTTGTAAACTTGTTTTAGCCAAAATGTAACCAATCAAAGACCTAACAATCTTCCCCTTTGGCATATTTTGGCTAAAACAACCTTTGGATAACACATCCAGCTACTGCTTACTTCTCCCCCTTTTTAGCCATAATATGCCAAACCAAGCAACTATGCATTTCAGGGAAAACAACCAAAAAGGAAGCAAGTCAATAGCACAACACATCCAACTCAGAAGCTTGTAGAATCTGACAGGTTACAGTACTCCCCCAGTCATAGATAACCAATGCTCCATTGCAAGAAGAACACCCAAAATGAATGGAAAACATAAGACGCATCTTCATGTCCTCAAGAGCGCACCGCACCCTCTGTTCAACACACCTGCTGAACAAATTCACCTTATGCTTGACCTTCAAGCAAGCCATGTACCACACCAGTACAAAGATCAGATAGAAGTTATCCCCCTATCTTTCTCAACAGATGCTTCTTCATCAAGAACCACCAATAACCACTACATGATATCCCATGACAACATCATAATCATATAGTTTGTGAATACCCAGAACGCATCCGTGTACCACAACCAACAAACTTTTGGATTGAGACCAAAGCTCCATTGACCCCTCTCATTCAGAAACCATCCATACACCACACGAATTCCTCCTGAATTCTCATGTATGGATCTCCTTGTTCCCTGAGATAAAACCCAGTTGATTTGGAATGATCCATATTCCTCAAAGAGACACACAGGGCCCTTAGTTTGCTAGCTCACACATATGTTCTTCACACTTGAAGGACATTAAACACATGCTCCAGAAATCTTCATCCCATTTGCTTCTCAAGCACCAAACTGATCCACTTCTAACATGTCTCATTCACATCATACTTCCAAGACAATCCTTTACCCATCATTCTCCTTTATGATAAGATAAATTCTTCTTAGACAAGATGTGAGTGTCAAGTTCCACACTCAGAACTTAGTATCCTAATCCAAGGACAACAAACCCAAAGATGTTCTAACATCAGTTAGGACATCTTCTACACATCATAGACCCCGCACACCATGGTTCTTGATATGCTCCACTACTGGACTTACTATCAACATAGTAATTCACACTGAAGATCTTCACACAACCCTGAGCCACCATCTTGAACAAAGAAAAATTCATAAACCCAGAGAGAAATAAACTCTCATCCACCAAAGAAGGTATGCTTTCATCCTCAACCCAAAACTTCTGCCACAAGCTCCCAGAGAACCAGAACCTTCAAACAAATTCAACTAACTACTCTTATACATAAGAGCATTTAGTTTCAAGCATCCTACTTGAATGCACATTGTGAAACCAATAAAATGCCACCTTTTGATTGACCTCACTCATCTTCAGACTCTCACAGAGATATCCTGATCTACCAATGAAACTTGATCTTCAAGTCACATGAACTACTTGCCCCATAGCAAGACATCTTGGATCCACCAAGCCTCTTAGTCATGTAACATCTTCCCATCCACGGCTCCCGTAAACTGCATGAGATAGACCTTTTTGAAGCATCCTATTGTTCATTCATGTAGACCACTCTATCTTAAGTTGATGTGCCACTTCACCAACTGAGATTTTGATGTTGAACTAGATGTCAAAACATGTAGTTGTTGAATTCAGCTCCTTCTTCTGCCACTTGAAAGAACTTCCTCCCTTAACAGAACAAGAGTTCCATGCTCTCATAGACTTGATTCATCAACCAAGTTTGAGTTGATCCAGAACATCCACCTCATCCATTAATACCCTTGAGTATGTCTGAGTTGATTGATCTGATCTCTAAAACTCCTCCTCCTTTAAATGCCAGAAAATATCTCCCATGGATCTCATCCAGAACCAGACAGGATTCCTGCTCTGATACCAATTGAAATTCTGGCCTATGCAGACGGAAGATGTCCTAACACATGTCAAGACATTGTGCTACATAATCTTTTAAACTTGGAGGCGCAACAGCAGACTGATACCTTGAATATCAGTAACTGCATAAACACAGATGTTACGACATCTGATCCACCAAGTTAATCAAGACTGAACTAAAAATAGCAGAAAGATAACCAACACAGAATATGATTACCCAGTTCAGTGCAACTCACCTACATCTGGGGGATACCAATCCAGGAAGAAGTAATCACTACCACTAGTATAGTTTTATGCAAACAACCTCAGGTTTACAGAAAGCACCCATGCTAATCTATCACTACCCAATGAAGACTTTATCATTAGAAGTCACATCTAAATGATAAGAGAACCCCCTCTCACTTCCTAAATCACAACCTGTGATTATCTAACTATTACCACACCATAATTGTATCTACCCTATTGAAAGACACCTCTTCCAATATAAAATTCAGCCAAGACTCTTAACTAACAACAATACTTAACTCTTGGTTCAAAGCTTTTAGTGAGAACAATATACAACAACCTATGTCGACCACATAGTATCAAAAGATACATAGGTGACTTACAAACTACACAAGGGACTCTCAAAACCCTAAACCCTTATGTTACACCGACGGCTTGTTGTTGTGTGTGCTTGCTATTTTAGGTCTAGAAAGTCCTTATTTGTAAACTCTTGCAGTATGGGCTTGGAATCCTCAATCAGATCCAATCTTCACGTTTTAAAACAACTGCAGAATCTTCTCCACAAAAATAAGAACAAATCTCCAAATAGTTTCCTAAAAAATTTCCAAGATCCTTTTTATGAAGTCCAATCATATTTGCACTTTGTTCCTAATAAATCTCCTTGACCTGCGTATAATGATGAGGTATACCCAAAAAGATCTCATCAAATCAAATCAAATCAGTCAAGAGATATATAACAGGAGCACTATCTGTACCAGACAAAGATGTCGTGGCATATCCTTCGACATCTGTCTGAAACACATAAAGCAACCCATGTTGTACCAAACCAAGATGTTATGACATCTGTCATGACAGTAATACCCACCATCTTGTAAACTTGTTTTAGCCAAAATGTAGCTAATCAAAGACATAACAGAAATCTTGGTAACCGGCCTTGTGACCAACTAATCCAAGAGGGATCAATCCCATTGTCCACTAACGAGGGCCCCGTTTAAAGTCGGAGCAAAGCTCCATATGGATTGGCCCACACAAGGGTTGATTGCACCTAGTAGGATTCGAACCTGAGACCTTGAGAGGGGCACACTCTCAAGACTCAAGCCTCCACCACTAGGCCAACCCTTGGGGGTTTTGTCTCTTTTGAAAGTCAACATGGTGGAAGGAGTCCTAGCTACATTGGTTCAGTTCTATGATCCGATGTACCACTGCTTTACGTTTCCAGATTATCAGCTCACACAAACATTGAAAGAGTACTCTCAGCTGATTGATTTACCTATCACTGATCAGGATCCATTCTCTAGACTGGAATAAATTCCTAAGGATTAGGCCATTGCAAGAGTCACCTCTTTGGAAGTTTCAGATATCAAAACTCACATGACCACCAAGGGAGGAATTCAAGGTCTACCCGCTAGGTTCCTATTGGAAAAGGCCCTATACTTTTCCAGTATAGGAAACATAGTTGTTTTGGAGGATAACTTTGTTTTACTCACTTATGGATTATTCCTTTTACCTAACATCGACAATTTCGTCAATATCAACGTAATCAAGATATTCTTAATTGGGAACCCAAACCCAACTTTGCTTGCAGATGCTTACCACTCAGTACATTTAAGGAACTTATACAGCGGAGGGATGATTAAATGTTGTGTACCACTCTACAAATGGTTTATTTCTCACATGCCCAAATCCGCTGCTTTTTGGGATCTCAAAAGTGGTATGCGATGGTCGCAGAAGATTATGTCTCTCACCCATTCTGACATAGATTGGTACAATCAGTCTAAGATAGAATAAAGATCATTGACAAATGTAGAGGTTTCCCCAATATACCCCTCATTGATACCAAGGAAGGAATCAATTATCACCCAGTTTTAGCCCGTCGTCAGTGTCATACACTAAATTTTTACCACAAGATTTCACATCATTGAGCAAATCATCACCACAATATGGATGTACCTTCATACCTCATCAATCCTCTCAAAGATTATTGGGTGTTCACTCTAGCCAAGAATTAGGGGTTTTGAGCCCTCTCAAAGCATCCAGGCAAAGGATCAATCAAGAATTGACATGATCTTTAACTTGTCAAACCACTCAAACATGCATGAAGGATTAAGAGGTCCCCCACATCAAGGATCTAACATAAGAATGAAACCTTTCAAGTTGATCAAGCCTCAAGATCATCAGTGTCACCAAATTAGGGTTTTGATCGACCAAGGCCTCCAGAGAGAAATTTTCATCTAGGCATGAGCCAATACTTCAAAACATGATTCAAGAAGCTCAAAAGGTCCTCATAAGTCCATTCACAAGTTCAAAATAGCCTCAGGGGATGCATTCATCAAAAATCAAGAATTAGGGTTTTGACATAATTCAATCCCTAAGTTGCTTTAAGGACCTCAAATACATCATGTTGATCCCTTTACAAGACTAAATTGATTCAAAGAACTTGGTTCACAAGCAATGCAAGGATTCAAATTCATCTGGACCATAAACTAGGGTTTTTGAGACAAAGTCAACCATGCCTTTGACTTTTGACCAAGACATGATCTCAAAACCTAGGACATGATTCAAGACACTCTAAAACACCTATGGAATCTATCCATTAGGTTCAATTTAGCCCAAGGAATTGTTTTCATAAAGGATCACAAAGTTCAAGATTCATCTGATATAATAAAGTCAACTGTGACCAAAATCAAGTTTGACTTTTGGGATTTTTTGACAAACATGACCTTTTCAAGTAAAAAACAATGTTAAATTATGATTTGGACCATGATTAATCAATAAAAATCAAGAAAAGTGAGGTTACTTGTAAAAAGGGAAACTTTGAGAAACTTGAAATTTCACTAAGTTATGGAAAAAGGTGATTTTACCCAACTTTGCAAGGCCATAACTTGTGATCCAAGCAACCATTTTCTTCCATCCAAAGCTTAAATGAAAGCTCTCATTACATACTACAAAAGTGTCCTACTGATCCATGGTCAAAAAATGCCTAGATTTTGAGTTATAAGACCATAAAGTTAGGGTTTCATAAGATTTGAACTTTGACACTTAGAAAAATTTTAGGCAGAATTTGTTTCATGTTTTGCCCAACTTTGGAGGCATTTTTCACTATGATAAAAAAGGAACAAAGACCAAATGTAAACATCAAAGTTGAAGTATGATATACGAGCTTTCCAAAGAGTACAAGAACATCCATTGATTCAACTTGAGCAAGGAGTTATGAACCACACACCATTCCTTGCTCAAACTGATTTTCATGAAAGCATTGGACAGATTGTGTGCATTTCTTGTGCCACACGATTTCCATTTCCAATTTTTTCATTTTACAAGCTTTGTCCTCTTCCAAGATCAGAAAGAATCTTGATGAATCATTTGATAATTTCAACTTTGGACCATTGAGTCAAGATTTTAACTTGGCATATGCAAAATCATCATGACATGAACCTTGAATTTCAAACTTGGCATCAAACATTTATGTGATGCATAGAGGTGGCATGAATCTGTTACAAACCAGTCAAGAGGAGTCAAGAAACATGAGTGTTCAAACCTGCAAAGTTGGCTGAAGTCAAGATAAGAGGAGACTTGGTACCTTGACATTTAAGAAAGTGCCACATGACAAAATCCATTGGATAATAGCATGAACCCTCCTCCACTCACTATTCCTTGTAAAAAAAAATTGCTCTCCTATAAATAGAGGTCATTGTGCATCAGAAAAAACATACCAAAACAATACCAAAGCCTTGTTTTCTCATTTTCCTTCTCTTCTTTCAAAGTTCAAGGTTTCAAGGACCAAACTTGATATTCCCAAAACCAGAGCTTGAACCAATCAAACAACCATCCAAACACATTACAAATCATCCACTGGAGGTGTCTAAACCCGCACATTCATCTCACAACACAAAAATCAGAAAGTCAACCATCAAAACCTCAAAATTTGACTTTTCTACATTTTTTAAGCCATGTCTTGATCCAATCACTTTAAAAGCAAAACAACACTTCAAACACTCTCCAAATATCATCCCTAAACTGTTCCAACAAGTGTCCCTCAACTCTAACACCAATTGAGGGAGTTGCCATTTTGGTCAATTTTGCAAGAAGGAGCTAGTTTCTGATCCAAAGGTTTCCAGTTGATTTTGATCATCCTAAAAGCTTCTAAGGGGTCTATTAAGAGTGTCTAAGGCATTGGATTACTTATGGCACAAGCATCTTAAAAGTTGGCAAGTGGAGCTTCAAGAGGTAAGTGCATAACAACTTGAACCTTCTGAAATATGCATTGCTTTGATGTACATTGATCATGAACATGTCATACATATCATATTTGTTGCGTTTGAACTTATTTATCATGCTATTATTGCTTGTATAAACTTGTAGCATAGAACTTGCAAATTTTGACCTATTTTGAAACCACTATCGGGTTTTAAAATGTAGGCATTTTTAGAAAATTCTAAGACCACCATTGAAATCCTCATGAAATTCTAGGTAAGATCCATCTTTGTTTCATCCATTTTCATGGAGAAATGAAGAAGTTACAACCTTCTTGCAAAACCTCCAAAACCTGGTCAGCCATGGCTATGGCGCTTTGGCCTAACCTGGAAACCTTGTCACCCTTATGTATTCATAGGGTGGTTTTGATACACGGGTGTATCACCACCCCAGTGGTAGCAGTGTGTGTTTTCAAGTGTGTTTGTTGAGGGCGTGGGCTCAACACCCACCCATGTCATTTTGTCCAATTTCACCTTTTTTCATATTTTTTTATATTTTTCTTATTTATTTCAATAATTATTTTTGTTAATCAATTTTAATTATTTTAAAATGAATTTTTTCACAAAAATCACTCACACATTAAAAATATTTTATCCACAAAAAAAAATCCCAAAAATATTTTTATTTGGTATATTTTTAAATATTTTAAAGAATTTTATTTTAATTTGTTTTTAAACATTTTAAATAATTTCTTTTTCTTGATTTTTCAAAACAAATTTGATTTTAAATAATCATGTGAATAAAACCTTATTTTTCAAACTTTAAACATAAATCATAACATGTATATTGGATTTATTTGATATTTTTATTTAATTTTCCTTTTTAAAAATACAAAAAAAAAAGGAATTAGGGTTTCCTTTGATTTTATCTTTCAAAACTTCATTTCAACACTCATGGGCCTCTATTAGAGTGTAAGACCCAACCCCCTTATGTACATAAATAAATTTTGGGCCTCTGCTAGAGTATAAGTCTCACAACGTCTTTCGGTATCGCAATGCGATCGCTATTTTCAAAATAAATCATCTGGGCCTCTCCTTGAGTATAAGCCCCAATCTTTTGTACATAAACTTTGTTTTAAACAATAAACAACCTCCACGGGCCTCTCCTTGAGTTGTAAGCCCCATACCTCTCTTTTCAAAATCATCTGTCTGTTTTAAGTGGTACTAAGAGGAGCATTATTCCCGGTGAAACTGCTCTTAGACCACTTGGGCCTCTCTTTGAGTTATAAGCCCCAAACTTTCTTTTCAATTCATTCAAATAACAATAACTTTCTTTTAATTCAAATTCAAATTCAAAGTTTTCTCAAAACTTTCTTGAATTTCTCAAAACCCTAAACATATAGTTATAGTCAATACAACCAATCACAATACACTTGGGCCTTTATCCAAAGAATAAGACCCATCACCATTTCAATCCATACTTGTTTATATGCTTGTTCATATATCTGTATATACTTGTGCATACCCGTCTAGAGTTCCCTCAGTAGATAGGTCATCCTCAGTTCACACTTAGGTTAGACACTAGGATACTTATAACTTAGTTTAATTAACTAGCTTATTCCTAGGCAAAGAAATTCATGTCCCTAGAGAGGATTAATTCCTGGTGAAAACTCGTTTGAATTTATTCAAACCTTAGAATTGTTCAACAAAGAAAAGATTATTTCCCGGTGAAACCTTTCTTGAACTTTTCTTAGGCTTCGACCCACATGCTTCCTAGAAGCATCCCAGCCTTCTCTTGGGCTTAGTACAAGGACCCACAGGCTTCCTAGAAGCATCCCATGCTCCTCTTGGGCTTCATACAAGGACCGAAAGGCTTCCTAAAAGCATAGGATAGAATTTAGTCATCTCTACTAGTTCAATCCTTGGGAAAGCCAAAACTCTAGAACATCCAATCAGTCAAGAATTGATCTTCATCTCTAGAACCCACACCCTCCTCTTAGGCATCATACAAAGATCTTTCTCCAACCAGAGTCTACCTCTTCTTAACAGACTTGGAAAGTCTCACCCTCATAGCCTACTCTTGGGCTTCATACAAGTTAAACTTGGAAAGTCTCACCCTCATAGCCTCCTCTTGGGCTTAACACAAGGACCCTCAGGCTTCCTAAAAACATAGGATAGATCCTAATCATCTTTACCAATACATCAATTGCCAGAAGAGTTAAAACCTCTAAGGTTTTCAAACTCATCTTTAAATCCCTTCTGATCCCCAACAAGGCTTGACTTTCACCTTAAAACTCCCCAGCAGGGTCAGGTTACCATCAACAAATCCTCAAAGGAATCAGAGCCTCATTGCATCTGATAAATCAAATCTGCTCTAATCTCCAGCAAGAGTGAGTTCCCTTTTGGATTCCCCAACACAGTTCAGGCCTTCTCCTGGATTTCAATAATCCTCAACAAGAATCAGCTTTCTCTTAGGCTTCATATAATGATTTTCCCAATCAGCCTCAATCTTGGGCTTTGTACAAGACAAATATCATACTCCCTAGTTGAGTTAATTTTCTTTAAAGCTATACTCAAACTCTTTAGCTTCATCATCTTGGGCTTCAAATAAGATACTCCAATAAAACATCTCCATTGGAGTTAGTTTTCAACCTTTTTAGCTTCAACCTTGGGCTTTGATCAAGGTACAAAATCCATCATCCCCACAGATGAGACCATGAGTCCTCTATGTAGGAGGACATCCCCTCTATACACCACATATCAAAACAAACAATCAAAACCTTTTTCTAGATAATGGATGTAAGTGGCACACTTGTTGATTCAAAATCCAAGCTAGAGTCACTCCTTTATCATGGTTAAAATTTCTCTTTCATCTAATAGCTAAAAGTGGCAAGCCTCTGGATTCTACACATCCAAGCCAATGTCCCTCTCTTAGCATGAAAGATTCATAAAGGGAAAAGTGGCATTGCGCTACACTGAGTTAAAGCTTCTTTCTTCATGACATCTCTTTTAACAAGAAAATTATGGCATTGTTGGATTCCACACATCCTAGTTAAAGTAAATTCTCTTATAACCAATTAACTGACATTTTGTGATGAATAGTTGAGATATCTCCCTTTAGAGATGACAAATTCTCTCTCTCAATAAAACTTTAGCTTCAATCTTTGGCTTTGAACAAGACACAAATACTCTGTTAGCTTCAATCTTGGGCTTTGAACAAGACACCAAATTTTCCTCCCATAGCATAGGAGGAACTACGATTGCTCTGATTTCCCAAATCTCTTTACGGGAATACGTAGGCATAAGATTGAGAAATCTTATCGAGCACTCAAATCAAAAATCTTAGGTCAAGCACCTTCCAAAAAACAATAGAAAAACCAAAAACAACAAAAACATTTCCTCAGTCCTCACAAAGGAGAAACTTTCCCCAATCAACAATAGATAGACTTAAGAAAACATTTCAAACAGTAGAAATATATGCAAACGAAGGTTCCTATAAATTACTATAGATACTCTGGGAGTTAAAAGCTTCCCTTTGTATAACGAAACCCCAATCCTCGATCTCTTAGCATTTGTTAAAGAAAACACTTGCACGCAGGGTTAGTTTAAGATATCTTTCCCTTCATTTTAACTTCATAGGATAAATACTGAAATCAGAAAGTAGCACCAATAGCGGTTGTGGTTGCGTCACCAAAACCGACACTACAGAAAAATGGAAACTCTGCTGGGGACTGTTAGATTTCCTAGGAGGTTTAGACCTTGCATTGCATTTATTTTTCTGCTTTTTTTTCTTATTTGCTTTCTCATATCATTTGTTGTTATACTATCTGTTTATTTACTATACTTGTTTAAATTATCGTTATCTGGGAATGCGGTTAATACGCATGTGGTGAGTCCGAGAGCACATTAAGATAAGTGGTGGTAGATTCAGGAAGGCTTATAGGCAGTGAGTCCCAACCAAACTCACTTGAAATTCCTCCGAATCAGTGGAGGTACCCTTTTGGAATTACTGATGTTGAATGAGCAAGTCGTGAAAACATTACTTTTTCCACTAGGCACCCTTGAAACTGAGGATTTGTAGACATTTAACCACTTGACCATTAGGTAGTGCGGTGACTACCAGGAATAGTTGATATGCGATACTACACACAAAAGAGATTCATCTTAGGGATATTACAGCTCTCATGAGTCAGTCGGTTTGTTGTTAATATTCTTGAGAGGGGTCAATGATTTTGGGAACCTTTGATAGAACCAGTTTTATAGGTACAAAAAAGATGGACCCTTAGTACACACATTGGGGATGGGTAGATCTGTGACTCCATGCTCGTGATGATGAACCCCTAAATCCATGTTTTCAAATGTTTTTGTTTGCTGCATTCATGCATCCATGCATTTCATTCATTAAAAAAAATTAAAAAAAAATCTTTTTCTAAAAGAACTAAAACAATCGTTGCAGATATCAGAGGTCGTACAATGGATTTCGGTAGAAGAAAAACGCACAAGTACACCATCAAAATTCCAAAACTGGAAGACCTAAGGAAGTTGGGAAGGATGATTACTAATCCCGAAGCTTTCAGAGCTAACTAAGGAGGTCTCTTGTTTCTTTTTAAGGTCAACATGTTGGAAGGAGTCATGTCTACATTCGTTCAGTTCTATGATCCAGTGTACCACTACTTCACTTTTCTGGATTATCAGCTCACACCGACACTGGAAGAGTACTCTCATCTGGTTGATTTACTGATCACTGATCAAGATCTATTTTCTAGACTGGAAGAAATTCCAAAAGATCAAGCATTGCAAAATCTACCTCTTTGGAAGAGTCGGATATCAAAACTCACATGACCACCAAGGAAGGAGTCCAGGGTTTACCAGTTAAATTCCTGATGGAGAAAGCCCCATACTTTGCCAGTATAGGAAACGTAACTGCTTACGAGGATGTCTTTGTTCTGCTCATGTATGGGTTATTTCTCTTTCCCAACATTGACAACTTCATCGATATTAATGCTTTCAAGATATTCTTAATTGGGAATCTAGTCCCAACTTTGCTCGCGGATGCTTATCATTTAGTACATTTAAGGAATTTTTATAGTGGAGGGATGATCACATGTTGTGTACCATTACCCTACAAATGGTTTATTTCCCACTTACCCAAGTCTGCTGCTTTTTGGGATCCCAAGAGTGGTATGCGATGGTCGCAGAAGATTATGTCTCTCACTCATTCTGACATAGATTAGTACAATTAGATCTATGACGGAATAAAAATCATTGACAAATGTGGAAGTTTCCCCAATGTACCCCTCATTAGTACTAAAGGAGGGATGAATTATCATCCAATTTTAGATCGTCATCAACTTGGATACCCGATGAAGAATGTACCACATAACATTCATCTGGAAGGTATTTTCTTCAAGGAAGGAGAAAATGACAGAGCACTAAAGAAAGAAATTGTGCATGCCTGTCAACATGTTCATAGGAAGGGAAGAGAGCCCTTAGGAAGGCTAAAATGCATCTCTGCAGAACCTTACCTCCGATGGGTGTAAACTAGGGCCATCAAATTGAAGATGCCTTACCCTCATCAGGAAGTTTTTCCCCTGAAATAGTCTATTCTTTACTTCATGAATGACACGGAGAAGCTTCAGATCGCTTTCAACAAGGTCCAACGCGAGAAGAACTCTTGGAAGAACAAGTACCAGATTGTCAGCTTGGAATGCACAAAAATCCAAGAGCTTTTGAAAGAAAAGGATGCTCTGATTGAGATATTAGAGCAACATGCTATCGAAAGTCAAGAGGAATGAAGAAATTTGCTCTCTCCTTTCACATGGAAAAGGATCATCGACCCGACAATGATTAAAGGGGCCCGATCAAAGAAGAGAAAAGTTCAGCAACCTGCATCTGAGCTTTCTTCAGGAATACCTTAGGATCCATAGGCCTAGTTTTCCTTCTCGCACTTTGTAAAATAATGTACTTTTCCCTGTAAGATACTGGAATCCTTTGAATTCGATAAAAGGTTTCTACCACTGTATGATATTTGCACCATAATTGTTAAAAGTTCTTTTAAAAACAAAAACAAAAAAGATCATTCTCATTCTTTGCATATCATTCATCATTCTTACATAACACATCTTTATCTTTGAGTCTCACACATGTGTCGCGCTTTAGAGTCAAACTGTCTCATTCATACAATACTCAGGCCAACCGGTAAAAGGAAATGGACGATCTCGAGGAAGAGAACAAAAAACTAAGAGAAGAAATCAACACTTTGAAGGAGAGTTTGGAGAAACTCCACAACACGATTGAATCCCTGACAGCAGCTCAGGATCAACAACTTCAAAGGACTGCAATCTCAGAGATTATGTCTACACCATCATTTGAGACACCTGGCAGTCATCCTTAGTACAACATGCCCAAAGGTTTTCCTTGGGGCACAACTTTCAATTTTGTACCTGAAGGATATATACCTCCGATCACTGAACACCTAGAAGCCATAGCAGGAAACTCCAGACCTGAAGGTTAGAAACTTCAGGTAAACGAAGACGTAAGGGTTACAACGGAGACTCATGTACCTGAAGGTTATAAACTTCAGGTCACTGAAGCGCCAAGAGTTACCGCAATAATGTCTATACCGCGACCTGTGATATATACTATCCCAGAGGAACAGATTCTGTAGGCCACTTCTGGTAGAAATGAAGACGTATATGAAAGGATGAATGAATTCTAAGAACAGTTCTTGGAAATGCAGAGAGAACTGCATGCTATTCGCAGACAACACTTGTTTGGCGAGGACGTCGATGACCTCTGTTTGGTCCCTAATGTAAAGATACCGCACAAATTCAAGGTTCCTGACTTTAAAAAATACAAAGACAACTCTTGCCTTCAAAGTCATTTGGTAATGTACGCCCGGAAAATGTCTACTCAGACAGAAAACTAACAGCTACTTATCCACTACTTCCAAGACAGTTTAACCGATACCACACTCAAATAGTACATGGGTTTAAACCGTACCAAGATTAGCACTTTCAGAGATCTTGGGGGAGCTTTTGTTCAACAGTATAAATACAATTTGGACATGGCACCAGTTAGGGACCAACTCAGAGCAATGTCCCATAAAGATAAAGAAACCTTCAAGGAGTATGCTCAGAGATGGCGTGAAATCGCCACCCAGATTTATCCTCCTCTCGAGGAGAAGGAAATGACAAAAATCTTCCTAAAACATTAGGCTCATTTTATTATGACCGAATGGTTGCAAGTGCACCTAGTGACTTCACCGAAATAGTGAACATGGGAGTACGCCTTGAGGAAGCAGTCCGAGAAGGCCGATTAGTCAAAGATGCAGAGCCGTCCAGTAGTACTAAAAGATACGAGAATGCTTTCCAAAAGAATAAAGAGCAAGATATTAGTAATATCTCTCAGGGTAAGCAAAGACGAAGGTATCAACCTCGCCAGGTAGCGGCAGTAGCTCTTGCTATCAACCCAGCGCTAGCTCCGACATATCAACCTCAAATTGCTCAGAGCTAGCCAAATCAACAACAGTATCAGCAAAGGCAGCAACAACCTCTTCAGCAGGCTCGTCGGCACTACAATAATAACAATCGTATCACACAATCACCGAGGTTTGACCCCATACCAATGTTATACACAGAATTATTTCGAATTCTTCTAGCCAAGGGGCACGTTCAAACCAAGACTCCTCTTACAGTACCAGACAATCCACCTTTTTGGTTCAAAGCAGATCAATCTTTCCCTTGCCATCAAGGAGGACCAGGACATAACATTGAGAGTTGCCTCACCTTTAAATCTAATCTACAAAAGCTCATTAGAAAGGAAGTTTTATCCTTCATAGATACGAACCCAAATGTTCAAAGGAATCTATTGTCGTAACATGAAAAAACATCAGTAAACTAGATAGAAAGAGAACCCGGCAGCAGTTATCAAATTCATGATGTACGCCTGCTAGGAAAAAATTTGGTAAAAATGCATTGCAAGAAAAGCGGGTACGGCCATGTACCCTCTCACAATTATCATTAATGTGATATCTGTTCTAAAAACAATCAAGGATGTGTCATTGTACAAGGAGTTCTTCAAGAGCAGATGAATCTAGGTTGGATTCAGGATCACAGGATTCGTGAAGTAAATATGGTCCATGCACATTCAAACATTGTTCAAAATCATGACATCCGAGAATAAATGTCAATCTAGTGGCAATGCATTCAAGACAAAGTCAGTACTACAATTTTCCGTTGCACGATTACAACGCTTGTCCGATTTGCTCAAAAGACAATTAAGAATGCTCTTTTGTACAAGAGGCACTCCAGCGTCAAATGGACCTTGGATGGATCCAAGACTACCATGAAAGGAATGATCATCAGGTCAACATAATTTAGATCTTCGACATTCATTTAATGAATAACAGTCTAGTGAAATTGCATGCCAAGTAGGTCAGACTCGGTTTTCTGTCCTCACATAATTATCAATACTGCAAAGATTGCTCTGAAAACAATCAAGGTTGCGCGCTTGTACAAAGAACTCTTCAAAATTTTTTGGACCATTGGTGGCTCCCAGTTTACCAGGACGAGGACACACGACAAGTTAGCATAACCAATGGAAATCCAGGCAGACACCAAAGTTGTGACATCCGCTTGCTGGAAACGGATTTGGTAAAGATGCACTGCATACAGAGTGGGTACGGCAGGGTACCACCTCACAATTATGAAACGTTGTCGAGTATGTTCAGAAAATAACTAGGGTAGCTACCTCGTGCGGGCCGCTCTCCAGCATCAGGTAGACCAAGGGGAAACCCACCTACGCCTGAATTTTCAGTCAATCAACATGGTGCAAGGTTTCCTCCTTGGCCAAAATAAGGTCCAAAGACTACTGGACAAAAGGACTATCACAGTCTCCGATAAAAAAGAACCTGTTAATTATGGAATTAACAATGATGTTTTCACCATAATTCCTTTGCTCTAGGAATAGAAGTGTGTGGAAATCCCTCTAGACATTAGAAAAGATCCAAACCTGGAACCGAATGAGGTTACTTATGACGGTCGAAAGACCCAAATAGCCCCTGTGGTCTTCTACTTACCGGGACCAATACCATACAAGTCAGAGAAAGTTATTCCGTACAAGTATGGTGTGACTACAATAGAAGATGGAAAAGAAATTCCAATACCACTTGTTGTCAACATTGCGGATATCAGTCGAGTCACCCGAAGTGATCGAATCTTCAACAGAGGAGTTGGAGAACCTGCAAAAGAAAAGGAACCTCAAGCTGAAGTTCCTAATCAATAAATTGGTCAATCCAGTAGCGCAGAGCCTGTGAAAAATAACGATGAAATGTTAAAACTCATCCAGAGAAGCAAATACAACATTGTGGATCAATTATTGCAAACTCCTTCTTAGATTTCCAACTTATCTCTCTTGATTAGTTTAGAAGCACACACAGAAACTCTACAGAAAGTCTTAGAACTGGCCTTTGTAGAACAAGATGTGACAGTGGGTCAATTTGACAGCATTATTTCCAACATCACTTCCTGCAACAATTTGAGTTTCAGTGATGAAGAACTTCTAGAGGAAGGCAAGAATCATAATATGGCCCTCAATATCACAGGTTCATCCTTGAACGTCATGCCAAGGTCAACTTTGGTACGACTATCTTTTCAAGGTACTCCTATGAGAGCTATGAGATCATCGTCAAAGCCTTTAACGGATCCAGGAAAACAGTTATCGGCAAAGTCGACCTTCCCATAACCATTGGTCCCCACACATTCCAAATCACTTTCCAGGTCATGGACATCTGAGTAGCATACATTTGTTTATTAGGAAGACCTTGGATACATGAAGCAGGGGCAGTCACTTTGACACTTCACCAGAAGCTGAAGTTTGTCAAGAATGACAAATTGGTCATAGAATGCAGAGAACAAGCTTTAATCGTGAGCAACCTATCATCATTTTCATATTTAGAACTGGAGGAGGTCGTTGGAACTCAATTTCAAGCACTCTCTGTGAGCAATGAGAATCACCAAGAAAAAGGAATGTCAATTTCCTCGTACAAAGACGTTCACCAAGTAATGTGAAGCGGTGACATAAAAGGATAAGGACAAGTTGTGATTCCTGTTGATAACAAGACAAGAAAAGCTCTCGGTTTTTCTTCAGCACTTACCAAGACTACAAAAAAGGATGAAAGTTTTCGTCCCATTCAAGATTTCTTCCACAGTGGACGTTTCCTCCACCCAATATCTCAAGAGGTCCATACCATCGAGGAAAACAACTCTTTTGATACAGATGGAGAGTGGAAATCCTATTTCAACGATGAAGGTTATATATCTCAAGAAGAAACATACATGCCATTTTGCTCTCCAAAGCAAAGTCCCAGATATATACCAAGATCAGATGTCAGAATGATCTACAGAGATTGCGATCTCGAAGGATGTCGTGCTCCACCCAACTCATTAGAGGAGGACACTCTGATAAAAGACAAAATTTAACTACAACTCATATGATCCCATGGATGATTTGCATATCTGGAAGCTTTACATGGAAGATTCAGAGCAAAAGAGTCAGCCAGAGAATACATATTAGTTAAATGACCTTGAAAAAAATACACCTGTTCTCCCAGAGTCATGGAATCCTTACCAAGAACATTCCAAGGAAGTCAAATGCCACGTTGATGAATTTGCAAAGATTGCACGACAAGAATTTATCAACTTTGCATTCCTGAGGTCAAAGTCATTGAAGAAGATGAATCATCTATCCCCTCAGAAACTTGGGATACTTTGGGGCAGCCAAGCGGCAAGTACGACTTTCTAGTGAAGTACACTGCTCCCGAAAGCTCTTGCATCAGATATGAGGACATCCAGGCAACTGGATGGGGAGATTCTCTTGAAAACGAAAATAATTTTGAAGATACAATAGAGGAGTCCTCTTATGACAATGCTGCATGGGAAGAAGACTCTAGTGATCCAACTCCGCCAGAAATCAATGTCATTACTGAAGAAAATCCTGGAAGAAAAATACCGGACTTTGTGATCCACCGAGGAGTTCGTCGCCATTGGGTTGCGGTCGATGTCCCGAATGTCGTTCATAAATTAAGGGAATTGTCGCATCTTTTTTTGACCTTTCACTTTGCCCGGGTAAAAGGGATGTTTTATAGGGCTTTCTTTTTCTGTAAATGTCCCTCTTCGCTTCCCCCAAAGCGAAAGAGTTTGGTTTTATAGGGTTGTGTTTAGAGAATCGACAAATTATAAATAAATAATGTCATTCTGAATTCCTGCATTTATTGCTATTTTCACTTTTAGCTTTTTCAGAAAATGGTAATCTTAAAAAACAACCCAAAATAAAAACAAACGTTTTAAAAAAGAAAATACACTGCACACACTTTTGCATTCTCTCTGTCTTTTCTAAAAAAGGAATCACCATGTCGTGAGATTACTTGTTTTAAACCTCTTTGAAACATACGATCCAATGCCTGCTCCCAACTTTGAGTTCTGTAGCGTGCAATTTTTGTCGGTGACGCGACCACCTTACCGCATTGGTTGGAATTGGGTGCTACTTTCTGATTTCTTATTTATCCTATGAAGTTGGAAAGGAAAGGGAAGATATCTAAAACTAACCTTGCACGCAAATGTTTTCTTTAACAAATGCTAAGAGATTGGGGGGTCCGAGGTCAGATTATACAAAGGGAAGTTGTCAATTACCCAGTGTATATATAGTTATCCATAGATCATTTTTAGTATGTCTTTCTATAATTTCTAGTGTTTACTGTTATGGGTTGGGAAAGTTTCTCCTTTGGGAATGTTGAGAGAGTATTCTTGTTGTTTTCGAGGTTTTTTCCGTTGTTTTTGGTAAGGTACTGGACCTAAATTTTTTGTTATGTGTGCTCGCTAAGATTTTGCAATCTTATGCCTACGTATTCCCGTAAAGATACTCGGGAAATCAGAGCAATCGTAGTTCCTCATATTCTATGGGAAGAAAGATGAAGAACGTACCTTACAACAATGAAGAACGTACCTTACAACGTTCATCTGGAAGGTCTTTTCTTCAAAGAAGGAGAAAATGACAGAGCACTCAAAGAGGAAAGGAAGAGAGTCCCTAGGGAAACCAAATTACATCTCCGCATAGCCTTATCTCCAATGGGTACAAACTAGGGCCCTCAAATTGAAAATGCCATACCCTCACCAAGAAGTGTTTCCCTTAAAATAATGTGTCCTCTATTTCATGAGTGACACCGAGAAACTACAGGTCACTTTTTACAAAACTCAACGCGAAAAGAATTCTTGGAAGAACAAGTACCAGATTGTCAACTTGGAGTGCACCAAGATTCAAGAGTTACTAAAGGAGAAAGATGCTCTGATTGAAATACTAGAACATCATGCTGTAGAAAGTCAGGAGGAACGGAGAAGTTTGCTCTCTTGTTTCACATGGCAAAGAATCATCGACCCGACAACTGTTGAGGAGACCCGGTCAAAGAATAGGAAAGTGGACCAGCTACCAGCATTTGGACCTTTGTCAGAGATTCCTTAGGATTCATAGGCCTAGTTTCCCTTCTTGCACTTTGTAAAATAATGTACTTTTCCCTGTAAGATATTGTAATCCTTTGAATTCAATAAAAGGTTTCCACCGTTGTATGATATTTGCAATATAATTGTTAAAAGTTCTTTTGAAAACAAAAAGATCATTTTCATTCTTTGCATATCATTCATCATTCTTGCATTACACATCTTTGTCATAAAGTCTCAGACATGTGTCGCACTTTAGAGTCAAACTATCTCATTCGTATAATACTCGAGTCAATCGGCAAAAGAAAATGGACGATCTTGAGGAGGAAAATAGATAGCTGAGAGACTCTGATGGAAAGTCTGGAAAGACTCAATAGCACGATTGAATCCATGGCAGCAGCTCAGGATCAACCACCTCAAAAGACTGCAATCTCATATATTGTGCCTACACTAGCATTTGAGATACCCATCAATCTTCTGCAGTACAACATGCCTAAAGGTTTTCCCTAGGGCATTCCTTTCAATTTCATACCTGAGGGATACGTCCCACCAGTCACCGAATACTTAGGGGCCATAACCGGAACTTCCAGACCTGAAGGTTACAAACTTTAGGTAAATGAAGATGCAAAGGTTACGACAGAAACTCCTGAAGGTTACAAACTACAGGTCACTGAAGCACCAAGAGTTACTGCAGTGATGTCTATGCCACAAATTGTGATACATACTATCCTAGAGGAATAGATCCTTCATGCCACCCATGGCAAAGATAAAGAAGTTTACGAAAGGATGAATGAATTCCAAGAACGGTTCTTGGAAATGCAGAAATAACTGCATGCCATTCGTGGACAGGACTTGTTTGGCAAAGATGCCACTGACCTCTGTTTAGTCCATAACGTTAAAATACCACACAAGTTTAAGGTGCCCGACTTTAAGAAGTACAAAGGTAACTCCTTCCCTCAAAGTCATTTGGTAATGTACGCTCAGAAGATGTCTACTCAGACAGAAAACCAACAACTGCTAATCCATTACTTTCAAGTCAGTTTAACCAGTGTCGCGCTCAAATGGTACATAGGATTAAACCGTACCAAAATTAGTACTTTTAGAGATCTTGGGGTAAGCCTTTGTTCAACAGTACAAGTAGAATTTTGATATGGCACCCAACAGAGATCAACTCAGAGCTATGTCCTAAAGGGATAAAGAAACCTTCAAGGAGTACGCTCAAAGATGGCGTGAAATCGCCACCCGAATTTGTCCTTCTCTTGAGGAGAAAGAAAAGATGAAAATCTTCTTGAAAACATTAAGCTCATTTTATTATGACCGGATGGTCGCCAGTGCACCCGGTGATTTTATTGACATGGTAAACATGGGTGTACGCCTTAAAGAAGTAGTCCGAGAAGGTCGAATGGTTAAGGACTCAGAACCATCCAGCAGTAGTAAAAGATACAGGAGTTCTTTCCAAAAGAAGAAAGAATAAGATATCAGTAATAGCTCGCAAAGTAAGCAAAGGCAAAGGTATTAACCTCGACAGGTAGCAATAGTATCTCCTGTTGTCAGTCCTGCGCCGATCAAAGGCAGAAGGAGTTGAATATGAGACAAAGAAGGTGGTTGGAGTTCTTAAAGGATTATAATTTTGGCTTGAACTATCATCCCAGTAAAGCTAATGTCGTGGTTGATCCTTTGAGTCGAAAGACGTTGTATATGTCTGCTATGATGGTTAAAGAGTTAGAATTGATTGAACAATTCAGAGATATGAGTTTGGTTTGCGAACAGACACTGCATAGTGTGATGCTGGGTATGCTGAAGATCAACAATGAGTTTCTTAATAGTATCAGAGAAGGTCAGAAGTTGGATGTGAAACTGGTGGATTTGATGATTGGAAATGACCAGGCAGAAGGTAATGAGTTCAGAGTTGATGGATAAGGCGTGTTGAGATTCCGTGATAGGATTTGTATTCCTGATGACCGTGGGTTGAAAAGAATGATTCTAGAAGAGAGTCACATGAGTAGTTTGAGTATCCATCCAGGAGCTACGAAGATGTATTAAGACTTGAGGAAGATATTCTGGTGGCCTGGATTGAAACGTGATGTGGCTAAGTTTGTGTATGCTTGTTTGACTTGTCAGAAGTCGAAGGTGGAACATCAGAAACCTGCTAGTTTGATGCAACCGTTAGATATTCCAAAGTGGAAGTGGGACAACATCTCTATGGATTTTGTGACCGGGTTGCCTAATACGCCGAGAGGAAATGATTCCACTTGGGTAGTGGTAGATAGACTTACGAAGTCAGCACATTTTATTCCGATTAATATCAGTTTTCCTTTGCAGAAGTTGGCAGAGATCTATATTCAGGTGATTGAAAAGTTACGTGGAGTTCTATTGAGTATTATGTCGGACCAAGATCCAAGGTTCACTTCTAGGTTTTGGGAGAGTTTGCAAGAAGCTTTGAGATCAAAACTGAGATTGAGTTCGGCGTATCATCCGCAGATGGATGGATAGACAGAGAGGACTATACAATCTTTGGATGATTTGTTGAGGGCTTGTGTACTTGAACAAGGAGGTGCTTGGGATAGCCATTTGCCGCTGATTGACTTCACTTATAATAATAGTTATCATTCCAGATTTGGAATGGCACCTTTTGAAGCTTTGTATGGTCGGAGATGTCGGTCGTCTTTGTGTTGGCATGCATCTGGTGAGAGTGTAGTACTTGGACCTGAGATTGTTCAGCAGACTACCGAAAAGGTGAAACTGATTTGGGAGAAGATGAAAGCTTCATAGAGTAGGCAGAAGAGTTACCATGATAAGGGGAAGAAAGATCTTGAGTTCCAAGAAGGAGACCATGTGTTTTTGAGAGTCACTCTGGTGACCGGTGTTGGAGTGCGTTGAAGTCGAGGAAGCTTACTCCTCGATTTATTGGTCCGTATGAGATTTTTGCAAGAGTTAGACCTGTTGCCTACAGAGTGGCGTTGCCACCAAATTTTTCAAATTTGCACAATGTGTTCCATGTATCATAGCTTCGGAAGTATGTTTCGGATCCGTCGCATGTGATTCTGATGGATGATGTGGAAGTAAGAGATAACCTTACGGTTGAGGCCTTACCAATACGGATTGAAGACCGCGAGGTAAAGCAGTTGAGAGGTAAAGAGATCACTCTTGTGAAGGTAGTGTGAGGAGGCGCTGCCGGTGGAAATATGACTTGGGAATTAAAGAGCAGGATGCAAGAGTCGTATCCAGAGTTATTCGTATGAGGTAAATTTTCGAGGACGAAAATATTCTAAGTGGGGGAGAGTTGTAACACCCGGATTTGTTTTAATTATTTTTCGTAATTAAAATTGTATGATGTTATGTATATGTGTATGATTATGTGTGTTTTGGTTGAGGTTGGGTTGCCCTTAGTATAGGGTAGTGACCTTAGAATTATAGAGAATCAGGTATCGGAGGGTGTATGACCAATTGTATAGAGATATGTGGCGTGGTTAGTAAGTAATTATTAATTTAAATAATTTAGTTAGAATTATTTAGATTTAAAATAATTAGTGTAATTATTGTATTTATTTAAAATTTGATAATATGAGTGGAGAGATGATAAGGGCAAGGTGGTCCATTCATGAGGATTAGTAAGGGTAAAGAAGGAAAAGCATATTAGGGGTCTAAGGGTTATAGTAGGAAAAAGGGAAATTGGAGAAGGAAGAGAATCAATTGGAAACGATCGCATTCTGGGGGAAAAGAGGAATGGAATAGAGAAGCAGAGCTAGGGCTGAGAGAACCTTTGAAGAATCGTCACTAAGGTAAGGGTGGGGTTCTTTAATCTCTTAAGGGTTGTATAATGTTTGTATAAGGGTAGGTAAACCTTTAGGATCATCCCCATGTGTCGCTTGTGTTGATTTGAAATTGGGATTGTCGCATGTCGGAGGTTTTGATAAGGGAATAAAATGCATGAACTAACCGATTGAAATGTGAGTCATATGTTTCTAATCGATTGCGTGATAATCTGTGAATTGATGTGCAATTTTTGGACTGATTGTGAGCGAAATCGAAGAGGAATTGGAGTCTGACTCGTGCAGAATCGCAATCGCAGGATTTCTGAATTGCACAGTTTTGCTGGGCGAATGATGGGTTTAGCCGGGCGAATATGAATTCATTGGTAGGTCGCCAGGCGAATTGAGGGGCGAGTGAGAAGATGAAAATTGGGGTCCGCCGGGCGAGCATGAGGTGAAAAGTGAATTTGTCGGGCGAAAGAGGAGTTCGTTGGACGAACGGGATTTCGCTGGTGCCTCGTTGGGCGAGCATCAAGCGAGCAGAGCTGAGACGAACCGAACTTTCTAAAACTTTAAAAATTCGTATCTTTTGATCCGTAGGCCCGTTTCAGTCGCCGTTCGAAGCGTTGGAAATCTGGTTTCACATACTTTTTATAAAATCAATTTCAATACCAGAATTCCAACCCTTTTCAACATTAATTGGGTTTTTTGTGTATGTCGTTATGTGTTGTAAGTTGAAATGATGAATTCGGTGGTGTGTATGCGTGTTATGGTTGTGGATTGCTGTTGTTGCATGTGTTGGCAGGCGTGGGTTGCATGTTGAATAGTTGTAGTATGATGTATTGACGCTTTGATAGTTATATGCATTTAGTTGTCATTGTATGTTATCGTTGTATGCATGCCATGTTGCATAAGTTGTGTGATAAGTCATGTTCCCATGTGGGGTGTGAGCGTCTTATCGGGATTCTCTGATAAAGAATCGTGTTGTTGTTTTTGTTGAGGCGATCGTGTGCCCATGTGGGGTGTGAGCGATCACAGATTCCGTGTACCCATGTGGGGTGTGAGCGATTGTTACGGAAATTCCGACAGGAATTATGATCATGAAACAGGGATCGAATTGGTACCACATGCTTTGAGTTATGTCGTGGGTCTCATTGCATTTCATTGTGTTGTGTTGATTGTCTGTTTGTGTGGAAAATGCTATTTGTGATGATGTTGTGATGATAGGGTAGATTGTGTAATGTTTTTATGCTTTCATATTTATACTATGCATTTCTTATGTTGATTCGAGAATCTCACCTCTTCTGTTTGAATGTTACCTCCACGTGGGTAACATGCAGATAAGCAGGATTAGTGCGGAGTTGAAGTTAGTGAAGACGGAGTCTTCCCTTTTATTTTGTTGAGTCAGCGTCTGCTCTGATTGTAACACTGGGTTTTTGGAACGCTTGTCGTTGTTTATTTTATTATTTGTCGTCGTTTTGGTTACTTGCTGATGATTAGGTGGCACTACACACATTTCGTTTTAGTTGAAATTCGCTGCTTTATGAGGAGATTAATTAAGTATGGTTTTATTGATAATATCTATGTGTTACATATCGTATGCATGACCAGGTGTTTGTTGAATGTAGCATCCTAACTGATTGTATGTTTTAACTTACTCTGATATTTAATTATTAATTGTCGCGGGGGTTTAGGGTGTTACATAATGCGCCTTGATAGGCCCACTTACATATTCGCAATTGAAGCAGTCATCGATGGTAAACCATGGGATCATGATATCAAATGCTTCCTTCAAAGACAAGAATACCCGCCTGGGGCATCAAGAAAAGATAGGAAGACTCTCAGAAGACTAACTGGAAACTTCTTCCTGAACAATGATGTGCTCTATAAGAGAAACTTCGACATGGTTTTTCTCAGATGCGCGGACAGACACGAAGTAAACATGTTGATGAAAGAAATTCATGAAGGCTCATTTGGTACTCATGCCAATGGACACACAAAGGAAAGAAAAATTCTGAGAGCAAGATATTATTGGCTGACAATGGAATTTGATTATTACAAGTACACGATGAAGTGTTACAAGTGTCAGATATACACCGACAAAATTCATGTACCGCCAATGCATCTCAAATTTCTTTCTTCTCCATGGCCTTTTTCTATATGGGGAATTGACATGATTGGCATGATTTAACCCATAGCCTCAAACTGACATCGATTCATCCTGGTAGCCATTGATTACTTCACCAAATGGGCTGAAGAAGCATCATACACCAATGTGACCAGACAAGTAGTGGTCCAATTTATGAAGAACAATATCATCTGTTATTTTGGTGTTCTAAGCTAGATCATTACAGATAATGGATCGAACCTGAACAACAAGATGATGAAGGAATTATGTGTTGAGTTCAAAATTGAACACCGTAACTCATCTCCCTACCGGCCTAAAATGAATGGAGCGGTAGAAGAAGCTAACAAAAATATCAAGAAGATCATTCAAAAAATGTTTGTGACCTACAAGGATTAGCACGAGATGCTACCCTTTGCTCTTCATAGTTATCGCACATCTGTCCGCACTTCAACAGGGACAATCCCTTTCTCTCTAGCATATGGCATAGAAGCAGTGTTCCACATAGAAGTAGAGGTATCATCAATAAGAATCTTGATGGAAGCCAAGCTAATAGAAGCTGAATGGTGTCAAAGCAGATACGATGAACTGAACCTAATCGAAGAAAAAAGAATGACGACTTTATGCCATGGTCAGTTATATCAACAGAGAATGAAGAAAGCATTCGGCAAAAAGGTCCGACCTCGGGTATTTTGAGAAGGCGACCTCGAGCTAAAAAAGATCCAATCATTTCTCACTGATCCCAGGGGAAAATGGACTCCGAATTACGATGGCCCCTATATTGTTAAGAAAGCCTTCTCAGGCGGTTGCTTGAGACTCGCAACCATGGATGGAGAAGAGTTTACCTATCCCATAAATGTTGATGTAGTCATGAAATACCCGCCTAAATGAAAAAAAACGTCTCGTTGGATTGAAAACCTGAAAGGGCGGTCCAGGAAAAAATTAGAGACATAAATAATGATCATCCTGATGGATTGAAAACCTGAAGGGGAAATCTAGGCAAAAGTTAGGGATTTATGGCAAGTAACTGCATCCGACTAAGATTGGGTCATTAGAAATAACGACATCTGTCAAGAAATCCTCAATCCAAAGTCACCTTCAACGGAAGCTAAAGAAACTCAGAATTCAAAGTTGGTGGAAGGATAGTGGTCGTTATGTTTCAATGTATCCCCTTTCCCTTTAAATTACCATTTTCTAAACTTTGTAATGCTCCATGGAATCACGCATTTTGCTGATTACCATTCTATCAATGAAAATTTGAGCCTTTGTGCCTTTTGTTTGTAATTCTCATTTATTCTGCTTTGCAAAATACCACTTTGATATGATTAACATTCTTGAGACACAAAAATGAATTTACTTTTGTTTTCAAAAACGGAAATTTTAATTTTTTATTTCTGTTTTTAAAATAAAGATGGCAATTTCCTTTTGATTAAAGAACACGAGAGGAACATCAACAGCTTCTCCGAAAGCAATCAAACTTCAAAATGCAAAATCAAAATATTCTTTGTGATCAGTATATTCCGAGTGGAGGATCAATTACTTCAGATTGACAAGATGGAGCATCTCATCTATCACTCCTTGGGAGTCGCATTTTGTTACTACCAAGAATATGAAAAGTTCAGCAGCAGGAATTTGTTTCCTCAACATACCAGTGAAAATTTTTTCCCCCAGAGTGGCCGAGTATCCAGTTGTGTTTATCACCAGCCTGTATGTCATGTCTGTTTATCCATTTCATACATAAGCATCTCATACATCATGCATAATTGATTCATGTTCATATTCATATTACATTTCAATCACTTTGGTCACGTTTATCCCCCAAGTGATAAATGTCCTCTCTCCATTAGAGTTGTCAGTTTTCCTTTCCACAATCGGATAGGATAAAATCCCAGTTTGAGTTATTCCCTCATCAGGAAATGTATCATCTAAACAATCTCTCTCCAGTTTATTCCTGGATTAAAATCGGTCCTCGACCACTTTGATAACTTGAACCTCTGAAAGGCAAGAAGACTTTTGGTTACAACCTTTGGAACTTCATTCTTCGCCATTGAAGATGATATTTTGCTTTCCTGAATTAAAGAAAACCCCCCTTGGAAGCTTCTCGAAAAAACACTCTTGGCAATATGGACATCACATCCTCCAAGAAATCTCTACCAAATGGCAAACAAAGAAGCCTATTTTTACCCTCATAGATTTCCAAATAAAGTCGACAAATGGAAGTCTCTCCTCGAGAAGTTTGTCCTACTTTCAAGGAAGTCACCAGCACCTCAAAATTGAATTACATCACATGGCATCTCTCCAAAGAAGTCTTGAAGGGAAGTGTGATATAATTTCTCCAGCAAATGGCATCTCCAACAGAGAAGTTTGCACACCTCCGCAGTTCAGACCAATGGTCCTCGCTAGCAAGTCTGACATCAAATCTTTACTCATCACGTGGCATCTCTTCGAAGAAGTATCAAAGAGAAATATGATGAAGCACGTTTTTCCATCAAGTGGCATCTCCCTAATAAACCTCGGAGAGAAGCTTGGTGAAGACCCTCGCAGATAAGCATTCCTTGTCAAGAGAAAAACTCGACAAGAATAAACTGAGACAAATTCCATGGCTGAAGACCAGGATCAAGGGGAGGTTTATTTCAAAAGAAACTGAGACTAGTTACATGGCTAAAGATTAGGATCGAGGGGAGGTTTATTTCAAAAGAAACTGAGACCAGTTCCATGGCTGAAGACCAGGGTTGAGGGGAAGTTACACCTTTTTCTAAGTAACATTACTTAGTAAAAGAAGATAGATGAGCAAAAATAGCTACCATCCACATACACAATCAAAATTTCGTGTATTCTAATATTTAATCCTCTTTTACCATGAACGTCAGAATATCTTCATCAATCACACCTTCAGGTCCAAGAAGATTAAATAGGGGCATTTTTCATACCCTAAATTTTGACCACAAGACTTCACATCATTATGCAAATCATCACCACAATATGAATGTACTTTCACACTCACTAATCCTTTCAAAGATTGATTGAGTATTCACTCTAGCCAAGAATTAGGGTTTTAAGCCCTCTAAGAGCATTCAGGCAAAAGATCAATCAAGAATTGACATGATCTTCAACTTGTCAAGCCTCTCAAACATCCATGAAGGATCAAGAGGTCTCACATATCAAGAATCTAACACAAGATTGTATCATTTCAAGTTGATCAAGCCTCAAGATCATCAGTGTCACCATATTAGGTTTTTGTCGACCAAGGCCTCTAGAGAGAAATCTTCATCTGGGCATGAGCCAATACTTCATCAATATGATTCAAGAAGCTCAAAAGAACCTCATGATTCCATTTATAAATCTATTGGCTCAGAGAACTTCCTCTTAATGCTAGCCAATTCTTTCAGGCTTATCTTCGATTGTCCCATATAGAATTGCTCATGGAAGAATCTCTCTAACTAAGTCCAATTGTAGATCAAATTTACTGGAAGTGTTGTAAACCAAGTAAAGGCATTTTTAGTGAGTGAACTTGGGAAATATTTCATCTCAGGTTTTCCTTATTAGCAATTTCGCCAGCCTCTATCAAGTATCTTACCACATGCTTGACTGTGGACTCACTAGTATCCCCAGAAAACTTAGTAAACTTGGGGACTTTCCATCTAGGGGTAAATCTAACTGCAAGATATATTCAAATAAAGTTGATGTATAATTTGGCCTATGAAGGCCAACATTTACCCTATTCCTGGCCATAATCCTCTCAACCATGGCTGATAGGTTATTATCTGCCACCACATCTTCGTGTCAAACTTGATTTATTACTTCATCAGCATTTTGGTTCCTATTTACCATTACTACCCTTTATTCCCTTTGGATTGACTGTTCAATTCTAGGAGGTTCGACCCTAGGTAACTCGACTCCTGTCCCTTGGTTTATAACGTTTTCCTGGGGTACATTTGGTTGAACTTGGTTAATTATATGGTCATCTTTTAAGACTACCCTAGTATTTTATACCATCAATTCCCTTTGAGGTTGTCGAGGGGGTTATGGAACACCAAAGAAATCAGTAATGCGCATCATTTGTGCTGCCAATTATTGGTTTGTTTGGGTAGTATTTTGGATTAAGGGATTGAATATGACACCCATTTGTTGGGCAAGCTTCTGGACCATCTCATGATTACTTTTGTCCATCTGTTGCCTTATCATTGCTGCATAATTGTTAGTGATATTTGGCATCTGGGTAGGAAATCCTATTCCTAAGGGTTGTCTAATTCTAACCATATTATTGATACCTAAACCAGATCCTTGTAATGGCGAACTTATATTCACCAATGGGTCTACAAATTCTTATGAGGCATTGTGCAAGCTTGCCATCACTGATGTTGGCATACCATAAGGTTGATCACGTCCTATTGAAGGCATTGAAAATCCAGGCACATAAGTGTCATACCCCAAATTTTGACCACTAAGATTTCTCATCATTGTGTAAATCATCATCACAATATGGAAGAACCATTAGTCTCCCCAAAGATGGGTGAGCATTCACTACAATCAAATTTAGGGTTTCAGGCCCTCTCAGAGTTCTTAGACAAAGGGTCAATCAAGGAATGACATGATCTTCAACTTGTCTAACCTCTCAAGCATCCACAAAGGATCAAGAGGACTCCCACTCTAAGGATTAAGCACAAGGTTGCTCCCTTCTAGGTGGATCAAGCCTCAAGATCGCCAGTGTCACCAAATTAGGATTTTAGTTGACCAGGGCCTCCAGATGGAGATTTTCCTCTGGGCATGAGCCAATGCTTCAAATCATAACCTATGATGCTCCAAGGGACATCATGAACCCAATCATCAAGTCAATTTGGCCTCAGGGGATGAATTCACCAAAAATCAGGAATTAGGGTTTCTTGACCTAATTTACCCCTAAGTTGAATTTTGGGACAAAACATGAGCCAAGACCTCAAAGGAGGATTTAAAGGTCCATAACACACCACATTGATCCGTTTTCAACAATGGATTGATCCAAGAAGCTTGAGCAACAAGTTTCAATTTCATCTGAACCACAATTAGGGTTTCGCGGGAAAAGTCAACTGTATCTTTGACTTTTGACCAGGACATGCTCCCAAACCCTAGGACATGATTCAATACACCCTATAACACCTATGAAATAAATCCATCAAGTTTGATTTAGGTCAAGGACTTGATTTCATAGAGGATCGCATAGTTTGGAATTCATTTGATAAAAAGTCAATTGTGCACAAAAGTCAAACTTTGACTTTTTGAGATTTTTCACAATTATGGTTTTTTAACCCTAAAATGATGTTAATGTGTGATTGGAATCATCATTCATCAAGAAAAATCAAGAAAAGTGGGATAACTTGTAAAAGGGGTAACCATAAAAACTTAGAAATTTTTCTAAGTTATGGAACAAAGTGGCTAGGGTACCAACTTTGGAGGATCATAACTCCTAAACCATAAGACCATTTTTCCCCATTCAAAGCTGGATTTGTAGCTCTCATGGCACTCTACAAAAGCTTCAAACATAACTCATTCCAGTTCCTCATGGATTTTGAGTTATGGAATGATCAAAATCACAAAAAGTGAAAATGTCACTTTTTTCCAACACTTAGTGAAATTTTCACTAAGTCAGAATCTGTCTTACTTTTTTCAAAATGTAAGGGTATTTTTCACTTGGATCCAAAAAGTATCAAAACCAATTATGATCAAACAGTTGTTGTATCATATGAGGGCTTTCCAAAATGGCCAAGAACTCCATCAAATTCCACTTGAGCCATGAGATATGACAATGCCAATATGCCTTGCTACAAACTGTCATGGTAAGGCAGATTTTGGAGTTTTGCTCGATTTGCTCAAATTTTGCAACGGGCAAGCAACTCTATCCATCTGAACACCTCAAGGGGGGACCAAGGAGGAACCAACTCTGAACCCAAGCCTCCCAAGTCTTTGGAACCAAAAAGAGCATGCCAAACCTAGAAATGCCTAAAAGAGGGACAAGACTCCAATTTTGGATTGGAGCATTCAATGCATACACCAAGGTGGCATGGACTGAGCCATTTCCAACTGAATTCAGTCAAGACTTATCCAAGACCATGGGAACCAGCCGCCTGTGCCCTAACCTCTAGTCAATGGCTAGAGGAGACTTGGATTCTCATTGATCAACATTGGCCAAACCTATGCAGCAGTTGCCATTCACTATTCCTTTCAAAACAAACTTACTCTACTATAAATAGAGCTCATTTGTGATTAGTTTGAGTACACCAAAGCCATCAAACAGATGCTTTCCTTAAAATCTCCTTCTTCACTCAGAAATTGCCTTCCAAAGCAAGTCACCATCGGGTTTTGAGTTTGAGAGCTATTCCAACCAAACCAATCACACACACACCTCATAACATCATATAGAAGTGATCCAAACACTCATATAACATCTGGAACATCAAAATCACAAAATCACCAGCCAACTGCTCAAGCCTTTGACAGATTTGCAGTTGAGGTGCCAAATCAAGTTCCAGCTCAATTCAATCCACTCCAAGCACCCAGACACACTCCATAGCACCTAGGGAAGCTGTCCATAACCTTGGAATCAAGTTGTAACATCTCTAACATAAAACACGATCACCAGCTGTAAGAGGTAAGCATGAGCTCTTCTAACTCTATGATTCATGCATTTTTTTGCTGCACAATAATTTGGCCATATGTTCATAATCATGCATAGAGTGTTTACCCTCAATCAATTGTTTTGTTTGAATCGTGTATGGAATTTCTGAACCTTCATGCAAATTTTAGAGTTCTTGAGGTTTCTCTTTGATTTCTTATTCCATGTTTAAAATAAATGAAATTAAAGACCATAGACATGATCGTGAGGTTGAAACGAGTAGATTGATATATAGATTGCATGATATAATCAAGTATTCAGTGAGATTCGAAAGAAAATGCAAATCTGCAGAAACAGAGGGTGGCGCGTGTTCTTGCCCTTGTTCTTGGCGCCTTTTTTGAATATTTGAATATTTGAATTTTGTGATTTTATTTAATTGATTCAAAAATTAATTTTTCTCTCAGTTTTAATGATTTTGAGTTGATTCTTTTTTTTAATAATTCACAAAAATGTTAAAATATTTTATTTTCCCAAAAAATCCCAAAAATATTATTTATTTCATATGCTTGATATTTTTGTAAATAATTAATATTTTAATTGTTTTTGACATTTAAAATATTTTCTCTTTCTTGATTTTTCAAATTTTAGTGATTTCCAATCATTTTGTGGATCAAAACCTGATTTTTGAAACATTAATCCAAGATCACAATTTGTTTTCCACATGTTTAACAATTTTGATCATTTTAATTGAATTTTTATTCAATTCAAATACATTTTGGGAACAAAGTAGGGTTTTTGATTAATTCAACCCTCATCAAACTTTTTCAAACACTTTGGGCCTCTAATAGAGTTTAAGACCCAATCCCTTTTTAACCAAAACAATTTTGGGCCTCAGATATTGTATAAGTCCCTCTGCGTTAAAAGAAAACCTCGACGCGATCGCCAGTTGAAAAATCAAACCCTTGGGCCTACCCTCGTGTTATAAGCCTCATTCTTTAAAAATCATTGGGCCTCTAGTAGAGTGTAAGACCCAACCCTTTTTGAAAACCAAAATAATTTGGGCCTCAGTGTATTGTATAAGTCTCGATACCGTCAAAAGGTATGACACGATCGTCGCCTTTTTCACAAAAATCTTTGGGCTTCTCCTTGAGTTATAAGACCCATTTTAATCATTGGGCCTCTAATAGAGTGTAAGTCCCAACCCTTTTTGTACATAAACCTTTTTGGGCCTCACTTATTGTATAAGTCCCTCTGTACATTTTTGAAACAATGACGCGATCGTCGTTCTCAAACAAAAACCATTTTGGGCCTCTCCTTGAGCTGTAAGCCCCACCACTTGTACAAAAATAAACCTTTGGGCCTCTTGAGAGAGTATAAGACCCATCCCTTTGTACAGAAATCCTTTTTGGGCCTCAGTCACTTGTATAAGTCCCACTGTACAATTTCAAACAACGGTGCAATCACTTATAAAACCTTGGGACTCTCCTTGAGCTGTAAGCCCCAACAATCTTTTCAAAGCACTTTCCCCTTAGATTTTAATATAATATTATTATCAAAGCTTTCTTTGTAGAGCAAACTAACCAAACAACATGGAAGCTCTACAACCGAGTAAGTTTTTACCCGCTTTCTTTATCCGCTTTCATATATATAAAACTGTATTGTGGGGCTGCTCACTGTAAGTCTTTATTCACAAACTTTTATATACTTGTCAAATATCCACTGTGTAATACTAGTATAGTTATTTAGATTTTTCCCCGACAACTACGTCTAGCACTAGGTAAAGCCCTGTTGGTCACTCTTAAATACAAACAAAACTAGATCCCCATAGGATTACCAGACACAATCTTCCCTCCTCTTGGGGTTTAACAATATGGAGACGTGAAAGGCAGCATTCTCGGTGAACCCTTTCTCAGACTGTCACCCTTAGAAATCGTCAAAGAAACTCTACTCCCCATAGATGATCTTTTCTCCGTGAATGGCATTTCTTGAGTTTCTTCCAAATTCTCGGACTTTCCTGGCTTGTTTTATTCTCGGTGAATGGCATGTCTTGAACTTCTCAGGGTTTGGGGACCCACAGGCTTCCTAAAAGCATCCCTGCCTCCTCTTGGGCGTTGTACAAGGACCCTTCGACTTCTTAAAAGCTCTCATGTCTTCTCTTGGGCTTAGTACAAGGACCCAGAGACCTCTACAGGTATAGGAATAGAACCTAGTCATCAATTTGTTTGAGTTGTCTTTCTGAGTCAAGTGACAGACCAGTTAATGGGTTGACCTTCATCCCTTAACATATCAGCCTTCTCTTGGGCATCATACAAAGATTATTCACTACCTGAGAATCAATTTCTCAAAACACCAGTAGACTTGGACAAGTCTCAATACCCTTTGATTTCCCATTTCCTTAAAGAACAGGAAATAACCCTGATCGTCTGATCAATCCCAAAGCACAACAATACCTTTAGTCGTTCCATTCATAAGAACTGATTTTCTCTTTATCCAACATACTGGACCTGTCACTAAATTGAAACAGTCACCAACACACTAGCCTCCTCTTAGGCTTTGTACAATGATTCTCCCCAGCAGAGCTAACCTTTTCAGCCTCCATCTCAGGCTTCGTACGAGATACAAAATCACTCTCTTGTTGAGTATAAAAGACTCTCTTGTTGAGTCGAAGCCTTTTAGCCCCCATCTCCGGCTTCTTACGAGATACCAAAACACTCTCTTGTTGAGTATAAAAGACTTTCTTGTTGAGTCAAACATTTTCAGCCTCCATCTCGGGCTTCATACGAGGTACAAAGACTCTCTTGTTGAGTCAAACACCTTTAGCCTCCGTCTTGGGCTTCGTACAAGACACATACAAAAGCACTCTCTTATTGAGTCAACCCTTTTAGCCTCTCTCTCGGGCTTCATACGAGACACATAAAAACACCCTCTTGTTGGGTCAATAGCCTCCTCTTAGGCTTTGTATAAAGAAACTCCCAGTTGAGTCAATAAACCTTTTAGCATCAAAAGTTGTGCCTCGTTCACAGTATACAAACATCAACAACTCCTTTTCCCCCATCTAATTGCTGTAAGCGGCAAGCCTCTGGATTATTTACATCCACGCCAGTGTCCCTCTTTTAGCATGAGAAATTCCTTAGGAAATATAACATTGCTCTAAACTGAGTTAAAGTCTTCTCCTTCAGGTCAAAAACCCCTATAAAGGAAATTATGGCATTGTTGGATTCACATATCCCAGTTAAAGTAATTCTCCTTTATAATCCGTCACCCAACAGTTGTGACAAACAGACCCCTCTTTAGAGATGACAAATTCTCTCTAAAGTCAAAACCCTTTAGCTTCACATCTTGGGCTTCGAACAAGATTCAAATAGACCTTTCAGCTTCACATCTTGGGCTTTGAATAAGATACAAACCACATTTAACTTCACGTCTTGGGCTTTGAACAAGACACCAAAACAACCTTTTTCCTCCCATAGAATAGGAGGAACTACGATCGCTCTGATTTCCCTGTTTCGTTAAATGGGAATACGTAGGCAAAAGATTAAAAAATCTTAGCGAGCACACTAATTAAAAACCTAAAATCCCGTACCTTCATACATCAATCGAAAAGCATCGGTCCTAACATCCTCACAAATAGTCCCATCATTTCGTTCTTACCAAAATAAGCAGAGAGAGGCCCACAATCTAAACCGCATCTGCAAACCAACAGTCATCTGTTTAAACTCAGTATGCAAGCAGGGTTAATTGGAGACATCTATTTCCCTTCCTTAGTCAGCTTAATAGGATAAAAAATGAATCGACCTGTAGTACCCCAGAGCGACAGTGCTTAAGAACCACGTCCAAAATCGCTCGCTACAGAAAAATGACGCCCACCGTGGGGCCACGCATGGCATCTTGTCCCTCTTGTCTCTCTGGTTGAAACCTAAGTGCTCAAAATGTCAGAGAAATGACAGCTCTGCTGGGGAGTCATTGTCTATATAGGATCATAAGACTAGAGGTCTAGGATGATTAAGACAAATATATATACTGTTTTTCCTATTTGATATATGTGTTTATTTTTCTGCTAATAGGAATGTGTGTGATGCCGCATGTGGAAAGATTGAGTATACACCTAAGAGAGGTGATGGCAATACGGGTAATCTTACTGGGAGTGAATTCCAGTTAAGAGCCCCCGATCGACCATCAAACTCAGTGGAGACTCCCTTTGCAGATACATTGCCTATACGACTTCGGTTGTTGAAAGTAGTGTGGTCGACTGGGTTATCTGAGAAGCTGAGGTTTTTAGTAGACTTAAGCCATTTTGTAGTGCAAAAGCTATCGGAAATAGTTGTCACACGATACTATCCTCATCTGAGATCACTCCAGGATACATCAACTCGCTGGCGATCCGCTTGCTGTTGTTATCCCAGAGGGCTCAATGATTTTGCGGACAGGTACAAAAAATCACCTGTATAAACCTTTGGGGGGTAGAGCCTTGACTTCATGACACCGACCCTTTGACCCCATGTTTTTTCTATGTTTTTGTGTGCTGCATTCATGCATTCATTTAAAAAAACATTAAAACAAAAAAAAAATCTTCTCTTCTAGTCTCTCATTTTCAAATTAAACTAAGACAATGATTGCAAATATCAGAGAAAGGAGATTGCGCTAATGGATTTCGGTAGAAGGAAAACTCATAAGTATACCTTCAAGGTTCCAAAATTAGAGGATTTAAGAGGTCTGGTGAGAATGATCACCAACCACGAGGCTTTTAGAGCCAAGTATGGAGGACTGCTCTCCTTGTTAAGGGTCCATGTAATTGAAGGAATCCTGTCCACATTAATCCAGTTCTACGATCCAGTCTATCACTGTTTCACATTCTCGGATTATCAACTAGCACCAACACTGGAGGAGTACTCTCACCTGACTGGTTTACATATTATTGATCAAGCTCCCTTTTCTGGACTAGAAGAAATTCCAAAGGATCAAACCATTGCAAGAGCAATTTATTTGGACGAGTCAGAAGTCAGGAGTCACATAACCACTAAGGGCGGCATCCAGGGCTTGCCAGCCCAATTCTTAACAAAGAAAGCCCTGTACTTTGCTAGTATAGGGAATGTGGCCGCTTTTGAGAGCATCTTTGTTTTGCTCACCTAAGGGTTATTTTTGTTTCCCAACATCGATAACTTTGTAGATATCAACGCTATTAATATTTTCCTAATTGTAAACCCTGTACCGACCTTACTCGTAGATGTGTATCATTCGGTACATTTAAGGAATTTATACAGCGGAGGAATGATCATGTGCTGTGTACCCCTGCTATACAAATGGTTCACTTCCCATTTGCCCAAGTCTGCTGCATTTTGGGATCAAAAGAATACTTTACGTTGTTCGCAGAGAATCATGCCTCTTACCAACTCTGACATCGATTGGTACAATCAAATCTATGACGGGATCATAATCATTAACCGTTGTGGAAATTTCCCAAATGTACCCCTTATAGGAACTAAGGGGGGAATCAACTATCATCCAGTGTTAGTTCGTCGTCAATTTGGATACCCGATGAGGCACGTCCCACGGAAGGCTCATCTGGAAGGTCTTTTCTTCAAGGAAGGAGAAAATGATAGGGCACTAAAGACGAAAATAGTGCACGCTTGGAAACACATTCATAGGAAAGGACGAGAGTCTTTAGGAAAGCCAGACTGTGTCTCGGTGGAGCCTTATCTCCACTGGGTATAAACTAGAGCTCTCAAGCTGAGGATGCCTTACCCTCGTCAGGAAGTCCTTCCATTAAGGGACTCTTCCCTTTATTTCATGTCTGAGATGGAAAAAGTTCAGGTTACTCTCAGCAAAGTTCATCAGAAGAAGAGGTCTTGGAAGAACAAGTACCGTATTCTCAATGTGGAGTGCAAGAAAATACAGCAGCTATTAAGAGAAAAAGATGCTCTGATTGAGATTTTAGAGCAACATGCTGTAGAGAATCAGGATGACCAAAGGAATTTGCTCGCTCCTTTCACTTGGCAAAGGAATGATAACTCGACAACGGCCCAAGAGCCCTGATCAAAGAAAAGGAAAGCACCCGAACCAGCACTTGAGCTCTCTTCAGAGAGGACTCAGGATCCATTAGTTTAGATTTCCTTTTTTAGCACTTTGTAATATACTGTATTTCCATTTCCGCAATCCTTTGAATTCAATAAAACGGGGTTTCCCCACTGTTTGATATTTGCAATCTAATTGTCGAAGTTTACTTTGAATAAACAAAAATAATTAATAATCATTGCATTCATCATTCTCATAAACGCATTCTTCTTACCTACAAATCTCACGTTTGCGTCTCGATTCTAGAGTCAAACTGTCTCATTCGTATAATACTTGGGCCAATCGTCAGAAAAAGATGGATGATCTCGAGGAAGAGAACAGAGAGTTGAGAGAAGAGATCGACACTCTGAAAGAGGATCTGAGAAAGCTTCATAACAACATGCAAGCTCTAGTAGAAGCTCAGATGCAACAACAAAGGACTGTGATCTCAGAGATCACATCAACGCCCATAGTGGAGAAGTATGATCCTAGGTACAAGATGCCGAAAGATCGCCCCTGGGACATGCCACTTAACTATATCCCAGAAGGATATATTCTGCCGATCACTGAAGATCCGGAAACCGCAGCAGGAACCGCTGGGCCTGAAGGTTACAAACTTCGGGAAGGCGAAGATGCTAGGGGCATGACAGCAACTCCTGAAGGTTACAAACTTCGGGAGGCACCAAGAGTCTCGGCCATAATGACTATACCACCACCCGTGGTACACACTGTCCCGAAAGGACAGATTCCCCAGATACCCTCTGGTGGAAATGACAGCATGATCGACAGAATGAATGAATTCCAGGAACAGTTCCTAGAAATGCAGAAGAAGCTGCAAGCCATTCACGGTCAGGATCTATTTGGAATGGACGCTGCGGGCCTCTGTTTGGTCCCCAATGTGAAAGTTCCACACAAGTTCAAGTGCCCGACTTTGAAAAATACAAGGGTAACTTTTGCCCTTAAAGCCATTTGGTGATGTACGCTCGGCGAATGTCAACTCAGACAAAGAACCAGGAGCTACTAATCCATTACTTTCAGGACAGTTTAACCGGTGCCGCACTCAAATGGTACATGGGTTTAAACCGCACTAAGATCGCTACCTTCAGAGATCTCGGTGCTGCCTTTGTTCAACAGTATAAGTATATTCTGGACATGGCATCGGACAGAGATCAACTCAGAGCCATGTCGCAGAAGGATAAGGAAACCTTTAAGGAATATGCTCAAAGATGACGTGAAATTGCCGCCCAGATTTGTCCACCTCTTGAGGAAAAAGAGATGACAAAAATCTACTTGAAAACCTTAAGCTCATTTTACTACGACAGAATGGTCGCCAGTGCGCCCAGTGACTTCACCGAGATGGTGGGCATGGGAGTTCGTCTTGAGGAAGCCGTCCGAGAAGGACGTTTAGTTAAAGACGCTGGATCATCAAGTAGTACAAAATGATACGGTAGTGCTCTTCCTAAGAAAAAAAAGCAGGATATTAGGAATATCTCTCTCGGAAAGCAAAGGCGATGTTACCAACCAGTAGCAGTTGTAACTCATGCTATCAACCATGCGCCTGTTCCAACGTATCAACCTCAGGTTGCGCAGAGCCAACTGAATCAACAACAATATCAGCAAAGGACACAACAACCTCTTCAACAGGCTCATCCTCCGTACAATAACAACCGTACAACGCGACCACCAGCGTTCGACCTTATACCAATGTTGTACGCATAACTGTTTCCATTACTACTAGTCAAGGGGCATGTCTAAACCAAGGCTCCTCTTACAGTACCGGAAAATCTGCCTTTTTGGTTCAAGGCGGATCAGACTTGTCCTTACCATCAAGGAGGACTAGGGCATAACATAGAAAACTGTCTCAGTTTCAAATCCAACGTACAAAAGCTTGTTAGAAGCGGGGTCTTATCTTTCAAAGATATGAATCTGAATGTTTTCACAAGCCCGTTGCCTCAACACAAGAAAGTTGTGGTAAATTTGATAGAAAGATAGTCTAATAACAGCTATCAAATTCATGATGTACTCTTATTGAGCGAGTATGGCCATATACCACCTCACAATTATCACCAGTGTGATGTCTGCTATAAAGACAACCAAGGATGTTCTGTGTTGCAATCAGCTCTACAGGAACAATTGGATCTCGGGTGGATCCAAGAGCATCGAGTTCTGGGGGTTAACATGACTTATACGAATTCCAACATCATTCAGAACCACGACATCCGTGAGATGAATGTCAACTTAGTGGCAATGCACTTAATGCAAAGCCAGTATCATAATCTACCGCGGAACAATTACGATTCCTGTCTAATTTGCTCGGTAAACAATCAGGGATGCTCTTTTATACAAAAGGCCCTCCAGCGTTAGATGGATCTTGGATGGATCCAGGACTACCATGATGAAAATACTTATCAGATCAACATGATTCAGATCTTCGATATTCGCTTGATGAATACCAGCTTAGTGGAATTACACGCTAAGCAAGTTCGGCTCGGTTTTCTGACTTTGCATAATTATCAGAACTGTACAGTATGCCGTGAGAGTGACCAAGGATGTGCTCTCGTTCAGAGAACTTTGTAACACTTGTTAAACCACTGGTGTCTTCCAATTTATCTAGACGAAGACACGTAACAAGTCACTATGATTAACGGGAACCCTACTAGGCATCAGAGTCAGGATGTTCGATCTGTGGGAGCAGACCTAGTGAGGTTACACTGCATACAAAGCGAACGTGGCCAGGTTCCACCACATAACTAAGAGCGTTGTAGAGTCTGCTAGGAAAATAACCAAGGAAGTTACCTCGTGCGAGCAGCACTTCAAAGTCAGTTGGACCGCAAAGAGATTCAACCATTCCCAGTTTTGGAGTCCATCAACTTGATGCCCGACTACTTTGGTAATCAAATCAAAGATGTTGTTGTAATCTCTGATCACGAGAGGACCAAAGATGTTTGTGACATCATCCCTTTACTTGACGAATCGAAGGTTCTTAACCAGGAACCGATTGAAGTTACTTACGACAGTCAGAGAAATCAGAAGGCTCTTATAGTTATCTATCTACCGGGACCATTACCGTGACGGTGCAACAATAATTGAGAATGGAAAGGAAATTCCATTACCCTCCGTCATGAATATTGGAGGCATCAGTCGAGTAACACGGAGCGGTCAAATTTTCAACCGAGGAGTTGGAGAACCTAACAAAGAAAAGGAACTTCATACAAAAGCTCCCAATCCATCGGTCGGTCAGTCCAGCGATCCCGACCTTTCAAAAAACAACGATGAGATGCTGAAGCTCATCCAAAGGAGTGAATACAACATTGTTGATCAGCTGTTATAAACTCCTTCAAAGATCTCAGTGTTATCACTTTTACTCAGTTCTGAAGCCCATAGAGAGGCTCTACAGAAAGTTTTAGAGCAGGCCTTTATGGAACAGGATGTGTTAATACGACAGTTCGATAGCATCATCTCTAACATCACTTCCTACAACAACTTAGGATTCAGTGATGAGGATTTTCCAGAGGGGTCAAAAGCCACAACATGGCGCTCAATATCACAGCGTACTGGTAGACACAAGATCGGCCATCAATGTTATACCGAAGTCCACTTTAATGTAACTATCATTCAAAGGACCCCCGATGAGGGGTAGTGAGGTCATCATCAAAGCATTTGATGGGTCTCAGAAAGCAGTTATCGGCGAAGTCGACCTTCCCATAACTATCGGTCCTCACACTTTCCTAATCACTTTCCAGGTCATGGACATCCGGGCAATATACAGTTGCTTATTAGGAAGACCTTGGATACACCAGGCTGGGGCAGTCACTTCAACACTGCACCAAAAATTAAAGTTAGTCAAGAACGATCAACTCGTCATGGTTTGTGGAGAGCAAGCCTTGATCGTGAGCAACTTATCATCGTCCACTTGTGTAGAACCCGATGAGGTTGTTGGAACTCAGTTCCAAGCACTGTCGGTGAGCAATAAGAATCAATCAGAGAATGGAACCTCGGTTTCCTCATACAGAGATGCTCTCGAAGTGATCGATAATAACAAAGCAAAAGGATGGGGACAACTTGTCATTCCTACTGATAACAAAACAAAGAAGGGTCTTGGTTTTTCTGCAACCTACACCCAGACAGCTGCTAACGATGAAAGTCTTCATCCCATTCAGGACTTCTTCCACAGTGGAAGTTTGCTTCACCCAGTGCCTCAAGAAGTACATACCATTAATGAGGAAGATTCCTCCAACACGGATGAGGAATGGAAGTCCTATCTCAACAAGGACGATTATATGTCTCAGGAAGAGGTGCCTACGATATTTTGTTGTCCCGCACAGAGTCCGAGATTTATACCGAGGTCAGATGTCGAAATGATATACGGAGATTGTGATCCTGAAGGATGCCGTGCTCCACCAAACTCATTAGAGGAAGACACTCTGATGAGAGATAACTTTGACCACGACTATTATGGCCCAATGGATGGCCTGCCTATTTGGCAGCCGTACCCAGGAAACTTGGGGCAAGAGAGTCAGCCGAACAAAGAAAATCAGCTGAGCGCCATTAAACAGAATACCTGCGTCCCCACCATGTCATGGGATCAACACTCAGGTCATTTAGAAAATATCCAGTACGACGATGAATTGGCAAAGCTTGCCGGACTAGAATTCATCAACTATGCTTTTCCTGAGGTCAACGTCATCGAGAGAGATGACTCCTCCAGTTCCAAAGAAATGTGGGATACCTTAGGACAACCAAGTGGAAAATTTGACTTCATGGTCAAATACACTGCTCCCGAAAGCTCTCGTATCAGGCTCGAAGATATCCAGCCAACTGGATGGGGAGATTTGCCTGAGATCACAAATACTATGCAAAATACAACAGAGGAATCCTCCTACGACAACTCTTCCTGGGAGACAGATTCCAATGATCCTGCTCCACCAGAAATCAGCATTATTTCTGAAGACAAATCAAGGAAGGTACCAGACTTTGTGATTCACCGAGGAGTTCGCCGCCAATGGGTTGCTGTCGATGTTCCGAAGATTGTTCATAAGTCAAAGTAATTGTCGTCTTTAACCTTTCACCCTGCCAGGTGAAACGAATGTTTTGATAGGGCTCGCTTTCTGTAAATTATCCCTCTTCGCTTTGCCCAAATCGACAGATTTTTGTTTTATAGGGCTGTAGTTTCAAGAATCGACTTGTTTATAAATAAAATAACGTCGTTCTGTAATTTCCGCATTAATTGCTGTTTTCTCTTTTCGCTTTTCAGAAAATGGTAATCCTAAAAAACAACTCAATAAAATAAACAAGCAGTTTTTTTAAAAAAAATACACTGCACACACTTGCATTTTCTCTATCTCTTCTAAACATAAATCATCAAGTCGTGCAGATTGCTTGTTTTAAACCCCGTTGAAACATACGATCCGATGCCTTCTCCCAACTTTGAGTTCCTGGTATTTGGGTCTGAAGAAGAAGTTGACAACGAAATTCTAGAAGAGATCTCCCGACTACTCAAACAAGAGGAAATGTCCATTGAACCTCACAAAGAGCCGTTGGAAACAGTCAACTTGGGCTCAGAGGAAGAGAGAAAAGAAGTCAGGATTGGGGCACTGCTCAGTTCAACTGTCAAAGAAAGTTTAACAAAGCTTCTCAAAGAGTTTCCCGATGTATTCGCTTGGTCCTACCAGGACATGCCAGGGTTGGATACCTGCATCGTGGAACATCATTTACCATTGAAATCGGAATGTCCGCCAGTAAAACAGAGGTTGAGACGGACTCACCCAGACATGGCCATCAAAATCAAAGAGGAGGTACAAAAACAGATTGACACAGGTTTCCTCGCCACGTCAGAATACCCTCAATGGTTATCCAATGTCGTACCCATTTCGAAAAAGGACAAAAAAGTCAGAATGTGTGTCGATTACAGAGATCTAAACAAGGCTAGTCCAAAGGATGACTTTCCTTTACCACACATTGACATGCTGGTAGACAGTACAACAAAGTTCAAAATATTCTCCTTCATGGATGGATTCTCGGGCTATAATCAGATAAAAATGGCGCCGAATGACATGGAGAAAACTTCGTTCATTACCCCATGGGGTACCTTTTGTCACAAGGTAATGTCGTTCGGTTTGAAGAACGTTGGGGCAACCTATCAAAGGGCCATGACTACTCTGTTTCATGACATGATACACAAGGAGATCGAGGTATATGTCGATGACATGATTGCCAAATCCCAAACAGAGGAGGAGCATGTGACCCACCTGTCAAAACTATTCGAGCGGTTGAGAAAGTATAAACTCTGCTTGAATCCCAATAAATGCACATTCGGTGTCCATTCAGGGAAACTTTTAGGGTTCATCATCATCCAAAAAGGAATTAAGGTTGATCCTGACAAGGTCAAGGCCATTCAAGAAATGCCTTCTCCGAAAACTGAAAAATAAGTCAGAGGATTCCTGGGACGTTTAAACTACATCTCCATATTCATATTCCTCATGACCGCGACATGTGCGCCGATTTTAAAATTACTCAAAAATAATCAGGATTGCGTTTGGACAAAAGATTGCCAAACCGCCTTTGACACTATTAAGGAATACCTGTTGAAACCGCCGATTCTATCACCTCCAGTGGAAGGAAGACCACTGATCATCTAACTCACAGTCCTAGAGGACTCCATGAGTTGTGTACTTGGCCAACAAGATGAAACAAAAAGGAAAGAGTCTGCCATATACTATTTGAGCAAGAAGTTCACCGACTGCGAGACTCGGTACACGATGCTTGAGAAAACTTGCTGCGCTTTGGCTTGGGCAGCCAAACGTCTTCGCCAGTACATGATTCGTCACACTACTTGGTTAATCTCCAAAATGGATCCAATCAAGTATGTCTTTGAAAAACCTGCTCTTACAGGAAGGATTGCCCGTTGGCAGATGTTGCTATCAGAATACGATATCGAATACCATGCTCAGAAGCCGTTAAAGGGAGTATTTTAGCCGATCATTTGGCTCATCAACTGATTGACGATCAGGAATCAGTTGGGTTTGATTTCCCAGACGAAGATGTCATGTATCTAAAAATGAAAGACTGTGATGAATCGCTACCCAGTGAAGGGCCAGAACCAGGTTCCCAATAGGGACTAATCTTGGACGGAGCTGTCAATCATTACGGAAATGGAATTGGGGCAATCATCATAACACCTCAAGGTACCCACATTCCTTTCACCGCCAGACTTATGTTCAAGTGTACAAATAACGAGGCCGAATACGAAGCTTGTATTATGGGTCTCGAGGAAGCGATTGATTTGAGGATCAAGAACTTGGATGTATATGGCGACTCAGCTTTGGTCGTCAATCAGATCAAAGGAGATTGGAACACATACCAATCAGGACTGATTCCTTACAAAGATTATGCAAGAAGGTTGTTACCTTTCTTCAACATAATCGAGTTTCATCATATCCCTCGTGAAGAGAATCACATGGCTGATGCATTAGCCACCCTCTCTTCCATGATTAGTGTAGGTCAATGGACCGACTTGCCTAAGATCGACAAAATGCGCCTTGAACGGCCCGCTTACATCTTCACGATTAAAGCAGTCATAGATGACAAACCTTGGTATCACGATATCAAATGCTTCCTTCAGAAATAAGAGTACCCACCTGGGGCATTAAGAAAAGACAGAAAGACCCTCAGAAGGTTGGCAGGCAACTTCTTCCTAAGCGGTGATACTCTCTATAAGAGAAATTTTGACATGGTCTTGCTCCGATGTGTAGACAGACCAGAAGTAGACATGCTGATGAAAGAAATTCACGAAGGATCCTTTGGCACTCATGCCAACAGACACACAATGGAGAGAAAAAATCTGAGAGCAAGGTACTACTGGTTGACCATGGAATCCGACTGCTACAAGTACATGAGGAGATGTCACAAGTGTCAGATATACTCCGACAAAATCCATGTACCACCAACACATCTCAAAGTTCTCTCCTCCCCGTGGCTTTTTTCCATATGGGGAATCGACATGATCGGCATGATTGAGCCCAAGGCTTCGAACGGACATCGGTTCATTCTGGTCGCCATTGACTATTTCACCAAGTGGTTCGAAGCAGCATCGTACGCCAATGTGACCCGACAAGTGGTGGTCCAATTTATCAAAAACAATATCATCTGCCGTTATGGTGTTCTGAGCCAGATCATTACTGATAATGGATCTAACTTAAACAATAAGATGATGAAGGAGTTGTGTGCTGAGTTCAAGATCGAACACCATAACTCATCTCCCTACCGACCCAAGATGAACGGAGCGGTAGAAGTGGCTAATAAGAACATCAACAAGATCGCTCAAAAGATGGTTATAACCTATAAAGACTGGTATGAGATGCTACCCTTTTCTCTTCACGGTTATCGTACATCTGTCCGCACTTCAACAGGGGCAACCCCTTTCTCTCTAGTATATGGCATGGAGGCAGTGCTCCCCATAGAAGTAGAGATCCCATCAATCCGGTATTGATGGAAGCTAAGCTTATAGAAGCTGAATGGTGTCAAAGTCAACACGACGAACTGAATCTGATCGAAAAGAAGCGAATCACGGCACTATGCCACGGTCAATTGTATCAACAGAGAATGAAGAAAGCCTTCGACAAAAAGGTCTGACCTCGCGTCTTCAGGAAAGGAAACCTTGTGCTCAAGAAGATACAATCATTTCTCACTGATCCCCTGGGCAAATGGACTCCGAATTATGACGGCCGCTACGTGGTTATGAAAGCGTTCTCAGGCGGTGCCCTGAGACTTGCAACCATGGATGGAGAAAAGTTTTCCTACCCCACGAATGTTGACGTAGTCAAGAAATACTTCGCCTAAATAAAAAAAAACGCCTTGTTGCATTGAAAACCCGAAAGGGCAGTCCAGGTAAAAATTAGAGACATAATCAAAAAATCATCCCGATGGATTGGAAATCTCAAAGTACGATCCAGGCAAAAGTTAGGGATAATGACAAGTAACTACGTCTGATCAGTTCAACTCCTCAGCGGTAATGCCATCCATCAGAAAATCTCGATCAAGGTCATCTTCGACAGAAGCTCAGGATGACCAAAATTTAAAGTTTGTAGAAGGATAATGGTCGTTATGTTTCAATGTAGCCCTTTTCCCTTAAATTACCATTTTCTAAACTTTGTAAATACTCTATGGAATCACGCGTTTGGCTGATTTCCATCCTATCAATACGATTTGAGCCCTTGTGCTTTTGTTTGCAATTCTTATTTGTTTTAGCTTTACAGGACGACATTTTAACATGATCAACGGTTCTTGAAATAAAACAAAAATGAATTTACTTGTAAAATTTTTCTACTTTTAATAAAGATGGCAAATTCTTTTGACTGTTGAACATCGAAAGAATATCGATTGCTTCTCCCAAAGGCGGTTAAGCTTCAAAGTGCAGAATCAAAGTACTTCTTCTAAACCAGTGCACCTGAATGAAGGATCAGCTGTGTCAGAGACCATGTTTCATCTGACACCCCCGGCAGAGTTCTTACCTCCTAAGACCGATCAACGGTTATTCCCCGCAGGAACTACTTTCTCCTAAGCAAGGCAGAATTGCTATCTTGAACTAACGGTACTTCTTCGTCCCAGCAGTGGTCGAGTATCCAGTCGTGTTCATCCGTCAATTTGTATGTCGTGTCAGTTGTGTCAGCATAAACATACATCATCATGCATTATTGATTTGCATTCACATTCATATTGCATCACTATCACTCTAATCGGTCTTGTCCCCTAGAGATAGAAGTCTTCACAATCGAGTTGTCAGTTCTTTCCTCGTCAGGAAATGTTGCGTCTGAACAATCTCTCTCCTTCAGCTTATTTCTGGATTAGAGTTGGCCCTTGACCGCCTTGATAACTTGAACCTCTGAGAAAACTAGAGAAAATTCAGACAAACATCACTCTTCGCCATTGAAGATGATGTCTTCGCTTTCCCGGATTAAAGAAAATCCCCAGAGAAAGCCTCTTAATCAGAGATTCGACAATACGGCAGTTTTTCTCTGAAAAATCCGCTGACGAAAAGGTCATCAGCACCTCAAAATTGGATCACATCATATGGCAGTTCTCCGAGAAGATCTCTGAGAAAAGTATGATGTAATATCTCCAAGCGAAGGCAGTCTCTCAAGAGACTCGTTTCCTCTGATAGAGTCGACAAATGGCATCTCCAACAGAGAAGGTTGTACACCTCTACAATTCAGATAGATGGGTCCCCCAGCAAGTCTGGCCTCAAAACTTTTTCCATCAAATGGCATCTCTCCAGGAAAATTCGGCGAGAAGTTTAAGGAAAACCGCTACGCATAGCGTCCCTTGTCAAGAAAGTTTATTGACAAAAGAAACTGAGACCAGTTCCTTGGTAGGAAACCAGGATCGAGGGGAGGTTTATTTCAGAAACTGAGACCAGTTCCTTGGTAGGAACCCATGATCGAGGGGAGGTTTATTTCAGAAACTGAGATCAGTTCCTTGGTAGGAAACCAGGATCGAGGGGAAGTTTATTTCAGAAACTGAGACCAGATCCTTGGTAGGAAACCAGGATCGAGGGGAAGTTTATATCAGAAACTTAGACCAGTTCCTTGGTAGGAAACCAGGATCGAGGGGAAGTTCATTTCAGAAACTAAGACCAGTTCCTTGGTAGGAAACCAGGATCGAGGGGAAGTTTACCTTTTCTAAGCATCATAGCTTAGCAAAAGAAGAAGGATGCGTTAACGGCCATTCTTAACCACCATCAAAATTTCTGGTATTCCGATATTTAATCCTTTTGCACCCCGAATGCCCGAATACCTTCGCCATTCACACCTTCGGGTCCAAGAAGATTAAATAGGGGCATCTGTCATACCCCAAATTTTGAACACTAAGATTTCCCATTATTGTACAAATCATCATCACAATATGGAAGAACCATGAGTCTCCCCAAAGATGGGTGAGCATTCACTACAATCAAATTTAGGGTTTCAGGCCCTCTTAGAGTTCTTAGACAAAGGGTCAATCAAGGAATGACATGATCTTCAACTTTTCTAACCTCTCAAACATCCACAAAGGATCAATAGGACTCCCACTCCAAGGATTAAGCACAAGGCTGCTCCCTTCTAGGTGGATCAAGCCTCAAGATCGCCAGTGTCACCAAATTAGGGTTTTGGTTAACCAGGGCCTCCAGATGGAGATTTTCCTCTGGGCATGAGCCAATGCTTCAAAGCATAACCTATGATGCTCCAAGGGACATCATGAACCCAATCATCAAGTCAATTTGGCCTCAGGGGATGCATTCAGCAAAAATCAGGAATTAGGGTTTCTTGACCTAATTCACCCCTAAGTTGACTTTTGGGACAAAACATGAGCCAAGACCTCAAAGGAGGATTTGAAGGTCCATAACACACCACATTGATCCATTTGCAACAATGGATTGATCCAAGAAGCTTGAGCAATAAGTTTCAATTTCATCTGAACCACAATTAGGGTTTCGCGGGAAAAGTTAACTGTATCTTTGAATTTTGACCAGGACATGCTCCCAAACCCTAGGACATGATTCAATCACCCTATAACACCTATGAAATCAATCCATCAAGTTTGATTTAGGTCAAGGACTTGATTTCATAGAGGATCGCACAGTTTGGAATTCATCTGATAAAAAGTCAACTGTGCACAAAAGTCAAACTTTGACTTTTTGAGATTTTTCACAATTATGGTTTTTTAACCCTAAAATGATGTTACTGTGTGATTGGAATCATCATTCATCAAGAAAAATAATAAAAGTGGGATAACTTGTAAAAGGGGTAACCATAAAAACTTAGAAATTTTTCTAAGTTATGGAACAAAGTGGCTAGGGTACTAACTTTTGAGTATCATAACTCCTAAACCACAAGGTCATTTTTCCCCATTCAAAGCTAGATTTGTAGTTCTCATGGCACTCTACAAAAGCTTTAAACATAACTCATTCCATTTCCTCGTGGATTTTGAGTTATGGAATGATCAAAATCACAAAAAGTGAAAATGTCAATTTTTTCCAACACTTAGTGAAATTTTCACTAAGTCAGAATTTGTCTTACTTTTTTCAAAATGTAAGGGCATTTTTCACTTGGATCTAAAAAGTATCAAAACCAATTATGATCAAACAGTTGTTGTATCATATGAGGGTTTTCCAAAATGGCCAAGAACTCCATCAAATTCCACTTGAGCCATGAGATATGACAATGTCAATATGCCTTGCTGCAAACTGTCATGGCAAGGAAGATTTTGGAGTTTTACTCTATTTGCTCAAATTTTACAAAGGGCAAGCAACTCTATCCATCTGAACACCTCAAGGGGACCAAGGAGGAACCAACTCTGATCCCAAGCCTCCCAAGTCTTTGGAACCAAAAATAGCATGCCAAACCTAGAAATGCCTAAAAGAGGGACAAGACTCCAATTTTAGATTGGAGCATTCAATGCATACACCAAGGTGACATGAACTGAGCCAATTCCAACTGAATTCAGTCAACACTTATCCAAGACCAAGGGAACCAGCCGCCTGTGTCCTAACCTCTAGTCAATGGCTAGAGGAGACTTGGATTCTCATTGATCAACGTTGGCCAAACCTATGCAACAGTTGCCATTCACTATTCCTTACAAAACAAACTTGCTCTACTATAAATAGAGCTCATTTGTGATCAGTTTGAGTACACCAAAGCCATCTAACAGATGTTTTCCTCAAAATCTCCTTCTTCACTCCAAAATTGCCTTCCAAAGCAAGTCACCATCGGGTTTTGAGTTTGAGAGCTATTCTAACCAAATCAATCACACACACACATACACCTCATAAACATCATATAGAAGTGATCCAAACACTCACATAACATCTGGAACATCAAAATCACAAAATCACAAGCCAACTGCTCAAGCCTTTGACAGATTTGCAGTTGAGGTGCCAAATCAAGTTCCAGCTCAATTCAATCCACTCCAAGCACCCAGACACACTCCATAGCACCTAGGGAAGCTGTCCATAACCTTAGAACCAAGCTGTAACACCTCTAACACAAAACATGATCACCAGCTGCAAGAGGTAAGCGTGAGCTCTTCTAACTCTATGATTCATGCATTTTTTACTGCACAATAATTTGGCCATATGTTCATAATCATGCATAGAGTGTTTACCCTCAATTAATTATTTTGTTTGAATCGTGTATGGAATTTCTGAACCTTCATGCATATTTTAGGGTTCTTGAGGTTTCTCTTTGATTTCTTATTCCATGTTTAAAATAAATGAAATTAAAGACCATAGACATGATCGTGAGGTTGAAACGAGTAGATTGATATATAGATTGCATGATATAATCAAGTATTCAGTGAGATTGGATAGAAAATGCAAATCTGCAGAAACAGAGGGTGACGCGTGTTCTTGCCCTTGTTCTTGGCGCCTTTTTTGAAAATTTGAATATTTGAATTTTGTGATTTTATTTAATTGATTCAAAAATTAATTTCTCTCTGAGTTTTAATGATTTTGAGTTGATTCTTTTTTTAATAATTCACAAAAATGTTAAAATATTCTATTTCCCCAAAAAATCCCAAAAATATTATTTATTTCATATACTTGATATTTTTGTAAAGAATTAATATTTTAATTGTTTTTGACATTTAAAATATTTTCTCATTCTTGATTTTTCAAATTTTAATGATTTCCAATCATTTTGTGGATCAAAACCTGATTTTTGAAACATTAATCCAAGATCACAATTTTTTTCCACATGTTTAACAATTTTGATCATTTTAATTGAATTTTTATTCAATTAAAATACATTTTGGGAACAAATTATGGTTTTTGATTAATTCAACCCTCATCAAACTTTTTCAAACACTTTGGGCCTCTAATAGAGTGTAAGACCCAATCCCCTTTTAACCAAAACAATTTTGGGCCTCAGATATTGTATAAGTCCCTCTGCGTTAAAAGAAAACCTCAGCGCGATCGCCAATTGAAAAATCAAACCCTTGGGCCTACCCTCCTGTTATAAGCCCCATTCTTTAAAAATCATTGGGCCTCTAGTAGAGTGTAAGACCCAACCCTTTTTGAAAACCAAAATAATTTGGGCCTCAGTGTATTGTATAAGTCTCGATACCGTCAAAAGGTACGACATGATCGTCGCCTTTTTCACAAAAATCTTTGGGCTTCTCCTTGAGTTATAAGACCCATCTTTAATCACTGGGCCTCTAATAGAGTGTAAGTCCCAACCCTTTTTGTACATAAACCTTTTTGGGCCTCACTTATTGTATAAGTCCCTCTGTACATTTTTGAAACAATGGTGCGATCGTCATTCTCAAATAAAAATCATTTTGGGCCTCTCCTTGAGTTGTAACCCCACCACTTGTACAAAAATAAACCTTTGGGCCTCTTGAGAGAGTATAAGACCCATCCATTTATACAGAAAACCATTTTGGGCCTCAGTCACTTGTATAAGTCCCACTGTACAATTTCAAACAACAGTGCAATCACTGATAAAACCTTGGGCCTCTCCTTGAGCTGTAAGCCCCAACAATCTTTTCAAAGCACTTTCTCCTTTGATTTGAATATAATATTGTTATCAAAGCCTTCTTTGTTGAACAAACTAACCAAACAGCATGGAAGCTCTACAACCGAGTAAGTGTTTACCCGCTTTCTTTATCCACTTTCATATATATAAAACTGTATTGTGGGGCTCCTCACTATAAGTCTTCTTTCACAAACTTTTATATACTTGTCAAATATCCACTGTGTAATACTAGTATAGTTATTTAGAGTTTTCCCCAACAAATACGTCTAGCACTAGGTAAAGCCTTGTTGGTCACTCTTAAATACAAACAAAACTAGATCCCCATAGGATTACCAGACACAGTCCTCCCTCCTCTTGGGGTTAAACAATATGGAGACGTGAAAGGCAGCATTCTCGGTGAACCCTTTCTCAGACTGTCACCCTTAGAAATCGTCAAAGAAACTCTACTCCCCAGAGATGATATTTTCTCCGTGAATGGCATTTCTTGAGTTTCTTCCAAATTCTCGGACTTTCCTGGCTTAATCTATTCTCGGTGAATGGCATGTCTTGAACTTCTCGGGGTTTGGGGACCCACAGGCTTCCTAAAAGCATCCCCGCCTCCTCTTGGGCATTGTACAAGGACCCTTCGGCTTCTTAAAAGCTCTCATGCCTTCTCTTGGGCTTAGTACAAGGACCCAGAGACCTCTACAGGTATAGGAACAAAACCTAGTCATCAATTTGCTAGAGCTGTCTTTCTGAGTCAAGTGACAGACTAGTTAATGGGTTGACCTTCATCTCTTAACATACCAGCCTTCTCTTGGGCATCATACAAAGATCATTCACTACCTGGGAATCGATTTCTCAAAACACCAGTAGACTTGGACAAGTCTCAATACCCTTTGGATTTCCCATTTCCTTAAAGAACAGGAAATAACCTTGATCCTCTTATCAATCCCAAAGCACAACAATACCTTTAATCGTTCCCTTCATAAGAACTGATTTTCTCTTTATCCAACATACTGGACCTGTCACTAAACTAAAACAGTCACCAGCACACTAGTCTCCTCTTGGACTTTGTACAATGATTCTCCCCAGCGGAGCTAACCTTTTCAGCCTCCATCTCGGGCTTCGTACGAGATACAAAATCACTCTCTTGTTGAGTATAAAAGACTCTCTTGTTGAATCAAAGCCTTTTAGCCTCCATCTCGGGCTTCGTACGAGATACCAAAACACTCTCTTGTTGAGTATAAAAGACTCTCTTGTTGAGTCAAACATTTTCAGCCTCCATCTCGGGCTTCGTACGAGGTACAAAGACTCTCTTGTTGAGTCAAACACCTTTAGCCTCCGTCTTGGGCTTCGTACAAGACACATACAAAAGCACTCTCTTGTTGAGTCAACCCTTTTAGCCTCTCTCTCGGGCCTCGTACGAGACACATAAAAACACCCTCTTGTTGGGTCAATAGCCTCCTCTTAGGCTTTGTATAAAGAAACTCCCAGTTGAGTCAATCAACCTTTTAGCATCAAAAGTTGTGCCTCGTTCACAGTATACAAACATCAATAACTCATTTCCCCCCATCTAATTATTGTAAGCGCCAGCCTCTGGATTATTTACATCCACGTCATTGTCCCTCTTTTAGCATGAGAAATTCCTAAGGAAAGATATCATTGCTCTAAACTGAGTTAAAGTCTTCTCCTTCAGGTTAAAAACCCCTATAAAGGAAATTATGGCATTGTTGGATTCACATATCCCAGTTAAAGTAATTCTCCTTTATAATCTGTCACCCAACAGTTGTGACAAACAAACCCCCCTTTAGAGATGACAAATTCTCTCTAAAGTCAAAACCCTTTAGCTTCACATCTTGGGCTTCGAACAAGATACAAATAGACCCTTCAGCTTCACATCTTGGGCTTTGAACAAGATACAAACCACATTTAGCTGCACGTCTTGGGCTTTGAACAAGACACCAAAACAACCTTTTTCCTCCTATTCGGAACTACGATCGCTCTAATTTCCCTGTTTCGTTAAATGAGAATACGTAGGCATAAGATTGAAAAATCTTAGCGAGCACACTAATTAAAAACCCAAAATCCCGTACCTTCATTCATTAATCGAAAAGCATCGGTCCTAATATCCTCACAAATAGTCCCGTCATTTCGTTCTTATCAAAATAAGCATAGAGAGGCCCACAATCTAAACCGCATCTGTAAACCAACAGTCATCTATTTAAACTCAGTATGTAAGCAGGGTTAATTGGAGACATCTATTTCCCTTCCTTAGTCAGCTTAATAGGATGAAGAATGAATCGACCTGTAGTACCTCAGAGCGACAGTGCTTAAAAACCACGTCCAAAATCGCTCGCTACAATAAGGCCTGAACATACTATTCCCCACTGGATGAGGGGTCATTGGTGGACCCTGCGTACCCACATAGGACAAAATGGGGCCACTTTGGGCAATCAACTGCACAAGCGTCGAACTTGCCGTGGTTGGTATGGCTTCAGATACTGATGCTGAAACGGTATTGCCCCCTGTCAAAGAAGAAGGGGGTGGTTCTCCATCATTTGGTGGATTTTGGTTACTTGGTGGATCTTGATTCACCATCCTCCTTATGTATCTTCTCTATGGTCTTTCTTCATCGTTTGTGGCTATTCTACCATTCCAAAGTCTCATGCAACAAAGTGTAAAGAGTTCATAAAAATGATGAACTTAAATATAAAACTTTCCAAAAAAAGTAAAAAGAATGTTTTTAACACAATAGCACTGTCCCACTGGGCGTGCCAATTTGTTTACCGTGAAAATTGGTAAACAACCACTGGTCTTCCAAAAAATTGGTTTACTTGCAGGATCAACCAGTGAATCCTAAGGACATAGCTATTGTATTAATATATTTCTGGAAAATTGAAGAACACTTCGACAGTATTCATTTATATAAAAAATTGTTTTGAGATTAAACTTTGTAATAGTTGATAAAGAAATGCAATGAAGAAAAGAACTTCAAAGTAAAAGTGCAGTAAAGAACAATTGATAAATGAAAGTAAATTTCTATTGAAATGAAATAGAATATGGTGTTTTAAACGTACATTCTTTATAGTAACTCTTTTATCACTTGACTTAGATACTTTGATTAAACTTTTGAGTATTGTATAACAATTGAACACCCAGAAATCCAAACACTAAGACCCCTATATATAACACGTCGAAATAACTGTTTCCAATGAGAATTTCTCCAAAAGTTGACACGTTTCGCTCTGCATGCCTTCGTTTCGCCGTAGTTCTCCACGCGTCTCTCTTGAGAAACGGATAAGGACAAAAGACAGTTATTTATCCGTATTTTGAAATTTATATCTTCTGATGAAGGGAGGCTTTAATCATCCCTCGTCGAAGTGACTTTCTATACTTAGAAAATATTTCTAAGTATTTGTCCAAACACGTCTCCTTATGAGAACCGCCTCGACCAAGCTTCATGCCAGCTCCTGTCGAAGTCAGCAAGATTTCAAGAAACTTGATTTTCACTTAGTTTCTCAAATGAAAACATGGCGTCAAAATTCCCAGCCAACACTTGGGCATTAGAGTTAAAAGCCAAGCATGCAAGAGTAGAGCACAACAAAGAAGAGTTCCTTCTTTCTTCTCATTATGAATGTTGAGAGCATAAAAGATATCAGCCAAGCAGAAAGGAACAGAGTTTCCTGATAAGAAAATTTCAATAGCTAGATGGTTTACGAAATTGTCAATGTTTAGGAAGTGCACAATCTCATGGCCCAGAAGTGCTAGAACGGCATGTTGAATGCCTTCCCATTTTTAGATTTTTCAAATTTTAATGCTTAACCTTCTAAGAATTTCTTGGAAAACCCCTTAAAGATTCCTATTGTGCCCCAATTGGCTATCACTTCTTGGATGTCAACCCCCAAGGCCAGAGCTATTTTCACTGGATTAACATCTTCACCAAGCTTTGGAAATGGGTTTTGATCTTTTAAAGTTCGGCCCAAGATTCTTTCAAATTCTTCCAGAGTATGAGCCAACTGAAAGTCTGAGAATGTGAAGCATTTGAGAGGCACATCATAGCACTGAGCTAAAGTGATAATAGCTCCCAAATCCATTTTCTCAGTTAATAGGTCCAAGAATACTCCATAGGTAGCCTTGAAGTCAATATGCTTGATTGGTGTTAGCTTGAAGCTCAAGTCTTTCAAGATTTCAATCTAAGGTTCTTTGTACTTGAACAGGAAAGTTCTCCTTCTTGTTGGATTTATTTTTGAATGTTTGCAAATGCTTAAATTCCTGAAATAAACACCAAACACTAAGAGCTTTGTTTTTTTCCTATGCATATGGTATATGAATGCTTGAAATGCAATGTTTTTTTTGTTTTTTTTTCAGGTACAAGTTCTCATAAGTCCGAGGTACAGATGAAAAATAAATCTTATTTCTTTTTTCACATAGGGTTTTAACCGGGTATGATCTTTGGTTTACAAAGGTTCCCAGAGTCATGGATTCGCCAAGAATGATTGCCGCTTACGGTAAATTACTTGACGGTGTAGCGGGGAAATTTGTGAGTGAAAGCTATTGATTAACTTAACTCAAAAAAACAAGAGTCGCCACCGCACTTTTATTTTATCCAAAAAGGAAAAGGAAAAAAGAGCGAATAAATCCTAAGAGTTCTAAAAGAACAAAGAGATAAAGGGTAAGGGGGGTTGGTTATGTAAAGGGAAGGTTTTACACACCCAATACATCAATAGTACTCTATAGGAGCCCTTTGATGTATTCATGCTTTTTGGTCTGAAAATAGTTTGCTTGAAAGAGATTGGGAGAGATGAGAAGAGAAGTATTTTTTTAAGATTTTTGTGTTTGGAGAGACTTATCGCCCCATGCCTACGTACCCACGATGTGCAATGTAGGATCAAAACCTCGTAGTTCGTGGTACAAATAACAAAAATTTGTTTGTTTTGGTTGATTTTAAATGTAAAGACAAGTCGTCATTTCCAAGCGAATAATTCCTCTTAAAGAAATGAATCATGTCTAAACTTATGAAAAAGTTTTAAAAGAAAAAGTGCATAAGGCACAAAAAAAGTTTGGATGAGTTTTTGTATTTTTTATGTTTTATGAAATGGTCAAAGCATGATTAACATTGATTCACATTTATTAAAGAAAATGAAGTTTAAAAAATCACTTGACCAAAGTCAAGGTTTTATTGTGAAAGCGATTTTGAGTTTGAAAACAAGAAGGATTTGAAAAAGAGAGGAAGTTTTGAAAATTGAAGAAGGGGTGGAGAAGAAGAGACTATCCTAGTGCATAAAAATAAAAGCTAAGGATAAGAAAGATCTAACCACATGGAGGCTCCATAGCATAAGCATTTTTCCCTTTTTTATTTGCTCTTGATTCAAAATAAGTCTTCAAAAGAGGACTCCAAGTATCCAAAATCCAAGGTTTTCCATCACAAACTCCCAAGCATAGGTTAGGATCCTAATTCTAAGTCCAAAGTCCGTAATCAAGAGTATAGGTCCTCCAATGTAAAGGATAGTGGCCATAGTCCAATAATTAAGAGCACAAGTCTTTTAGTGGTTTAATCCTTTATTAATGTTTTTGAGTCCAAATGGACAAAAGGAAAAACAAAGCACAAGATAATATGGTCCAAGTGGACAAAAGAAAAATTACATAAACATAAACATGTGTCCAACGGACAAAGGAAAAATTGTGGATGCATAAACATATGTCCAACGGACAAAGAAAAAATATGCATAAAAGTAAAAGAGAGATAGGGAGCGAGAAGGAAACATAAAGGTTAGAAGTTAGTGATTAGTAGCACGAGGCTCTAGTGCCATAAGCCTTCACCGATTATTCTGTTTCGCGTCTTGAACTATAGTGATTAAATAATGTACTTAGTTCAAGGTTAATGAAGACTTGTTAGAAGATTGATAGAATCAAAGCCTCTACAACAACAAGCTTCAAAGATTTTGAACCTAATACAAAAGATCAATCACCATTGGGTTGACGCAGCCAATCATGGTCCGTGCCACGAAAGTTCAAATTTCGATTGGATAAAGAGGGATAAATGTTGCGCAATGTTAAGCAATCGCCGAGTAATTTACGGAGTAATTACCCTGCAATGAGGTCGGTCAATAGATCTTTGTGCTAATGCATGCTAGATGAACGATATGTAGATCGTCATCAGAAAGCAATACCGCACGAAAAGAAAATAGGTAACGATCTAGTCTTGATCAAGAATTCAACAAAGAAATTCTAAGATCCATAAGACTTTCATCGATCAAAATAAAAAAAATAGATGAAGAGAAAGCCAAATTGAATTACACTTTCAAGATCCTTTCATCTTCAAGTTCAATTACTTTTAATTGATAAGTTTAAGTGTGAAAACATTTCACTAATTCAAAGCACCTCAAATCAATTCGATAATTCATTAAAAGATATATTTGAACTAATGAATGTTTAATTACTTTAACTATATCCAAAGTCCATTGAAATTGAAGAGAAATTAATCTCAACAATGTAATTCAAGGCTAAAATAAGAAGAAAGGGGAAGAAAAAGGAAGAAAAGCCAAAACAGCCCCAAAAACAAGCAAAAAACACAATTCTGCCTCTGTGCAATCGATTGCACAAAAGGTGCAATCGATTGCACCTGTTCAAAATCAGCAAATCAGCACAAATTTTACACTGCTCAATCTATTGCGCAAAAGGTGCAATCGATTGCACCTGTTCAAAAAACAGAAAATCGACATTTTAAGAGGCAAATCCTTGATCAATCATTTTATCAAACATCTATTGATCATGGATTCAATTGTGCACGAATTTTAAAGTAAAACAAAAGTAAAAACCTGCAATCAAACACAATTACAAGATCCGAATGATCAAGTAACACAAAGCAACCAAAGATATGCATGATGAATGATGGAGATGAAGCTTTAACAATGGTGTGAAATGGATTACCACTCCAAATATGAAAATTCCTTCAAATTTCTTCAAGATCTACACTCCAAAGCCTTGATCTACTATAATTGATGAACAAAAACAAGAATGGATGAAGGTTTAGCTCAAAGTTGAACAAGATTCAATGTGAAATCTTGTTAACTTTCAAAGGAAGAAATGTGAGCTTTGGTGAATTTTGTGGTTGGGAAAAGAATTTGTAAGAGGTTTTTTGGCTCTCAAATGCTTGAATGAATGAATGAAATGAAGGCTCTATTTAAAGAGTTTATGAGGGAATTTGGTGGTTTGAAATTTGGTTTGGAAGATCAAAATTAGGCTTGGAATTTGATTTTGGAGGGAAATTAACAAAAGAGTGGTGATTAGTGATGGTACATGGTGGGAATTAATTGTGGTGAGGTAGAGGAATTATTTTTGGGTGATCTAGAATATTCTCACGTGATAAAATTGGTGCCAAATGCTTCAAAATTTGAAAATTGCTGAATTTGGCCAATTTTGCCTCTGTGCAATCGATTGCAGTGTTGACGCAATCCATTGCGCCTGTACAAAAATTCAAAAATTGGCACGCAATGTGAGGGGTGCAATCGATTGCATCAGTGAAAATGGCAAAAATTGCTTTGTTTGACTGGATTACTTCGGCTTTGGCTCGATTCTTTTGCTTATCGAAGAAGGCATGGAAATAAACACATGAACCTTGTAATTCCTTGGATAATAATCAATTAAAACTTGAGGAATCCTTGATCGGATAAAATTTGACATGATTACGGATCAACTTCGACGTTGTACATATGAAATTCATTCGAGCTTTGGGGCTGTTGTTTTGGTATTTTTAACCTGTTCTTCCCATGAAAATGTTAGTGAAAGAAAACAAAATATTTTTGGATTTTGATTAAAGGTTAGTAAACATAAACAATTAAGCAATAAAATAACTAACAAACACACAGAAACCCAAAGATCCCTGCAAGGCATAATCCTATAGAAGAAGGAACCAATGTGTGATCCTGTTTGTATGTATGAATGCACATGACAAGCATAAAATCTTAGGGGAAAAAATTAGGGTATTACAGCTGCCCCTATTTAAGTTTCTTCTATTCGGAGATATGAAGATTGGCATCTTTGTCTCGACGAGATAGAAGAGACTTAAATATAACAATAAACCCAATTTTTGGCCCTAAGAGACCACAAAATGATATGATTATGCAAATGATATGCAGACACAAGACCTCCGTGGGGAGAAATGCCACGGGAGACCAACAAAAACTGGGAAGAAACAGAAAAGAAAACAGACTCCATAGGGGAAAACCAAAAGAGGGAAAACACATCCCAACAGGGGAGGAAATAATGCGCTGGGGGAAGAATAAAGAGAGTAAGATTCCACTGAGGGAAAGTTACCGACACCAGAAATAAAAGAGGGATAACATCGTCCTAACATGGAGAGAAAAAATCTCCGTTGGGGAAAAGATCGTCTAATACCAGACATCTGGTAATAGCATGATCAAAAGGAAAGATTGCCAACTACCAATCAAGTGATAGCTACAACAAGGCAATCAATCAAAAGGATATGAGAAGAATTACCTACTACCAATAATGGGCAGGATGACAATGGTAACGATCTCACAAAGGGGGACGAGAAGTATCACCTACTACCAACAAAGGGTAGGACGACAAAGGTAATAATCCCAGAAAGGGAAAAGATTACCAGCTATCAAACAAGTGACAACTGTAACAAGGTAAACAAACCGGGGTATATTACCTACTACCAACAAAGGGCAGGACGACAAAGGTAATAAGCTAGCTAAAGAAAGATTACCAACCATCAACCAAGTGACAGTTACAACAAAGTAATCAACCAAGGGTATGAGAAAGATTACCTACTACCAACAAAGGACAGGACGACAAAGGTAATAAACTCGAACAAAGAAGTGAGAGATTACCAACTATCAAACAAGTGATAGCTACAACAAGGTAATCAAACCCAGCTATGTTACCTACTACCAACTAAAGGGCAGGACGACAAAGGTAACAAGCCAACTATATCACCTACTACCAACAGACAGGTAGGACGACAAAGGTGATAAGCAATAAAGAGGGATTACCAACTAGCCGGGGAACATACCGCACAACTACTGGGACTCAGTTGAGGAAAAGATTCAAACTGGGGATAACTGTATATGGAAATAAACCACAACACAACAAGTATATAACTCAACAGGGAAGACTTAGCACATCAAGCCTCCACTGGGGAAAATCAATACCTCAACAATGAACTATCTCTAGCATTCCAAATAGACTAACCATCCATCGGAGTAGAAAATCTCAACAATGAACTGTGTCGTCCAACCGAAGAGACTTACCATTCATCGGAGTAACAAAATCTCAATAATAAACTGTCCCGTCTAAATAAAGAGACTTACCATTCATTGGAGTAGAAGAAACTCAACAACGAACTGTCCCGTCTGAACGAAGAGACTTACCATTCATCAGAGTGGAAGAATCTCAACAATGAACTGTCCCATCTAACCGAAGAGACCTACCATTCATCGGAGTCCAAAGAACCTCAACAACGACTGTCCCGTCTACCCGAAGAGACTTACCCTTCATCAGAGTAGAAAACCTCAACAACGAACTGTCCCGTCTAACCGAAGAGACCTATCATTCATTGAAGTGGAAGAATCTCATCAATGAACTGTCCCGTCTAACCGAAGAGACTTAGGACCTCATTTGGGAATACCTTTCGCCAAGTTTTTGTTGAGAAATGCGTCAATCATCAAAAATTTACTGGGGAATCTATTGCCAAGATCAACCAGAGAACCTTCAAATGAAACGCCTTCTGCCGAGACTTTATATATAATTCCTATTGCCGAGGAATAATCGAAAATATGCCTGCTGCCGAGGCTTTACTGAAAAATCTTTTAAGGATTCTACTGTCGAGATCCTAAAAATAAAATACCTTCTATCGAGATTGCTGTAATAATTTTTTTTTAAACTATCAGAGAAATTTACTGCTGAGATTCTTGGAAAGAAAATACCTTCTGCCGAGGCTTGTTGCAAATTCTATTTTAAAACTCACTGGAGAATCTACTGCCAAGATCAACCAAAGAAATCTGAAATAAAGCCACCTTCTGCCGAGGTTTGCTGGAAATATTTTGAAAATATCCAAGAAATCTACTGCCAAATTTTCTTGGAAAGAAATTACCTTCTGCCGAGGTCAACTAGAAATCTTCTGCCGAGATTTTCCAGGAACTAGGAATCAATAACTCTACCAGGGATCTTCACATGAGATATGGGTAAGTTAGATCACGCAACAGACTTCTCAAATAAAGAGACAACCATCTGTTGGAAATTCACAACAAACTTCTCTGACAGGCACAACCTGAGGGATACCATTTGATGGAAAAGACAACGTCTGATAACTGGAGACACACAATTTTCTTAAATAAAGAGGATGATGCTTGTTGTCATGTTCCAAAAGAGTGTTGCAACAACACTGATGGAGGAAACAAAATCTTCGTCTTCTAATGGTAACCATAAAAAGATAATCTGCTGAGGAATACAAAATCCTCAAAGGTGCAAAATAATTGCACTCCCAATCATCTAGGTTGCACAGCCTAGAGAGTTTCAAAATAGTCACCGCCAGAGACCAAAGTTCAATCTAGGAACTAACTGGAGAGAAACGGTCAACCAAGACTCGTCCCAAGGAGGAAATAACTTAACTGGGGATTGGTCTTATCCAGATAATAAACTGGAAAGGAAAACTGAAGAAAAACTTTCCACGAGGAATAAACTCAGTGGGGAATTAAAAAGGATAAACGCTTTCTGCTTAGGGTCAACACTCTAATGGAGAGAGGACACACACACACACTCTGCGGAGGAAACCACATCAGAGAGCGGAGAAGCACTAAAACAGGTGCAAAATGCACAATGCAACAACAACAATGCTATGCACAACAAAAGAATGCGTATGCAATGCGTATGAGTATGAATATGCTGACAAAACAGACATAAAGATAAACAGAGGATGAATAAACACCACAGCTCAGCTAAATACTCGGCTAATCTCAACAAGATAGAGATACCAAAAGAGATCATGTCAAGGAGTACACACAAAGCCAACCCTAATGGGGATATCAACCAATTGGAGGAATAAGAAGTCAACATTACTCTTTGCTTGAGGAGTGATCAAAGCCATCACAACGAGAGGTAAAACTCTTGTGCGAGGATTCCACGTCAAAGGGAAACATCAACCCATAGCTTCACAAATGCTTGATCATAACCTGGCTGGAGAATAGAATCATACACAGCTGGGGAAATTTGAATCAAGAATTAGTCGGAGGAATACCCAAAATAGTACTTGGACGGGAAATACCCAAACTGACGCTCAATTGGGGAATAATGGATTTCAAGAGTCCAACACCTCACAAAAATCCATCATCTAATTAACAACTTGATTACATCCACAAGAACAAATCTGCTTATGTGCGTTGAATTCACCATTTAACCTTTTCCCTAGACTGCATGGCCTACAAAGGATTTTACACCAAAAGGAAACTTTGTACCATAACGACTTGAGATAATCTGTCCCAGTGTCTTCAAACTCTTGGAGAGATTTGTCGAATCTCGACGTAACTGCCCCAGATTAACTGAACTTGGCACACTCTTCAATCAATAGAGTCTTCTAGCTTTGCCCCATGTGAAAGCATCAATTGGGAAAACAAGTTTGCTCATACTCAACAAAGCCTTCAGGCAACATGCCCTTAGATAGGATCATGCTTGAAATGATTTGCCAATTACTCATCAGAGTTTCAGGCCTCAAAAGATTAGACTCATCACTGATGCTCAAATGTAAGCTTCTATGATGTCAAACAAATGTATGCAAGCAGAAAATGTTAATTCTGAGAATGATAATTCTAATGCAACATACATGTTAATCTTGAAGTTTTTACTGAAAAGTTGTCGCAAAACCTTGTGAATGAATCACTAGTTTAGATACGACATTGATTTTTGATTGCACATGCAATACAAACAAAGATCTTTTAGCGCAACTCATGGGAGTCAGGAACGCTATCTCGTTTGGAGTATGCTCTCAAAATAAACCCTGCTTCAATTAGGTTTTTTTAGGGTTATAACATGGACTGGTTCACGGTTTAGAAAAAAGGATTTTTAGGCTTAAAATTTATTTGTACCCAACCAATCTCCGTGATGTTCTTTAGTCCTATATTCATCTAATTGACACAAATGTTCATCTTTAAAAAGATTACTAAAACTGGTGGTTTAAGAACCAATGAGGTTATTCGGGGATAACAGTCACCCTTTTTGTTCTTCGACTTGGTAGTCACACAAAGATTTGTTCTTTTGATGAGAATTTTTTTCTTTTATTCTTGCTTTTCACATTTTCATTCTTTTTATTTTTCCCTAACTTTTGCCTGGACTGATTTTTTGAATTTTGATGTCCAGCGGGATGCCCCAATTTTTGCTTAAGTCACTTGTTTTCAAGCTTTCGACTTAACGGGCTTTTTTCCTTTTCTTTTGATTTTTCATTTTTCTTTTGAACAAATCATGTGAATATGGCTTATCTGACTTTTATAAAAGGTTGTGACTGCCTCTTCCCTTTGTAATGAGGGATAACCACTGTGGTTTCCTTAGACGCACACTCCTTTTGAAATTTGGACACTTGGTCAAATTAACTGAAGACTACCCTGCCCTAAGGTTAGATGTGAGGGTTTTCTTATTTAGAAAAGAAACTCCTACTTCAAGGCTCAAAGGGGTCAATAAGGGATTATCTTCCTTATATCTCCGGTGTTTGGGAATTTGAAATAATGCTTGTACATCACCAGCAGGGTCTTATTCAAAAGCACACAACCAGAGATTTTGCGTTTTCACTTCATCATCCTCCCTCCAAGAGTTTAAACAAGAAGTTGGTATTGCAAATGCAGGAAAACAATTTACAAACGAATGCGAATGGATCACTTCAAGATAAACATACTCATTGCATTAAGATTCATATTCAAAACGAACAAGTTCTACATGCAAACAAAACAATAACAATCATAAAAGATTACAAATGAAAATGCAGTAATGAACTAAAGATCTGAGGAAACTGTGTCAGCTTGAGCTTGAAAGAACATCATCGACTTTCTTGGGAGACATAGAAGCAAACATACAATTAATGCAGGTCACTCTACTAATATCAGCATAAAGGTGTTCCATTCACAAATGGGCTTTCTTCCTTAAAGGTCAACACCTCATCGTCAATCATCTCTGTCACTGGGTGGACATTCTGAGAATTTGGCATATACCTCAAAAATCGGGAATATTTTTCAACAACTTGACCAACCAGACCATTTTGCACAGGTCGGGATCGAGTAGGAACATCCACTTGTGGAACATCGTCGTCCAGAGAAGAATCATACATCGGATTGGTCATCACTATAAAGCCTGACATGAGATCATCATCTTTTGTTCTCTCCATGCTCCTTCAGTATCTACCTCAAACTTGGTACGAATGCCAGAAAATCAGCTGACTGGTACAAGGACAGAAGGACAAATGAGTATGTGTTTAGGGAACTGCATGTATGCAAATGATGAATGCAAACCTTTTATTTCATGTTTTCAGGAAATCAACCCGATTATTACAAACATGGGAAGCATCAAGTATATGAGTATCACAACTTTTATTCAAAACTTTTTCCAAAGGGACATTTGCCTTATCCATATTTGCAATAGTCTGAGTTGTTTTCCTTGAAAACGGCTGAGATGATGAATGTATGGATGCATGGATGCAACAACCACAAACAAGATCACACAAAGCACACGGGTCAAGGTTCAAGTCACGAGCATGAAGCCAAGCGTAAGAACCAATCCCACAAACGTATGTACTAAGGTTTTGTCTTCATTGTACCTGCGGAAAACAACAGTTCTACCAGAGTGCCCAGGGTCCACAATCCACTATCAGACACACCAGTGAACCGATTTACTCAGAGGTTGGTAGTTATCCTCAAGAGAATCTAACCTGAGTATGGCATCGCGTAACAGCTAAGTCGGATTTGCATCCTCATAGCTTCCGCGCCACGATCCTAAAAAGGCTAAGATGGGTTAAGGGTTCCTACGATCCTCAGTGTTATAGGCTTCTATGGAAAAAGTAATGCCTTCAACGATCGCTCGATTGACATCAGTAATTCCAAAGAGGCAACCACCGAGTGGATGGATTCTCAAGTTCTGCTTTTTCAGGATTCGACTCCCTCAAAGCTCCCTTGACTATAACATCCTCCTATCTCAAAGTGCACTCTGGTCCGAGTATAGGACCTATCTCACATACAGAGGAACTCCCAAACAGAACAAACAAATAACAAGAAAATCAGACAAAAAACAGTAAATAAATCAAAGTAGGCTAAACCCCTCAAGGGAGATGCTCCCCAGCAGAGTCGCCACTTTTCTGTAGCGGGGAAATTTGTGAGTGTAAACTATTGATTAACTTAACTCAAAAAAACAAGATTCGTCACCGCACTTTTATTTTATCCAAAAAGGAAAAGGAAAAAAGAGTGAATAAATCCTAAGAGTTCTAAAAGAACAAAGAGATAAAGGGTAAGGGGGTTGGTTATGTAAAGGGAAGGTTTTACGCACCCAATACATCTATAGTACTCTATAGGACCCCTTTGATGTATTCATGCTTTTTGGTCTGAAAATGGTTTGCTTGAAAGAGATTGGGAGAGATGAGAAGAGAAGTATTTTTTTAAGATTTTTGTGTTTGGAGAGACTTACCGCCTCATGCCTACGTACCCACGATGTGCAATGTAGGATCAAAACCTCGTAGTTTGTGGTACAAATAACAACAATTTGTTTGTTTTGGTTGATTTTAAATGTAAAGACAAGTCGTCCTTTCCAAGCGAATAATTCCGCTTAAAGAAATGAATCATGTCTAAACTTATGAAAAAGTTTTAAAAGAAAAAGTGCATAAGGCACAAAAAAAGTTTGGAAGAGTTTTTGTATTTTTTATGTTTTATGAAATGGTCAAAGCATGATTAACATTGATTGACATTTATTAAAGAAAATGAAGTTTAAAAAATCACTTGACCAAAGTCAAGGTTTAATTATGAAAGCGGTTTTGAGTTTGAAAACAAGAAGGTTTTGAAAAAGAGAGGAAGCTTTGAAAATTGAAGAAGGGGTGGAGAAGAAGAGATTATCCTAGTGCATAAAAATAAAAGCTAAGGATAAGAAAGATCTAACCACATGGAGGCTCCATAGCATAAGCATTTTTCCCTTTTTGATTTGGTCTTGATTCAAAATAAGTCTTCAAAAGAGGACTCCAAGTATCCAAAATCCAAGGTTTTCCATCACAAACTCCCAAGCATAGGTTAGGATCCTAATTCTAAGTCCAAAATCCGTAATCAAGAGTATAGGTCCTCCAATGCAAAGGATAGTGGCCATAGTCCAAAAATTAAGAGCACAAGTCTATTAGTGGTTTAATTCTTTATTAATGTTTTTGAGTCCAAATGGACAAAAGGAAAAACAAAGCACAGATAATATGGTCCAAGTGAACAAAAGAAAAATGACATAAACATAAACATGTGTCCAACGGACAAAGGAAAAATTGCGGAAGCATAAACATGTGTCCAACGGATAAAGGAAAAATATGCATAAAAGTAAAAGAGAGATAGGGAGAGAGAAGGAAACATAAAGGTTAGAAGTTAGTGATTAGTAGCATGAGGCTCTAGTGCCATAAGCCTTCACCGATTATTCCGTTTCGCTTCTTGAACTATAGTGATTAAACAATGTACTTAGGTCAAGGTTAATGAATATTTGTTAGAAGATTGATAGAATCAAAGCCTCTACAACAACAAGATTCAAAGATTTTGAACCTAATACAAAAGATCAATCACCATTGGGTTGACGCGACCAATCAAGGTCCGGACCACGAAAGTTTAAATTCCGAATTGGATAAAGAGGGACAAATGTTGCCCTATGTTAAGCAATCTCCGAGTAATTTATGGAGTAATTACCCTACAATGAGGTCGATCAATAGATATTTGTGTTAATGCATGCTAGATGAACGATATGTAGATCGTCATCCGAAACCAATACCGCACGAAAAGAAAATAGGTAACGATCTAGTCTTGATCAAGAATTCAAAAAAGAAATTCTAAGATCCATAAGACTTTCATCGATCAAAATAAAAAAAAATAGATGATGAGAAAGCCAAATTGAATTACACTTTCAAGATCCTTTCATCTTCAAGTTCAATAACTTTTAATTGATAAGTTTAAGTGTGAAAACATATCACTAATTCAAAGCACCTCAAATGAATTCGACAATTCAATAAAAGATAAATTTGAACTAATGAATGTTTAATTACTTTAACCATATCCAAAGTCCATTGAAATTGAAGAGAAATTAATCTCAACAATCTAATTCAAGGCTAAAATAAGAAGAAAGGGGAAGAAAAAGGAAGAAAAGCCAAAACAGCCCCAAAAACAAGCAAAAAACACAATTCTGCATCTGTGAAATTGATTGCACAAAAGGTGCAATCGATTGCACCTGTTCAAAATCAGCAAATCAGCACAAATTTTATACTGCGCAATCCATTGCACAAAAGGTGCAATCGATTGCACCTGTTCAAAAAACAGAATATCATCATTTTAAGAGGCAAATCCTTGATCAATCATTTCATCAAACATCTATTGATCATGGATTCAATTGTGCACGGATTTTAAAGTAAAACAAAAGTAAAAACCTGCAATCAAACACAATTACAAGATCCGAAGGATCAAGTAACACAAAGCAACCAAAGATCTACACGATGAATGATGGAGATGAAGCTTTAACAATGGTGTGAAATGGATTACCACACAAAATCTGAAAATTCCTTCAAATTTCTTCAAGATCTACACTCCAAAGCCTTGATCTACTATAATTGATGAACAAAAACAAGAATGGAAGAAGGTTTAGCTCAAAGTTGAACAAGATTCAATGTGAATTCTTGTTAACTTTCAAAGGAAGAAATGTGAGCTTTGGTGAATTTTGTGGTTAGGAAGAGAATTTGCAAGAGGTTTTTTGGCTCTCAAAAGCTTGAATGAATGAATGAAATGAAGGCTCTATTTAAAGAGTTTAGGCTTGGGAATTTGGTGGTTTGGAATTTGGTTTGAAAGATCAAAATTAGGCTTCGAATTTGATTTTGGAGGGAAATTAACAAAAGCGTGGTGAATTAGTGATGGTACATGGTGGGAATTAATTGTGGAGAGGTAGAGGAATTATTTTTGGATGATCTAGAATATTCTCATGTGATAAAATTGGTGCCAAATGCTTCAAAATTTGAAAATTGTTGAATTTGGCCAATTTTGCCTCTGTGCAATTGATTGCAGTGCTGACGCAATTCATTGCGCTTGTACAAAAATTCAAAAATTGGAACGCAATGTTAGGGGTGCAATCGATTGCTGTTTTAGTGCAATCGATTGTATCAGTGAAAAATGGCAAAAATTTCTTTGTTTGACCAGATTGCACCGGCTTTGGCTCGATTCTTTTGCTTGTCGAAGAAGGCATGGAAATAAACACATGAACCTTGGAATTCCTTGGATAATAATCAATTAAAACTTGAGGAATCCTTGATCGGATAAAATTTGACATGATTACGGATCAACTTAGACGTTGTACAGATGAAATTCATTCGAGTTGTGGGGCTGTTGTTTTGGTATTTTTAACCTGTTCTTCCTCTGAAAATGTTAGTGAAAGAAAACAAAATATTTTTGGATTTTGATTAAAGGTTAGTAAACATAAACAATTAAGCAATAAAACAACTAACAAACACACAGAAACCTAAAGATCCCTGCAAGGCACAATCCTATAGAAGAAGGAACCAATGTGTGATCCTGTTTATATGTTTGAATGCACATGACAAGCAGAAAATCTTAGGGGCAAAAATTAGGGTATTACGGACGGGCGTCAATTCCTTCAAGGGAATCTATTTTGGGTGAGGTTCTCGTATCAAACCCACGAGAAATACATCTCGCAAACTCATATTACGTAACCATCAACTTCGGGGGTTCTATCCATGGTTCATAGAGTCATGAATTTGCCAAAAATGATTGTCGTTTACGGTAAATTACTTGTTGGGCATCAATTTCTTCAAGGGAATCTATTTTGGATGAGATTCTCGTATTAACCTCTTAAGAGATACATCTTGCAGACTCGTACTATGCAACTATTATTCCTAGTAGGCCAAAGGGTTCAATGTTCTACAAAGGTCCTAAGAGTCACTAATCCTAATGAAAACATTGAAGTTTACGACAAATTACTTGTTGGGGGACAACACTCTCAAAAGGATCTATTCTAAGTGAGGTTCTTGTGCCGACCCTAATGAGAAATACATCTCGCAGACCTGCACTATGCAACCATCGCCTTATCTTATGTTTTTTCTCTAGACTCGGTATAGAGTCTTTCCCACAATGTGTTTGATGGGAATCAGAGTATCTAATCCAATATCAATAGCATAATAAAGCCATATAGCAGATACGAGATTGCAATAATGTAACACATAAGAGATAACAAAAGAAAAAGATAGAAGAAAGCGAATAAATAAAGCTAACGAATATCGTGAGTTGAACTAAATTAAGTTTGATTCTCTCTTGCAGGAGCAAAGTCCCCAGCAGAGTCTCCATCTGTCGTATCTCAAAAAATACAAACCTCGTGAGCTTTCGCGTGCTCGTGGAAAATGATTGAACAGGGTCTCCATCAAACTTTATTTTATTCCAAAGAAGGAAAGGAAAAATATCGATAAAACCCTAAAAAAATGGTCGTCGCAACCAAATTCGGGTTTGGGAGTCGATTATGCAAGGGGAAGGTATAGCACCCCTCACGTCTATTAAACTTGCGATTGAATGTTAGTGTGTGTTATTTGTTTTTTTTTAGTGATAAAAAATTCAAAAGGAAAATAAAAGGGGTTGCAGAAAGGTTTTTATTAAGGTGCTTGACGAGATTGTGGTGCTCGCTCCAACGTTTCCTCAGGTACAATGAGGAGTTCAAATCTACATAGTTCATCGTAGTAAACTAAGCATTTGTGGGTTAGTTTAATTGGACGAGTGTTTAGATCGCGCTCTAGCGGTTAAATGTTAGCTTGTATGCTCACGAGGGAGACTTAAGCACTTATTTGTATCACGGTAGAACGGACTAAGCAATATTCTTTTTGAAAAGGTTTTTGATCGCATAGGGGCGAGAAAATAGGTTTGATGTGTGTTGAATGCGGTAAAGCGGCAAGCAAAAATATTTATTTTCAAAAAGAATTCCCTCCGGGATTTATGTCGTGTCCACAGAGATCGGTTCGAGGGAAAGAATATCTTTCGACAATCTCTCGCGTTAATGAGTTTGGATTAAAATGGTTTCAAACAAGAAAACAGAAAAGTAAACATTAAAACATAAAAAGAAATTCATTCTTCAGCAACAAGAAACTTATCAAGCATACATATAATCCACTCGTCACAAACATAAATTTATCGACCAGTTTCACTATACTACACTACTCCTCAAAATCATCCGCATCGCTCACAACACAGGTTATGTCTATCGCAAAGTTGAGAGAACAACCGTGTTACCATTGCCGATACTTTCGCATGCTAGCTCAAGGTACGGAGGCATTAAGTTCCGACACTGTAAAGATTATTATCTAAAGTTATCTCTAGCATCTAGACAATAGATATCCATCCCTAATCAAGATTCATGATAGTTATCTCTAACACAACACAAATCCAAACATAAATGCAAAAAGATCAAGGAAGACAACGATAATGATTTGTAAAGTAGATTTTATACAATATTATGATCAACAAAGATACATATGTTCAGAGTAACTATACAAACATCCAACATAGAAGAAAAACACAAAGAAGAAGAGAAATAAACCAAACATCTCGCGGTTTGTCAGAGCCAATCGACGATCCATCCACCCCGGTTCCTTCGTATGCAAGCTTCCATGTTGTTTTCTAAGATAATCTACTGAAAAATGAAGTTTGATGGAATTGGAGCAAGAATCCCCAAAACCATAACCTTAAAAATGCTGAAAAATGACTAAAATTGGCAAAATTGGCTTCCAGGGTTCGCCTAGCGAGCCCCCGTTCGCCTAGCGAACATAAACCGCCTTAGCTACTTCCAGAATTATGTTTTTCACGCTTCTGGACACTTTTCATTCTCCCCCGAGTTCGCCTAGCGAACTCCCCAGCGAATGCGCTCACCTCCAGTTCGCCTAGCGAACATGACAGCAAACCAGAACTTGTTTTCTTCATAACTTTTGAACCGTAACTCCGATTGACGCACGGTTTGAAGCGCTGGAAAGCTTATTCAATGCTCTATACAACAATGGCAAAATCCCATTGCTGGAATACCTACAAAAATGAGATAAAATTAATTAAACTCAATGATATTTATAATAAAACGCAATATACACACGAAAACGTAAAGTAAACGAATTTACACATAAAGTGGGGTTTATTCAACCAATTTTAACACAAAGTAACGATAAGTGCAACAAAACTTATATACAAAAATAGGTACAATTTGCACTTATCAAACTCTCCCCAACTTACATAATTGTTTTCCTCAAACAAGAATCAAACAACTCAACGAAACCGAGTGATAACCAAAGAATCATGAATCAACAGGTTTTGAAAAAAGGAAAACAAATGTATGGTTCAAATGAAAACGGTACAAACAAAGTAAATACTTACCACTAAACTACAACGATAACATAGTCACGAAACAAATGCAAAATACAAAAATTATGCCAAACATCTTAAAACAACACAAGTTCCAACGTGAATCACACCTAGAAAAACAATCATCGGTAGATGAAAAACACAAAATGAGGTTCTTATCACTCACACAACAATCATGCAAACAATAGACTAAATTATGCAACCATCCAAAAATCATATTGAACATACAAAGGCAAGAATCACAAGGGCTTTCAAGATTGTAGCGTGGTCGGGTAAACAAACAAGGGGCAATTTCTAAAGGTAATTGAAACAAAAACTTGCCTAAACCTAAGAAAGTGATCAACTCACAAAGACTCAAACACAAAATTCCAATTAACTTCTTCCAAAATCCCAAGTGTTACACAAAACACAATACTTATTTAGCACAATTATTTGAACTCTTTTTGTTTCCTTTTTCAAGGATTTTCTGTTTCTTTATTTTTTTTCTTCTTTTCTTTTCTTTTTCATATTTTTATCTTTCTTCTTTTCTTTGTTAATCCTCATAGAATCCAACCAATGAGTAAACAATCATTCTCTCCCCGAACTTGAATTCAACCACATCAACATGTGAATACTCCCTACTTTTTAAGGCAAGGCAAAAATTCATACAACAACACAAAGTTGAGGGTTCAAGAAAAAACAAAATCCATTCAAAAATAAGTGAACTAAATACTCATAGACAAGCATTAAGTTCAAATAAAACATGGATCAAAAAGCTCAAAGGGGTTACGAAAGATCACGTGCTCACAAGGTGAATGACTATTTGGCTAGGTAGTTGTGCTCAAAATGAAACAAAATGCCTTGATCCTTTTTATGCTTTCATATAATCAACACAAACAAAAGATTAAGCATAATAAAATCCAGTTAAAACAAGAATGTTGGTACTCCGTGCATATATGAACAATAGAAGGCTTCTTCAATAAAAGGGTGGGAACTAAAGTGATTCACAACAAGAACAAGTATACAAAAGAATGAATGGCATGGAAGTTGTAAAAAGCCTAAGTATCATGAATATGCTAATGTCAAGAAAGCGATAAACACATACCTCGGAGGTGTACAAAACTTAACAAAATCATTACCATACATCCGCAAGTTGAAACGATCAAACTTGGAAAATCACCACAACGTCCTCAAGCTACTCAAATCAAGTTTATTGACAAACACGAAAACTATTAATATTAACAAACTGAAAAACCGGTAGAAAATTCATTAAACAAGTTGTAAAGTGAAGATTTGAGAATTTACGAAAAATCCGAGTGCAACTTGTTTAATGAATACTCACCACACTACCTAAACTAAACAACAACAAACGAAAAGAATACACCATGCTTATTTTACGTTGTAAGCTCGGCGCCTTTACAATGCTTAGCTAGCAACTTCCTCTTTTCATGCCATGGTGATGCCTCACAGCGTAACCAAAAGCAAGCGTCCTAACCAAACACTTAAACAAACGTTACGAGAACAAAATGTATACAACACTTGAACAAATATAATGGAAACCTACAATATATACGATATATATAAAACTCAAAAACAAAGAAACTATCGCAATGCGATTGAATATCAAAACCAATCCCCGGCAACGGCGCCATTTTGTTGAATGCAGTATAGGGCAAGCAGCAAAAATATTTATTTTTGGAAAGAATTCCCTCAGGGATTTATGTCGTGTCCACAGAGATCGGTTCGAGGGAAAGAATGTCGTTCGACAATCTCTCGCGTTAATGAGTTTGGATTAAAATGGTTTCAAACAAGAAAACAGAAAAGTAAATATTAAAACATAAAAAGAAATTCATTCTTCAGCAACAAGAAACTTATCAAGCATACATATAATCCACTCATCACAAACATAAATTTATCGACCAGTTTCACTATACTACACTACTCCTCAAAATCATCTCGCATCACTCACAACACAGGTTATGTCTAACGTAAAGTTGAGAGAACAACCGTGTTACCATTGCCGATACTTTCGTACGCTAGCTCAAGGCACGGAGGCATTAAGTTCTGACACCGTAAAGATTATTATCTAAAGCTATCTCTAGCATTTAGACAATATATATCCATCCCTAATCAAGATTCATGATAGTTATCTCTAACACAACACAAATCCAAACATAAATGCAAAAAGATCAAGGAAGACATCGATAATGATTTATAAAGCAGATTTTATACAATATTATGATCAACAAAGATACATATGTTCAGAGTAACTATACAAACATCCAACATAGAAGAAAAACACAAAGAAGAAGAGAAATAAACCAAACATCTCGCGATTTGTCAGAGCCGATCGACGATCCATCCACCCCGGTTCCTCCGTATTCAAGCTTTAATGTTGTTTTCAAAGCTAATCTACTGAAAAATGAAGTTTGATGGAATTGGAGCAAGAATCCCCAAAACCATAACCTAAAAAATGCTGAAAAATGACTAAAATTGGCAAAATTGGCTTCCAGGGTTCGCCAAGCGAGCCCCCGTTCGCCTAGCGAACATAAACCGCCTTAGCTACTTCCAGAATTATGTTTTTCACGCTTCCAGGCACTTTTCATTCGCCCCCGAGTTCGCCTAGCGAACTCCCCAGCGAATGCGCTCGCCTCCAGTTCGCCTAGCGAACATGACAGCAAACCAGAACTTGTTTTCTTCATAACTTTTGAACCGTAACTCCGATTGACGCGCGGTTTGAAGTGCTGGAAAGCTTATTCAATGATCTATACAACAATGAAAAAATCCCATTGCTGGAATACCTACAAAAATGAGATAAAATCAATTAAACTCAATGATATTTACAAGAAAATGCAATATACACACGAAAACGTAAAGTAAACGTATTTACATATAAAGTGGGGTTTATTCAACCAATTTTAACATAAAGTAACGATAAGTGCAACAAAATTTATATACAAAAATAGGTACAATTTACACTTATCAATGTGTTAAGTATGTTTTAGGGTTGGAAGATGAGTATTCATGACTTGTAAGTTATTACAGTTTGGGTCTAATACTCGTGACTATGATTGGACATTAGACCCAAGTAGTCTTTTAAGTCCATTTTGTTATGAAAGAGTTTGGAATATTTACGAGTGTTTTAAGAAAAAGACAAACACTCGGGCTTGTAAGCTATTACGGCTTGGGCTTAGTATTTGAGACTATGACTGGACATTACACCTAGGTAGCCTTTTTCTTTCAACTTATTGTGAATGGAAGACATGTTTGAATTTGGAAGAAGACAAACACTTGGAGTTGCAAGCTATTACGACTTGGATCTAACACTCGAAACTATGACTGGACCTTACACTCAAGTAATCTTTTTCTTCCATTATTGTTGAAAATTGCCATAGTATGAGTTAGTCATTTTGATTTCTCTTTGAGAAAAGAGCTTGATGTTGAGTCAAGAGTTTTATTTACGTTGCGAAGAAAATTATAAAAAAAGGTTTGAAGTTAATCGGATTTTGAAAATCCACTTAGCATTGGACCAAGATTTTTTGACTTAGAAAAAATATATTTATTTACCATTATTAATTATTCATTCAATTAATCATTTAATTAAACAAGTAAACAAATAATAATGAAATAAATGTAATTCTAAATTGGGGAAAAATATATATGAGAATGCATGATCATGAGACATTTAATGAAACCAGTGGTAATTAAATAATAAGATTAAAATAAAATTAATTGAGTAATATTTGATTAAATTGATTAATTAGATTAACTAAAATTAATTACTTTAACTAATTAGTCAAAAAAATTAATCAGATCATTAATTAAATTAATTAAATCTAATTATCAAAATTAATTAATTGAAACAAAATTTAGTTAACTAACTAATAATAGTAATAATGTAAAAAAATTAGGTGCTAAAAATAAATAACAACAAAATTGTACAAAAAAACATGGGGGGTGTTGGGTCAGAAAAGGGTGAGAGCATTGGAAAAGAGTGTTGGTGCGCATGAACTCAAATGATTTGGCTCAAATGAGTCACACAAGGAAAGGGGGTGCACTAAAGAACTGGTGTATGTTAGTGGATGCTTTGAAATGGGTTGGGCCCAAAGGGAATTGCCCAAACTCTAATTGAACTAACAAAACCCTAAAAAGACTAATGCTTAGCACCTCTAATCCCTTATTCACTTCATCTCTCTCTCTCTCTCTCTCTCTCTCTCTCTCTCTCTATTTATATATATATATATATATATATATATATATATATATATATATATTCAAACTCTCTACACATCTCTCTCTATATTCAAACTCTCAACACATCTCTCTCACCTACCCTCCTCGCTGGAGACGGCAACGTCGGTGGTCTACTATGGATGCCACCGCCTCCTCCAGCCAGCATTGTCCAAAAACAAAAATGACCAAATGTGACCCCCTTAGTTTTCCATCCTCGTTATGAAGTCGACCTCAAATCCTAAAAAAAATCAAGCCAAATGGCCTAATTAATGAATCTTAAAATCACGAAACCCTAACCTGAAATTTCACCAAAATGTAAAAGTCTCTACACAAACCTCAATCACCTCTTTCGTGCAAAAATGATTTCGAAAATGAAACATTCAAACAACAAACAGAAGAAGAAAAATGAGTCCTGTAACCCCAAATCATAACCCTTACCCACATTCATTAATCTCAGTTTTACAAGTTACAAAATGGAACAAACAAAGCTGAGCAATAAAGAAAATTATGCAACAGAGTTAACAACGAATTGAGAGCAAAGGAGATCTACCAATTCGAGTTCTTCCAATGATATCTAGGTAACTTCTATTTCTCTTTCTACTGCGTTTTTTCTTCCTTCTCCTCCTTGAGTCTTTCTTATGTTGCTTCTCTGTTGTGCTGTGAATGTTGTGGGCTTATGGGAATGGGTAGCTCAGACTAAGTCAGAGTTTCAGTGTGAAACTCTGAGTAGTCCTTAGATTCGAGCTCTTATGTGTAGGGATGAATGAGTATTTTGGCATAGTTTTTTATGGGTAGCTATTGTGTGTAAATGAGTGAAGTAGAGATGTGTTATATATGTGTGAATGATGGAGTTTATGAGGGAATTCTAAGTGAATAATGGAGTGAAAATTGGAGGGAATTGCGATGCAATCCGTGTGATGAATTTGATGAGGGGTTAGGATTTATTGGAAACGAATGTTAGAACAACATAAAACATAAAAGCAGAATTTAAGAAGGTAGTAACAATGGTGGAAAAGAAACTTAGGGAAGAAGATGAATTGAGAGAGAGAGAGAGAGAATTAGGGTAGAGAGTAATAGTGATGAATGAAAATTGGCATTAACTATAAATTGGGATTACAACAATGTATATATACATGAGAGAATACAACAACTAATAACCAAAACCAACTAAAGTGTCATGCTGTTAAAATTCTGTTATTTTTGGAAAAGCATCAGGTGTAATCGGTTAGCAACATATGCGTAATCGATTACGCGTTCAAAATTTCCAAAAATAATAGCTTTAACAGCTCACAACACACCACCTCACTTTAGTTGCTCCAAGTTCATCATGCTCAAGCTCTTCAACAGTCTCTTGAACACCTCATTTGTCACACCCTTGGTCAATAAGTCCGCAACTTGGTCCTCGCTTCGGCAATAGCTCAATCTAAGCTTTCCATCACCGACCAATTCTCTCAAGTAATGAAACCGCATCTCAATATGCTTGCTCCTTCCGTGTGCAATCAGATTCTTCGCAAGATTTATCGCGGAAACATTATCCACAAATAGTGTGGTGGCATCATCATCACCACATCCCAATTCCTTCATAAGATTCACTAGCCACATAGCTTGGCAAGCATTCAATGATGCCGCAATGTACTCGGCCTCACAAGAAGAGAGTGCTACAACCGGTTCCTTCTTCGAACACCATGAGATTGGTGTACTACCGAACATAAAGATGTAACCCACCGTAGACTTCCGATCATCTTTATCTCCGCACCAGTTAGAATCGGTGTAGCCAAGTAAAGTACATTTGCGACCCATATCCGATGTGGGAAACAAAATACCACAACCAAGAGTACCTTTCACATATCTAAGGATTCTCTTGACCGCTGCAAAGTGAGACACCTTAGGTCTCTCCATGAATCTACTCGCAATACCGACACTAAAAGCCAAATCCGGTCGAGTATTGCACAAATACCGTAACGATCCAATCAAACTCCGGTAAAGTATTGGATCCACATCATCCTCATCATCACTTTTGGACAGCTGAACTCTAGCCTCACAAGGTGTATTAGAAGCATTACAATGTTCCATTTCACATCTTTTCAAGATATCTAGAGCATACCTTCTTTGATGCATAAGCAGCCCCACTTTTGACTTGTGAAACTCTATGCCAAGAAAGTATCTAATGACACCAAGGTTCGTCATCTCAAACTCACTCATGAGCTCCACTTTGAACCTTGAAATACTCTTGTCATTGCTGCCCGTAATCAAGAGATCATCAACATACAAGCAAAGTATAATAACACCATCAATAGTATCCGATCTCACATAAACACCATGTTCGGATACACACCGTTTGAAACCGATGTCAATAAGAAAGCTGTCTATACGTTTGTTCCAAGCTCTCGGAGCTTGTTTCAAACCATACAACGCCTTGTGTAGCTTGTAGTACTTCTTCTCTTGATTTTTAATCACGAAACCGGGTGGCTGCCCCACATAGACCTCCTCATCAAGAGGACCATTCAAAAACGCAGATTTCACATCCATTTGGTAAATCACACAATTGTTGTTATGCGCAATTCCAACAACCAAACGAATAGTCTCCAATCTAGCCACCGGTGCGAATACCTCCTTGTAGTTTATCCCCTCATGTTGCAAGAACCCTTTGGCAACTAGTCAAGCTTTGTACTTGATTACTTCACCTTTAGGATTTGCTTTGACTTTATAGACCCATCGCACACCAATTGGTTTCTTTCCATGTGGTAAATCGACCAACTCCCAAGTACCATTTTTTTCAATAGATTCCAGCTCCTCTTTCATTGCACATATCCATTTAGGATCACTTAAGGCTTCCTCCTCATTTACTGGTTCAGATTCGGCCATAAGTGCGAAATGAACAAAATCACCATCATTGTTCACTTCATTATCTTGGAATCTCTCACAATCTCGGAGTCTATGAGGCAAGGCTCTTTGCCTCACTGGTCTACCATTATTCACAACATCATTTTCTGCTTCAGTAGGTGCAGGTATAGCGGCATCGGAACTCTCTGGATCAAACAAATCAACAAACTGCTGCTGTTCAGCAAGGTGTAACCGATTAGCAACATTTGGGTAATCGATTACACCTGCTGTTTCAGCAGTTTTTATTTCATCAAATTGGACATCCCGGGTTATCATGATTTTTCGATTCCTCTCATCAAATAGCTTATACCCTCCAGTAGAGTGATATCCAACAAATATCAATTTATCACCTTTATCATCCAACTTCTTTCTAAGTTGATTCGGTACATGACGATATGCAATCGATCCAAAAATGCGCAAATGATTCACACTCGGTTTGAAACCACTCCAAACCTCTTCTGGTGTAATTTTCTCCAGCTTCTTAGTAGGACACCTATTCAACAAGTAGGTGGCTGTAGACATGGCCTTACCCCACAATTCCTTAGGCAACTTCTTCCCACAAAGCATACTACGCACCATGTTCATTATTGTACGATTTTTCCTCTCGGCAGCTCCGTTTTGTTGAGGCGTATATGGAGGCACCACCTCACGCACAATACCCTCAAGATCACAAAACTTCCCAAACTCATAAGAGGTATATTCACCTCCACCATCCGTTTTGAGAATTTTAAGCTTCCGACCGCTTTGACGCTCCACCATGGATTTGAAACTCTTGAACACTCCAAATACCTCATCCTTCCTCTTGATAAGATATGTCCAAAGCTTCCTACTAAAGTCGTCAATAAATGTAACAAAATATCGATTTTCGTCATAAGTCTCTACTTGCATCGGTCCACAAACATCAGAATACACCACCTCAAGTAAGCCTTTGGTTCTTCGACCCGCATCCTTGCTAAACACATTCTTGTGTTGCTTACTCATCACATATTCCTCACACAATTCTGTCGGAACACTAATGTGTGGCAGCCCCGTTACCATTTCACTTTGTTGCAACATTTTGAGATCCCTAAAATTAAGGTGACCAAGACGGTAATGCCATAACCACTCATCTCTACTTGCCGCTGTAGCTAAACAACGATGCTCCATAACCTATAACTCAACCTTAAAAGTTCTGTTGGCAGCCATCGGCGCTTTTAGAATCAACACACCATTTGAATCTAAAACGCGTAACATCTTGTTCTCCAACCGAATTAAGTAACCTCTTTCAAGTAATTGGCCAATTCTTAAAAGATTACACTTAATTCCCGGTATGTACAAGACATCTTTGATCCTAGAATGTCCACCATTCTTTCTTCCGATCAAAACATCTCCTACCCCTTCGGCTCTTAAAGTGGTGTCGTCTGCAAACTTGACTTTACTCTTTTCCGCTGATTGATTTGCACAAACCAATCCTTTTGACCAGTCATATGTGTTGAACAACCGGAATCCAAATACCACTCATCTTTACTTTGAACTTCATCACCCATGGTAAGTAATGCATTTCGATTCGAACGCATTTTTCCACCACTTTCCGACACAGTACAGCTGCTGTCCCGTAAACTGTCATCACAGTAGCTGCTGTCAGGAACATCACCAATGCCATAATTCTCTTCCGTAATCATCACAAGAAGGGTATCTTCATCATCTACCTCTTCCCTAGCAACCTTAGCCTCATCCGCATCCTTTTCCTTGCGTTTTGAGCGACATTCTTTCGCAAAATGCCCAAGCTTTTGACAATTGTAACACTTCACATAACTTTTGTCAAACGGTTTGTGGGTGCTTTGATTACCCTCTTTGGAGCTTCCTTCACCCTTTGAATTTTGTGGATCTTTTCCACCAAAATTCTTCTTACTTTTAGAAGTCCACTTCCCTTTCGATCTCTTGTTCTTCTCATGTAGACGCGCTTGCAAAGCGATCTCCGCTTTGGCTTTGTCGGCACCTCTCTCATCCATCCTTTGTTCATGCGCCTCTAACGAACTTTGCAACTCATCTTTGCTCAAAGTTGTTAGATCCTTTGACTCCTCAATAGCCACAACAATGTTATCGAAATGTGATGTTAACGAACGCAACACTTTCGATACAACATTCTGCTCAAGGATCGTTTCGCCACATGACTTGATTTGGTTGACTAACCGGGTAATGCGCGTGATGTAATCGTTGATCGTTTCTTTATCCTCCATTTGCGTTAACTCGAATTGACGTTTGTAAGTTTGTAACCTTACCACCTTCGCTTTGACGGCACCGGCATACGCTTTCTCCAAGATTTCCCATGCTTGCTTCGCGGATTCACAATCACCAACCTTCTCGAAATTGTCATTATCAACACACGAATGAATCAAGAATAGAGCTTTGTAATCCTTCTTCTTTTCTTCCTTGTATGTAGCCCTACGAGCATCGTTAGCATCTGCCCCTAACGGTGTAACTCCATTGATGACGATCTCAAGAACCTCTTGATAACCAAATAGAACCTTCATTTGTTTCGCCCATTTGTCGTAGTTCTTCGAATCAAGAATTGGGAGATTGGTGGGAATTCGATCATTGGAAACGGTAGCCATTGTTGTTGCAGCAGATTAGGATCAATAACCAGAGCTCTTGATGCCAAATGTTAGAACAACATAAAACATAAAAGCAGAATTTAAGAAGATGAATTGAGAGAGAGAGAGAATTAGGGTAGAGAGTAATAGTGATGAATGAAAATTGGCATTAACTGTAAATTGTGATTACAACAATGTATATATACATGAGAGAATACAACAACTAATAACCAAAACTAACTAAAGTGTCATGCTGTTAAAATTCTGTTATTTTTGGAAAAGCATCAGGTGTAATCGGTTAGCAACATATGCGTAATCGATTACGCGTTCAAAATTTCCAAAAATAATAGCTTTAACAGCTCACAACAACGAATTTCTTTTTAGATGAATTTGGTTTTGATTTGATTTGTGTTTATTAAAATTTATATGAAATTCAAATGAAATGTAATTTTAATTTGGGATGAGAAACGCGTGAAGGTTGTGGTCCCGTCCTTTTTTTTATGTATGTGTGTTATGTACACCCTCTGGTCACATTTATAAGCAAAATTACCTTTTTGTGGTACATTTGACTATTAATGTATCTAGTCCATATATGGACTAGATACATTAATAATCAAATGTACCACAAAAAGGTAAATTTGCTTATAAATGTGACCGGAGGGTGTATGTATTATGGACGTGTATTGATAACCAACTTTCATTTTAATAATATTTTTTATGTACAACGGATGTAACATATCATATGTATTAAATTTAAAAGTGACTCTGATAAATGCCTTATATTTGTTTCTCTAAAGTAATGATAAGCAACTTATTTTATTTATCTCTTATTTGATGACAAAAAGCTCTGATTACTCTTTTTTTTTAACTTCTTTCTTTTTTTTAACAAAATGACAAATGATTAAAATGTGTTAAAATTAACAAAAAAAAAATAAGATTAGAATAAAAGGGAAGACTAAAGATAAAAATGTAATGACACATGAAGAAGTCAAAGTTAGAAGGCAAACCTTTGACTTTGACTTTTTTCAAATACAAGTTAATGAATGATTCAAGATGCAGATGAAAGCCATTAGAACAATGTAAAGAAGATGAGATATTTAATAAAGATTAAAAGGTCAAACCTTTGATTTTTGACTTTATTTGAATGTATTCAGATGAATGTTTTTTTTAAATGATGAAAAGGCACGACCAAATGCAATGGTCATGTTGATGCAGATGAAAAGAAAACAAAATTATGCAATGCAGTTGATGGTAGGACAAAAATGGGATATGACAATGTCCAATAACCATGTTTTGGAATCCACATGTTCATTTGAGATTGCAACTATAAACACCATAGTGTTAGAGTCATCTGAATCTTCACGTGTAAGATTTGCTCATTCATCATCCTTGCCCTTTGTAGCTCATTTTCCTTTCTTGTACCAGCGGTTCTTGGCTAAGTGTCCCCACTTTTCAAAGTTGCAGAGCTACACACTTTTCTTATCTATTTTGTGTTTGTGATATGAGGTTCCTTCTCCTCTTTTGGAGGATTTAAAAGCCCTATCATAAACCTTTTGCTTTTGAGAGTGCAACCAATAACTCTTCTTACTTTTGAGTTTTGTCTCCTTTTTACTTAAACTTGTTAGAACCTCAATCATTCTTCCATGTTTGGAGCTGCAATGCATATATCGAGTCTTGAACATTCTTTCTCTAGACTTTCCGTAATTCATGAGCCTCCAACGAAGCAACCAAATATTCCAACTTCAATGTGTCAAGATTGTTGGATTCATGAATAACCACGATAACGTGATCAAAGTGAGAGGCCAACGTTCGCATTACCTTCTCAATTATCATCTTATCTGAAAAGCTTTTACCACATCTTTTCATGAGGTGAAAAAGATTATGCATCTTGGATACATAATCTGCAATCTTCTCATCTTATCCCATCTGCAGTAACTCATACTGACTTCTCAATTCTTTCAATTTGACACCCTTCACTTTCTCACCACCTTCTTAATATTTGACAAGGATATTACATGCTTCTTTAGCAGATTCAGCATGAAAAGTACGATCAAAATTCGCATTGTCCACTGTAGATTAAATACATAATGCAACCTTGCAGTCTTTATTCTTCAAATCCTTGTGAGTTGTCCTATGAGTCTTAGTTGCATTGAGAGTGAGATCAGGGACACCATTTGTAACCACTTCAAGGGTTTCTTGAAAACCAAATATGGACTTGATTTGCCTATGCCACCGGTTCCAATTTTTTCCATCAATAATTGGAAGAGAGTTGGGGACATCATTTTTATCATTCATCTTTGCAGCAAGTGCGAGTCACAATTCCTGAAAACACGGCCACCAATGTGCAAATCTTGAATGAAAATCAAGAAGAACAAACCTAACAACTCTAAATACCAATTTATTAGTGCTAGTGCACTTGGTTGAGAAAGAATTAGAGAATAGGTAAGTGAAAGAGAGAAGATATTGTAGTATTGAAATGTATGTTTAATTTCTTTTTCATGTCAAGTAACACCTTACATGTATATATACTACTATGTATATATATTACTGTGCATACTTACTTGCAATGCAAGTAACAACTCAAACACTTAGTAATTGGATTATATTATAACAGTTATTCATATTGAAAAATCCCTTGCAATGTCAATATTTTTTATGATTTAATTTTTTGAGTGGGCAAAAACAGAAGAATATTCATATGTCAAGGAGCGAATTCAAACTTCTTTTAGAGGAGGATTTTTCAAAACTCGTCTACATAACAGAGTGTAAAATACCTTTAAACTCAACAATTAATTAAACATCCATAGTTATTTTGGTAGATTATTATAATTTTGCAATGAATATCTAGTTTTCTATATATTTTAAATACGAACAAAGCATCTTAAGTGTTTAAAGAAAAAGAGAAATATGTGTAGAAAAAGAAAAAGAGAAAAGGAGAAATATAATTTGAAGTGTAACAATTTTATAACAAAACTTTTTCTACTCAACTATTAAAGTTATTTTGATAGGAAGTGGGGTGGAAAAGACAATGTGATATGCATGAATTGAAAGCCATGAAGATATATCTAAAATTAAGAAAGACAATCAAGCTAATATATTTGACGTCTTATTTCATTTTATTCCCCTCGTCATAAATTGCAAAGCCATAACTTCTTAATATTAGGGGGAAAATAATTATTGTGTGCCAACAAAAATAAAAATAAAAATTAATTGCTCAGAGAATATTCTATAAGTATGATACTCATATGATCTATAGCATAAACCTTTCGCATATACAATTGGTTAAAATACAATAAGGTCGGAAAGCAAACGGACAGTAACGTTTTGGACAATCAGAATCTTCTTCACATCTATAATAGTACCCTGTTGTATGACAAAAGAAAAGAAAATAATGTTACTAAAGTGGGGATAAAACATCGTTTTTGAAGTAAAGAAGGAAATTTGAAAAGGATAAAAAAAATACTTACCTTCAACATTTGCTACAATAATAATTAAGAAAAGAAATATGATCATAACATAAACAAACTTAACAATTTCAGTCATATTATTACTTAATCACTTTATAAAAACTTATTGAAAAAAATATGGATTATCACTTTTGTATTTACAAAACTAACACTCTCCTTACATCATTAAAGTAGTTTTTACGTTTATATAACTGTAAAAAAAAATTAAAATATTGTTAAATATCATTTAAGTGCATCAATGTGTTTTATTTGTCCCTTTAGCACATTAAGAAGAAGGTTGCGTAAAAAAAATTAATAATAATATTAATAATCGTTTTACCAAAATTTTATCTTTTCTTCGTAACCTTTCATGATAGAAATGAGAAAATCACAAGATTAATTTATTTCTATAAAAATTAAAAATATATGATATCGTCTAATCTTACACAAAGTATATGTACAAACAATAAAAAAGGAAATACAATTTACAATATAGTTAGAGTGGATTAGAGGTGTGTAAAAATATGGTTAACCAAACTATATTACAAAACTGAATTGCATTGCACCATAAAAAAAACTGAACCACTTAAATGGTTAATGAACTGAACCATTTAATTAAAACACTTCTAATTCAATTTAAAATTGGTTCATAACCAGTTTTCTTTTATAAACTGTTTCAATTATATAAATAAGTTTTTCATACAAAAAAAAGAAAATATTTCGAGAGTGAAAAAAAAATTGAAAATAATTTTCAAAAAAAAAAATTCCCAAATTAAAATTTTTTTATTCTAATTTTTTTTCCGAAAAAAATAAAAAATAACTTTTAATAAAAAAATTTTGCAAAATTAAAATTTTTTTTTTGAATGTTTTTATTCAGAAAATTTATTTTTTGAAAAATAAAAAAATATATTTTTATTCCGAAAATAATTTTTTTTATTCTGGAATTTATTTTTTTGAAAAATAAAATTAATTTTAAATAATTTTTTTATTCTGAATTTTATTTATCTTCTAATTATCTTTCCCAACAATGTTTCACAACAAGAATTAATAATTAATTTGATTGCTTACTTGTACAGTGAAACAATGTGATGATTAGCGTGATAATCTTCTAATTATGTTTCACAACACATTGCTATTCTTCATTAGCCAGCGAACGACGTGATATTTAAGATTTTAACTTTTAAGAATGAGTAAAAAAATATAACTTTTCAGAATGTTAAATAGCTCCTCTAGATTTCAATTTCAAGTTTTATCCTGATACAAAAATTAAGCAATCATTTCTGTCAGAAACAAAAATAATTTTTTCTTTTTGAAAAATAAAAATAATTTTAAATATTTTTATTCTGTTAGAAACATGTCTATATGTAAGTAAAAAAGATGAAAGAAATTGGTTTTAAAAAAGTTCAAATTATAAAATTGATTTATAATTAGAAACTGATTATAAACTAGTTTATAAAAACAAATTGGTTATAAACTAGTTTTAAACTGAATTGAAACTATTTTAATAGTTAATCATATTTTTATTGAAATGGTTACCTAAACTGAATTGAACCATATATGTAGTTTGGTTCAGTGCAGTTTATAAACCACGAACACCCCTAGAGTGGATAATCCACAAAAATATAGATATATAGCCTTGTTTGACAAAATAATTTGAAAGGAAACCCAATCACAAACTACAAGACAAAAAATGCTATCAATATAACCAATACACTGTATTGTTGGATCATGAAAATGTTATTTGTAGCTATAATACACCAAAAGGTGATTATATATATATATATATATATATATCATATGAAAATGTAATTTTTATATGAGAAAATGAGAATGAATCTGAACCATTAGATTTTAAAATAAATTGTGGATATTATGTGTGGGTTTTTTTCTCTCTCATCCATTATTAAAATAAAAGATGGACGAGAGAGGAAAAAAAGACCACACATAATCTCCACCATTTATTTTAAAATCTAATGGTTCATATTCATTCTCAGACTCTCACATAAAAATGACATTCTCATATGATATAAATTATTTATATATATATATATATATATATATATATATATATATATATATATATATATATATATATATATTAATATTGAATAATTTTTTTATTAAGTTTATTTAAAATAAGTGTTTGGACTTAAGGCCCAAGTTCGAACAATATATTCTCAATCCACAAATAGATAATAGAAAGTGTTTGTATGAGCTTATATAAAGACTAAAATTATTTGTTGTGGAACTTCAATAACAATTTTTTCTAGTTTCTTTAACTGCTACTTCTAGCTATGCATCAGTCTCTTCCTTATAATACCATCATTCTTCCTCAACTAGAATAATAATACTTATTCAATATTAATTTAGTTAAATCCATTATTAAATATTAAATTAGTTAAAAACATATTAATTAATAAAACATCATAGTCATTCTTGCCAATTAGTTAGAAACATATTTTTAGTTAAAACTTTTTTTTAATCAAGAAAAAATATATTAATTCAAAAAAAACTATACAACTAATGTGATTCAAATAGGATCCAACCACTACAAGAGACTAACTTTACATCATTAAACTAACTAGGTGGCTCCTAAATTTTTTACATTGTCACCCTCTATAAACCACATTATCTATAATAGTTGAAACTATACTTGTATTATCCACACTATTACCAAAAACTATGTCATTCCTATACCTCCATATACAATAAATGGTTTCAGCAATTAACATTTTCATGAGGTCTACTTTCTAACCTTTATTCTTAATGTAGCCACTGACCCACATCAGTTCATCAGACCAGCCCTTGGGATCGTGGCTTATATCCATCCAATGTAAGGCTTCCTTCCAAATAGATCTTGTTATGCTGCAGCAGAAAAACAGATGATCATTACTTTCTTCTTCATCATGGCATAAGTTGCATCTGGTATCTTGAACAACCTCAAACCTATGCAATTTATCCTTGGCCGCAAGTCTTCCATGGCAAGTAAGCCATAAGCAGTTCACTGCTCTAGGCCTTGCTTTGTTGCAAAGAATGAGATTTCTCCAAGGCACCCTTTGGCCATCATCTATAAGAATCTTGTAGAACTTGACAACTTTAAATTACTGTTTGCACAAAGCTTTATTCCATTCTTCCTGCAGCATCACCACTTTTTCTCTTTGATTCATAATAGCTTGTATCACCCAAGAATTATGTGATAACTTGGTCATCTTTAAGATAGTATGTGTGAATCCATTTCACCCACATATTATCACTCTTGTTACATAGGTTCCACAAGCACTTTAGCAAGAGGACCTCATTCCACACATTAAGGTTGAGCAACTGTAATCCTCCTTGACTAATAGGGCAACAAACCTTCTTCCAAGCCACGGGGCTCTTCTTGCTCAGGCTATATTTACCTGTCCAAACAAAACTTCTACAAATAGAGTCTATCTTCTTAATCATAACATTGGGAATTGGGAGACAATGCATCCAGTACTGGGTTATATACCAGGCAATGCTCTTCACCAACTACAATCTGCCTGCATAACTAAGAAGCTTTGAGGACCAGTGATAGATACGAGCCACAATCTTGTCCACCAGAGGCATGTAGTGGTTGATTGTCAATCTCTTGCTTGATAGGGGAACTCCAAGGTACTTGAAAGGGAGAGTACCTTCTTGAAAGCCATACTCATTCCCATGAATCTCTTTGTGATCCCTATCAAGCCCTCCAACATAAATCTTGCATTTGCTAGCATTCATAACCATACCTGTGGACAAAGAAAAGATCTTTAAGGTTTTTAGCATCATTTGCATAGAGATAACATCACCTCTGCAGGAAAAGAAGGACATCATCTGCAAAAGTGAGATTGGTAAGCTTCACACTTTCACACTTGGCATGGTAGTTGAAATTAGGGCCTTTTTGCATCTTGCACATTAGTCTGTTCATATACTCCATGATGAGGACAAATAGCAAAGGTGATATAGGATCACCTTGTCTAATGCCTCTTTTGGCCTGCAGAAAATCAGAGTAACCACTCATCACATTGAACCTGTAATTCACAGTAGTGACACTAGTCATGACCCAATGGATAAACCTTCTTGGTATACCAATCTCATTCATGATACATTCCAATGCCCCCCAATTGACCATATCATAGGTGAAATTCTGGCCTATCCAGACAACTGATGTCCTAACACATGTCAAGACATTGTGCTACATAATCATTTAAACTCAGAGGCGCAACAGTAGACTCATACCTTGAATATCAGAACTGCCCAATCACAGATGTCACGACATCTGATCCAACATGTCAGTCAAGAACAATAACAAAACTGTAAATTACAGAATGTTAAATAAGACAGTATGTGTTAACCCAGTTCGGTGCAAATCACCTACATCTGGGGGATACCAATCCAGAATGAAGACTTCACTATCAGTAGAACTGTTACAAAGCTAAACTCCCCCGTTTACAACTTTATACTTAACATCTACCCAATGAAAATCTTTATCAAGGCTAAACTCAACCGTTTATAACCTTGATATGAGATACCCCACTCACATCCTAATCACGACCTGTTAAATCTCTGTCTTCTGCCAATACAAAACCTGTCGCGGTTTCTTGACCTTCAAGTTATCTTGGACTTACTTCAAAGCTTCATCCAAGAACAATACAACAACCATTACCTACAGGTTTCTGGTTGTGTCCCTGTACCTATGCCTTCCACCCTGCATCCCATATTACAGAGTGGAGGCCTACAACTCCTAAGAGAGCCAACGAGTCTCAAACCCTAAACCCTTATTCAACACAAGAGAACTAGGTTACAAAGTTATAAGTGATATAAAAGTACAGTCGTATTTTAACCCTAGGTCTAAGTCTCCTTATATAGTCTTTTGTTGTCTTGGGTTTTCAATATTTTCTCCTTTGATTCCTTGATCCGCTCCTTAATTCTTGCAGCAAATTGAAACTTGCTAACTTAGTAAGTCAGGATGTCGAGTCACCATGCTGGGACATCTCCTTCGACATCTTTTTCTTTTGCAGATTCTTCAATTATATCATCAGAATGTTTTAGCCAAAAATGTAGTCAAACAACAGGTGCTTTCAATCTCCCCCTTTTGACAAATTTTGGCTAAAACATTTTCTTCTGCTTTCTGCTGTCAGCAAGACTTCTCCATCAAGACTCATCTTGAGAATTGATTAGAGCTAAGGTATGAGAGAGCCTCCCCCTTAACACAATCCCCCTCCTCTCAAGAGAGGTCTTGAGAACCAGAAGACTCCTCCAAAAAAGAAACAGCAGTTGTAGACTTCATAACACTGAGAGCATAGATTGCGAAACTCAGGTCACAAGACACAACCTGCTTCACAACTCAGATCACAAGACACAAGGAAGTTAGAATTGTTAAGATGTCAGAACATCTTACCCAACATTCTTGAAAAACAACTGCAGGAATGTACCTAATCACAAACATCATCAGAAAACCATTCTCCCCATTTTTAGCCAAAACTTGGCAAAAGTGATCAAGACAACTCCAAACCCAGACGCAACATATCCAGATTTTGAAGAACCCCATTTGTCACCAACCCAGAGAGAGTATTAAGACGAAGAAGAACAAAGTAATCCTATTTATAGTCGAGCCATTTCCTTAGGAAGTAACGAACCTCAAAAAATAACGCTAGTCAGTTCAAAGGATCATTAATCAAAGGTAATGACTCCACTAATAGTGCTTTGACCAAGACTGCTTTGACATTTTCTTCTTTTGAGAACGCCGACCAAAGAACCTATGCAAGCATGTTTTATAACAATGTCCTGACATCATGTCAGACATTGTCTATTCTTCCCAGATTCTTCTTCTGATTTGACTTTACAGAGATTTCTTCAGAAATTATGATCACAATCTGTAGAGAAAAATAAATTCCCCCAGACTCAACCAATGATTCTTAAGCATCCAATAAGAACCATTTCACTTGCACTGCCAAGTCTCCCACAACTTGCAACAATACAAAAATGTCAAGACATCCTCTTTGACATCTCAGCTTGCTTGAGGCACAAATGCAAACTGGAACTTCAACTGCATCCTCGCAGTAAACTATCTTATATCAATGGGCCTCTTCCCCTATCTAAGGTAACTACTGCTCCTCCACAGAACACCCAAGCTAATGAATGGAAAACATAAGATGCATCTTCATGTCTTCAAGAGCACACCCTCAGTTCAACTTACCAGTTGAACACAATCATCAACTCTCTTATTACTTCCTCTGACAAGAAACAATAATCACTCACACATGATCACCATCATGCTACCAGTGAGGAAATGTATACCAACCATAACAAACTCTTGGCTTGAGATCAAAGTCCCATTGATCCCCCCATCCTGCAACCATCTACACACCACACGAACTCCTCTTGAATTCTCATGTATAGACTTCCAGCTACTTGAGGCACAAACCAATTGAATCGGAATGCTTCACATTCCTCAAAGAGACACACAGGGCCCCTTAGTTTGTTATAACGATGTCAGTTATCGTATGCATGCTCCAGAACTTCACAGCTGCTAAACTGATCCACTACTAGCATGACTTGCAGCCAGGGGCAACATCTCATTCGCTAGATTTTCCACTGACCTTACCAGGCCAGTAATAGAGATAAACACCCCGCAATTCAAGACAGTCATTCCTTCATCATGCTCCCGTATGATAACCTGGAATACTTCTGATTTATGGTGAGTATCCACTTCTGAATGCATCAGAAACCAGACCTTCATGCAATCAACAAATGATCCACTCCAGTCTTCCCAAAAACCTTACATCAGACTTCCAAGACAGCTCTTCTACTCCATCATTCTCCTATATGACAATGTAGATACTTCTTAGACACGATGCAAGTAACCAGTTTTTCACAGAACTTGAAATCCTCCACCAAGGATAACCAACCCAAAGATGTTATAACATCAGTTAGGACATCTTCCACATATCATAGACACCACACACCATTGTTCTTGATATGTTCCACCACTGGACTTACTATCAGCATAGTAATCCAAACTGAAGATCTTCACACAACACTGCGCCACCATCTTGAACAAAGAGAACTTTAGAAACCCAGAGAGAAATAAACTCTCATCCACCAAAAGAAGGTATACTTTCATCCTTAACCCAGAAATTCTGCCACAAGCTCCAAGAGAACCCGAACCTCCTTACATTTTTAACTAGCTACTCTTCTGCACAAGAGCAATCATTTTCAAGCATCCTGCTTGAATGCACACAATGAAACCAACCAACTGCCACTTTTTGATTGATCTCAATCTTCTTCAAAACTCCCACAAGATACGCTGATCCACCAATGAAAACAGATATTCAAGTCATACGAACTACTTGCTCCATAGCAAGACATCTTGGATTCACCAAGCCTCTTAGTCATGTAACATCTTCCCATCCACAACTCCTGCAAACTGCATGAGATAGACCTTTTTGAAGCATCCATAACTTCCATTCTCCTGTAGATCACCTTATCTTAAGCTGATGTGCCACATCACCAGTTGAGACTTCTGATGTTAAGCTAGATGTCAGAATATTTTGATATGACATCCAACTGTTGAATTTAGCTCCTCCTTCTGCCACTTAGAAGAACCTCCTCCCTTTGCAGAACAAGAGTTCCATGCTCTTATAGACTTGATTCAACAACCAAGTTTGAGTATACAACCTCCATCCTGCTTTAAAACTCCAAAGACTTCAAACCAGCCACATCTGAATCTTCAGAAAGAAATTAGTCCAAGACTACAACATAGCCATACCAAAGAATGTCACTTCCCTTAGTAGAGCCGACTGTAGAAAGTCAGAGATAACTACCACTTAACTTTGACTTCCAAGAAGAGCAAGATCCATGCTCCAAAGTACCTAGATCAGAAATAAACTGATCCAAGCAGTAACCATCAAGATTATGATGTCTTCATCTTCATCTTCAACAGCATCAAAGTCCAGACGAGTTTCTTGCCAGGAAACTCTCCAGAGAACACATGCTTCTGTCACACCCGACTGAAGCCACTTCTTAGGCCACCACCTAAGACAAAACAGATGCTAAAGCGTATGCATGACCCCTCCCATGATTCTACATAAACTTTGATGATGAGATGTTCCAACATCTTGTTGAACATCAGCAATCTTGACTTTCAAGGATAATCAATTAAATACTTGTGGATTCCAGAAATAGCAATTGATCTTAAATCCTTGTACAATAACCCTTCTTCACTGTTGTAGTTGAGCTCCACCAGATCACGTCATGAACACTTGTAAAGTATTCAATCTTTTTGCAAGTATCTTCTTTGACAATGTTGAGATACCAAGGCTGCCACCCTTGACTCAAGTAACTAAGACTTTCTCTGAACAAATCTTATTTACCACAACAATTCTTCAATCAGATTGGATCCTCCATTAGGGTCAAGAGAGATGAATCCTTCCTTGCAGTTTTTGGATGGTGAAAATAAATCACCTCCACTTTCTTTAGATTGTGTTTCAAAGAAACACCTTCTAGTCAGAAGAATAACTAGAAGACTCCAGATACCAACAGAGATGTCTTTATGAGTGGACTTGAGATAATTCTCAAGTATCTTTGACAATCTAGCCGATCAATAATTTATCAAACTCCTAGAGCAAGAACTTGATAAACTTAACTCAACTCCTCTCCTCTTCAACTGACTTCAACTGCACCAAGAAACCAAGCTTCCAAGTACCAAGTCATCATACTAGATATCTAACCACAACTCATTTCACTCCATCGCTCCCGACTTTGGAATAAAAAAATGCAGATATCTTCAAATATAGAGGCCGACGATTGAGACCTTCCACCAATTGTCTTCAGTAACAATTCCAGAATCCCATAATTCTAGAGCTCTTCCATCAGAAACACATACAGCGGAACCACCAAGGAACAGATCCTGCTTGCCCTAATAAGATGTCACAACATCTTATAAGACACACCAACAAGAGAACTAGCCACTTCTCTTGCAGTTGTTGTAGAACCTCCTCAGCAACATGAACAACCTCCGGGTTGCTCCCTTCGATCCAGAACATCCATCTCATCCATTAATACCCTTGAGTATGTCTGAGTTGATTGATCTGATCTTAAAAACTCCTCCTTGTTTAAACGCCAGAAAGTATCTCCCAAAGATCTCATCGAGAACCAGACAGGATGCCTGCTCTGATACCAATTGAAATTCTGGCCTATACAGATAGCAGATGTCCTAACACATGTCAAGACATTAAGGTACATAATCATTTAAACTCAAAGGCGCAACAGTAGACTGATACCTTGAATATCAGAACTGCCCAATCATAGATGTCACGACATCTGATCCAATATGTCAGTCAAGAACAATAACAAAATTGTAAATTGCAGAATGTTAAATAAGATAGTATGTGTTAACCCAGTTCAGTGCAAATCACCTACATCTGGGGGATACCAATCCAGGATGAAGACTTCACTATCTGTAGAACTGTTACAAAGCTAAACTCCCCCGTTTACAACTTTATACCTAACATCTACCCGATGAAAATCTTTACCAAGGCTTAACTCAACCGTTTACAACCTTGATATGAGATACCCCACTCACATCCTAATCACGACCTGTTAAATCTCTGTCTTCTGCCAATATAGAACCTATCGCGGTTTCTTGACATTCAAGTTATCTTGGACTTGCTTCAAAGCTTCGTCCAAGAACAATACAACAACCATTACCTATAGGTTTCTGGTTGTGTCCATGTACCTATGCCTTTCACTCTGCATCCCATATTACAGAGTGGAGACCTACAACTCCTAAGAGAGCCAACAACTCTCAAACCCTAAACCCTTATTCAACACAAGAGAACTAGGTTACAAAGTTATAAGTGATACAAAAGTACAGTCGTATTTTAACCCTAGGTCTAAGTCTCCTTATATAGTCTTCTTTTGTCTTGGGCTTTCAATCTTTTCTCCTTTGATTCCTTGATCCGCTCCTTAATTCTTGCAGCAGATTGAAACCTGATAACTTAGTAAGTCAGGATGTCGAGTCACCATGCTGGGACATCTCCTTCGACATCTTTTTCTTTTGCAGATTCTTCAATTATATCATCAGAATGTTTTATCCAAAAATGTTGTCAAACAGCAGGTGCTTTCAATAGGCCTTCTGAAGGTCAATTTGCAACATGATTCTAGGAGTGCCTCATTTCCTAGTGTACCCTTTAATGAGTTCATAGGCTAGCAAGATATGGTTGTGGATATTCTGGCCTGGCACAAAAGCTGACTGGCTATGACTAATCACATTTTTCAGCACCTTCCCCAGCCTATCAGTCATTATCTTAGAGATGATTTTGTAAAATGTGGTATAGACTGATATAGGCCTATAGTCCTATATCTCACTAGCACTATTACTTTTAGGGATCAGAGAGACCACAGTGTTATTAAAAGCTTTATAGATTTTACCTGTCTCAAAGAACTCAATGACAACATCAATCACATCAAATTTGATAGTACTCCAGTTGGCTTTAAAAAACTTTGCCCTAAACCCATCAAGGCCAGGAGCCTTCAAGTCTCCTATACCTTTCAAAGCATTGGTAATATCTCTCTCAGTAATACATTTGACAAGAAATTCCCTTTGCTCCTTGTCCAGTTGCTTGCCCATCCTCATGGCCTCAAGGTCAATGTGGTTAATGTTGCTGGCAGGTTTACTCATCAAATCACCATAGAAATCCAAGATTTCTTTTTCAATGTCCTTTTGATTCTGAATTATAGTGCCATCCCTCTTCTTTAAGTTGCTCAGGCAATTGGAGTGCTGCTTGGCTTTAATAGAGGCATAGAAATAAGAGTTATTGCCATCTTCTTTTCTAAGCCATTCTATTTTAGATCTTTGCTGCAGAATCTTCTCTTCCAGCTTATTAAGGGACACAACTTCCTATGTCAGCTCCTTTACCTTGCCAATAATAGCCATGTTCATCCTATTGTCACACAGGTCCTGCTGAGCTTGTTTGAGGTTACCTCTAGCAGTTAGCAGCTTTTGTTTCACATCAGATAGTGGCCTACTAAAAATTCTTAAATTCTGCTTCAGTCTTTTGAGTTTTTACAAAAGAACAAACATAGGACTTCCCCTTATATGCACCTCACAACTTTTCTTGACCATCTCATCATAGGCAGGGAGCTCAACCAAAAAGTTACTAAATTTAAAGAGCTTTTGGACCTTCTTATTCTCTTTCTTACACTCCAGGTACAATAAGGCATGATCAGAGATATTAGGAGGGAGGATCTTTAGCATGGTCTCCATATTGTTTTGGAACTATTCAGTGTTGGCTAGAACATGATCAATTCTAGAGTAGATGGTAGTTAAAACTATTATTAAATATTAAATTAGTTTTAAATATATTAATTAATAAAATATCTTAGTCATTCTTACCAATTAATTAAAAACAATTTTTTTATCCTAATCATCATTGTCACGTATGCAAAAGTAAACGGAGACTACGAAAATCCAAAGATCATCAAAATTAAGGGATCAGAATTGTTGGTTTTGTAATATGGGGCCCAATTATTTAAAACGTTCAAATTTAAAGGAGCAAAAGTGCATTTAAGATATATATATATATATATATATATACACTTAGTGTCTTTGTATCTGTGGAAAAATATTGCTAGACACAATATCTCTCATTTTCCTTTATTTCCTGCACTGTCCTTTTAGTGATGTGAAAATTTACTCTATTTATGACAAAATCGCATATATTGTGGTTTTATCTTGTTGCTCTTATCCATAAGTTGATTCCTTGTTCTAATGTAAATTAATTGCAAGAATATTTAGAGTAATATTTCAGAAATAAATGAAATTTGTTGTTTTGAGCAGACAATGCATTTTGCCGATTGAGTAGAGGATGCGTAAGTTACACACTTATGTGATGGTTCTTTTGTAAGAACCAAGTTGTTTTGAAGATCAAATACCCATAATACTTTGATGATAAAGACAATCATAAGCGAATAATTTACGGAATTTTTTATCATAAGCAAATAATTTATGGAATTTCTTATCTCATCTTATAAGATGAAAAAATATCTTATTAAAAATCGAAAGTACTTTTTAAATGTTAGATATGTATCTCCAGACGCACCATGCACCAGTTTTATGTCGTATCAAACGAGTGTCACCCTAGATTAATACAAAATTATTTCGATGATACATCTCCGAAAATTTTCAACAAATATATTGACAGTTGAGCAACCCAATGGATTTATCTTAGATGCACCTACTGAGGTTTGGGGCTGGATTTTGAAATTTCTGTCAACTTTGCATGTCAGATATTTCCGAAGATGCATCTCTAAAATAATTTGATAAAACACTCACATGCATGATCACACACTCATACTTGTTTTCTACTCTAAACCCTTACCAAAAACCCTTCCATTCTCGATCCACATTTTCACTCCAAATATTCAATCTTGTATTTCATCACATCAAAGGGAGCAAAAGAAGTTGGAATTTCAAGTAATGATAATTTATTTCAAGCCTCATTGCTCACATTAATCTTGTTTTCAGACTAAAAATTGTGTGTTTATTCCGGAGATACATTTTCGGAGTCTGTATGAACTCGTCCGAAAATGCATTTCAGGTATCTGTGTGTTTTCAGTTTTCAGCCATGTTTATACTATTTAAACTTATTGAGTGTTTTGTTGTAATTGTTTTTATTAGATATGGTGCACCCTGATATTTTTCTCAAACATGTTATGTCTCGGATGCCAAAGGTGTTGTTGTGAAGGCGGTAAATGTTGGCAACCAATTTAAAAATGAACAAGAGTTTGAATTTCTTGTTCACATGCTTAAATGGATTCGTACGGAGGCCTCCAAACGGGGATTTGATGTGGTAATTGGAAGGTCCAATAATGGTTCAGATAGAAGATGTACATTTGTGACAATGACGTCCGAAAGAAGTGGGAAATATATACCTCGTCCAGAATTTTAAACGAGATGACACTGGTTCAAGAAAATGTGAGTGTCCATTTAAGTTGTGTGGTTATATGTTGGAAAATAAGAAATGGAGATTTAATGTCATGTGTAGTTTACATAACCATGAATTGTGTGAAAAGTTAGTCGACCATCCAATTGTGTGTCGCCTCGTGCCGGAAGAGAAGGAATGTGTTTCAGACATGACATTGAATTTGGTTCAACCGAGAAACATACTTGCAACTATGAAACGTAAAAGACCCGAAAATATCTCAAACATCAAGAAAGTGTACAATATTCATTACTCTGTACCAAACTAATAAGGCGCTGAGCGGGTAGAATAGAAATGCAATAACTCTTGAAACTGTTGGATGATAACAGTTATGTGTCTAGGTACCAAACCTATGAGGATGGAGTAATCGTTAGAGATATATTTTGGATCATCCTAATTCCATCAAATTGTTCAACACTTTTTCTATTGTGCTTATCATTGATTCAACATACAAGACCAACAAGTACAAACTTCCATTATTTGATATGGTTAGTGTTACCTCTACTGAGAAGACCTATTTTTTCGAATTTGCATGTCTAGAGAGCGAAAAAGGGGAGAATGTTACTTGGGCCTTAGAGGTGTATCAGACAATGTTGAAGGACTAAAAAGAGATGCCTAAAGTGATTTTTACCGACCGAATACCGCTTTGATGAATTAGGTTGCAAAAGAATTTCCTACTTTTTATGCATTACTTTGTATGTATCACATAACAAAGAATGTGGGAAGTCGAGTTAAACCAGCGGTAGCGACGAAATAGATAAAGTCCAAAGGTGGAACATGATGAAGGCGAGTGTGATAGTATAAAAAATAATGCATGCATGGAATGGTATAGCAAATTCTTCCATTAAAGAGTTATATGTTCATTCTGTTATACATTTCAGGAAGGTGTGCGAGAAATATCCTGATTTGTTGAAATATGTTGAAAGCAAAATTCTTGACCAAGTGAAAGAGAAAATTGTTTGTGCATGAACCAATCAGGTTATACACCTTGTGAATACAACAACAAACTGAGTTGAGTATAGTCATGCTACATTGAAGAATTGGTTGGAAAATAGTAAGGGTGATTTATGTAGAGATTGAGGCTCCCATAACCAAATGATCTAGAACCAGTATAATGAGATATATACATCATTTGGTCAGAGCATCAGAGTTTTGAAACACAGATTTAAAGATAAAAATATGTATTCTCAGATGGTAGGCAACATATCTCGAGTGGATTTGAATTATATTTTTCACGAAGCTAAATGAGTGATAATGTAGGCTCCGATAGCACAAAGTGTGGATACACAATTGTGAAAACCTATGGTCTCCCATGTGCTTGTCTTATTGAAAAGAAGGTGAAACTTGGTTCTGCATTAAGAATGCATGAAGTTTGCAGTTACTAGAAGAGGCATAGGTTTGATGATGATGGTGTCATGAAAGACGGTAAATCGAATATCTCTATCTTGACTGAATAGGAAGTGATACAAGAGAGATTTTTGAAAGACGGTGATAATATTAAATTCCACGCCAAATAACGATTAAGGAAGATTGCTTATCCGGAAACCACTGACTTGAAACCACCCTCTCAACCGGTAAAAACAAAAGGTGCTCCGAAGAAGCTCAAGCCTACACCGACTGAAAGTTCAACGAAGCGGTCTCCTTTGTATTTTGAGCATGTTAACAAAGTTTTTTTTTTAGACTAACCAACTGAAAAATCTCAAAAAAGTGTTTTTAAAGGAGCTCGCATTAGCAAAACACCTCCTTCACCGAATCCACCAAAGACTCCATTCATTAACGAGATGTCAGTTTTTATGTATAAATATATCGAGCAGATCGTTAATGTTAAGGATGAAGGTAATTGTGGTTATCGATCTGTTTCGTCTTTAATCGGTAAAGGAGAAGATAGTGATACACTTATCTGTCATAAACTTATCCATGAGTTGAGGACTCATAAATAATCATACACACGACATTACGGAAAGAAAGAAAACTTTGATGCAATTTATGAGTCTCTTGTTCCTTGCATTAGTGGATCGGCACTGGAGGCAAAATTGATTTGCTTCCCTGAAATGGGTCATCTCATAGCATGTGCAAATGATAGAGTGTGTACTGATCTTACACAATACGGTTTTTCATAAACTTTTTTTTCGGTGTTGGCGGTGCGGTTTGAGCAGTTTTGACGCTAAAAATTGTTAGACGATAGGCTACGATCTAAAGGGGGTGAATAAATCGCCAGTGACATTTTCTGGTTTAAAATTATGATTAAAAATATTTAACTATGGCTAGTGGAAACAATCCTGAATCGAAAATCTCTATTCTGAACCGTTATTGAAAATATCGGATATGATTTTAACCGTTAAAAATGTATTCGGAAGATGAGAGAAGCAATAAATATATTTTTAAGAACGTCGTTTCAATAAACCACACAAAGATAATCGATTTCCAATAAACTATTAAGCAAAAAATGTGGCTTAAACAATTTGTCGAACACTTAATGTACAATCAATTCAACTTGGATTTTTCTTTGATTTTATTGATATGAAAAACCAATTACAATCGAATGGACTATAATCAACTCAACAAAACAATTTGAAGCATTAAACAAAGAACTTATCTCAACGTATCGATTGCACAATCAATGGATTAACTACTTTCTATGAATGTAGAGAGAGAGAGAGAGAGAGGGAGAGAGAGAGAGAGAGAGAGAGAGAGAGAGAGAGAGAGAAAGAGAGAGAGAGAGAGAGGGAGGGAGGGAGGGAGAGATACAAGGATTTGTTTAGGAAGTTCTCCAATTAGCCTCTCTATGGGTACATCTACCCTCAATTCAAAATTGAATTGAGATAATGAAAATTAACCTTTGCAAATGTAGTTCACAAGAAAAGAAATAGTAATCCAAACCTTATGTTTGATGTCGTTCCTATGTTCTTTTCTCCCCTTGATCTTGAGCTCGGTCAAGTGACCTAATACCTCCAATTTTATCCACTGGTTATTGCTACTCCATTGATCGAACGCATGTTCTTCAAAGCTTTCACTCGGCTAAATCCAAATTGCAAAGTATTGTGAACAACTCCCAAATCTTTCCTTTGATCTTGGAAGAAACCCCAAATGGATTCATATTGAAACCCCCAAAGAATTTCCAACCCAATTGATTATAACATAATCCTAATTGAACCTTATAAAACTATCTCTTGATCACACAACAAAAATTATTATGTGTAGTTGTTGTATGAATGCAATGTGAGAAGATGAAGATGATGAAAATTCTTTGTATCTTTCATGTTTCAATGATGTGAAATGTTGCATGAATCATTATATATAGGGGTGTGTATGTGTGTGTGTGTCTGTATATATGTGTGTGTGTGTGTGTGTGTGTGTGTATGTGTGTGTGTGTGTGTGTGTGTGAGAGAGAGAGAGAGAGAGAGAGAGAGAGAAAATAGAAAATGTTAAACATGAAAAATTACAAAATTTGGCAATTTTAAAATAAAGGGAGTTGATAAGTGCCAATTTATGTATGAATTAGTGGTGCTTATTAACTTAAGTCATTGGATTCATAAGTCAAAACCTCAACTTTTCTGTAAATATTGTGTTGTTTGATCAATTCTAACTTATTTTGTAGATTTGTATGCATTCGAGGAGTTTTAGGCACCAAAAGGCAAAGAAAAGATTCAAGATGCATTTTTGGTAGAAAATCAAAAGCTGCAGGTTAGGCTAAGCACGCTCAAAGCGCACTTAGAGTTGTCTTGGCAGAGGCATCTGCGCTTAGCGCCAGATTTTGTGCTTAGCGACCTTTTTCCTGGTCAACAAATTTTTTTTCGTAAAAATAGCATTCAGTTGAGATTTTTAGGGGAGACGCCATTTTTAGAGAGACAAAAAAGCTTAGAAAACAACAAGAGAAGGTGTTTCTTGAAGATCTGGAGTTTGGTCCGCTTCTATCATTGGGAAATCACGATGGATGCTTGTTCATCTTCATTCTTCTCTTTGTATCTAACTACCATGGGTAGCTAAATCCCTTTCTTGTTGGGATTGGATGTAAGTTCACTGTAAAAGTATGTATTTTTATTGATCATGGCATTATGTATAATCTATTTATGAATCTATATCGATGTTATCTTTGTTTCACTGTTTACCTTTATAGATTTAAATTGATATTTGAATCTTGATCTAAGATGAACATCTGTTAGATTCTAAACTCTCGACAAAGATTTAGATTTAATATTCACCGTGAGTATCGAGTCTTAATGTTATCGAATTGTTCAATAGGCTAAGATATCGTTGATTAGACAATATGGTTGAACTTTCGTCAGGAGTTTAGACATGAACACTATTGTGAGCGATACGAGATGATATTGATAAATGTTTAGATTGTGCATAACTGATTGGTAAATTACATATTCCGTCGTTGGATTAAATTCAATCTTGACAAGCTCTCATCTCTCAGAAACTTTATTTATCATTCATCCATTTTACATTTTATAGCTTTAAACCATCAAATATCGTGCAAACTTACGCTTAAAAACATAGTAACTGTTGAACGACATTGATATTGCACCAATCCATGTGGATACGACAAAACAAATACTCACCATTGATAGCACCAATATTGCAATCAACAAAATGGTGTTGTGGTCGGGGATTGGTGTTTGGATATTAAAAGTATATCAATAGTTTCTATCTTTTTAAGCTTTGTACAATTGTGTATATTGTATGTCTGTGTGTGTGTGTGTGTGTCCGCGCGCGCGTGTGCGTGTGTGTGTATACACACACACACACTTGTTTTCCATCACATTTTTTCAAGTGTTTTTGGTTATGATACTTGCTTTCTGTTTACGCTTTGAGGCAAAACACCGGAAAATCAATTGCTTTTTTTATCTAGAAATAGAAAGAACTGCCTGGGGAACAACAACAAAACCAATAAGAGAAAGTTACTAGCCAAGCAAGAGAAAGGTGTCGATCTAACGACGTAAAACAAGCACTTGTTGGGAGGCAACCCAACTTTTTAAGTATTTTATAGCTTTTCATTTAGTAGTTTAGACATTAAAGAATGAAAGTAGATGGAAAGCATGAGAAAAAATGACATTTTTGAAAAACCAAGCAGCAGGTATGGCGCTAAGCGCAAGCAAAGGGTGCTAAGCGCGCTATGCTGCACTAGAAAAAAATTTCCCAGACTCTTATCCACTTTCACCCTGATCAATTATCTCCACTTTTGACCCATTTTGAACTTATTTTGTTATATGTTTAGTAGTTTAGTTTAATTTGAAGTTGTTAAGTTGTTAGATAATTATTTTGTGTTTGTCCAAGAAGCTTGTCTTTGATTGGCTTGAAGAAACACCGAGTAATTGTTTCAAGTTTGAATGTATCAACAAGAAAATGTTATGGTAATGATAAAAGTTTGAAGGTAAGCTACATTGCCAAGGTACATGTTTAATGTTTTCTAGAACATAGCATGAATATGAAACTTGTAATTTGTACAAATATCATGCCATTCATTCTTTTGCAATACATGTTCAGAATTGAATCACTTTAGATCATAACCAAAGGTGAGGAAGCTTTCATTGTTTACTAAATTGCACAAGAGACCAACAATTATTGTTTCAACTTGTTTGACTTATGTTTAATCTTGCATGTGTGTTGAATTGTATGAAAGTATGAAAATGATCAAGGTATTTTGTTTGATTTTAAGCACAACCACTTGACCAAAAGTAACCTACCTTGTGATTCTGAATTTGTTTCTTGAACCACTTGAACCATCAACCATAAATTGTGGTTGGACTTTTAACCCTTGCCTTAGAAAGTTTGGGAGCATTCACATTGCAATGTTTGGTTGTATTCAAGTTGGAGAGAAAAGGTGGGTTGCTAAGACGTTGCAAAAGAAAGAGGTTGAAAAGAAATAAAAATGTGGAAAAACAATTAGAAAAAAGAAAATCATTGAAAAAGAAAAAGTAGAAAAAAAATTATTTTAATAAGTTGTGTTCAAGGGTGTAACAATTGAGCAATAAGAAAAAGGTAAATGAAGTTGTGAATGCTTGAGAATTTGAGAAGTGGTCGCTCTCATATGTTTAGGAAAATTTTGTTTCAATTACCTTGAGATATGACCCTTCTTTGTTAACCAAGCCGCATTACAACCCTTGAAAGTCCTTTGTGATTTGTGCTTTTGTGCTTTCAATATGACTTTTTTGGATGAATGCATAATTTAAGCAAGATTGATGGGTGTGAGTTAAGTCCCCCAATTTCGTTCTTTATCCTTATATGAAGATGTGTGTTAGGTGTGATCCATATTTGAAAATGTGTTGCTTTAGAATTTTTTTTTACATGTGTTTTGTGCTTAGAATTTTTTTCATGATTATGGTTTCGTTGTAGTACAGTGGTAAGCATCACCTTGCTTGTACTTTTGCAATTTGAACCATACATTTATTTTTGTTTCTAAAAACTTGTTTGATCTTGATTTCTCAGTAGTTGCTCTTGTTTCTTTAGGTTTGATTGACTCTTGTTTGAGGACAAAAAAAGTTTTAAGTTGGGAGAGTTTGATAAGTGTCAATTTGTGTTGAATTTGTGTATGAATTAGTGGTGCTTATTATCTTAATTCATTGGATTCACAAGTCAAAACCTCAACTTTTGTGTAAATATTGTGTAGTTTGATCAATTCTAACTTACTTTGTAGATTTGTATGCATTGGAGAAGTTTTGGGCACCAAAAGGCAAAGAAAAGCTTCAAGATGCATTTTTGGTAGAAAATCAAAAGCTGCAGGTTAGGCTAAGCACGCTCAAAGCGCACTTAGATTTGTCTTGGCAGAGGCATCCACGCTTAGTACCAAATTATGCACTTAGTGCAATTTAAGGCGGTTTAATTTTGCTGAATGTTGTGCTTAACGCCATATTTTGTGCTTAGCGCGATTTGCAACTTTTTGTTTTTTATCAATAGCATTCAGTTGAGATTTTTAGGGGAGACACCATTTTTGGAGAGAGAGAGAGAGAGAGAGAGAGAGAGAGAGAGAGAGAGAAAAGTTTAGAAAATAATAAGAAAGGGTGCTTCTTGAAGATCCGAAGTTAGGTTCACTTCTATCATTGGGAAATCGCGATGAATGCTTGTTCATCTTCATTCTTCTTTTTGTATCTAGCTACCATGGGTAGATAAATCCCTTTCTTGTTGGGATTAGATGTAAGTTCACTATAACAGTATGTATTTTTATTGATCATGGTGTTATGTATAATCTATTTATGAATCTATATCGATGTTATCTTTGTTTCACTGTTTACCTTTATAGATTTGAATTGATATTGAGAAATACGGTTTGAATCTTGATCTAAGATGAACATATGTTAGATTTTAAACTCTAGACATATATTTAGATTTAACATTCACAGTGAGTATCAAGTCTTAATGCTACCGTATTGTTCAATAGGCTAAGAGATCGTTGATTAGACAATATGATTGAACTCTCGTCAGAAGTTTAGACATGAACACTGTTGTGAGTGATACATGATGCTATTGATAAATGTTTAGATTGTGGATAATTGATTGGTAAATTACATATTCTATTGGTGGATGAAATTCAATCCTAACAAGCTCTCATCTCTTTAAAACGTTATTTATCATTAATCCGTTTTACATTTTGGGGGTTAATACCCATTTTGCCCCCTGCCATATAGGCGTTTTTCGAAAAACCCCCTGTAAAAAAAACTTGCAAAAAAAAACCCTAACATTTGAAGATTCTCTCAGTTTTGACCTTCATCACATCCAGTCACTAAAAATGCCAAAATGGCAGGGGTCAAAATAAAAACGTTGCCAAAATGGCAGGGGTCAAAATGAAAACGCTGCCAAAATGGCAGGGGTCAAAATAAAAACGCTGCCAAAATGGCAGGGGTCAAAATGGCAGATTCTTTGTGACTGAATGTGATGAAGGTCAAAATTGAGAGAATCTTCAAATGTTAGGGTTTTTTTTGCAAGTTTTTTTTTTTACAGGGGGGTTTTTCAAAAAGCGCATATATGGAAGGGGGCAAAATGGGTATTAACCTTACATTTTGGAGCTTTAAACCATCAAACATCTTGCAAACTTACACTTAAAAGGAAAGTAACTGTTGAACGACATTGATATATCACCAATACATGTGGATACGAAAAAACAAATACTCACCCTTTATAGCACTAATACTGCAATCAACAGAAGTCAGCCCATTCGTAGAGGGAATCGACCCATAGAAGTTGGGAGTCAACCCATGCTGCCTGGGAGTCGACTCTTAGACGGCAGAGAGATTTTTGAAAATTTGAGAAAATAGAGGGAGTCGACCCACAACTCGGGGTAGTCGACCCATTCATGATGTGTGTCGACTCCAAAACCCTAGGTATTGACTCCTTTGCAATAGAACCTTTTCTTTCACTACTACAAATAATGCTTATAACATCGCATGTGAAAGAGATGTGACCTCGGCTACCAAGCCGACGTAACGAAGGGTGGCATGAAAAGTTACCACTTAAAACCTCGTTTTGGGTAAAGTTATATGATCATGGGTTCGACCCATGCATCTGCATTTTTATTATTTACAAAAACAGTACCTCATACCTCCCAGTTTATTTAAAAACTGAGGGGTTAGATAGTTTACTTTTTTTAATAAAACTAATTACATTATTTACACAGAATATTAATAAATTAATTAGTTTACAAACAACATTGTTTACACAAAATATTGTATTGTTTACACAAAATATTAAAGTAAAAATGTTGTTTTTCATTGTCATCATTGTCGGTGAAGAACAAATGTTGGATATCTTGAAGAAGAGAAAATGTTGAGGATCCTCGTTTCATAGATCAAATGCAATATATTCTCTATGACTTGCATTCATTTGTTTCTGATATAAAACAAACAAAAAAGGTTAGCTAAATAAAATAAATATTCAGTTATATGATTATTTAAGAACACAAACCTTGAAACCATGATAATTTTCTGCACTTGCAATCCATCACATAAATCTTTGGCAAAGTAAATACACTCTCACCAACCACATATTAAATAAACCTAACTTTTTTCTCCTCTTGCAATCTATCACAGTGATAATTTTACTTTGTAAAATCTCATGACACTCTAACTAAACATAGAGTTTCACAACAATATTTCTTGTGGATTCATTACTATCTAATTCACATATTTAGAATGATTTTATAATAAGGGTTTTAGGTTTCACGAGGATCACTAATGGCAGAGTCTTGAGCGTTGATAGTCATTAAATGGACGGTGAAGATTTGTTTAAGGACGGTGAAGAAACCGAAAAAACATGTTAATATGCTACCTAAGTTATTACTCCAAACCGAGGTGAAAAATATTTTTTTATAGATATTTACATTTTTTGCAAAGAATATTAAAATAAATTACTTAACCAAATCAAGAGTTTGACAATGGATTATTGGAGAACAACCCAGAGGAGTTATCTGTTCCAAACAAGGAAAAAAATTACATTTACATTGTTTTCAGATTTATGAGAAGTTATCTGTTCCTACCAAGAAAAAAAATTATGCTTGCAATCCATCCCATATTATATTGAGCAAATGTTTTCATGGCAAGTGCTTTCACATGAAGAAAAAAAACATGAAAGAGAAATGGATGTGTGTGTTTAGTAATAAATTTCTCAATGTTGTCAACCGAGGAAAGCAATATATTTCTCAATGTTTTCTTTGATTGACAACATAGGAATGTTATTACATAAATACAACAACAACATCAACACCATTATGTGAGATAGATTGCAAGGGCAGAAAAAATGTTTTGTTTAAGATAGAAGAACATTGAAGATTTTTTTTGCTTTGCAATCCATCCCAAAGAATAATGCTTGGGGCGACTTCATATTAGTAAGGATTGGGGTAAAATATGATTAACGAGTGCTTTTATAGTAAAATATTATTATTTTTATACCTCGGTTAAATAGAAAATTGAAGGGTTAGAACATTTTATTTACACTTATAAACAAATAAAATCATAAGATGTGATAGCTGGGAAACGAAGTTTGTACTGAATTGTTTTTTCACCTCGGTTTTTCAAAAAACCGAGTTTTTCAAAAAACCGAGGGAATTTATGTTTTTTATTTTTAACAATAAAAAATAGCGCATCTTGGCTTTATACCTCAGTTTTCTATTGTTCAAGGTGAAATCTTCATCATGAAAAACGTTATTTGTTGTAGTGTTTTCATTTTTGCTTTAGAAGGAGCCAGCCCCTAGCACGGGTGAGTTGACTCCAAACATGGTTTTTCAAAAAGGAAGATATTTTTGACCTTTTTAACATGTCCAAATACTTATGACTTGATCCTTAAGTTTCCTATAATGAAAATGCAGCCTAGACATAGAGAGATAAGATCCAATGTACAAATACTAATTACCTATTTTTGACATCAATCAAAAACCTCTAAGAGAATAGTGCACTCATAAACTCCCCCTTTTTTATGATGTAAAAACATATGACATATCTATAGTCTTTGATTAAAACTCCCCCTGAATATGTGCATCTTCCCTTAATTATTTTCCAACATTTAAACTTTGCTACATCGCTCTTGACATATTTTCTCCCCATTTGACAACATCAAAAAGAAAGAAACAAAATGCATAAGAAGCATTAAGTAAAACACACAATCACATTTTTATCACTCAGAGGCATTGCAAAGATAAAATATAACAACAATAACGGCACTCACAAAGAATGACGTTAAAGTAGAAAATAAAAATTAATAACCAATAATCACATGTAAATCCAAATAAGTTCATGACAACCCTACTACAAGATTAGGAAACGAGAATTGCAATAAAATAAACATGAAACATATGAAATGATAATGCATGCAAAATTATGTGAAGTCCATTGTCTACAAGCAAGAAGACTTAGTGTCCACGACCTCCCATACGCCCACCTCTTGGTTGTGGTCTCACACCTCTATACCATCTCTGACCATCATTCCCAAACTGAGCATCCAGAAAGTCACACATATCACGGTAGAACATAGAGTAGTGATTATGGTTTTGATCTTGATAATGAAGGATATTGTTAATACCAGTGGTGGTTAAGCCATGGTTATATTCCATATTGGTGTGAATGCTTCGAAACAGATATGTAACAAAAGAGGCAAAATTTTCAAAGTTGGTGTCTTGAGTAGTCATGTGTTGTTGAACCAAACAGAAACGCTTCTCTTGAGCGGTTTCAAAAGCAGCATGCCTACGAGCTCTTCTTGTTGGCAATCTAGTTGCTGAAGACGCATGTTCTCAAGCAGGTTAAGAATTGATGGATTATTTCCACTTGAACCAATACCAGAATCATGCCCATATGATGTGCCATGTTGGTATTGAGAGCTTTTCTGCCACTGTCCCCAACCTTGTTAGGTTTCTTCTTATTGTGGAACATTTGAATTACAAAGCCAAGCTTCATCTCCACTATGATCTGCATCCGGCATGTTTCCAACACCACGATGATCATCATACTCCACTTGTTGCTCTTCAACATATGTTGGATCACACTCAATTGGATCATCATAATTATATATACGTCTTTGAGACCCCTTCATGCAAAAGTAGTAGACTTTTTTATCCTTATCCCACTTATACCTCTTGCTAGCCATGGTAGTTTTACTGAAATCTTGAGTTGGACCCGATGAAATGTTGAGAAGATCTGGCGTGCCAATACGAAAGTGCTTAAGGATCTTACTAATCATTGAAGCGTAACACAAGAAAAATCATCTATTACAGTCACGAATCGTAAACATCCTATAGACAAAGTAATATAGCCAACTAATTAATAGCTTCTTTTCAAGAATATACATCAAATGTACCTCTGACTGATCAATCCGAGAAGGGCCTCCCTTTCTTGGTCACAACACATGGGTAACAATCAAGTGAAGTATTTGTGGATTACGCTTTAAATTTCCTGTGGACAGTTTTTCCAAGTTGTCGTCAGGCCTATGAGCCTTGAGACAAGAGTTCAAGTACAACTTCAAATTAAAATCACTAACTAAGTCAGAATCAATGACATTGGAGTCTTGTGGAAAAATTGAAAAACCAAATAAGGCTTTCCACACTTCTTCTGTAACATGGTATGAATTGTTTCCCATCCGGAACCGAAATGTAGCTCCCCTTCTTTTCTCCAAGAAAGCATAAAATAATTTTATCAAGTTTTCATTGTAATTGGTATTTACCTTCAAGAAATGGTTAATCTCTTAATGTTCCATAAGTGCCACTATCTCTAGAGTGTGCAAAGTTGCAGCAGTGGCAAGATCATATACATGTTGCTTCACCATAATCTTATTCTTGCAGAATTTCTCCAAATCACTAACACAACCAGGATGAAGAAAAGATAGAGCACTAACATCTGCTGATGAAGATGACCCTGCAAATTTTTGCCTTTGTTGGTCTTATGAGGCATGATTTTCGGAAAAGAGATGATGCACACCAAATGTTTGACAAAATATGTCAAAGAGAAAGTGAGGAATTTGAGTAAGTTTGATATACCCACTAACCCAAACTTTGACAAAACAAAGAAAACAAACCACAAATGAAGAAAATAGATGAAAGTTGGACGGAATTTGGGGAGATGAGAGAGATTTTGGAAATAAGGGCTTTGTAGGAAAGGAAAATAAAAATAGGATTGATAGAGAGAGAAATGAGGTTTGTGAAGAGTTATAAAGGGTATAAAAAGGAATTGAAGTGGTTAGGCTTAATGAAAATGATGGATTGTGTTGAGTGAGGTAGAGGATTATAGGGGTGAACTCGGTTGAGAGGAGGAAGATAGTGTTTGGAAGTGTTTTGAATGAGAATGTATCGACCCCCGAGTCATAAAAGGAAAAAAAATTGATGACTTACGCGAAGGAGTCGACCTATAGAATAAAGGTGTCGACTCCTCCTGGACATTAACATTTTGGATTTTGGAGGGCATCGAGGGAGTCGACACATGGATGGAGGGAGTCGAATCCTACTTGAAGCTAGCGGGATTATACCTGAGTGAATCGCACACTCAAAGATACAACAGAGTCGCCACCGAACTTTATTTAGTCCCAGAGGATAGGGAAAATATCGATAAAACCCAAGGGGAAGAGAAACGAGTAAAGGAGTCGGTTATGCGAAAGGAAGGTACTAGCACCTTACGCATCCGTTGTACTCGACGGGAACTATTTCGCTTGCTTATTGGCTTGGATGGGTTATCTATCTAAAGGCTTCTAGATAAAAGAAGAGAGAGAAGAGACAAAGAAAGAGAGAAAAGGAAAAAAAGAAGAGTGCTCACGGAGGATTAGGGTCGTCGTGCCTACGTATCCTCATAGTGCAATAAGGAAATCAGAGCTCCGTAGTTCATAGAACCAGGGAAGAGAAGAAGAATGGAAGAAGGTGGCTCGCCAAGATTTCACAATCTCGTGCCTACGTATCCTCATTAGTGCAATGAGGAATTCAGAGTCTACGTAGTTCGTGGAACAAAGACAGGAAAAAGAAAGTGGTGTCAAAGCCGAGAGCAAAAGAAGGAGAGAAAACTCCATTGGGGATGCAAAAGAATTGGTGTCAAAACCAAGGAAGAAGAGCAAAGGAAAAAAAGTAGTAGTTGTGCTGAAGATAAAGTGCAAGAATGGTGTCGAAACCAAGAAGATAAAGGAGCGGAAGAATAAAAGTGACTCTACTGGGGAGTAAGAGAATATCGTGATTGTGTTGGGGAGTAAGAGAATATAGTGACTGTGCTGGGGACCAGAGGGTTAAGACCCTACTGGGGACCGAACAAAGGGATGGTGTTGAAGGCAGAAGAATAAGGCTCTGGTATGTTAACTGTCTGGAAGTGGTTAACCTAAGAGAAAGAGATTAAGACTCTGTGGGGAAAAGGGTTTGGTGTCAACAGGAAGTCTGTGATGAACCCAAAAGAGAGAGTACTGAACCAAGATAAGGTGTTTGACTCTGAAGGGATTTCGGTATATTAATTGATAAAGAGTGGTTAACCGAAAGAAATGGTGTAGAACCAAGCGAAGGTTGTGACCCAAAGGGCGGGTGTGGGACCAAGCGAAGGTTGTGACCCAAAGGACGGGTGTGGGACTAAGCGAAGGTTGTGACCCAAAGGACAGGTGTGGGACCAAGCGAAGGTTGTGACCCAAAGGACGGGTGTGGGACCAAGCAAAGGCCGTGACCCAAAGGACGGGTGTGGGACTAAGTGAAGGTCGTGACCCAAAGGATGGGTGTGGGACCAATCGAAGGTCGTGACCCAAAGGACGGATGTGGGACCAAGCGAAGGTCGTGACCCAAAGAACGGGTGTGGAACCAAGCAAAGGTCGTGACCCAAAGAACGGGTGTGGGGCCAAGCGAAGGTCGTGACCCAAAGAACGGGTGTGGGACCAAGCGAAGATCATGACCCAAAGAACGAGTGTGGAACCAAGCAAAGGTCGTAACCCACCGGGGATGTTGGTACTGACTGAACAAGCAGTACTTGACCAACGAAAAGAGTATTTGAACCAAAATAAGGTTGCTAACCGCTGGGGATTCGGTGTTAACTGGAAGGCTCTGATTAACCGAAAAGAAACGAGTGATTAACCAAGAGAAACTGATTAACTTGAAAATAACTCAGTATGTTAACAAATGGGTTGTGGTTAACTGGGATGAAGTACAAATTGGTGTTTTAATTGACAGGCAGTGGTTAACCAATCAACGGGAGAGGAACCAAAAGAAGGTTGTGAACTCTGCTAGGGTTTCGGTATCTAACAGAAAGATTGTGTTTAACTGAAGAAAAAGGATTTAGACTCTTCTGGGGAATCAAAAAGAAATGATTGACCTTAAGAAAAGGATATTGAGGCAAGATACAGGTGTTAACCCAAGCGACAATGATCTTTAACCAAGAGAATGGTGATTGATCAAGGAGAGATTGAAAGGTGCAAGAGTGATTAAGGATCGACTCGAATGAGGATCGAGAAACATTATAGCTTGAGGACAGAGGTGACTATTCTCGGTGGGAGGACCAAACGCCCTTACCAAAAATAGTCAGAATGAGGGTAGGACATACTTCATCCTCATTCCTTCTCTAGCACTCAAAGTATAATGCGGAAATTGAAACGGACAGCATAACAGTGGCAATTTGTACACTGCACCAGTGCGTCGTGCGAATCTCCGACTCGGCAGGGGAGAAAGAGAAAGAAAAACTCTAAAGGAAGCCTAAAGAGAAGAGCAAAGAAAGGATCAACCAATCGAAATAAGGTTTCGATTAATTAATCAAAGGGAATGAGCAGCCCAACAATCTTTCACGAGTTGAAAGATCGTTAAAGCAATGTGCGGGTCATTGATTATACAAAATTGAATTTGTCCAAGAGAGAACAAACTCAATGCAAATAGCATGGAAAACAGTAACAAACATCAATATTAATCATGTGATCAAGTGAGCAAAAGGTGTGCAAGAATGATCATGACGAATGTAATGCCAAAAATGCAAACAATTACTTAATCGATAAGCCGTGCGTCGAAAGTTCACAAGCATGTTTCAAACAGAGGTTAAGCAACTCATAAAACATCCACAAATATTGATCATGTAAAGCCATGGAAGTAAAATGAGGAAAGCAAATCAAACAAGCAAGAAAAAGCTCAAAAATATGCCACTGTTACAGTGTTAATCGGTTAACCATATATGGTTAACCGGTTAACCACTTGAAAAGTTCAAAAAAACGTGAAAAAATGACTGGTTAACCGGTTAACACTAGAGCAGTGGTAGAAAATCAACTTAGAAAAAGCACATCCAGCAATTAATCACTCATTCAAGCATTCTCATGTTATGGTTTGCATTTGTGCACGAAAATTACATCATGTATGAGAAATTAAACACAAATTGAAAGCATTAAACATAGAGATCAAAGATGAAACAATCACGTGATAAATTAAACTGAAAAACTATCGAAACTACATCGTAAACGCGTGAAATTGATCGAAACAGTGGGTAGAGTAAGAGCTACCAACCTACAAGCCAGAGAATTGGCTTGGCGATTGTTGTGAGTGATATGTAGAGAGAGAAAGCCAAGAAACCAGAGAATTCTGCTATTGCACTTTAAACCGTAGTGAAACTGAGTAAAAACGCGAAAATGCACCGAAATCGAATTTGCACCGAAACGATTGGAGTAATCACTTGAATTGCAAATGGAAGTTGCTGTAATTGCAGAGATCCAAGGAGAAATTCAATATGATGGAGGTTTAAGCTCAAGAGTAAGCAATTTCAATGTGAAATTCACTACACTTTAATGGTGGAATTGAGCTCTAGTGTGGTATGGGGAAGAAGATGAAGATGAATGTGTAGAAATTGCATAAAATGCAGAGAGAAATGAGAAAATTGAGAGTAAAGAGAGTGAGAAATGATTGAAATGGTTGAAGGTCCTTTGTGAAATGGTGGAGCTTTGTTTATATAGAGTTTTGGTTTAAAGTTGCTAGGTTTGGAATATGCTTTGGAGTGTGCTTTGGAGCTTGCTTTGGAGTTAGTTACACTCAACTCACCGAGTCGAAAGTTGACTCGGTTAGTTAGTTAGTTAACTTGGTGGAGCAATCCCAATGTAAATCCAAATCAAAGGCTCACATACTTGGAAATTAGGGTGCATGGTGGTCATAATTGAAAATGTTGCATGGTAGCAAGTGTATTAAATGGTCTTGAAATATCTTGAACTGTCTAGAATGTTCCACACAAGGCTAGAATAAGATAGACCGCAAGAGAATGGAGAGAGTTGTTATCATATGATGAAAATGCTGAATTTTTGTTGAAATAGTAGGTGTTAATCGATTAACCAAATAAGGTTAACCGATTAACAACTGTTCAAAAGCTGAATTTGGCGCTGTAAAAGGGTGTTAACCATATATGGTTAATCGGTTAACCAATCAAAACTTGCCCAATTTTGCTTGAAAAGGGTGTCATGGCCATGGTTCTGATTTCCGACCTCTTGCTTTGATGAATAGGCATAGAAACCCTTATATTTTGCTTGTGTTGATGATGCGATGACCTTGTGAGGATGTGATAAATCGGGCTTGAAAAACCTGAATATTCTTGCAACAAAAAGCATAGAGAAAAGGTGTGAATGCATATGTCAGTGATGCGAATGCACATGCTCATGCAAAAGAAAAAATGAAGGTCAAATTTCGGGTTACGACAGCAGTCCCTATTTAATCCTCTTAGACCTGAATGTTCGAATTGTGCCAGCTTTTCGATGATTCGGGGTGGAAGGGGATTAAATAAAAGAGTAGCTCGATAATTTGGCTGGCGGCGACAAAAGAAGGGGTGAAAGTGTAGAGAGTTTGATAGGTGAGGTTTGGCTGAATATCTGCTAGGGAGATGAATCAGGAAAAAGGGAGTATGCTTGATGCATATGCTATGTATGTGTGATCTACATGATGCTTGATGTCATGTCATGCAACGGTACGGATTAAGGTGCTGTGTTGCAGGTTGGTAGGTTCTGGACGAACCAAAGAATAAGGAAAAGACTTTGGATGAACCAAAGGAAAAGAAGAAACTTTGAAAAAGTTTCCCAGACGCGAACAGGACTTGAAAAGGTGTGCCAGATGAGAACTGGACTTTGAAGAGGTTTTCCAGATGAGAACTGGACTTTGAAGAGGTTTTCCAGATGAGAACTGAACTTTGAAAAAGTTTGCCAAACGAGGACTGGACTTTAAGGAGTTTACTAGACGAGAACTGGAATTTGATTTGGACGCACGTTTGAACCTGTATGGCGTAATGCTCAATCTTGATGGATATGCTACGCATTTGTAGATGCAATGCTATGCGATGATGATAACTATAGGCAGAATGTCGGAAATCGAGTTCTGAAGAGATGTAAAGTTTAATCGGGCTTATGTCAAGGCTTCATGCTATACCAGGTGAATGATATGCATGAGTGAAGCGACATGATTAATGCATGAGAGATGGCTATGCAATGGTTCAAGTGCTTTTGTTGTGGGAAGTGAAGAATTGAGGTTAGGGTGTAACCCATAAATACGTGATTCCCCGACACCTACTTCGAGATTAGCAGTTGTTGATGCACCATCGCTCTTGCCTCAAAATAGGGAGATAAAATTGCACCTTGGTAGTCCGTCTCTGCCCTAGTCTATTGGATATCTGCATGGATTTCCCCATTCACAAGTTAATAAGCAGTTATGTCATAGGATGATCTTGATTTGACTTGCCCCAGTGTATCGAAACAGTGTGCCCTGATTAACTGTCTCTTGGAAAGGTTGGTTTCTTGTGCTCTTGGGATGTTTGCCCTAGTATGAGCCCTCGAAGTGATTTCGCCCCTGGTCAATCGATCTTTGGAGGAATTCCCCTGACTAACTGATACTTGAGAGGTTTGTCGAATCTTGATATGATTAGTCTAGATTGACTGAATCTTGAGGCGGCTAGGCCCTTTTGCTCAGAGTTTTCAGGCGTTTTGCCCCTTGAGATGATCAAACTTTCCGTTGTGGAAACTTTCTTGATGTCAAGTGCTTGTTCGCAAGTAAAAGATGCTTGCTTTGAAAATGATAATGCTAATACCATGCATATCTCAGTTTTAAATTCCAAGTATGTTCACTAAGATTATGACATATAGTGAATGGATCGCTATTTAGAATGCCATGTCAATATCAGCACAAATGATAATCAAATCTTCAGGAGTCAGCTTTGACGCGATTTTATCGTAGTATGCTTTCGAAATAAACCCTGCTTCAATTAGGTCTTTTGCGGGTTGTAACGTGGTCTGACTTGCGGTTTAAGAAAGAAAGGATATAAGACTTAAAATTTATTTTAACCCACCCAATCTCCCTAATGTTCTCCAGTCCTACGTTCAGCTAGTTTGACACAAGCGTTCACCTTTCAAAAAGGATTTTGAATGAGGAAAGTGATGGTAAAGGAACTATTGAGGTTTTTGGAGTGGCAGTCACTCACCTTTTGTTTTTGTCACATATGATCACACGAACTTGTTCTTATTGAGGATTTTTCTCTTTTAATTCTTTGTTTAGTTCTTTTTGTTTTCCCTAATTTTTGCGTAGACTAGTGTCATACCCCAAATTTTGTCCGGGCATTTTAAAAATTTTCAATTAACTAACTTTATTTTAATTTTGCATCATCAATACAACATATCATGCATTTCATCTCGCATATTGCCTAAAATATCAGTCGAAATAATATCTCGGTTTTACAGACAGACCGGTCAAATTAAATTTCAGCGGTGCATAAAATCAATGAACGATAAAATTCAAAATCGAGCTTGCAAACGTCAATTATATTAATCTACGATTTACGTAGTTTAACCTGACGTGCTCATTTTTATTTTTTCGACGATTTTTCAATCGCATTTTGATCAGTTTGAGCATTTTAACGGGTCAAAATTTATTTTAAAACCTGACCAAATGATGCATACTTCTAAGTCGCTCATTTCGCGCTGATCATTTTGGTGTACTCGATTTATTTTTTAGAGCACTTGGACGTCCGACTTTTATTTATTTGTGATCCGTTTATTTTACATTTTTTGTCTAGATATTTATAATAAATAAATAGGATAATTAGTATTTTATTTTAATTTTATTTAAATATTTAATTTTTATTTAGGTTTAACTAATATTAATTATTTGAGTTTTAAAGTGGATATTAATGACATTGTTGGTATTTTAAAAAAATAGTAACTCTATTTGATATCTATATATAGAGTTTGGATTGGCTCCATTTATTATTATCCAGTTTCTGTCCTGTTTTTAAACCGATTTGCGACACGCGGCAATAGAAATTTCAATGGCTGTGATTTAACATCTGAAAATTAGATGTTTTGCTAAAAAATCAATTGCACTGTTCATCTTCTCTTTTACATCGTTTTTCTTTTTCTCTTCCAAAACCCATTTCTCAATCATGTTCTACCTCTAGCAGAATTCAAAGAACCTAATGCCTCTTATTTTTTCGATTTTTGTTTTGCCTCTGTTGTGCTATTTGTTGTTCCGTAATAACCGAAAAATGCACTGCCGTAAAGCCGTCACTCTATGTTTTTTCGATTCATCTCGAATTTATAAGAATGTATTATTGTTAGTCAAATTCTTTTTATTTTGATTTCTGCAAGTTTTCTTAAGATCTATAAATGATTATTTGAAGAGAAAAAAACTTAAGTACAAGAAAAGAAGATCTCATGTTTTTTAAGATATCCTTTTTCAATAATACAAGATACAACAGCAGATAGATCAATGTGAAATGATATGGTGCAGCTGCAGAGTGATTTCAATGATCTGATAGAGTGATGCAGAGTGACGATAGAGCTATACACGTGACTCAGCGTCTTCTCTTTCCAATGGTTTATTGATTTTTGAAATTAAAAATATTGTTAAATTCTAATTTGAACCTTTGAATCATTTAATGGCTACGTGTCACATATATAAGAAAAGAACCGAATAACTGAAAATATTTACAAATGGAGCAGATACGAACTCCTATATATACACGTATTAGCATGGCTGAAAGAAAAAAGACGGCAGACTCACGCCGCTGTTCATTGAGATTCATTGTTTAATATCTTCGAACAGTAAGTGTTATACGTTATTACCGCTAAGCTTCATGTTAAACGGTTGAATCAATTTACAATATCTTATGATAATTATTTTACTGACCCTATAGTAAAAAACAAGTTGGTTTTAATATATATATATATATATATATATATGCAGTAACGTGTTGTTTCAATATATATATAAAATATAATGTTAATAACATGTTTTTTCTATATGCAGTAACGTGTTGTTTCAAATTATATATAAAATATAATGTTAATAACATGTTTTTTTTCAATATATAATAACGTGTTTATATATATATATATATATATATATATATATATATATATATACTATATTTTTTTTTAAGTTTTTTTTTATTGTTCGAATCGAACTACGTCGATACGCTGTTCGCATATTTGTTTGCATGAAGCGTGACATTTGTGCTTAATTCAATTCGGTTGCGATGATCGCACTTTTGCGGTAGCAATATTATTATTTAAAAAAAAACGTTTTAAAATTCCTTTTGCTTTATGTTTTTTTGGATAAATTTAGATCCGCACGATTTGGATCCTTTGTGATTATCACATTGAGTGTAGTAAATTATTGATCGATCTTATTGATTTATGTACGATTCTATGATTGATTATTGTTGTATTTCCATTTTACACGCGTCAGATAGTTTAGCATGGTGACGATCCACTTTTTGCGCTTACCAATTCGCGTTTCGATTTGTAGTTTGTGATTTTCTTTAATTTTTCTATCTTGTTGATTCTTGATTCGACTTGCGATGACCGCTTATGCGGTAGCGTTTTGTTGTTAATTTTGTTAAGAATAACGATCCAACATCATTATGTATAGATCTGATCTAAATTCTTATGGCAACCTTTGTTCATCTTCGCATACATGGCTTTGATTCGCGTCTTTGCGTCTTGATTATAATCCATACACTTCTCTTCTTTACTTTATTTTTTTTTATTCATTTGTTATGAATGTAAGAGGTTAATACTGTGTATGTATCTTATTTGCATTCACGCCTAAATTGCTTTTAAAACTAATTCTTGATTTAATCAAGTCATTTTTAAACCCTGTAAGTCGATTGTTTCTACGATCACCATCAACCAAACCCAAAATATTCTTGACTTAATCAAGCCACACCCCAACTGGTAAGTCGACTGCTTTTTAGCATCGCCATCAACCTCATTTTCAATTTCCACCTTTCCTTTATTTTAATTTTAATTTTAATTTTATTTAATTAATCTATATTTAGTTAGTAAATTAATTGATTAAATATTATTTTAGCTAGTTAATTTCGCTAATTAAATTTGATTAACTTGATTAAGTAATTGAATTAATTTTAATTGATTATTCTTGATAATTAATTCTAATTAGTCAAATTGATTGATTTAACCCTTTTTTAATTGATTAATTTTGCTAATTAAAAATCTTTTCTTAATTTCAATTCCAAAGGAAAGGATCCCATCCTTATTGACTGTCATGTCATATCTTGAGAAAACTTTAGAACCTTCCCTTTATCCTAACCTTAGGATTGGAGCCGCCGTGCTCTATGTCTCACTGTAGACATTCCATTCCCTTTTTATCCTAGCTTTAAGATCGGAGTCACCGCACTCCATGTAGATGTTTTGCCGTGGACATTTACTTCCTTACCTTTTCAACTTAACTTCAACTTTCGGAGTCACCGCACTCCATGTAAGCGTCTTGCCATGGATGCTTACTTCCCCCCTGGAACCTTGACCACAGTTAAGAGTTTCTCACCCTCATTGAGGAGAACTACGGATACTCTGATTCCACTCCCGTTAGGATATGTAGGCACAAGATGCGATATCTTACTGAGTATACTTAGATACTAACCCCTAGGTCCTTCCCTTAGCAGATACCCTTAGCAAGCAAGCAATAGATAACACAATACTAACAAGAGGTTCCTGTAAGAGTACTACAGACGTTTAAGATGCTAATACCTTCCCTAGGCGTAACCAACCCCCGAACCTAGATTCTCTTAACTTAGGTTTTTTCGATCTTTAACCTTTCCTTTGGATAAATTAAAGACCAGTGGTGAATTCAAAGATTTGTGATTCAAGTTAACCAATAGCTTGATATCCGATTCTCATCGCGACAGAAATGGCGACTTCACTGGGGACTCTCTTCGAGGGTTTCCCCTAACGTGTTTTTATTTTTTGTTATCTACTTGCTTATTTGCTTTTATATTTATATACTTGTTGTGCTTGGGTTTTTCTATATGCAGGGTGGTTACTTTGAGTGGTGAGGATAAGTCCTAACCCGGACTTAAGTGTACATCTATGATAGGATAATGGATATAGTCAAGGAGACTTCGAGGGAGTAATCCCAAAGGAGTTGACTTGAGATTCCACACTCAGTTGAGGCCCTCTTGAGGGTGGTATATGTTGAACGAGTTATCGTTAATGCATTGCCACTTTCGACCTAGGAGCCCGTGACACTGGTGGCCTTTAGTTACCCTTTTACCCCACTTGGCCTCTTAGGACATAGTGTGATGACTATGAGGGAGTAGTCCCAAAATAGTTGATACACGATGCTACACTCAGACGAGACTCTCTTGAGAATATTATTGACTACCGAGTAATCGGGAAATCGATAATATCCGAAAGATAGGTTGTTAACTCTGGGAACTCTTTAGAACCTTATTCTACAGATACAAGAACCCTAGTACATACCTTGTGGTTGGTTCGTTACCCAGACTCCATGCTGTAATCTCGAACCTTTGATCCTGTTGTAAGTGTTTTGCATCCTATTTGCATTGTATTGCATATCATTTGCATATTTGCATGATTCATTGCATACATCTGTTTGTCCAGCAACTCATCTCCAGTTGTCTCTATCTTCCAGCGTCATCTGACAGTCGTCAAGCTGATTCCTCGACACAGATACCAGACTAGGGCTAACTAGAGACGCAGAATGTCAGAGCAAGAAGCACAAAACGGTGAGATTCGAATGGAGATAGATGACCTTAAGTCAAGCATGACAAAGCTCGCTGAAATGCTCCAGGTCGTGATCGCTAGAGGAGAGCAACCCCAAAGGACCGTCATCCAAGAAGTTTCAAGCGCTGATCCTCCACCGGTTCAAATGCCACCTTCAACTTGGCCAGAGTTTGGTTTACCTCCCAGCTACTCTCCACCTCTTGCATCTACTGCTATGATTGGTCAGACTGTCAAACCAGTGTTTCAAGCTCCTATTTTTGTCGAGCCTCAACCTATAGTTCAGACTACTCGAGCTCCTTTTGAGAACCATCTCTATGATTACAATGCAGCCAGTGCTCAGGGTGAAGACCGTGAAGACTTTGTTGAACCTGAAGTTGTCCGAGAGCAGTTTCAGACCATCGACAAAAGACTTAAAGTCGTGGAGGGCAATGACTTCTTTAATGTGGACACGGATAACATGTGCCTGGTTTCTGACCTTGTTATGCCAGCTAAGTTCAAAGGTGATTCTTGTCCAAGAGCTCATTTGGTCATGTACTTCCGCAAAATGGCTGCTTATACCAACAATCAGAAGTTGCTTATACATTGTTTTCAAGATATTCTGATTTGGAGCTTCACTCAAATAGTATATGAATCTTGAACAGAACAGTATTCACTGCTTTCGGGATCTTACTAATGTTGTCATGAATCGATACAAGTATAACCTCGACATGGCTCCTGATCGTCGCCAGCTTCAAAATATGTCTCAGAATGATAAAGAGTCTTTCAAGGAATATGCCCAGCGCTGGAAAGAGTTGTCTTCCCAAGTTGAACCTCTTCTGGCAGAGAAAAAATTAACTGGATTATTTATGGACACACTGTCTCCATTCTACTGGGAGAAGATGATTGGTAGTGTTTCCTCTAACTTCACTGATTTGGTAACTATTGGTCAAAGACTCGAGGAATGACTCAAGAAGGGTAAAGTATCAAAAGCTGATGAATCTTCTAATGGTGTGAAGAAATCCTATGGGAACTTCCATAAGAAGAGAGAAGACCATACCAATGTTGTCATGACTGATACAAGAAGGCCTCGTCCCCAACCTCGGTATGTTGATCATCCCGTTGTTGATGATGTTACTTCTGTGGTTACTGCTCCACGACCAGCTCAAGCTCCTCAACGTCCAGTTGTTGGACATAATCAGTATCGTAATAGGAATCACTTTGATCATATTCCAATGACGTACACTAAACTTTATCCTGGTCTGGTTCAGAAAGGGTTGATTACTACGAAGGCTCTGCCTCCTCCTCTAGATCCACTCCCACCTGGATTCAGATCTGATCTCCATTATACATTCCATGAAGGTACCGCAGGCCATGACCTGGAAAATTGCTCTGCACTGAAGGCTAGAGTGCGTGATTTGATTAAGGTCGGAATCCTTAACTTTCGTGACACCAATCCTAATATCCAGACGAATCCTCTGCCAGGGCATGACAAGTGAAGCTTAAGTTGACCTCAGCAGACTATCTTCCTAAAAGCCAGTGTTTCAGACGGGCCAGCTCATCCTTGTTTTGATTAGTCATTATGCCATGTTTCTTATTGTTTACATTTTCCTTATTTATATTAGTTGTTTGCTTTCAAATTATGTTTGTACTTTCATAATTAATAAAATGAGCATTGCAACGTTTTGATTCAATTCATTTGTGTTTTCTATTTACATCTTTATGCTTTCTTTTTTATTATGCAAAGATTGGAGGGAGGATGACAAAAACGTTATACCCATAACTGTTGTTGGTATGCTTTCAAATCAAAACTTTGCTGACGATGTAAGGCATTGTTTCACTTCTCTAAACACCGGAGAAATAAGGAGGATAACCCTTTGTCAACCCCTTTGGGCCTTGAAGTAGGAGTTTCTTTTCTTTACAAATAAAAAACCTGTAATCCCTAACCTGGGGCAGGGTAGTTCTCATTTAACTGGATTGTGCTTTCAAATACAAGAGTTTCATGCAAGACACCTTTTAACCAAAGTTTACATTCATAAGTCGTCCTTCGCACACAGCAAGCAAATATCGAAGATGTCTTTCAAGTCAAACGCCAATGATGGTTCACCGTAATCATTAAGCCATGCATTCACAACCTTTCAACTATTCTAAATTAAATGAACAAATGTTGTACAAGTTGTTCCCAAACTAATAAATGAAAAAGGATCGTCAAGAAATCCTTACTCAAAGAATGAGTCGAGTCCCTTTCGAGGCAAAAGCTAGGAAAGATGGGAAGCTCATGACCTTACTTTATACAAAGAGAAATAAGAACAAGCTTGTATGACAACCAAAAGATGTAAGGAAGTGGTGACTGGCATCTCAAGTCCCTTGACTTCTGAACCATCATCAGTATCATCAGTGCAATTCCTAACCTACTAGAACTTGAGTGCATAATATGAATTAACTGAGCGTATGGCTGAAGATCATCACAAAGATTGGGTGGGTACAAATAAACTTTGAGCCTTTATCCTTTGTTTCTTAAACCGTGAACCAGGCCACGTTACAACCCTAAAAAAACCTAACTGAAGCAAGGATATTTTGAAAGCATACTACAGCGAGGTTGCGTAAACTGACTCTTAAAGATCTGTGCAGATCATCTGTTTTGGCATTATACCTTTTTGCTTTACCTCTCACTTTTAATGTCTTGAACCGCCGTGTTCTGACCAGTGACTCATATGCTTTGCATCTTTCAAAAAAATGATTTTGATTTCAAAAGTTGCATGAATATTTCATTAAATTACCATGTTTGTACAAATATTTTTGTTTGTGAATTGTCTATCCTCTCAAGGAATTTTCAAATATTTGAGAAACTTGGTCAATGATCCAATCAGGGGCAAGTTCCTTCCATGTCCTGTTGAGAATCAGTTCAATATTTGTGGTACAGTGCAAGTCCATCTCAGAATTGATTTATACAGAAGATTTCTCAAGACTCGGACTGGGGCAAGCTTTCTAAGCGCACAGTAAATCAGTCATCTTCAGAATCATACAATCTGAAGCATTGAACAATTCACCTATAATTGTCAGCTAATCTAGGGCAGTTTACTGAAGAATCCCCAAGCAACTTTTCATCCTTCCTACAAGGGTCAACTTGATATAGTTTACCATTGTGGCAGAGATTGTGTTCAGCAGTAGCATCTTTAGTCCCTAAGCAGAATGACAGTGACATCCGTGTTAAGGAATCAGTCTTCTAGTCTTGTCTTCTCCACAAAATAGTCGAGTTGTGTCGTCGATGTCTGCATTACATCTGCATTTGCATTTAATAATATATCATGGCATAATTCACATACATATGCATAGCAAAAGTTTCATCCTTATTAGCACTCATTTGCATTCTCCAGAGGTCGTGCTGTTACCCACGTCTTACCTTGTGGTCAAAGTCCAACTCACTTGGCACCTCTCAAACAGATATCCTTTGTACTTATCTGATGCTCTTCCGGATATGTACTTTTGTTCTGATGTTCTTCCAGAACCCCGTTTGTGTCTATCTGATGTTTTTCCGGATACGACTTTGTTTCTGATGTTTTTCCAGAAACTCCTTTGTACTTATCTAATGCTCTTCTGGATATGTACTTTTGTTCTGATGTTCTTCCAGAACTTATCTGACGTTTTCCAGACATTCCTATCGATTCTAATGCTTTTCCGGAATCTATCCGATGTTTTTCCGGATATGCCTCTTTCTAAGTTGTTTTACCAGATCGAGTCTTTTGTTCTGGTGTTCTTCCAGGGCTTATCTGATGTTCTTCTAGATATTCGTTTTGTTTATTCTGATGCTTTTCCGAAATGACATTGCTTTTACCATCTGATGCTCTTCTGGATGTGTCTCTCTTTCTGACGTTCTTCCAGATTGAGACTTTGTTATCTGATGTTTTTTCGGATATTTCGCTTTGTTTATTCTGATGCTTTTCCGGAATGACATTGCTTTTACCATCTGATGTTTTCCCATATGTGCCTGCTCCTAATGCTTTTCTAGAGCCCCTTTGTGTCTATCTGATGCTCTTTCGGATATGACCTTGCTTATCTGATGTTCTTCCGGATATGTGACTTTATTCTGTTGCTTTTCCAGAACCTCGTTTGTGTCTATCTGACGTTCTTCCGGATATGACGTTGTTTATCTGATGTTCTTCCAAATATGATGTCGCTTATCTGACGTTCTTCCAAATTTTTTCCCGTATATTTGATGATTTTTTAAATGTTTCAGATGCATCTTCAGAATCGTTGTCTTCATCTAATGCTCTTCTAGATGTCTTCAATTCGTTTCTGACTTTGGTTAACAGCTGCTGAATGTTTTCAAGTTTGTTTCCATCCAATGTTTTTCTGGATGTGTCCCAGAGTTTATTCGATGCTTTTCCGAATATCTCTGATGCTTTCCGGAGTTCATTCAATGCTTTTCTGAATGTCTCTGATATTTTTCCCCGATACACTTTCTCTGAATTCTCCTCACCTCATTCAATGATCTTCTAAATATTGTGACTCTTTTCCATCCAGTTTTGTTCTTGGATGACGACTGTTTAATCCCCAGTACAGCTTATTCAATGTTATTCTGAATATATCTAATGGATGCCTGTTTATATTCCAAAGTTCATTCAATACTCTCCCGAATGACTTTGATGGCTGTTGTTATACCTTCCCAGGGTTTTGTTCAATACATTTATGACAAAACCTCTGATGACTGTAACATTTTTCCCTTGTGACATCTCATCCTCCACAAGATCCCTGTCCTGCATACCATTTCATATCATTTTCTCAACAGACAAAATTCGGGTCTTTTGTATTTAATTATCTTCCACCACGAATGTATGAAGATCATTGTCATTCATACATTCTAGTTCAAGTTAATTAAATAGGGGCATTTGTCATACCCCAAATTTTGTCTGGGCATTTTAAAAAATTTTAATTAACTAACTTTATTTTAATTTTGCATCATCGATACAGCATATCATGCATTTCAACTCGCATATTGCCTAAAATATCAGTCGGAATAATTTCTCGGATTTACAGACAGACCGGTCAAATTAAATTTCAAGGGTGCATAAAATCGATGAACGGTAAAATTCAAAATCGAGATTGCAAACGTCAATTATATTAATCTACGATTTACGTAGTTTAACCCGGCGTGCTCATTTTTACTTTTTCGACTATTTTTCAATCGCATTTCGATCAGTTTGAGCATTTTAACGGATCAAAATTTATTTTAAAATTTGACCAAATGATGTATATTTCTAAGTCGTTCATTTTGCGCTGATCATTTTGGTGTACTCGATTTATTTTTTAGAGCACTTGGACGCCCGACTTTTATATATTTGGGGTCCGTTTATTTTACATTTTTTGTCTAAATATTTAGAATAAATAAATAGAATAATTAGTATTTTATTTTTATTTTATTTTAAATACTTAATTTTTATTTAGATTTAACTAATATTAATTATTTGGGCTTTAAAGTGGATATTAAGGACATTGTTGGTATTTTAAAAAAATAGTAACCCTATTTGATATCTATATATACACATATTAACATTGCTGAAAGTAGGGCTGACAATGAACCGAACCAACTCGAAAATAATTCGGAATTCGGTTCGATAATTAATTCGTTGAACTTGGTTTATGAACCTAATGAGCTGAATATGAGCGAAAAACTAAATTCGTTAACTAAATGAGTTGAACTTGAACTATACATAGTTCGACTCGTTATGTTCATGAGTCAACTCGATTATATATGAGAAGGATTATATTGTTTTTACGAGTAGGTTTAAAGATTTAATATAAATTTTAGTCTTATATTTTATTTTAATCTAACGGTCTTAATTGATAATTTATATTCTCAAGTGAGTAAAATATTTCTAAAAATAATTATACAAATAAAATTAGCATCATATAAGTTAATAAATTTTTGAATTAATATATTATTTAAACAAAGTTAAATTTCAATCTAATAACTTTATTTTATTTCAATACTTTCTTTTTTAAATAATATTAATTTAAAATGTCAAATATATAAAAAAAATATACTTTAAAAAAATGGTTTTTAAGTCCGTGAAGCAAGCGAGCTGAACCTAATGAGATGAACCTAACGAGTCGAATCGAGTTGCTCGTGAACTTCTAACGAGTCGAGTTTAAACTTAAAATAAAGTTCGTATCGAATTCGAACTGAAATTTGAGTTGAACCAATTCTTAACGAGTCGAGCTGAGCTGACGCGAGTTCGACTCGACTCGGCTCATTTCCAACCCTAGCTGAAAGAAAAAATGAGGCAGACTCACGCCACTGTTCATTGAGATGCATTGCTTAATATCTTCGAACAGTAAGTGTTATCCGTTATTACCGCTAAGCTTTCATGTTAAATGGTTGAATCAATTTACAATATCTTATGATAATTGTTTTACTGACCCTATAGTAAAAAACAAGTTGGTTTTAATATATATATATATATATATATATATATATATATATATATATATATATATATATATAAAATATAATGTTAATAACATGTTTTTTCAATATTCAGTAACGTGTTGTTTCAAAAAATATATAAAATATAATGTTAATAACATGTTTTTTTACGATATGCACTACGTCAAAAAAGATCTTTAGCAGCGTTTTTTTTTTTTTTGCCTTTAGCAGCGCTTTAAAGCGCTGCCAAAGGTGGCGCTGCTAAAAGTAAAGACACCGCTTTTTTTTTTAAAAAGCGTTGTCATAGGTCCTCCTATAGGACCCCCTTTAGCAGTGCTTTGAAAAGCGCTTTCGTATGACCCCGATATAGCAGCGTTTTTTCAAAGAAAAGCGCTTTCGTATGACCCTCTTTAGCAGCGCTTTTAAAAGCGCTACTATAGGTCCCCCTTTAGGCAGCGCTTTTTCAAAGAAAAGCACTTTCGTAGGACCCCCTTTAGCAGCGCTTTTAAAAGGCACTGCCTTATGTATACGCCATGACACCCTTTAGCAACGCTTTTTTTAGAAAGCGCTGTTTTTTATAAAAGTGTTTTTAAAAAGATTTTTTTTTTAAAATCAGTTATTAAACCTGTATAAACCTGTATAATTTATCAGAATTCATAATCATTCATCACATGGCCTTTGATACCATTATATGTCAACACATAGGCCTTATAGCATTATAATTCAACAATAGGCCTTTATACGATTAAAATTCAAGACATAAATGGTAAAAACCTTTTCTTTAAGGTCCAATGCTCTGCTAGGGTTGAGAACCATGGGCAAAAGGGGTGTCGGCCGCCCAAAGCTTGCGGTGGCGGCACGCCGGAAAGGAGTGGAACGGACCATCATCACAACTGCGGAAAATGAAATCGTCGCTACAGAGATGGAGAACAAGGGGGCGGATGAAGCGATTCAGAGTCAGCCGTCGACATCACATAGGTCAACGGAAAAGCCAACTACGAGTGTTCAAGAAACTGAGAAGGAAACACAACCAGAGGTGAACCAGGAAGAGCGACAGAAACCTTGGGTGGAAATCATACAAGGAAATCGCAACTTGAATCGAGGTATGAGTGTCGAATTTATTGCTCCAAATATTGTCAACGGAGATGTCGAAATTATGATTGAGGAGTCTGATATTGAAGATGAATTAGAGTATTGGGATAATGCCATGATTTTATTTGCTCTTGGGGATTCTTTGTCTATGAATGCGGTGACAAAATTCATGGAGAAAACATGGAATTTCGTATCTCTTCCGGAGTTGTTTTACAACGAAGAAGGTTATTTTGTTGTGCGATTTAGAAAACAAGAGGATAGAGAGAATGTTATGTCGCTAGGACCTTATTTCATCTATGGTAAACCAGTCTTCCTCAGACAGTGGAGTCCGGATTTGAGATGAAGGAAGATTTACTCAGGGTGCTTCCATTGTGGATTACTCTTCCAAGTCTACCTCTACACTTGTGGGGGGAGAAAAGTCTATCCAAAATCACTAGTGTTGTAGGGAAACCAATCACCACGGATGAATGCACGGCGAAAAAACTGAGAATATCGTACGCTCGTGTACTGGTTGAGGTGGACATTACACAAAAGCCTAGAGAGGTGGTGTGTATTAGGGATCATAAAGGCAAGATGATTGAACAGAGGGTAGAGTATGAGTGGTTACCATTATATTGCCAAAAATGCTTGAAAATAGGGCATAATTGTTCTTTGAAGAAGCAACCAGTCAAACAGAAAATCTGGCAGCCAATCACTGTTAAAACTAAAGGAGAAGAACCCCTTGAAGAGGTACCAGAAAGTAGCACTGAGAAGGAGAGAGAAGTTACTGAAGAAATTGGAACAATTGATCAAGGGAAGGTTTCACAAGAGGAAAAGTGGACTGAGGTCAATAGAGAAAGAGGGAAAAAACCTGTGATGCTTACTCCTAAAAGTGCATTTGCTACCTATCAGAATCCCTTTACACCTCTTAGGATTGGAGATGGTCCTGGGGGGAATCAGAGCTTGGGGACATGATTGTGACATGGAATGTTAGAGGTCTCAATAAAGTGGCAAGACATAGAGAGGTATGTGCATATGTGCCTTCTTTTAAGGTACCTATTGTTGCTCTACTTGAAACTAGGGTTAAAGAGAATAAAGCTGTGAATATTAGGAAGAAGTTTGGTAATAAGTGGTTGTTTGCTGATAATTATAGGAATCACACTAATGGTAGAATTTGGGTTCTTTGGGACCAGAATGTGGTGGATCTGAAAATAATGCAAACTAGTGATCAATTTGTTCATCTAGAGATTTATGGGATGGATAAAAATCTGCAGATGGTAGTTACAGTGGTTTATGCTCTCAATCAGATGGAAAAGAGGAAGATTTTATGGACTGAAATTGAGAAGCTGGGAAGGAATATGAGTAAACCTTGGGTTGTTATGGGGGATATGAATAATGTGTTGAATTCCAAAGATAGAATAGGAGGAAAACTTGTTCTTGAAGCAGAATTCAGGGATCTTAGGGATATGATGAATATGCTTGGGCTGACTGAAGTGGAGTCAAGAGGCAGCTATTACACTTGGAATAACAAACATGCTACAGGAGTTATATATTCTAGGATTGATAGAGTGCTGGCCAACACTGAGTGGTTTCAAAATTGTCATGAGTACCTTGTGGAGAATCTTGATCCTAACATCTCTGACCATACTCCTGTCAAGATGAGTAAGAGTAATCTGTGTAGCAGGAAAAGGTCTATGTTTAAATTTCTAAACTGTTGTGTTAAAGATCCTTGTTTTTTGCAGACTGTGGCAAATAATTGGTGTCTTGAGGTGAAGGGGAAACCTATGTATAGGCTCTGGATCAAATTAAAGAGACTTCAGCCTGAGCTTAAAAAATTGAATAGGAAGTATACTGACATCCACATTCAAGTCATGCAAGCTAGGCAGGATCTGAGTCAGGCTAATGACAAACTTCAACAGGATAGGTTTGATGTGCAGTCTTTGGAGCAAGTGAGAATGTGTACTGATAGGCTGTTGGAAGTGAGTCATAATGAGGAGTCCATTTTGAGGCAAAAAGCTAAGATTGATTGGTTGCAATTAGGGGATAGTAACTCAGCTTATTTCCATGCATATGTAAGGGACAGAAATAAGCAAAAAGCTCTGAATACTCTGGAGAAGTTGAATGGTGAGATCATTAGTAGCCATGAGGAGATAGAGAATGAGATTATTGGTTTCTACAAGGCCCTGGTTGGTACTAAGGCTAATGTGCTAAAAAGTATAGATATCCCAGCTGTTAGAGATGGTGAGGCTTTGAATACAGTTGAGGCTCAGCCACTGATTAGACCTATTAAGGAGAAGGAAATCTGGAAGGCTCTTTGTAGTATTGGGAATTCAAAGGCCCCTGGTTTGGATGGTTACAATGCCTATTTCTTTAAGATGACTTGGCCTGTTATTAAGGAGGATGTTACAGATGCAGTTATGGAATTCTTTCAAGAAGGACAGATATACAAAGCTTTTAATTGCTCTTTAATCACTCATATCCCTAAGAGTCCTTCAGCCAAGACAGTCAAAGATCTCAGGCCTATTTCTTGTTGCAGCACTTTCTATAAGATTATATCCAAGATTCTGACTTGTAGACTTGGGAAGGTGTTAGGCAAGGTTATTAGCAACACTCAAGCAACTTTTGTGTATGGTATACACATTCAAGATAATGTCATACTGGCCCAAGAACTTGTGAGAGGGTACAATAGAAAGAACATATCCCCTAGGTGTCTTATTCAAATGGATATTCAGAAATCATATGACTCGGTTGAGTGGAATGCACTAGCTCAAATCATGGCTGAGGTAGGAATTCCTCAAATTTTCTCTAATTGGATTTGACTTGTGTTTCTACTGTATCATACAGTTTTGCCATAAATGGATCTACTTCCAAGTTGTTGGTGGCTAGAAGAGGGTTAAGACAGGGAGACCCTATCTCACCCTTGCTTTTTGTGATCATTATGGAGTACTTACACAGATTGCTGCAAAGACTGAGTCAGAACCCTAACTTCAACTTTCACCCAAAGTGTGAGAAACTCAAGCTGATTGATCTATGCTTTACTGATGACATATTGATATTTGTGAGAGGTGATAATGAATTCATAAAGTTGACAATGAGGAAAGTTGAGGAATTTGCTGGAGCTACAGGGCTGCAGATGAGTATACCTAAGAGCTTTATCTACTTAGGAGGAGTTGATTCCAATACCAGAGACCATCTGCAGCAGACAACAGGGTTCAAATTAGGTACTCTCCCATTTAAATATCTGGGAGTGCCTCTTGACAGCAGGAAGCTATCAGTGGCTGCTGCCAACCATTGATTGATAGAATGACTAGCAGGTTGAGACACTGGTGCAGTAAGTTGTTATCCTATGCTGGGAGAATACAACTTGTTAAAAGTGTGATATATGCTATTTCTAACTATTGGATGCAGGTCTTTGTGCTACCTAAAAATGTGATCAAGCATATTAATAGCATTTGCAGAGAATTTGTTTGGACAGGTAAACAGGATGGGAGTAGAAAAGCGATGGTTGCCTGGGAGAAAATGTGTGAACCGGTTACTGCTGGTGGCTGGAACCTTACTGACCTCAGAGATTGGAACAGCCATTGGCAAACTGTTGTGGAATTTGTGTGAGAAGAAGGACAGGCTGTGGGTGCAGTGGATACATGCCTACTATATGAAATCAGGTACTCTTGATGCATACCAACCTTCTATACATCACTCTTGGTTCATAAAAACAATATTCAAGCATAAAGATGATATTATGAATAATAGAGTTTGGCAAGAGTTTAATGTGAAGGGGAGGTATACAATTGGTAAGATGTACAAGGTGTTAAGAGGGGAAAGACCTAGTGTGAATTGGAGGAAGGTGATCTATGGGAATGTAGCTAGACCACGGGCGATTTTCTGTTTGTGGATGGCTTGTCTGAACCGGCTGCCTACTAAAGACAGGCTGATAAACCATGGTAGCTACAATGATGGTAAGTGTGTGTACTGTGAGGAAAAGGAAAGTAGGGATCATGTTTTCTTTGAATGTGCTGCTACGAAAAAGGTTTGGTATGAGGTCATGAAAAAGCTTGGGTGGAATAGGATGCCAAAAGATTGGAATTCAGAAATTCAGTGGATTATGCAACATTCAAAAGGTAAAGGGAGTAAAGCCAAACTCCTAAAAGTTGCTACTGCTGAGGTGGTCTACCATATTTGGAGTATTAGAAATAGGATTGTCTTCCAAAATAGGGAGAATCATGACTTGAATTGTAATAGTGTCATAGAAGTGATCATTGGTAGAGTTAGTGCTAATAGAAAACTTAAAGCTTTTTGTAATAGGCTTTAAGGTCCGTGTGGTTTGAGTCGGATTGTTGTCTAGATCGTTTGATCGGCTTGTATTTCTGGTTTTTTTGGTAATAATATTTTACTTATTCCAAAAAAAAAAAAAAAAGGTAAAAATCATTATATATACAACACCAAAATAACCATTACATATATATATCTCAATACAAACTATACAACACGAATTCCATACACCAATTCGAAACCTTATACACCATATATCCATCACTTATATATACAACATCTTCCATAAACCTAACACAATTTCTAAAACTAACAAATTCTCATTTCAACCATGTATTGACACCAATCCTCCTTTATTTCTTCCAATTTATCTTTCGTGTAGGTGGCACATTTGAATTCATCAAAATACTATATTTTACATAATATGCATGATTTAGTTAAAAGTAATTAATTAGATGAAATATCCGATAATAAATCTTAAAATAAATCATAACTTATATATAAATTCATACCATGGTTGGAATCTCTGTGTTCCAAAAGAATAATTTCTTTCATGAATCTCAAGACAAAATAACCACAATCGATACAATTACGTTGCCGAGGACACTACACATAGAAAAAAAGTATTAATAAGTATCATAGATGACTTGTCTTATCAAGTAGCATTACTATTATAATATCAAATCATACCTCCACTCTTAGCCATGTAATGTTGTTTGCTTTGCTCTTTGGTACCCGAACTTGTCGTTGTGATCGAAATATTTGTATGGATCTATCATAACATAAACGAATATTTAAACAATCTCACATAAATAACGAAATACACACGCGAATATTTAGAACAATCGCATCACTTACGTATCAATCATGTTCTTTATCTCTGGGTATTTTGTTTGATCACCCTTTAGCGAATCCAGATAATAGACTATTTCTTTTATCGGATAAATCGCAAGCAACAACTAGTGTCCACTGTAAAATAAAACAAAAGTATAGATGGAAATGTTATACCCAACGTAAAAAAATGAAAGATTATAATAAAGGAAGCTAGAATGAAAATCTTACCCATGACCAGTATTATATGGTAAAAGATACAACTTCTCTATATCAATCTTGGTCATAAATGCATCTACTAAGTGATTTTTGACCGCATCTGTAGTTCAATTGATCAAAGTTGCATTGACACAGTTGGGAGACAAGAAGGAGTATCTTTCAGTCAACTGACGCGGGAGCATCAATTTTTCATACAAGAACCTGAAATAAAAACGGATTATAATAAATATGTTATTATATTTAACATTCTAATATTCATTGAAATGAGTAAATAAATTGATCAATTAAATAAATAAAATCGATGGATTACCTGATGTATGAGTTCATAACACCGACGCCTAATTCAGAATGCGTAAATATCTGATCAAAGTCTTCTTTAGCAATTGTTTCTGAATAGGCAAACCCAAAAATACCTGCTTCCATAGGTATTTCATGGATACCACCTTCCATCAAATCCGTTGTGCCTACAATTGTTTCAAGGCACAACCGAAATCGAGAAATAGATGCTTTTTTTTCCTTGGCTACTACTGGCTTCTTGTTCTTGCTCCCTTGTTGCATCTCTTGTGTAGGAATCTGAAAATCATATAAGTCATAAACTTAGTAATGATGAAGCTTTTGAATTCGGATCACATAATTAACATTTTCGATGCATATATATCATTGTACCTCTTTTTGTGATGCAATTGACTCAGTTTGCACACCAATCCGTTTATCTTTTGATTTGGATTTTGTAGGAGTCTAACAATGTCATGTAAATAAAAAGTGCATAAAAGTAAGCATAACATAACTTATGCAAGTAAAACATTTAAAAACTAAAAGGTTAATAATAGTTTTCAACATACCGAGTCATCTATGACGATGAGGTTTGACGGCCAAGCAACATACGACCCTATTGCATCCCCCACCGATGTTGCATCTGAAACTTCGTCAGGTATAGGTAGTAACGCATCCCGCTCTAAAGCAATATCAATCGAAACCTTCAAAAATCCAGCAGGGAGCGGTCTAGTGTGAAGGACGTCTCCGGGAGTGTTATGCATTTTTCCCTTGCCAATCATTTGATATGTCGGTGCCGATAAATATTGCTGACAAGGTGAAATTCCCTAAACAAAACAAAAATAATACGAAATTGTTATTGTGCAATGATGTCAATATAAAAAACTGTACTAATTTAATAAATATAATTACCTCCGGAATTTTTTGTTGACAATTGATACTAGCCTTGTCACTAGTATCTTTAAATTCTGAACCGCGCCTTCCGACATATATCTTTCTTTATCCTGTTGCAGTTCATGAACTTGAGCTCTCAATTCTTCCAACGTTTCCATCACCTCTCTATTGCTATGATTTTTTTGTCTTTGGACGCTTATAAAAATAAGATGGAGTGACTCCAAATCCCTTACCCCTCACGCGACCAGAATACTCAGGAACATTTAATACTCGACTCAGTATGCTCCTGTAATCCTGGTCTTCTGTGGCAGGTAAGGACTGCGATAGAGTCTCCTGAAATTCAATATTAGAGCCATGCATAAATATATTAGATAAACAAGAACTTTATATCTAATTAAACAAATAACGTTATACTTACACATTGTTCAAAAACTTGTTGAACACCTTCAGTAACAACTCTATCCTTTCCCACACGGGCAGCCTTCCACAAAACATGCTTCGGAACAGATGTTTCTTCACTTTTATCCTCTGCAAGCTACACATTAAGTCAAGAATTAGGATGAATAATAATACAAAAAGACCATAACAATTATACATACTTACTATTTTTTGTTCCAAGCATGCATATCCCAAACGTCCTTTCTTGTATGGATACGCGGGTTTCGAGGCTCTTTGAGGATTAACGTCACTCACAACCTGCATAAACAATTAAAAGTCATATCAGAACACTTGTAATAACTACATGAATATAATACAATGTTCATGATAAATTAAATTAAGATTATGTGGAATTCTTCAGTTCTTCGTTTGGCGACAAAAGTGTCTCATTCTTCGGGTGCAATCAAGTCCGCATACTTCTTCGGGCATTCCGCTTCAACAAACTTCCCTTGGGCATCCCTCAGAAACTTGTTGGATAAAAATGCTCGGAACCCTCTAAGTCTTTTTCCGGCTAATTGAAGACAATATTTTTGCTTCTCGTCACCAATGTTAAAATATCTCTATGATAATAAATAAAGTGTGTTAGTATAATTAATTTAAAAATATCATCGTCAAAAATAACAAATAACATCACATATAGTACCTGTATCTCACTCCATATTTTATCTTTGGTGGGTTTCAACTGTGGATTTCGCCAATTGTCACAAGTAATAGGAACTAGTGAACGGACAAGTGCACCAATGTAACTAGTCAACATTGCGCCATTAGGCTCAATTAGTTGACCTATTTCATTCCAATGAACGTCGTATTTTATTCCCTTGTCTCTAGCATGAATTACTTCTTTCATGATTGTTATTCCTCTTGAAATATCTCCTTACGCATCTTGAACTGATTCTTTTGGATCATTCTTGGAAGTATCGTGCGAGTTCTCCTCATTAGTAGCCATTTTACTTATAATAAAGAAAAACACCTATAAATCCATAATCCATAATCAGTTGAACATAATATAATCCATAATCAAATATGAAATGACAAACACACGAAAAACATATAAATCCATGATCCATAATCAAATATGAAATGACAAACACACGACAAACGTATAAATTCATGATCCATAATCAAATATGAAATGACAAACACATGACAAACATATAACTCTATCATCTATAATCCATAATCCATAATCATTCTCAAATATGAAAAATACATGACAGAATATATAACTTTACTATTACCTCTTTATTAACGTCTCTTTCTTTTTCGGGTAGGAAGATGATCTACTTGTCTTTTAACAACACGGATGGATGGATTGATCCAAATTCCCTCATTATGATCATTTCTAATATATGATTCACTCGCTCCAATAGTCTCATCTTGATCACTTATAATATATGATGCATTCGCTCCAACAATATCACCTTGATCTCCAATGTTATCATTAATTACTTTGTTAGATAAAAGCATTATAGACCATTTCGTACTTGTCGGGTCAGTGACATAGAACACTTGTCTAGCTTGAGATGCTAGAATAAAAGGCTCATCTTTGTACCCCACCCTATTAAGATCCACTTGCGAAAATCCTGACTTATCCATTCGTATGCCACTATTATTTTCAACCCACTTGCAACCAAAGATAAGAATCTGAAACTTCTCATAATCAAAAACCCAAATGCGCTCGATAACCCCAAAATATGACATATTTGCATATTTGGGGTTTAAGTCCTTCACACTTGAAATGTGCATTGATTCAGCTACCAAGGTGACACCACTATTTTGCATTGTACTTTTGTCATCTTGTTCTTTGGTATAAAATGTGTATCCATTAATTGCGTATGCGCTATAAGAAAACACATGCAAACTTGGACCATATGCTAAACATCTCAACCTTTCTGTTATTGAAGCGGGATCTACACAAGACTTTGAATAAATGTGATCCTTAAACCATGGTATGAAACTTCGATTGTGCTCTGGTACTATCTAATTTTCATTTCTATTCGAATTTAAACCTCGGAGAAAATCCTTGTGCATTTCAATATACGGCTCAACCTCATTGTCATTGTGCAGAACATACAAATGCACTTGCTCCCGTTCAGCCCTTGATACGGTCACAATTTTATTTCCAATTAACTTATTTCCTTCTTTTTTCAACGATGTGAGATTTGGGAAGTCAAATGGATTGAACGTTGGAAAGATATTCAGTATAAAACTCAATCGCTTCTTCAACAATGTATCGTTCAATAATACAGCCCTCTGGTCGACTTCGATTTTTCACATACCCTTTTAATATTTTCATATACCGTTCAGCAGGGTACATCCATCTCATATAAGCTAGTCCACGCAATTGTGTCTCCTTTACAAGATGAACAACTAGTTGTACCATTATGTCAAAAAACGAGGGAGTGAAAAACATTTCAAGCTCACATAATGTAATGACTATTTCTTTTTGCAATGTTGGTAAGATCGCAGGATCGATCACCTTACTACAAATTGACCTGAAGAAGAAACACAATTTAGTTATTGTGCGTCTTACTTTTTTCGGCAAAATAGAACGTATACCTATTGGTAGAAAATTTTCCATTATAACATGGAAATCATGCGTCTTTAAACTCTTTAATTTGAGGTTTTTCATAGACACAAGTCTTCTAATATCTGAAGAGTATCCTTCTGGAACTTTAACTTCACTTAGAAACTTACACAATATTTTTTTCTCCTTTCTAGATAGAGTATAGGCAGCAGGTGGTAGATATGTTCGTTTTCCTTTCTTCAAGGGTCCTAATTCAGTTCTTATCCCCATCCCTATCAAGTACTTTCTTGCTTTAAGGCCATCCTTAGACTTTCCTTGTATATTGAGTAACGTACCAATAACACTGTCAAATACATTTTTTTCAATATGCATAACATCAAGAAAATGTCTTACATACAACGACTTCCAATGTGGCAATTCAAAAAAATTGACCTCTTCTTCCACCCACTCTTGACAAGGGTATGTGCAAAAGGCTTGCCAAACTGAGTACTCACATCTTTCACCTTTTCAAAAACTTGATCACATGTCAATATAGGTGGAGCTCTACCTTATTTTGCCTCTCCATTGAAGGCTTTTCTCCACCCACGGTAGTGATGATTAGAATTTAAGAATCTACGATGACCGAGAAATACATTCTTCTGACCAAACTCCAATCGCGTCCAATTTGTTTTATCTTCACAAATAGGACATGCACATTGACCTTTTATGCTATACCCTGATAGATTTTCGTATGCTGGAAAATCATTAATTGTGCCAAACAACATCGCCCTCAAGTTGAAACTTTCTTTCCTATATCCATCATAAACCTCCACACCGTTCTCCCACAAAATCTTTAAATCTTCGATTAAGGGTGTCAAGTATACATCTATGTCATTCCCTGGTTGTTTAGGCCCAAAAATTAACATAGATAACATCATGTACTTACGCTTCATACATAGCCATGGAGGTAGTTTATAAATCATAATAATCACAGGCCATGTGGTATGTGAGATACTTTGAAGACCGTGTGGGTTCATTCCATCAGTAGATAATGCCAAGCGAATGTTTCTTGCTTCTTCTCCAAATTCAGGATAATCATTATCAATTTTTGTCCACTGTGGTAAATCTGCCTGATGACGAAACTTTCCATCTATAATTCTTTCATCTGCATTCCAAGTCAAGTTTCTTGCATCGGTTTCACTATGGAACATGCGTCTGAATCTCGGAATTATAGGAAAATACCACAAGACTTTTGCTGGAGACAACTTTTTCTTATATCGAGAGACACTGCATTTAGGACACTCATTTAACGATGCATACTCATTTCGAAACAAAACGCAATCATTTGGACAGGCATGTATCTTATCATAGCTCATCCTAATAAAGCACAACATCTTTTTGGCCTCATATGTTCGATTGGGAAGAACATTATCCTCCGGAAGCATATCTTTCATAAAGGCTAATAACTCTGTAAAACTTTTATCCGACCATCCATTACCCACCTTTAAGTTGTACAACTTTAATACCATAGATAATCTTGTGAATTTAGTGCAACCCTTATACAACGGTTTCTCTGCATCGCTTACCAACCTCTCAAACATTTTGGGACAATCCTGAAGATCTTCTTCAAGTGCTTCTGCAATCTCTTCGACTCGATCACAATCGTATGTATCTGTGGCATTGTCGTTTGAAGCATAGGTCTTATTATCCCCCGGTTCAACATTCCCGTTACTTTTCTCACCATGAAGTGTCCAACTTGTATAACTTCGATCAATTCCATGCTTCTTTAAATGCGACTCCATCTGACCCGCGTCAATCCGACGCCCAAAACAGCAACCCAGGCAAGGACATGTGATTCGACTGGGGTCATTGCCGTGTTTAACAACAAACTTAACGAATTCTGATATCCCATTCTCGTACTCTTTCGACAATCGATTGGACGACATCCATTTTTTATCCATGATTTTACTAAGTAACCAAAACAAAAACAAAAGAACAACTACGTACCTGTATATATAGAAGTCAGCAACTTCTGGACTGAACCACAAAGTGTAAGATTCTTGAAAACGATCCGAATTCACTCTTCACAAGTAACCCCTATAGAAAATGAACGTAAGTTAGTAACTGATGGTGTATACCACATATAGCAAGACAAATTTAGTATGTAATATGACAAACAAGAAATATCGGAGGAACAAGTCAAAGTTTCAAGAAACAAATTTAGTAAACATCATCATTAAATCAAATAGCATGGTATAATTTGATTCGTCACAAATGACACATCAACACTTAATGTTTCAACTCAACATTGTCAAAAAAAAACAACTTCAACGCTTAAGTTCAATTAACTTCAAAGTTCTATCATCAATTCAAATTCAATTAAAAATTCAATCACAATTTATCATTTTCAATCAACTATCAAAATAACAATTCATTTTATAATTATTTTCAATCAACTCTCAAAATAAATTCAATCACTAGTTCAATTAACAACTAATTTCATTATCATTTTCAACCAACAACCAACTTCTTACATCTCTAAAATTTTCTGATAAATATTCCTATTAACTTTACAAAGAGCCCTATAATAACCTCAACAATCTAACTTCTACAACACTCTTAACTATCTTGACTTTTCTAATTAATCTAACTTCTACAACACCTATAACAACCTCAACTAATTAACTTCTACTATTCTACAAATTAATCATTAAACTAACTTCTACAAACTAATCACATTTTACACAATAATCACTATACTAACTTCTACCAATTAATCACTTTTCTATTTAATCACTTTTCTAATTAATCACTAACTAACTTCTACAAATCAAAAAATGAAAACCTAACATCAACAACTAATAATACAACTTCTTTATCTCACAGAAACACCAGAGAAACAATCAACAATGGAGAATATTAAACATTTCCATTATTGGAGAGAAAACCAGAAAAAATGAGAGTAAAAACCTCAAACGGCGGACGACGGTGTGAGCAAGCAGAAACGACGGAGGGAAGCCACGAACGGAGTAAAGACACAAACGGAGGGAGTTTCGTTTGCAGAAACGGTGGAGGACGGACGGAGTTTCATTTGCAGAAGATGATAAACAGTCGCGAGAGGTAGGGCGAAATAGAAACGGTCGAAATGAAAATAGAGGGATATCAGAATCTGTTTTAATTTTAATATTTTAAAAGACCTTTAGCAGCGCTTTTAGAAAGCACTTTCTTATGTTAGGCCTTTAGCAGCGCTTTGGAGGTAAAAGCCCTTTCTAATGTGGGAAAAATGAAAGGCCTTTAGCAGCGTTTTCCAAAAGCGCTGGCTAAAGTGTGTTGTACGAAAGGCCTTTAGCAGCGCTTTTCAAAAGTGCTGCCTTATGGTAACCCTTTAGCAGCGCTTTTCATGAAACGCTTTCTAAAGTTCACTTGCCTTAGGGCTTTAGCAACACTTTTGAAAAGCGATGTCTTATGTCCCCTATATAGCAGCGCTTTTTTCTTTCGTTTTTTTTTAGCGAAACATATAGCAACGCTTTTGTCAAAAAACGTTGTCTTTGTTGTGCTGCGAAAAATCATTTTTGGCGTAGTGATATAATAACGTGTTTGTGTCGATATATATATAGTTTATTTTTTATTTTATTTTTTTAAGTTTTTTCTTTTTGATTATTCGAATCGAATTACGTCGATACGCTATTCGCATATTTGTGTGCATGAAGCGTGACATTTGTGTTTAATTCGATCCGGTTGCGATGATCGCAATTTTGCGTTAGCAATAGTATTATTTAAAAAAAACATTTTAAAATTTCTTTTGCTTTATGTTTTTTTGGATTGTTGTATTTCGATTTTACACGCGTCAGATGATTTAGCATAGTGACGATCCACTTTTTGCGCTTACCAATTCGCGTTTCGATTTGTAGTTTGTGATTTTCTTTAATTTTTTTATCTTGTTGATTCTTGATTCGGCTTGGGATGACCGCTTATACGGTAGCATTTTGTTTTTAATTTTGTTAAGAATAACGATCCAACATCATTATGTTTAGATCCGATCTAAATTATTGTGGTAACCTTTGCTCATCTTCGCATACATGGCTTTGATTCGCGTCTTTGCGTCTTGATTATAATCCGTACACTTCTCTTCTTTACTTTATTTTTTCTGATTCATTTGTTATGAATGTGTGAGGTTAATACTGTGTATTTATCTTATTTCCGTTCACGCCTAAATTGCTTTTAGAACTAATTCTTGATTTAATCAGGCCATTTGTAAACCTTGTAATTCGATTGTTTCTACGATCGCCATCAACCAAACCCAAAACATTCTTGATTTAATCAAGCCACACCCCAACTGGTAAGTCGACTGCTTTTTAGCATCGCCATCAACCTCATTTTCAATTCGCACTTTTCCTTTATTTCAATTTTAATTTTAATTTTATTTAATTAATCTATTTTTAGTTAGTAAATTAATTGATTAAATATTATTTTAGCTAGTTAATTTTGCTAATTAAATTTGATTAACTTGATTAAGTAATTTAATTAATTTTAATTGATTATTCTTGATAATTAATTCTAATTAGTCAAATTGATTGATTTAACCCTTTTTTTAATTGATTAATTTTGCTAATTAAAAATCTTTTCTTAATTTCAATTCCAAAGGAAAGGACCCCATCCTTATTGACTGTCATGTCATATCTTAGGAAAACTTTAGAACCTTCCCTTTATCCTAACCTTAGGATTGGAGTCGTCGTGCTCTATGTCTCACCGTTAACATTTCATTCCCTTTTTATCTTAGCCTTAGGATCGGAGTCGCCGCACTCCATGTAGATGTTCTGTCATGGACATTTACTTCCTTACGTTTTGAACTTAACGTTAAGTTTCGGAGTCACCGCATTCCATGTAAGCGTCTTGCCATGGATGCTTACTTCCCCCTGGAACCTTGACCGCAGTTAAGAGTTCCTCACCCTCATTGAGGAGACCTACGGATACTTTGATTCCACTCCCGTCAGGATATGTAGGTACAAGATGCGATATCTTGCCGAGTATACTTAGGTACTAACCCCTAGGTCTTTCCCTTAGCAGATACCCTTAGCAAGCAAGTAATAGATAACACAATACTAACAAGAGGTTCCTGTAAGAGTACTACAGACGTTTAGGATGCTAATATCTTCCCTAGGCGTAATCAACCCCCGAACCTAGATTCTCTTAACTTAGGTTTTTCGATATTTAACCTTTCATTTAGATAAATCAAAGACCGGTGGTGAATTCAAAGATTTGTGATTCAAGTTAACCAATAGCTTGATATCCGATTCTCACCGCGACAACTGGTTATTTTAAATTTCAGTCTACCGGGATGTCCTAAGTTTTGCCTAAGTCATTTGCTTTTGACTTAGCGGGGTGTTTTTTCTTGTTCTTGCTTTTTGTAATTTTGATTTTTTTTTTTTTGAACAAAATCGTGTGACATTTGTTGGTTTAATTTGTAAGGGCGGGTGACTGCCTCATTCCTTGGATCGGTGAGGGATAACTGTTGTGGATCTGTGATTTTTCTGACCTCTTGCGAGGGATAGGATGTGGTTGATCCTCAAAATTGGGTACTCCTCTTTTGAAATTTGAACGTGTGGTCAAACTAAATGAAGACTACCCTGCCCCTGGTTAAGATTAAGGGTTTTATGTGTACAGAAAGAAACTCCTACTTCAAGGCCAAAAGGGGATGACTAGGGATTATCTTCCTTATAACTCTAGTGTTTGGGGATTTGAACCAATGCCTTACATCGTCAGCAAGGTTTTATTCAAAAGCATATAGACAGTGATCGTGTCTTTTGATTTCATCATTCTCTTTTTTATTTTGCTTGATCAAATGTGTGATACAGATAAAAAAGTATGAGTGAACACTAATGAATTTATTCAAAAGATTCCTATTTATTTCATTATTATTATCATTCAAAAACACACAAGTTTTACAAATGAACAATGCTTGATAACAAAAAGGTTACAAAATGGAAATGATGGAATGACATGATGATTGCCGATATTGAGGAGGTACTCTCCGACTTAGTCAATTATTTCAAGGGATGCTTTTGGAATCTTGGCCCTTACACGGTCAAGGGATTTCCGTTCACCCACAGTTTCTCATCTTGAATAGTTAAGTGTTTCTTGTCAATCAACTATTGGACTTTAGCTTTGAAAGCGTTGGAATCCTCAATCGAATGCCTAGCCGACCCAGCATGATATCCGCATTGCATATTGGGATCATATCTAGGTGGGAATGGTTTTGGATGAGGCTTTAGAGCTTTGGGAGCCACTAGCGAGTTCTGAATCAGATGTGGGAGAAGTTAACTGTATGTCATAGAAATTGGATCTAGATGAGCATTCCTTCGATCTAGATTGTTTCGGGGCTTGTGTTGGTTCTGACGCTCTCGTCCTTGAGCTTGCAGATTATGAGTCTGGGGAGGCTATTGATATCGGTTTGCAGCAACATGCGAGAATAAATAGTAAGACGTAGGAGCCAGAGGTGCTTGAGGATGAATCTGATGAGTAGTGTATTGTGGGAACACTTGAGCAGGGTGCATTAATCCAGGATTAACCGTCTGATTAACGGTCTGGCCAAGTTGGATCCCATACAGTATGTAGGGTGCCCCAGGATAGGCAAGTGGAGGTGTAACAGCAGAGGGTACCCCAGGATAGGCAAAAGGCATTCTAGAGTTAGCAAACTGAAAACTTTGGTAGGGATATCGCTCAACAGGTTGAATGGTTGGAGGGATCGACACATGAGTGAGAGGACCCCTATGTTTAGTTTCAGCAGATATTTCAACAGTCGCAGGTGCAAAATTCTGGCAAGGTTCCTTTGTAAAGCATAATAACTTCTGATCGAGGAGCTCTTGGACTCTGTTCTTAAAGATGACACAGGCTTCTGTAGAATTCCCTGCATATCCAGCATGGTATCCACATGTTGCATTTGGATCATGCTTATGGTGATAAGGAAACTTGGCTGGCTCGATCTCTTTAGGAACAATTGCCCCAACATGAATCAGAACAGGCAGTAGATGCGTGTAAGTCACGGGAATTGGATCAAGGCGGGGGCGTCTCCTCCCTTGATTGTTGTTCCCTTTGTTGATTTGCTTATGCTTTTGTTTGTGATTGCCTTTAGTAGTTTTCTGATTAGAAAAGGAGTAAACCGGTAGATTGCTTGCATTCGCATTCATGATCTTATCCACCTTTTGTCCATTCTGAGCTTGCTCATCCATCAAAATCTTATCCGAGGAGTTCATTGTCATAGTGTCCAGAAGTAATTCCACAACCATGTTAACCTTGCCTTTCTTTTGCATTGTATTCTCATACCCAACCTGTTCCATGATTCTTTGGCTTTCGGCGTTGGAGAATCGTTGTCTTTGGGTTGATGAAGGGAAGAAAATGAGCTTTTCTAGTTTGGATGTATGTGATGCAAATGTATGTATGCAATGCTATTTATGCAGATGGAATGCAGATGAGATATGCAACACCCAATGATGCAAAGGTTAGATGGTGCAAAAGTTCAGCGTACATATGATGATGCAATAACTCAAGTTCAAAAGTTCGGCATACATGATGATGCAATAACAGTGTGCAAAAATGCAAGTCAAGGATGCAACATCTTCTGGATAATCTGCATATGTAATTATGTGTACGTGCAAAATCTGACATGTGTGAGAGAACAAAGGTATGAAGAGTTCTGGTTTCATGCAGAAAAACCCAATATCCCCCTCATAGGTGTGGTCTAGTCTTGAACAAGGGTTCCTAATGGTCCTCAGATTCTCAGGCTCTCAAGTTGAGAAGTAATAATACGTATACCATTTTTTGTTTGGCATTATTACCCCTCAAGGAAGCCTCCACTGATTTCCAATGATCGTTCTCCAGAGTCATAAGTCCTCTAAGTTAATACCCTATCATGCACAAGACGCGCAAGATAAGACATCTCCAAAGAAAACCTCATATGGATGTGGATTTCGTCTAAACTAAATGTAACAAGACGCTACGCAAGCCACACTACTCTCCACTTTAATTATGTGTGTACACTCAAGCCTGGGTATTGGGCTTATCTCTCAAGTAGCAACCCAACCCGACAACAATAGAGAGTATAGCAGATATCCAGAATATACAGTATATGAATATTTAAAACAGTAAAGAAATGCAGTAAATAAAGATAAAGATAAAGCAAGTAAAGCGCAAAGATAAAGCGAGTAAAGCGCAAAATACAATCACCTAAACAAGCAAGAAAGCAAACAAAACTAAGTGAGACCCCAACTTGCAAGAGCAAGGACTTCCCAACAAAGTCGCCAGCTGAAGCTAGCAGGATTATACCTGAGTGAATCGCACACTCAAAGATACAACAGAGTCGCCACTGAACTTTATTTAGTCCCATAGGACAAGGAAAATATCGATAAAACCCAAGGGGAAGAGAAACGGGTAAGGTGGTCGGTTATGTGAAAGGAAGGTACTAGCACCTTACGCATCCGTCGTACTTGACGGGAAGCATTTTGCTTGCTTCTAGGCTTGGATGGGTTATCTATCTAAAGGCTTCTAGCTAAAAGAAGAGAGAGAAGAGACAAAGAAAGAGAGAAAAGGAAAAAAAAGGAGAGTGCTCGCGGAGGATTAGGGCTCTCGTGCCTACGTATCCTCATAGTACAATGAGGAAATCAGAGCTCCGTAATTCATGGAAGCAGGGAAGATAAGAATAATGGAAGAAGGTGGCTCGCTAAAATTTTGCAATATCATGCCTACGTATCCTCATTAGTGCAATGAGGAATTCAGAGCCTATGTAGTTCAGGGAACAAAGACAGGAAAAAGAAAGTGGTGTCAAAGCCGAGAGCAAAAGAAGGAGAGAAAACTCCACTGGGGATGCAAAAGAATTGGTGTCAAAACCAAGGAAGAAGAGTAAAGGAAAAAAACTAGTAATTGTGCTGAAGATAAAGTGCAAGAATGGTGTCGAAACCGAGAAGATAAAGGAGTGGAAGAATAAAAGTGACTCAACTAGGGAGTAAGAGAACATAGTGACTGTGCTAGGGAGTAAGAGAATAGAGTGAGTGTGCTGGGGACCAGAGGGTTAACGAACCTACTGGGGACCAAACAAAGGGATGGTGTTGAGTCCAGAAGAATAAGGCTTCGGTATGTTAATTGACTGGCAGTGGTTAACCGAAGAGAAAGAGATTAAGACTCTGTGGGGAAAATGGTTTGGTGTCAACAGGCAGGCTGTGATGAACCCAAAAGAGAGAGTACTTAACCAAGAGAAGGTGTTTAACTTTGAAGGAATTTCGGTATATTAACTAATAAACAGTGGTTAACTGAAAGAACGAGTGTAGAACCAAGCGAAGGTTGTGACCCAAAGGGCGAGTGTGGGACCAAGCGAAGGTCGTGACCCAATGGACGGGTGTGGGACCAAGCGAAGGCCGTGACCCAAAGGACGGGTGTGGGACCAAGCGAAGGTCGTGACCCAAAGGACGGGTGTGGGACCAAGCGAAGGTCGTGACCCAAAGGACGGGTGTGGGACCAAGCGAAGGTCGTGACCCATAGAACAGGTGTGGAACCAAGCGAAGGTCGTGACCCAAAGAACGGGTGTGGGACAAAGCGAAGGTCGTGACCCAAAGAACAGGTATGGGACCAAGCGAATGTCGTGACCCAAAGAACGGGTGCGGAACCAAGCAAAGGTCGTAACCCATCGGGGATGTTGGTACTAACTGAACAAGCAGTACTTAACTAAAGAAAAGGGTATTTGAACCAAAAGAAGGTTGTTAACTGCTGGGGATTCGGTGGTAATAGGAAGGTTGTGATTAACCAAAAAGAAACGAGTGATTAACCAAGAGAAGGTGATTAACTCGAAAAGAACTCAGTATGTTAACAGACGGCATGTGGTTAACTGAGATGAAGTGCAAATTGGTGTTTTAACTGACAGGAAGTGGTTAACCAATCAACGGGAGAGAAACCAAAAGAAGGTTGTGAACTCCTCTAGGGTTTTGGTATCTAATAGAAAGATTGTGTTTTACCAAAGAAAAGGGATTGAGACTCTTCTGGGGAATCAAAAAGAAATTATTGACCACAAGAAAAGGATATTGAGGCAAGAGACGGGTGTTAACCCAAGCGACAATGATCTTTAACCAAGAGAATGGTGATTGATCAAGGAGAGATTGAAAGGTGCAAGAGTGATCAAGGATCGAGAAACATTATAGCTTGAGGATAGAGGTGACCATTCTCGGTGGGAGGACCAAACTCCCTTACCAAAAATAGTCAGAATGAGGGTAGGACAGACTCCATCCTCATTCATTCTCTAGCGCTCAAACTATAATACGGAAATTGAAATGGACAGCATAACACTGCCAATTTGTACAGTGCTCCAGTGCGTCATGCGAATCTCCGACTCGGCAGGGGAGAAAGAGGAAGAAAATTTCTAAAGGAAGCCTAAAGAGAAGAGCAAAGAAAGGATCAACTAATCGAAACAAGGTTTCGATTAATTAATCAAAGGGAATGAGCAGGCCAGCTGTAACACCCCATTTTAAATTATTTGATCGTCGTGTTTTCTTTTTATTTGGCCTTGTTAATGGTGGGTGTGATTGAGCACGTAGGGGTGGTATCCTTAAAGGAGCGGGTAAAATAGAGATGTCGAGATAATAAAGTAATATTGGATAATTAAAGGGTATATTTAATAATAGTAGTATAAGGAGGGATATTATTATTATTATTATTAAGCCTAATATTATTGATATTACTATTATTATTAATATTATTGCTATTTTATTATTATTAATTAAAAGAAAATCTGGTTAATTAGAATTAAGGAGGGTTTAGAGGAATAAAGAGAAAAAGTTAGGGAAGGAAGAACAAGGGTGCTAGGGCAAGAATTCTCAACCAATTTTAGCAGGATTTCTGAGCAAATTCGAGGTAAGGGGGGAGAATGGGTTCAATATAGGTGATAATAACATGAAAGGGTAGTGGGGGGTCCTTTCCCTCGTAGGAATTCGCATGATTATATTCTGTTTTTATGAATCTGTTATGTATGAATGAATTTGTGATGAGAAACTGTGTGAATTGACTTGTTGATGTCATGAATTGTATGATACATTGATGTTTTAACGTCAGAAGAATATTGGTGTTTGTAGATCTGGTTTTGTTACAGGTTGGGATACGAATTTAGATCTAGAAGATACCGAATTGACTAGTAATGATGAATGAAAGAAGTAAGGTGAGATTATAGGCCTAAAACTGATGTAGAAATAATTTTAGGACTGATATGGGGTGAAGAAGAGAGATCAAAGTGATAGATTCAGAATGATATGAAAAATGGGTATTTTTCACAGTCTCTGCCCATACGCGTAACAGGGAAGGCGTTACGCGTATGGCATTGTGCGTCAGGGGGCCATTACGCGTAACAGGCGAGTCGTTACGCGTATGGCAAAGCGTTATTAGGGTATACGTGTATGAGACATCATTTTGACACGGCCCTCTGCCTGTACGCATAACAGTACGCGTATGGAGTCTTGGCCTTGTGCGTATGAAAAAGCTGACGCATATTTAGATCTGAAAATTGGATTTCTGAGGGAATGACACGTCTCTGCTCATACGCGTAATAGGCAGGGTAATACGCGTATGGCAAGGCGGGAGGAGAGGCCTTACGCGTCAGGTATGCAGCTAGGTGGGCGAGAGAGCTGGGCAATACGCGTATGGCACAAGGCAATATGCGTATGACCAGCGAGAGTGCAAAATTTTGCTACTCTGCGATTTCCTTCCTGATTTCGCGTCTGATGCAATTCCTTTGGGTCTGAGAGGTTGGGGTAGATGCCAGAACTTGTTGAGACTAGGAATAGTGGTGAAAATAATTAAAAATGGAATTTAGGTGAATTAATTAGATATTTAACTAATTGACACCAAGTGAGGGATGCCCGGTTGTAGGGTGTATTGCGGTGAATGAATATTTCATACGTGATCAGAATGTGTAATCTTTATATTATACATGTGTGTTGTATGCATATTTATTGTCATGCATTCATGGTGTGTCGGTGGTGATGAATCATTGCTCAGGAGGAGTGTATGTGATTCATCCGAACTCCAATGTGGAGTATGGTGGAGATGGATCATTGCCAAGTAGGGGTGTATGTGATCTATCCGGATTCTATTAAGAATCGGGTTTGATTGAATGAACCATTGTGTATTGGTACCACATATGCATTGTGTCAATGTTATAGAGTCGCATTGCATTATTCTTTGTTTGGTGAATTGTAAATGAAAATGACAAGTATGTCGTGATGGTGTGTTACTAATGTGTATTTACGTGAGTACCACTCTTATCATGTATTATGCACCGTTTATTATTTAATGTAGTTCTCACCCCTTTGTTGTTTGTTGCGTCTGTGCTTCTTCGGAAGTACAGATAATCCAGGTACTTGAGTGTGCATGGAGTGTGTGTTGCTTGATCGAGTCTTAGGAGTCGCTCTAATACGTAACACGAGATTTTGGGAATTTTATCATTTGTTATTCTTTATTTGTTTTGTTACGTATCACTTTTATTTGAATAGGGTGGACCACGATTATGTGGATTATTGATGTTGTTGGCAAATGGTCGTAATTGAATAAATAATTATTTCCACTATTTTATTTCATTAATGAAAAGAGTTTTGTTGTTGGTTTTAATGATGTAGCATCCTACTTTTGGGTGTAACTCTGATTATTTTCATATTAATTATATATTTTATAAAATGGGAAAGTGGGGTGTTATAATTGGTATCAGAGCCTAGTAGCAGAAGCAGGATTTATGATAATGATAACAGGGCCCAGATTGCTCATTACAAAGTTGTGAGTGATCGGAAGGGTAAGCAGAGGTTTGGGGGTACTTCTTATAGTGCTCCAGCTGATAAAGGAAAACAGAAAGCTGCTGTGGGGAAGAAACCAAAAGAGAGATGAGTGGTTCTTGATACTCTCAGGTGTTTCAGATGTGGTGGCGCGGGTCACCGTGCTAATAATTGTCTGAATAAAGTGAAGAAATGTTTCAAGTGTGGGCGACCAGGTCATGTTATAGCAGATTGTAGGGCCACTATGCCTACCTGTTATAACTATGGAGAATAGGGTCATATCAGCACTCACTGTGAGAAGCCAAAGAAATCTCAGGCCAGTGGAAAGGTGTTTGCTTTGGTGGGAACCCAATCCACCAATGAAGAGCGTTCCATCAAAGGTACTTGTTTTATTAATGATATTCCTTTGATTACTATCATGGACACGGGTGCAACCCACTCGTTCATTTCTGTTGATTGTGTAAAGAGATTAGGAATTGTGCCGTCTACTCTAGATCAGAGGATGACAATTGAAACTCCATCTATTGGTTCTGTGGTTACTTCCTTAGTGTGTTTGAAGTGTCCGTTGACTATGTTTGGTAGGGATTTCAGAGTGGACTTGATTTGTTTGCCACTCGGTAATCTCGATGTTATTTTGGGGATGAACTGGTTGGAGTTCAACCGGATTTATATTGATTGCTTTAGGAATACGTTATTGTTTCTTACCCCTGAAGATGAAGCATTAGCGGATTCTTTGTCTAACAGAGATATGAGAACGTTGTTGGAGGATGAAGCTAAGATGTTTGCAGTGTTTGCCTCGTTATCTGTGGAAAGCAAAACTTCAGTTAATGAGTTACCGGTGGTGAGTGAATTCCCTGAAGTGTTTCCAGATGATATTACAGAATTGCCTCCGACGAGGGAAGTTGAATTTACTATTGATCTTGTTCCTGGTACCATACCTATATCTATGGAACCGTACAGGATGTCTGCATCAAAATTGGCAGAGTTGAAATCTCAGATTGGATAATTGCTTCATAAGAAGTTTATTAGACCGAGTGTGTCGCCGTGGGGAGCTCCAGTATTGTTGGTGAAAAAGAAGGATGGTAGTATGCGTCTGTGCATTGATTACTGTCAGTTGAATAAAGTGACCATTAAAATAAGTATCCACTTCCAAGGATTGATGACTTAATGGATCAGCTTGTGGGAGCTCGTGTTTTCAGCAAAATTGATTTGAGGTCGGATTACCATCAGATTAGAGTAAAGGAAGATGATATTCAGAAGACCACGTTCAGAACTCTCTATGGACATTACGAATATGCAGTGATACCTTTCGGAGTGTCTAATGCGTCGGTGTGTTTATGGAGTATATGAATTGTATCTTTCTTTCTTATCTGGATCAGTTTATTGTGGTATTCATTGATGACATACTGATTTATTCTAAGTCTGACGAAGATCATGCATGACACTTGAGAATTGCATTGTAGGTGTTGAAAGATAATAAATTGTTTGCAAAGTTCTCGAAATGTGAATTTTGGTTGAAGACTGTGAGTTTCTTGGGTCATGTTATTTCTGGTGATGGCATAGCGGTGGATCCATCTAAAGTAAGTGCGATACTTCAGTGGGAGCCACCGAAGACAGCGACGGAGATTAGAAGTTTCTTGGGTTTGGCAGGTTATTACCAAAGGTATATTGAAGGGTTTTCTAATTTGGAGTTACCATTGACTCAGTTAACTAGAAAGAATCAAGTTTTTGTTTAGGATGCGGCTTGTGAGGAAAGTTTCGAAGAGTTGAAAAAGAAATTGACTACGGCACCAGTATTAATTCTACCAAGTCCAAGTGAACCTTTTGTGGTGTATTGTGATGCGTCTAAGATGGGATTAGGTGGAGTGTTGATGCAAGATGGCAAGGTGGTGGCATATGCTTCGCGGAAGTTGAGGGTGCACGAGACGAATTATCCTACTCGTGATCTTGAACTAGCTGCGGTAGTTTTTGTATTGAAAATATGGACGCATTATTTGTATGGATCGAGATTTGAAGTATTCAGTGATCACAAAAGTCTGAAATATTTGTTCGTTCAGAAGGAATTGAATATGAGGCAGCGAAGATGGTTGGAGTTCTTGAAAGACTATGATTTTAATTTGAGTTATCATCCGGGGAAAGCTAATGTTGTAGCTGATGCTCTAAGTCGAAAGACAATTCATATGTCGGCATTAATGGTAAAAGAATTGAAGTTGATTGAGCAGTTTAGAGACTTGAGTATGGTTTGTGAAACTACACCTGAGAGTGTTAGGTTGAGTATGCTTAAGGTGAATAATGACTTTTTGGATGTAATTAAGGAAAATTAGAGACTTGATGTGAAACTAGTGGACTTGATACCTACAGGAGGAGATGATCCTGATAATGATTTTAAAGTGGATAATGTTGGTGTATTGAGATTCCGGGACAAAATTTGTGTATCGGATAATGATGAATTGAGGAAAGCAATCTTAGAAGAGAGTCACCGGAGTAGGTTGAGCATCCATCCAGGAGCTACGAAAATGTATCATGACTTGAAGAAGTTATTTTTGTGGTCCGGTATGAAGAGGGACATAGCTCAGTTTGTTTATGCTTGTCTGACATGTCAGAAGTTAAAAGTGAAGCACCAGAAACCTTCGGGGTTAATGCAACCGTTGGAAATTCTGGAATGGAAGTGGGACAGTATTACTATGGATTTTGTTACTGGTTTACCAAATACGGCGAGAGGCTTCAATGCTATTTGGGTAGTGGTGGATCGACTTATGAAATCTGCACATTTTATACCAATTAATATCAGTTTTTCGTTGTCAAAGCTGGCGGAGATTTATATCAAAATAATTGTGAAGTTGCATGGTGTTCCGTCGAGCATAGTGTCGGATAGAGATCCGAGGTTTACTTCAGAATTTTGGAAGAGTTTGCAAGAAGCTTTGGGTTCTAAATTGAAGTTGAGCTCGACTTATCATCCACAGACCGATGGTTAGTCAGAGAGGACTATTCAGTCGTTGGAAGATTTGCTGAGAGCTTGTGTGTTGGAGAAAGGTGGTGCATGGGATACTCATTTGATATTGATCGAGTTCACCTATAATAATTGTTACCATTCTAGTATTGGAATGGCACCTTTCGAAGCTTTGTATGGTAGGAGGTGTAGGACGCATCTGTGTTGGTATGAGACTGGTGAGAATGTGGTGCTTAGACCTGAGATTATGCAACAGACTACTGAGACAATTCAGATGATCCGTGAGAAGATAAAAGTGTCTCACAGTAGGCAGAAAAGTTATCATGATAATTGGAAGAAAGACTTGGAATTCAGTGAAGGTGACCACGTGTTCCTGAGAGCCAACCCAGTGACCGATGTCAGGCGTGCATTGAAATCAAAGAAGCTGGATCTTAAGTTTATTGGACCGTATCGGATCTTGCAAAGAGTAGGCGCAGTTGCTTATAGGGTGGCGTTGCCAACCAAACTTTTGAACTTGCATGACGTGTTTCATGTGTCGCAACTTCGGAAGTATGTATCTGATCCATCTAATGTTATCCATAGGGATGAGGTACAGATTAGAGATAACCTTACTGTGGAGGCGAAGCCAATAAGGATAGAGGATCGCAAGATGAAGCAACTTAGAGGAAAGGATATTCCTTTGGTGAGAGTAGCTTGGGGAGGAGCTGCTGGAGGAAGTGTGACCTGGGAGTTGGAGAGCAGGATGCGAGAGTCGTATCCAGAATTATTTCCATCAGGTATATTTTCGAGGACGGAAATAATTTAAGTGGGGGAGAGTTGTAACACCCCATTTTAAATTATTTGATCGTTGTGTTTTCTTTTTATTTGGCCTTGTTAAGGGTGGGTGTGGTTGAGCGCGTAGGGGTAGTATCCTTAACGGAGCGGATAAAATAGAGATGTCGAGATAATAAAGTAATATTGGATAATTAAAGGGTATATTTAATAATAGTAGTATAAGGAGGGATATTATTATTATTATTATTATTATTATTATTATTATTATTATTATTAAGCCTAATATTATTGATATTACTATTATTATTAATATTATTGCTATTTTATTATTATTAATTAAAAGAAAATCTAGTTAATTAGAATTAAGGAGGGTTTAGAGGAATAACTATATTGTTTCACGTAAAAAGAGAAAAAGCTAGGGAAGGAAGAACAAGGGTGCTAGGGCAAGAATTCTCAACCAATTTTCAGAGGATTTCTGAGCAAATTCGAGGTAAGGGGGAGAATGGGTTCAAATTAGGTGATAATAACATGAAAGGATAGTGGGGGGTCCTTTCCCTCGTAGGAATTCGCATGATTATATTATGTTTTTATGAATCTGTTATGTATAAATAAATTTGTGATGAGAAACTGTGTGAATTGACTTGTTGATGTCATGAATTATATGATACATTGATGTTTTATCGTCAGACAAATATTGGTATTTGCAGATCTGGTTTTGTTACAGGTTGGGATACAAATTTAGATCCAGAAGATACCGAATTGACTAGTAATGATGAATGAAAGAAGTAAGGTGAGATTATAGGCCTAAAACTGATGTAGAAATAATTTTAGGACTGATATGGGGTAAAGAAGATAGATCAAAGTGATAGATTCGGACTGATATGAAAAATGGGTATTTTTCACAGTCTCTGCCCATACGCGTAACAGGGAAGGCGTTACGCGTATGGCATTGTGTGCCAGGGGGCCATTACGCGTAACAGGCAAGTCGTTACGCGTATGGCAAGGCGTTATGTGGGTATACGCGTATGAGACATCAATTTGACACGGCCCTCTGCCCGTACGCGTAATAGTACGCGTATAGAGGCTTGGCCTTACGCGTATGAGAAAGATTACGCGTATTTAGATCTGAAAAATGGATTTATGAGGGAATGACACGTCTCTGCTCATACGCGTAATAGGCAGGGTAATACGCGTATGGCAGGGTGGGAGGAGAGGCCTTACGCGTCAGGTACGCAGCTGGGTGGGCGAGAGAGCTGGGCAATACGCGTATGGCACAAGGCAATACGCGTATGACCAGCGAGAGTGCAGAATTTTGCTACTCTGCGATTTCCTTCCTGATTTCGCGTCTGATGCAATTCCTTTGGGTCTGAGAGGTTGGGGTAGATGCCAGAACTTGTTGAAACTAGGAATAGTGGTGAAAATAATTAAAAATGGTATTTAGGTGAATTAATTAGATATTTAACTAATTGACGCCAAGTGAGGGATGCCCGGTTGTGGGGTGTATTGCGGTGAATGAATATTTCATACGTGATCAGAATGTGTAATCTTTATATTATACATGTGTGTTGTATGCATATTTATTGTCATGCATTCATGGTGTGTCGATGGTGATGAATCATTGCTCAGGAGGAGTGTATGTGATTCATCCGAACTCTAATGTGGAGTATGGTGGAGATGGATCATTGCCAAGTAGGGGTGTATGTGATCTATCCAGATTCTATTATGAACCAGGTTCGATTGAATGAACTATGTTGTATTGGTACGACATATGCATTGTGTCAATGTCATAGAGTCGCATTGCATTATTCTTTGTTAGGTGAATTGTAAATAAAAATGACAAGTATGTCTTGATGGTGTGTTACTAATGTGTATTTGCGTGAGTACCACTCTTATCATGTATTATGCACCATTTATTATTGAATGTAGTTCTCACCTCTTTGTTGCTTGTTGCGTCCGTGCTTCTTCGGAAGTACATATAATCCAGGTACTTGAGTGTGCATGGAGTGCGTGTTGCTTGATTGAGTCTTAGGAGTCGCTCTGATACGTAACACGGGATTTTGGGGATTTTATCATTTGTTATTCTTTATTTGTTTTGTTACGTATCACTTTTATTTGAATAGGGTGGACCACGATTTATTTGGATTATTGATGTTGTTGGCAAATGGCCGTAATTGAATAAACAATTATTTCCGCTGTTTTATTTCATTAATGAAAAGAGTTTTGTTGTTGGTTTTAATGATGTAGCATCCTACTTTTGGGTGTAACTCTGATTATTTTCATATTAATTATATATTTTATAAAATGGGAAAGTGGGGTGTTACACCCGCAATCTTTCACGAGTTGAAAGATCGTTAAAGCAATGTGAGGTTATTGATTGTACAAAATTGAATTTGTCCAAGAGGGAACAAACTCAATGCAAATAGCATGGCAAACAATACCAAACATCAATATTAATCATGTGATCAAGTGAGCAAAAGGTGTGCAAGAATGATCATGAATAATGTAATGCCAAAAATGCAAACAATTACGTAATCGATAAATCGTGCGTCAAAATTTCACAAGCATGTTTCAAACAGAGGTTAAGCAACTCATAAAACATCCACAAATATTGATCATGTAAATCCATAGAAGTAAAATGAGGAAAGCAAATCAAACAAGCTAGAAAATGCTCAAATATCTGCCTCTGTTACAGTGTTAATCGGTTAACCATATATGGTTAACTGGTTAACCACTTGAAAAGTTTAAAAAACGTGAAAAATGACTGGTTAACCGGTTAACCATATATGGTTAACCAGTTAACACTGGAGCAGTGGCAAAAAATCAACTTAGAAAAAGCATTCCAGCAATTAATCACTTATTCAAGCATTCTCATGTTATGGTTTGCATTTGTGCACGAAAATTACATCATGTAAGAGCAATTAAACACAAATTGAAAGCATTAAACATGGAGATCAAAGATCAAACAATCACATGATTAATCAAACCGAAAAACTATCGAAACTACATCGTGAACGCGTGAAAGTGATCGAAACAGTGAGTAGAGTAAGAGCTACCAACCTACAAGCCAGAGAATTGGCTTGGTGATTGTTGTGAGTGAGATGCAGAGAGAGAGAAAGCCAAGAAAACGAGAGAATTCTGCTATTGCACTTCAAACCGTAGTGAAAACCGAGCAAAAACGCGAAAATGCACCGAAATCAAATTTGCACCGAAACGATTTGAGTAATCACTTGAATTGCAAATGGAAGTTGTTGTAATTGCAGAGATCCAAGGAGAAATTCAATATGATGGAGGTTTAAGCTCAAGAGTAAGCAATTTTAATGTGAAATTCACTACTCTTCAATGGTTGAAAATAGCTCTGGTGTGGTTTGGGGAAGAAGATGAAGATGAATGTGTAGAACTTGCAGAAAATGCAGAGAGAAATGAGAAAATTGAGAGTGAAGAGAGTGAGAAATGATTGAAATGGTTGAAGGTCCTTTGTGAAATGGTGGAGCTTTATTTATATAGAGTTTTGGTTTGGAGTTGCTAGGTTTGGAATGTGCTTTGGAGTGTGCTTTGGAGCTTGCTTTGGGTTTAGTTACACTCAACTCACCGAGTCAAAAGTTGACTCAGTTAGTTTGTTAGTTAACTCGGTGGAGTAATCCCAATGTAAATCCAAATTAAAGGCTCACTTACTTGGAAATTAGGGTGCATGGTGGTCATAATTGGAAATTTTGCATGGTAGCAAGTGTATTGAATGGTCTTGAAATATCTTGAACTGTCTAGAATGTTCCACACAATGCTAAAATAAGATAGACCACAAGAGAATGGAGAGAGTCGATGTCATATGATGAAAATGCTGAATTTTTGCTGAAATAGCATGTGTTAATCGATTAACCAAATAAGGTTAATCGATTAACAGCTGTTCAAAAGCTGAATTTGGCGCTGTAAAAGGGTGTTAACCGGTTAACCATATATGGTTAACCAGTTAACCAGTCAAAACTTGCCCAATTTTGCTTGAAAAGCGTATCATGGCCATGGTTCCGATTTCTGACCTCTTGCTTTGATGAATAGGCATAGAAACCCTTATATTTTACTTGTTTTGATGATATGATGACCTTGTGAAGATGTGATTAATCGGGCTTGAAAAACCTGAATATTCCTGCAACAAAAACCATAGAGAAAAAGTGTGAATGTGTATGTCAGCGATGCGAATGCACATGCTCATGCAAAAGAAAAAAAGGAGGTCAAATTTCGGGTTACGACACTACTATAGGAAACTTAAAAATTTTAAAAATTGATGCAAATGAGTCGACCCATAGGCAGAGGGGGTCGACTCCTACTAAACCAAAAGTGAAAAATACACCAATGAGTTGACCCATACATGTTTGGGGTTGACACAAACTGCCCAGAATTAAAGTATGAGAAAATCCTTGCCTATACAAGACATTAGGTTGGCTTATGAAGTTATTAGTCAAGCTTGCATTGTGGTCATGGACAAGTTAATGCAAAAATAATAGTTTTCATGTAAGTATGAGATAAATAACAAGTTAAACCATAAATATTGTTAAGAACTAATTCAAATAGAAGACATTAATGATATGCGATACACATGAAAAAGAGATCAAACAATATGTCACTATAAGCATATAAATTGAAAAACTTATGTGTAATCAATTAAATTTTTTGGAAGTGAACACAAATGAAATCCATCATACATCAAGTATATCACATATTCGTGGATCATAAACATGAAATCAATATAGTCATAAATAAACTTTCAAAAGTAAGAGATAAGTTAAGAATGGTATTACCTCATAGGATGAAACAAAGAATGCACTTCACAAAACAACAAGCTTTCAAACTAAAGTTAAAACCAATTTAAACAAGTGCATGCAGCAAAATGTATTTAGGCAAGATTAGAGATATCCAGAATGCCCAATTACCGATGAATATTGAAAATGACTCAGTCGCAACTGGTTTTGTAAAAATATCCTCAAGTTGATTTTTGCTATCAATGTGCTCAAAAACGACATTGCCTTTTTCAATATGGTCGTGTATGAAGTGGTGTCGTATCTCAATATGTTTAGTACGAGAATGTAGAACTGGATTTCTTGTTAGGTTGATTGCACTAGTGTATTGCACATGATAGGAATACGTTGAAGATTAATGTCAAAGTCAAACAGTTATTGTTTGAGCCAAAGAATTTGAGAACAACAACTACCGGATGTAACGTATTCCCCCTCGGCAGTTGATAAGACTTGCTTCTTGCTATGCCAACTAACTAAGGCCTTTGAAAATAAGCAAAAAGTTCCACTAGTATTTTTCCTATCCGATTTACAACTAGCAAAATCGGAATCGGAGTAACCAACCAAAATATAATCGCTACCTGTCAAAAACCAAAGTCTATACTTAGAAGTATCATGAAGGTATATAAGAATATGCTTTAGAGGTTTTAAATGTGATTCCTTAGGATCAGATTGATATCGAGTGTACATGCATACACTAAACATTATGTCAGGCCTAAATGCGGTAAGGTAAAAAAGAGATCTGATCATACCTCTATAGATTTTAACGTCAACATCCTTACCATTTTCATCTCTATCCAAGTTCCCATTTGTTGGCATTGGAGTGTCAATTGACTTTGCATCTATCATTTCGAATCGTTTAAGCAACTTGTGACAATACTTAGTTTGACACACAAATGACCCTTCCTTAAGCTGTTTGATTTGAAGTCCGAGAAAGTAATTTAACTCTCCCATTAGAATCATCTCAACTCACCATGCATAAGCTTAGAAAACTTTTTGACTAGTTGCATGTTAATATAACCAAATATTATATCGTCAACATAAATTTGAAATAGTTTGAAATATTTAGAGCACAACATAAATTTGAAATAGTTTGAAATATTATATCGTCACGGATAAAAGACGGAGGAAGTAATCACATACATTTATTTTACTTATATAGCCAATGATGAAATCCCTTTATTATCAATTTGATTTTGTCCAATTCGTTTTCACAAATACATTTGGTACCTATATGTTGATGATCTCGCGAATGTAGGACAAAGTCTCACACAATAATTTTGACTCAAATAACATGCCCTTAGGCCAATTCTCATCAAAGAGGACAGCTTAGTGATTTAAGATCAGAATTGAAACATAATTTAAGAGATAACTAAAAAATAATTATCTAAAAGCATATTGTCATGTTTTTAGTCAAGTTTCCAAGATATTTTAGAAGACTTGTCTTCTCTTGACTTCATGGTTGTCTTTTCTCCTCCTCAAGTTCTACCATTTATGGGTGATCAATCCATCTTTGGTGACTTTGAGTGTGTCTTCTAAAGATTCATCTCCATCAAAAAAAACTTTTCCCTACGTTTCTCGGATACAATGCAAGTGATGTATTTAATCTCAATAATAAGTATTCTCAAGAAATTTTAATATCAAAGATAGTAGTGAAAGGGGTATTTACCTACACTACCTATTTCACAATTTAGCACTTATATTTGTAAACTTCATAGGTCACAACATCCTTCTTATTTTCCACAAAGTCAATGAATGAGGAGATGTTACCTTTTGTATACCTTGAGCTTCCCTTGTTAAAATCTCATACTCTCTTCAAGGAGTCAAGACATTTTCTCTACAAAGTCAATCAATAATGTTAGGTACCCAATTTTCATTGGGTCCTTGAGAGTTAGTGAAAATATTGTTGCATTTTGGCAACCATTGAAATACACCTTTAGGAACTAGAAACCTCCTAAATTTGCACTTTGCAATGGTATGACATTTCTTGCAACAATAGTGACAAGTCAAGTGACGATGAGAATGACTTTCGCTATCTGATTATTTTATAACAAAATTATAATTTCTATATGGTGCATATAACAACCTTTTGAATTTTGTTGGATCAACAGCGAAAGCCACTTTTGGTTCTAAAGCGTTGCTCAATTTGACCTTTAGAGTAGTAGCCTCCTTTTGCCAAATGTGACAAATATCACAACCAAACCAAGAAGGTTTTTCATCCTCGATCTTATTTTTTTAAGCATCTAACATGGTTTGCTTAAGAGCTTCCATTTGTTTTTCTGTTTCTGAAATTTTAGCTTCTTAATAGGAAAATATTCTCTTATTTGAAGCCAACCTTTTAAAAGTGTCTACGGCTTCACCATATAGATTCTCAAAATCAGTTTGTAATTCATACAGAGACATTTCATCAATAGGTTCATATTTAGAATGACTTACATTTTCCTTTTATGGTGATGGGCCATGAGACAAAAAATTTCCTCTTCATCACTCTCACTTGAACTACCATCACTTGCGGATTCGCTATTGCTTTCCAAAGCTATGTATGCTCTTTTAGGCTTGCTAGACTTCTTATATTGACCCTTACCTTAGTCTTTCTTAAGTTGTGGACAATCCGGCTTGTAATTTCCCGATTTACCATGATTAAAACATGAACCTTTCGATTTTCCTTTCTTGTTCTCATCTTGCTTTGAGGAATTAACTTAACTATTAAAGGTGATGAGATTGTTATTGGAGTGCTTACTACATTTGTCTTAATGTATTTACGATATTTTTTAACAAACAACCCCATTTCTTTATCATCCGACTTCTCATCGTCACTAGGATCACTTTCACCATGCTCTTTTGTTGAGGCCTTGGAACTAGAACCCACAAGAGTGATTAACTTCTTTTCCACCTCATTTTCCTTGGTCTTTTCTTTCTTCACCTTCTTTTCATGCTTGTCTAAGCTAATGAGCTTTCGCTCATGTTCTTCCAGCTTACCAAACAAAGTAGTAGTGTCCAAAGTCAATAGGTTGTTAGCTTCCCTAATGGAAGTGACCTTAGGTTGTCATTCCCTATTAAGATATCTCAAAATTTTGTTGTAGAAATATCATTGAAAACTGACTTATCAAGTGCATTCAAATAGTTTACAAGATGAGTGAATCTCTTTTGCATATCGGCAATGGTTTCACCATGCTTCATATGAAAGAGTTTAAACTCTTGATTTAAAGTATTGATTCTTGCTTGTTTGACTTTATTGTACCCTCATGGGAAACTTGTAATGCGTCCTACATAGCTTTAGCGATTTCGCAATGAGAAACATGATAATATTCATCAACTCCTAACGTGGGGATTAGAATACTTTGTGCTTTCCAATCACAAGACCATTTTTTCTCATCTTCCTCATTCCATTGTGCGTCCGGTTTAGGTACAACAACACTATTCGCATTGGTCATTGTAATTTCAAATGGATCATTTGAATGGCGCTCCATACTTTTCTATCAATAGAATTGATATTGATACGCATACAATATTTCCAATAACCATAGTTCTCACCATTGAAAACCAACACTTTATTATATGCCCCTTTAGGTTCAGAATCCATAATTTGATAAGCAAAATTTGAAGCACAAGATAAATCGGTGCTCGTGATACCACTTGTTAGACGATAGGCTGCGATCTAGAGGGGTGAATAGATCGCCAATGAAATTTTCTGGTTTAAAATTCTATTTTTTAAATGTTTAACTATGGCTAAAGGAAACAATTATGAAACGAAAATCGTCTATTCTGAACCATTATCGAAAAGATTGGATATGTTTTAAACTGAATAAAATGTATTCAAAAGATGGGAGAAGCAATTAATATATTTTTAACAATGTCGTTTGAATAAACTACACAAAGATAATCGATTTCCAATGAAATATTAAGCAAAAAATGTGGCTTAAGTAATTTGTCGAACACTTAATGTGAAATTAATTTAACTCAAATTTTTCTTTGATTTTGTAGATATGAAAAACCAATTACAATAAAATGGATTATAATCGACTCAACAAAATAGTTTGTAAACAAAGATATTATCTCAACGTATCGATTGCATAATCAATGGATTAACAATTTGCTATGAGTGTAGAGAGAGAGAGAGAGAGAGAGAGAGAGAGAAGGATTTGTTTAGGAAATTCCCTAATCGGACTCGATATGGGTATGTTTGCCCTTAATTCGAAATTGAATTGAGATAATGAAAATTAACCTTTTCAAATGTAGTTTACAAGAAAAGAAATAACAATCCGGCCCTCCAAACCCTATGTTTGATGTTGATCCTATCTTCTATTCTCCTCTTGATATTAAGCTTGATCAAGTTATCCAATACCTCTAATTTGATCCTCCGGTTATCGCTACTCATTTGACCGAACCCCTATTTTTCAAAGCTTTCACTCGACTGAATCTAAATTGAGAACTATTGTGAAAAACTCCCAAATCTTTCCTTTGATCTTGGAAGAAACCCCAAATGGATTCATCTTGAAACCCCCAAAGAATTTCCAACCCAATTGATTATAACATAATCCTAATTAAACCTTATCAAACTATCTCTTGATCACACAACAAAAATTATTATGTGTATTTGTTGTATGAATGCAATGTGAGAAGATGAAGATGATAAAAATTCTTTGTATCTTTGAGGTTTCAATGATGTGAAATGTTGCATGAATGACTATATATAGGTGTACGTGTGTGTGTGTAAAATAGAAAACATAAAAAGTTAGACTTGAAAAATAATAAAATTTGACAATTTTAAAACAGGGGGAGTCAACCCATTCGTTGAGGTAGTCAACCCATAGAAGTTGGGAGTCAATCCATGATGCCTTGGAGTCGAGTCTTAGAGGGAAAAGATCTTTTTGAAAAATTGATCAAATGAAGGGAGTCAACCTACAGCTCGGAGGAGTCGACCCATTCATATTGTGTGTCGACTCCAAGACCATATGTATTGACTCCTTTACAACAAAACCTTTTCTTTTCATTTTTTCTTCAGAAATAATTGACCCTTAGCACATGTGAGTTGACTCCAAACATGGTTTTTCAAAAAGGAACATATTATTGACCTTTTTAACATGTCTAAATGCTTATGACTTGATCCTTAAGTGTCCTAAAATGAAAATGCAGCCTAGACATAGAGAGATAAGATCCAATGTACAAATACTAATTACCTAGTTTTGACATCAATCAAAAACCTCTAAGAGAATAGTGCACTCACAAAAATCATCCAAACCGTAAGAGAAAAAATATGCGGTTCGGCTTGTTTCGGTTGGCTTTTAGAAAAAAAATCGAACCAAACCAAACAAAACTAATGCATATTGGGTTGGTTCGGTTTTTTGCAAGATTTTTATTGAGTCATATATACACCTATAGAGAACAACATAACTTTGTGTTTAGTCATTCATACATTACTAAATAACAACAAAACTCATCATATTTAGACAAAAACTTCTCATTCAATATACAAATATTTGTTTAAACAAAAGTGGAAAAAGAATAGTAGCATAAAACAATATCAAAAATATTATAATAAAACAGAAAAAATAGAGGAGAATGGAGATTAAAGAATATGTAAAAGAAATAACATAAGAAATGTGAGATTAGAGAAGAAATATGCGATAAAAACTTAATTAGAAGAGAAAATAGTAACATAAAAATGAGAAGATGAAAAAGAAAGAACATATGAGATGAGAGATTAATGTAGAAGAGGCAAGACATACATGGCAAATAAGATGAGAAGAATGTGCAATAATATTAGGAGAGGTTTGAGAAGTTTGAAACTTAAAACCTAAGTGTGACTAAGAGAAAATATTTTGTAATTGTAAGTTTAAGTCATAATAGGTTTGAGTTTTGGGTTGGATGTGGGATAAGTGAAGTTTGGGTTGCAACATAATGCGGTTTGGTTTGGTTTGGTTCGGTTTACAAAATACAAACTTCAAACCAAACTGAACCGCGCAGTTTTGTTAAAATATGGCCCGAACAAATTTGAACCAAATGTATTTTTTGTGGTTTCAGTTTGGTTTTGTTTGGTTTATGGTTTTCTATTGGATTAGTTCGGTTTTGAACACCCCTATTGTGCAGTGCCCCACCTCAAAATCCAAATGATCTTATTATGTGTATTGGGTGGCTTTCAGAATCACATTTGCTTGTTCAAGTTTACTTGAAATCGGGATGCCCTATACCACTTACATCACCGAAGTGGACAGCTTATTCAAAAACAAAAGTCGAGACTTGACCAGACCAATTTGTGGATAGGATTCAAGAGTTCGAGAAATTGAGCAACATTGAAAGAGAATCAAATGCACAAAAGTCAAAGGGGTACCACTCATACTTATACATTTATCCTGTGACAAATCTTTTGATTCGTTTTAGTTTTCTATTTAGTCGGACCAATAAGTGTATGTAATTGTGTCTTGTCACACCCTCATTTTCATCCTAGCCTTTCATATCATACATTCATCATCATCATACCACGGTACATACCAAGCATATGGGTTTGCAAGGAAAGGACAAGGAAGGATTTTTGCCTCAAATTATGTTTTGAGATTGGTTTATTTGGACCTCCATTCACAACCTAATTCAGGAGGGAACTTGACTCGGCCTTGATCAAACCTGAGCAAGAAAGGATTGCACTTGCTAAGTGACTTCTTGTCGTGGGCCATTTTGCATACAAGTGTTATTGGAGATCATCAAATGTCTAAGGTTTATGATCTTGACAATGGTTTTGAATTATGGCATCATGGAAAGCGAATTAGGGTTTCTCACCCATTACATTGGAGCCTGATGAGGGCCACTCAACTGAAGGTCACTTTTGGGCTTCGCGTCAAGCATCCCTCCGTATTCAAAGTTTTATCATCCTCAAGGTTTCTTCAAGGCAAGATATCATTTTGGAGATCATGTATTGTCAATTCAAAGGGTTGTGGTTTAAGTTGCAAAGAACATGACATGGAAATTATATTTGCTTCAAAAACAAGGATTGGTTTAGCTCAATGTTCATTCATCCAATTCAGATAAGAACTTGACTTAATCTAGGTCAATAAAGAACGAATATTGTGCACTCTTTCTGGTAACTTCTTGTCATGGGCCATTTTGAAGACAACTGTTATTTGGAATTTCTCAAGTGTTTAGGCTTTGTGCTCAATTAAGGATTTGGTCCAATACAAGATTCATATAGGTGGTCACAAGACCAAGATTCGTTCATTTGATCATTCCATCTCATAAAAGAATGTCTAAAATCTTAAGGGGTGAGCATTGTGGTTCATGTTTAGATCATTCAAGAAAGGTTTTAAACCACTTATTCACGCTTCAAGACGTTCTTTTAGGATCAAGTTGGATTTATTGGATATGAAACCTCGTTCTTTCTTTTTAACTTGATTTTATTGAGAAAAGTTTCCAAGTATATGTGTCACCTTGACCTTTTGATCCAATTGAAGGAAAGATTGTATTCTTGTCATCAGATTGAAATAAGGCCATTCATTAATCTTGCATATTTGGCATTGAGAAATAAGAGAAATTTCAAGAAAGGAATTAAGTAAAATTTCTAGCTTTGCAAATACAACTTGTTTTCAAATCCATAAGTGGACATGCCACAAAACACAACGGGAATAATCCAGTCTACTTCAAAGCTCATTTGAAACAACATTTTGTACGTATTTTAGAAGCAAACTCCAAATTGCTTTGATACAAGATTGAAATTGTGGATCTCATTTTGAATAAAACACTAATGTTACAAGAATTACAAGCCTTGATTGAACCTAAGCCTAAGAAATCACAAGAAGGCACAAGAGTTTAAGATTTTATGCTTCATATACTTTGTCAATACCCCCAAGACCTTCGTGTTTAGACTTACCACCCATTGCTCTAGCCAATCCAAATTTTTCTCATCCTTAAAGTCAAACCGTGCTTTCCCTACAAGGTTAACCAAGTTCACAAAATTTCAAATCATGATCATGTTAAATACTAAGTTCATTAACCAACTCAAAATCATATCTTTACACCCAAATCATGTCACAAATTTAGCTTATGGCACAATTCAAGACAGGGATCACGAAACAATTCAATTCAACCAAAGTCCAAATCAATTCACACAAGTTTATTCAAGGCAGAATATCAGTACAAGAAAATAGGACCACACAAATACTCCAAACACAATAAGACAAAAGTACAGCAAAGAGAAAGGTACAGCAGCAAAACCAGAGCAGAATGCAGCAGAGACAGATTCAGGAAAATGGAAAAACATTTTTTGGCATCAATAAGGTTGATAACAGGCATACCAAAATTGAAGATTCTTCAGCTCATTTTCAAACTTCAAACCCTAATTTTCCACTATAAAATCATGTGTATTCATCAGTTCAGACATCAGTTTTGAAAGAGAGAAAAAACCAAGAGAGGAAAATCGTGAGAAAAACCAAGGCATCAGATTTTCAAAAAAAAAAAGAAGAAGAACTTAGTTTCTACATGCACAGAAAACCAGTAAAAAAAACACCACAACAATCAACCATTATTTTCTTTTCGAAGCAAGAAGAAATGGCAGAGAAATTAAAAAAGGGTGTTACCTTGAATCCGAGTCAAATCCATCTTTTGAATAGGTAACTCGTTTGGTTTCTATTTCCATTTCCATTTAAGTGTTGAAACTATCACTGCTTGTTTCATCCTTCGTTTTTGCGTGTTGATGCCATTTCCGTTCCGTTTGTCCGACTACGTACAAGAACTGAAAGAAATAATTTTAAGTTAAGATGAAACATTGTTTTTTTCAAACAGTAACTGAGAAATTACTTGAGAGAGTGAGAACTGTGAGAGGGTGAGCCGAGTGAGAGCGTCGAGAATTTGAACCGCGAGATTAAGAGTGAAAAATCGATGCAGCAAATAGCGATTAAGGGTGAGAATGAATCGCGAACAGTGAGATGAACGAGGCAGATACAAACCTCGTTATAATCGTTTGTTTCTTCAACGATTCTGAAGGCAGATGAAGGGAGTGGAAAACTGCTCAGAACCGTGCATGAGATTAGAGAAAAAAAGATCGAATCTGTGAGAGAGAGATCGAGACAGAGAGTGAGCGTGAGAGATTTGACCATGGGAGACAGACGCGTTTGAGATTGAGAGACGCGTTTGAGATTGAGATTTGACGTTGCAGTTTTGTTCTGCGATCATGGAAATTCATAACTCATAAGCGTATTTGGTGTTTTTTCCTTATTTGGTCATGTTTCAGAAAGGGTAGAACGGCCGTGTGATTTTAGGGTTTTCACATAACCCTCTTTAGGATTAAAACCGGGCCGGATTCAGGGTCTTCCGACCCGCCTTTCATTACGAAACGCCCCAGGGGGGCTGCGGTTACGGTTCGGGCTGAAGGCCCATTTCCTCTCCTTTCCAACCTTTTTTTATTTTTATTTTATTTTGGTTAGGATTTTAAACTTTAGATTTAGTATTTTAGGACTAGAGTTTTTTTTTTAATTTAATATTTCATTTTTAATAATAAAAAGGACAAAAAAATTATGATGGTAATTATCAAAAAAGGACAAAAAAATATTTATAACCTTAGGAGTAGTATTTTTAAATTTTAGGATTAATAGATTAATTTCTTTTTTTTTTTTAGAATTAATGGTATAATGTTTTTAATATTGAAAAATAATAAAAAAAGATAAAATATAAAATACAAAAATATTTAATCTTTCTTCTTAAATGTAAAAAAATTTGTAAAAGTTAACTAAACCTCGTGTGTGACTTAGGCGTTACTTGCGATTTTACATCGCAAAGTGGTTACCGTTGCACCATTTGTGATCTTTTCACTTGTTTTGTAATTTCCTTTTTATTTTTCATTTTCCTTTGTATTTTCTTATGTATCCCTCCCCCGTTTGATGTATTTTGTATTTTATTTTCTGTTGTGTCGCTAGTTGGATGTCTTAGCACTTAGGGTCGAACCCAAAAGCATTCTTGATCCACATATCAAGTCACAACCCAACTTGTAAGTCGATTGCCTCGTGCATCGCCATCAACCTTGTTCGATACACTTCAAACCTTTTTTCTCAACAAGCAATAAACCCTTGATCCAACGTCAAGTGGCATTTTTCTCAAAAAACTCAAAAACACAATAAATTACGATTAGGATTGTACGCCACGAGCCTTAAGTGGTGGGGAAGGGGTGAGAATGGAGCTCCTCCTACACTCATTTCGAGTATTTTGAGCACAAGGCGCTCGACTTGACCGTTCAAAATATTCACCTCCATCCATAGTCTTTAGTGCAATCTTAATCAAGATCAATTTTCTTTCAAAACCTTAAAAAATACATCAACTCATCAAACTTCTTTTTTCGCCTTAGGGCACCATGCGAAAACCCTTTTTCAAGGTATAAAATCAACCAACACGCAATCATTTCTCAAGCCTCTGAACTACGGAGCTCTGATTCCTCACTTCTTTTAAGTGAGGATACGTAGGCACAAGGGCCACAATCCTTGGCGAGCACTCTAATAAAAAACCAAACCCTCTTTCCCTTTAGTAAGTAGACTTTTAGATTAAAACACTCATTCAAGCTTAGACAACCTAGATGGTTCCCATCGAGTACGATGGATGTGAGGGGTGTTAATACCTTCCCCTCACATAACCGACTTCCGAACCCAAAAATTGGTTGCGATGACCATGTTCTTTCCCTAAGGTTTTGCCATTATTTTCCTTTCCCTCTTTGGGATAAATAAGATTCGGTGGCGACTCTGTGTCATTTTTCGCGTAGCGACAGCTGGCGACTCTGCTGGGGACATTAGCAAGTCGAGCCTAGTTTAGGTTGTTTTTCGCATGTTTGGGTGTTTTTCTTTTTATGTTTTTACTTGCTTTATTGATAACTCTTTTTGTATTTTATCTTAATGTTGTGGTATGGATTGGGTACCTTAGTGGTAAACCATGAGTGAAAGACTCTACACCCGAGTCTAGAGTGTAAAATTGAGATAGGAGAGGTTGAGTAGTATGGGCTTCCGAGATGCTCATCTCGTGAAAGTCGATACGAGAACCTCACTTAGAGTAGATTCCATTGAGGATGTTGTCGACCGTCAAGCTCTTAGCGTGTTTGATCAATGTTTTCTAAGGAATCCATTACTCTAAGGACCTTTTTAGAACCCTTAACCATTGGCTAACTAAGATTGATGGTCACGTAGTATGGGGCCCCGAGAAGCCCTTCTCGCGAGGTTCGATACGAAGATCTCATTCAGAATAGACTTTCTTGATGGAGTTGTTGTCTGGCAATGACTGGCATACATAACAAACAGTTGAGAAAGTCCATGACTCTGAAACCCTTGTTTAGAACCCAGCGAGATGATCTCGTAGTATGGGTCCCCGAGAAGCTCTTCTCGCGAGGTTCGATACGAAGATCTCACCCAAAATAAGTTCATATGATGGAGTTATCAACCGACATGCTCATGTCGTATGTGATAAACATTCGTGTGAACCCATTACTTTGGGATCCGTATTAAACCGTAGATCACACCTGGTGAGAACCCTCTGTTACGAGCAATCAGCCTTTATCCTCCATTTGTGACCTTGATACCTGTTACGCGAACCCCTGATTCAGCGATCTTTGATCCCATGCCTTGTTGCATTCATAACGTTGCATCCGCATAAGCATCTTTGCATCATTTTGCATATCATTCTCCAACCAAACACCAGAGCTCATCCATCTTTCATTCTTAACCTTCAGTTGACTTCCCGATGCTCGTATTGGACTCAAAGCGATCAAAGGATGATTATGGAGCGATTACAAGCGGAGTTGGTGGAGATGCGTACCCAGATGGGGAAATTTATGGTAGACCTGCAGGCTCTGTCCCAAGGTCAGAAATTGCTAAGGGAGGAGGTTAGCCAACTGAAGACTCAAATGAGCCTGATCATAGAACTCCTTAAGACAGTGTTAAGGAAAGAAGGTAATCCTACATCTGATGCTACAACAGAAGTTGTTGTTCCTCCTCTTCTTGTGGAATCTCTCCCTAGTCATAAATTACTTCGTGGGTCTACTCCGCAAGCCAGGATTCCAGAATCTCCCTGTCATCAGCAGCCATCTCTTGTTCCCCAAGGGAATCCTGAGAGTAGAGAATTTGAACAGAGGTCAAGGGAGCCTGAAAATAAATTTGATCCAATTCCAATGCCATATGCACAGCTACTCCAACACTTGCTCAAGCTTCGGCTAGTTAAGCTTTGTACTTTGGAATATCCCCCCACAAAGGTTTCTCCAAGCTATAATGTCAACATTAGGTGTGATTTCCATTCTAGAGTACCTGGACATAGCATTGAAGACTGTAAGAAATTCAAGTACAAGGTCCAAGAGCTCATTGACTCAAAGATAATCAAGTTTACGCCAGGTGGCACGAATGTGCAAGAAAATCATACTCCAGAGGCTGCAAAAAGTATGGATGCCCCTTCCCTATCTCCTGGATCTACTCCACGATCACAAGTTCTAGAACCTCCTCGTCAGCAACCTTTGTGTGTTCCCCAACCAAATCTGAAGAGAAAAACGTATGGACATGGTGGACGCCCAAATCAGTATCCACAACAGAGTTGCTCCCAGAAGAGGCAACAAAGACCGAGAAGGCCAGAGAGACAGTTCACTCCACTACCAATGTCCTACAGTCAGGTGTTGCCAGATTTTATCAACCGAGGACTGTTAGTGCCAAAAGAATTGAAACTGTTGCCATTTTCATACCCACTAGAATTTGACGCTAATGCCGGATGTGATTTCCATTGTGGCGCACTGGGGCATTTGACTAAAGATTGTAAGATGCTCAAGCATAAGATTCAAGATATGATTGAGTCCAAGTTGATCTCAGTGACGCCTCAAGGCCTTCAAGCTAACTCTTCATCTGGTCAGGCGAGTTCGCCCGTTTCGGTTATGGAAGAAGATTCTAAGAGTGTATAAAGGAGGCTATGATACTGGTCTCGATAAGCAAGAAAGATAGCCTAACAGCAACCCAAGAGGAAAAGCCCAGTCCTCAATGCTGGCAATTTTTAGATCTTGTCATTTCTTTGCATTTGTACTTTCTTTCCTGTTAAGTGCTATTTGCTTTTAGACATTGTTGTTTATTAATGGTATTGTTAATGTAATGAGCATGCACTTTTTGAACAAGTTCATTCGTATTCACTCATCTTTTCTCATTTATTGCAAAAAAATCACAAAAATTTTCTACTTCACTTCCTTTATCACATTGTTGCTTTGGCAAAGATTTGAGGGAGGATGATGAAAACGAAATACTCATAACTGCTAATAGTATGCTTTCGGATAAAACCCTACTGATGATGTACATGCATTATTTCAAATCCCCTAAACACCGGAGAAATAAGGAGTTAGTCCCTAGTCAACCACTTCGAGCCTAGAAGTAGGTGTTTCCTTCGGATTTCAAAACCCTTACGCTTAACCTGGGGCATGGGTAGTGTTCAGTTATCCTGATTACACATATTTTTAAGATGAAACCTCTTGTTATGGAGGTTGTTCTTCAACGACCAAAGACTTGGCAGTCAAAACCCTTCAAAAAAAAGAGAGAAAGCCTGCTAAGTCTACCACCCAAAGAAGAGACTTAGGCAAAAGTTAGGGATCAAAAAATGAATAAAGCAAAATAGGCTCTCAAATCCTCAAGCAAAACAAAATAAAATCCAATGACCACTACGTCAAAGATTAGAAAGGTCACTGACATCCGTAAAAACAAAATAAGATGACTGTCATTTCAAGCAAACTTTGAATCTTCGCCCTTAACACTGTTAACCCTTTTGGAAGATAAATGTGCGTAGTATAACTGAACGTAGGACTGGAGTTCATCATGAAGAAGGGGTGGGTACAAATCAAAATTTGAGCCTAATATCCTTTGTTTAAAATAACCGTGAACCAGACCACGTTACAACCCTCGAAAGACCTAATTGAGGCGGGGTTTATTCTGAAAGCATATTACAACAAGGTTGCGTAAACTGACTCCCCACAGATTTGCTAGTCTTCAGCACTGGTGCCATTCTTTATGATATATCTTTTACACACCAGTAAAACAGCACTGTGTTTGGACTAATGGTTCACTCATCACACACTTTCACATCATTCCAATATATGATTTCCTTCAAAATCTGCATGAATGTCGCATTAAAATTACCATTGCTAAGCGAACAATTTTAACTGCAAGAAAGTACTTGACACAAAAAAAATTCCAACAAAGTGCAGTCAGAGAGAAACTTGATCATTTGTTGGTGCTGGCTCGAATCAAGACCTTCTCATAACCTTGTGAATCTGGGGTAAAGCATCCAAGAGTCAGTTGAGAAGAAAATCATCTCAAGACTCCACCAGCCAAGGGTATGCCACCCAGAGATTCTTGTGATTAAGGGCAAGTCCCTCCAAGGCTCAATCAACACAAGTTAAGTCGCTTCAACGCTCATTCTGGGGCAAGTCCTTCAAGGGACTTAAGCGAAGACTGACCATTGCAGATTCAGATATTGGGGCAAGTTATCTCAGACCATATCATGGTATAATCACCCCTAAAGTTTTCGTTCGAGGAGGATTCATTCGGAAACCCTACAGACTGGGGCAGATAAATTGTAAAGGGGCAGTTTTCCTCTATACTTTCAAGTTTGGTCGAGTAGACCCTGTTAGGCACTAGTAAATGTTGAGTTTACAATAAGTGTCAAAAAACCTTGGGGCAGAGTAAAAGCGCAACCAACATGCATAAGTCAAGTCGCTACGCTTATACTGTCATTTGCAAAGCCATCATGGCACCTCAGTTAGAAGTGAGGTTCTCTTAAGAGCAAGCGCAACTTTTGCAAAGGACCAAGCTTGGAGCATCAAGAGCCTTCACATATGCCTTTTGGTCGTAGCATCGTCCGATTTCGGGTGTCGGGAAGTTTAACTCGTTCCCCATCCAACCCATAAGCCCAACCATACTCGGCACTTCCAACCTAAGCCCAAACTTCCTTGGCACCCCGAAACCAAAATCTACCTTTGATTGGTACCCTTCACCTTACATATCTCATTTTCCCCAGCAAGCCCAACCATGACTTGGCACCCAAACTGAAGCCCAACCATGCTTGGCACGACCGTCACTCCATATCCTCGTATCCCCAGCATATTGCATACATTTCCGCATCATTAACACACTTGTTTAGCCAGTTCTTGTAGAAGATAGGGACATTCCTGTGGACTTTGTCTACCCCATCACTTGCAACTTCCAACCCATTCTGTGTCTCCTTACCTTTCGTAAGGGATTTCACCGCCTTACGCATGAAATCTTATTCGTTCGCTTTCCTTTCGTAAGCGTTCTCGCTGCCTTGCGCACGCGACAAAACTTTGTATTAGGTATCTTCGATCAATTTGGACGCTTGATGCCTATGTGGCCAAGAACTGAATGGTCGCTACTCAGAGAATGTCACCTCCGCCGTTGTGCCTGTGAGGTCAATGATATTCTAATACCCTATGTGAGTTTCCTCTTCCTTATGTAGAAAGATGGTTATTGCCCCAACTTACCTTTTGTGAGTCTTTCGTGTCATTTTTCACGATGTATCTCCTCCTTGCCTTTTGCAATGTGCCCAACTTACCTTTAGTAAAAGTCTTCTCGTGCATTTTGCACAATTTCTTCCCAGCTTACCTTTTGTAGGTCTCCTTCCTACCTTTCGTAGAAAGGAATTGTCTCCAAACCTTTCGTTGTGGGGTCCTCTCTGCCTTTTGTAGAAGGAAACTTTGTCTCCAAGCCTTTTGTTCTGGAGTCCTCTCTACCTTTTGTAAGAGGAATTATTCACCAAACCTTGTGTTCTGGAGTCGTTGCTGCTGTTACAGAAAATGATACGATCGTCTTCTCCCAAGGGAGTTATGTTATTTCTCCAAGCCTTTTGTTCTGGGGTCCTCTCTACCTTTTGTAGAAAGGAATTGTCTCCAAACCTTTCGTTCTGGGGTCCTCTCTACCTTTTGTGGAAAGGAATTGTCTCCAAACCTTTCGTTATGGGGTCCTCTCTACCTTTTGTAGGAGGAATTATTCTCCAAACCTTGTGTTCTGGAGTCGTTTCTGCTGTTGCAGAAAATAGTATGATCGTCTTCTCCCAAGGGAGTCTCCTCTACTTGTTGAAGCGGGAATTTTTTTCTCCAAACCTTTCGTTGTGGGGTCCTCTCTGCCTTTTGTAGAAGGAAACTTTTTCTCCTAACCTTTCGTTCAGGGGTCCTTTTTGCCTTTCGCAAGAGGAAAACCATTTTCTAAGCTTTTATTCTTGAGTCCTCTCTACCTTTCATAGAAGGAATATCTCATCCTTTATTTCTAGAGTCCAATCTACCTTTTGTAGAAGGAATACCTCATGACCTTTTATATGTCCTTAGGATGCTACAGGGATGCCTCCCTTTCAAGACTGACAAAGCACTCATATTCATTTCGCATTACATTTCAAGTATATCATCATATCCCTCATAACCACCTACCTTTTTCCTACTGACATATGTCTTTTTTTCAAGCCATCCCGTTGATTCATCACTTCCATTCCACTCCTTTTCCGGCCAAAAATTCTGGGTATTCTAATATTTAATCCCCTTGTACCTTGATTGTAAGAAAGCCTCTGCCACTCTCACATTCAAGTCCAAGAAGATTAAATAGGGGCATCTGTCACACCCTCAATTTCATCCTAGCCTTTCATATCATACATTCATCATCATCATACCACGGTACATACCAAGCATATGGGTTTGCAAGGAAAGGACAAGGAAGAATTTTTGCCTCAAATTATGTTTTGAGATTGGTTTATTTGGACCTCCATTCACAACCTAATTCAGGAGGGAACTTGACTCGGCCTTGATCAAACCTGAGCAAGAAAGGATTGCACTTACTAAGTGACTTCTTGTCGCGGGCCATTTTGCATACAAGTGTTATTGGAGATCATCAAATGTCTAAGGTTTATGATCTTGACAATGGTTTTGAATTATGGCATCATGGAAAGCGAATTAGGGTTTCTCACCCATTACATTGGAGCCTGATGAGGGCCACTCAACTGAAGGTCACTTTTGGGCTTCGCGTCAAGCATCCCTCCGTATTCAAGGTTTTATCATCCTCAAGGTTTCTTCAAGGCAAGATATCATTTTGGAGATCATGTATTGTCAATTCAAAGGGTTGTGGTTTAAGTTGCAAAGAACATGACATGGAAATTATATTTGCTTCAAAAACAAGGATTGGTTTAGCTCAATGTTCATTCATCCAATTCAGATAAGAACTTGACTTAATCTAGGTCAATAAAGAACGAATATTGTGCACTCTTTCTGGTAACTTCTTGTCATGGGCCATTTTGAAGACAACTGTTATTTGGAATTTCTCAAGTGTTTAGGCTTTGTGCTCAATTAAGGATTTGGTCCAATACAAGATTCATATAGGTGGTCACAAGAACAAGATTGGTTCATTTGATCATTCCATCTCATAAAAGAATGTCTAAAATCTTAAGGGGTGAGCATTGTGGTTCATGTTTAGACCATTCAAGAAAGGTTTTAAACCACTTATTCACGCTTCAAGACGTTCTTTTAGAATCAAGTTGGATTTATTGGATATGAAACCTCATTCTTTCTTTTTAACTTGATTTTATTGAGAAAAGTTTCCAAGTATATGTGTCACCTAGACCTTTTGATCCAATTGAAGGAAAGGTTGTATTCTTGTCATCAGATTGAAATAAGGCCATTCATTAATCTTGCATATTTGGCATTGAGAAATAAGAGAAATGACAATAAAGGAATTAAGTAAAATTTCTAGCTTTGCAAATACAACTTGTTTTCAAATCCATAAGTGGACATGCCACAAAACACAACGGGAATAATCCAATCTACTTCAAAGCTCATTTGAAACAACATTTTGTACGTATTTTAGAAGCAAACTCCAAATTGTTTTGATACAAGATTGAAATTGTGGATCTCATTTTGAATAAAACACTAATGTTACAAGAATTACAAGCCTTGATTGAACCTAAGCCTAAGAAATCACAAGAAGGGACAAGAGTTTAAGATTTTGTGCTTCATATGCTTTGTCAATACCCCAAGACCTTCGTGTTTAGACTTGCCACCCATTGCTCTAGCCAATCCAAATTTTTCTCATCCTTAAAGTCAAATCGTGCTTTGCCTACAAGGTTAACCAAGTTCACAAAATTTCAACTCACGATCATGTTAAATACCAAGTTCATTAAACAACTCAAAATCATATCTTTACACCCAATTCATGTCACAAATTTAGCTCAAGGCACAATTCAAGACAGGGATCACGAAACAACTCAATTCAACCAAAGTCCAAATCAATTCACACAATTTTATTCAAGGCAGAATATCAGTACAAGAAAATAGGACCACACAAATACTCCAAACACAATAAGACAAAAGTATAGCAAAAAGAAAGGTACAGCAGCAAAACCAGAGCAGAATGCAGCAGAGACAGATTCAGGAAAATGGAAAAACATTTTTTTGGCATCAATAAGGTTGATAACAGGCATACCAAAATTAAAGATTCTTCAGCTCATTTTCAAACTTCAAACCCTAATTTTCCACTATAAAATCATGTGTATTCATCAGTTCAGACATCATTTTTGAAAGAGAGAAAAAACCAAGAGAGGAAAATCGTGAGAAAAACGAAAGGCATCAGATTTTCAAAAAAAAAAAGAAGAACTTAGTTTCTAAACGCACAGAAAACCAGTAAAAAAAAACCACAACAATCAACCATTGTTTTCTTTTCGAAGCAAGAAGAAGTGGCAGAGAAATTAAAAAAAGGGCGTTACCTTGAATCCGAGTCAAATCCATCCTTTGAATAGGTAACTTGTTTGGTTTCTATTTCCATTTCCATTTAAGTGTTGAACCTATCACTGCCTGTTTCATCCTTCGTTTTTGCGTGTTGATGCCATTTCCGTTCCGTTTGTCCGACTACGTACAAGAACTGAAAGAAATAATTTTAAGTTAAGATGAAACATTGTTTTTTTCAAACAGTAACTGAGAAATTACTTGAGAGAGTGAGAACTGTGAGAGGGTGAGCCGAGTGAGAGCGTCGAGAATTTAAACCGCGAGATTGAGAGTGAAAAATCGATGCAGCAAATAGCGATTAAGGGTGAGAATGAATCGCGAACAGTGAGATGAACGAGGCAGATATAAACCTCATTATAATCGTTTGTTTCTTCAACGATTCTGAAGGCGGATGAAGGGAGTGGAAAACTGCTCAGAACCGTGCATGAGATTAGAGAAAAACAGAGCGAATCCGTGAGAGAGAGATCGAGACAGAGAGTGAGCGTGAGAGATTTGACCATGGGAGACAGACGCGTTTGAGATTGAGAGACGCGTTTGAGATTGAGATTTGACGTTGCAGTTTTGTTCTGCGATCATGGAAATTCATAACTCATAAGCGTATTTGGTGTTTTTTCCTGATTTGGTCATGTTTCAGAAAGCGTAGAACGGCCGTGTGATTTTAGGGTTTTCACATAACCCTTTTTAGGCTTAAAACCGGGCCGGATTCAGGGTCTTCCGACCCGCCTTTCATTAAGAAATGCCCCAGGGGGCTGCGGTTACGGTCCGGGCTGCAGGCCCATTTCCTCTCCTTTCCAACCTTTTTTTATTTTTCTTTTATTTTGGTTAGGTTTTAAACTTTAGATTTAGTATTTTAGGACTATAGTTTTTTTTAATTTAATATTTAATTTTTAATAATAAAAAGGACAAAAAAAATTATGATGGTAATTATCAAAAAAGGACAAAAAAATATTTATAACCTTAGGAGTAGTATTTTTAAATTTTAGGATTAATAGATTAATTTCTTTTTTTTTAGAATTAATGGTATAATGTTTCTAATATTGAAAAATAATAAAAAAATGATAAAATAAAAAATACAAAAATATTTAATATTTCTTCTTAACTGTAAAAAAATTTGTAAAAGTTAACTAAACCTCGTGTGTGACTTAGGCATTATTTGCGATTTTACATCACAAAGTGGTTACTGTTGCACCATTTGTAATCTTTTCACTTGTTTTGTAATTTCCTTTTTATTCTCGTATTCCTTTGTATTTTCTTATGTATCCCTCCCCCGTTTGATGTATTTTGTATTTTATTTTCCGTTGTGTCGCTAGTCGGATGTCTTAGCACTTAGGGTCGAACCCAAAAGCATTCTTGATCCAGATATCAAGTCGCAACCCAACTTGTAAGTCGATTGCCTCGTGCATCGCCATCAACCTTGTTCGGTACACTTCAAACCTTTTTTTTCAACAAGCAATAAACCCTTGATCCAACGTCAAGTGGCATTTTTCTCAAAAAAACTCAAAAACACAATAAATTACGATTAGGATTGTATGCCACGAGCCTTAAGTGGTGGGGAAGGGGTGAGAATGGAGCTCCTCCTACACTCATTCCGAGTATTTTGAGCACAAGGCGTTCGACTTGACCGTTCAAAATATTCACCTCCATCCATAGTCTTTAGTGCAATCTTAATCAAGATCAATTTTCTTTCAAAACCTTAAAAAACACATCAACTCATCAAACTTCTTTTTTCGCCTTAGGGCACCATGCGAAAACCCTTTTTCAAGGTATAAAATCAACCAACACGCAATCATTTCTCAAGCCTCCGAACTACGGAGCTTTGATTCCTCACTTAAAAGAAGTGAGGATACGTAGGCACAAGAGCCACAATCCTTGGCGAGCACTCTAATAAAAAACCAACCCTCTTTCCCTTTAGCAAGTAGACTTTTAGATTAAAACACTCATTCAAGCTTAGACAACCTAGATGGTTCCCATCGAGTACGATGGATGTGAGGGGTGATAATACCTTCCCCTCACATAACCGACTTCCGAACCCAAAACTTGGTTGCGATGACCATGTTCTTTCCCTAAGGTTTTATCGTTATTTTCCTTTCCCTCTTTGGGAAAAATAAGATTCGGTGGCGACTCTGTGTCATTTTTCGCGTAGCGACATGTCTTAATATTAATGAAGTGTAATATATACAATTTCTAAATATTTTAATACATTTTTTTATCTTTGCCAAAACATTTGTTCATTTGGAAAACAAAGTCATCAATTAGGTTCTGTTTTCTGCCTAGTTCATAATAGGTTCCAGAGATGTATCTCCGGAATAAGATAATAGGGTATGGTACCGGAGATATATCTTTGAAACTAGCACTAATACATGATATAATTTTTTAGGTCCACATTTTTCTACAACTTCTATAAATTAAGGGGCCCTTGTTTTTTTACTTCACACAAATAGAAAATGTCTCAAATATCACAAATAAACATCATCTGGTATGTCACAAATGTCTCCTTCTCCAGCGTGACACCCAGGTGAAAGTTTAAGTTTAATGGGTACACCTCTTTTGCAGATTTGAAATACAAAGTGTATAATCTCATACCTTACGGAGACAAACGAAAAATTGTTAAGCTCGAGTATCGTTCATCGTCGATTAACAACAAAGGGAAGATTGAGTTCAACAACTTTGAGCTCAAGACGGATGCAGATGTAAGGCCTGTGTGGAATACATTTTTTCGTTTGGAAACAAAAGTTCTGCTCAAGTTGGAAGCGATGATTTCAAGATCGATCGAACATATTATGAAGATGTTGAAGCGTTCACCTGGATATTTAAATGTAATGTTTCATTTTATGTTGAAATCATCTATGTAATGTTGATTTTATGTTATGAATGGTAAACTTATTTTGTCTAAATACAAGTTTCTGGTTTCTGCCTCTGAATCTGTTGCATATATGTTACGGAAATGCATCTACGGACAGATTTCAGAGATGCATCTCCGGGTAAAAACCCAATTACTAAGGTGTCACTCAGAATGACCTAGGTTGTATGTGTATTGCATGCGTCCGAAGATGCATCTCTGGAATCTAAGGGCATTTTAGTATTTTCACATGGTGTGCTAGTAATATATAGGGTGCATTAAAAAAATTTCATAATTTATCCTCTAAGGTGTGTTGATTATTGAGACTCTATCGAGTGAATTTCTAAGACCCATTTACTTTGGCCCAACGCAATAAAACATCCACCAGGAGACTGGGATTGGGATAGAGGCCGTGAAATTTTTTGGACATGTGATTCCATACATAAAGGGGTGAATTATTGAGGGTTGAAAGACTTTGATTTTAAAAAAAAATCATTTTCGAAATCAGATTTTAAAAACATTTTATAAAACAAGTGATTAAATATGCAGCGGAAGAAGACCTAATCTTGTTTCCAAGAAATATTCTTGAGAGTATCCATTAGACATGAGAGCTTTTAAGGGTTATTCACATGAACCCCCTTATACAAGAAAATGAAATTTTCAGGAAAACTTCTAACCAAACTTTGAATAGGGCTTATAGCGGTTAGTCTCCAAACCAAATAGAGATTTTGCACTAGCTAATCTCGAACCAAAATGAAGTTTTGAGCTGGCTATCCACTGAAACAAATCGAGGTTTAACACAAGATGGCCACAACCCAAATTAAGATTTTTACCAGGATGATCTTGAACCATTGAGTTTTTACAGCAAACTGAACTCAGAAACCAAGAGAAAATTTAACCTATCTGATCTTGAACATATAAAACTTTTAACTGGGCTAAGCTCAAAAATCGTTGCGGAGACTTTCACTAGTTAATCTTAACGAATCAAAATAGAACTTTTTCTCTAAAGCTAAGCTCACGAACCAAACGGAGACTACCTAATATAATCCCCCTAAAATACAAAATCCTTTTAATTGATTTAACTCACAACTAAAATATCAACTTTCTATTGAAGAATTATTTACCCCGAGAGAAAATTTTCACTCTTGGTAAATTTCAAATTTTACCCTCTCGCTGAACAATTATCCTCGCTTATAATCAAGAACACTCTCAAAGCACTATGATTATAATATGAGAGATTTACAGAGGTTATGAGTGAAATCAAAAGTGAGATTTTTCATGTTTTCTGGATGTAAAAAAATGATAGAGGAGCTCTCTATTTATAGGTTAAGGCATGGTATAAATTTGGAAACAAACCGTGGTTCAAATGAACGCTCTAATTGATTAGGCAACCAAAATAATTGTTTATTATCGCCACAAATTTATGGTTTTGATATAGAGTCGTTATCAATCATTAAGAGACTGTCTCAGTCGATTATAGACTCGATCAAGCATCATCTAATTGATTATACAGTTAAAAAAAGTTCCCTAATCAACTGGCTAGTTTTAAAAAAAACATTTTTCGTGGTTTTTTTAAAATAGTAGAGGCTTCTCAAGAGCTTTTGTGCGCGTGTGTGCGCGTGTGTGTGTGTACGCGAGCGCGCGCGTGCGCGTGCGCCTGCATGTGGGTGTGGGTGTGTTTGTGTGTGTGTGTGTGTGTGTGTGCGTGCGTGTGTGTGTTATATTTAGCAATAATGTTTCCATAAATGCCCATGACCAAACGAGCTTTCTCACTTCCTCTCTTTCACACTCTGAAGCTTCAAGTCTTGGCATCATTACCTTTAACTTTAGCATCACACAAGAACCTTGAGTCTTCTTGATGAGGCTTGATATGTCTTTATGTTGATTACCATCATCTGAGAGTTTGAAAAGTCAAAGCACCGGTGATCCTTGAAACCTAAGTCTTCACTTGAGAGTCTTTGGGCTACAGTGTTGACTTTAAACATATGTTTCAATTTTCAAGAGCATATCTTGATTCAAGAGGCTAGCTTGATACATTATCTTGTGTATCTTTGACCTTTTAAGCTATCTTCAGTAGTTGTTTGACTTCAATTGTTGTCACCATGAAAACTATTGTTAATGGTGAAACTATATAATGCGCAAGTATACACGGTCCATGTTAGCAAATGATAAAAAGTAAGAATATTGTTCCCAGAATGAGTGTAGTAACTTAGATTGATTTTCAAAGCTATCTTTTGAGAATGAAAATGAGAAAAAATAACAATAATTGATAGTTGTCACGAGTTCAATTTTAAGCAACAATGTGTCATACCCCAAATTTGTCCTACATGTGTATAACTTTTATCTGTACATCCATCCACTAACCATATTCATAAAATTCAAAAAAAATATATCGCTTCTGGTTGTTGTAGTGTCTGAGGTTCAGTCAGGGTTCTGTGTCAATTCAGGTTATTTGTGTGTGGATCAAATTATTAGAATGTGGTAAGTTTTTTCAAGTCATACAAGTCATGATTCCAAGGCAGGGTACATCTGGTCCACGGTGAAGACCTTGGTTCCTCAAGGCGCAAGTGACAAGTTCGATATTGATTTGTGATTCAAAGTTTTTACTCCCTCCAAGGTGCAAGATTGATTTGTGTTTGATCCAAGTTCAAAATTAGCTCAAGATTTCATTTCAAGCAAGAATTCATTGGAGGTTCAAGTTTTAAATTTCATAGTCCATGAATAAATCCATTTACAATTTTACAAAAAAAATGAAAGGCCCATGTAAGAATTCATCATTTCATACAAATTTATTCCAAGGCCCATCTACATCACCTTACAACAAGAAGTTACAACAAAAAGATAAAAGCCAACAATTTCTTGAATTCCCACGGTCCACGACTCCATGACCTTGCTAAATTATACGCAATTGCCTCCACGGGATCATGACTTCGTCGTAATGCTATCATGCGGCCATCATAAGTTCTATTCATCCAAAAGTTACAAACTTGACACAACAACTTCAGCTGTTACCTTTAAACGGCTAGGTCCCACGCAACCTTCAGTAGTTCACTTCAAACTTTTTAATACCTGCACAAAGCAATAAAAATGAACATGATGCAAGATGCCAAATCAAAAAATAGTTGCACTACTCTTTCCACACGATAAATCCCTCCATGATTTACGCATTACAGACCCGTCTGCAATCATATGCATCACATTCGTCATCATAAATATCATGTGCATCATTTGCATACCAAAAACCAATCATACTTCCCCAGCACCTGCATCTCCGCGTGTCAGCATTTTCATTTTCATTTCCATTCGATATGGAACATCATTACAAAATCAAGCATTCGTGCATGCATAGTCAAGATCCATGATCAATCTCAAGACTGCAAGACGATCTTTAGCCCAGCCAGGGGCATCTTCTTCAAATCCGTGAGCGTTCCTCGCGAAGTTGTTCAACCTTTTGTTGATCAAGCTCAAGCGATCCTCAGCCCAGTCAGGGGCATCTTTTTCAAGTTCATGGGTGTTCCTCATGAAGTTACTTCAAACTTTTATTGATGAAGCAAGTCAGTGGGCGTTCCTCATTGAGTTGGATCCCTTCAACCTTTTGTTGATGTCTCCAAATAAGCCTCACTCATTATATCCCCAGCAAACTTGACCTTTTTTCAATTACCTTAGTATCATCCTTTTGGTGATAGCCAAACCCTGTTAACTCAATTCAACCTGCATCCTTTTGGTGTTGGTAATTCTCAAAATCAGAAGTTTATTATCATTCTTTTGGTGGTAGTCATTCATGTCAATTCAACCTAACCTACATCCTTTTGGTGTTGGTAACCCTCAAAATCAGAAACTTCTTATCATCCTTTTGGTGGTAGTCGTTCATGTCATATCAACCTAACCTGCATCTTTTCGGTGTTGGTCCTTGCAAGTGGGAAGTTCCTATCATCCTTTTGGTGGTAGTAGCTTGTATTGATCCGTCATCCTTTTGGTGTCGTCGATCCGTGAACCGGTGGTATGTGAATCATCCTTTTCGTGAATGGCAGCCTTTGTTACCGTTTTGCTTGCTATTATCCTTTTGGTAGTAGTAAGTTGTGACCTCACTTTCATCCTTTTGGTAAAGGGTCACTATTTACGTGTGTTCTCTATCATCCTTTTGGAGGTAGGTCTGTCATCCTTTTGGTGTCAGAGAGGTGTGTGTGTGTGCCCTATTATCCTTTTGGTAGTAGCAGGCTTTGACCTCATTTTCATCCTTTTGGTGGAAGGGTCTGTGTGTGTGTGTGCCCTATTATCCTTTTGATAATAGCAGGCTTTGACCTCATTTTCATCCTTTTGGTGGAAGGGTCTGTGTGCGTGTGTGCCCTATTATCCTTATGGTAATAGCAGGCTTTGACCTCATTTTCATCCTTTTGGTGGAAGGGTTTGTGTATGTGCGTGTGCCCTATTATCCTTTTGGTAATAACAGGCTTTGACCTCATTTTCATCCTTTTGGTGGAAGGGTCTGTGTGCGTGTGTCCCCTATTATCCTTTTGGTAATAGCAGGCTTTGACCTCATTTTCATCCTTTTGGTAGAAGGGTCTGTGTGTGTGTGTGCCCTATTATCCTTTTGGTAATAGCAGGCTTTGACCTCATTTTCATCCTTTTGGTGGAAGGGTCTGTGTGCGTGTGTGCCCTATTATCCTTTTGGTAATAGCAGGCTTTGACCTCATTTTCATCCTTTTGGTGGAAGGGTCTGTGTGCGTGTGTGCCCTATTATCCTTTTGGTAATAGCAGGCTTTGACCTTATTTTCATCCTTTTGGTGGAAGGGTCTGTGTGCGTGTGTGCCCTATTATTCTTTTGGTAATAGCAGGCTTTGACCTCATTTTCATCCTTTTGGTGGAAGGGTCTGTGTGTATGTGTGCCCTATTATCCTTTTGGTAATAGCAGGCTTTGACCTCATTTTCATCCTTTTGGTGGAAAGGTCTGTGTGCGTGTGTGCCCTATTATCCTTTAGGTAATAGCAGGCTTTGACCTCATTTTCATCCTTTTGGTGGAAGGGACTGTGTGCGTGGGTGTCCTATTATCCTTTTGGTAATAGTAGGCTTTGACCTCATTTTCATCCTTTTGGTGGAAGAGTCTGTGTGCGTGTGTGCCCGATTATCCTTTTGGTAATAGCAGGCTTTGACCTCATTTTCATCCTTTTGGTGGAAGGGTCCGTGTGCATGTGTGCCCTATTATCCTTTTGGTAATATCAGGCTTTAACCTCATTTTCTTCCTTTTGGTGGAAGGGTCTGTGTGTGTGCCTTATTATCCTTTTGGTAATAGCAGGCTTTGACCTCATTTTCATCCTTTTTGTGGAAGGGTCTGTGTGTGTGCCTTATTATCCTTTTGGTAATAGCGGGTTTTGACCTCATTTTCATCCTTTTGGTGGAAGGGTCTGTGTGTGTGTGTGTCCTATTATCCTTTTGGTAATAGCAGGCTTTGACCTCATTTTCATCCTTTTGGTGGAAAGGTCTGTGTGCGTGTGTGCCCTATTATCCTTTTGGTAATAGCAGGCTTTGACCTCATTTTCATCCTTTTGGTGGAAGGGTCTGTGTGCGTGTGTGCCCTATTATCCTTTAGGTAATAGCAGGCTTTGACCTCATTTTCATCCTTTTGGTGGAAGGGTCTGTGTGTATGTGTGCCCTATTATCCTTTTGGTAATAGCAGGCTTTGACCTCATTTTCATCCTTTTGGTGGAAGGGTCTGTGTGTATGTGTGCCCTATTATCCTTTTGGTAATAGCAAGCTTTGACCTCATTTTCATCCTTTTGGTGGAAGGGTCTGTGTGCGTGTGTGCCCTATTATCCTTTTGGTAATAGTAGGCTTTGACCTCATTTTCATCCTTTTGGTGGAAGGGTCTGTGTGTGTGTGTGCCCAATTATTCTTTTGGTAATAGCAGGATTTGACCTCATTTTCATCCTTTTGGTGGAAGGGTCTGTGTGTGTGGGTTCCCTATTATCCTTTTGGTAATAGCAGGCTTTGACCTCATTTTCATCCTTCTGGTGGGAGGGTCTGTTTGCGTGTGTGCCCTATTATCCTTTTGCTAATAGCAGGCTTTGACCTCATTTTCATCCTTTTGGTGGAAGGGTCTGTGTGCGTGTGTGCCCTATTATCCTTTTGGTAATAGCAGGCTTTGACCTCATTTTCATCCTTTTGGTGGAAGGGTCTGTGTGTATGTGTGCCCTATTATCCTTTTGGTAATAGCAGGCTTTGACCTAATTTTCATCCTTTTGGTGGAAGGGTCTGTGTGTGTGCCTTATTATCCTTTTGGTAATAGCAGGCTTTGACCTCATTTTCATCCTTTTGGTGGAAGGGTCTGTGTGTGTGTGTGTGTCCTATTATCCTTTTGGTAATAGCAGGCTTTGGCCTCATTTTTATCCTTTTGGTGGAAGGGTCTGTGTGCGTGTGTGCCCTATTATCCTTTTGGTAATAGCAGGCTTTGACCTCATTTTCATCCTTTTGGTGGAAGGGTCTGTGTGCGTGTGTGCCCTATTATCCTTTTGGTAATAGCAGGCTTTGACCTCATTTTCATCCTTTTGGTGGAAGGGTCTGTGTGTATGTGTGCCCTATTATCCTTTTGGTAATAGCAGGCTTTGACCTCATTTTCATCCTTTTGGTGGAAGGGTCTGTGTGTGTGTGCCCAATTATCCTTTTGGTAATAGCAGGCTTTGACCTCATTTTCATCCTTTTGGTGGAAGGGTCTGTGTGCGTGGGTGCCCTATTATCCTTTTGGTAATAGCAGGCTTTGACCTCATTTTCATCCTTTTGGTGGAAGGGTCTGTGTGCGTGTGTGACCTATTATCCTTTTGGTAATAGCAGGCTTTGACCTCATTTTCATCCTTTTGGTGGAAGGGTCTGTGTGCGTGTGTGCCCTATTATTCTTTTGGTAATAGCAGGCTTTGAACTCATTTTCATCCTTTTGGTGGAAGGGTCTGTGTGCGTGTGTGCCCTATTATCCTTTTGGTAATAGCAGGCTTTGACCTCATTTTCATCCTTTTGGTAGAAGGGTCTGTGTGTGTGTGTGTGCCCTATTATCCTTTTGGTAATAGCAGGCTTTGACCTCATTTTCATCCTTTTGGTGGAAGGGTCTGTGTGCGTGTGTGCCCTATTATCCTTTTGGTAATAGCAGGCTTTGACCTCATTTTCATCCTTTTGGTGGAAGTGTCTGTGTGCGTGTGTGCCCTATTATCCTTTTGGTAATAGCAGGCTTTGACCTCATTTTCATCCTTTTGGTGGAAGGGTCTGTGTGCGTGTGTGCCCTATTATTCTTTTGGTAATAGCAGGCTTTGAACTCATTTTCATCCTTTTGGTGGAAGGGTCTGTGTGTATGTGTGCCCTATTATCCTTTTGGTAATAGCAGGCTTTGACCTCATTTTCATCCTTTTGGTGGAAAGGTCTGTGTGCGTGTGTGCCCTATTATCCTTTAGGTAATAGCAGGCTTTGACCTCATTTTCATCCTTTTGGTGGAAGGGACTGTGTGCGTGGGTGTCCTATTATCCTTTTGGTAATAGTAGGCTTTGACCTCATTTTCATCCTTTTGGTGGAAGGGTCTGTGTGCGTGTGTGCCCTATTATCCTTTTGGTAATAGCAGGCTTTGACCTCATTTTCATCCTTTTGGTGGAAGGGTCCGTGTGCATGTGTGCCCTATTATCCTTTTGGTAATATCAGGCTTTGACCTCATTTTCTTCCTTTTGGTGGAAGGGACTGTGTGTGTGCCTTATTATCCTTTTGGTAATAGCAGGCTTTGACCTCATTTTCATCCTTTTTGTGGAAGGGTCTGTGTGTGTGCCTTATTATCCTTTTGGTAATAGCGGGTTTTGACCTCATTTTCATCCTTTTGGTGGAAGGGTCTGTGTGTGTGTGTGTCCTATTATCCTTTTGGTAATAGCAGGCTTTGACCTCATTTTCATCCTTTTGGTGGGAAGGTCTGTGTGCGTGTGTGCCCTATTATCCTTTTGGTAATAGCAGGCTTTGACCTCATTTTCATCCTTTTGGTGGAAGGGTCTGTGTGCGTGTGTGCCCTATTATCCTTTAGGTAATAGCAGGCTTTCACCTCATTTTCATCCTTTTGGTGGAAGGGTCTGTGTGTATGTGTGCCCTATTATCCTTTTGGTAATAGCAGGCTTTGACCTCATTTTCATCCTTTTGGTGGAAGGGTCTGTGTGTATGTGTGCCCTATTATCCTTTTGGTAATAGCAAGCTTTGACCTCATTTTCATCCTTTTGGTGGAAGGGTCTGTGTGCGTGTGTGCCCTATTATCCTTTTGGTAATAGTAGGCTTTGACCTCATTTTCATCCTTTTGGTGGAAGGGTCTGTGTGTGTGTGTGCCCAATTATTCTTTTGGTAATAGCAGGATTTGACCTCATTTTCATCCTTTTGGTGGAAGGGTCTGTGTGTGTGGGTTCCCTATTATCCTTTTGGTAATAGCAGGCTTTGACCTCATTTTCATCCTTCTGGTGGGAGGGTCTGTTTGCGTGTGTGCCCTATTATCCTTTTGCTAATAGCAGGCTTTGACCTCATTTTCATCCTTTTGGTGGAAGGGTCTGTGTGCGTGTGTGCCCTATTATCCTTTTGGTAATAGCAGGCTTTGACCTCATTTTCATCCTTTTGGTGGAAGGGTCTGTGTGTATGTGTGCCCTATTATCCTTTTGGTAATAGCAGGCTTTGACCTCATTTTCATCCTTTTGGTGGAAGGGTCTGTGTGTGTGCCTTATTATCCTTTTGGTAATAGCAGGCTTTGACCTCATTTTCATCCTTTTGGTGGAAGGGTCTGTGTGTGTGTGTGTGTCCTATTATCCTTTTGGTAATAGCAGGCTTTGGCCTCATTTTTATCCTTTTGGTGGAAGGGTCTGTGTGCGTGTGTGCCCTATTATCCTTTTGGTAATAGCAGGCTTTGACCTCATTTTCATCCTTTTGGTGGAAGGGTCTGTGTGCGTGTGTGCCCTATTATCCTTTTGGTAATAGCAGGCTTTGACCTCATTTTCATCCTTTTGGTGGAAGGGTCTGTGTGTATGTGTGCCCTATTATCCTTTTGGTAATAGCAGGCTTTGACCTCATTTTCATCCTTTTGGTGGAAGGGTCTGTGTGTGTGTGCCCAATTATCATTTTGGTAATAGCAGGCTTTGACCTCATTTTCATCCTTTTGGTGGAAGGGTCTGTGTGCGTGGGTGCCCTATTATCCTTTTGGTAATAGCAGGCTTTGACCTCATTTTCATCCTTTTGGTGGAAGGGTCTGTGTGCGTGTGTGCCCTATTATCCTTTTGGTAATAGCAGGCTTTGACCTCATTTTCATCCTTTTGGTGGAAGGGTCTGTGTGCGTGTGTGCCCTATTATTCTTTTGGTAATAGCAGGCTTTGAACTCATTTTCATCCTTTTGGTGGAAGGGACTGTGTGCGTGGGTGTCCTATTATCCTTTTGGTAATAGTAGGCTTTGACCTCATTTTCATCCTTTTGGTGGAAGGGTCTGTGTGCGTGTGTGCCCTATTATCCTTTTGGTAATAGCAGGCTTTGACCTCATTTTCATCCTTTTGGTGGAAGGGTCCGTGTGCATGTGTGCCCTATTATCCTTTTGGTAATATCAGGCTTTGACCTCATTTTCTTCCTTTTGGTGGAAGGGACTGTGTGTGTGCCTTATTATCCTTTTGGTAATAGCAGGCTTTGACCTCATTTTCATCCTTTTTGTGGAAGGGTCTGTGTGTGTGCCTTATTATCCTTTTGGTAATAGCGGGTTTTGACCTCATTTTCATCCTTTTGGTGGAAGGGTCTGTGTGTGTGTGTGCCCTATTATCCTTTTGGTAATAGCAGGCTTTGACCTCATTTTCATCCTTTTGGTGGAAGGGTCTGTGTGCGTGTGTGCCCTATTATCCTTTTGGTAATAGCAGGCTTTGACCTCATTTTCATCCTTTTGGTGGAAGGGTCTGTGTGCGTGTGTGCCCTATTATCCTTTTGGTAATAGCAGGCTTTGACCTCATTTTCATCCTTTTGGTGGAAGTGTCTGTGTGCGTGTGTGCCCTATTATCCTTTTGGTAATAGCAGGCTTTGACCTCATTTTCATCCTTTTGGTGGAAGGGTCTGTGTGCGTGTGTGCCCTATTATTCTTTTGGTAATAGCAGGCTTTGAACTCATTTTCATCCTTTTGGTGGAAGGGTCTGTGTGTATGTGTGCCCTATTATCCTTTTGGTAATAGCAGGCTTTGACCTCATTTTCATCCTTTTGGTGGAAAGGTCTGTGTGCGTGTGTGCCCTATTATCCTTTAGGTAATAGCAGGCTTTGACCTCATTTTCATCCTTTTGGTGGAAGGGACTGTGTGCGTGGGTGTCCTATTATCCTTTTGGTAATAGTAGGCTTTGACCTCATTTTCATCCTTTTGGTGGAAGGGTCTGTGTGCGTGTGTGCCCTATTATCCTTTTGGTAATAGCAGGCTTTGACCTCATTTTCATCCTTTTGGTGGAAGGGTCCGTGTGCATGTGTGCCCTATTATCCTTTTGGTAATATCAGGCTTTGACCTCATTTTCTTCCTTTTGGTGGAAGGGACTGTGTGTGTGCCTTATTATCCTTTTGGTAATAGCAGGCTTTGACCTCATTTTCATCCTTTTTGTGGAAGGGTCTGTGTGTGTGCCTTATTATCCTTTTGGTAATAGCGGGTTTTGACCTCATTTTCATCCTTTTGGTGGAAGGGTCTGTGTGTGTGTGTGTCCTATTATCCTTTTGGTAATAGCAGGCTTTGACCTCATTTTCATCCTTTTGGTGGGAAGGTCTGTGTGCGTGTGTGCCCTATTATCCTTTTGGTAATAGCAGGCTTTGACCTCATTTTCATCCTTTTGGTGGAAGGGTCTGTGTGCGTGTGTGCCCTATTATCCTTTAGGTAATAGCAGGCTTTCACCTCATTTTCATCCTTTTGGTGGAAGGGTCTGTGTGTATGTGTGCCCTATTATCCTTTTGGTAATAGCAGGCTTTGACCTCATTTTCATCCTTTTGGTGGAAGGGTCTGTGTGTATGTGTGCCCTATTATCCTTTTGGTAATAGCAAGCTTTGACCTCATTTTCATCCTTTTGGTGGAAGGGTCTGTGTGCGTGTGTGCCCTATTATCCTTTTGGTAATAGTAGGCTTTGACCTCATTTTCATCCTTTTGGTGGAAGGGTCTGTGTGTGTGTGTGCCCAATTATTCTTTTGGTAATAGCAGGATTTGACCTCATTTTCATCCTTTTGGTGGAAGGGTCTGTGTGTGTGGGTTCCCTATTATCCTTTTGGTAATAGCAGGCTTTGACCTCATTTTCATCCTTCTGGTGGGAGGGTCTGTTTGCGTGTGTGCCCTATTATCCTTTTGCTAATAGCAGGCTTTGACCTCATTTTCATCCTTTTGGTGGAAGGGTCTGTGTGCGTGTGTGCCCTATTATCCTTTTGGTAATAGCAGGCTTTGACCTCATTTTCATCCTTTTGGTGGAAGGGTCTGTGTGTATGTGTGCCCTATTATCCTTTTGGTAATAGCAGGCTTTGACCTCATTTTCATCCTTTTGGTGGAAGGGTCTGTGTGTGTGCCTTATTATCCTTTTGGTAATAGCAGGCTTTGACCTCATTTTCATCCTTTTGGTGGAAGGGTCTGTGTGTGTGTGTGTGTCCTATTATCCTTTTGGTAATAGCAGGCTTTGGCCTCATTTTTATCCTTTTGGTGGAAGGGTCTGTGTGCGTGTGTGCCCTATTATCCTTTTGGTAATAGCAGGCTTTGACCTCATTTTCATCCTTTTGGTGGAAGGGTCTGTGTGCGTGTGTGCCCTATTATCCTTTTGGTAATAGCAGGCTTTGACCTCATTTTCATCCTTTTGGTGGAAGGGTCTGTGTGTATGTGTGCCCTATTATCCTTTTGGTAATAGCAGGCTTTGACCTCATTTTCATCCTTTTGGTGGAAGGGTCTGTGTGTGTGTGCCCAATTATCATTTTGGTAATAGCAGGCTTTGACCTCATTTTCATCCTTTTGGTGGAAGGGTCTGTGTGCGTGGGTGCCCTATTATCCTTTTGGTAATAGCAGGCTTTGACCTCATTTTCATCCTTTTGGTGGAAGGGTCTGTGTGCGTGTGTGCCCTATTATCCTTTTGGTAATAGCAGGCTTTGACCTCATTTTCATCCTTTTGGTGGAAGGGTCTGTGTGCGTGTGTGCCCTATTATTCTTTTGGTAATAGCAGGCTTTGAACTCATTTTCATCCTTTTGGTGGAAGGGTCTGTGTGTGTGTGTGTGTGCCCTATTATCCTTTTCGTAATAGCAGGCTTTGACCTCATTTTCATCCTTTTGGTGGAAGGGTCTGTGTGCGTGTGTGCCCTATTATCCTTTTGGTAATAGCAGGCTTTGACCTCATTTTCATCCTTTTGGTGGAAGGGTCTGTGTGCGTGTGTGCCCTATTATCCTTTTGGTAATAGCAGGCTTTGACCTCATTTTCATCCTTTTGGTGGAAGGGTCTGTGTGTGTGTGCCCTATTATCCTTTTGGTAATAGCAGGCTTTGATCTCATTTTCATCCTTTTGGCGGAAGGGTCTGTGTGTGTGTGTGCCCAATTATCCTTTTGGTAATAGCAGGCTTTGACCTCATTTTCATCCTTTTGGTGGAAGGGTCTGTGTGCGTGGGTGCCCTATTATCCTTTTGGTAATAGCAGGCTTTGACCTCATTTTCATCCTTTTGGTGGAAGGGTCTGTGTGCGTGTGTGCCCTATTATCCTTTTGGTAATAGCAGGCTTTGACCTCATTTTCATCCTTTTGGTGGAAGGGTCTGTGTGCGTGTGTGCCCTATTATCCTTTTGGTAATAGCAGGCTTTGACCTCATTTTCATCCTTTTGGTAGAAGGGTCTGTGTGTGTGTGTGTGCCCTATTATACTTTTGGTAATAGCAGGTTTTGACCTCATTTTCATCCTTTTGGTGGAAGGGTCTGTGTGCGTGTGTGCCCTATTATCCTTTTGGTAATAGCAGGCTTTGACCTCATTTTCATCCTTTTGGTGGAAGGGTCTGTGTGCGTGTGTGCCCTATTATCCTTTTGGTAATAGCAGGCTTTGACCTCATTTTCATCCTTTTGGTGGAAGGGTCTGTGTGCGTGTGTGCCCTATTATTCTTTTGGTAATAGCAGGCTTTGAACTCATTTTCATCCTTTTGGTGGAAGGGTCTGTGTGTATGTGTGCCCTATTATCCTTTTGGTAATAGCAGGCTTTGACCTCATTTTCATCCTTTTGGTGGAAAGGTCTGTGTGCGTGTGTGCCCTATTATCCTTTAGGTAATAGCAGGCTTTGACCTCATTTTCATCCTTTTGGTGGAAGGGACTGTGTGTGTGGGTGTCCTATTATCCTTTTGGTAATAGTAGGCTTTGACCTCATTTTCATCCTTTTGGTGGAAGGGTCTGTGTGCGTGTGTGCCCTATTATCCTTTTGGTAATAGCAGGCTTTGACCTCATTTTCATCCTTTTGGTGGAAGGGTCCGTGTGCATGTGTGCCCTATTATCCTTTTGGTAATATCAGGCTTTGACCTCATTTTCTTCCTTTTGGTGGAAGGGTCTGTGTGTGTGCCTTATTATCCTTTTGGTAATAGCAGGCTTTGACCTCATTTTCATCCTTTTTGTGCAAGGGTCTGTGTGTGTGCCTTATTATCCTTTTGGTAATAGCGGGTTTTGACCTCATTTTCATCCTTTTGGTGGAAGGGTCTGTGTGTGTGTGTCCTATTATCCTTTTGGTAATAGCAGGCTTTGACCTCATTTTCATCCTTTTGGTGGAAAGGTCTGTGTGCGTGTGTGCCCTATTATCCTTTTGGTAATAGCAGGCTTTGACCTCATTTTCATCCTTTTGGTGGAAGGGTCTGTGTGCGTGTGTGCCCTATTATCCTTTAGGTAATAGCAGGCTTTGACCTCATTTTCATCCTTTTGGTGGAAGGGTCTGTGTGTATGTGTGCCCTATTATCCTTTTGGTAATAGCAGGCTTTGACCTCATTTTCATCCTTTTGGTGGAAGGGTCTGTGTGTATGTGTGCCCTATTATCCTTTTGGTAATAGCAGGCTTTGACCTCATTTTCATCCTTTTGGTGGAAGGGTCTGTGTGCGTGTGTGCCCTATTATCCTTTTGGTAATAGTAGGCTTTGACCTCATTTTCATCCTTTTGGTGGAAGGGTCTGTGTGTGTGTGTGCCCAATTATTCTTTTGGTAATAGCAGGATTTGACCTCATTTTCATCCTTTTGGTGGAAGGGTCTGTGTGTGTGGGTTCCCTATTATCCTTTTGGTAATAGCAGGCTTTGACCTCATTTTCATCCTTCTGGTGGGAGGGTCTGTTTGCGTGTATGCCCTATTATCCATTTGCTAATAGCAGGCTTTGACCTCATTTTCATCCTTTTGGTGGAAGGGTCTGTGTGCGTGTGTGCCCTATTATCCTTTTGGTAATAGCAGGCTTTGACCTCATTTTCATCCTTTTGGTGGAAGGGTCTGTGTGTATGTGTGCCCTATTATCCTTTTGGTAATAGCAGGCTTTGACCTCATTTTCATCCTTTTGGTGGAAGGGTCTGTGCGTGTGCCTTATTATCCTTTTGGTAATAGCAGGCTTTGACCTCATTTTCATCCTTTTGGTGGAAGGGTCTGTGTGTGTGTGTGTCCTATTATCCTTTTGGTAATAGCAGGCTTTGGCCTCATTTTTATCCTTTTGGTGGAAGGGTCTGTGTGCGTGTGTGCCCTATTATCCTTTTGGTAATAGCAGGCTTTGACCTCATTTTCATCCTTTTGGTGGAAGGGTCTGTGTGCGTGTGTGCCCTATTATACTTTTGGTAATAGCAGGCTTTGACCTCATTTTCATCCTTTTGGTGGAAGGGTCTGTGTGTATGTGTGCCCTATTATCCTTTTGGTAATAGCAGGCTTTGACCTCATTTTCATCCTTTTGGTGGAAGGGTCTGTGTGCGTGTGTGCCCTATTATCCTTTTGGTAATAGCAGGCTTTGACCTCATTTTCATCCTTTTGGTGGAAGTGTCTGTGTGTGTGTGCCCTATTATCCTTTTGGTAATAGCAGGCTTTGATCTCATTTTCATCCTTTTGGTGGAAGGGTCTGTGTGTGTGTGTGCCCAATTATCCTTTTGGTAATAGCAGGCTTTGACCTCATTTTCATCCTTTTGGTGGAAGGGTCTGTGTGCGTGGGTGCCCTATTATCCTTTTGGTAATAGCAGGCTTTGACCTCATTTTCATCCTTCTGGTGGAAGGGTCTGTGTGCGTGTGTGCCCTATTATCCTTTTGGTAATAGCAGGCTTTGACCTCATTTTCATCCTTTTGGTGGAAGGGTTTGTGTGCGTGTGTGCCCTATTATCCTTTTGGTAATAGCAGGCTTTGAAATTATTTTCATCCTTTTGGTGGGAGGGTCTGTGTGTATGTGTGCCCTATTATTCTTTTGGTAATAGCAGGCTTTGACCTCATTTTCATCCTTTTTGTGGAAGGGTCTGTGTGTGTGCCTTATTATCCTTTTGGTAATAGCGGGCTTTGACCTCATTTTCATCCTTTTGGTGGAAGGGTCTGTGTGCGTGTGTGCCCTATTATCCTTTTGGTAATAGCAGGCTTTGACCTCATTTTCATCCTTTTGGTGGAAGGGTCTGTGTTTGTGCCTTATTATACTTTTGGTAATAGCAGGCTTTGACCTCATTTTTATCCTTTTGGTGGAAGGGTCTGTGTGTGTGTGTCCTATTATCCTTTTGGTAATAGCAGGCTTTGGCCTCATTTTAATCCTTTTGGTGGAAGGGTCTGTGTGCGTGTGTGCCCTAATATCCCTTTGGTAATAGCAGGCTTTGACCTCATTTTCATCCTTTTGGTGGAAGGGTCTGTGTGCGTGTGTGCCCTATTATCCTTTTGGTAATAGCAGGCTTTGACCTCATTTTCATCCTTTTGGTGGAAAGGTCTGTGTGCGTGTGTGCCCTATTATCCTTTAGGTAATAGCAGGCTTTGACCTCATTTTCATCCTTTTGGTGGAAGGGACTGTGTGTGTGGGTGTCCTATTATCCTTTTGGTAATAGTAGGCTTTGACCTCATTTTCATCCTTTTGGTGGAAGGGTCTGTGTGCGTGTGTGCCCTATTATCCTTTTGGTAATAGCAGGCTTTGACCTCATTTTCATCCTTTTGGTGGAAGGGTCCGTGTGCATGTGTGCCCTATTATCCTTTTGGTAATATCAGGCTTTGACCTCATTTTCTTCCTTTTGGTGGAAGGGTCTGTGTGTGTGCCTTATTATCCTTTTGGTAATAGCAGGCTTTGACCTCATTTTCATCCTTTTTGTGCAAGGGTCTGTGTGTGTGCCTTATTATCCTTTTGGTAATAGCGGGTTTTGACCTCATTTTCATCCTTTTGGTGGAAGGGTCTGTGTGTGTGTGTCCTATTATCCTTTTGGTAATAGCAGGCTTTGACCTCATTTTCATCCTTTTGGTGGAAAGGTCTGTGTGCGTGTGTGCCCTATTATCCTTTTGGTAATAGCAGGCTTTGACCTCATTTTCATCCTTTTGGTGGAAGGGTCTGTGTGCGTGTGTGCCCTATTATCCTTTAGGTAATAGCAGGCTTTGACCTCATTTTCATCCTTTTGGTGGAAGGGTCTGTGTGTATGTGTGCCCTATTATCCTTTTGGTAATAGCAGGCTTTGACCTCATTTTCATCCTTTTGGTGGAAGGGTCTGTGTGTATGTGTGCCCTATTATCCTTTTGGTAATAGCAGGCTTTGACCTCATTTTCATCCTTTTGGTGGAAGGGTCTGTGTGCGTGTGTGCCCTATTATCCTTTTGGTAATAGTAGGCTTTGACCTCATTTTCATCCTTTTGGTGGAAGGGTCTGTGTGTGTGTGTGCCCAATTATTCTTTTGGTAATAGCAGGATTTGACCTCATTTTCATCCTTTTGGTGGAAGGGTCTGTGTGTGTGGGTTCCCTATTATCCTTTTGGTAATAGCAGGCTTTGACCTCATTTTCATCCTTCTGGTGGGAGGGTCTGTTTGCGTGTATGCCCTATTATCCATTTGCTAATAGCAGGCTTTGACCTCATTTTCATCCTTTTGGTGGAAGGGTCTGTGTGCGTGTGTGCCCTATTATCCTTTTGGTAATAGCAGGCTTTGACCTCATTTTCATCCTTTTGGTGGAAGGGTCTGTGTGTATGTGTGCCCTATTATCCTTTTGGTAATAGCAGGCTTTGACCTCATTTTCATCCTTTTGGTGGAAGGGTCTGTGCGTGTGCCTTATTATCCTTTTGGTAATAGCAGGCTTTGACCTCATTTTCATCCTTTTGGTGGAAGGGTCTGTGTGTGTGTGTGTCCTATTATCCTTTTGGTAATAGCAGGCTTTGGCCTCATTTTTATCCTTTTGGTGGAAGGGTCTGTGTGCGTGTGTGCCCTATTATCCTTTTGGTAATAGCAGGCTTTGACCTCATTTTCATCCTTTTGGTGGAAGGGTCTGTGTGCGTGTGTGCCCTATTATACTTTTGGTAATAGCAGGCTTTGACCTCATTTTCATCCTTTTGGTGGAAGGGTCTGTGTGTATGTGTGCCCTATTATCCTTTTGGTAATAGCAGGCTTTGACCTCATTTTCATCCTTTTGGTGGAAGGGTCTGTGTGCGTGTGTGCCCTATTATCCTTTTGGTAATAGCAGGCTTTGACCTCATTTTCATCCTTTTGGTGGAAGTGTCTGTGTGTGTGTGCCCTATTATCCTTTTGGTAATAGCAGGCTTTGATCTCATTTTCATCCTTTTGGTGGAAGGGTCTGTGTGTGTGTGTGCCCAATTATCCTTTTGGTAATAGCAGGCTTTGACCTCATTTTCATCCTTTTGGTGGAAGGGTCTGTGTGCGTGGGTGCCCTATTATCCTTTTGGTAATAGCAGGCTTTGACCTCATTTTCATCCTTCTGGTGGAAGGGTCTGTGTGCGTGTGTGCCCTATTATCCTTTTGGTAATAGCAGGCTTTGACCTCATTTTCATCCTTTTGGTGGAAGGGTTTGTGTGCGTGTGTGCCCTATTATCCTTTTGGTAATAGCAGGCTTTGAAATTATTTTCATCCTTTTGGTGGGAGGGTCTGTGTGTATGTGTGCCCTATTATTCTTTTGGTAATAGCAGGCTTTGACCTCATTTTCATCCTTTTTGTGGAAGGGTCTGTGTGTGTGCCTTATTATCCTTTTGGTAATAGCGGGCTTTGACCTCATTTTCATCCTTTTGGTGGAAGGGTCTGTGTGCGTGTGTGCCCTATTATCCTTTTGGTAATAGCAGGCTTTGACCTCATTTTCATCCTTTTGGTGGAAGGGTCTGTGTTTGTGCCTTATTATACTTTTGGTAATAGCAGGCTTTGACCTCATTTTTATCCTTTTGGTGGAAGGGTCTGTGTGTGTGTGTCCTATTATCCTTTTGGTAATAGCAGGATTTGGCCTCATTTTAATCCTTTTGGTGGAAGGGTCTGTGTGCGTGTGTGCCCTAATATCCCTTTGGTAATAGCAGGCTTTGACCTCATTTTCATCCTTTTGGTGGAAGGGTCTGTGTGCGTGTGTGCCCTATTATCCTTTTGGTAATAGCAGGCTTTGACCTCATTTTCATCCTTTTGGTGGAAAGGTCTGTGTGCGTGTGTGCCCTATTATCCTTTAGGTAATAGCAGGCTTTGACCTCATTTTCATCCTTTTGGTGGAAGGGACTGTGTGTGTGGGTGTCCTATTATCCTTTTGGTAATAGTAGGCTTTGACCTCATTTTCATCCTTTTGGTGGAAGGGTCTGTGTGCGTGTGTGCCCTATTATCCTTTTGGTAATAGCAGGCTTTGACCTCATTTTCATCCTTTTGGTGGAAGGGTCCGTGTGCATGTGTGCCCTATTATCCTTTTGGTAATATCAGGCTTTGACCTCATTTTCTTCCTTTTGGTGGAAGGGTCTGTGTGTGTGCCTTATTATCCTTTTGGTAATAGCAGGCTTTGACCTCATTTTCATCCTTTTTGTGCAAGGGTCTGTGTGTGTGCCTTATTATCCTTTTGGTAATAGCGGGTTTTGACCTCATTTTCATCCTTTTGGTGGAAGGGTCTGTGTGTGTGTGTCCTATTATCCTTTTGGTAATAGCAGGCTTTGACCTCATTTTCATCCTTTTGGTGGAAAGGTCTGTGTGCGTGTGTGCCCTATTATCCTTTTGGTAATAGCAGGCTTTGACCTCATTTTCATCCTTTTGGTGGAAGGGTCTGTGTGCGTGTGTGCCCTATTATCCTTTAGGTAATAGCAGGCTTTGACCTCATTTTCATCCTTTTGGTGGAAGGGTCTGTGTGTATGTGTGCCCTATTATCCTTTTGGTAATAGCAGGCTTTGACCTCATTTTCATCCTTTTGGTGGAAGGGTCTGTGTGTATGTGTGCCCTATTATCCTTTTGGTAATAGCAGGCTTTGACCTCATTTTCATCCTTTTGGTGGAAGGGTCTGTGTGCGTGTGTGCCCTATTATCCTTTTGGTAATAGTAGGCTTTGACCTCATTTTCATCCTTTTGGTGGAAGGGTCTGTGTGTGTGTGTGCCCAATTATTCTTTTGGTAATAGCAGGATTTGACATCATTTTCATCCTTTTGGTGGAAGGGTCTGTGTGTGTGGGTTCCCTATTATCCTTTTGGTAATAGCAGGCTTTGACCTCATTTTCATCCTTCTGGTGGGAGGGTCTGTTTGCGTGTATGCCCTATTATCCATTTGCTAATAGCAGGCTTTGACCTCATTTTCATCCTTTTGGTGGAAGGGTCTGTGTGCGTGTGTGCCCTATTATCCTTTTGGTAATAGCAGGCTTTGACCTCATTTTCATCCTTTTGGTGGAAGGGTCTGTGTGTATGTGTGCCCTATTATCCTTTTGGTAATAGCAGGCTTTGACCTCATTTTCATCCTTTTGGTGGAAGGGTCTGTGCGTGTGCCTTATTATCCTTTTGGTAATAGCAGGCTTTGACCTCATTTTCATCCTTTTGGTGGAAGGGTCTGTGTGTGTGTGTGTCCTATTATCCTTTTGGTAATAGCAGGCTTTGGCCTCATTTTTATCCTTTTGGTGGAAGGGTCTGTGTGCGTGTGTGCCCTATTATCCTTTTGGTAATAGCAGGCTTTGACCTCATTTTCATCCTTTTGGTGGAAGGGTCTGTGTGCGTGTGTGCCCTATTATACTTTTGGTAATAGCAGGCTTTGACCTCATTTTCATCCTTTTGGTGGAAGGGTCTGTGTGTATGTGTGCCCTATTATCCTTTTGGTAATAGCAGGCTTTGACCTCATTTTCATCCTTTTGGTGGAAGGGTCTGTGTGCGTGTGTGCCCTATTATCCTTTTGGTAATAGCAGGCTTTGACCTCATTTTCATCCTTTTGGTGGAAGTGTCTGTGTGTGTGTGCCCTATTATCCTTTTGGTAATAGCAGGCTTTGATCTCATTTTCATCCTTTTGGTGGAAGGGTCTGTGTGTGTGTGTGCCCAATTATCCTTTTGGTAATAGCAGGCTTTGACCTCATTTTCATCCTTTTGGTGGAAGGGTCTGTGTGCGTGGGTGCCCTATTATCCTTTTGGTAATAGCAGGCTTTGACCTCATTTTCATCCTTCTGGTGGAAGGGTCTGTGTGCGTGTGTGCCCTATTATCCTTCTGGTAATAGCAGGCTTTGACCTCATTTTCATCCTTTTGGTGGAAGGGTTTGTGTGCGTGTGTGCCCTATTATCCTTTTGGTAATAGCAGGCTTTGACATTATTTTCATCCTTTTGGTGGGAGGGTCTGTGTGTATGTGTGCCCTATTATTCTTTTGGTAATAGCAGGCTTTGACCTCATTTTCATCCTTTTGGTAGAAGGGTCTGTGTGTGTGCCTTATTATCCTTTTGGTAATAGCAGGCTTTGACCTCATTTTCATCCTTTTTGTGGAAGGGTCTGTGTGTGTGCCTTATTATCCTTTTGGTAATAGCGGGCTTTGACCTCATTTTCATCCTTTTGGTGGAAGGGTCTGTGTGCGTGTGTGCCCTATTATCCTTTTGGTAATAGCAGGCTTTGACCTCATTTTCATCCTTTTGGTGGAAGGGTCTGTGTTTGTGCCTTATTATACTTTTGGTAATAGCAGGCTTTGACCTCATTTTTATCCTTTTGGTGGAAGGGTCTGTGTGTGTGTGTCCTATTATCCTTTTGGTAATAGCAGGCTTTGGCCTCATTTTAATCCTTTTGGTGGAAGGGTCTGTGTGCGTGTGTGCCCTATTATCCCTTTGGTAATAGCAGGCTTTGACCTCATTTTCATCCTTTTGGTGGAAGGGTCTGTGTGCGTGTGTGCCCTATTATCCTTTTGGTAATAGCAGGCTTTGACCTCATTTTCATCCTTTCGGTGGAAGGGTCTGTGTGTATGTGTGCCCAATTATCCTTTTGGTAATAGCAGGCTTTGACCTCATTTTCATCCTTTTGGTGGAAGGGTCTGTGTGCGTGTGTGCCCTATTATCCTTTTGGTAATAGCAGGCTTTGACCTCATTTTCATCCTTTTGGTGGAAGGGTATGTGTGTATGTGTGCCCTATTATCCTTTTGTTAATAGCAGGCTTTGACCTCATTTTCATCCTTTTGGTGGAAGGGTCTGTGTGTGTGCCTTATTATCCTTTTGGTAATAGCAGGCTTTGACCTCATTTTTATCCTTTTGGTGGAAGGGTCTGTGTGTGTGTGTCCTATTATCCTTTTGGTAATAGCAGGCTTTGGCCTCATTTTCATCCTTTTGGTGGAAGGGTCTGTGTGCGTGTGTGCCCTATTATCCTTTTGGTAATAGCAGGCTTTGACCTCATTTTCATCCTTTTGGTGGAAGGGTTTGTGTGCGTGTGTGCCCTATTATCCTTTTGCTAATAGCAGGCTTTGACCTCATTTTCATCCTTTTGGTGGAAGGGTCTGTGTGTATGTGTGCCCTATTATCCTTTTGGTAATAGCAGGCTTTGACCTCATTTTCATCCTTTTGGTGGAAGGGTCTGTGTGCGTGTGTGCCCTATTATCCTTTTGGTAATAGCAGGCTTTGACCTCATTTTCATCCTTTTGGTGGAAGGGTCTGTGTGTGTGTGTGCCCTATTATCCTTTTGGTAATAGCAGGCTTTGACCTCATTTTCATCCTTTTGGTGGAAGGGTCTGTGTGTGTGTGTGCCCAATTATCCTTTTGGTAATAGCAGGCTTTGACCTCATTTTCATCCTTCTGGTGGAAGGGTCTGTGTGCGTGGGTGCCCTATTATCCTTTGGGTAATAGCAGGCTTTGACCTCATTTTCTTCCTTCTGGTGGAAGGGTCTGTGTGCGTGTGTGCCCTATTATCCTTTTAGTAATAGTAGGTTTTGATGTCATTTTCATCCTTTTGGTGGAAGGGTCTGTGTGCGTGTGTGCCCTATTATCCTTTTGGTAATAGCAGGCTTTGACCTCATTTTCATCCTTTTGGTGGAAGGGTCTGTGTGTATGTGTGCCCTATTATTCTTTTGGTAATAGCAGGCTTTGACCTCATTTTCATCCTTTTTGTGGAAGGGTCTGTGTGTGTGCCTTATTATCCTTTTGGTAATAGCGGGCTTTGACCTCATTTTAATCCTTTTGGTGGAAGGGTCTGTGTGCGTGTGTGCCCTATTATCCTTTTGGTAATAGCAGGCTTTGACCTCATTTTCATCCTTTTGGTGGAAGGGTCTGTGTGTATGTGTGCCCTATTATCCTTTTGGTAATAGCAGGCTTTGACCTTATTTTCATCCTTTTGGTGGAAGGGTCTGTGTGTATGTGTGCCCTATTATCCTTTTGGTAATAGCAGGCTTTGACCTCATTTTCATCCTTTTGGTGGAAGGGTCTGTGTGCGTGTGTGCCCTATTATCCTTTTGGTAATAGCAGGCTTTGACCTCATTTTCATCCTTTTGGTTGAAGGGTCTGTGTGTGTGTGTATGCCCTATTATCCTTTTGGTAATAGCAGGCTTTGACCTCATTTTCATCCTTTTGGTGGAAGGGTCTGTGCGTGTGTGTGCCCAATTATCCATTTGGTAATAGCAGGTTTTGACCTCATTTTCATCCTTTTGGTGGAAGGGTCTGTGTGCGTGAGTGCCCTATTATCCTTTTGGTAATAGCAGGCTTTGACCTCATTTTCATCCTTCTGGTGGAAGGGTCTGTGTGCCTGTGTGCCCTATTATCCTTTTGGTAATAGCAGGCTTTGACCTCATTTTCATCCTTTTGGTGGAAGGGTCTGTGTGCGTGTGTGCCCTATTATCCCTTTGGTAATAGCAAGATTTGACCTCATTTTCATCCTTTTGGTGAAAGGGTCTGTGTGTATGTGTGCCCTATTATCCTTTTGGTAATAGGAGGCTTTGACCTCATTTTCATCCTTTTGGTGGAAGGGTCTGTGTGTGTGCCTTATTATCCTTTTGGTAATAGCAGGCTTTGACCTCATTTTCATCCTTTTTGTGGAAGGGTCTGTGTGTGTGCCTTATTATCCTTTTGGTAATAGCGGGCTTTGACCTCATTTTCATCCTTTTGGTGGAAGGGTCTGTGTGTGTGTGTGTCCTATTATCCTTTTGGTAATAGCAGTCTTTGACCTCATTTTCATCCTTTTGGTGGAAGGTTCTGTCTGTGTGTGTGCCCTATTATCCTTTGGTAATAGCAGGCATGGACCTCATTTTCATCCTTTTGGTGGAAGGGTCTGTGTGCGTGTGTGCCCTATTATCCTTTTGGTAATGGCAGGCTTTGACCTCATTTTCATCCTTTTGGTGGAAGAGTATGTGTACGTGTGTGCCCTATTATCCTTTTGGTAATAGCAAGCTTTGACCTCATTTTTATCCTTTTGGTGGATGGGTCTGTGTGTATGTGGGCCCTATTATCCTTTTGGTAATAGCAGGCTTTGACCTCTTTTTCATCCTTTTGGTGGAAGGGTCTGTGTGTGTGCCTTATTATCCTTTTGATAATAGCAGACTTTGACCTCATTTTCATCCTTTTGGTGGAAGGGTCTGTGTGTGTGGCTTATTATCCTTTTGGTAATAGCGGGCTTTGACCTCATTTTCATCCATTTGGTGGAAGGGTATGTCTGTGTGTGTGCCCTATTATCCTTTTGGTAATAGCAGACTTTGACTCATTTTCATCCTTTTGGTGGAAGGGTATGTCTGTGTGTGTGCCCTATTATCCTTTGGTAATAGCAGGCATTGACCTCATTTTTATCCTTTTGGTGGAAGGGTCTGTCTGTGTGTGTGTTTATTATCCTTTGGTAATATGAGGCATTGACCTCATTTTCATCCTTTTGGTGGAAGGGTCTGTGTGCGTGTGTGCCCTATTATCCTTTTGGTAATAGGAGGCTTTGACCTCATTTTCATCCTTTTGGTGGAAGGGTTTGTGTGTGTGTGTGCCCTATTATCCTTTTGGTAATAGCAGGCTTTGACCTTATTTTCATCCTTTTGGTGGAAGGGTCTGTATGTGTGCCTTATTATCCTTTTGATAATAGCATGCTTTGACCTCATTTTCATCCTTTTGGTGAAAGGGTCTGTGTGTGTGCCTTATTATCCTTTTGGTAATCGTTGACCTTATTTTCATCCTTTTGGTGGAAGGGTCTGTGTGTGTGCCCTATTAACCTTTTGGTAATAGCAGGCTTTGACCTCATTTTCATCCTTTTGGTGGAAGGGTTTGTCTGTGTGTGTGCCCTATTATCCTTTGGTAATAGCAGGCATTGACCTCATTTTCATCCTTTTGGTGGAAGGGTCTGTGTGTGTGTGTGTGCCCAATTATCCTTTTGGTAATATCAGACTTTGACCTCATTTTCATCCTTTTGGTGGAATGGTCTGTGTGTGTGCCTTATTATCCTTTTGGTAATAGCAGGCTTTGACCTCATTTTCATCCTTTTGGTGGAAGGGTCTGTGTGTGTGCCTTATTATCCTTTTGGTAATAGCAGGCTTTGACCTCATCTTCATCCTTTTGGTGGAAAAGTCTCTGTGTATGTGCCCTATTGTCCTGTTGGTAATAGCAGGCTTTGACCTCATTTTCATCCTTTTGGTGGAAGGGTCTGTGTGCGTGTGTTACTATCATCCTTTTGGTGATAGACTTGTCATCCTTTTGGTGTCAGAATTCTCTTGTTATCAACTTTTTGTTGATAACGACCTTTGCAAGATATTCAATATTCAACTTCCTAAGCATTTTCCTTCTTTTCGGACAAATCCGTGGTCTTCTTCATATCTAATTATCTTCTACCTCGAAAAAAGAACGCTATAGCAGTTCATCTTACTCGATTTAAGACAATTAGATATTTGCATTTGTCATACCCCAAATTTGTCCTACCTGTGTATAACTTTCATATGTACATCCATCCACTAACCATATTCAGAAAATTCAAAAAAAATATATCGCTTCTGGTTGTTGTAGTGTCTGAGGTTCAGTCAGGGTTCTGTGTCAATTCAGGTTATTTGTGTGTGGATCAAATTATTAGAATGTGGTAAGTTTATTCAAGTCATACAAGTCATGATTCCAAGGCAGGGTACATCTGGTCCACGGTGAAGACCTTGGTTCCTCAAGGCGCAAGTGACAAGTTCGATATTGATTTGTGATTCAAAGTTTTTACTCCCTCCAAGGTGCAAGATTGATTTGTGTTTGATCCAAGTTCAAAATTAGCTCAAGATTTCATTTCAAGCAAGAATTCATTGGAGGTTCAAGTTTTAAATTTCATAGTCCATGAATAAATCCATTTACAATTTTACAAAAAAAATGAAAGGCCCGTGGAAGAATTCATCATTTCATACAAATTTATTCCAAGGCCCATCTACATCACCTTACAACAAGAAGTTACAACAAAAAGATAAAAGCCAACAATTTCTTGAATTCCCACTGTCCACGACTCCATGACCTTGCTAAATTATACACAATTGCCTCCACGGGATCAAGACTTCATCGTGATGCTATCATGCGGCCATCATAAGTTCTATTTATCCAAAAGTTACAAACTTGACACAACAACTTCAGTTGTTACCTTTAAATGGCTAGGTCCCACGCAACCTTCAGCAGTTCACTTCAAACTTTTCAATATTTGCACAAAGCAATAAAAATGAACATGATGCAAGATGCCAAATCAAAAAATAGTTGCACTACTCTTTCCACACGATAAATCCCTCCATGATTTACGCATTACAGACCCCACCAACAATCCTTCACGACGCATACTATTGCAAATCACACAGCCTGTACAAAACCGTACCACAACAAGAACAACCACGATACAATAGAATCACACGACGCACACAACTTCCACAACAATACCACAAAATCAATTCTGCATCACGACAAACCTCTCCAAGCCGACCCCACTTTTCTGCCTCAACCGGTGCGAAAACGAATTCAAAACAATTCGTACAACCTTATCACGTGATAGCACAACAAAACCGTCAACAATCCAGCTCACAATTCACTTCTTCTTCATCCCCAAAATACCCTCAACTCTCTCTATATAACAACCCCATTCTCACTCACAAAAGAGGGGAGGCTTCAAAAAGCCAAAGAAACTCTTCTCAAAAAACCCCTTCATTCAGCCCTCAACCGCACCTTCCACTTTTCACTTCTCATAACAACCTTCTAAAAAAATCCCACCTTTCAATCATCAACAAGCTCAAACCCACTAACAGAACCATAAACAAATCTAACCACCAAAAACCTTCACTCACAAACCCACTCTCAAAACTCACAGATCCAGAAATCAAGAAGGAGACGAGAAAGATGAATCGAACAAAAATGAAATAAGCCTAAATCGCAAACCTGAGACGAGTAGCCAAGTGAGAGGTCGAGATCGGAAACGGAATGAACGAGAAAAAGGTCAAAGATTCCATAAGGTTGCACGTTGTTTCTTTCATTTGGTGTCGTGTGTTGTTCGTATTACTTGCTTCCCATTTGTTGTACATGGCCTTGCGGGTTGTAGTTCTGTAGCGCGATGACGAATTTCTGAGCGTAGTTTTGTTGGTTTTTCATTGACCTTGTGCCCTGTTTCTCAACGGTAAATAGTACGTTGATCTTTTTGACCTTTTTTTTTTCTTTCTTTCTTTGATTTGTCGTTTTAAAAGAAAAGACTGTGTTGGGACAGATGAGTTTACCAAGTCATTTAACCATTCCTTTCCTTTTATTGTGTAAACCGTTTGTTAGTGTGGGAGTTGGGCTTTATGAGCCCATTTTTGGGTTGTTGCTCTTAGTGTTGGCTGATGGATGAATGGACCGTGAAGCCCATGTTGATTCCTAGGTCACACCATAAAGGAGCCCGGCGCCCCCCTCTTTATCTTCTCTTTAAGTTTTCTTTTTTCTAGTCATTAATTTTAATATGTTTTTGTTTTTAAGTTTTCTCAATCCATAATTGATTCCATTCTACTTTATTTTATTTTCGATTCTATTTTTATTTTGTGGCCAATGATATGACAACAATCTTGATTTAGTTGATTTTCTCAAATCGATTCAAAATCTTGATTAATATGAGGCCACTTTTATTTTCTTTTATTTTTCTTTCAACTTTTCGGTCGATGAAAATCTAAAACCAAAGATTATCTATTTATCGATTTAAGATCTTGGTAAAGATGAGACCTTTCTTATTTTCGATCTCTTTTCGATTTCCATTTCATTTCTTATTATCTTTTGCATTATTTTTCTTTTTATCGGTCAATGAAAGTCAAATACCAAAGATCATCGATTTATCGATTTAAGATCTTGGTAAAGATGAGACCTTTCTTTCTTTTCCGTCTTATTTTCGATTATATCTTTTCATTTTCGATTTCTATCTTTTCTTTTCATTTTTGGTCAATGAAAATCGAATATCGTTGATTATTGATTTCTCGATTAAATCTTGATTAAGACGAGACCACTTCGATTTATTTTATATTTCCATTTCATTGTCTATTATCTTCTTCTTTTTATTTTCGATCGATGAAGTCTTTCTATTCACGAATGTTGATGGTCGAAGCGATTAACCTTCATTATTTCAAATCTGTAGTGAGTGATCATCGAGATCTCTTTCTATGCTTCGGGATCGTGATAGGTTACCTTCGATTAATCGACGAAAGTTTGTGATTAAGACGAGATCTTCACCTTTTCTTTTCGTGTGGCACGATTTCATTGGAGAATGATCCTCAATATCATTTCTCTATCGTGTTTTAGCACAAAGATCAAATGTGCATCCTCCTATAGTGTGATCTTCGTCGTAGATTGTGCTACGATGGCTTAGCGCTACATTGGACCGGTTCATCCGATTAACCACTAACTTTACATTTCCGTCAATATTATCTTGATTTACTTTTATGTCAATATTATATCTTGTTCATATTATCTTGCTTATATCTTGTTCACATTATTATTCGTATTATTTATATCATATTCATATCTTATTCATCTAACCATTTTCTTTGTTTATACACTTAATTAAAATACACTAAAATTATCGAAACGCTTAAGCACTTAATTTTCGATTAAAATACTTAACACACCTATTCAAATCATTTTCATAATTAAATCACGAAAGAATTGAATTCTTGAGGTCAAGCACTTCTTGGGTTCTTGAGTGACCGCTATTGAGGCGCACGCCTTGGGTTGTGATCACTCGACCATTCGTTTCTAAAACACGCGTCTTAATTATTTGGACAAAGGAATGCCACTGGAGTCTAGCATTCCATGTGGTACTTTTGTTGTTCATCAAACAATATTTCGTAGATCAATCGAATGAAAAAGGTGTCGTTGGGATCTAGCATCCCAATAATGCCCCGATTAATTGGTTGCGAGGCCGACGTCTCGTTTATCGAATAATCGTCATTCTCCCTAAAACATTTAACAAACCAAATCATTTTCGAACCAACCCTCGATTCGTCGTCGAGCCCACTCGTAAGTCGAGCGTATTTTGCCTCGAGTTCAAACGCACACTCGCACATCTCGTGGTTTCGTTACTGGGAGCACCCCTAGGAACTAGTATCGATCCTCACCTCTTTTCTCAACCAATCCGATTCGATCTTTTTCAAACCGTTTTTTTTTTATCAACTAACGAAAGGAGGAGATTCTTGGAATCTAGCATTCTTTGGGTCTTCGAATGAATGGCTCTTGAGGCACGCCCTTGGGTTGTTATTCATTCACCCTTTCGTCTTAAAACACTTAACCATCATCAAACATTTTCGCAATCAACTCACGAAAGAACTGAGTTCTTGGAGTCTAGCATTCCTTGGATTCTTGAGTGACTGCTCTCGAGGCACGCCCCTTGGGTTGTATGTCACTCAATCTTTCGTCTCCTAAAATTCAAACCCTAACCCCTCTTTTCGTGGGCGTGCCACGAACTACGACCGCTCTGATTCTTTATTCTCGTCCGAGTAAAGATACGTAGGCACAAGATTGCGATGATCTTGGCGAGCTACCTTCCCTCCATCTTCCGTCTTCCCTCTATCCCTTCCCGTAGTCGAACTACGATTGCTCTGATTTCTCATTCTCGTCCGAATGAGCATACGTAGGCCCGAGGTCGCGATGATCTTGCCGAGCACCCTATCCTAAAACTACCCCATTTCCCTTAGTAATCGAAACCTTTTACTTTACCTTTTTGCATATATCGTTGAGAAGAAAACAAACAAGCTTAGATAACGTTCATCACAATTCGAACTAAGAGGTTCCCGTTGAGTACAACAGACGTGAGGGGGTGCGCGTACCTTCCTCTCACGTAACCGACTCCCGAACCCAGAATGTGGTTGCGACGACCATGTTCTTGTCTCTCCTTAAAGGTTTTCTCGATATTTTCCTTTCCCTCTTTTAGGATAAATAAAGTTCGGTGGCGACTCTGTCGAACCGCAATGTTCGAGGTGCGACACAATGATAGAACTGAGTATGATTTTGATGAGAATAATTAGTAATCGAGAATATGTTGGGCAATGATCCATTCATATACTTTATCTAATATGTATATGATGTGATATGACGTATCAGATGTGGTCAAAACATGATCTTATGGTGTATTTCTACAACATCAGAAACATATGCAATAAATAAATGAGACAAATTCCTAAGTCTCAAATTTAACTTTAATGCATGTCTAGTTTCATTTCATATTTCCCATATGGTTGTAGATATTTATTCTTAAAAGTAGTTATTCTAGTGAATATGTTTATCCTATTATTTTCAATCATATTTATCATTAGTTTCAATTGTTGATGGACTCCTCACCTCAACAAGTTTTTATCTTTTCCTAAGATGATCAACCCAAGAATCAGATTTATAGCAGTATAATGTATAATAAAATCCTTTACTAACATCACATCAAATAACACAAAATATTACTTCATATTAACTTCACATTAATTAACATAAAAGAATTTACCTCATGATGAGCTCAGTACATACATCAATATTGGTTCCTAGACTAAACATTCTTTATTATATTGCTTAAAATATATTACTTAAATACGACCTAGACGAGTTGCAGACTATCCGACCCTAAACTTGTCATTTATTTATTATTTTTTATAAAATAAAATAAAATTAAAAATCCCATAATAATAATTATATTATTAGTATATACATGATGGTACTTTAAATATAATATTTTTTTATATACTATATTACTCTAAGGGTGACAAAATGGATGGATGGGATGGATATGGATTGGATTGTTAATGGATGGATCAAAAGAATTCATTAGTCCATTAACAATCCACTAAATTTTTTTTAAAATTATCCAATCCAATCCATCTATTATGAATAAAATTCATCCAATCCATCCATTAACATATTTTTAATGGATGGATATCCATCCATCCTATTTTATTTTATTTATTTTTTTAAAAACAGTTTTTTTTTAAATCAACTTTTTTATATTTTCAAAAAACTCAATTTATTTTATTTTAAAAAATTGATTTTTTTTCGAAAAAAAAAATTGATTTTTTTTGGGGGAAAATTTGACTTTTGGTATTTTCCAAAAAATTGATATTTTAATTTTTTAAAAAGCGGTTTTCTTTTCGAAAAAAAAATCGGTTTTTTTGGAAAAAAAAATCAATTTTTTTTAATCCATTTTTATTTATTTTTTAAAAAATAAATCTAACGGATATAAAAATAATTCATTGAATCTTTAAAATATGTTGGATGGATTGAACCAATACATGTATATAAATAAATGGATTTAGTCAAATCCATTAACTTATTTTTTTATATGGTGGATGGACTGAATGAATTTTTTAGTGGATGAATTGGATGAATTTTACATTGATAGATCAAATTGTCACCCCTATATTACTCCCTCCGGTTCTTTTCATAAGATACATGTTACTTTTTAGAACCATTGGTAAAAATACTACTTTAAATATAATATATTTTTATATCCTATATTACTTTCTTTAGTCCTATTTATAAGATACAAGATATTTTTTAGATTTATTGAATAATTAATGTATTTAGTCTATTATTCAATGAATCAAAAGAGTAACTTCTCTTATAAATAGAACTGTAGAATATGTTTTTTTTAAATAATTTAACACTCTTTTAAATACAATACAAATTAAAAATTGTTCAAAATAATACACAAATATCTAATATAATACAAATTAATAAAATACAAAAAAAATTAAAATGAAATATTAAATAATTAAATATTAATTTAATTATATTAATGTATAATATGAAAAATAGAAAAAGTGAATATAATATTAAAAATAAAATTGTGAAGTGTGAACTCAATGTGTAGTTTTTGAATGAAATCTAAATACTAGTACAATTTTTAAAATAATTTAGTTAAACGAGTCAAACATACTACTCGTGATCCATACGAACTAGCCTTAATGAATTGAAGGTTTTTAGGGTCGCGCTATAAAAATCCTTACAACAGTTCAGAACAAAATTCAGGTTTCCCTATATATGGCAGACACTTGTGCATATATCAAAAAAATTCAAGATTCCCTATATATTGAAGACACCCTTGTTTGGGATGGAATGAATATTGCAAAGGTTCTGCACAACAAAATCATTGATATAGTAATATGGCTGTGACCCGAGAACAAAGTGTATTTATAGTTTATACTAATACAACAAATGCACTGGATGAACCTGTAAAGTGGTTAATTGATCCAAATAAGCCCTTTGCAGCACCAAAATGACTTATTCTGTACACACCAGGAGTTACGCCATGCGGTATCCTCCATTCCATGGTTGCTTTACTCATAGGACTGAGTTTAAAACTCCTTGACCACTTAAAACGCAGGCAGAAATCATCATCGTCATAAGCGGGAACCCAAGTGTCTTTTCCTTGGAGAATTTCCACCAGGGCAAACGTGCCTTCTGTCAAAAGGTCATTTCGAGGGCACGCAGACCAAAATGTAACTGTCACAACGTCACCGCTCGTAAAGGTGGAGTTCTGAGGTACGTCAGAGGAAACATCGCCAAAATTTACTCCAAAAGGGGTTCCGTCCACCACAACTGGTGGCAGCAAGCTTACTTGCTTATCCAGAAGATCAGGAGGCAGTGGACCGGTTTCTACTGGTTCACCGCTGATAAGAGCCTTTGCAAGCTTCTTAAACTCTTGAATGTATGCATTCAGCGTGTGTGGGCCGTATAGTGTAGAAGCACCCTGACAGCAAGAAAATTGACATCAGAAAGAGAGTTACACAGTAGAAATATTTGCTCCAAGGTATGTCTCGTGCAACTGACCTCATATCTTTGCACATGGTATTCTTCATATGTAGTTGTGTATTGCGAATAAGCATTGCTCAAAGATGCTATAACAACGTGAACCTTTTCAAAATCCTTGTGACTACTTAGTACCGTCTTCACTGCATTGCGTAGTCTCCTTCCAGCCATTGTTGAGATTTCTGTCAGAATTAGAAATGTTATGAACAAGTTGAGGCTGTGAAGGATAGAGATCCTAAAAACAACATATTACTGCAAATAAGAGTGTAGGAGACGATTTGGTACCTCCTGGTACACATAGAATAACAAACTGCCCAACTCGGAGGATCTGAATCGGAAGTATTGAAGGCTGCAAAATTAACATGAATGAAGAAACCTTTAGAAAAGTGAAAGATGTATTTATATATGCATGACGGAAAACAGATGCAGTAAAACTGCTACATGGAACTTCTGTGAACATGATTAGGAAGTTAAAACACATAACATTAATAGTATAATTGATGTAATTCAATACTACTAGATCAAAATACAGAGAAGAAAACTCTGGTGAACCTATGGGCGAAAAAATCGTAACATTCAGATAAGGAGTAACTTACTGCCCAGTCATATGGTATATTCATTTCACCGGTATCAAGCAAAATGGGCTTTGGGTGCTGACAATCAATTTGTTTCTTGCTTATTGTCTTAACTAGGTTGCGGACTAGCTTCCAGAAATGACTTCCCTGGTGTACAATCAGAACAAATAATAAGTATAAACCATAACATATTGTTTGGATAAACAGCTTAATTAGCCGCTTCTAACATAAGTGTTTATCATATAAGTTTATGTATAAGTTAATTCTATAAAATAAAGTCAAATTGTTTTCATATAAGCTATAAGTCGTTTTCATAAGCTATAGTAGAAAAAATGGTGGAAAATAGACTATTAGGCCTCTCAGTAGAGAATATTATGGGGGCAGTGAAGACGAAAACTGACTTTGGTCAGTTTTGTGGCAGACATGGTTTTAGAGTCGGTCAGATACTTTTTATCAATTCAATGTGTCGGTTATGTTGGCTATCAGTAAGAATAAATAGGAAGTGAGCAAGGGATAGGGGTTACCGGGAAGTTATTGAGTGGTATCAGAGCACTTTAGATCTGAAGAGGAAATAAGAAAAAACAGAAAATAATTGAGTTGTCATCAAGAATGGAAGGAATAGTTGAGAAAATAATGGAGTTGTCATCAAGAGTGGAAGGAATAATTGACCTTGTTGATAAAGTGTTGAAACAAATTAGAGATTAGAGAAGAGAACTCAAAGAGTTACGACTAGAAATACCAATTTTTGAAGGAAGCGATGCTGTTGGATGGATGATCAAGGTCGAGAAATATTTTGATGCAGGAGGTGCATGTAAAGAACAAGATCAAATACCAAAAGTTGTGCAGTGGATGAGTGGTAGAGTCATTACATGGTATCAATTATGGGTTTTGGGCGATCCATTCTCAAGAAATTTGGACCGATACTGATTCAATAGAGAATCAAGAACCAGAAAAGAGAAATTGGAGGGGCGGATCAAGAAAACAAAATCCTTCGTTAAAGGACCACCAAACATGAATCTAACCGGTAGAGAGAAAAGATATGGGACTGAGAAGAGTAGGAATTTCTTGCATGTTGGCTGCATTTCTACCAATGAAACCACCAGACAAGGGTAATGTTGTCAGTTGCACAACAACGACAAAGAGGTTCACTACATTCACCGACCTACAGAGGAAGGCCAACAAATGCCACTGCATTAATTTCAAAATGTTAAATGATTTGTCCTCCCAAGTGTGGGATCCAGGGGAGAAATTGGGCTGCAAGATTGTGGCAACATTTCAGTTTTAATGCAAATGCCAGTATAGTTGCTTTGTAATTTCTTGAGTTTATTCTATAGGAATCACCATGAGGACAAGGTGATAGTTTAAGGGGGAGTATTGTTAGACCTCTCATTAGAGAATATTATGGGGAAGTGGTCAGCTTTGTGGCAGTTATGGTTTCAGAATTTGTCAAATACTTTTTATTAAATAAAGACTTTAAGGGATATGCACGGACAGTGTAAAATAGTTCTACACTGTCATCCAATAGGAATTCATCACTCAGCTATGTCATGCCATTAACTCAAAAATTACCGTATAAAATTATTTTAAACTATCAGTACATATCCCATTTTTTCTTATATAAATGTGTGAGTTATGTTGGCTATTAGTAAGAATAAATAGGAAGTGAGCAAGGGATAAGGGGTTACTGGGAAGCTATTGAGTGCTTATTGGGAGAGACCCAACTCTCGAACATTTAGGAAGGGAGAGATTCAACACTCTCGATTTCTTGGAAGGAACCAAAATGGTCCCGGTCTATTTGTGTGTTATTTCTTTGTCGGTCTATTTGTGTGTTATTTCTTTGCACTAGAAATTTGTTTGTACCAGTAAGTATCGGAAATTGTCCCAACTATATTTCGTAAAGAACCAGTTTCTATCATAGACTTAGGTGGTTTGCGCATGTAAAGAGAAGACATGCAGATTCTGTGTTAGTGAGAGTAGATTAGATGGATAGGAGTATAACAGCAAGTAGTAGAGGAAGACCTAGAAAAACTATAAGAGAAGTTATTAAGAAAGATTTCGAGATTAATGATTTGGGTAGAAGCATGGTCGTGGATAGAACATTATGTGGAAGTTGATCCATGTAGCCGACCCCACTTAGTGAGATAAGGCTTGGTTGTTGTTGTATCCTGAAGAGCTTATGGAAATAAGTTGAAAACAGCTTATGAACATATCATAAGTTGTTTTAATAAGCCCTCTCAATTAGTTTTACTAAGTTACAAGTATTTATACTACTAGATAAGCTCAAATAAGTCAATTCAAACGTGTTTATACTACTAGATAAGCTCAAATAAATCAATTCAAACAGGCCGTAAAACTACAAGTCATAAAAATTAAAAGGCAAGCATGAGGTATAAAACATTAATTACCTTATCGTCACCTTGCTTAAAATCAAAAGATCCAGGTCCATCGGTTGTTCCAGCAGCAAATGCAAAACCCATTGCGGCAGGGCATGTCTTAACAACCTTGTCAACTCCTTGATCAGAAATAGTCACCTCAAGTTTGGAGAAATCTATATAAGCGTGTCGAAAATCAACCTCCCCTTCAATCTCTTCAGCTGCTGCATTGAAGAGATCCGCTGCTTTTCTAAATTGTCTTTCCCCTATAATGCGAGTACTTTCAAATTCATCTGGATAACTGTCACATAAGTTATTTAATGCAAATTAGCGGTTTCATAGGATTTTTTAGCATTGCGTAAACCGAACATGATAACATTTACCTAGGTCCTTGGCCATAGCAGAATTCATTCCTCCCTCCACATGTACTATGATTGAAGTCACAAGGTAGTCCAGTGTCTAAACAAAAAGCTCCGAGAACATTTGGACTGACATCTCCAGAATTCGATTGGCAGAATCCAGCTACAAATCGAGGCTTGTCAACATTCCTAGGAGCACCTCTCACCCGTCTGGTAACACTCGAACTTTTGGTAACTGGTCTACCACAAGGAGACGGGAAAGAGAAAGCAAGTTCCAGTAATTCATGATCTGCATCAATGTATTTTTAATGAGAATATAAACATGATTAATTTTTTATTCAGATACCCCTCATACTAGTTACCTAATTACATTAATTAATACAAAGCAAGGTAGCACTCATTTATGTTTCATCAGGATACTCGGTCGGTCGTAGCGAACATATTAGGAGCTTGCTTGGATTAACTTAATTGAGCTTATCTACTGATATAAACACTTGTGAGAATGTTTAGGAGAGCTTACGAAAACAACTTATGACATTCCATAAGTTGTTTTCAGTTCATTTTCATAAGTGCGGTTAGCAAACACGTCTACCTAATACTTAGAACTACAAATTTTGATGCTATTCATGTAAGATATTATTTTGTTTATGAAATCTGTAATGGAAAAGAAGCTAATAATTTCATCAATGTTTGCATTATACCTAAAAGCAAAATGTAAGTAACATACGATTATCACGAAGTCCAGGAATTATATTTGAGATTCTTTGAGGCAAGCCATCATTTCCGACTACATCAGAATCCATTCTTCCAGAATCTTTTTCCTCAAACCAATCTTCCATAAACCGTGCAGCTGCACCTTTATTATCCCCGCTGATTAACAAGTTTCTACGACCCATTGAAGTCGGGTGAGTAGCAAACCAACTGAAGCTTCCAACAGGCCCCCTTTCATCATCAACAAACTTTAAAAGAGTCATTTCTTTATCAACATCATACTTATATTTGCTTCTCTCTGAAGCCGGATTATTGAGATAAGCACTAGGACTGCGGTTCACACCAGCATCTAAAAGCTCTCCTTCATCAACAAATATTGATCCGGGACGGAGATTTTCATGAGCCTGAATAATGCTTTTCTCAATTCCATCAACAATAACATCAAAGGACTGACGCACAAATCCATAAGAAGTTATAATATACAAAAAATATTGAAGATAACCCCCAGGACCCGCGTGAGTGTGAGTTCCGCTAATAGCTACATTCTTTTCCGTATACATCTCACCATATCTGTCAAACAAAACGAAATTATGAAATCAACACCGCAACTATTTCAGATCAAAACATCAGTTACCAACTAATCAGACTAACTCTACCTTGCTTTCAGCCTCTCAATTACTTTGGTTGTCACAATTTGTGAACCCATACAAGCATCAAGGTTCACAAACACAACCCTATTACCCTTCGACGCTGCTACAATGAAAGCACGGGCGCGAAGCCTGAGGTGAATACCAGATGCAACTTGTTCTATTTTAGCATACCCCATCAAGTTAACATCAGCAGCAGGACCAGTAATGTCATAGCTTCCAAGACCAACCAAGTAACCCGAACCACAATACACAACAATAACATCACTCTTGAGTAACAGCAGGAGTAACAAAACAGTCCAAATTCTCATTTTTGTACATACCCTCCAAATATTCAAATGACAAAAAGTATGAAACTCCATCACAAAACAAAACCCTTCAATCTCAGCAAGTTCTTCTCATTCCGCTCCACTAAACACACCATAAAAAAAAAAAAAAAAAACACAACAGAAACAATAACAAATAAACAAAGATTCAGTTGTTATTATAAAAATGAATAAAAAAAACAAAGTTTCAGAACTATATGATACAAAAATTGGGAATAAAAAGATAAAACTTTTACGATACCCAGATAAGAAAAGTTACGAAATTTACATGAAAATAAAGATGGGGTGGTCTTGAAGTGTGATTAACGGATTGCAGAAAGAGTGAGCCAGAAGAGAATATGAGAGGGAGATTCCAATCTGAAAATGGGGTGTGAAAGGTGAAAAAGTGAGTTGGTGGAGAAGTTGGAGCGATGTAGAGTGACGAGGAGCATGAGATTTGGATGTTTCGCAATTTGTCATTGTTCTTGTTCTTGTTTCATGTCAACTCAAACCAAGAGGAGAATTTAATAATATTATCTTATTTGATTTAATAATTTAATTTTCATTTTACAATCAATTTAATAATTTACTCCTAATAAACAAATAAATAAAAAGATTCTTCTATTACAAATATTATAATGTGTTTAAATCTATCTATCTATGATTTGAATAGTAGGGTAAATGTTAAAGTAAGAGAAATTGTAGTGCATAGTAAAAACTATAGGGTTAGTTTTAAAATTCCAAATAAAAAAAAATGTTATACATAATATTTTTTTTTTTAAATTAATTATTTCTGTTTTTAGGGCATTAAATATATGTATTTTAAAAAAACATATATTTTTAATCTTTTAAAAAATATTCAACTTACCATTTTAATATTTTAACGATTACACTTATTAACATTTCTAAAAAATATATAAATAAATGTTGTTGCAAGATATTATTTGTTTTTTAATGTGTGAAAATGATAGTAGAAGATAAAAATAGAAATGAGTTTATTATACCATGATATTTTAATGTTTAAATAACATAAAGATAGGGTCAGGTTAAAAATTCCAAATAAAAAAAAATGTTATATGAATATATACAATATGTTTTAAAAAAAATTAATTGTTTCTGTTTTTAGTATATTGAATATATATATTTTTAGAAAAAATATATATTTTTTAGTCTTTTAAAAAGTGTTCAATTTACCATTTTAAAATTTTAACCAAAACACTGGTTAATATTTCCAAAAAATATATAAATAAATGTTGATGCAAAATTGAACTTGGATCAATAATTTATTTTCATTTAACACAATTTTAATTGGAAATATGATATTATTTGTTTTTTAATGTGTGAAAATGATAGAAGATAAAAATAGAAATGAATTTATTATACCATGATATTTTAATGTTTAAATAACATAAAGAGGGGGTCAGGTTAAAAATTTCAAATAAAAAAATGTTATACGAATTTATACAATTTTTTTTTTAAATTAATTATTTATGTTTTTAGTATATTGAATATACATATTATATATATATATATATATATATATATAGTCTTTTAAAAAGTGTTCAATTTACCATTTTAATATTTTAACCAAAACACTTGTTAACATTTCCAAAAAATATATAAATAAATGTTGATGCAAAATTGAACTTGGATCAATAATTTATTTTCATTTAACACAATTTTAATTGGAAATATGATATTATTTGTTTTTTAATTTGTGAAAATGATAGAAGATAAAAATATAAATGAATTTATTATACCTTGATATTTTAATGTTTAAATAACATAAAGATATTAGTGTATTCTTTTTAAATTCCGTCTCCTTTATAAATAAAATAATAATAATTTTGCATCATTTAAAAAAGTTCATTAATTTTCAATTTTATGTAAAATCAAAATAAAATTTATTACTATAATTTAAAAGTAATTATTTTAATAATAGTGACTAAAATTTAAAATTATCTTTTTATTTTAATTATAATATTTACCCGGGAGAGAGAATATATGGTATTAAGAGTTTTAAATTTTACTCTTTCCTATGTTTTCTATTCAAAAGGGGATTAAATCAAGAATGATTATTTCAAATTTATTATTATTCCCTCCATTTTACCATAGATGTCTTTTTTTAGATGTTTACATTTTTTAAAATAATGATTAATTTTGTTTATTTTAATGATAAAATAAATATTATTTATTAAAATAATTTTATTAATAATAGAAAGTAGAGTAATTATATGATTTAAAATATAATAAATAAAATAAATTATTGAAAAGAAATAATAAATTTTATATTAATATTATAAATAGATACAGGGCCGTCTTTGAGGACGTGCAAGGCGGGCTATCGCACAGGGCCTCAAAATTTTTCGGGATAAATTATAGTTGAATAGGACCTCATAAAATATTTGTTAGATTAAATCGTGATTAAATGGAGCCTCTATTTGTTTTTCCAAAATTAAATTATGACTAATTTACACAGGACCTCCAACAACTTGTGACGGCTCTGAATAGATAAATAATTTGAGACTAATAAAAGTAAGAAAGAGAACAACAGATATGAAAAGGATGGAGTACAGCATTGTTGCTACTAATATATTGAAGAATCTTTTGGCTAATACAGAAGTATTATTTTGTTCCATGAGGGCACGTTATATGTAGTGTTATTGTTTTTGCGATAATTGGTCCACTCTAGGTGCAGCACAAATAAAGGTAAAAAGTGTTGCTAATAGTTAGAGGAATTTGAAGTTTGACTTAGAGAAAATTTATGATCACATTTAATGTAGGTTGTCAAGGACACGTGGCTAATGAGATTCTCTAGTAGTATAACTTCTCTCACTTGCATCATACTCTATGTCCTAAATGTAAGATGAGCCGCGAGTTTCCACCGTAAAAAAAATACAATAATTAAAGAGTGGGCCTAGGCTTCCGACGTGAGAGACCCTTTGTTTATTCAAATTAATATGGACCATTAGATCATGATCAAGCACACCATATTAACATATGTCTCACACACATAATAAATATCATATTTAATGATTTTTTTTTATTTGAAATTAATTGGTTTTATTTCACAAATTATATTTGACATTAATTTTTTTAATTTGACTTTAATTGAATATAGAGATTTATTGGAATACACTGTCAGTGTAAAACTACTTTACACGGTCATCCAATTAGTCAAGATAGTCAAGAGATGATGTTTGAACCATGTCAGAGATGCATAGATGATGGTCAATCATGTATGAACCATGAAAGATAATGAATAGATGATGTGTGAACCATGTCAGAGATGCATAGATGATGGTGAACTATGTGTGAACCATTGAAGATAGTCAACAGGTGATGCTGAACTAGGTGTAAGATGCATAGATGATGGTCTATCATGTGTGAACCATTGAAGATGATCAAGAGATGATGTGTGAACCATGTCAGAGATGCATGGATGATGGTAAACCATGTGTAAACCATGGAAGATAGTCACTAGATGATGGTGAACTATGTGTGAACCATGGAATATGGCCAACAGGTGATGGTGAAGTATGTGTGAGATGCATAGATGATGGTCAACTATGTGTGAACCATGAAATATAGTAAAGAGATGATGTGTGAACCATGTTAGAGATGCATTGATGATGGTCAACTATGTGTGAATCATGGAGGATAGTCAAAAGATGATTGTGAACTATGTGTGAGATGCACAGACGATGGTCAATCATGTGTGAACCATGAAAGATAATCAAGAGATGATGGGAGAACCATGTCAGAGATGCATAGATGATGGTCAACTATGTGTGGACCATGGAGGATAGTCAACATGTGATGGTGAACTATGTGTGAGATGCATAGATGATGGTTAAGCATGTGTGAACCATGGAAGATAGTCAACAGATGACGGTGAACCATGTCAGAGATGCATAAATGATGGTCAATCATGTATGAACCAAGAAAGATAATCAAGAGATGATGTGTGAACCATGTCAGAGATGCATAGATGATGGTCTATCATGTGTGAACCATTGAAGATGATCAAGAGATGATGTGTGAACCATGTCAGAGATGCATGGATGATGGTAAACCATGTGTGAACCATGGAAGATAGTCACCAGATGATGGTGAACTATGTGTGAACCATGGAATATGGTCAACAGGTGATGGTGAACTATGTGTGAGATGCATAGATGATGGTCAATTATGTGTGAACCATGAAATATAGTAAAGAGATGATGTGTGAACCATGTCAGAGATGCATTGATGATGGTCAACTATGTGTGAACCATGGAGGATAGTCAAAAGATGATTGTGAACTATGTGTGAGATGCACAGACGATGGTTAATCATGTGTGAACCATGAACTATAATCAAGAGATGTGGGAGAACCATGTCAGAGATGCATAGATGATGGTCAACTATGTGTGAACCATGGAGGATAGTCAACATGTGATGGTGAACTATATGTGAGATGCATAGATGATGGTTAACCATGTGTGAACCATGAAAGATAGTCAACAGATGATGGTGAACTATGTGTGAGATGCATGGATGATGGTCAACCCTGTGTGAACCATGGAAGATAGTCAAGAGATGATGCGTGAACCATGTCAAAGATGCATAGATGATGGTCAATCATGTGTGAACCAAGAAAAATAATCAAGAGATGATGTGTGAACCATGTCAGAGATGCATAGATGTTGGTGAACTATGTGTGAACCATGGAAGATAATCAACAAATGATGGTGAACTATGTGTGAGATGCATAGATGATGGTTAACTATATGTGAACCATGGAAGATAGTCAATAGGTGATGTGTGAACCATGTCAGAGATGCATAGATGATGGTAAACAATGTGTGAACTATAGAAGATAGTCAACAGGTGATGGTGAACTATGTGTGAGATTCACAGACGATGGTCAATCATGTGTGAAACATGAAAGATAATCAAGAGATGATGTGTGAACCATGTCTGAGAAGCATAGATGATGGCAACTATTTGTGAACCATGGAGGATAGTCAACGGGTGGTGGTGAACTATGTGTGAGATGCATAGATGATGGTCAACCATGTGTGAACCATGAAAGATAATCAACAGATGATGGTGAACTATGTGTGAGATGCATAGATGATGGTCAACCATATGTGAACCATGGAAGATAGTCAAGAGATGATGCGTGAACCATGTCAGAGATGCATAGATGATGGTTAATCATGTGTGAACCAAGAAAGATAATCAAGAGATGATGTGTGAACCATGTCAGAGATGCATAGATGATGGTGAACAATGTGTGAACCATGGAAGATAATCAACAGGTGATGGTGAACTATGTGTGAGATGCATGGATGATGGTTAATCATGTGTGAACCATGGAAGATAACCAAGAGATGACGTGTGAACCGTGTCAGAGATGCATAGATGATGGTCAACTATGTGTGATACGTGGAGTATAGTCAACAGGTGATGGTTAACTATGTGTGAGATGCATAGATGATGGTCAATCATGTGTGAACCATGAAAGATAGTCAACAGATTATGGTGAACTATGTGTGAGATGCATGGATGATGGTCAACCATGTGTGAATCATGGAAGATAGTCAAGAGATGATGCATGAACCATGTCATAGATGCATATATGATGGTCAATCATGTATGAACCATGAAAGATAATCAAGAGATGATGTGTGAACCATGTTAGAGATGCATAGATGATGGTGAACTATGTGTGAACCATGGAAGATAGTCAATAGGTGATGGAAAACTATGTGTAAGATGCATAGATGATGGTCTATCATGTGTGAACCATTGAAGATGATCAAGAGATAATGTGTGAACCATGTCAGAGATGCATAGATGATGGTCAACCATGTGTGAACCATGGAAGATAGTCACCAGATGACGGTGAACTATGTGTGAACCATGGAATATAGTCAACAGAAGATGGTGAACTATGTGTGAGATGCATAGATGATGATCAACTATGTGTGAACCATGAAAGATAGTCAAGAGATGATGTGTGAACCATGTCAGAGATGCATTGATGATGGTCAACTATGTGTGAACCATGGAGGATAGTCAATAGATGATTGTGAACTATGTGTGAGATGCACAGACGATGGTCAATCATGTGTGAACCATGAAAGATAATCAAGAGATGATGGGAGAACCATGTCAGAGATGCATAGATGATGGTCAACTATGTGTGAACCATGGAGGATAGTCAACAGGTGATGGTGAACTATGTATGAGATGCATAGATGATGGTTAACCATGTGTGAACCATGAAAGATAGTCAACAGGTGATGGTGAACTATGTGTGAGATGCATGGATGATGGTCAACCCCGTGTGAACCATGGAAGATAGTCAAGAGATGATGCGTGAACCATGCAAAGATGCATAAATTATGGTTAATCATGTGTGAACCAAGAAATATAATCAAGAGATGATGTGTGAACTATGTCAGAGATGCATAGATGATGGTGAACTATGTGTGAACCATGGAAGATAATCAACAAGTGATGCTAAACTATGTGTGAGATAGACAGATGGTGGTCAACTATGTGTGAACCATGGAAGATAGTCAATAGGTGATGTGTGAACCATGCCAGAGATGCATAGATGATGGTAAATTGTGTGAACTATGGAAAATAATCAATAGGTGATGGTGAACTATGTGTGAGATTCACAGTAGATGGTCAATCATGTGTGAACCATGGAGGATAATCCATAGATAATGTGTAAACCATGTCAGAGATGCATAGATGATGGTTAACTATGTGTGAACCATGGAAGATAGGTACCATATGATGGTGAACTATATGTGAACCATGGAAGATAGTTAACAGGTGTTGTACCCCAAATTTTACCCCTTTGATGTCATATTTTCCCGCATCTACATTTAGACCTCAATCATGTGTGCATTGTTAACTAACCATTTCTTTTTGCAAGTTGTTTCTTTTTATTGTGGAAGATAGGGTTTACATAAAAAGGACAAGATCTTCCTAAGACATCTTTTGGCCCCCAAGTGCAACCATTGGAATTTACATGCATCCAAGAAGACTTTTTAACAAGAAATCAAATGTTTCACCAAGACAAGTCAACCATTGCCTTTCATGTCAAGCAAAGTGTGATCCCAAGTCTTGAGAAATTATGCCATGTGTTAACAAACGTCCTTGGAATCCATCTTTGAGTCTTAAAGATTTTTCTCTTAAGAGCAAGAATTTTTTTCATGAAGATAAAATATTCACCAAGGTGTAACATATCAAAGTGGTGCCATGGGAGGATTTAATCTTGCCATTTCATAAATTCATCCCCGTGACATTTCTTTTCCATGGACATATGGTTTGTCTCAAATTTCTATTGGGCCTAAAATGTGTCGTTTGGATCAAAGGCCATAAAGTGGAGAAAGTTCAAAGTAGTGTTCTTGTGCCATTTATTATTTGAGAACTGAAGATGCTTTGCTTCAAAAACAAGTTTCGTGGAGTCATTACATATTACCTTTCTAAGCTCACCCATTCTTGATAAAGCCAAAGTTACTGAGATATCATGTTGGATTAGTGAAATAAAAATGTTCAGCACAAGAAGCCTGCGATCATAAGCAGAGAATCCGTATGTCCAAATTCAAACGATTACTTCTTTTTGCTTTCTCTCTCCTGGCACATTAAAAAGTGGTTTTGGGATAACCATTAAAAAATGAAAATAGCAGGCATGCACCATTTCCTCCGCTGCATTTGTTCAGCATGGTGGTCCAAAGTTTGACTGAAGAAAGTGCCACACAAACCCTAATTCCTTACCCATCAGTCCTTGCAAACCCTAATTCTTCCCCCAACGGATAATGCTTTTACCCACGGTGTTTGAACCACTTTGTTTGCCTATAAAAGGATCTCATTTCCTCCTTGTTCTGGACACCAAAAATTACCAAGAATTTCTCTCTACTTCTCCCTCCCATAATCTTGCAAGTAACACTCAAAAACTTGCAAGAAATTCACCATTTCCATTTCCTCTGTAAACACCACAACAAACACTCCCAGAAAAAATATCAAGAAACTCATCAAAACCCTCTTTACTTTTCCATTTTTTTAAGTTCTGCAAGTAACCTTCAAGTCTTGCAAGAATTTATCCTTTTTACTTCCTTCTAGTAAACACCTCAAGCCTCCATTATCTTAAACCACCAAAGCCCGTGTTTCGTTCTGAGAGTTTGGTTCTATAGCAGTTGAGGAAGGAAAGCATCCACCACTTCCAGAAACTCTCGCCGGTGAAGAAGCAGTGGACTTTCTCCACTAGGTATCACTCCATCTCACTCTGTTTTATATACACGACGATCATGTGATACCTATCTGCACCATACTGTTATCATACTTGTTGTTCATTACTGCCTAATTTTGTGATTACTCTGCTCCATATTGTCATCATGTTGTGATCTTGTTATTATCTGATTATTGTTTATTTATGTGGTAAAATCATTAACATGTTAGTCTTGTGTTGTTAATCGTTAAGTGAATCTGTATTCGTATTCGAAAACTGAACAAAAATAAAAAGAATCAAGGTGGCGCTCGCCATGCTAACATAGTGGCTCCCGACACCCACACAAAATAAATAAAATATAAAACCACACACCACATGAAAAGGAAAAAGAAAAAGAAAAAGAAAAGAAAAATGGACACATGGCGCAAGCCATGCTAAGCATGGCGCAAGCCACCCTCAATGTAATGGAGGTGGCGCAAGCCACCCTTTACTATGGGGAGGTGGCGCCAGCCACATTGGGTGGTGGGGGCCACACTGAGTTCTTTGTTTTTTTGTGTTTTATTGGTTTTACCCTTCATTTCATTTTTTTTCTTCTTGTCAAGAATACTAAAAATATAATGATAAAGCATTAAAACATATGCATAATTTCTTTTCATTCTCAGACATTTTTGCAAATAAAATCTAATGTTTTTTAGTAAGAAAAAGGAAACTTCAAAGTGGGTTGTTTTTGGAATATGCTGTGACTCGTGGAACTTTGCTTCTTGACTTAAACAAAACCCCCTCATAAGAATGTTGTCTTTTCTTTACCTCAGTTGACAAGTTGCATCCAATTGTTTTTGTTGTTAAACTGTGAATATGTCCCCTCTGCCATACTTGGTGTATGTATGTGGCTACTGATTTTCAATGAAACATACTGTAAGTTGTGGATTTATAGAACTTTGTTTCTTGATTGTGAACCAAATTTTATCATGAGATTGTTGGTCGTATTTTTCTGGCCTTTGTTTAAGTTGCATAAATTCAAATATATTTGTTGCCAACTTGTGATAATATTCTCTCAACTATACTCGTCATATTTATGTGACCATTAATCCTTGTTGTTGTCATAATCATATTTGAGTTCATATGTTAATGCTCAATGTTTTGTTGGAATTCTTAGACATATTTCAACTCTTTGTAACTCTTATTTATAAGATGTTATATCCCTCTTCCTTCCAAAGGAAAAGTTTTTTCTATTGATTTCAAGATCATAGAAAGCTCATTGCTACCTTGGACCTCATAGTCTTAGGCAACCTTCCCCTTTTGACCTCATAGTCAATAGGACCTTCTCTTAACCTCATAGTCATAGAGTAATCTTCAACCTTTGGCCTCATAGTCATAGGTAGCTCTTGGCCTCATAGTCATTAGCAACATCTTCAACCTTTGACCTCATAGTCATAGGAATCCCTTGACCTCATAGTCATTGGCAATATCTTCCTCCATTGACCTCATAGTCATGGAAAAGTCTCTCTATTAAACTCATAGTCATAGATAGCTCATTACCTTCCTTTGACCTCATAGTCATAGGAAAGCTTTGACCTCATAGTCATGGCCACCCTTCCTTGACCTCATAGTCATAGGATTACCTCTTGACCTCATAGTCATAGAGACACCACCCTTGACCTCATAGTCTATGGTAACTTTTTCCCTTGACCTCATAGTCATAGGTAAGCTTTGACCTCATAGTCATAGCCCTTAATTCCCCTTTTACCTCATAGTCATAGGATCTCATCTTGGCCTCTTAGCCATCTTCTTATCTTGGCCTCATAGCCATCTTCCAACCTTGACCTCATAGTCATAAAAGTCTCTGTATTGACCTCATAGTCATAGATAGCTCATTACCATCATGTCAGAGATGCATAGATTATGGTATATCATGTGTGAACCATTGAAGATGATCAAGAGATGATGTGTGAACCATGTCAGAGATGCATGGATGATGGTAAACCATGTGTGAACCATGGAAGATAGTCACCAGATGATGGTGAACTGTGTGTGAACCATGGAATATGGTCAACAGGTGATGGTGAACTATGTGTGAGATACATAGATGATGGTCAACTATGTGTGAACCATGAAATATAGTAAAGAGATGATGTGTGAACCATGTCAGAGATGCATTGATGATGGTCAACTATGTGTGAACCATGGAGGATAGTCAAAAGATGATTGTGAACTATGTGTGAGATGCACAGACGATGGTTAATCATGTGTGAACCATGAACTATAATCAAGAGATGTGGGAGAACCATGTCAGAGATGCATAGATGATGGTCAACTATGTGTGAACCATGGAGGATAGTCAACATGTGATGGTGAACTATATGTGAGATGCATAGATGATGGTTAACCATGTGTGAACCATGAAAGATAGTCAACAGATGATGGTGAACTATGTGTGAGATGCATGGATGATGGTCAACCCTGTGTGAACCATGGAAGATAGTCAAGAGATGATGTGTGAACCATGTCAAAGATGCATAGATGATGGTCAATCATGTGTGAACCAAGAAAAATAATCAAGAGATGATGTGTGAACCATGTCAGAGATGCATAGATGTTGGTGAACTATGTGTGAACCATGGAAGATAATCAACAAATGATGGTGAACTATGTGTGAGATGCATAGATGATGGTTAACTATATGTGAACCATGGAAGATAGTCAATAGGTGATGTGTGAACCATGTCAGAGATGCATAGATGATGGTAAACAATGTGTGAACTATAGAAGATAGTCAACAGGTGATGGTGAACTATGTGTGAGATTCACAGACGATGGTCAATCATGTGTGAAACATGAAAGATAATCAAGAGATGATGTGTGAACCATGTCTGAGAAGCATAGATGATGGAAAATATTTGTGAACCATGGAGGATAGTCAACGGGTGATGGTGAACTATGTGTGAGATGCATAGATGATGGTCAACCATGTGTGAACCATAAAAGATAATCAACAGATGATGGTGAACTATGTGTGAGATGCATAGATGATGGTCAACCATATGTGAACCATGGAAGATAGTCAAGAGATGATGCGTGAACCATGTCAGAGATGCATATATGATGGTTAATCATGTGTGAACCAAGAAAGATAATCAAGAGATGATGTGTGAACCATGTCAGAGATGCATAGATCATAGTGAACAATGTGTGAACCATGGAAGATAATCAACAGGTGATGGTGAACTATGTGTGAGATGCATGGATGATGGTTAATCATGTGTGAACCATGGAAGATAACCAAGAGATGACGTGTGAACCATGTCAGAGATGCATAGATGATGGTCAACTATGTGTGATACGTGGAGTATAGTCAACAGGTGATGGTTAACTATGTGTGAGATGCATAGATGATGGTAAACCATGTGTGAACCATGAAAGATAGTCAACAGATTATGGTGAACTATGTGTGAGATGCATGGATGATGGTCAACCATGTGTGAATCATGGAAGATAGTCAAGAGATGATGCATGAACCATGTCAGAGATGCATATATGATGGTCAATCATGTATGAACCATGAAAGATAATCAAGAGATGATGTGTGAACCATGTTAGAGATGCATAGATGATGGTGAACTATGTGTGAACCATGGAAGATAGTCAACAGGTGATGGAAAACTATGTGTAAGATGCATAGATGATGGTCTATCATGTGTGAACCATTGAAGATGATCAAGAGATGATGTGTGAACCATGTCAGAGATGCATAGATGATGGTCAACCATGTGTGAACCATGGAAGATAGTCACCAGATGACGGTGAACAATGTGTGAACCATGGAATATAGTCAACAGAAGATGGTGAACTATGTGTGAGATGCATAGATGATGATCAACTATGTGTGAACCATGAAAGATAGTCAAGAGATGATGTGTGAACCATGTCAGAGATGCATTGATGATGGTCAACTATGTGTGAACCATGGAGAATAGTCAATAGATGATTGTGAACTATGTGTGAGATGCACAGACGATGGTCAATCATGTGTGAACCATGAAAGATAATCAAGAGATGATGGGAGAACCATGTCAGAGATGCATAGATGATGGTCAACTATGTGTGAACCATGGAGGATAGTCAACAGGTGATGGTGAACTATGTATGAGATGTATAGATGATGGTTAACCATGTGTGAACCATGAAAGATAGTCAACAGGTGATGGTGAACTATGTGTGAGATGCATGGATGATGGTCAACCCCGTGTGAACCATGGAAGATAGTCAAGAGATGATGCGTGAACCATGCAAAGATGCATAAATGATGGTTAATCATGTGTGAACCAAGAAAGATAATCAAGAGATGATGTGTGAACTATGTCAGAGATGCATAGATGATGGTGAACTATGTGTGAACCATGGAAGATAATCAACAAGTGATTGTAAACTATGTGTGAGATGCATAGATGATGGTCAACTATGTGTGAACCATGGAAGATAGTCAATAGGTGATGTGTGAACCATGTCAGAGATGCATAGATGATGGTAAATTGTGTGAACTATGGAAAATAATCAATAGGTGATGGTGAACTATGTGTGAGATTTATAGTAGATGGTCAATCATGTGTGAACCATGGAGGATAATCCATAGATAATGTGTGAACCATGTCCGAGATGCATAGATGATGGTCAACTATGTGTGAACCATGGAAGATAGGTACCATATGATGGTGAACTATATGTGAACCATGGAAGATAGTTAACAGGTGTTGTACCCCAAATTTTACCCCTTTGATGTCATATTTTCCCGCATCTACATTTAGACCTCAATCATGTGTGCATTGTTAACTACCCATTTCTTTTTGCAAGTTGTTTCTTTTTATTGTGGAAGATAGGGTTTACATAAAAAGGACAAGATCTTCCTAAGACATCTTTTGGCCCCCAAGTGCAACCATTGGAATTTACATGCATCCAAGAAGACTTTTTAACAAGAAATCAAATGTTTCACCAAGACAAGTCGACCATTGCCTTTCATGTCAAGCAAAGTGTGATCCCAAGTCTTGAGAAATTATGCCATGTGTTAACAAACGTCCTTGGAATCCATCTTTGAGTCTTAAAGATTTTTCTCTTAAGAGCAAGAATTTTTTTCATGAAGATAAAATATTCACCAAGGTGTCACATATCAAAGTGGTGCCATAGGAGGATTTAATCTTGCCATTTCATAAATTCATCCCCGTGACATTTCTTTTCCATGGACATATGGTTTGTCTCAAATTTCTATTGGGCCTAAAATGTGTCGTTTGGATCAAAGGCCATAAAGTGGAGAAAGTTCAAAGTAGTGTTCTTGTGCCATTTATTATTTGAAAACTGAAGATGCTTTGCTTCAAAAACAAGTTTCGTGAAGTCATTACATATTACCTTTCTAAGCTCACCCATTCTTGATAAAGCCAAAGTTACTGAGATATCATGTTGGATTAGTGAAATAAAAATGTTCAGCACAAGAAGCCTGCGATCATAAGCAGAGAATCCGTATGTCCAAATTCAAATGATTACTTCTTTTTGCTTTCTCTCTCCTGGCACATTAAAAAGTGGTTTTGGGATAACCATTAAAAAATGAAAATAGCAGGCATGCACCATTTCCTCCGCTGCATTTGTTCAGCATGGTGGTCCAAAGTTTGACTGAAGAAAGTGCCACACAAACCCTAATTCCTTACCCATCAGTCCTTGCAAACCCTAATTCTTCCCCCAACGGATAATGCTTTTACCCACGGTGTTTGAACCACTTTGTTTGCCTATAAAAGGATCTCATTTCCTCCTTGTTCTGGACACCAAAAATTACCAAGAATTTCTCTCTACTTCTCCCTCCCATAATCTTGCAAGTAACACTCAAAAACTTGCAAGAAATTCACCATTTCCATTTCCTCTGTAAACACCACAACAAACACTCCCAGAAAAAATATCAAGAAACTCATCAAAACCCTCTTTACTTTTCCATTTTTTTAAGTTCTGCAAGTAACCTTCAAGTCTTGCAAGAATTTATCCTTTTTACTTCCTTCTAGTAAACACCTCAAGCCTCCATTATCTTAAACCACCAAAGCCCGTGTTTCGTTCTGAGAGTTTGGTTCTGTAGCAGTTGAGGAAGGAAAGCATCCACCACTTCCAGAAACTCTCGCCGGTGAAGAAGCAGTGGACTTTCTCCACTAGGTATCACTCCATCTCACTCTGTTTTATATACACGACGATCATGTGATACCTATCTGCACCATACTGTTATCATACTTGTTGTTCATTACTGCCTAATTTTGTGATTACTCTGCTCCATATTGTCATCATGTTGTGATCTTGTTATTATCTGATTATTGTTTATTTATGTGGTAAAATCATTAACATGTTAGTCTTGTGTTGTTAATCGTTAAGTGAATCTGTATTCGTATTCGAAAACTGAACAAAAATAAAAAGAATCAAGGTGGCGCTCGCCATGCTAACATAGTGGCTCCCGACACCCACACAAAATAAATAAAATATAAAACCACACACCACATGAAAAGGAAAAAGAAAAAGAAAAAGAAAAGAAAAATGGACACATGGCGCAAGCCATGCTAAGCATGGCGCAAGCCACCCTCAATGTAATGGAGGTGGCGCAAGCCACCCTTTACTATGGGGAGGTGGCGCCAGCCACATTGGGTGGTGGGGGCCACACTGAGTTCTTTGTTTTTTTGTGTTTTATTGGTTTTACCCTTCATTTCATTTTTTTTCTTCTTGTCAAGAATACTAAAAATATAATGATAAAGCATTAAAACATATGCATAATTTCTTTTCATTCTCAGACATTTTTGCAAATAAAATCTAATGTTTTTTAGTAAGAAAAAGGAAACTTCAAAGTGGGTTGTTTTTGGAATATGCTGTGACTCGTGGAACTTTGCTTCTTGACTTAAACAAAACCCCCTCATAAGAATGTTGTCTTTTCTTTACCTCAGTTGACAAGTTGCATCCAATTGTTTTTGTTGTTAAACTGTGAATATGTCCCCTCTGCCATACTTGGTGTATGTATGTGGCTACTGATTTTCAATGAAACATACTGTAAGTTGTGGATTTATAGAACTTTGTTTCTTGATTGTGAACCAAATTTTATCATGAGATTGTTGGTCGTATTTTTCTGGCCTTTGTTTAAGTTGCATAAATTCAAATATATTTGTTGCCAACTTGTGATAATATTCTCTCAACTATACTCGTCATATTTATGTGACCATTAATCCTTGTTGTTGTCATAATCATATTTGAGTTCATATGTTAATGCTCAATGTTTTGTTGGAATTCTTAGACATATTTCAACTCTTTGTAACTCTTATTTATAAGATGTTATATCCCTCTTCCTTCCAAAGGAAAAGTTTTTTCTATTGATTTCAAGATCATAGAAAGCTCATTGCTACCTTGGACCTCATAGTCTTAGGCAACCTTCCCTTTTTGACCTCATAGTCAATAGGACCTTCTCTTAACCTCATAGTCATAGAGTAATCTTCAACCTTTGGCCTCATAGTCATAGGTAGCTCTTGGCCTCATAGTCATTAGCAACATCTTCAACCTTTGACCTCATAGTCATAGGAATCCCTTGACCTCATAGTCATTGGCAATATCTTCCTCCATTGACCTCATAGTCATGGAAAAGTCTCTCTATTAAACTCATAGTCATAGATAGCTCATTACCTTCCTTTGACCTCATAGTCATAGGAAAGCTTTGACCTCATAGTCATGGCCACCCTTCCTTGACCTCATAGTCATAGGATTACCTCTTGACCTCATAGTCATAGAGACACCACCCTTGACCTCATAGTCTATGGTAACTTTTTCCCTTGACCTCATAGTCATAGGTAAGCTTTGACCTCATAGTCATAGCCCTTAATTCCCCTTTTACCTCATAGTCATAGGATCTCATCTTGGCCTCTTAGCCATCTTCTTATCTTGGCCTCATAGCCATCTTCCAACCTTGACCTCATAGTCATAAAAGTCTCTGTATTGACCTCATAGTCATAGATAGCTCATTACCATCATGTCAGAGATGCATAGATTATGGTATATCATGTGTGAACCATTGAAGATGATCAAGAGATGATGTGTGAACCATGTCAGAGATGCATGGATGATGGTAAACCATGTGTGAACCATGGAAGATAGTCACCAGATGATGGTGAACTGTGTGTGAACCATGGAATATGGTCAACAGGTGATGGTGAACTATGTGTGAGATACATAGATGATGGTCAACTATGTGTGAACCATGAAATATAGTAAAGAGATGATGTGTGAACCATGTCAGAGATGCATTGATGATGGTCAACTATGTGTGAACCATGGAGGATAGTCAAAAGATGATTGTGAACTATGTGTGAGATGCACAGACGATGGTTAATCATGTGTGAACCATGAACTATAATCAAGAGATGTGGGAGAACCATGTCAGAGATGCATAGATGATGGTCAACTATGTGTGAACCATGGAGGATAGTCAACATGTGATGGTGAACTATATGTGAGATGCATAGATGATGGTTAACCATGTGTGAACCATGAAAGATAGTCAACAGATGATGGTGAACTATGTGTGAGATGCATGGATGATGGTCAACCCTGTGTGAACCATGGAAGATAGTCAAGAGATGATGCGTGAACCATGTCAAAGATGCATAGATGATGGTCAATCATGTGTGAACCAAGAAAAATAATCAAGAGATGATGTGTGAACCATGTCAGAGATGCATAGATGTTGGTGAACTATGTGTGAACCATGGAAGATAATCAACAAATGATGGTGAACTATGTGTGAGATGCATAGATGATGGTTAACTATATGTGAACCATGGAAGATAGTCAATAGGTGATGTGTGAACCATGTCAGAGATGCATAGATGATGGTAAACAATGTGTGAACTATAGAAGATAGTCAACAGGTGATGGTGAACTATGTGTGAGATTCACAGACGATGGTCAATCATGTGTGAAACATGAAAGATAATCAAGAGATGATGTGTGAACCATGTCTGAGAAGCATAGATGATGGAAAATATTTGTGAACCATGGAGGATAGTCAACGGGTGATGGTGAACTATGTGTGAGATGCATAGATGATGGTCAACCATGTGTGAACCATAAAAGATAATCAACAGATGATGGTGAACTATGTGTGAGATGCATAGATGATGGTCAACCATATGTGAACCATGGAAGATAGTCAAGAGATGATGCGTGAACCATGTCAGAGATGCATATATGATGGTTAATCATGTGTGAACCAAGAAAGATAATCAAGAGATGATGTGTGAACCATGTCAGAGATGCATAGATCATAGTGAACAATGTGTGAACCATGGAAGATAATCAACAGGTGATGGTGAACTATGTGTGAGATGCATGGATGATGGTTAATCATGTGTGAACCATGGAAGATAACCAAGAGATGACGTGTGAACCATGTCAGAGATGCATAGATGATGGTCAACTATGTGTGATACGTGGAGTATAGTCAACAGGTGATGGTTAACTATGTGTGAGATGCATAGATGATGGTAAACCATGTGTGAACCATGAAAGATAGTCAACAGATTATGGTGAACTATGTGTGAGATGCATGGATGATGGTCAACCATGTGTGAATCATGGAAGATAGTCAAGAGATGATGCATGAACCATGTCAGAGATGCATATATGATGGTCAATCATGTATGAACCATGAAAGATAATCAAGAGATGATGTGTGAACCATGTTAGAGATGCATAGATGATGGTGAACTATGTGTGAACCATGGAAGATAGTCAACAGGTGATGGAAAACTATGTGTAAGATGCATAGATGATGGTCTATCATGTGTGAACCATTGAAGATGATCAAGAGATGATGTGTGAACCATGTCAGAGATGCATAGATGATGGTCAACCATGTGTGAACCATGGAAGATAGTCACCAGATGACGGTGAACAATGTGTGAACCATGGAATATAGTCAACAGAAGATGGTGAACTATGTGTGAGATGCATAGATGATGATCAACAATGTGTGAACCATGAAAGATAGTCAAGAGATGATGTGTGAACCATGTCAGAGATGCATTGATGATGGTCAACTATGTGTGAACCATGGAGAATAGTCAATAGATGATTGTGAACTATGTGTGAGATGCACAGACGATGGTCAATCATGTGTGAACCATGAAAGATAATCAAGAGATGATGGGAGAACCATGTCAGAGATGCATAGATGATGGTCAACTATGTGTGAACCATGGAGGATAGTCAACAGGTGATGGTGAACTATGTATGAGATGTATAGATGATGGTTAACCATGTGTGAACCATGAAAGATAGTCAACAGGTGATGGTGAACTATGTGTGAGATGCATGGATGATGGTCAACCCCGTGTGAACCATGGAAGATAGTCAAGAGATGATGCGTGAACCATGCAAAGATGCATAAATGATGGTTAATCATGTGTGAACCAAGAAAGATAATCAAGAGATGATGTGTGAACTATGTCAGAGATGCATAGATGATGGTGAACTATGTGTGAACCATGGAAGATAATCAACAAGTGATTGTAAACTATGTGTGAGATGCATAGATGATGGTCAACTATGTGTGAACCATGGAAGATAGTCAATAGGTGATGTGTGAACCATGTCAGAGATGCATAGATGATGGTAAATTGTGTGAACTATGGAAAATAATCAATAGGTGATGGTGAACTATGTGTGAGATTTATAGTAGATGGTCAATCATGTGTGAACCATGGAGGATAATCCATAGATAATGTGTGAACCATGTCCGAGATGCATAGATGATGGTCAACTATGTGTGAACCATGGAAGATAGGTACCATATGATGGTGAACTATATGTGAACCATGGAAGATAGTTAACAGGTGTTGTACCCCAAATTTTACCCCTTTGATGTCATATTTTCCCGCATCTACATTTAGACCTCAATCATGTGTGCATTGTTAACTACCCATTTCTTTTTGCAAGTTGTTTCTTTTTATTGTGGAAGATAGGGTTTACATAAAAAGGACAAGATCTTCCTAAGACATCTTTTGGCCCCCAAGTGCAACCATTGGAATTTACATGCATCCAAGAAGACTTTTTAACAAGAAATCAAATGTTTCACCAAGACAAGTCGACCATTGCCTTTCATGTCAAGCAAAGTGTGATCCCAAGTCTTGAGAAATTATGCCATGTGTTAACAAACGTCCTTGGAATCCATCTTTGAGTCTTAAAGATTTTTCTCTTAAGAGCAAGAATTTTTTTCATGAAGATAAAATATTCACCAAGGTGTAACATATCAAAGTGGTGCCATAGGAGGATTTAATCTTGCCATTTCATAAATTCATCCCCGTGACATTTCTTTTCCATGGACATATGGTTTGTCTCAAATTTCTATTGGGCCTAAAATGTGTCGTTTGGATCAAAGGCCATAAAGTGGAGAAAGTTCAAAGTAGTGTTCTTGTGCCATTTATTATTTGAAAACTGAAGATGCTTTGCTTCAAAAACAAGTTTCGTGAAGTCATTACATATTACCTTTCTAAGCTCACCCATTCTTGATAAAGCCAAAGTTACTGAGATATCATGTTGGATTAGTGAAATAAAAATGTTCAGCACAAGAAGCCTGCGATCATAAGCAGAGAATCCGTATGTCCAAATTCAAACGATTACTTCTTTTTGCTTTCTCTCTCCTGGCACATTAAAAAGTGGTTTTGGGATAACCATTAAAAAATGAAAATAGCAGGCATGCACCATTTCCTCCGCTGCATTTGTTTAGCATGGTGGTCCAAAGTTTGACTAAAGAAAATGCCACACAAACCCTAATTCCTTAACCATCAGTCCTTGCAAACCCTAATTCTTCCCCCAACGGATAATGCTTTTACCCACGGTGTTTGAACCACTTTGTTTGCATATAAAAGGATCTCATTTCCTCCTTGTTCTGGACACCAAAAATTACCAAGAATTTCTCTCTACTTCTCCCTCCCATAATCTTGCAAGTAACACTCAAAAACTTGCAAGAAATTCACCATTTCCATTTCCTCTGTAAACACCACAACAAACACTCCCAGAAAAAATATCAAGAAACTCATCAAAACCCTCTTTACTTTTCAATTTTTTTAAGTTCTGCAAGTAACCTTCAAGTCTTGCAAGAATTTATCCTTTTTACTTCCTTCTAGTAAACACCTCAAGCCTCCATTATCTTAAACCACCAAAGCCCGTGTTTCGTTCTGAGAGTTTGGTTCTGTAGCAGTTGAGGAAGGAAAGCATCCACCACTTCCAGAAACTCTCGCCGGTGAAGAAGCTGTGGACTTTCTCCACTAGGTATCACTCCATCTCACTCTGTTTTATATACACGACGATCATGTGATACCTATCTGCACCATACTATTATCATACTTGTTGTTCATTACTGCCTAATTTTGTGATTACTCTGCTCCATATTGTCATCATGTTGTGATCTTGTTATTATCTGATTATTGTTTATTTATGTGGTAAAATCATTAACATGTTAGTCTTGTGTTGTTAATCGTTAAGTGAATCTGTATTCGTATTCGAAAACTGAACAAAAATAAAAAGAATCAAGGTGGCGCTCGCCATGCTAACATAGTGGCTCCCGCCACCCACACAAAATAAATAAAATATAAAACCACACACCACATGAAAAGGAAAAAGAAAAAGAAAAAGAAAAGAAAAATGGACACATGGCGCAAGCCACCCTCAATGTAATGGAGGTGGCGCAAGCCACCCTTTACTATGGGGAGGTGGCGCCAGCCACATTGGGTGGTGGGTGCCACACTGAGTCCTTTGTTTTTTTGTGTTTTATTTGTTTTACCCTTCATTTCATTTTTTTTCTTCTTGTCAAGAATACTAAAAATATAATGATAAAGCATTTAAACATATGCATAATTTCTTTTCATTCTCAGACATTTCTGCAAATAAAATCTACAGTTTTTTAGTAAGAAAAAGGAAACTTCAAAGTGGGTTATTTTTGGAATATGCTGTGACTCGTGGAACTTTGCTTCTTGACTTAAACAAAACCCCCTCATAAGAATGTTGTCTTTTCTTTACCTCCGTTGACAAGTTGCATCCAATTGTTTTTGTTGTTAAACTGTGAATATGTCCCCTCTGCCATACTTGGTGTATGTATGTGGCTACTGATTTTCAATGAAACATACTGTAAGTTGTGGATTTATAGAACTTTGTTTCTTGATTGTGAACCAAATTTTATCATGAGATTGTTGGTCGTATTTTTCTGGCCTTTGTTTAAGTTGCATAAATTCAAATATATTTGTTGCCAACTTGTGATAATATTCTCTCAACTATACTCGTCATATTTATGTGACCATTAATCCTTGTTGTTGTAATAATCATATTTGAGTTCATATGTTAATGCTCAATGTTTTGTTGGAATTCTTAGACATATTTCAACTCTTTGTAACTCTTATTTATAAGATGTTATATCCCCCTTCCTTCCAAAGGAAAAGTTTTTTCTATTGATTTCAAGATCATAGAAAGCTCATTGTTACCTTGGACCTCATAGTCTTAGGCAACCTTCCCCTTTTGACCTCATAGTCAATAGGACCTTCTCTTAACCTCATAGTCATAGAGTAATCTTCAACCTTTGGCCTCATAGTCATAGGTAGCTCTTGGCCTCATAGTCATTAGCAACATCTTCAACCTTTGACCTGATAGTCATAGAAATCCCTTGACCTCATAGTCATTGGCAATATCTTCCTCCATTGACCTCATAGTCATGGAAAAGTCTCTCTATTAAACTCATAGTCATAGATAGCTCATTACCTTTCTTTGACCTCATAGTCATAGGAAAGCTTTGACCTCATAGTCATGGCCACCCTTCCTTGACCTCATAGTCATAGGATTACCTCTTGACCTCATAGTCATAGAGACACCACCCTTGACCTCATAGTCTATGGTAACTCTTTCCCTTGACCTCATAGTCATAGGTAAGCTTTGACCTCATAGTCATAGCCTTAATTCCCCTTTGACCTCATAGTCATAAGATATCATCTTGGCCCCTTAGCCATCTTCTTATCTTGGCCTCATAGCCATCTTCCAACCTTGACCTCATAGTCATAAAAGTCTCTCTATTGACCTCATAGTCATAGATAGCTCATTACCATCATGTCAGAGATGCATAGATGATGGTCTATCATGTGTGAACCATTGAAGATGATCAAGAGATGATGTGTGAACCATGTCAGAGATGCATGGATGATGGTAAACCATGTGTGAACCATGGAAGATAGTCACCAGAAGATGGTGAACTATGTGTGAACCATGGAACATGGTCAACAGGTGATGGTGAACTATGTGTGAGATGCATAGATGATGGTCAACTATGTGTGAACCATGAAATATAGTAAAGAGATGATGTGTGAACCATGTCAGAGATGCATTGATGATGGTTAACTATGTGTGAACCATGGAGGATAGTCAAAAGATGATTGTGAACTATGTGTGAGATGCACAGACGATGGTCAATCATGTGTGAACCATGAACTATAATCAAGAGATGATGGGAGAACCATGTCAGAGATGCATAGATGATGGTCAACTATGTGTGAACCATGGAGGATAGTCAACATGTGATGGTAAACTATACGTGAGATGCATAGATGATGGTTAACCATGTGTGAACCATGAAAGATAGTCAACAGATGATGGTGAACTATGTGTGAGATGCATGGATAATGGTCAACCCTGTGTGAACCATGGAAGATAGTCAAGAGATGATGCGTGAACCATGTCAAAGATGCATAGATGATGGTCAATCATGTGTGAACCAAGAAAAATAATCAAGAGATGATGTGTGAACCATGTTAGAGATGCATAGATGTTGGTGAACTATGTGTGAACCATGGAAGATAATCAACAAATGATGGTGAACTATGTGTGAGATGCATAGATAATGGTTAACTATATATGAACCATGGAAGATAGTCAATAGGTGATGTGTGAACCATGTCAGAAATGCATAGATGATGGTAAACTACGTGTGAACTATAGAAGATAGTCAACAGGTGATGGTGAACTATGTGTGAGATTCACAGACGATGGTCAATCATGTGTGAAACATGAAAGATAATCAAGAGATGATGTGTGAACCATGTCTGAGAAGCATAGATAATGGCAACTATGTGTGAACCATGGAGAATAGTCAAAGGGTGGTGGTGAACTATGTGTGAGATGCATAGATGGTGGTCAACCATGTGTGAACCATGAAAGATAATCAACAGATGATGGTGAACTATGTGTGAGATGCATAGATAATGGTCAACCATATGTGAACCATGGAAGATAGTCAAGAGATGATGCGTGAACTATGTCAGAGATGCATAGATGATGGTTAATCATGTGTGAACCAAGAAAGATAATCAAGAGATGATGTGTGAACCATGTCAGAGATGCATAGATGATGGTGAACAATGTGTGAACCATGGAAGATAATCAACAGGTGATGGTGAACTATGTGTGAGATGCATGGATGATGGTTAATCATGTGTGAACCATGGAAGATAACCAAGAGATGACGTGTGAACCATGTCAGAGATGCATAGATGATGGTCAACTATGTGTGATACGTGGAGTATAGTCAACAGGTGATGGTTAACTATGTGTGAGATGCATAGATGATGGTCAACCATGTGTGAACCATGAAAGATAGTCAACAGATTATGGTGAACTATGTGTGAGATGCATGGATGATGGTTAACCATGTGTGAATCATGGAAGATAGTCAAGAGATAATGCATGAACCATGTCAGAGATGCATATATGATGGTCAATCTTGTATGAACCATGAAAGATAATCAAGAGATGATGTGTGAACCATGTTAGAGATACATAGATGATGGTGAACTATGTGTGAACCATGTTAGAGATGCATAGATGATGGTGAACTATGTGTGAACCATGGAAGATAGTCAACAGGTGATGGAAAACTATGTGTAAGATGCATAGATGATGGTCTATTATGTGTGAAACATTGAAGATGATCAAGAGATGATGTGTGAACCACGTCAGAGATGCATAGATGATGGTCAACCATGTGTGAACCATGGAAGATAGTCACCAGATGATGGTGAACTATGTGTGAACCATGGAATATAGTCAACAGGAGATGGTGAACTATGTGTGAGATGCATAGATGATGATCAACTATGTGTGAACCATGAAAGATAGTCAAGAGATGATGTGTGAACCATGTCAGAGATGCATTGATGATGGTCAACTATGTGTGAACCATGGAGGATAGTCAACAGATGATTGTGAACTATGTGTGAGATGTACAGACGATGGTCAATCATGTGTGAACCATGAAAGATAATCAAGAGATGATGGGAGAACCATGTTAGAGATGCATAGATGATGGTCAACTATGTGTGAACCATGGAGGATAGTCAACAGGTGATGGTGATCTATGTATGAGATGCATAGATGATGGTTAACCATGTGTGAACCATGAAAGATAGTCAACAGGTGATGGTGAACTATGTGTGAGATGCATGGATGATGGTCAACCCCGTGTGAACCATGGAAGATAGTCAAGAGATGATGCGTGAATCATGCAAAGATGCATAAATGACGGTCAATTATGTGTGAACCAAGAAAGATAATCAAGAGATGATGTGTTAACTATGTCAGAGATGCATAGATGATGGTGAACTATGTGTGAACCATGGAAGATAATCAACAAGTGATGGTAAACTATGTGTGAGATGCACAGATGATGGTCAACTATGTGTGAACCATGGAAGATAGTCAATAGGTGATGTGTGAACCATGTCAGAGATGCATAGATGATGGTAAATTGTGTGAACTATGGAAAATAATCAATAGGTGATGGTGAACTATGTGTGAGATTCACAGTTATTTGGTCAATCATGTGTGAACCATGGAGGATAATCCATAGATAATGTGTGAACCATGTCAGAGATGCATAGATGATGGTCAACTATGTGTGAACCATGGAAGATAGGTACCATATGATGGTGAACTATATGTGAACCATGGAAGATAGTTAACAGGTGTTGTACCCCAAATTTTACCCCTTTGATGTCATATTTTCCCGCATCTACATTTAGACCTCAATCATGTGTGCATTGTTAACTACCCATTTCTTTTTGCAAGTTGTTTCTTTTTATTGTGGAATATAGGGTTTACATAAAAAGGACAAGATCTTCCTAAGACATCTTTTGGCCCCCAAGTGCAACCATTGGAATTTACATGCATCCAAGAAGACTTTTTAACAAGAAATCAAATGTTTCACCAAGACAAGTCAACCATTGCCTTTCATGTCAAGCAAAGTGTGATCCCAAGTCTTGAGAAATTATGCCATGTGTTAACAAACGTCCTTGGAATCCATCTTTGAGTCTTAAAGATTTTTCTCTTAAGAGCAAGAATTTTTTTCATGAAGATAAAATATTCACCAAGGTGTAACATATCAAAGTGGTGCCATGGGAGGATTTAATCTTGCCATTTCATAAATTCATCCCCGTGACATTTCTTTTCCATGGACATATGGTTTGTCTCAAATTTCTATTGGGCCTAAAATGTGTCGTTTGGATCAAAGGCCATAAAGTGGAGAAAGTTCAAAGTAGTGTTCTTGTGCCATTTATTATTTGAGAACTGAAGATGCTTTGCTTCAAAAACAAGTTTCGTGGAGTCATTACATATTACCTTTCTAAGCTCACCCATTCTTGATAAAGCCAAAGTTATTGAGATATCATGTTGGATTAGTGAAATAAAAATGTTCAGCACAAGAAGCCTGCGATCATAAGCAGAGAATCCGTATGTCCAAATTCAAACGATTACTTCTTTTTGCTTTCTCTCTCCTGGCACATTAAAAAGTGGTTTTGGGATAACCATTAAAAAATGAAAATAGCAGGCATGCACCATTTCCTCCGCTGCATTTGTTCAGCATGGTGGTCCAAAGTTTGACTGAAGAAAGTGCCACACAAACCCTAATTCCTTACCCATCAGTCCTTGCAAACCCTAATTCTTCCCCCAACGGATAATGCTTTTACCCACGGTGTTTGAACCACTTTGTTTGCCTATAAAAGGATCTCATTTCCTCCTTGTTCTGGACACCAAAAATTACCAAGAATTTCTCTCTACTTCTCCCTCCCATAATCTTGCAAGTAACACTCAAAAACTTGCAAGAAATTCACCATTTCCATTTCCTCTGTAAACACCACAACAAACACTCCCAGAAAAAATATCAAGAAACTCATCAAAACCCTCTTTACTTTTCCATTTTTTTAAGTTCTGCAAGTAACCTTCAAGTCTTGCAAGAATTTATCCTTTTTACTTCCTTCTAGTAAACACCTCAAGCCTCCATTATCTTAAACCACCAAAGCCCGTGTTTCGTTCTGAGAGTTTGGTTCTGTAGCAGTTGAGGAAGGAAAGCATCCACCACTTCCAGAAACTCTCGCCGGTGAAGAAGCAGTGGACTTTCTCCACTAGGTATCACTCCATCTCACTCTGTTTTATATACACGACGATCATGTGATACCTATCTGCACCATACTGTTATCATACTTGTTGTTCATTACTGCCTAATTTTGTGATTACTCTGCTCCATATTGTCATCATGTTGTGATCTTGTTATTATCTGATTATTGTTTATTTATGTGGTAAAATCATTAACATGTTAGTCCTGTGTTGTTAATCGTTAAGTGAATCTGTATTCGTATTCGAAAACTGAACAAAAATAAAAAGAATCAAGGTGGCGCTCGCCATGCTAACATAGTGGCTCCCGCCACCCACACAAAATAAATAAAATATAAAACCACACACCACATGAAAAGGAAAAAGAAAAAGAAAAAGAAAATAAAAATGGACACATGGCGCAAGCCATGCTAAGCATGGCGCAAGCCACCCTCAATGTAATGGAGGTGGCGCAAGCCACCCTTTACTATGGGGAGGTGGCGCCAGCCACATTGGGTGGTGGGGGCCACACTGAGTTCTTTGTTTTTTTGTGTTTTATTTGTTTTACCCTTCGTTTCATTTTTTTTCTTCTTGTCAAGAATACTAAAAATATAATGATAAAGCATTAAAACATATGCATAATTTCTTTTCATTCTCAGACATTTCTGCAAATAAAATCTACTGTTTTTTAGTAAGAAAAAGGAAACTTCAAAGTGGGTTGTTTTTGGAATATGCTGTGACTCGTGGAACTTTGCTTCTTGAATTAAACAAAACCCCCTCATAAGAATGTTGTCTTTTCTTTACCTCCGTTGACAAGTTGCATCCAATTGTTTTTGTTGTTAAACTGTGAATATGTCCCCTCTGCCATACTTGGTGTATGTATGTGGCTATTGATTTTCAATGAAACATACTGTAAGTTGTGGATTTATAGAACTTTGTTTCTTGATTGTGAACCAAATTTTATCATGAGATTGTTGGTCGTATTTTTCTGGCCTTTGTTTAAGTTGCATAAATTCAAATATATTTGTTGTCAACCTGTGATAGTATTCTCTCAACTATACTCGTCATATTTATGTGACCATTAATCTTTGTTGTTGTCATAATCATATTTGAGTTCATATGTTAATGCTCACTGTTTTGTTGGAATTCTTAGACATATTTCAACTCTTTGTAACTCTTATTTATAAGATGTTATATCCCCCTTCCTTCCAAAGGAAAAGTTTTTTCTATTGATTTAAAGATCATAGAAAGCTCATTGCTACCTTGGACCTCATAGTCTTAGGCAACCTTCCCCTTTTGACCTCATAGTCAATAGGACCTTCTCTTGACCTCATAGTCATAGAGTAATCTTCAACCTTTGGTCTCATAGTCATAGGTAGCTCTTAGCCTCATAGTCATTAGCAACATCTTCAACCTTTGACCTCATAGTCATAGAAATCCCTTGACCTCATAGTCATTGGCAATATCTTCCTCCATTGACCTCATAGTCATGGAAAAGTCTCTATTGACCTCATAGTCATGGAAAAGTCTCTATTGACCTCATAGTCATAGATAGCTCATTACCTTCCTTTGACCTCATAGTCATAGGAAAGCTTTGACCTCATAGTAATGGCCACCCTTCCTTGACCTCATAGTCATATGATTACCTCTTGACCTCATAGCCATAGAGACACCACCCTTGACCTCATAGTCATTGGTAACTCTTTCCCTTGACCTCATAGTCATAGGTAAGCTTTGACCTCATAGTCATAGCCCTCAATTCCCCTTTCATAGGATCTCATCTTGGCCTCATAGCCATCTTCTTATCTTGGCCTCATAGCCATCTTCCAACCTTGACCTCATAGTCATAAAAGTCTCTCTATTGACCTCATAGTCATAGATAGCTCATTACCATCTTGACCTCATAGTCATTTACTATCTTGACCTCATAGTCATCTTACCACCTTGACCTCATAGTCATAGGTAGCATATTCTCTATACCTCATAATCATAGGCCTCATAGCCATTCACCTACAACTTAGACTTAGAGAGTTTCTTAAACTCTATATGAGCTCATACTCATTCCCCCCTGGAACTTTGGTCATAGTCAATGGTTCCTCTTTCACCCTTAGTTAGGTGAACTACGGTTGCTCTGATTCTTTAGTCAGATACGTAGGCACAAGATGCGACGTCTTGGTGAGCAAACTTAGTGTATATAACCTTAGGTCCTTACCTTAGCACTTAACAGATATCCTTAGCAAGCAAACATAACATAACACAAATAAAACAAGAGGTTCCTGTAGAGTACTACAGATACTTAGGGTGCTAATACTTTCCCTTAGTATAACCAACTCCCGAACCTTAGATCTCCCCCCTTTTAGGTTTTCTTCGATCTTGAACCTTTCCTTTGGATAAATCAAAGTCAGTTGTAAAAGAAATATGATGCAATTTAATTAATAGCTTGTTATCCAATTTTCACCGCAATAACAGGTGATGGTGAACTTTGTGTGAGATGCATAGATGATGATCAACTATGTGTGAACCATGAAAGATAGTCAATAGATGATGTGTGAACCATGTCAAAGATGCATAGATGATGGTCAACTATGTATGAACCATGGAGGATAGTCAACAGATGATGGTTGTAATGCCCTGAAATTCATAATTTAATTATTGGTTTATTATTTGTGAATATATGGCATTTGTGTTGATATGTTGTTGTATGTTTAATTGTTGTGATGGAATTATTTTAATTGATAGTGATATATTAATAATGTATAGTGTATTATTTATATATTATTAATTAATTATAATAACAGAAGTTGAAGTATTGAGGGTATGTTAGTCTTTTGTGGAGGGTAGGTGAGGGTAAAGATGGAAGAACCTATTTAGGGGTATTTGGGAGTTAAGAGAGAAGATAGTGAGAGAGGTTCTCATATACGTGTTTTGGTGACTGAAACAAAAAGGCTCGGAAGAACAAGGAGACTGGGGTTGAAGTGTTGCAGAAGGAGAAGAGGAATCAGATTCTACTCTAAGGTATGGGGAGAATGGGTAGATGGGGTTTTGGGGTTGATGGGGTTTTATGAGAATGGGTAGATTTGGATGAGTTAGGATGATAGGGATTGTTAATGATGTTGTCTACAAGATGTTATATGTTATTTTTGTTGAAAGTTGCTGTAATTAGAAGTGATTTTTCGTGCCTAAAGAAGTGAAAATTGGGAGAATTGGGACTAATATGATAGCAGGAATTCTGGTAGCAGAATTCTGCTACGCGCTCGTACCGCCGGGCGATGGGAGATGGACGAAGCACCGCTGTACTCCGCCGGGCGGCGTGGAGGCACAGTGTGGCTGTTGTGCATTTTTTGTTGTTGTTGTTGTTTTCTTTGCCGTTTTGTGTTGTTTTTCGTTGTGTTGCTGATGCTTGATGATAATGTTGTCTAATTTGAAGGAAATAATGATGATGCGTGATATAAGGTGAATTATTTTGATAGGATAAAATGATGATGCACCATGTCGAATATGTTGATTTATGATGAATTAGAGGAATAACGCATCATTATATTTCATAGCATCCTATGTTGAGACCTCGGTCTGTTGATGGCTTCAATCTCATTGTGTGTATTGAAGTGACTATGTTGTTTATGTTGAGCTCCTTAGCGGAGGGTTGATGGCCCAGTGCCCATCACATGTTGATGAAGTCGGTACCACATGCATTGATGTATGACGCATACTAATTGACATTGCATAATTGGGTGTGTTTGTTATGGTGACTTTAGTAGTTGTTCATGAATATTTAAATGACGATATGACGTTGTCCTAAATGTTCTTTTTGTTATATTATTATAATGAATGTTGATTACTCACCCTGCCTGTGTTTGGTGATGATTTATACGTAGTGTTAAGATAATTGATACTGGTGAATGAAAACCCGTGTTACAGGACAGGACAAGTGTTGTTTGATGTTATGAATTAAATGTGATGCCCTTTTGGATGATGTTACTCTGATTTTATTGATTAATTATCTGTGTATCTAATGTGGGGTAAAAGGGTGTTACATTAGTGGTATCAGAGCAGGTTGGTCTGTCCGGTCAGGTCGTGCCGTGTTGTCGGTCGATGAATGTGTAAACATTGTCGACATCTTGTTTCTCCTAATGATTGGTTAATGGTGTGCAGATGGCCGGGAGAAAAGATCGTGCTATTGCTGATGCTTTGGAATCAGTTGCTAATGTAGTGGCACAACTCAATCCGAATGGTGGAGTTCCAGATGAGTTTCGTGCTTTGGGGAAGTTCCAGAGGAATAATCCACCAACTTTTGTGGGTACTCATGATCCAACAAGCGCACACAAGTGGCTGAAGGCAATCGAGAAGATTTTTCAGGTGATGGGGTGTACTGATGAGCAGCAGGTTCAGTTTGGGACGCATATGCTAGAAGAGGAAGCCGAGGATTGGCGGGATAACACCCGTCAGAGACTCACGGATGTTGGAACTGTGATAACCTGGGCTGTGTTCAAGCAGGAGTTTCTGGGCAAGTATTTTCCAGAGGACGCTCGTGGCAAGAGAGAGGTGGAGTTCCTTGAGCTGAAGCAAGGAGATATGACTGTGGCAGAGTATGCTGCGAAGTTTGAGATGCTGGTGAAGTTTTGTCCTAACTACAACCATGCTGATGCTGAGATGTCTAAGTGTATCAAGTTTGAGAATGGGCTGAGACCAGAGATCAAGCAGGGTATTGGGTATCAGCAGATTCTTAGGTATGCTGAATTGGTGGATAAAAGCAGAATTTATGATAAAGACAATCGAGCTCGATCTGCTCACTACAAGCAATTGAGTGAGAAGAAAGAGAAGGGCCAGTTCCGAGGAAAACCTTATGTGACTCCAGCTGAGAAAGGGAAACAGAAGGTTTCATATGGGAAGAAGTCAAGTGGGGGAGCAGGTTTCGTTCCTATCAAGTACTACAAGCGTGGAGAAGCAGGTCATAAGTCTGATGTGTGCAACAACCAAGTGGTGCGATGCTACAGGTGCGGCAAGAAGGGTCATCGAGTTTGTGATTGCCCAAATGAAGGACTAACTTGTTTCAACTGTGGTGAAGAGGGACATATCAGCACTCAGTGCTAGAAACTGAAGAAGAGTGCTACAGCTGCCCAGACCAGGGGTAGAGTATTTGCTTTGAGTGGTTCAGAAGTTCCTAAGAAGGATAACTTGATTCGAGGTACATGCTTTATTAATGATGTTGAGATTATTGCTATTATTGACACTGGTGTTACTCATTCGTTTATTTCGCTTGAGTGTGCGACCAGGTTGGGTTTGAAACTGTATGATATGAATGGTAGTATGGTGATAGAAATGCATGCTAATGGTTTTGTCACTACTACTCGTGTGTGTTTGAGTTGTCCTCTGACTATTTATGGGAAGAGTTTCTTGATGGATTTGGTGTGCTTACCCTTGTACCAAATCGATGTTATTCTTGGAATGAACTGGTTGGAGTTCAACTTTGTGCATATCAATTGTTATGCTAAGACGGTAGAGTTTCCAGAGTTTGGTGACCACGGTGAGTTGATGTTCTTGACGGCTAAGCAAGTGGATGAACTTCTAGAAGATGAAGCTCAGATGTTTGCAATGTTTGCATCGTTGAAAATTGATCGTGAAGCTGCGAGTGTCGAATTACCTGTTGTCCGTGAATTTCCAAATGTGTTTCCGGACGACATAAGAGATTTTCCTCCAAAACGTGAAGTAGAGTTTGCAGTGGATTTGGTACCAGGTACTAGTCCTGTGTCGATGGCTCCTTATTGGATGTCTGCTTCTGAATTGAGTGAATTAAAGAAGCAACTAGAGGAATTACTTGAGAAGAAATTTGTTCGACCAAGTGTTTCTCCGTGGGGTGCTCCGGTGTTGTTGGTTAAGAAGAAAGATGGTAGTATGAGATTATGCGTCGACTATCGGCAGTTGAATAAGGTGACTATCAAAAATAAGTATCCACTTTCGAGGATCGACGACTTGATGGATCAGTTGGTAGGAGCTTGTGTATTCAGCAAGATTGATTTGAGGTCTGGTTATCATCAGATTCGAGTTAAGCCTGATGATATTTCAAAGACAGCTTTTCGGACGAGGTATGGTCATTATGAATACACTGTGATGCCGTTTGGTGTATCCAATGCACCTGGTGTGTTCATGGAGTACATGAATGAATTTTTCATGCATATCTGGATAAGTTTGTCGTGGTTTTCATTGACGATATTCTGATATATTCTAAGTCAGAAGAAGAACATACAGAGCATCTGAGGATTGTGTTGCAGGTGTTGAGAAAGAAGAAGTTGTATGCGAAATTGTCAAAGTGTGAATTCGAGTGGTGGAATTGTTGTGGATCCTTCAAGATCGATGCTATGTTGCAATGGGAGACTCCGAAGTCTGCTACCGAAATCCGAAGTTTTCTAGGATTGGCAGGTTATTACCGGAAGTTTATCGAAGGCTTTTCAAAGTTGCCATTACCGTTGACTCAGTTGACTCGAAAGGGGCAAGCTTATGTGTGGGATGTTGCGTGTGAAAAAAGTTTTGTGGAACTGAAGAAGAAGTTGACGAAGGCTCCAGTGTTGATTTTGCCTAATCCAAGTGAGCCCTTTGTGGTGTATTGTGATGCGTCGGAGATGGGTCTTGGAGGAGTGTTGATGCAGAATGGCCAAGTGGTTGCTTATGTTTCTAGGTAACTAAGAGTTCATGAGAGGAATCATCCTACGCATGATTTAGAATTGCCAGCCGTGGTGTTTGTGTTGAAGATTTGGAGACATTATCTTTTTGGTTCGAGATTCAAAGTGTTCAACGATCACAAGAGTTTGAAATACTTATTTGACCAGAAGGAATTGAATATGAGACAAAGAAGATGGTTAGAATTGTTGAGGGATTTTGATTTTGATTTGAGTTACCACCCTGGTAAAGCGAATATGGTTGCAGATGCTTTGAGTAGGAAGACCTTGCATATGTCGATGCTTATGGTGAAAGAGCTGGAGATGATCGAATAGTTCAGAGATATGAGCTTGTTATGTGAGACTACTTCTGATAGTGTGAAGTTGGGAATGTTGAAATTAACTAATGATATTGTGGAAGAGATCTAAGTAGGACAACAATCTGATTTGAAGTTGGTTGATCAGCTGACCTTGATTAACCAAGGTAACGGAGGTGAATTCCGAATTGACGAGAATGGTGTAATGAGATTCCGAGACAGAGTATGTATTCCCGATGTTCCGGAAATTAAGAAGAGTATTTTAGAGGAAGGACATCGAAGTAGACTGAGTATTCATCCTGGTGCTACGAAGATGTATCAAGATTTACATAAATTATTTTGGTGGCCAGGTATGAAAAGAGATATTGCCGAGTTTGTATATGCATGTTTGATTTGCCAAAAGTCGAAGATTGAACATCGGAAACCTTTAGGTATGATGTAACCGTTGAATATTCCAGAGTGGAAATGAGATAGTATTTCCATGGATTTTGTGTCGGGATTGCCAAGGACTGCAAAGGGAAATGATTCAATTTGGGTGATTGTGGATAGATTAACTAAGTCGGCTCATTTCTTGCCGATGAAGATTAATCATTCCATGCAGAAGCTAGCTGAGATGTATATTGAGGAAATTGTGAAGTTGCATGGTATACCTTTGAGTATTGTGTCGGATAGAGATCTGCGGTTTACATCAAGGTTTTGGAAGAGTTTGCAAGATGCGTTAGGTACTAAGTTGAGGATGAGTTCTGCATATCATCCGCAGACAGACGGTCAAATAGAGAGGACTATCCAATCTTTAAAGGATTTGTTGAGGGCATGTGTGTTGGACCATGGAGGAGCGTGGGACAGTCATTTTCCATTGATTGAGTTTACCTACAATAATAGATTTCATGCTAGTATTGGTATGGCACCATATGAAGCGTTGTATGGTAGGAGGTGTAGGACTCCATTGTGTTGGTATGAATCAGGCGAGAGTGTTGTACTTGGACCTGAGATCGTGCAGGAGACAACTGAGAAGATTAAGATGATTCAAGAGAGAATGAAGGCTTCACAGAGTCGTCAGAAGAGTTATCATGATAAGAGAAGAAAGGCGCTTGAATTTCAAGAAGGAGATCGTGTGTTTTTTAGAGTTACTCCGGTAACAGGTGTCGGGCGAGCTTTGAAGTCTAAAAAGCTCACTTCATGTTTTGTTGGTCCGTATCAGATTTCGCAAAGGATCGGGGAGGTAGCATATCGGATTGCGTTACCACTGTCGCTTGCAAATTTGCATGATGTATTCCACGTGTCGCAGTTGAGGAAGTATGTTTCAGATCCGTCGCATGTAATTCAGATGGATGATGTAGATGTAAGAGATAACCTGACCGTTGAAGCATTACCAGTGAAGATAGATGGTCGAGAGATGAAGCAGTTACGAGGTAAAGAGATTGACTTAGTGAAGGTATTGTGGGGTGGACCAACTGGTGAGAGTTGGACTTGGGAGCGTGAAGACCAGGTGAAGGAGTTGTATCCGACTCTATCTGCTCCAGGTAAATTTTCGAGGACGAAAATTCTTTAAGTGGGGGAGGGTTGTAACGCCCTGAAATTCATAATTTAATTATTGGTTAATTATTTGTGAATATATGGCATTTATGTTGATATGTTGTTGTGTGGTTAATTGTTGTGATGGAATTACTTTAATTGATAGTGATATATTAATAATATATAGTGTATTATTTGTATATTATTAATTAATTAAAATAAGAGAAGTAGAAGTATTGAGGGTATGATAGTCTTTTGTGGAGGGTAAGTGAGGGTAAAGATGGAAGAACCTATTTAGGGGTATTTGGGAGTTAAGAGAGAAAATAGTCAGAGAGGTTCTCATATACGTGTTTTGGTGACTGAAACAAAAAGGCTCTGAAGAACAAGGAGGCTAGGGTTGAAGTGTTGTAGAAGGAGAAGAGGAATCAGATTCTACTCTAAGGTATGGGGAGAATCATTGTTTATTATGTTGGTATAATGAATCGACCATGATAGGTAGTTGGGGTTTTGGGGTTGATGGGGTTTTATGAGAATGGGTAGATTTGGATGAGTTAGGATGATAGGGATTGTTAATGATGTTGTCTACAAGATGTTATATGTTATTATTGTTGAAAGTTGTTGTAACTAGAAGTCATTTTTCGTGCCTAAAGAAGTGAAAATTGGGAGAATTGGGACTGATATGATAGCAGGAATTCTGGTAGCAGAATTCTGCGACGCGCTCGTACCGTCGGGCGACGCGATTGGACCGCCGGGTGCTGGTCTTTTCGCTGGGTGATGCAGGAGGGGCGAAGCATGGAACGCTACTGGAACTTGATGGAATATGAGGGATGTGCTACGCCTGTGCTCTGCGGGACGAAGCATTGAGCACCACTGTACTCCGCCGGGCAGCGTGGAGGCGCAGTGTGGCTGTTGTGCATTTTTTTGTTGTTGTTTTTCGTTGTGTTGCTGATGCTTGATGATAATGTTGTCTAATTTGAAGGAAATGATGATGATGCATGATATAAGGTGAATTATTTTGATAGCATAAATGATGATGCACCATGTCGAATATGTTTATTTATGATGAATTTGAGGAATAACGCATCATTGCATTTCATAGCATCCTATGTTGAGACCTCGGTCTCTTGATGGCTTCAATCCCATTGTGTGGATTGAAGTGACTATGTTGTTTATGTTGAGCGCCTTAACGGAGGTTTGATGGCCTAGTGCCCATCACATGTTGATGAAGTCGGTACCGCATGCATTGATGTATGACGCATACTAATTGACATTGCATAATTGGGTGTGTTTGTTATGGTGACTTTAGTAGTTGTTCATTAATATTTAAATGACGATATGATGATATTCTAAATGTTCTTTTCTTTATATTATTATAATGAATGTTCATTACTCACCCTGCCTGTGTTTGGTGATAATTTATACGTCATCCTGCAGATACTTAAGAATAGTTGCGGTGCTTGGTGGTAGCTTGAGGTGTCTTCCGTTATTTGTTTCCGTTAGATGTATTATGGTGTCCTGCTCTGTGTCATGTAACATCGGGTTGGGAACGATTGTGAACCATCGAGTTCGTTTATTTTCCTTTGATTCAAATGTGGGAATTATGTTGTTTAGACTATTCAGATTTTTTTCTGTTATATGAAAGTATGTTTTCTTTTCCGCTGCGTAGTGTTAAGATAATTGATACTGGTGAATGAAAACCTGTGTTACGGGACAGGACAAGTGTTGTTTGATGTTATGAATTAAATGTGACACCCTTTTGGATGATGTTACTATAATTTTATTGATTATCGGTGTATCTAATGTGGGGTAAAAGGGTGTTACAATGGTGAACTATGTGTGAGATGCACAGACGATGGTCAATCATGTGTGAACCATGAAAGATAATCAAGAGATGATGTGTAAACCATGTCAGAGATGCATAGATGATGGTCAACTATGTGTGAACCATGGAGGATAATCAACAGATGATGGTGAACTATGTGTGAGATGCATAGATGATGGTCAACCTTGTGTGAACCATGAAAGATAGTCAACTGATGACGGTGAACTATGTGTGAGATGCATGGATGATGGTCAAATATGTGTGAACCATGGAAGATAGTCAAGAGATGATGCGTGAACCATGTCAGAGATGCATAGATGATGGTCAATCATGTGTGAACCATGAAAGATAATCAAGTGATGATGTGTGAACCATGTCAGAGATGCATATATGATGGTGAACAATATGTGAACCATGGAAGATAGTCAACAGGTGATGGTGAACTACGTGTGAGATGCATAGATGATGGTCAACTATGTGTGAACCATGGAAGATGGTCAAGAGATGATGTGTGAACCATGGAAGAGATGCATAGATCATGCTCAATTATGTGTGAACCATGGAGGATAGTCAATAGATGATGGTGAACTATGTGTGAGATGCACAAACGATGGTCAATCATATGTGAACCATGAAAGATAATCAAGAGATAATGTGTGACTATGTCAGAGATTCATAGATGATGGTCAACTATGTGTAAATAATGGAGGATAGCCAACCGGTGTTGGTGAACTATGTGTGAGATGCATAGATGATGGTCAACCATGTGTGAAAGATGAAAGATAGTCAACAGATGATGGTGAACTATGTGTGAGATGCATAAATGATGGTCAACCATGTGTGAACCATGGAAGATAGTCAAGAGATGATGCATGAACCATGTCAGAGTTGCATAGATGATGGTCAATCATGTATGAAACATGAAAGATAATCAAGAGATGATGTGTGAACCATGTCAGAGATGCACAGATGATGGTGAACAATATGTGAACCATGGAAGATAGTCAACAGGTGATGGTGAACTATGTCTGAGATGCATAGATGATGGTCAATCATGTGTGAACCATGGAAGATAATCAAGAGATGATGTGTAAACCATGTCTGAGATGCATAGATGATGGTTAACTATGTGTGAACCATGGAGGATAGTCAACAGATGATGGTGAACTATATGTGAAATGCACAGTTGATGGTCAATCATGTGTGAACCATGAAAGATAATCAAGAGATGATGTGTGAACCATGTCAGGGATGCGTAGATGATGGTCAACTATGTGTGAACCATGGAGGATAGTCAACAGGTGATAGTGAACTATGTGTGAGATGCATAGATGTTGGTCAACCATGTGTGAACCATGAAAGATAATCAATAGATGATGGTGAACTATGTGTGATATGCATGGATGATGGTCAACGATGTGTGAACCATGGAAGATAGTCAAGAGATGATGCGTGAACCATGTCAGAGATGCATAAATGATGGTCAATCATGTGTGAACCATGAAAGATAATCAAGAGATCATGTGTGAACCATGTTAGAGATGCATAGATGATGGTGAACTATGTGTGAACCATGGAATATAGTCAACAGGTGATGGTGAACTATGTGAGAGATGCATAGATGATGGTCAACTATGTGTGAACCATGAAAGATAGTCAAGAGATGATGTGTGAACCATGTCAGAGATGCAAATATGATGGTTAACTATATGTGAACCATAGAAGATAGTCAACAGGTGATGGTGAACTATGTGTGAGATGCACAGATGATGGTCAATCATGTGTGAACCATGAAAGATAGTCAAAAGATAATGTATGAACCATGTCAGCGATGCATAAATGATGGTCAACTATGTGTAAACCATGGAAGATAATCAACAGATGACGGTGAACTATGTGTGAGATGCATAGATGATCGTCAACCATGTGTGAAAAATGAAAGATAGTCAACAGATGATGGTGAACTATGTGTGAGATGCATTGATGATGGTCAACCATGTGTGAACCATAGAAGATAGTCAAGAGATGATGCGTGAACCATGCTAGAGATGCATAGATGATGGCTAACTATATGTGAACCATGGAGGATAGGCAACAGATGATGGTGAAGTATGTGTGAGATGCACAGACGATGGTCAATCATGTGTGAACCATGAAAGATAATCAAGAGATGATGTGTGAACCATGTCAGACGTGCATAGATGATGGTCAACTATGTGTGAACCATGTGTGATGCATAGATAATGGTCAACCATGTGTGAACCATGAAAGATAGTCAACATATTATGGTGAACTATCTGTGAGATGCATGGATGATGGTCAACCATGTGTGAATCATGGAAGATAGTCAAGAGATGATGCGTGAACCATGTAAGAGATGCATAGATGATGGTTAATCATGTATGAACCATGAAAGATAATCAAGAGATGATGTGTGAACCATGTCAGAGATGCATAGATGATAGTGAACTATGTGTGAACCATGGAAGATAGCCAACATGTGATGGTGAACTATGTGTGAGATGCATAGATGATGGTCAATCATGTGTGAACCATTAAAGATAATCAAAAGATAATGTGTGAACCATGTCAGAGATGCATAGATGATGGTCAACCATATGTGAACCATGCAAGATAGTCATCAGATGATGGTGAACTATGTGTGAACCATGGAAGATAGTCAACAGGTGATAGTGAACTATGTGTGAGATGCATAGATGATGGTTAACTATGTGTGAACCATGAAAGATAGTCAAGAGATGATGTGTGAACCATGTCAGAGATGCATAGATGATGGTTAACTATGTGTGAACCATGAAGGATAGTCAACAGATGATTGTGAATAATGTGTGAGATGCACAGACGATGTTCAATAATGTGTGAACCATGAAAGATAATCAAGAGATGATGGGTGAACCATGTCAGAGATGCATAGATGATGGTAAACTATGTGTTAACCATGGAGGATAATAAACAGGTAATGGTGAACTATGTGTGAGATGCAAAGATGATGGTCAACCATGTGTGAACCATGAAAGATAGTCAAGAGATGATGTGTGAACCATGTCAGAGATGCAAATATGATGGTTAACTATATGTGAACCATAGAAGATAGTCAATAGGTTATGGTGAACTATGTGTGAGATGCACAGATGATGGCCAATCATGTGTGAACCATGAAATATAGTCAAAAGATAATGTATGAACCATGTCAGCGATGCATAAATGATGGTCAACTATGTGTAAACCATGGAGGATAATCAACATATGATGGTGAACTATGTGTGAGATGCATAGATGATGGTCAACCATGTGTGAAAAATGAAAGATAGTCAACAGATGATGGTGAACTATGTGTGAGATGCATGGATGATGGTCAACCATGTGTGAACCATAGAAGATAGTCAAGAGATGATGCGTGAACCATGTTAGAGATGCATAGATGATGGCTAACTATATGTGAACCATGGAGGATAGGCAACAGATGATGGTGAAGTATGTGTGAGATGCACAGACGATGGGCAATCATGTGTGAACCATGAAAGATAATCAAGAGATGATGTGTGAACCATGTCAGAGGTGCATAGATGATGGTCAACTATGTGTGAACCATGTGTGATGCATAGATAATGGTCAACCATGTGTGAACCATGAAAGATAGTCAACATATTATGGTGAACTATCTGTGAGATGCATGGATGTTGGTCAACCATGTGTGAATTATGGAAGATAGTCAAGATATGATGCGTGAACCATGTAAGAGATGCATAGATGATGGTTAATCATGTATGAACCATGAAAGATAATCAAGAGATGATGTGTGAACCATGTCAGAGATGCATAGATGATAGTGAACTATGTGTGAACCATGGAAGATAGCCAACATGTGATGGTGAACTATGTGTGAGATGCATAGATGATGGTCAATCATGTGTGAACCATTAAAGATAATCAAAAGATAATGTGTGAACCATGTCAGAGATGCATAGATGATGGTCAACCATATGTGAACCATGCAAGATAGTCATCAGATGATGGTGAACTATGTGTGAACCATGGAAGATAGTCAACAGGTGATAGTGAACTATGTGTGAGATGCATAGATGATGGTTAACTATGTGTGAACCATGAAAGATAGTCAAGAGATGATGTGTGAACCATGTCAGAGATGCATAGATGATGGTTAACTTTGTGTGAACCATGAAGGATAGTCAACAGATGATTGTGAACAATGTGTGAGATGCACAGACGATGTTCAATAATGTGTGAACCATGAAAGATAATCAAGAGATGATGGGTGAACCATGTCGGAGATGCATAGATGATGGTAAACTATGTGTTAACCATGGAGGATAATAAACAGGTAATGGTGAACTATGTGTGAGATGCAAAGATGATGGTCAACCATGTGTGAACCATGAAAGATAGTCAAGAGATGATGTGTGAACCATGTCAGAGATGCAAATATGATGGTTAACTATATGTGAACCATAGAAGATAGTCAATAGGTTATGGTGAACTATGTGTGAGATGCACAGATGATGGCCAATCATGTGTGAACCATGAAAGATAGTCAAAAGATAATGTATGAACCATGTCAGCGATGCATAAATGATGGTCAACTATGTGTAAACCATGGAGGATAATCAACAGATGATGGTGAACTATGTGTGAGATGCATAGATGATGGTCAACCATGTGTGAAAAATGAAAGATAGTCAACAAATGATGGTGAACTATGTGTGAGATGCATGGATGATGGTCAACCATGTGTGAACCATAGAAGATAGTCAAGAGATGATGCGTGAACCATGTTAGAGATGCATAGATGATGGCTAACTATATGTGAACCATGGAGGATAGGCAACAGATGATGGTGAAGTATGTGTGAGATGCACAGACGATGGGCAATCATGTGTGAACCATGAAAGATAATCAAGAGATGATGTGTGAACCATGTCAGAGGTGCATAGATGATGGTCAACTATGTGTGAACCATGTGTGATGCATAGATAATGGTCAACCATGTGTGAACCATGAAAGATAGTCAACATATTATGGTGAACTATGTGTGAGATGCATGGATGATGGTCAACCATGTGTGAATCATGGAAGATAGTCAAAAGATATTGCGTGAACCATGTCAGAGATGCATAGATGATGGTCAATCATGTATGAACCATGAAAGATAATCAAGAGATGATGTGTGAACCATGTCAGAGATGCATAGATGATAGTGAACTATGTGTGAACCATGGAAGATAGCCAACATGTGATGGTGAACTATGTGTGAGATGCATAGATGATGGTCAATCATGTGTGAACCATTAAGGATAATCAAAAGATAATGTGTGAACCATGTCAGAGATGCATAGATGATGGTCAACCATATGTGAACCATGCAAGATAGTCACCAGATGATGGTGAACTATGTGTGAACCATGGAAGATAGTCAACAGGTGATAGTGAACTATGTGTGAGATGCATAGATGATGGTTAACTATGTGTGAACTATGAAAGATAGTCAAGAGATGATGTGTGAACCATGTCAGAGATGCATAGATGATGGTTAACTATGTGTGAACCATGAAGGATAGTCAACAGATGATTGTGAACTATGTGTGAGATGCACAGACGATGTTTAATAATGTGTGAACCATGAAAGATAATCAAAAGATGATGGGTGAACCATGTCAGAGATGCATAGACGATGGTAAACTATGTGTGAACCATGGAGGATAATCAACAGGTAATGGTGAACTATGTGTGAGATGCATAGATGATGGTCAACCATGTGTGAACCATGAAAGATAGTCAACAGATGATGGTGAACTATGTGTGAGATGCAAATATGATGGTTAACTATATGTGAACCATAGAAGATAGTCAACAGGTGATGGTGAACTATGTGTGAGATGCACAGATGATGGCCAATCATGTGTGTACCATGAAAGATAGTCAAAAGATAATGTATGAACCATGTCAGCGATGCATAAATGATGGTCAACTATGTGTAAACCATGGAGGATAATCAACAGATGATGGTGAACTATGTGTGAGATGCATAGATGATGGTCAACCATGTGTGAAAAATGAAAGATAGTCAACAGATGATGGTGAACTATGTGTGAGATGCATGAATGATGGTCAACCATGTGTGAACCATAGAAGATAGTCAAGGGATGATGCGTGAACCATGTTAGAGATGCATAGATGATGTCTAACTATATGTGAACCATGGAGGATAGGCAACAGATGATGGTGAAGTATGTGTGAGATGCACAGACGATGGTCAATCATGTGTGAACCATGAAAGATAATCTAGAGATGATGTGTGAACCATGTCAGACGTGCATAGATGATGGTCAACTATGTGTGAACCATGTGTGATGCATAGATAATGGTCAACCATGTGTGAACCATGAAAGATAGTCAACATATTATGGTGAACTATGTGTGAGTTGCATGGATGATGGTCAACCATGTGTGAATCATGGAAGATAGTCAAGAGATGATGCGTGAACCATGTCAGAGATGCATAGATGATGGTCAATCATGTATGAACCATGAAAGATAATCAAGAGATGATGTGTGAACCATGTCAGAGATGCATAGATGATAGTGAACTATGTGTGAACCATGGAAGATAGCCAACATGTGATGGTGAACTATGTGTGAGATGCATAGATGATGGTCAATCATGTGTGAACCATTAAGGATAATCAAAAGATAATGTGTGAACCATGTCAGAGATGCATAAATGATGGTCAACCATATGTGAACCATGCAAGATAGTCACCAGATGATGGTGAACTATGTGTGAACCATGGAAGATAGTCAACAGGTGATATTGAACTATGTGTGAGATGCATAGATGATGGTTAACTATGTGTGAACTATGAAAGATAGTCAAGAGATGATGTGTGAACCATGTCAGAGATGCATAGATGATGGTTAACTATGTGTGAACCATGAAGGATAGTCAACAGATGATTGTGAACTATGTGTGAGATGCACAGACGATGTTCAATAATGTGTGAACCATGAAAGATAATCAAAAGATGATGGGTGAACCATGTCAGAGATGCATAGACGATGGTAAACTATGTGTGAACCATGGAGGATAATCAACAGGTAATGGTGAACTATGTGTGAGATGCATAGATGATGGTCAACCATGTGTGAACCATGAAAGATAGTCAACAGATGATGGTGAACTATGTGTGAGATGCATGGATGATGCTCAACCCTGTTTGTTAGTTCTGTATTGGCAGTAATTTTGTTAAAACAAAGTGGTGCATAAAGATGTCTTACTTGATGTCTTGACATGTTGTTTTTAATATTCTGCAGGTGGTGTGTCTTAGTATTGTAGGACTTTGTGCATGATGTCAAACACGATGTCCTAACATCTGTTTACAGAACATTCTGTTGAGAATGTTATGATTTATTTGCTGCACTGTTTTTACAATCTGTTGTGCTTTTATTGCGTGCGAAAATCTTGGAGTATCTTTAAATTGAAGCAAGCAATTTCTGTGATATTTTGAAGAATAGGTTATTGCTATTTTCTTGCAAAAAGATATGGAGAATAATTAGCTTTAATTATTATTTGATTCAAAGATCTGCTATTGCCCAAGGCCAAGGAGATTATTACTATTTAAAGATGTTCTACCCTAATTGATGTGCAGAGTGCATAAGTCATTGAAAGTTGCGTTCAAGTTTTAGGGTTTAAGCATTGTATTATTTTTGTGAGCCATTCATTCATCTGTTAGATACTTGAATTGGACTGATTAGTTGAGTTGTAATTTGTCCACTCTAAGCTTTTAAGTACGAGTGTTTTGTTCTCGATTGAAGCTTTTAAGCAAGATCAAGCTTTGTATTTGAAGTGTGTTCTTCTCTCTAGTATTGTTCTGTAGTTATCACTACATGTGATTGAGGGGGAGTGAGAGGTGTCTCTTGTCTAAGTGTCTTAGATAGAAATCTCACAGGTAGAGATTAGGTGAGAAGATTATAAACTGGAGTCTGTTTACTGAGTGTCTTCAAACTAATTCTGTTTAGTGGATTTCCTTCCTGGCTTGGTAGCCCCCAGACGTAGGTGTGATTGCACCGAACTGGGTTAACAATTGCTTGTGTCTCTTTGCTATTATTTACTATTTTTATATCATTCTTATATTAAGCATTGTTCAGATATTAGTGTCGTGACATCTATTTCGACATCTCATATCTGATACCAGAATTTCAATTGACATCAGAGCAGCCACCCTGTTCTGTTTATGGGTGAGATCTAGGGACGACATTTTCTGGTACTATGGATAAGGAAGGGGGATTTATGAACAGGCCACCAATCTTGGATGGATCTAACTATGATTATTGGAAACCATGCATGGTGGCCTTCTTGAAATCATTGGATAGTAAGGCCTGGAAAGCTGTCTTAAAAGGATGGAAACATCCTGTCATTATTGGGAAAGATGGAAAAGAAACATCTGACCTGAAACCTAAGGAAGAATGGACTAAGAAGGAGGATTAACTGACTCTTGGAAACTCAAAAGCATTGAATGGTTTGTTCAATGGAATTGATAGAAACATATTCAGATTGGTGAACACTTGTGAGATAGCTAAAGATGCTTGGGACATACTCAAAACTACTCATGAAGGTACTTCAAAAGTAAAGATGTCAAGACTTCAACTGCTGACTACCAAGTTTGAAAACTTAAAGATGAAGGAAGATAAGAGCATACATGACTTCCACATGAATATTCTTGAAATAGCCAATGCTTCAAGTGCCCTGGGTGAAAGGATGTCTGATGAAAAGCTGGTAAGAAAAATTCTCAGATCTCTTCCAAAGAGATTTGACATGAAAGTGACTGCCATAGAAGAAGCTCAAGATATCAGCAAGATGAGGGTTGGTGAACTTGTTGGATCTCTTCAAACATTTGAACTAGGAATAAGTGACAGATCTGAAAAGAAAGCCAATAGTATAACATTTGTTTCCAATACTGAAGATGAAGAGGAGGAGAGTACCCTGGATGGTGATGAAAGCCTATCTAATGCTATAGTTCTGCTAGGAAGACAGTTTAACAAGGTGATGAAGAGAATAGACACAAAATAAAGATCAAATGTCAAGAATAACTCATCTGACATCAGCAGGTCCAATGATGGTGGAAGGAGAACAAGGACTGAAGAAAAATCCACTCAAGGAAAAGGAATTCAGTGCCATGGTTATGAGGGATTTGGTCACATTAGAGCTGAATGTCCTACTTACCTCAAGAAACAAAAGAAAAGCCTAGCTGTCTCCTGGTCTGATGAGGACTCTGAAAGTGAAATTGAAGAAGAATCTGCTAAACATGTAACTGCCTTCACTGGAAGATGTGTCTCTGATGAAGATTCTAGTGATGATGAATTGACATTTGAAGAACTTGCAGCTTCCTACAAAAAGCTGTCTCAGAAGTGAAGAAGTATGTCTTGAAGGGGAGAAACAGAAGAAACTTATCATTCAACTGAAGGCTGAAAAAGTTGAGCTAGAGAATGAAGTCATGTTGTTGAACTCCAAACTTGATCAAATGACCAAGTCTGTCAAAATGCTAAACAGTGGAACTGACACATTGGATGAAATCCTTCAGAGTGGAAAAATGGCAAGTGATCTTACTGGGTTGGGATTTAAGGGAGAGAATAACTCATCTTCAGATGATAGTCCTTCTGAACCTAAACATAACATGTCACATCAGATGCCTCAACATAATGGGAGAAAACATGTATCTAATCCTAAACATAATATGCCGCAACATCATAGGAGTGGTCATTCCAACCACTTAAGAGGAAGATTCTAAAGATGGAGATGCCATTACTGTGGGCGTTTTGGTCACATAAAACCTCTTTGCTTCAGACTCTATGGATATCCTAAACCTGCTCCTCAACCTAGATAAAATGCAAACACTTCTACTAATGGAAGACAATGGGTTCCCAAGGCTGCTGCTACCGGCCTGATAGCTCATATGTCTCTCAGAGTCTCAACTAAGGAGGATTGGTACTTTGATAGTGGTTGTTCTAGACACATGACAGGGATTAAGAATTTGTTGGTTGACATCAAATCTCACTCCACAAGCTATGTGACTTTTGGTGATGGAGCCAAGGGTGAAATCAAAGGAGTTGGAAAGTTGAACTACTCAGGAGTTCCAGACCTTGATAATGTGCTGCTGGTAAAAGGATTAACTGCTAATTTGATCAACGTCAGTTAACTGTGTGATCAAGGATTCGATGTCAACTTCACCAAATCTGAATGTTTGGTTACAAATGAAAAGAATGAAGTGATTATGAAGGGAGCCAGATCTAAGGATAACTGCTACCTATGGGTTCCTCTAGATTCTAGTTACTCATCCATTTATGCTCTTGCTAAAGATGATGAAGTGAAGGTGTGGCACCAAAAACTTGGTCATCTACATCTAAAAGGTATGAAAAGAATCATCTCCATGGAAGCTGTCAGAGGAATACCTATGCTAAAGATTGAAGAAGGAAGGGTATGTGGTGAATGTCAAATTGGAAAGCAAACCAAGATGTCACATCAGAAGATTAAACACCTCACTACTTCACATGGATTTGATGGGGCCTATGCAAGTGGAAATCCTTAGTGGGAAGAAGTATGCCTATGTGGTTGTTGATGATTTCTCCAGATATACTTGGGTGAGTGTCATTAGAGAAAAATCTGAAGTGTTTGATGTGTTCAGAGATCTTTGCCAAAGACTCCAAAGAGAAAAGGAGAGTAATATTGTTAGAATCAGGAGTGATCATGGGAAGGAATTTGAAAATCACAAATTTGCTGAATTTTGTTCCTCTAAAAGGATTGGCCATGAATTCTCTCCTCCCATTACTCCACAACAAAATGGAGTTGTGGAACGAAAGAACAGAACTATCCAGGAATCAGCTAGAGCTATGATTCATGCCAAGAAACTACCTTACCATTTCTGGGCTGAAGCTATGAACACTGCTTGTTATGTTCATAATAGAGTGACCCTAAGAACAGGAACCACTACTACCTTGTATGAGATATGGAAGGGAAGAAAACCTACTGTTAAATACTTCCATGTGTTTGGTAGCAAATGCTATATCTTGGCAGATCGTGAACAAAGAAGAAAGATGGATCCAAAAAGTGATGAAGGAATATTCTTGGGCTACTCTACTAACAGCAGAGCCTACAGAGTGTTCAACTCCAGAACTAAGGTTATGATGGAGTCCATAAATGTTGTTGTTGATGATTTGCATAAGGAGGCTGATGTTCTAGATGATGTTGGAACATTCCTTGGTACATCTGTAGAAATTTCAGACAAAAATGTTGATCCCAAACCTACTGTTGCAGAATCTAATTCTGAGCTAGTAAACAAAGGACCTTCCATCAGAATTCAGAAGGATCATCCTAGAGATCTCATCATAGGTGATCCAAATGAGGGAGTCACTACCAGATCAAGAGAAGTCATCATAAGCTCTTGTTTTGTGTCAAAAATTGAACCCAAAAATATCAAGGAAACTTTAACTAATGAATTCTGGATTAATGCCATGCAAGAAGAGCTAGGGCAATTCAAAAGAAATGAAGTATGGGAGCTGGTTCCAAGACCTGAAGGAACAAATGTGATTGGAACAAAATGGATTTACAAGAACAAGTCAGATGAAAAAGGTGTGGTCACAAGAAATAAAGCTAGTCTGGTTGCTCAGGGATATGCCCAAATTAAAGGGGTTGACTTTGATGAAACTTTTGCTCCTGTTGCTCGTCTTGAATCTATCAGATTGCTATTAGGAGTTACTTGCATCTTGAGGTTCAAGCTGTTTCAGATGGATGTCAAGAGTGCCTTTTTGAATGGTTACCTGAGTGAGGAAGTTTATGTGGAACAACCTAAGGGATTCATTGATCCAACCTATCCTGCACATGTTTATAAGCTGAAGAAAGCTCTATATGGTTTGAAACAAGCTCCAAGAGCGTGGTATGAGAGACTTACTGAATTTCTTGTTAAGCATGGATACAGAAAAGGTGGCATAGATAAGACTCTTTTTATCAAAGATGAAGGAGGGAAACTCATGGTTGCTCAAATTTATGTTGATGATATTGTGTTTGGTGGGATGTCAGATAAGATGGTTAAACATTTTGTTCAACAAATGCAGTCTGAATTTGAGATGAGTCTCGTTGGAGAGTTAACTTATTTTCTTGGGTTGCAAGTCAGGCAGATGGAAGACTCTATATTTCTATCTCAGAGTAAATATGCCAAGAACATAGTTAAGAAGTTTGGGATTGAGAATGCCAGTCACAAAAGAACACTTGTTCCTACTCATCTGAAGTTGTCTAAAGATGAAAATGGTGTTAATGTGGACCAAAGTTTATATAGGAGTATGATAGGAAACCTACTTTATCTTACAGCTAGCAGGCCTGACATTGCTTTTGCTGTAGGTGTTTGTGCTAGATATCAAGCTGAACCCAAAGTGAGTCATATCAATCAAGTCAAGAGAATTCTGAAATATGTAAATGGAACATGTGATTATGGTATGCTATACACACATGGATCTGGCTACACTTTATCTGGATATTGTGATGCTGATTGGGCTGGAAGTGCTGATGATAGGAAAAGCACTTCAGGAGGTTGCTTCTTCTTGGGGAACAATCTTATATCATGGTTTAGCAAGAAGCAAAATTGTGTCTCTCTATCTACTGCTGAAGCAGAGTATATAATAGTTGGACGTAGTTGTTCTCAATTAGTGTGGATGAAACAAATGCTCACTGAATATAATGTCACACAGGATGTCATGACATTGTATTGTGACAATTTGAGTGCTATAAACATATCCAAGAACCCTATTCAACATAGCAGGACCAAACACATTGATATCCGCCATCATTTCATAAGGGAACTTGTAGATGACAAGGTTATTGCTTTGGAACATGTGACCACAGAGAAGCAGTTAGCTGACATTTTCACTAAGGCTTTGGATGCAAGTCAATTTGAAATCTTAAGAGGAAAATTAGGCATTTGTATTTATGAAGATCTGTAGCAGTTAATGGCGTGTGGGCAACTTTCTTTAAACTTTAAAAAATTAAAAGGCCATTTACTATTTTGTGGAAATATCATTTACTTCCTTTTAAGTTTCCAACAAAAGCAGCCCCCTACCATAGGCAATCATTTTATCACATTGTTCCCACGCGCTACATCAATCTTGATACTTACTTGCTCAGTTCTTTCACCCTCCCTTTCAGAAAAAGAAGTATTTCTACTAAAAATCCAAGTTCAAGCATTTGCAAGAAGTTTACGATGTCTCAACAACATTCTTCTCCGTCCAAGAACTCTCTTGCTAAAAATCCTACCCCTTCGAAATCTAGGGTTTCTTCGGAAGGTATCTCTCCTAAAGCTGTTCTTGACGTTGCTCCATTATCCATGATTCCCCATTCTGAAACTGAAAAGACAAGGCCCAGCAAACTGCATGTAAGAAGTTCCAAACGTACACCTGCAGGTAACTCCTTTAAAACCAATGTTGAGTCTTTTTATGATCATAGGGAAGGTAGTAAGTATGTGGATATAACCATTAAAAGTATTGTCACTGGACTATTGTATGGAGATCGTAAGGTTCCTGGGATTTCGATCCCACTTGCTCAAATTAATGTTGTCCCCACTTTAAATGAGAATCAAAGTGAGGAAAGGGATGTTGATACTCCAAATTCTGAAGAAGATAACACAGAAGAAAATCTTCACACACTGGCTAGCTCTGTGTTAGTAAATGCTGAAACTGTAGTTGAACAAGATGTTGAAACATCGTCTGCTAAGAAAAGCTCTCCTACCAAGAGTAATGATCCTGACCCTAAAGAAAATGAGCATGCAAGGCTAACAATATTGTGAATGTTGATGACCTGTCAGACAATGACCTGATTGCTTGTGTGAACCCTGGGATGGTCAAAAGATTGAGGACCAGAAGAGGAATAACTACTGTTGAGAAAACTCCTGCTAGGGGTACTAAGAAGAAACCTGTTGTCGGCCCTTCAAAATCATGGAGCAAGGTGGATACCAGCTCCAAGAAAAGGAAGGCTAGGTCTGACACTGATTCAGACTTTGATGTTGAGGATGATGTCCAGGACATCACTCCTGTGAAAAAGACTGTGTTAAAAAGGATTTCTGGAATAGTCCCTGATGTTCCTTTGGATAACATCTCCTTCCACTATGCTGACAGTGTTCAAAGGTGGAAGTATGTTTATCAAAGAAGGATAGCACTGGAGAGAGAGTTAGGGAAAGATGCTTTGGAGTGTAAGGAGGTAATGGCTTTGATTGAGCATGCTGGATTGATGAAGACAGTGACCAAGTTTTCAAAATGCTATGATGTGCTAGTGAAGGAGTTTATAGTTAACATTCCTGTTGATTGTAATGATAAGAATAGTAAGGATTTCAGAAATGTGTATGTTAGAGGAAAGTGTGTGGAATTCTCTCCTACCATAATCAACAAGTACCTTGGCAAAAATGAAGATGATCAATGTGAGCTGGAAGATACTGATAATCAGGTGTGCAAAACTATCACAGCTAATCAGGTTGAAGGTTGGCCTATGAAACACAAGTTATCTGTTGGCCTGCTCAGTGTTAAATATGCTATTTTACACAGGATAGGTGCTGCTATCTGGGTCCCCACAAATCACACTTCCACTATTTCTGTTGGTTTGGGAAGGTTTATATATGTTGTTGGGACTAAGAAGAGTTTTGATTATGGCTCCTTTATATTTGACCAGACTATGAAGCAAGGTGGCACTTTTGCTGTGAAGATGCCCATTGCCTTCCCCTCCCTTATCTGTGGCATTATTTTAAATCAGCACCCTGGTATCCTATCTCATTCTGATGTTGTTTGCAAAAGGGGGTCTGCCTGTCCCTTCACTATAAATTGTTTGAAGGTCAACATGTCCCTGACATTGTCATGACATCTGCCTCTACTTCACACCAGCCCACAAACAAGTCTGGGGTAATCTCTGAGTTGGTAGAAGCCTGCAAGGAACTGGATTAGGTTATTAGAGTCAGTACTGAAAGAAAACTGAAGTTTGAAAGAATGACCATGACTCTTAGAATGGCTGAAGGTGATACTGTTGAGGATGCAAATGAGAATGAAGGTTCTGAGGAGGGTGGCTCTGGTGAGTCTGATAGCAATGCAGAGGGTGATGAAGACAAGTCTAAGAGTGAGGACTCTGCTGGTTCTGGAGATGCTTGAGGGATCTGTTCATGAAGTTTTTTTTTGTTATTTTGGTTCTTTTTCTGGATTTCTTTTGGCACCCTTGTGTGCTTGAATTCTGTTCTGGTTTTCTGATGGCACCCTTGTGTGCATAATCTTATGGTGACAACTTCTATATAATTTTAGCTTTGTTTGTTATGGAATTTTCTGTCTGATGTTTATCTAATTATGGCTAAAAAGGGGGAGAAAGAAGTAGCCTTGTAGTTTTGTTCTATGTGTGCAGCTGGTTTTCTTTTCTTGGTTTTCTCTGCTCCTTGGCTTGAGGGGGAGTTTATGGTTATCTTGGAATGTTAGATGTGTTTGTGTGTTGCTTCTGCTGCAGGGATCTCTGTTCATTGTTGGTGCTATAGTGTTTTAGCCAAAATTTGCCAAAGGGGGAGTTTGTTAGTTCTGTATTGGCAGCAATTTTGCTAAAACAAAGTGGTGCATCAAGATGTCTTACTTGATGTCTTGACATGTTGTTTCTAACATTCTGCAGGTGGTGTGTCTTAGTATTGCAGGACTTTGTGCATGATGTCAAACACGATGTCCTAACATCTGTTAACAGAATATTCTGTTGAGAATGTTATGATTTATTTGTTGCGCTCTTTTTGCAATCTGTTGTGCTTTTATTGAGTGCAAAAATCTTGGAGTATCTTTAAATTGAAGCAAGCAATTTCTGTGATATTTTAAAGAATAGGTTGTTGCTATTTTCTTGCAAAAAGATATGGAGAATAATTAGCTTTAATTATTATTTGATTCAAAGATCTGCTAATGCCCAAGCCCAAGGAGATTATTACTATTTAAAGATGTTCAACCCTAATTGATGTGCAGAGTGCATAAGTCATTGAAAGCTGCGTTTAAGTTTTAGGGTTTAAGCATTGTATTGTTTTTGTGAGCCACTCGTTCATCTGTTAGATGCTTGAATTTGACTGATTAGTTGAGTTGTAATTTGTCCACTCTAAGCTTTTAAGTACGAGTGTTTTGTTCTCGATTAAAGTTTTTAAGCAAGATCAAGCTTTGTATTTGAAGTGTGCTCTTCTCTCTAGTATTGTTCTGTAGTTATCACTGCATGTGATTGAGGGGGAGTGAGAGGCGTCTCTTGTCTAAGTGTCTTAGATAGAAATCTCACAGGTAGAGATTAGGTGAGAAGATTGTAAACTGGAGTGTGTTTACTGAGTGTCTTCAAACTAATTCTGTTTAGTGGATTTCCTTCCTGGCTTGGCAGCCCCCAGACGTAGGTGTGATTGCACCGAACTGGGTTAACAATTGCTTGTGTCTCTTTGCTATTATTTACTATTTTTATATCATTCTTATATTGAGCATTTTTCAGATATTAGTGTCGCGACATCTATTTCGACATCTCATATCTGATACCAGAATTTCACTGTGTGAACCATGGAAGATAGTCAAGAGATGATGCGTGAACCATGTCAGAGATGCATAGATGATGGTCAATCATGTGTGAACTAAGAAAAATAATCTAGAGATGATGTGTGAACAATGTCAGAGACGCATAGATGATGGTGAACTATGTGTGAACCATGGAAGATAATCAACATGTGATGGTGAACTATGTGTGAGATGCATAGATGATGGTCAACTATGTGTGAACCATGGAAGATAGTCAACAAGTGATGTGTGAACCATGCCAGAGATGCATAGATAATGGTCAACTATGTGTGAACTATGAAAGATAGTCAACAGGTGATGGTGAACTATGTGTGAGATTCAGACACGATGGTCAATCATGTGTGAACCATGGAAGATAATCCAGAGATGATGTGTGAACCATGTCAGAGATGCATAAATGATGGTCAACTATGTGTGAACCATAGAAGATAGTCACCATATGATGGTGAACTATATGTGAACCATGGAAGATAGTCAACGGGTGATGGTGAACTATGTGTGAGATGCATAAATGATGGTTAACTATGTGTGAACCATGTAAGATAGTCAAGAGATGATTTATGAACCATGTCAGAGATGCATAGATGATGGTCAACTATGTATGAACCGTGGAAGATAGTCAACAGATGATGGTGAACTATGTGTGAGATGCACAGACGATGGTCAATCATGTGTGAACCATGAAAGATAATTAAGAGATGATGTGTGAACCATGTCAGAGATACATAGATGATGGTCAACTATGTGTGAACCATGTAGGATAGTCAACAGATAATGGTGAACTATGTGTGAGATGCATAAATGATGGTCAACCATGTGTGAACTATGAAAGATAGTCAACAGATGATGGTGAACAATGTGTGAGATGCATGGATGATGGTCAACCATGTGTGAACCATGGAAGATAGTCAAGAGATGATGCGTGAACCATGTCAGAGATGCATAGATGATGGTCAATCGTGTGTGAACCATGAAAGATAATCAAGAGATGATGTGTGAACCATGTCAGAGATTCATAGATGATGGTGAACGATATGTGAACCATGGAAGATAGTCAACAGGTGATGGTGAACTATGTGTGAGATGCATAGAAATAAATTTATTATACCATGATATTTTAATTTTTAAATAATATAAAGATATTAGTGTGTTATTTTTAAACTCTTTCTCTATTATAAATAAAATAATAATATTTTTACATCATTTAAAAAAGTTAATTAATTTTCAATTTTACGTAAAATCAAAATAAAATTTACTATAGTTTAAAAGTTAATAATTATCTTATATATAAAAGTTGTTAAGTCATTTAATAATATTTGGCATCAAAACTGGGGATAATTTGATAATTTTTTATTCATATATTTATTTATTTATTTTTACTATTTATGCCATTAACTAATTATATTTTATGTTATTTAATAAACTATATATTTATTTAATTTTATTATTTGCACTAGTAATAAATTATTTTATATTTTAATTAACAAACTATTATTTCTTTGATAACTATCCACTAACTAGTCATTCTTTGATAATTATCCCCCACTAACTTACTGTTTTTTATTTAAATAAATAAAAAATTGTGTTTTTTAAAAAATAAAACCTATCCATTTATTAATCCACTTTTTGTTTTTAAATATCATTATTTTTTTGGCAAGTTAAATATCATTATTTTAATTCGTAAATTATTATCTTAATTTATATTTGAAATTAATTAAACAACAACTTCTAAACTTAAAAATGGAAATCCCATGTTTTTAATGACTTATTTAAATAAAAAATAAAAAACCTTTAATTCCCAATTATAATTCACTTTTTCATCAATGATTAATTAAATAACAATTTCTAAACTTAAAAATGGTAATTCCATGTTTTAATGTCTTAACTAAATAAAAAAATATAAAAAATATTTATCCCACGTTTTCAATTATTTAATAAAATAAAATATTTAAAAAATAACCCCCACACCCCATGTTTTCATTTACACAATTAAATAAAAAAATTGAATTAAAAAAATAAAACTTCTCCATTGAATAATGCATTTTTGTTTTTAAATATCATTATTTTAATTAGTAAATTTTTTATCACATCCCTACGTTTCATTTACATAATTAAATAAAAAATTGAATTAAAAAAATAAAACCTATCCATTTATTAATCCATTTTTGTTTTTAAATATCATACTTTAATTAGTAAATTATTATCTTAATACATATTTTTATCAATAATTAATTAAAGGGTCAAGCTAACTAAGGCACTGATTAAATAAGAAAAATATTATATATTTAGTTCATTGAATACATAAATTTTTTTTTAAAAAGTTAATTATTTATATTTTAGTGTATTAAATACACGTATATTTAAAAAAATATATATTTATAGTCTCTTAAAAATGTTCAACTTACTTTTTTAATCTCTTAACCAATATCGGAAGACATACGTTTGCATTTCCCTTAAATAAATAATCAAAATTATCAGTTTGTTTATTTATTTTTAACAATTTTTCTATTTTTCAAAATGAGTTGAATATTAGATATGGAATTAAGGGCTAAAGGCAAATAAAATACATTATAGGTCAAATGAATTTTTGTTACTTTGACAAACTTAAGATATTATTATGTTGTACCACCTAAAATATCTACCTTTAGTTTTAAATTAATATTTAATATTATTCAGTTTAAACTTTATATAATGTTTAATCATTAGTATTTTGAATTCTATTTTTCATTTGTAAAATTTAGATTAATAAGTGATTTTTTGTCTACACCAGTTATATTAACTAGAGGACCACTATTTTTAGTTTTTTTTTATTATTTATAAATTTTAGTATGTTTAAATCTTTATATTTTTCTCCTTTTTTAAATTATATTGTTAGCAGATAATATTAATTACCTAGTAGTTACTAGTCAGGGACGGAGCTTCATAAGTTGTTATGGGGTCACTTGCCTCCACTATAATTTTAATTACCTATGTATTATTTTATACATTTTAGAAGTATAATAGATTAAACTATAACATTTTCTTTAATAAAATGTCCACTAAAATTTTAAACTTTGAATTTTGTTAGCAGATAATATGGTATTATTTTATCTAAAAGTTATTTTGTTAATTTTAGATTTTTTAGTCAATTAATTTTAGATCTTAGATAAAAAATAATTAAAACTTTTAATTAACAATCATTATTTTAATTTAAAATTAAAAATATTAAGATGCTTATTTTAAAATATTTTTCAAAACCATATATGGCAAAAATAATTCTATACATAAAAAATAAGTTTAAAATAAAAAAATTATTTAAAAAATATTTTAACAAATAATGTCCCCACTACATAAAAGTTCTAGCTCCGATGAATTTGAAGTTTGACTTAGAGGAAATTTATTATCACTTTAAATAGAGTTAAGACGTAAGAGTGGAAATTTATTATCACTTTAAATAGAGTTAAGACGTAGATCCACTAAAAACAAAGGGAGGTAGATCCACTTTAACAGAGTTATTTTAATACAACTGATAAAGGCTAGATATCATTTATTAATTCACTTTATGGTATTGAGATTCATTTTGATTTCCGAATTATATATATATATATATATATATGATTTGAGTCTTTCAAATGTTGAAAATATATCACATTTTGTTTTTTCCATTTTGCCTGTTAATCAAAGTCAATGAAACGGTCTATGTGAGACTCATGCTAAATATGAAATAATTATGTATAATTTTATTTTAACAAGGTGGAAACTATTGGATATGTCACATAACTATAATTAAGGGTGTGTTTAGATTGGCGGTGAACATAATTGATTCTAGCAGAATTGAGTTTGGTAGAATTGATTTTAACAGAATTGAGTTTAGCAGAATTGATTTATGTTTGGATACATTTATGTAAAAGTGAGTTAAACAATAAATTTCAGTGTAAAAATTACCTAGAATCAATTCTGGAGGTAAAAGCTACAAATTCTAGCTTCAAGTAGAATCAATTCTGGAGGTAGAATCAATTCTACTTTTGATAAAACAAACACTTCAAAATCACCCAGAATCAATTCTACACCTCTAGAATTGATTTTGGGTATTTCAAAAGTCAATTCAAACATACACTAAACCTCCCTCCATCTCAAATTATAATAAACTTAATTATTATTTTATAGAAAAGACAAAGTATGACTTTATAGTAATGTTACTCATAATTACACAATAAAGAGAAATTAAAAAAATAGAAATAATAAATAAATGAAGATTATTGAAAAAATGTCATTAATATTATATTGAGAATGTAAGGTGACTAATAATTTAGGACAATTTTTTTTTTGACAAAGTGACTTACTCCATCCGTTTTTTAGTATAAGTCGTTTTTTTACTTTTCACATGTATTAAGAAATCTAATAATTGTGATATAAAAAAGAGAAATTAAGAAGGGTTTTACAAAATTGTTCTTCGCTAATAGTATTGAAAAGACAAATTTACATAATTGAAAGGAGGAAAAATAATAAATATTTAAGGATATAATAGAAAACATAACATTAATTATTCATTGGTAAAACGACTTATATTGTGGTACAAAATATTTTCCCAAAGCGACTTATAATAAAAAACGGATGTAGTATAATTTGGGACAGATGGAATACTATTTATTTAATAAAAATAAAAATAAAAAAATAAAAATAAAATTCATAAACTTAAACCTATAATTCTTACGCATGAATCAACTGCTTCAACTTATCTTCAACTTCATGTGAACCAACTTCGACTTCATTCTTGTCTTCTGTTGAAACATCAAAGTTATTTCTGCTGACAACATCTTCGTCGACAACACTAGAGTTCGATTTAATATCTCACAGAAATGAAACTATAGTTGATTTTTTATGTTTTTTTTTCTTTGTGGTTCAAAATAAATGTTTATTATGTTGTTATGTGAAGGTTTTAAGGAACATTGACTTTGTTTATGGGGGTGGAACATTATTTTTTTCAATGGAAATTAATTTTAAGGAACTTGAAATTTGATTTTGAGATATTTAAGGTACTGATTTTTTTCTCTTTCAAGGAACATTACTTTTTTTTTTCTTTGAAGGAATGCTAATTTTGAAAAATCTGAAACTTTGATTGTTTCTTTCAAGGAACATTCATTTTGAAAAAACTAAAACATTGATTTATTTATGTAAAGGAATATTAATTTTGAGAAATCTAGAACATCATTGTTTTTCTTTTAAGAAACAGATTTTGAAAATTTTGGAACATCGATTTTTTCTTTCAAGGAACATTGATTTTGAGAAATATGGAAATTTTATTTTATTTAAACATTTGATGATGATGAAAATGATATTTAAAATCCAAAAAATATCTTTTAATAACTGATTTTTCCATCCGTAAATTAACCACAAAAGTGAGAATGTCACGCATGTTGGCATGGTTACCACACAAACATTTTTAACAATGTTTGAGGAAAATGGATGGAAATGACTACCATGATTCATTTTGTGTAGTTAAAGAACCATTATGGTCATTTTTAAAGTTATGAGACCAAAATGAATCCTGAAACCTGATAAGGGACCAAAAAATGTATTTAGCCAAAGATAAATTATGTTATATATTGCGGCTCACGAGGACTCAATTGATAATTACATAAGAAAAGCTATGGATCTAAACCATATTAGGCTCATTATTGCTATTTGGGTTGTTGTACGTGCAATCTAGTTATCATTCATACACTCACACTAGATATGGACTTTTTAAAAAACTCAATAACCTTCCTCTACCATCCCTGTCTGATTCACCCACACGAGTTATATCTAAAACCCTAGTTTTGAGCCTATGCATGATATTTATATAGTCAGTTTCGATATATATCCTTGCAATCTTTATCACTTTATCTAGGTTGATGGAGTTATGATAGCTTAAATTTTTTACACCATGGCATTCTCGAACCCATTTTGATTCCATGTAGCATCTATTACAACACTTTGTTTGTGTTCCAATAAACAATCCTTGGATTCCAATCTCCGAGAATATAAAGGTTAGCATCAATATTGATTTTGATCAATATTTTCTCAAGTTTTTTTCTGTATCGCAACCCACTTTGTTTTCAAGCAAATGTAAGGGTTTTGCTTTGATCGCCATTTCCTCTCATCTTTTTAACCCTGACTCGTCTCATAATAAGCTTGATTTGAAGCTTGCCTCGAAGATTCAACCATCGATAAGGAATTCCTTTTGTAGATCCTTTTTATCTCTTTGATTATGATTGTTTGGGTTTAATCTCACTCGTGGTTTTCCTCTTTTTATGTATGTTTTGGGTTTGAATTTGTAATTCTTCTTATTATCATATATGTGTTCCTTGATGTTGAGATTCATTACATGTCTAGTTGACTCATTTCCTGGTATATTGTATTCCTTAGTAATCTCTATATTTACTACTAAGGAATAAAGCTTTTACGTTAGACCAAATAAGGCTTTTACTTGGGTTGATAGGGCGAGGTAACATATGGTGTCATGGAAAGTGCATTGTTTAGGCCTAGTTTCGGGCACATGCCCTTAGCTGTTCGGGGAGTGAAGACGCCGTGCGGAACGGACAACATTTCTGGGGAGGAGCCGTGCAGTCCTTTCCCAGTTTGAGGGACAAAAAGGTCATTTTTTCCCCTTTGTGGATTGGACTTAGGCAATTGGACCGTTCTTGGAGCAGAAGTGGATTGGGCCATGTCTAGCCATTGGTCCAGTCCAGAACAGGACCCCCCAAGTCGTTGCTCCCGAGCATGAGAGTGATGACTTAAGGACAACTCGCGGCTTCCGGGGAGCTAGCGTAAAGTCGTCGTTTGGTGACGGAGAAAGTTGTCTCGTGGTGCCCGTGGCTCCCTGGTGTTCGTGATATTCATGTCCGTATCTGGACTGCCCGTCGTGCGGGGAGACTAACGGTTAGGAGGAATTGAAACGTTAGGGCGCCACGTGTGTCTCGAGCCTTGTGCAGCAGTTACTAGGCAATGATGGCTAGTTACTAACCATTATCACCTACGAGGGCGTGCCACTGCACGTGCCCCTCAGTATAAAAAGGGGAGAGTCAGTTCATTTGGAACTTTTCGCTTTTTCTTCTCTTCGTCTTCCTCAGAGCTTCTGCCCGTCACCGCTATTTGTTGTTCCGGCCGCCGCATCAAGTTCCGAGCAACCACTTTTCATCTTCTTAATCAAGTAAGTTTACTGATTTCGTGCTCTTTTGTCCCTTTTGATGGTTATTTGTAGATTGCATGCAGTTAGGTTTAGGTTTAGAAGATGAAATAGATTCGTTTCCGGCGGTTGTTGGTGGTGGATGGCGGTTATGCCATTTTCCGCCGCCGACGAGGCCGCTGGGTTTTTAGGATATTCTTATGAGTCGGGCGGTTTCCGGCGTCATTGTGATGATGATGCGTGTGTAATCACCGTGATCGTTCAGATTCTGGAGTGATGATGAAGTTTCTGGTGAAGCCCTTGAAGTTTTCGGTGAAGCTTTGCAGTTTCCGGTGAAGCTTCAAACGGAAACTGGGAAGTGGCTCGAGGAAGTTCCTCGTGCGGAAGTGGTTCACTCCGGGCGTCTCCTCGTGGGAGACTCTTGAGATTTTTTTTTGATGTTAGGGCTTAGGCCGGGTACGTCGTCCCCAGCCCCTTGCGCGCCCTTTCACTTGACTAGCGGTGGAATGGTAGATTTGATTCTTCACCGAATTCACATTTTTCTCAGCTTTTCAGGTGATTGACATGGCGACAAGGCCAAACGGGGAGATAATAATAGATTCGTCCGAGGAGGAAGCGAGTTCCTCGGAAAGCAGCAGCTCGGAATCCTCAAGTGTCCTTAGCGAAGCCGGGGAGGAAGAGGAAATGGAAGAGGACACTGTTGAAGACTCCACAGAGGAGTGGATGGTGGCTGAGCCAGCCGAGCATGTATCCACCTTCGCATCATATCTGGGGGACCTTTTCATGGTAGTCGGACCAGAGGGGGAATGGAAAGTGCACTTTCCCACCAAGGATGATAGGGCCTACACAAATTTCAGGGAGCGTTTCACTATGTACGAGTACGCTTTCAAGGAGTTGGGACTGAGGCTGCCATTTACTGATTTCCAGCAGTCAGTGTTCGTGCATTTAGATTTGGCGCCGACGCATATGCATTTAAACTCGCTTGCCTTCATTCGGGCATTTGAGCTAACGTGCGAGTTTTTGAAGATAGGGGCTACTCTCCCTTTGTTTTTCACTGTCTTTCATCTTTAACGGCAGCTGACGGGGAGGAAGTATGGTTGGGTTTCATTGAAACAGCCTCGCAACCTGTTCAAGCCCTTTTCTGAATCGATACGGACGTTCAAGGAGAGGTTCTACATCATAGAGCCCGTATCGGAAGCCGCTCAGGATAACACGTATGTCTGGGCGATCGAAGTTGACGAGGAGGGTAACGACCTGCGTGATGAGGCTGAGAGGTTTATCGGGGAGAGACAGTGTGAGTAGTTTGAAACCCGTGCCCGAAACCCGAAACCACACCCGCTATATATATATATAATTTTAAATAATTTCAATGTTGTTGTATTTTTGTGTTTTTACTACGGGTTCGGGTTTGGGTGGAAAAACCCGAACCCAACGGGTGTGGGCGTGGGTATTATTTTGCCCCCCGAATTGCTTTTGGGTTTGGGTTCGGGTTCGGGTGGTAATTTTGGGTGCGGGTTTGGGTAGTGTGAAACCCGCACCGACCCGACCCGTTGCCATCCCTAAGTGAGTGTTTGTGATTGTGAAAGAGGCAAAGTGAGAGTGACCAAGGGAGTAGGGTTACCCACAAAAATTCAGAATAAGTGGTGGTTCATGGGCCCAAGTGTCTGTCCCACCCTAAATAAACTCCCTTTTTAATGAGGTGGCAGCAGAAAATCATTTGGCTGTCTCGCTAAGTTCACAATGCGAACTGGCCAGCGAATGCTCGCCCCAGGTTCACAAAGCGAACTAGCCAGCGAACATGACAAAAATTTTAAAATTTTTTTTGTAGCTGCTACCACACTACACTAATTCTAAACAACTTAACACACACAAAAATAGTAGAAAAACAGAAATACTTATAATGTTGGGGTGCCTCCCAACTAGCGCTTTGTTTAACGTCGTTTGAGCTCGACGGTCCAATGCAACCTCAAGGATCGCAAAAAGGCACTACAGAGGGATTCCGCTCGAAATCACCACCAAGATAAATCTTTAACCTCTGACTATTTACAGTCCAACTCTCATTTGACTGTGTGTCTTCAATGACTATTGCCCCATATTATTTGGTCTCCCGAATCCGAAATGGACCAGACCACTTAGATTTCAATTTTCCAGGGAACAATTTTAATCGAGAATTGAAAAGTAAGACCAGCTACCCTACTTCAAACTATTTGGTCACTATCTTTCTGTCATGGTAAGTTTTCACTCGATCTTTGTACAGCTTGTTGGAGTCATACGCTTCGAGGCGCAATTCCTCCATTTCATGCAATTGTATCTTTTTTCTTTCTCCGCTTAAAGTTGGATCAAAATTCAGAAATTTCAAGGCCCAAAATGCCTTATGCTCCAACTCCACCGACAAATGACAATTCTTACCATAGACCATTTTGAAAGGTGTGAGACCAATCGGAGCTTTAAAAGCTGTCTGATAGGCCCACAAAGCATCGTCGAGCTTATTTGACCAGTCCTTTCTCGAGGACGACACCGTTTTTTCCAAGATCCTTTTAATTTCACGGTTTGATACCTCCGCTTGTCCATTGGTCTGTGGATGATATGGTGTTGCAACTTTGTGCTTTACACCATACTGCTCCAAGGCTTTTTCTAGCTGAGTGTTGCAAAAATGGGATCCTCCGTCACTTATCAACACCCTCGGAGTACCAAATTGAGAAAAAAAATATTTTTCTTTAAAAATTTGATCACAGTTTTTCCGTCCGCTTTAGCACATGCTATTGCCTCTACCCACTTGGATACATAGTCAACTGCGACCAAAATATACTCATTGGAAAACGATGATGGAAAAAGTCCAACAAATTCTATTCCCCAACAATCAAACACCTCAACTTCCAACATGTTTTGTAACAGCATTTCATGCCGTTTTGAAATTCCACCACTCCTTTGACACTTGTCACAACTTTGTGCATGCGGATGTGCATCTTTGAATAAAGAAGGCCAATAAAAGCCCGATTGGAGGACTTTCCCTGCCATTCTTAATCCGTTGAAATGCCCTCTATAAGGAGAGTTGTGACAATGCCAAAGTATGTTAGTGGCCTCTTCTTTTAACACACATCTTCTCAAAATGTTATTGACACCAAGCTTAAACAAATATGATTCATCCCAAACAAAAGACTTGGTGTCAGATAAAATTTTCTTTTTCTGATGATGAGTTATACCTTCTGGTATTAATCCGGCGGCTTTGTGATTAGCCATGTCGGCAAACCATGGTCTAACTTGCACCATATACAACTTTTCGTCCGGAAATTCCTCCTTGACCTCTAATTCATTTTTGGTCACTTCAACATTTACAAGGCGGGATAAGTGATCTGCCACCAATTTCTCAGATCCTTTTTTTGTCATGAATTTCCAAATCAAATTCTTGTAACAAAAGGACCCAACGAATTAGCCTTTGTTTTGAATCTGGCTTGGTAAGCAAATATTTAATCGCCGCATGATCCGTGTAAACCACTACTCGAGACCTAATTAAATAAGACCGAAATTTCTCCAATGCATACACTATCGCAAGCAACTCTTTTTCGGTTGTTGCATAGTTTATTTGAGCTTCATTCAAGACTTTGCTCGCGTAGTGTATAACATGAAAACGTTTTGTTCTCCGTTGACCTAATACCGCACCTACCGCATAATCGCTTGCGTCACATATGAGTTCAAATTCCATTTTCTAATTGGGCGCGATGATTATGGGTGCGGTAGTCAAACTTTGTTTTAAAGAATTAAAAGTGACCATGCAAGACTCATAAAAATCAAATAACTTAACTTTGTTGAGCAAATTGCTCAAAGGCTTTGCGATCTTTGCGAAATCCTTGATGAACCTCCGATAAAATCCCGCATGTCTAAGGAAGCTCCTTATACATTTTACAATCAACGGTGGTGGCAATTTCTTAATAACATCCACCTTGGCTTGATCCAATTCAAGGCCCTTTGAAGAAACTTTGTGGCCGAGCACAATTCCTTCAGTCACCATGAAGTTGCATTTTTCCCAATTGAGTACCAAGTTGGTTTCCACACACTGTTCTAATACCGCATCCAAGTTTTTCAAACAAATATCAAACGATTTCCAAAAAACCGAGAAGTCATCCATAAAAACCTCAATTGTCTTTTCGATCAAATCTGAGAATATTGCTTACATACACCTTTGAAAAGTCGCTGGTGCATTACACAACCCAAACGACATCCTCTTATACGCAAAGATTCCAAAAGGGCATGTGAAAGCAGTTTTTTTATGGTCCTCTGGGTTCACAATAATTTGATTGTAACCCGAATAACCATCCAAAAAATAGTAGAATTATTGACCAGAAAGTCTCTCAAGCATTTGATCCATAAACGGAAGAGGGAAATGATCTTTCCTCGTAGCTTGGTTTAGCCTACGGTAATCGATACACATTCTCCACCCGGTCACGGTTCTTGTTGGGATTAACTCATTTTTCTCGTTTCGGATAACCATCAATCCGCCTTTTTTCGACACCACTTGTACCGAGCTTACCTTTGGGCTATCAGAAATGGGGTAAATCATTCCGGCATCTAATACTTTTACCACTTCCTTCTTAACCACCTCTTTCATGGTAGGATTTAAGCAGCGTTGCGATTGAGCGACCGGTTTGAAATCTTCTTCCATGAATATCTGATGCATACAATAAGAGGGACTTATTCCTTTTAAATCGGAAAGAGTCCATCCCATTGCCTCTTGATTCTTCTTCAAAACACACATCAATTTTTCCTCCTCAATTGTGGTTAGCTCCATGCTTATGATCACCGGTTTATGCCCCTCATCATCTAGAAAAACATATTTAAGATGAGATGGCAACAAATTCAATTCAAGCTTAATTTCCTCATTATTTTCTTTTTTCAAAATTTCCAACCTTTCTATCAAAGGAGGAATTTCATCCAATTCTTCTAGTTCTCGCAAACACTTTTCGATCTCTTTTTCTTCGACTTCATTGATACTTTGAAGAGCATTTGTAAGAACTTTTTGTAATGGGGTTAGAACTTGTAATCGCCACTTTACTTCTTCAATCACCTTTTCTGTTGTATCTATTCTAAAATAATCGCCTTTGTCCTTTGAATGCTTCATGGTCTCAAATAGATTGAAACAAATCTCCTCATCTTGGAATCTAACCTTCATAAGACCGTCATCCATATCAATAGCCATTCTAGTAGTTTTCATAAACGGTCTTCCAAGAATCAATGGAGCGTCTTCATCTTTCTCCATATCAATCACCACAAAGTCGATGGGAAACAAGAATTTGTCCACCTTAACCAATACATCTTCCGCTACACCGTGAGGACGAGTAGTGGATTTATCGGCAAGTTGCAATGTTATTTGAATGGTTCTCAATTCCATATGTCCCAACCTTTTCACAATAGACAAAGGTATCAAATTGATACTAGAGCCCAAATCGATCAACCCGTTGCCAACATAGATATTTCTTATTATAACCGGCAAAGTGACTCGTCTCGGGTCACTTTTTTTCCGCGAGAAAGTCCGTTGAATGATAGCGCTACAACTAGCATCAACCATGATAGTTTCTTGATCCGTATACCTTTTCTTTTTGGTGAGAATATCCTTCATGAATTTTGCATATTTCGGCATTTTCTCAAATGCTTCGGAAAATGGAATATTGATTTACAATTTCTTGAAAATATCCATAAACTGAGCATAGTGCCTCGCACTATCTTTCTTTGACGGAGCATGAGGATATGGCAAATGCTGGATCGGAATAGTACTCACCGGTTCCTTCCTAGTCTTTTTCAATTTTTCTTCTCTCATTCTTTTTTCTTCTTCCTCACTTTTTTTTCTTTTCATTTTCAACTAAATCTCCCTCAACATTTTTTTCTACTTCATTCTCATCACTATCTTTTTCTTTTTCAACTACTTCCTCCCCTTCCACTACAACCTCACCTATGCCCATATCTATTTATCTTCCATTTCTTGTTAGAATAGCCTTGCAATGCTCTTTGGGATTTGGTTGAGTATTTGTCGGAAAAGTTCCTTTGTGTTGGTCGGCCAATTGTTTTGATAATTGTCCGACTTGCGTCTCAAGATTCTTTATAGCCACATCAGTATTCTTTCGATTTGACATTGACATTTACATAAATTGTGTGAGAGTGTCTTCCATCTTTGTATTTCCACTTGGACTTGCGGGGTTGAGTGTAATTTTGATATTGTTGACGATTTGAAGGTCCGACATCTTGAGGCCTCCATGGTTGTTGATAACCTTGATAACCTCTTGGTTGGTAACCTTGGTTGCCTTGTTGGTAAAGTGGTCGAGGTTGATATCCTTGATTTTGATTTCCCGCATAATTTACCTCTTCCACAACCGGAGGACAATAACCGATAGGGTGATCTCCTCTACAAAGCTCACAACTCGCTATTTTTTGGTTGTTGTTGGGAACTTCTTGCATCTCTTTGATTTGTTGTGGAAGTTTTGACATTTGTTGTGTCAACAACTCCACTTGTTGTAATAACAATTTGTTTTGTGCAAGAATTGCATCATTAATTCCCAACTCAAGCACTCCCGACTTCTTTTGCGATTGGCCACGGTTATGATTCCCTTGATGATCGTTTAGTGCCATCTTGTTAATGATCGAAATTGCTTCTTCAGCGCTTTTTAACATTAAAGACCCGCCTGAAGTCGCATCCAACAAGGTTTTATGATTTGGTTGGAGACCATTTCTGAAAATATGAACTTGCGTGAGCTCATCAAAACCGTGCCCTTTGCATTTTCTAAGCATGGACTTGAATCTCTCCCAAGCTTTGTTGAGAGACTCATTCCCACCTTGTGAGAAAACTGCAATCGCCTTTTCGCTTCCATGAAACGATTGTGAGGAAAAAATCGTTCCAGGAACTTCTCTTCTAACATGTTCCAGTCCGTCATAATAGCAGTTGATTGGTCAAGGTATCATTCCTTTGCCTTCCCAATTAGGGAATGCGGGAACAGTCTCTTAAACAACAACTCTTCTTCAGCTTTTGGGGCTCCAATTGCGCCCGCAATTTCATAGAATTTGGTCAAGTGAGTAAAGGGATCCTCGTGATCCATATTCCATACCGGTGAATGGATTCTGGTATAGAAGAGCGAGGATACCCGTTTTCATTTCAGAGTGCCGACCATTATGAGCATTACGTGCGAACTGAACAATATGCCTCAGACTATTAACACAAGGTGTTGAAGCAGGTGGTGGTGGTGGTGGTGCAACCATGGTTGGCGGTAATTGTGGTATTGGTGTCGAAGTTGAACTTTCTCCCCGTTCTCGTATTTCCTTAGCAAGTTGCCTCCTCTGCCTTGTTCTGCTATTTAACTTACGCGCAGTTCTTTCAATCTCAGGATAAAAAAGAAGTTGGTCTGCAAGTAACTTCCCTCGCATAAACAGAGTCTGCACACTTAGCCAAACAAATTAACAAGCACAAGAAAAAGTTAAACAAGCTTAAAACTTAACAACTATTGCGATGCTTGCAATAACAAACAACAATCCCCAGCAACGACGCCATTTTGTTGAAAAGTAATTCGGGGGTGTTTTATCGTATCCACAGGGATTGTGTGTTATCAATGCTTGTCGTTCAATAGTTTACCATTTTAAGTAAATGGGGTTTCAAATGATTCTTGGTTTTGTAACATAAGTTTATAACAAAGAAGTAAATTAGAGCAAACATGTTGTAAGTTTTAGAAAAGCATGTTAAGACTAGATTTCGCCAATCCTCTTCATACGTATCCGATTAATCAAGCATATGAACTTAGTTTCGATCAATACAATAGCGTATCCTCGCAAATAAGTTTATGTCTAAATCAAATTCGTGAGTATTGTTGTTTAAATCGTTAGATGATGTCTCACGCTAACAATCAAAACAACAAACGTTAAGATCGATACAAAGCAAATATTAAACCCCAAATCTATATCTAGAGTTTGGTTTTCAAGAGATGAAGATATTAGATCCAGATTTGGAAAATCTATGTCTAGAGTGATTCAAACCACAAATATACCATTAAAAGCAAACAACTTCGTCATATATTGATCATCAACCTTGTTCATATGCAAAAGGTCAAAAGAAATACATACAAGCAAGATTAACTACCTCTAATCTTGACACAAAATGTGTTTAGCTACACATATTCATGGTAGCTTATTTCACAAGTTTCGTGAGGAGATAAAAAAGCATCCGCGTCGAATAATCGAGATCGGATGCAAATCCAGCTTCTCTATGTGAAGAATCTCTCTTAGATGAAGAAATATAAAAAAAAAAATAGGTTTTGGTGTGATAAAGTGAAGTTATGATCCCAAGAAAATTCACAAAATACATTTATAGTACACTTGAAATCAGACACGTTCGCACTGCGAACTTTTAGTTCGCCTAGCGAACTACACTTTTGGCACATGAAGTGCCTTCTGATAAGCTAAACCGCCTCTGAGTTTCTGCATAAGTTCGCAAAGCGAACTATTCGCCTACAAGTTCGCAAAGCAAACTTAGACCCCTTTAGCTACTGCCATCTCAAAGGTGTCCTTCGCCAGGTCCTCGCAAAGCGATGAAATCAGCGAACATTCACTGGGAGTTCGCAAAGCGAACTTTAGTCTCTTTTCTTACTGTCCAAATCCTGGGACCATTCGCTGGAGCTTTGCCAGTTGTTCAAAAACGAACATTCGCTGGCAAGTTTGCAAAGCAAAATTGCTGATGTTTTCCTCATTTCTTTGGCAACTTGTATCATTTCTTTGTGTCTTACATATTGGATCATTTAGTGCCTTTTTCCTGCACAATAACACACATATTACAAGCACCAAAGGTATATTCACAATGTTTGAAGAATAACAATAATTCATGAGTAAAATCCATAATTTGTCATAAAAGAGTTGTAAAATGTCAAGTATCAAATAGAAATATATTGCATGTTTGACATCTAACGAAGCTCTATAAACATTGATCACTTTCAAACCCTCATAAGGCGACGTCCAACTGAACCGGTGAAGGATTTACCGACTGATATTGGCACACTGGTGCAGCTGCATGCTCATGTTGTATTGCTTCATTCGACTTCTGATATCATTCGCCATCACCGAGGGCATGACATAACTCTCATTATGTAGCTTCTTGTTTCGCCAAAACCAAAGGGAGTGACAGGTTGTAGCCCACACCGCCTGCTAATATTCCATTGCGTCATGTCCTAGATTGTTCTGTAGATTTAGATTAATCTACTCTTGTGTAATTGTATTAAAAAAGATAGTCTAATATGCAGCATTGACCAAAGTAATCCAAACTGCTTTAGCTTTAACACCGTTACGCATAACATGTTTCACATCTTCAACTTCCTCCGCACATGTTGGGCAGTAAGGATCCTCAACATTCATCTTGCTTAGGCATAGGTTAGTCGTCAATCTCTCATGTTTGACAAGCCATATGAACATTGAGATCCTCTATGGAGTGACTAGGCTTCAAATGTGCCTCTACGTCGTGTCTTGAGTCTGGACCGTATCAGTGCTACTAATCATTTGGTAGGCGTTTTTTATTGAAAACTTGCCATCCTTAGAGTCTCTGTAAGTACAAACATCCTTTCCATTAGATGGTTTGGAGGGGTGTATAACATGGATCTCGTCTAAGATGTGCTGCGGAAACACACTGTGCAATAACAACCCCATGTCCCAGTCCCCATCATTCTTCACAAGATCAATCACTCTCCAATTCTGCATATTCAACTGGCTATTGTTCAAATACGCAGCAAGAGCCCCCAAAGGTAACCATGAGTCATCCCAAGCACTAATCGTCTCACCATTCCCCACATCCCAATGAGTGAGGCCATTAAGTTTGTTCTAATCTTTACCAATATTCTTCCATAAGCCTGAATCATTGTTCTTGATCGTAACTGTACGAGATGTGTCACTCCCTCTGCTATACTTTCCTCTCAGGACTCTACACCAAAGGCTATATTCCCCACGCATGAGTTTCCAACCTAGTTTCAGCAAGCAAACTAGCCCTCCCACTTCTTTGGAGGTAATGATAATGTTCCAATTAACTGCATGTATTTGCTTATTGTATTTGGTGTCTCCCCACATAAACCTCTTATGCAAATATTGAATTTGCTTGACAATATCTTTAGGCAAGACATACGACATCATTGTGTAGGTTGGCATAACTTCTATGACTACTTTAATGAGCGTGATTCTTCTAGCTAGAGACATATTCTTGGATTTCCAACTCGTTAACTTGGTTTTGATGTTATCCAAGATATGTTTGCAATATTTATTCTTTAGAGATTTACTTGTCAGTGGCACACCTAAATATTTTCTTAGGTCCGTTGTCTCCTTGAAACCTGACATGTGCAGTATTTCTCTTCTGTTTACAGTTGGAGTATTTTTAGAAAAGAGAATTCTGGTTTTTTTGACAATCACTCTTTGGGATGGAATATGACAAAACCTGGACATGACTCTAGTGACACAGTTCATTTGTTTGCAATTTTCTTTTCCAAAAAGAAATAGCTCATCGGCGAATATAAGATGAGATATAACCAGTCCTTTGTGCCCGACCTTTATACCATTCCATTCCCCTCTCTCCACTGCCTCGCTAATCATGTGTGATAGTTTATCCATGCAGAAAACAAAAAGATATGGGGACATATGATCCCCTTGCCTGAGCCCTCTTTTGGATTTGAAATATGTCATTCCTTTCCCGTTCCACTTTATACTCACATTGACTGACAAAACACACACCATTATGACTTGTAACAGCTTGTCTGGGAATCCAATCTCATTGAGGACATTTAGAAGAAAACTCCAACTGATGTTGTCATAGGCCTTAGCTAGGTCCACCTTCACTACAAAATACCCTTGCTTGCCCTTCTAATTTTTTATGCTATACAACATTTCCTGGGCAACAACGATCTTTTCCTGTATGTTTCTCCCTGGGATAAATCCTGTTTCGAACGACCCAATTATGTCATCAATAACACTCTTCAATATGTTAATAATGACTTTACTTAAGATCTTGGGAATAAGGGAGATTTCAGTGTTGTTAATTTCTTTAATACTCTCAGGATTGTTCCACACGTGGTCAATTTCTCTGTAGACATTGTTTCTTATTAGCTGCCAAGACTTTTGAAAGAAACCTGCAGGGAAACCGTCTGGTCCAGGAGCTTTCCAATGAGCCATTTGGAAAACCGATTTCTTCACTTTGGAGAAACTGATAGCATCTTGCCAACTAACAATGTCAGTCTCATCCAACCTGGGATAGGTGACCCTAGTGTTGTCCCATTGACTAACGTTAGTATCCATAGTGTAAAGATTGTGATAGAAGGTTTTGAACAAATTTTTCACTTGCTCTTGATCATCAATCCAAACTCCCCGATCATCTTTTATCATTTGGATGCGATTCTTTCTACCCCTCTGCATTGCCTTGATATGGTAGTAACGCGTATTGCGATCCTCGTCGGCTAACCATATTGATCTAGACCTCTGGAACCACACGAGTTTTTCTTCGTAGAGGATCTTTAACAACTCAGTTTGCAGCTTCTTTTCAAGGATGCACAACCCCTCATGGCCTCTTCCCTCTTGAATTTCTCTTTGAATGCCTTTAAGTCTATCGAAGAGATTATTTTTTTGATGCTTCACCTTTGGAATACTCATTTTTTTCCAAAAGGCAATTTGATTCTTAGCTTTCCAGTTTAGTTTGTGTGTTTTGATCTTCCTTCCACACGTTCATGAACCAGTCTTCATAGTTATCCTCAAGCAGCCAAGCGCTCTAAAACCAAAATCTTCTGACCCTGTAAAATTCATTCTTCTCCATCATGGAAACCAATAAGGGGCGATGATAAAAAAAAATCCATTCTCATAAGAACTTTCACATAAGCGTTTGGAAATTGTAATCTCCAAATGTCATTACACAAGGCTCTATCAAGGAGTTCGTAAATTCTAGTGCCACCGTGATTGTCAGGCCCCTTCCAAGTGTATTTGCTTCCATAAGTCCCCAGGTCCATTAAGCTATAAGCCTCGATTCGGTCCCTGAACAGAGCACATCTCTTGCTTGATGTTAGAATCCCTTTTTTTTTTCCAGAAATACTCATAATATCATTGAAGTCCCCCTAAGTAGCCAACCTAAGTTGGTTTCATTTACAAGACTTCTGAGGTCATCCCATAACTCCTTTCTTCCCTCTTCTCTTGAACTAGCATACACTGCTGTAAATAGAGTCTCATCCCCTCCACTGAACCTCAAGATCACATGCAAGAATTGGAGATGATTTCTAAGAACATCCACTTTGAATTTGTCCAACTTCCAGGCCATGATGATGCCTCTAAAAAAGCCCATTGCTTTTGACGCCACTAGCTTGTTAAAACCCAGTTTGTTTAAGGCACTTTTCAATTTGGTAGACTCCGTTCTCGTTTCCATAATAACCAAAATATATGGGTTTGTATCTTTTAAATAAAGCCTACAAACTCACATAAAAGCCTTATTTACTGCACCTCTGCAATTTTAAAGCATGATCCTTTGGTTTGTATCCACCATAAAAACATCTTAAGAAGTTGGACCAAGTTCTTGCGCTTGGTTTGGCGTTTCTTCCACGACCTCCATATCAGAATGAAGTTCCTCCGTAATCGATTGAGACTTTTTACTCTTCTCCCAATTGTTGTCTCTATTTCCATATCTAAGGTTCCATCAGGTTCAAAATGTTTAATCCCTTCTAGGACCTTTTCTCTTTCGCGTTCTTCAACTCTTTGGCCTTGGTTTCGTGTTGGGCCTAAGGTGTTCAGAGGAGATAATGTTCTTGTGGTAGACACATTAATATTTTTGGATTGAAGGGAGCGTTGGACATCAGGCCTATCTTTAATCTGCATGCCTGCTATGACTTCACTTAATCCTTCTTTCTCGAAGAAATTCCCGCACGCCTCTTTATTCTTCCTATATGACCCCAGGATCCGTTTGTCAATGCCACGTGTAGCCACATTTACACTTCTTTTTTTATTCACTTGATTCCCTTTCATTTTTCTGCGTGTTTCCCCGCGTTTTCCCTCTTGCGAATTTCCCATTGACTCATTTGAATTTGCCACTGCCCCTCTTTCCTTAGCAATAACTTAGGTGTCTTCAATGTGGGCATTTACTCCTTCTTTTACCATTATTTCCTCATTAAGGACATTGGAACGAGATCCTTTTTCAGTTTCTTTACCTTCAGTGTTCTTTATTTCTACCGGAGCTCCGGGACTCTGCTTCACCGAACCGACTCTCCCTTTGCCCTTTACGTCTGTTTCCTTTCCTTTTTGTTGCCTCTTTTCTTTCTGGACTATAATCCACAGTTCATCCTCCCTAACAGGTTGCTCTCCAGATTTTTGGCTCCCACTATTTTCGATATCTCTGCCGCCTCCGCCACCACAGCTTTCTACAGTCCGGTAGTACTCTTACAACTTTCTTTGAGGTGTCCAAACCTGCCACAGTTGAGACAAAGCATGTGCAACCCCTCATACTCGATCTTGTAGTGCACTCCCTTGATTGCGAACATTGCTAACAAAGGATTCGAGAGATCGACCTACACGCATAGACGAGCATACTTTCCTCTTTCTCTATTCAGCGTGTTCCTGTCTATTTTAATAGTGGTCCGAATGCGATTGCCAATGAAAGTAAGTATTCTCGCATCGTAGTACTCAATCGGTAGCCCTGAGACCCAGACCAAAATCGCAAGCTGTTTGATGACGTCACTTCCTGGGCAAAAGTTAGGCTTCCATCCCCTTACTGTCAGGTAGTGGTCTTAGATAAGCCAATGACCTTCCATCAACGCAGTGTCATGGTCAGCCTCGTTTGTGAAAGTAAATAGGTAATATTCCTGCCCAAGATCCACGATATTTAGCGCACCGTTCCTTGCCCACAACTGGTTCAATATATTTTCTAGCGCTTTGAATCCAATTTTTCTGCCCAACATCTTCACAATGATCCATTTCTTCCAAAGACTTTACGTTCTTTTCTCCTCTTTCTCGGATAATATGATTTCTGGGCATTTTTATTCACCGAATTTGTGCTCTTCCACCTTCAATTCGTCGAAGTCTTCTGGATTTAGAACCGTAGTTTCTTTTCTTATGTGTTCCTCCCTGGTGCTAGATGCCTCCCCAATGACCCTTGCCTTGTATGAGGCGTTGACTGTTCCCACAACCCTAGCATTCTTCTCTACTCCTGCTTCAACATCCTTTCCTTTAACCTTCTTGGTGCTACGTTCCTTTAGATCTTCTTCGTCACGGTTCATTTGGTTTGCATGAGCAAACTCTAGCAAAGGATTCATTGACATCTTAATCCGGTCTTTTAATTTAAGCACAGCGCCGCCAGACAATATATTTTTTTTACTAAAAAAAATTGCCAATTTTTTTTCTATCAAATTGAAACTATATTAAAAATAGAGAAATATTTTTGAAATGCTTATAATTTTAAAATTTTATTTTAGGAGAGACTAATTTGACAGTTTATTAAAAAAATATAAAGAAAAGAAATTACTTCTTAGTGTTCTTTATGAAAAAAAAACCTACTAATTTTTCAGGTCTCCTTTTTTATTTTGATCAAAATTTTTAGGTCTCTTTTTATTATACAGTGATGAATAAAAAAACCAGTAAAGGTATATAGCAGAGAACACACACTCCAAACCCTTAAACGGTTAAACCCTAAAACCTCTTAATTTCCAATAACCCATTTTCTCCGTCGCCGCCGCCGCCGCCGCAACCATGACGGAGCTGAAGCTATCCGAAAGCCGCGACCTGACTCGCATAGAGCGCGTGGGAGCTCACTCGCACATCCGTGGCCTCGGTCTCGACTCCTCATTACAGCCACGCGATGTCTCTGAAGGTATGGTCGGCCAAGTTAACGCCCGCAAAAGCGCCGGCATCATTCTTCAAATGATAAAGGATGGAATAATCGCCGGACGCGCTGTTCTTCTCGCCGGACAACCCGGAACCGGCAAAACTGCCATCGCTATGGGGATGGCGAAGTCTCTCGGTCTCGAAACGCCGTTCGCCATGATCGCCGGAAGCGAGCTCTTCTCACTTGAGATGTCGAAGACTGAAGCCCTAACACAAGCCTTCCGCAAGGCAATTGGTGTGCGTATCAAGGAAGAAACGGAGGTGATTGAAGGTGAGGTTGTTGAAGTTCAGATTGACCGTCCGGCTGTTTCTGGTGCTGCTGCAAAGACGGGGAAGTTGACGCTGAAGTCGACGGAGATGGAGACGGTTTATGACCTTGGTGCGAAGATGATTGAGGCTATTGGGAAGGAGAAGGTGACGAGTGGTGATGTCATTGCCATTGATAAGGCTTCAGGGAAGATTACCAAGCTTGGTAGATCGTTCTCTAGGTCGAGGGATTTCGATGCTATGGGACCGCAGGTGAAGTTTGTGCAGTGTCCTGATGGAGAGTTGCAGAAGAGGAAGGAAGTTGTTCATTGTGTTTCTCTTCATGAAATTGATGTTATTAATAGCAGGTTCTTAACCCTTTTATTATTTTCTTGCTTTATGTTTTGTTGATTATTTCACTAATTAAGTTTTGTTAATTAAGTAATACTTGTAGCTAATTTTGGGGTAAATGATAGGGTTTCCATGGTTTATCGCCTAATAGTATCTCTTAACTATAGTTATTGTTCAACTATTTGACTATAGTTTATAATGTGGTTTTTCCTGATAAATGAGCTTTTATGAATATTCTAAAAGCTAATAGGTCTTCGGATAGTGGCGCACACGCCGGTCCCCCAAAATGCTATATCGGCATGGCGGATAGCGGGATGACCGCAATTGTGAGCTTTAAAAACCAAGGCAAATACTTAACACGAATACATAAATACCGTTAAAAGAGAAGTTGCAACAACATACATTAATTCCAACAAAACCATCTATATAAGATCCCATCTAGATCAAATTATAGATGTACTCAAAATGACTAAACCAAATTCTAAACCTAAACAAAATGACTAAATCGCATCCTGTCTGCCCCATCATTACTTGTAAGTCCACCATATTAATATCATCTTACTCCGTCTTACTTGTCACTTGATTCAAACTCTTTATATGAGTTCCACTGCCAACCTATGTCAATATTGTCACCAACATGTTTAAAAAAACCTCTGTTGTTGGAAGTGTGTCACACTTCTGAAGATGATGTCATGGTTGCTAATAAAAGAGAAACAGGGCGACACAGCAAAACTAAGCAAAACAGAGGAGAATTCGGAGAAGGCACATAGCAAAACAGAGGAGAAATCAGCTGTGATGGATGAGAAAGGTGAAGAAATAGATGAACAGGTGATTTGCTGATTTGCCGATTTGTGAAGAAGAATGTCAAAGAAGTTGTGCGAGTAAAACATGTGAACACGCGAGTGAAGAGGGAAAATGCAAAAACATGTGAAATGACCTAAAGAACCGTGCTTTTATATTAGGTCAAATAAAATGGTCAAAAAACCAACTTTCCCTTAAACAAATTTGAATTCACAAATTTATCCTCATCTTCACAGCAGCAGTCTGCAAACCACTAGAGCCGCGATAGCGCCGTCATAACTACACAAATGGCTGCCGCCATTTCCGCTATCGTGGATAGCGCTTAGCAGCCCAAAAAAATCGCGGTGAGGTCCGGTTCCGCTACGCTACACCTCTATAGCGCCGCATAGCGCGCTATTGACAACCTATAATCAATGTACTCAGAAATATCACTGACTTTAAAATTGGTGGATAGATCTATGCTATTTTTTTTTTATAATTTCCTGACTGATTTGCTCCTAGAGTTGAGTCAAAATGTTCTTGAGCTTGGTACAAAGATTTACATTATATTGATGCTTTCTATGTGCATGGTAACAAAGTGGAATTTCTTTAGCCTTACCAAGTTAGGCCTGTGGTATATTTTTGTGGGGTGATTATTTTGGATCCGTCTGACCCTTGTTTTGTTGATATTGGGAGAAGCCAGTGCACTTATTTTTAGATTCATGTTAATCAAAATTGACTATGAGTCAGTGAAAGCTTGGATACATTACTGTTGTGTTGTGTGCTTTGCAGTTAGTAATTTCACGAAGTGCTCTTTGTCACCGAATGTTAAATCATTCTAATTAAATATTCAGCTTTCTATTAAATTTTCTTGATGGTTTTACAATATTTTGTTGTTTGTCTCCTTCAATAAGGATGCTCACTTTTAAGGCTTATAAATTGTCTAAATGGTTGCTTCTTTGTTCTCACCATCGACTAATTCTCTTATTTTAATTTCAGAACGCAGGGATTTCTGGCTCTTTTCACCGGTGATACAGGTGAAATTCGTGCAGAAGTCAGGGAACAAATTGACACCAAAGTGGCAGAATGGAAAGAAGAAGGAAAGGCAGAGATTGTGCCCGGTGTCCTTTTCATTGATGAGATACACATGCTTGATATAGAGTGCTTTTCATTCCTAAATCGGGCTCTGGAGAATGAGATGTCTCCTATATTAATTGTTGCTACCAACAGAGGCTTCACAACTATACGTGGCACAAATAACAAATCTGCACATGGGATTCCCGTTGATCTACTTGATCGCCTTCTCATAATCAAAACTGATCCTTATACCGAGGATGAAATTCACAAGATTCTGGATATCAGATGCCAAGAGGAAGACGTAGACATGAGTGAAGGTGCAAAGCATTTGTTAACCAAAATAGGTGTAGAAACATCCCTGCGATATGCCATTAATCTAATCACAGCAGCTGCTTTGGCGTGCCAAAAGCGAAAGGGAAAGACAGTGGAATTGGAAGACATAAATCGGGTTTACAATTTGTTTTTGGATGTCAAAAGATCGACCCAGTACCTGATGGAATATCAAAGTCAATACATGTTCAGTGAAACAGGTGAAGTTGATGAAGATGATGCCAATGCTATGGTCCTCTGAAATTCATTCTCATCAGTTCGAGTCTTTGTAATTATTTGAGCAGTCTTTATTTATGTAAGTTGCAGCTATTTATTTCATGATCTGGCTGGTCATTGAACTTCATTTGTATTTGATTTTGAGCACCAGCATTTATTCCAAGGTTGAATTTTTCCGAAGCTTTTTTATATTTGTTGTCTCATGTGTGCACTATCATGTTCATTTTCATTCACATGTGCTTGATTAATTAAAATTTTAGCCATTTAATGAAACTATAATTCCATTTTCTCCATCCTCGTTCACTCTTTTGTTGTCCTAAATTGATAACTCTAACTCCAATTTCTTGCCATCATAATAATTTGAATACATGAAATTAATGGCTTCATTCTTTAGCAATGCTTTGAATTTGTGTAATCAAAACTCTATATATATTTGACCTTTGCTTCGAGCTCGTTGATAATTCTTTTATGAAATCATGAAAGTGTTCGACTTTGGATCAATTAAAATGTAGATATATAAACATGGCGATTCTTTTGCGAAAAGAATTCATAAACATGTTCATCTTCCCATATATATTTTTTACAAATACTAGCTTCAACTTTAGGGTACGATTCAGGGAGACGAAGTCAGATGTCAGGTGTCAAGTCTTAGACACTACAATATTCTTGTGTCAAATTTTAGAATATCGATAATATGAGACAAACATTATACTGGTATGAATTTGGAAGTTGACAATACTTATGATTATATATCATTGAAGCATTCTTTGCAAATGCCTCAAGATTTTAAATCCTACATCTCAAACTAAAATAATGGACTATGTATTTAGAAGGTACTGATATATATACAATTTACATAACATAAATCTGGAAAATGAGATTTGGAAACAAACATGTATGTTTATACCTAAACTAGGAATTAAGAGGTTGAAGACAGAAAGGAACAATGTTGATTCATATCAACCAATCTTTTCTGTGTTGCTGTCATCTGATGGCCATATTACTGTCTCTATGAGTCTTTCCCTCATCAACTCCAAGTTTTCATCAGATATTTGTTTATATATCTCAGCATGATTACATTTCTGCATCGGCGAAGAAACATTAATGCCTTGTCAAATCGTTTTACATTTACATGCCTTTGAATATATATATTCGAGTATGAAAATTGAAATCCATTACCTTAACCCATTTGCCATAGAGGTGAAGCCGAGTTAACATCACTCTTTCAGCAAGCTCTTGTTGTTCCTGTCAAGTGAATGAAAACATATATGGCATCATCTAAATCATAAATTAACAGAACTAACTTTTTAGTACAAGTTATCAATAAATTCATGAAAGAGTACCTTCCCGAGATTTCGGATAAAACGTTTTCCATCTGCTGGTTTGTTTGATACAACAAAACTGTAAACATAGAACAAAACAAAAATAACAGTACAATCTTATTAATCACCTTACAATGAAATTGTAAAACAAAAATATGTCGTCAAAATTTCAAAAGTTGTCTGGGTATGGGTGCTTACAAATTTAAGTTCTTACAAAATTTTCTCAATTTAAGGAAGGTTAGGCGTAGACAAAGGTAGTCGAATGCAAATAAATTGAGTTTTTTTTTAAGTCTCCTAAATTTTTTAAAAGTCGTGGAGGAGTTCAATTTAGTCAAAGCTCACCAGAACTAGACAATTTGTTTTTTATTGAGTTTCTTGTTTGTAGTTACTAGCTAAAATTGTGAATAAAATTGTTATTGGTAAAGTATAAGTAAATCTTAGGTTTATTTCCTAAGTTAGTTATGTGTTGAGTTAGTTACACTTGTTTAGTTAAATTAGGTTGTTATGACAGCTATAACCATATCAATTTTTCTCTTAATATACTTATTTTGTTTATTGTTTCCAAAACTTACCAAAGTATACTAAAAAAGTTTAGAGTTATTTGTGTTAGTTGTTATATTTGATTATAAATAGTTATTAGTTAGTTAATTTTGTTAGAAGGTACTTAAGATTTGTTAGTTGGTCATGATTATTATAAAATGTATGATGTATACATTGTAAGGTACTAGTACTTCTTATTATTGAATCAATTTTTATTTTATTTCTCTTTTTCTTGGGCTCAACCATGTATCTTAACATGTTATGGTATCAGAGATATGATTGCCACAATGAAGCAGAGATTTCCACCTATCAACGAACATAATCTCAGATCACTTCCTTTTTTTTATGTCACTATATTCTTTTCTTTTAATCAAATGACATTAGCTTTTTATAAGATTCCACGATAATAATTGAATTCTTTTAATCAAATGCATTTATTTGTTGAAATAACTCACACTTAAATTATTTTGATGATATGATTCTTTAATTCTTGTTTAGTCATTCATGATTTTTTTTATTTTTATTTTTTTATTTTTAATGTTTTCTATCCAATGCTAGTTAACATATTTTTTTTTTCCTATATGCTTCTATAATATAATATTTAAGTTTTTTTTCTTCTTATATATTGGTCAAGTAGTTTAGTAACTAAAAATGTTTGATGTCTCTGCACAGTTATCAACTGAGATAGGTTAACGAGCCAATATCTTTTAGTACTTCCATCCTATGATGGTTAAACTTTGTTAGCTAAATTGGCATTTGAAAACTCAAAATTGAGTTTATTGATTCTATTGGAGTGATCGTTGCGGAAAACATAGAAGATTTTTCAAGACATTAAAGTAGGTTGAAGACTTCTATGAATTAGCTATGAGTCAGACTTCTCAACTATTATCGAAGTCAACTTTTCTCTGTAGTTTATTGGAGTAGCGTCAAGGCGACACTAAATTTTTTTTAAAAGAACTCAAAGTAGGACGAAGACTTCTATGATTTAGGCCCCCTGCCACTATCGCTATCAATTTCGACATCAATTTTTCTATTGTATTGTTAATTTCTAAGTTGAAAATGTGGAAGAAGGTTAGAATTAGTTGTGTTAATTGTTATATTTGATTATAGATTCTTATTAGTTAGTAAGTTTTCTTACAAGTTGGTTAAAATCATAAATTTATTATATAAGGTAGATTTTATTACTGAATCAATACTAAACAATCGCTTATTTTATTTCACTTTCTTGCAATGAATCATTCTTCTCAGCAAAAACAAACCGTAAATGCAATTTATTTTTCATCAGTTCCTTCCTAACATCTTGGAAACATGATACAAAGCATAAATAAGGTCAATTTTTTCAAATTATATATAAAAATAAGCATTATGTATCCATGATAAGTAGTTGGGTACCGGTATCTTTAATAAAAAATGAATAAAAAAATTAATTTATATTTAAATAAAATTTATATAAAAAATGACATGGTATGATTCTTTTATTGAACGAGGGTACCAATACCCAACTAAATCTCAAAGTACCGAAGTGTTCACCGTAAAAATATTATCATTCAACACAATTAAACACAATTAGTAAACCAAAGACAGGTATATAAAGAATTCAACACAATATTCTTCCAAGAATAAAGAATTAACTTACTTATAAAACCAAGTATATTTAGGTGGATTCATCTCATACAGCTGCTGAAGAACAGTCCTCACAGCTTTGTACGTGAAATAGTTGAGCATTTGCTGTTTACAAAGATGACCCCAGTTAGATTACTTTCATATATAACATATCTTAACAAATTCATATCCTAATTTAACATAAAAAAAGACTCATAACACATGAAAATGCAAGCTTGATATCAAGCTTTGCGACCGACAAAGGAATCAATCCTACCGAGTTCTATTTAAAGACAGAACAAAACTCTAACTCTGTTTGAACTTGATTTAACACAGAAATCGTTCGCACTTACGAGATTCAAACCTAAAACTTTGACAGGATCACACTTTCAGGACTTAAGCCTTCACCACTAAGCCAGGTTGAGATTCTATGTAACTATGAACTAGAATTATGAATTTAAGAACATTATCATTATTGAATAGCATGCACCAAAGTTTAGATTAAATTACCGTTTTAACATCCTCAAAAGTATCATCATACTGACCACCAAGTTCACTAACAATGGTAACTCTCCTATCATTACTGCTTTGCTTCATACAGCTTCTGCTAAACTTGAGCCTCCATTCCCTTCCCGGATCAGTAAAAGAACTGCTCAACCTCATACTCCTACCGCCGCCGCGCCTCGCTGAATGCTTCCTTCCCATCAAATTCTTCCACAAAACCACATCTCCACAACCACTCTTCACATTTGTGGTTGGAAGAGAATCCACACACAAACATGGACCAGTGTGTGAGTCCATCATTGATGAACCAATAACAGATATTGCTCCTACCATCTTCCTCTCTCACAACAAAAACTCTTAAAAGATGAAAAAAAGAAGAAGCACCCAAATGAAAAATGGTTTTAAGGATAGGAATGAAGCCTAATAAAAATACCCAACAGACTAAATAGGCAATTAAGGAAGTAGTTAATAAAGGGTATGCAGAAAAATTGGAACTTGTATAGTTGTTACAGTCAAAGACGGATGAAGAGTTAAGGCTGAAGAAGAGAAAGAGGAGGCAAATAGGTGCAAGGAAAAGTAAACAAAAAGAGAAGAAGGGGTGTGAGATTTTTTGAAGCGTGTGTGTGGTTGTAAACCAGACAAATTTTTGAGGTCCAAAATTTTCCAACAGAAAATTAATAAAAAAGGAAGGATTCAAAATTTGACATTGGCTTCTTCTTTAAGATTGAAATTCAACAATTGTTAACCAAGGAATCAAAGATACCATGTGGTTAGATACGTTTGGTGAATGTACCTAGCCACGTGGAGGTGAATCTTTGTCGTTATTTCATTCAAGGATTCCGTTTTGTGTTTGTTACACATGTGTGAAGGCGAATGGGAACTGTTTCGGCCAAACAAACTCGTGCATAGTCCCACGTATGAACGTATGTGTCTACATGTGTTTATGGGATGCAATTGAATGTAGCACAAATGTTGGACAATGTTCACTTTTAGGATTATGAGTTCCTATGTTTGGTTAACGGTTTATTTTGTTATTGTTTGGTCGGTATAAAATTTAAGAATGGGAGTCACGTCGATCTCATGAAAAATTAAATAATTTACTCTATAATTGTTTAAAGTGATTTTTGGTCATACAAGAATCATTAAATTTAAAATAGAAATTGTTTCGTACTAGAATTATAAACGGTGGCTACAAAGGAATAAGGTTGATTGGTGTGTTGACGAGTATTCTTCGATAGGATAGAACGAAGTGAATCTATAAAATTAACACTCCAACGCTCAATGCGATGAAGTGGGTGATGATGAGGACATACATGTGAACCTTGCACAATGTACCTTATATAAGTGTGGTTAGAACCATATCATGCTTCCCAGCGTGAGGCGTGAAGGATCGTTTGATTATATCTGACAATGGATGATCGTCCAAAGACGAAGATGGGGTGTGGGTCTCATGATTCCGGGTGCACTGGTTCTTCAACATCTTACTGGGCTTCTAGATTGAGCCTTCTTGTGATTGAGCCTTTTCATTCTTAGGCTTATGGTCGGTCCGAAACAATTGCCCACAAGGTCTGCCATTGTGTAGTAATGTGAAAACCTTAGAGTATCGGTCCTTTATCGTGGCCATTATGTTTGAGTCTTGCGTTGCAAAAGTAGAAGAGGCTTGGCGAGTAGGAGTAAGTGACCTTGAGAATTGACACATTAAGTGTCAGTCTTGTTATTGAAACATTTTGCAACATCATTCTTACACGTGGTCCTAGGTCCCTAGGGTAGGGTGTGATGATGCACTTTAGGGTTCTCAATTGCACTCGAGTGCAATTGTGATCTCGAGGCGAATTCATCTATCAATTTTCGCCTGCCTACCTTCCTTTTGTTATAGACCGTTTATTTGCCTACCTTACTCTATTATACCAAGTTATTTCTCCTTTCAGGTTAAATTTCCACTCTTTGCTCAAACTATCTCTTCTATTTTTTACCAACTTTGATCTTTCTTCCCTGAGTTATGGCAATATTTTGTTCTATCTGTTTGTTTTCCTTTCTAAATTTGACAACTTATCTGGTCTTTTTCATTTTTGAGCCATTCTTTCATTGTTGCTTTATGTTCATATCTCCAATTTTTCTAGGTATCATTTTTATCTCCCTTGTTTATTGTTGTTATTTTCTTCTCTTCTTCCTTAGAATGGTCAACTTATGAGATGGACTCGGAAACTGTATACATATACCCAATGGAGATTATATAAGCGATGTCTCATCACCCACTGGGTAGTAGACCCAGAGATATTGAATGTTGGCCCTTTGGAAGTTATCCACCCCTACAAATTTCATATTTCGTAGGGACAACTCTAGGTCTAGGGCGTTCCAACGAAAATGGTTGTGAACCCATGAATCCCTAGTTTTTTGAAAATGCAAATGATCTCGTAGAAGTAGTTGGATGAATGAACTTTGTTCACCCCATTATTAGGGAAGTTATCCCCGGTTCCTTCTCTTCCGAGAGTACTTGTGGCATCCATATTTTGTTGAGGTGTATCAGGATGACCATAGGGCTCATTTTTACATCAAAGCTTTTAGGTATTTTAATGCACAAGAACCCAACAACAAGGGAGTTACGGAGCATCTTGACTTTAAGAGTCGTTCTAGAACTTATGGCAAACATTTTTTGTTGAGAATGAGGAAGAGATGGTTTGAAAGGACTAATAAGATCTCGATTTTCCCGTTGATGCCATACATTGCTTTTGGGAAGACATAGAACATGTAGGGATAACTTCTATTTTCGCCAACACTAAAAGATTAGAGAGTACCCACTGAGGCATATAATCGACTTCTAATTGGTTTCTCTCTCACATAGAACTTGGTAAGAGGTTGTGTAGTTCATTTAATGGATGCTAAGTGCCCTTCCATGAGTGTTTACTCTCTATACTTGGATTTAGATATTCCCTTAAGAACTTTGAAGCGCAGGTACTGAATAACTTGAGAATTGTTCATTCTCAGTTGCACCCGGTAGAATGGGCCTTTGTGAAGGTGTTCTTGTATTGGTTTGAGTACTAGGTGGAGTGCCAAATTTAAAGTTATTCTTTAACCTTTTCAATGTAACATGTACTTTTTGCTAGAGTGGAGCGGGGGAAGGGGTTGCTCTCGCCTCGTAATCTGAAGAAAGTGTTTGTTGTAATACCCAAAATTTGTAAGAATATTTATTTAATTTATTTAAATATTATATTCGTGAATTTCTGTGAATTTTGGTGATTCGTGCTGATGTCGGTAATTTTGTGGAATTTTAGTTATTTAATTAAATAATAGTATATATTATGGAATATATTATATTATTATTTATTTTAAATAATATTAGAGGAATTAAGGGTAAAATGGACTTTTAAGGAGGAGTTAGTAAGGGTAATATTGGGAAAGCCCATTTTAGAAGCCTAAAGGTTAGGTTTAACAAAAAGGAGAATTTGAGAATAGGATTCATTTTGTTAGACCGTGAAAATAAGGAAAGAAGTGAGAGCTCTAAGGAAAAAGGAAAAGGCGAGGATTCGAGAAGGTTTCCAAAGACTCAGTAGAGAAAGCTTCGAATCGACAATCTAAGGTATGGGGAGTATTGCCTTTCATTGTTTTCAATATAGGGATTCGATGTATTTAAAGTGGATTTTGAGGTTTATGTGACTTTTGGTGGGTTATGAGTACATTGATGATTTAAGGGTATTTTGTGAATCGATTATTAAGGGTTAAATTGAATCAGATAAAATAGACCTTGAGGTTGATTTCCCAGTCATGTTGTTTCGACCTTGTGGTGAAAGGGATTTATGGAGTTTATGGGAATCTTGAGAGTTTGTGAAGGTTTAGGTGATTTTGAGTTAGGATGGTGAAATTATTCGACCTAACAGTCGTAGGTTTTATGCTTTTGATTTCCATGATGCCTTAGGAAGGTTTTGGGGATGTTTTAGGGTGAATTGTGGTTGAACCCGTAAGAATTTGATGGTCTGAAGTGCTACTGATGCGTAGCTGCGATTGCAGGAAATCGCAGGTGCGCAAAGCGAACGATCCCTTCATAAGGCGAACACTCGCCCCAGACTCGCAAAGCGAGCAGCGCAGCGAATGTGCGATGATTTTGTTGGTGGATACTGGGATGAATTTTGAAAGGTGACTTTTGGGCTCGCAAAGCGAACGCCCCAGCGAACGGCTTCGCAAAGTGAATAGAGGTAGCATGGAGGGACAGAAGGGAATCTCTCTGGTTTTTGTATGGGATTTGGGGTTTGCTGACAGATCGCAAAGAGAACACCCCAGCTTCGCAAAGCGAACTTTGTAGCGAACGACTGCTGTTTGCAAAATTATTTTGTGGTTCTTGTGCTGCCTTGATGTTTTGAGCGGTGATTATCCTGAGGAATTACCATGAGTATATTGATGATTATAAATTGTTTATACATGATGTTTGATGATTAATTAATGATATGAATTATGATGAGTTTATTGATGATTATGAACTGTCTATACATGATGTTTGATGATTAATTGATGATATGAATTACCATGAGTATGTTGATGATTATGAGATGTTTGTACATGATGTTTGATGATTAAATAATTATGTGAATGACCATGAGTTATATTGGTGATTGTGAGACAATGATGCATGACTATTTTGATGTGAATTAACATGAGCTATATTGATGATTATACGATGATGATTCATGATGTCTTGATGAATAATTGACGATATGATTAATATGAGATTGTGATGAATGATGATGCATGTAATGACTTCTATTGATGATGATGATATTGATGTTGTGCATCGTGCATTCATAGCATTATAGGACTTCGATCCAGTGAGTTAGGCTTCGACCTATGGTAGCTTCAATCCCATTGTGCGGATGTGAGGTAATTTTGACGTGCTTCGGTTCTTGTGTAGAATCGATCCTAATGACGAGGATCTTTGGAGCGTGATGGCCTAGTGTCCATCGACTATGACGATTGGTACCACATGCATGAGTTTTGTTGTGCATTGCATTTACTTGGCATCGATGTGAATTATGATGTTGTGATTTTGATGTTTCGTTTGTGAGATTTTGACGTTTCCTTTGTGATGACCTTGATGATGTTGTATATGATGATGCCGTCATTTTATGCATATCTTGTTTTTATATTGATTATAATGAATTACGATTACTCACCCTGCCTGTTTAAATGTTGCCTCCACGTGGGTAACGTGCAGGGATCAGGCTTAACTGTGGATGCCTTCGAGGACTTTTGAAGTTTATTTGCTTTTGGTCGATGTAGAGGGTCTTACTCTGATATTGTAATATCGGGTTGAGGTCGTTGAGTCAAACCATGTTGAGTTATTATTTTGTTGTTATTTGATTATTACGGTTTCAATTTTAAAAACCTTTTGAATTTGAATTATTGTGGTTATGGTGGTTCCGCTGCTAATTTTGATGGCTTTTGAGTATTTTGAGAAAAACCCGTGTTTACGGAGCAAATGTTTTATTTTGAGTTTATTGAGAAATGTGCACCCTTCTGAGGTGATTTTTACTCTGATATTATGATTAATCTGCTACGATATTTGTGGGGTAAAAAAAGGGTGTTACATTAGTTATTTATTTTGATAGTTGGAAGAATTTCAAAGATCGTTACTTCCTATTCCTTCCCTAGAGTAAAAAAGCCCACTCCAGATTGTTTATATTCTTCTAGAAGATAAACATTACCCTTCTCGCCCCCTGGTTTGGAACTGGTCATATGTGAGGATATATTTCAGAAATATTAGACTCGAGACCACTTCTACAAGATTCTGAACATGTATTCATTTTCCTAATATGCTCTAACTACAGAGTAAGTGTTGTTGAAGGAAGATTTATTTGCTCTTAGGGAGATCCTAGGTTATGAAGTTGGAGTGAGCCATTCAGATGTGCTGCCTATACAAGGGAAAAGGCGGTACATTGATACGCGACCGAAGATAAAATCGGGCAACGCGTGTTAGAGGAAAAAGATTTTTGGTGATATGAGGGAGTTATCTTTTTGTTTGTCTTTATTTCTCTCTTTAATATTTTATTTGACAATGACCTTTACTTTTTCATGTAGATAACATGAGGCTAGTTAAGACGTGATAACATGTCGCTCTACAAAAGGACATGGAGTAGCACAATACGCCTTTCAAAATTGCTGCTAAAGTAGTTGGAGGGATCATTAGCAAAAAACGAGAAGACTCTTGGGGAGGTCCAATCTTCTTTAGTTAAGGCGGAGAAGTATATAACCATAGTAGACCCTTACCGCTTTCTCTTCCAAAGTGACTGAGATAAATACCACCCTTTAGATGGAGAAGGATTATCACTCCAAAAAGGTGAAGGCTTATGAGGATTATTTGGCAGAGTTGCGGAAGGAGGTCGAAGACCCTCTTATCCTCAGCTCCAACAATATGGAATTTGACTTATAAAATGTCTTGATCTAGACACACCTTTATTTTATGAGTGATTTCACCTTCTATAATGCATTCATCTTTGGTGAAGTTGATTTTGAGTCTTTTGTCACAAAGTTGGCTTATACTAATAAGATTATACTTCAGGCCTTCAACATAGAGAACGTCATCTATTATTGTAAACGAGGAGTGTCAACTTTTCCAATGCCAAGAATCATTCCTTTGTTGTTTTCTCCATTTGTGACATATCCTTTTGACTTTAAGGTAATTGATGAAAATTGTGTCTTGTCTACGGTCATGTGCTTGGAGAAACCACTATCTATATACCACATGTTGGTAGTGGCCTTTAAGCGTACCTACAAAACAAATTAAACTTTGTTAGATATCCAATGTGCTTTGGGTCCTTGTTGGTTAGATTCTTTCTTAACCCAAATGTACTTACCATATGGAACACCTTAGTTTCTTATGTATCAAGTATTAGGGGTATGACCTTTTGTGTTGCAATAAATTAAACTTTTCCACGTGGATTTTTTTATTTACTTTTTTTATTTTATTTTTATTTTTTTAAATAAATTGAAAATGGGAATTCATGTGGATTTTTTCATGAACATTTATTTATTAATTAATTATTAAAACATTACATTGGGCCTAAAGCCCAGATTGCCTTACATTGGGCCTAAACATTACATGGTAATTATTATTTAAAAGAGCTTTATAAACACTTCCACTTATTTTTAAAGGGTTAAATATGTTTGTGGTCCTCCTAAATATCTCAATTTCGATTTTAGTTCTTCAAAATATTTTCTTCAAAGAATGATCCTCTTAAAATTTTCCATCCACACTTTTGGTCCTTAATACTAAAATCATCGCTAATTCAGTCGGTAAATAATAAATCGTCGCTAAAACCGTCGCTAATTCTGTCGCTAAGTTGTAAAATTTGTCGTTAATTTGAAAGAGGGACCAAAAGTGTGGATGAAAAATTATAGAAGGACCATTCTTTGAAGGAAATACTTTGAGGGACTAAAACCGAAAATTGAGATATTTAGGAGGACCACAAACATATTTAACCCTTTTTGAAATTTCAATGTGTGACTTCCTTTACATTCCAGATTCTACTTCATAGCACAACTCTAAACTTAATATTCTAACACATAGACCCTCACCCCCAACTTTTGGTAAAAAGTGTATTCCCTACCAACTTTATCTGTCTCCGACTGCCCTTAAAAAGAAATCGAAGTCCTAACACTTAAATTTGTCAAGTGTCTCATAAAACCCACATTATTATACAGTTCTACATTTCTTCTTCATATTGTGGTTTGTACAAGAACTAGGGGAAATCCGATTTGATTCTCTATGAGTTTATTTTAATATATTTTTATTTTTTACTAAAAAACAAGATAGATATGAAGATAAATAATTTTTTGAAATCAAGTAGTTGCTGAGCTTTTGTATGATGTGTGGTTTGTTTCTGTGTTTTTTGATTTAATAGAAATCGTTGCTTTGAAGACTGTTTGTGGTATATGAGAATGGTGTGATGGTACGATGGGATGCTTTAGAAGATCAAATCATTCTCATCAGAGACCACGCAGACATCAAATCGAAGATAAAGCAAGTGTTTGGTTATTCAGTCTAAGGACGAACATTCTGATGATAAATTAGAGCTTGAAAAAGATAAGGAAATAAGCTCTATTTCTTGGGCATCTAATAATGGATCAATTATCGCAGATGATTATTTAAATGGTGATATAATGTTTTATGATTTGCCAATTGCTGACTCTCCAATAGATCAAGAAGATAAAAAATGTCAAATAATGTTGTCAAGCTTTAATTATCATCGATAGATAGAAGGCTCCCTATTATTCTTCTTCACTGGTGCACCAATAAATCTTTGAGCAGTAGTGGGGGTAAACTTTTTGTCTACGGTGGTGATGAAATTGGGTCTGAAGAAGTTCTGACAATAAGCTTCATATACATAATAGTTGTTGATAATGATGTTTTAATAATTATAATAAATGAGTGATTCATGAACTAGAATGTACATGAGTGATTTATGAATCATATGTAAATGTACATGAGTGATTCATGAATCATATGTAAATGTCCATTGCTAACACTAGAGATAAGAGGAACTGCATGTATGTTGCATGTTTTTAAAGTCCCACATTGAAAATTTTTCGCAAAATGAAAGTGTTTATAAACCACTTTTACACAATATATTTCAAATCATCAAGTATTGTGCTTTGGAAAAGAACATGGGGCTTTAAGCCTTAAAGTAATATTTTAATAATTAATTTATGAATAGATTTTCATGAAAATATATATAAAAAAAATAATTTAAGAAAAAGTATAAAAAAATTAATACAAAAAAGTAATATATATATATATATATATATATATATATATATAATATACAAAGTAAAAAAATTAAATAAAGAAATAAAAAAAAATCCACGTGGAACAATCATTTGTCCTAATAAAAAAGGGGGAGATTGTTGGAACAAGATTTGTTTATACCCTTAAAAGGTTTTGATGATATATATATATATATATATAATATAATATAAAAAGTAAAAAAATTAAATAAAGAAATAAAAAAAAATCCACTTGGAACAATCATTTGTCCTAATAAAAAAGGGGGAGATTGTTGGAACAAGATTTGTTTATACCCTTAAAAGGTTTTGATGATAACAAAGTATTTAAAGAACAATACAGTTTACTAATATATGTTCAAGTGTGAAGGATCATAAGCTAAAAAATTCATCATTAATCATGTTGGAAGCATAAGTGAAGAAGCAACACTCATATTTTGGCTGATCAGAATCTGAATATGTTTATCAGACTCTGGTCTCATGATCCAGCTTCTGATGATAGCTCAGTTTCTGAAGACGTGGAGAGCATTTGATCCATACATTGCACCAAAGCAGACTTGTCTTATCAAGAGCCTCATATTTCTGGACAGAGTCAACTATGGTTTGGTTTTGCAAGGCTCGAAGATGGTGATGTGACATCTTCAGTCTGTATTACCTATAGGTAGATACCTAGTTACTCAAAAGGTGTTGTGGATAATGCTATTATTCAATGGACAAAGCTTCTGACCAGATGTCAGTCTCCAACATCTCTGTTGGCATACTTCTTCATTAAGTTTTCTGTTATTCAAACCTCCAACGAATCTTTTTCTGTCTCTATAAAAGGAAGCTGAAGACTCAAAGGAAGGTGACAACATCACAACACATAGAAAGATCTTAGCATAACTATGAGTTATTATTGTAATTGTTATAGCATAAGATCTTAAGATTTCTTATCATAGATTTATCTTAGAAATCTTATAAAGGTTGTAAACCTTTGTGGTTGTTGCACAACTGTTATACTTGTGATTATGCATCAAAGTATAGTAGTTATCTTGTCTACTAAACAATTTGTTTAAAGTATAAGAAGTCTCTTGCCTGCGTGCTTGAGCAAGGAAGTCTTAAACCAAGGGTTTAAGCTGGAAGTCACATTCAAGGTTGATTGAGCTAGGAAGTCTTGAACCAGAGGGTTTAAGCAAGAAGTCTCATCTAGGGTTGATTGAGTAAGGAAGTCTTGAACCACAGGGTTTAAGCAGGAAGTCTTGAGCAGTGGGTTTAAGCATTTGTAATCAGTTTGGTTATATTTAAAAGCTATTGTTGAGGCAAGGGGACCGAACTACTCTCAATTGAGGAGAGGGACAAAGATAACTTTTGTGCGTTGATTGTATTTACTTTTGAACTTTTTTTTCCATTGTTATTATATATTCTGTCAACAGACTCTGAACATAGTTCAGACTTTGAACCTCCGAGTTCAGAAGCAGAACGATTTTTAAACATACAATTCAACCCCCTCTTCTTGTGTATCTTTCTCACCTTCACCGGATACATCTTCATAGCACTAAGATGAATGCTCAAACAACTCATGTGTCATTCCTCAAGAATCTTCTTCTTAAGATCTGGAAAATCTGGTACACAGACTTAATCTCTAAACCTCATAACACCATTCTCATCAAATCTGAAGTCCAACTATTTACCTTGATTGATCAACATTAACTAGTCAATCAATCCCAAGTCTAATTTCGGTCTCTTTCTAATCTCATCCAGAACACTATTAGTCACCTTCAGCTTACCCAACATAACCCTTTTGCGATGTCACCTCGCATACCAAACTAAGATCTCAGAACTGCTCAATAAAGTCCATCTCTCTAACCATCAATGTCGCCATATGCAAGGACGTTCTATTTAAAGCATCTACCGCTTTATTAGATTTACCTGGATGGTAACTCAACTCGAAGTTGTAGTCTTTCAAGAACTCAATCAACCTTCTCTGTCTCATATTCAACTCTTTCTGATCAAACAAATTTCATACAACATTCTCTGTCTCAAATTCGTACACAAATGATGCATGACAAATGCATAAATACGCCAAATAAGGCCACCAACACGACCCAACATCTTCATGCTTACATTATGACTCACCATTGCATAATTTACACAAGCATGATAACAACATACATATTCACATAACATATTAATATTTATGCATAACAATAATTCACCAATAATAATCATGAAATTAATTATAACACCTCACATAATTATATATGAAATTCTTAACAATCATTCATGCATCCACATCAGCATCAACATCAACATAAACATCAACATTACTACTCATGAGGCATTCATCAATTCAATCAATCACAACAATTAAGAGTTCTTTCAACATCATTAACCGACACCTATAATGCATTGGTACGGGTACGTACCTGGTGCGGGTACCGGTACCGGTACGGGATACGACATTTAAAAAAAATCAAGGTACGAGTACGTTAATAAGATATAAGAATTTTCTATAAAATGTATGAGTAGAAAACTAAGTTGTTAGGTTCATAAAAAAAACACCATTATAAAAAATTGAAAAAACTAAAAATAATGTTAAAATACTAACAAAAAAATTTAAAACAAATAAATATACTATATTAATATTTGAGAAAACTACAAATTTCATTCAAAATAGAATAATGAAAAAAATAAAGTACCACGAGTACCCGATACGGGTGCATACCCGGTACCGGTACTTCACCATTTTAGAAGTACCCTTGCTTCATAGACCGTCACATAATATTACACCTTAAGGAAAAAAAAATTCACGCCCTTAAATGTACATTTAGTCTCTTAGAGAATCACCATGACATACTGTTACACGTTAGCTTTCCAACACTTTAAACTGTGCCTCAAACGGATTCCTGAAACTCAAGTTATGGTAAAAATCGTATTTGAACAAGGCCAGCCTGGTTGTGACGCAAAGACTATCACAAAACTGAAGACAACCAGCTCTCTAGACGCAATGACGAGCAACCTGTCACTGCTGCAGAATCGATGTATAATGCATAATTATGTATTTTTTCACCATTAGAGGCCTTCTGCACGTCCGATTTCGATTATGTAAAAAGGCAAACACTCAAAATTTGACATACAATAATTATATCATATTGAACATGTTAATATCACACCAATTAACAGCTTAATTCGTCAATTACTCATAGATTCAAATTACGTTCATGGAATCAAAACACATCACTATCAACAACAACAATCATACTCATGGCAAATTATCATGAACAACCATTAGCACAATCACAATACGCGAAATTCAAATTGATGTCTTCAATCATACCAAATTCATAACCAATTCATATCGATAACACACAATTATCAACAATAGAAAGAAAGAAAGAAAAACATAGAGGACGATAAGGGTCCCTCACTATCCTTCATGCATTTTACACCCATTATTAGAGTAGTTCTCCCCTTACCTTAATTTCTAGCAAGCAAGAAACCCTTTTTCTATGGCTCTTCTTCTCCCGCAATCCCCTGTTGCCTTTTTTCTCGCCAAACGTTCTTCCTCTAAAATTTTATGTATTGTAAAAACTTTTCCTCCACTAATCTCTATCAATTTATATTAACCTAATTTAACATTTTTAACTATTCCACTTAGGCCCAAACTTGCCTTAAATCTCATTACTTTACCCTATTAATTCATTATTCTCAATTTCTATCCAAACTCCTGAAATTCTCCATTTTCTTTATTATTTTAATTAATTAAAATAACTAAAATTTTCATTAATTCTCTATATTCTCCAACAAACCCCCAAAGCCACTAAACACATCAAATACACCAATAATCAAATAAAAGTTAATTTTAATTTAATTAAAAATAAATATGCTAAAATTGGGGTGTTACAATTTAGACATGTACTAACATATTATAGTATTTATAAAAAATATAGTATTTAAAATATATTATATTAAAAATAATATAATTTTTTTATTGCATTTATAATAAATATTATGGAGTTTTATTTTTAATTTTTTATTAAAAATAATATAAAAAAATAGTTCGTTTAAGGTCTGGTAGCCCGAAGTCCGTAAAGAGTCGAGTTCAGGTAGTAAATTTTGAGCCCATATTACAATAAAGTTTTGGGAATTTATTAATTCACCTTATATGTTACTTACACACCACGCAAAAATACTAAAATACCCTAGATTCTGGAGATGTATATTCTAATGCACCAAATACACACACAACGTAGGCTACTATGAGTGACGCCTTATTAGTTGTTTTTTTTTTAAAACTGGAGATGCATCTCCAGAATCTATCAGTGGATGCATTTTCGTAACCTATGCACAACAATTTCAAAGGCAGAAACCAAAAACTTGTAATTTGACAAAATAAAATTAACATTCATAACATAAAATAACCATTACATATATGATTTCAACATAAAATGCAACATTACACTTCAATATCCATGTGGACGCTCCGACATCTTCACAATATCTTCGACCGATCTTGAAATCGTTGCTTCCAACTCGAGCGGAACTTTTGTTTTGAAACAGAAAAATGTATTCCACATAGCCCTTACATCTACATCTGTCTTGAGCTCAAAGTTGCTAAACTCAATCTTCCATCTGTTGTCAATCAATGATGAACACTACTCGAGCTTCATAATTTTTTGATTGTCTCTATAAGGAAAGAGATCATGGCCATTGTATTTCATATCTATAAGAGAGGTGTACTCGTTGAGCTTAAACTTTCTCTCGTGTGTCGCGCTGGAGAATAAGACATTTGCGACATACCAGCTGAGGTTTATTTGTGAAATTTGAGACATTTTCAGTTTGTGTGAAATAAAAAAGACGAGCCTCTAAATTTATAGAAGTTTTAGACATATATGGACAACAAAAATTCTATCAAGCATCAGTGCTGGTTTTGGAGATACATTTCCGGTACCGCCCTATTGTCTTGTTCCGGAGATACATCACTGGAACCTCTCCTGAATCAAGCATAATGGAACAGACAGAAAAAAATATCTAATTGATGACTTTGTTTGGAAAATGGCAATGATAAAAAATGTATCAAAATATTAAGAAATTGAATATATTACACTTCATTAATATTGAGACACAATTACATACAATTATTTGTCCGACTAAACAGAAAATTAAAACGAATCGAAACATTTGTCGCCTACTAAATCTATGGGTGGTACCTCTTTGACTTTTGTGCATTTGATTCTCTTTTAATGTTAATCAATTTCTCAAACTCTTGCATCCTTTCCACAAAATGGTTCGGCCAAGTCTCGACTTTTTTGTTGATTGAGTCGTCTACCCCGGTGACGTAAGAGGTACAGGGCATCCCGGTGTTTACCGTGAAAATTGGTAAACAACCGCTGATCTTCCAAATCTAAGTTTGGTTACTCACAGGATCGATCAGATTGATCCTAGGACATGTGCTACCAATTGATTTAAAGTAAATTCTTAATATTAAACACTTCGACAATGTTCATAAAGAGAAGTTTATCTAAAAATGTGGTTTTTAAATGATGTGCAAGAACTTTAAGTCGAAAAAGGCTGAAAATATAAAAGTAAGACACAATGCTGAAACATAACTTGCAATAAAGTAAAAGATAAATTATTGATAAAAGGCTGAAGTAAATTGCATTGAAGAAGAAAATGGTGTTTACATCATGTACATTCTCCCAAGACTCTTTTCTCTACACACGGATACTTTGAGTAAATTTGGAGTAACTTGTACAAAGTGAACATAACACACCGAATCCTATTGCTAGAAATCCTATTTATAATAATAAAACTAACTGCTCTTAACTTCCTAAAACAATTAACACATGACAAGTGTCGCGTTGCATGCTTCTGTCCCTTGGATGTGCGCCACTTGTCTTTTTCAAGAGCGGACAAGAATAACTACTCCCTCCTTTATTTGAATTTGAATCCCTTAGCGTCGAACATCATCAGTAACATCGGTCGAAGGTTATTTCCAAACTCTTGGAAATATTTCTAAGTCCCAAGCTTACCCTTTCCTTATACAAGCATCTTCGACTTAAGTTCAACATGAAGATCCAGTCGAACACCCCTTTGGACCTCTTCAAAGAGTTTTAACACCAATTAATTCCTCCAACTTAATACAAGCGTCGAATTTATGAGCTAACAAATTGCCCCCCAAAAATGTCCTTTTCGACAGTACTGAAGGAAAGGTCATTTTTTGATAGTGTCCATTCGACGCCATCTTTCGACTCCACATGGGTGTTAACACAACTAACTAACCCACGTCTCAAGAAACCGTTCAGTTTCTTTTCAATCACATTTATGACGTCATGGCCAATTATGATTATGTCCAAAACATCTCCTCGGAAATCACATCAAATTCTAAACCATCATCACCTCTCCTAGAGTCTAGGAGATCATGGGCATATGTAATAACTGCCACCGCCCCTACTTTTGCTCCCGTGGGGACACGTGTCCCACTAGATTTTAGCTCCTAATGATGATTAGTGACCTTTTAGTGCTTCCAAATACTTTTATAAATAGTTTCTTCAGAAACTATTTTTACTTTTCCAACTCCAAAGTACTCACTAAACACTTTCTTCTCTTTCAAAAACTTTCAACTCTTCAGTAAACCCATTTTCTTCAAGTTTTCAACAATGGCGTCCTCAAACATTATTACTCAGGATCCAAAGAAAAGTCAGAAGGCCAAAGGGCCAAAGAGCATGCCACTACTTCCTCCCTTCGCTACATTGAATGGACCCAGGTAATGAAGAACCAGCAGTTCATCCCTGAACCTCTCAAGGAAGAAAAATGATATATTTACGAATCCCAGGTATTGATTCCTGTTATCGTTTATGGAAAACCATTAGCGCTATCTGGTCCTTTGTCTACTATAGGTGCAGATTATGCAGCCATTAGTGATTTCTTTCCTTCATACCGTAAAACTAAACCCTTAGGGCAAAAAGATAAGGCTAGGGTAACAACTGAGCCTCACGATAATGTAGCCCTAACAAATATATATTTAAAGTATTTGAATGATGGGTCTAGGTTGTTTAGAGCAACCCCATATTTCAAAGATGCTGATCTCTACTTGAACTGGTTAACCAAAGTAGAGAAAGTCAAAGCAGAAACTTGGAAGGAAATAGGGATTTATGACCTGATTATGATGTCGAAGACAGGTCCTGCTTACTGTCCGAATTTATTAGCATCGTCTTTATATTTCTAGGATAGAACCCACTATACTTTCCATCTCCCTTGTGGGATGATGACACCCACCTTCTTCGACATAGTCGTTATTACAGGGCTAAAACCACATGGACTAGTTTATGACCCTGAGGTAGATGCTCAAGACACCATAGGGTTTTTAACCACCAAACACACTTACACCCATTTCATGAACCATTACCATGACAAACAAACTGACACAGTCAAAGATCAAGAAGACATAGAATTTATGGCTATGTGACTTTCTCGTTGTGTATTTTGCACCAAATCTCTGCAAGTGGCCAGGAAATACCTAACTCTGGCCAACCAATTGCACCTTAGTCGAGGATTTGCCTGAATGAAATGACATTGGATAGTTTGTATGAGTCTTTAAGTAAAGGTGCTGGTCGCCTGAAAGATCAAGAAAGCAACGGGAACCTCCTGCTGTCATGACCCTTTTGGCTACTCCAGCTTTGGCTTAATGCCACATTTGAAGCTAGTCTCCATAACAAAGGGACTGTGGATGAAGATGTGAAAACAAGAATTATCTCTACAAGTCAATCTATGTTTTGATGATAACAATACGTATTTGTGAAAGAACCATTTTATGTTCTAACGTGTGTTGTGTGCAGATCTTATTAATAGAAGATATCAGATCCAACAAGCACTAGCCAAAAGTGTGTAATTGATAATATGCGAAGTTACTATGTGTGAAACAAGCCGCAAGAAGCAAGAATGCTTCTGTATCTGATCGTGATCAGTCAGATCCAAAGATACCGATATTGCTGTTGCAATGCTCTTGTGGATACTCTCTGAAAGTGGTCGAGATTCTGAAGATTGCGAAGCTTCTGAAGAAGAGAACCGAAGTGCTGAAGACTCTCATGACTTGAAGTTCTGAAGGCGAAAGGCTCTGAAGACCAAGTGCAGAAAGACTCTGAAGACTTATGTGTTCTGAAGATTACAGTTCCAAAGGTCAAGTGCTGAAGACTCTGAAGACGGATTCCTAATGGACAAGTTCTAAAGTTTTGGAAGACTTGAAGAAGTAAAGGATAATGTTCTTAAAGACAAGTGCTGAAGTTCTGAAGACTGATTCCTAATGGACTTCTTCAAATGGCTGAAGACTTGACGTATCAGATATCCTGTTAAGAAGGCTCTACTCATGCTTCATCAAATTACCATCAGAAGCCTCTGAAGTTTGGAAGTCAAATGTTACCGTTGTGAACAACTGTACACACTGCTCAAGAAGATATCCCGTCACTTCTCCCACAGTAAAAAAGAGATGTGTCAGTACAGCTCATTATTACACAACGTCTCTTTTCCAACAGCCAACAATATTTAAAACAACTATATTTCTAATGGGCTATTTAAAGGAAAGAGTTCTCGCTTCTAAAAGAATCAATTAAGTCCATGAATGGCGAATTGGTCAAAGTCATTGTGTGAAGATAGCAACAACAATGAGTTCTCATTATAACACTTAAACATCCAAAGCTATCACCATTTACAGATGGCCATTGTCGTTGAAGCTCAAAGATCATCATTCAACACAACAATAATGAATTGGTACAGAAGTTATTGATGAAGAAGACAACATTGAAGATCAGTCAAGTTATCAACCTACCTTCTCGTTAGCACTACATTGAAGATCTGAAGCAAGGAGTTGTTGCTCAAAACTTGCTCACCCAAGAAGACAAAGAAGAAGAAGATCTACAAGATGTCAGTAATTGTCAAATCATTATACATCTTTGTAGTTTCTTAGGATAGCAAGGAGTTGTTGCTCACATCTTGCTTGAACACTTGTGTGTTCTGTGTACTTAAACTTAGGAGTAATCTGCTTGTTAAGAAGCATCATTCTAATCTCCTGTATAATTAATTCTCGGTGAATTAGGATTCCTTGAGTGGTCAATGTGACTAGAGACTCGAGTAGACAATGGTGAGATGTTATTGTGGGAAAAGCCTGAAATAGGGTCAGTAGAGTTATATTCATTGCGATGAATCCTTGAACGTCTAGCTGTGAAAGCTTAGCAGTAGATCTTGCAAGATTGGAACCTGCAGGTCAATGTTCGTTATATTCATTAAGTTGAATCCCTGAACGGTTCATTGTATGTTAGTCACAGTGCGGCTGTGCAGTTTGTTAGTCACTGGTTGTTGCCCGTGCATTTGTAATCGAGATTGATTATAGTGGATTAAGACCTTGTGTTCAAGGCGAAATCACCTGAGAAGGGTGGACTGGATTAGCCTTTGTGGTGAACCAGGATATATCGTGTGTCCTTTACTCTTATGCTTAATGTATTTGTTTATGTTTCTATATTGATGTACGCAACATTCAGACTCTCGTTGGTTCTTATGCTTTATGCAAGGCAAGTTTGAATGTTACTTTGCAAGTCAGAGTCTCTCAACAAACTCTGATGTTATCTTACCGTCTTAACGACGAGAAGCGAAAAGTTCTCAAAAGAGTAAATACACAATTCAAACCCCCTTTCTTGTGTCTTTCTCGCACCTTCAATTGGTATCAGAGCCCCAGTTCTATTTTTGATGGATATCAAACACTTAATAGTGTCAGAAAAAGATCCAGACGCAGTGCGTAGAAATACTCTGGGTGAGATTGAAATCCACTTACAATTTTCTGTAACAGTTCAGAAGATGACCGTGTACAAAATTGTAATCAATCTGAGTACTTGAGGAAATCACTGATTCTGGAAGTTTTTGTAGTTGTCAAACAACTAAATCTTCCTCACTTAAGTTTCAATTAAGATTGGAGAATCAGCTGATAAGATAGATTTATCAAATAAGAAGTAGTATCTGTTGAATGATTATCTTGGAAGATACGTGTGGATGAACCACGTATTTGCTCAAAGTTGAATCATCAGAAAACAAGAAGTCTTGTTTTCTGAAGATTAATTCATTATGAGTTTTTGAGATATTTTCAAGAAACGGATTAGGTCCACCCTTGACTTTCTCGTTTAAAGCTCATTCAGAACTTCTTCATGCAAAGCAAAAAGATTGTTGTTCTATGATTTTGAACTTTAGAATTAAGTCTGATGAAGTCAGAAATCTGATAAATTCAAACTCTTAGAAATGATTCAACATTTGAATCTTGACCAATCAAGAAGTTGAAAGATTCAATACATTACTGAATATTGCTTTCTCGGAAAGTATAAACTGTAAAGAATATTCAGGAAGAAGAAATTAAATGATTCATCAAGTACTTGATCAGAATATATTCTAAGTCTTGGTTGAATAAACTCAAATGATTGAGTTCTGTTAAACCTGAAATTCTATCTCAGTTGAAACTAATGTTATTGGTCAGATTCTATCTGATAAGTTTCTCAGAACCTCATTAATCCGAAATCAGATATGTTCAAGTTGATGCATTAACTAAAGTCATCTCTTGAATTCAAAAGGATTTAAGTTGATGATGTTCTCAAAATGAAGAAATCAGTTGACATTTCTTTTCAGAAGTAAAAATGTTGTTTTAAGCTGGATCATCATGATTCAAAGTCCCTGATTGGCTAATTCTCAGAAATCAGATGAATGAGGTTGAATATGGAAAGGAAAGAATTCTTTGCATAAAATGATTCCAGCCCTCTACCTTGAATCAAAATTCAAAAAATGCCCACATCCTTCAGAAATCAGAATGCAAGTGAATCTTGAAGAATCCAAGAACCCTCAGCAGTTCACTCTGAAAAGGAAAAATTAGAATCAAGATGGAATGCATTCAGATAAGTCTGTAAGGATCTCAGTTTTGCCTCTGACTGAAGAAACAAGCCAGAAAATGCTGTGAGAGCCAAAATGTCACTTCCGAAGTCTTGGAAAGATCTAAAGTAAAGAATCTCAGCAAAAAGATTTCTGTATCCCTAAGGTATGGTTTCTTTTGTACATGTTTATTTTTAAACACTAACTGTCTACTATTAGTTCTTTAAGATTCTTAAGAATATTTAAAATAAAGTTAGATCCTCAAGCGTTGTGATTAAATGATTTTCAAAGATTAAATAAACAATCATGATTACGTTGTGTCAGCTACTACATCCCTACCCATAGGTATACGGCGATTTAAGGCCATCATGTGTCCTTTCAGCTGACTGCCACAGCTATTCATAGCTTGCCTAGGAAATGATGACCACGCGTATTCCAAGCTTGATAAATAGATATCATTCCTTAGTTCTCCTCACGACCTTACCTCCTTCCTAGAAAGAATCACTATCCAAACTACCTAGTAGCTTAAAACTTCCTTCATCAAGATGTCTTCACACAACATCAGAGGAGAAACATCTGATCTAGAACTCCTGAAGGAATTCACGTTGAATTAAAACCTTCTGCCACAGCTCAACAAAACAAGCATTTTCTATGGAATCAAATTTCAAAACTGGGAGAATTATTTCTCCATGCTTGTTGGACCTGTATTCCCTGAACTGGTGATTGAGTTTTGGGCAAATGCACGAGTACTAGAATATGACTTTGGCAAAAATGCTATTTTGTCTGTAGTTGCTGGCTGTCCAATCTTAATCAACCCTACTATCATAGCTAAAGCCATTAGGTGTGCTGAAGATGGTGTAACTGTGGAAAGAAACATCAACAACCATAGCTTCGACAGGCACTTACACGTCATTTTCGAAACTGAAGGGTGTCCCACTCAACCATGCACCCTCACTCCAGTTGCTAAAGATTGGTACAAGCTTATGGTGACTAATCTAAGACCAAGAGAAAGAGGAGGAGGATGGTTGTCTGACAAAGAAAGATTATTTATTTTCTTTTTAGTGTCTAGGATCAAAATAAACCTACCCCAATCCATGTATAATCATCTGAAGGAAGAAATCCTTTTGTCTAGGGAAGACACAGTTTACCAAGTTCCCTACTACAGGGTTATGTCTCACATTCTTGATCTTCAAGGAGTAGTTGGTCATTGCTGAAGAAATGGAATGACTGAGAAGATCCTTCCTGAGTTCTGTCAACCTATGACGTTCTTGGTTTAAGATAGAAAGTTAGTCTTTCTTGATCCATAGGTTAATTGAAGCCCTTATCTGACTGCACTTATGTTAAAACTTGATATCTATATCTTTCTGATTAATTATTAAAGTATCTCTAAATGTGATTTACAAATACCTTTGAATGAATGATTCTTATGATCACGATGCACTGAATCAATAATTAAAACAAAATGATAAGTGCTTCTTAAAATTCACATGAAAAGTTTGGTTTATCTAGAAACCACAAATCCCTCTTAGGTCATAATTAAATAACGGTTACCTTTATCACTCACTAGAGTTAATTCACGACTCTTGATAGGATAATCTGCCTCCATTAAACAAATCATTAAACCTCCTTTCCCACGTCCCGTGGGGCTTCTAGGAAAATTAACCGTTGCCCTCTCAAATTCTTCAAAGAAAATACTTTGCTTTTTCTTCTATAAAAGCCCCAAATCCTAAATCAATAACACAACTCTTACACACCTAAATCTTCTACCCAAATACCTTCTATCATCTAATCATCCTCTACAATGGCCTTCGTCTCCCAAAATGCTTTAATTCCCATAACCACACAGATTCCAATTGACCATCTCATTGTCATGTCAGAAACAATTGTGAACTTCAACAATTTGAAATCAAATGGATGTGATATTACTCCTTCAATGGAAACTCAAGGATGGAGTAATTACTTCAAGAGGTTGGAAGGACCAACCTACGGACATCTGGTTAAGGATTTCTGGATCCATGCCAACATATCTAATACCCTCATTGTCTTCTTCGTCTTTGGAAGGAAAATCTTCATATCTGAGAAGACTATCTCAGATCTTCTGATGCATGACAACAGTGGTGTGAGAATCACTAAGAACCAACTAAACGAAGAAAAAGAGGTTAAGGTTCTGGCTAGCATTTTCAAAGAAATTGCTGTAGCTGATGCAGATAACTCAATATTCTCTAATTTAAAGGATTCTTTACAAGTATGGTTTAAAATTCTCCAAGGAAGTGTGTTTCACTATCTTCCCTCAAACCAACTCAACGACACTCAAAAATGTGTTATATTTTTCCTTCTTAAGGGTATCAAGATGCATCTTCCTGCAATCCTCTTCAAACTTCTGAAGGAAGCCATAAGAAACTCCAAAATAGGTTCTGTCAGGGAGGACAGACATATTCCGTATGGAAGACTTATTTCTGACATCTTGGTGGAATCAGGAGTAGTTGACTGAGGGAGAGTCAAGAAGATTGCTTAAAAGCGCTGGAAAAATTCTCAGGTTTGAGAATCTTAAAATAGAAAACTCCACTCTGGATAACACATCTTTTAGGAAATTAACATTGACACCAAGGGTTCCGGTTGAAGGATTTGCAAAATTCGCCACTTACAATCAGACAGAAGTCGGGAACTATCTGAAATAATTTAAGAACAAAGACATCAGGGTATGGATTAACATGGAGAATATTACTGATGTTCTTCAAGAGCTCTCAAATTGGAAGAAAATAAGTAAGAAGCAGAAGGATACTGATGTTGGAGAACCCTCATTAAAAAGACCAAAAACGATGAATGATGCATTAACATCCTTTAAGGATAATGCAAACACAAAAATCCATGGCTTAGTGGATGCTTCCAGTTCCTGTGTGGACCCCATGGAAATAAAAATGCCTGGACTGAGTTCCATGAATGGATCTCAGAGGAAATTGTGAAGAGCAAGAAATTGGATGTCACTCAAGCAGAAGAAAAGCTGATTTCCGGAAGAACTGGTGATTCTGAAAGCTCACTCTAACCTTCCTCATCATCATTAGGCTCCTATTAGTCTAATCCTTAGAAACTCATCCTCATTAGGTCTATGTTTTGATTAAGCTTAACCTATGCCTTATATTTTAAAATCATTTTGTGGTTCTGTGTTATATCAATCCTTCATATGCTTAATGCTTAATTGATAATATCTTTTGAATATATTAATATTCACTCTCATATTGATCTACATATGCTTAAATGCTCAGATGCTCTATAACTTTTTGATGATGTCAAAAAGGGGGAGAAAGAATATGATTTTGATTGATGAATATATGAGTATTGATTAGAAAGAAAGAAATCTTAAAGAAAAGAAAAGAATGCAACTCAAACAAGTAATCAATCATATAAAATACGTTACTACTAACGTTTATTGTTTGATGTTATCCGAGGAACTCTGAACAAGTTCACTAGGCATTCTAAGACAGGTTAAGAAAGAAGAACAGAGAAGTTCTTATGAACTGTTGAACATATGATAGAAGTTGTACACTTCGTGAACATATGTTCAGAATCAGATCTACCCAGTACTGTTCAGAAGTTGAGAACTGTCTGAAAGTCAAAGTTTATCTTGATCTCGATCTCACTTGGTTCAGAAGCTGTAAGTTGTCTTAGAATATGAGTTTCAGAACATAAGAATCAGAAGAAGGAAACTCTGAAAGTAGTCAAGACAAAGTCTACATCTCACGATGCTTATTCAGAAGAACTGTGCAAATCAGAAGTCAAAGAGCTGTCTGAAGATCCGGATTGAAGATCCAACAACAAGTAGTTCTGATGTCTACCAAGAACCAATTAAGAAGAAAATGATTTGGTATCAGACTAAGTTAACAAGTGGTAATCAGACTCAGTATACACAAAGATTGGTATCAGACTTAGTCTGCAGTAATATCAATAAGAGCTAAGCTGTGAAATGTTTTGTATACCTTCATTGGTATCAATCTCAGCACACTAAGGAAATACCCTTCAAGTGGTATGAAAAGTAATCCTTCACTTGGTATCAGACACAACATACTCTGGTATAATTCAGTACCAGACTAAGATTAAAACATGTGTGACAGTTTTACAATCAAGCGTTGATTGATCACAAAAATTAACCTTCAATTGGTATCTGATCAAAAATCAAGCTTTGATGAACCACTGAGTTATGACAGTAACAAGGTTCTGAGATGAAGACATGTGTTCAAAAGTCAAACTGTGAAAAAGTCATGATATACATTGGTGATTAAAAAACCCATATTCCTGAATTACGATTCTGAAGATCCTAATATCTGACTTATGGAAATTAGGGGGAGACTACCCAAAAGATTCAATTGCTAAATCTAAAATCTTCACAAAGTCTGAAACTCAGGGGGAGTTTCTTAAAAAGACAGTGTCTGTCTCTGATGAATAGCGAGGCTATGTTATTAGATAAGAACTGATCTGTTTGTGCTTAAATGAATCTGCTGAAAAGTAGAAATCCTTCAGAAGTCTCTGAAGATTACAAGCTCTGATACAACCACAAAGGAACTGAGTTCTGAAGATCTGAAGATGGAAGTTCTGATGAACTAGTCCAGTTGCTGAAGACTTTTGTCTCCTTAAAGACAAGAGAGAGAAGTAGTCCTTTTCTATTCTTTGTTCTAGCAACTTAAGTTGTTATTCTGTATATCTTTGGATCATATAAGATTCTAGATGATCACAGATAAAACTTTAAGGATAACACATTCAGGGGGAGCTGTTGTTCCAAACTCTGAATATGTTTGTTTTGGTGATTATCTTGTATAAAATGTTCAATCAAAATACTTGGTTTTGTCATCATCAAAAAGGGGTAGATTGTTGAAGGTGTGAAAAACGCAAGAAAGGGGGGTTTGAATTGGTTTTTCAAAATAAAACGTTTCTTTAAAATAACTTTCTCTTTAAAACTTTACCCCTTTTTCTAAAGAAAAACAACTTGGTTAAACAAAGAGATATAAACACGTTATGTTTATACTAGTTCACTTGAGAACCTCTCAAGTTAATCTAGTCCACCTGCCAAGGTGATTTCGCCTCTCTCAACGAGGTCTTAATCCACTATTCAACAAAATAGTACACTACACGATCTAACATAGCTGGTGACTTACAACAACCTCTAGAACTCACACGGTCTAGACTTCTCAAGTAATCCAACCACACAGGTCTTACTTAAGGCACAACCTCTAAGACACACGTCCTAGACTTCTCAAGAGATCTAATCACTAAGACTCTCTTAAGGAATACAACTTTAAGTTCAAATACAATGGGTTTACAGGTAATTGCTTCTTATCAAGCTGATAATGTAAACAAGTTTTTAGACCAAGAATGACTTAAGAAAGAACAGAGTTAGAAAGTATTGTAGCAGTTCGCGTGTGTATCATTCTTCAAGTCTTTGAGCTTCCTTTTATAGCCGAGTGAAAAGAGCCATTGAGATGGAATCATGATAGCTAAGTAGGCTTACGGCTAGAAGCGTAAGGACAGGTACAAAGTCTTCTGCATGTTGCGTGTCCTATCTGTGTCAAATTGTCTTGTTTGTACTTCGCACAGTCTTCAATAATTTTAACGTTGTAATGTGGTACAGCTGTACAATGTGGCAGGTTTTCTTGGCTTCTCAACTACAGAGGCTTTTTGTGAGTATGAGTAAGAAGGGAAAACATTGCTCGATTCTTGAGATTATCAAGTCTTCGAATCATCAGCTCTGTACTTCCAGAATCTTCAGAACTTGTCTTCAGAACCTTGTTCTCTTCATATCTTCAGAGGCTTTTGATAATATTTGATTGAAGCATGAGAGTCGACTTTAGGTAGGTCTTCAGAACCTTGATCATAGAGCGTGAGGCTTCAGGATCTGGACTTCGTTCCATCTGAACCCTTGTCTTCAGATCTTCAGAACTCATACTCTTTTCCTTTCGAATTCAAGTCTTTTGTGTTATCTTCGTTCAACTCTTCTAAGTGCATAGACGGAATGCCTTTCTTTAAGCATTGCACTGATTCTCAGGAGCATAACCTGTTTGCTAGGTTCTCAAAAGTAACAACATTAGTTGTGCAAAATTGTTCATGCCAATACCCATTTGTTATCATCAAAACTTAGAGATAATATTGCAGAACCAACTCTTGTTCTCACAATTGTGAGAGCAAGAATTGTCTCTACAAGTCAATCTATGTTTTGATGATAACAATACGTATTTGTGAAAGAACCATTTTATGTTATAACGTGTGTTGTGTGCAGATCATATTAATAGAAGATATCAGATCCAACAAGCACCAGCCAGATGTGCGCAATTGATAATATGCGAAGTTAATATGTGTGACACAAGTCGCAAGAAGCAAGAACGCTTCTGTATCTGATCATGATCAGTCAGATCCAAGGATGCCGATATTGCTGTTGCAATGCTCTTGTGGATGCTCACTGAAAGTGGTCGAGATTCTGAAGATTGCGAAGCTTCTGAAGAAGAGAATCGAAGTGCTGAAGACTCTCATGACTTGAAGTTCTGAAGGCGAAAGGCTCTAAAGACCAAGTGCAGAAAGACTCTGAAGACTTATGTGTTCTGAAGATTACAGTTCCAAAGGTCAAGTGCTGAAGACACTGAAGACGGATTCCTAATAGACAAGTTCTGAAGTTTCAGAAGACTTGAAGAAGTAAAAAATAACGTTTTTAAAGACACGTGCTGAAGTTCTAAAGACTGATTCCTAATTCAATTCTTTAAATGACTGAAGACTCGACGTATCAGATATCCTGTTAAGAAGGCTCTACTCATGCTTCATCAAATTACCATCAGAAGCCTCTGAAGTTTGGAAGTCAAATGTTACCGTTGTGAACAACTGTACACACTGCTCAAGAAGATATCCCGTCACTTCTCCCACAGCAAAAAGGAGACGTGTCAGTACATCTCATTATTACACAACGTCTCTTTTCCAATAGCCAACAATATTTAAAACGGCTATATTTCTACTGGGTTATTTAAAGGAAAGAGTTCTCGCTTCTAAAAGAATCAATTAAGTCCATGAATGGCGAATTGGTCAAAGTCATTGTGTGAAGATATCAACAACAATGAGTTCTTATTGTAACACTTAAACATCCAAAGCTATCACCATTTACACATGGCCATTGTCGTTGAAGCTCAAAGATCATTATTCAACACAACAACAATGAATTGGTACAGAAGCTGTTGATGAAGAAGACAACATTGAAGATCAGTCAAGTCATCAACCTACCTTCTCGTCAGCACTACATTGAAGATATGAAGCAAGGAGTTGTAGCTCAAAGCTTGCTCACCCAAGAAGACGAAGAAGAAGATCTACAAGATGTCAACAACTGTCAAATCATTATACATCTTTGTAGTTTCTTAGGATAGCAAGGAGTTATTACTCACATCTTGCTTGAACACTTGTGTGTTCTCTGTACTTAAACTTAGGAGTAATCTGTGTCATACCCCAAATTTGTCCTACCTATGTATAACTCTCATCTGTGTATCCAACCATTAACTCTTATTCAGAAAATTCAAAAAAAATGTATGTTTGTTCAGCTTGATTGTTCAAGATCAGGGTTGTGCAAGATTGATTTCAAAGTTTATCAAGTGTGGATTAAAGCTTAGTGGTTTTGACCTAATTCGTTTGGCCGGGCAAGAATGAGGGATCATGATCGAAGTCATGGAACGCAGTTCAGGTGGTGTGAGGACTTAAATAGGGTTGCGTGCTAAGTTAAGTATGTTTTGGATGGATAAAGTCCTCAATTTGTACCAAGGAAAGCGCTTCATGATTGAGAATTATCAAGATTCAGTTTATCCTTAAAATTAGGGTTTTGGTACTAATGTGCATATCTCAAGTCGTAATCCTCTAATTTTCAAGGCATTGTTCCTGTGGTTCATGGTGAGGAATTTGATATTATGATTCAGGCAGTAAAATTCAGAGATTGATGCATAGTTAGGACTTGAGATTCATTTCAAGGGTTTATTGTTGTGTAAAATCAAGATTTCAAGTCCAAGTTCATTTCGTTCAATGTTCATGTCCAAAATCAAGTCTCCATTCCATATCATCCACTTCAAACCACATCCATTATTATCCAATCCAAATCCAATTTTCAATAACCATTTTCTTTTTATCCATTTTTTAAAGTCCATTTTATTAATCCATTTCATTAAACCATGTCTTTTTAATCCAATTATCCAATTATTTTGTTTTTCTAACAATATCCATCTTCATTATCCATACAAGTCCATCACAAGAGAAATTCTAAAAATTCATTGGCTCATCAAGTTACAAAATGCCCATGACCTTTTTTCATTTTAAGTCTTATTCATACAAAAAAACTCCAAGTCCATTCCAAAAAATAAAAAGTTCAAAAACACATCCCATGAAATGCAACACAACAACATTTCATTGCTTTTGGAGGTTCAAATAAACCAGTACCACATTGTCTTCAACTACTTCATACAAGGCAATTTTTTTTACCACGCCATGTCCTACTACAAGTCACCATTATACCAACTCCCACACAATAACTTTCACAAACTATCTCAGCCTATTCCATCTTCACACATACAAGAGCCAAAACGCTACTACCATAAAGTGTTAACGTTCCAAGCCGCGAAGCTGCTCCAAATTACACGAGCCTTTCACCTTGCAAACCCAGCACAAAATCATTAGACAAATCATAACGGGCCCCACGCGATAATGATGACTTGTAAAATGTAAATTTCATATCGCACCAGGTCCCACACAAGCTGCCATAAAGTCATCATACCATCCAAAATCTTACCTGCACTGAAAAGCAACGCACAGCCAGCCTTCACTACACAAAACTCAGCTCACACACCACAATATGACCATCAATTTCACACCGACCTGCATCAATTTTAACGAGTACCCACAACAAAATGGTAGACCCAACACACTGCGTACGTGACCTGCATAAACAAATCACAAAACCATTATCAATCCGTACAAAAAGGTTACGCACCACAAACCATTCTCACACAAATGAAAAAATGACGTAAAACTTCCAATAACCCACAACAAAACCGTCACCAATTCGTACGACACAATATCAAAATTTCCAGCTCACCGTTTTCTTTTCTGTCATCCCCATTCTACCCTCATTCTCCCTATAAAAACACACATCTCTCTCTTATTTAAAAAAAAAAAGAGCCATAGCCGCCACAAAACCCCTTCAAACCTTGTTTCTTCAACCTTCCCTCAACCTCCGCAACTATTCTTTCATTGCCCAACCTCCATAACCACTAACCTTATTCCTCCTTCAAATTTCTCTGCTCACAAAAACACCCACAACCGCATACACCCTTCCTCCCTTTCCGATCTCAACCTTCAAATAGTTTCACCCAAAACCATTATTCAACCCAAAACAACCTTCAACCACAACTGTTAAATCCATTTCAAACCTACAATCCTTTTTCAATCACAAACACAATAACATCACTCCAAAACCCAGACCAAAGTAAAATCCATAACCAGAAACGAGATGAATAAGGAGAAATGGAGACAAATATACAAACATGTTTTTGAAACTCGAACGAAACGGGCAAGAATCTGAAGTTAAGAAGGTCGGTCTTGAACCTTAACGACGCGATTTGCCTCTGTTATTTTGCTCCGTCTGATTTCATGACCCAAACCGTTTCCTTTTTTTCATTTGTGGCGGCTCACTGCGTTTAACGATTTGTTTTTGGTTGTATAAGAACTGTTGTTATGTTTGTAAATGCGGTTGACCGTGTTTTTTATTCTTTCCCTTTGTTGAGAGCACTCCCTTGATTTTATCAGGATTTACAAACCTGATGTTGGGATGGCCATGTCTTTGTAGGTTCTTGGGCTTTACAAAGCCCATTCCAACTTATTAACCACACACGTTCTATATCTGTTAGCACCACCCTGCTATTTCTTTTTTTATTTGATTTTCTTTTTAGATTTTAGTATTTATTTTATAATGGTAGAAATTACTATTGATTTTCTATTTTGTTTTGTCATTTTTATGGGCCAATGATATCAAAAACATCATGATTTGTTGATTTATTTCAAGTAGATCTATAAATTTTGATTAATATGAGGCCTATTTATTTTCTTTTCGATTTATTTGTTTTTACCATTTATTTTGGGTCAATGAAAGCCAAACATCAAAGATTTATCGATTTTCGATTTAAAATCTTGATAAAGGTGAGGCCTTTCTTCTTTTTCCCGATTTTATTTCATTCCTTATGATTTTCATTTCATATATTCTTTTATTTTCACTTTTGGTCAATGAAAGTCAAATATCGTTGATTATCGATTTCTCGATAAAATCTTGATTAAGACGAGACCACTTCGATTTATTTTCTATTTCCATTTCATTTTCTATTATCTTCTTCTATTTTCTCATTTTCGATCGATGAAGTCTTTCTATTCGCGAATGTTGATTGTTGAAGCGATTAATCTTCGTTATTTCAAATCTGTAGTGAGTGATCATCGAGATCTCTTCCTATACTTTGGGATCGTGATAGGTTACCTTCGATTAATCGACGAAAGTTTGTGATTAAGACGAGATCTTCACCTTTTCATTCGTGTGGCACGATTCAATTGGAGAATGATCCTCAATATCATTTCTTTATCGTGTTCTAGAACAAAGATCAAATGTGCATCCTCCTATAGTGTGATCTTCATTATAGATCATGCTATGATGGCTTGGCGCTACATTGGACTCGATTCATCCGTCTAACTACTAACAACTAACCTTACATTTCCGTCAATGTTGTCTTGATTTACTTTTATGCCAATATTATATCTTGTTCATATTATCTTGATTATATTATTATTCATATTATATTATTATTCATATTATTCATATCATATTCATCTAACCATTTTCTTTGTTTATACACTATTCTAAACACACTATTAAATATCGAAACGCCCAAGCACTTAATTTTCGATTAAAACACTTAACACATCTATTCAAACCATTTTTCATAATTAAATTATGAAAGAATTGAATTCTTGAGGTCTAGCACTTCTTGGGTTCTTGAGTGACCGCTATTGAGGCGCACGCCTTGGGTTGTGATCACTCGACCTTTCGTTTCTAAAAACACGCGTCTTAATTATTTGGACAAAGGAATGCCACTGGAGTCTAGCATTCCATGTGGTACTTTTGTTGTTCATCAAACAATATTTCCTAAATCAATCGAATGAAAAAGGTGTCATTGGGATCTAGCATCCCAATAATGCCCCGATTAATTGGTTGTGAGGCCGACGTCTCGTTTATCGAATAATAGTCATTCTCCCTAAAACATTTAACAAACCAAATCATTTTCAAACCAATCCTCGATTCGTCGTAGAGCCCAATCGTAAGCCGAGTGCCTTTTGCCTCGCCATTAAACGCACACTCGCACATCTCGAGGTTTCGTTACTAGGAGCACCTCTAGGGACTAGTATCAATCCTCCCCTCTTGTCGCAACCCAATTCGACCCAATCTTTTTCCAAACGCTTTCTTAATCAACTTACGAAAGGAGGAGATTCTTGGGATCTAGCATTCCTTGGATCTTCGAATGAATAGCTCTTGAGGCACGCCCTTGGGTTGTTGTTCATTCACTCTTTCATCTTAAAACACTTAATCTTTATTGAACATTTTTCGTAAATTAAATCACGAAAGAACTGAGTTCTTGGAGTCTCGCGTTCCTTGGATTCTTGAGTGACTGCTCTCGAGGCACGCCCCTTGGGTTGTCTGTCACTCAATATTTCGCCTCCTAAAAAACACTAACCCCATTCTTTTCGTGGGCGTACCACGAACTATTACTGCTCTGATTCTTTATTCTCGTCCGAGTAAAGATACGTAGGCACAAGATTACGATGATCTTGGCGAGCACACTACCATCTTTTTTTGTCAAACCCCGTAGTCAAATGACGATTGCTCTGATTACTCATTCTCGTCCGAATGAGCATACGTAGGCACAAGATTACGATGATCTTGCCGAGCACCCTATCCTTAAACCACCCATTTCCCCTTAGCATCTTTTCCCTTTTATCTTACCGTTTTGCATTTATCGTTGAGAAGAAAACAAACAAGCTTAGCTAACGTTCATCACAATTCGAACTAAGAGGTTCCCGTTGAGTACAACGGACGTGAGGGGTGCGCGTACCTTCCCCTCACGTAACCGACTCCCGAACCCAGAATGTGGTTGCGACGACCATATTCTTATCTCCCTTAAAGGTTTTCTCGATATTTTCCTTTCCCTCTTTTTGGGATAAATAAAGTTTGGTGGCGACTCTATCGAACAGTTCCGCGCCTTTTGCGCGAGGGCCGTGTCTTCGATTAAGCGATTTTTTCGAGGTGCGACAATCTGCTTGTAAAGAAGCATCATTCTAATCTCCTGTATAACTAATTCTTGGTGAATTAGGATTCCTTGAGTGGTCAGTGTGACCAGAGACTCGAGAAGACAATGGCGAGATGTCATTGTGGGAAAAGCCTGAAATAGGGCCAGTAGCGTTATATTCATTGCGATGAATCCAGGAACGTCTAGTTGTGAAAGCTTAGCAGTATATCTTGCGGGATTGGAACCTGCAGGTCAATGTTCTTTATATTCATTAAGTTGAATCCCTGAACGGTTCATTGTATGCTAGTCACAGTGCGGCTGTGCAGTTTGTTAGTCACCGGCTGTTGCCCGTGTATCTGTAATCGAGATTGATTATAGTGGATTAAGACCTTGTGTTCAAGGCGAAAGAACCTGAGGAGGGTGGACTGGACTAGCCTTTGTGGTGAACCAGGATATATCGTGTGTCCTTTACTCTTATGCTTAATGTCTTTGTTTATGTTTCTATGTTGAATATCAGAACCATTCATAAACAAGTCAAAACCTTGCAACTCTGATAAGCTTCCGCTCTGCAAGTTCTGAATGATGTACGCAGCATATAGACTCTCGTTGCTTCTTATGCTTCATGTAAGGTAAGTGATGCATCCGCAAGTGCACGGAAATATCAAAGTAATATAAAAGATTGTCGAACCCTTAGAGACCAATGTCAACCTACCGTTATCTATTGCTGCGATGTAAAGCTAAGGCTAATGATATTAGATAAAAGGGAAACTAAGACTGAAACTAAAAATGAACTTAGAAAATATGATAAAGAGAGGCCGGAATATGGGTTCCGCGTTCCTAAAGGACTTTGTAAAATTCGGGTACTAATTACAACTATAACTTAGTTCCGTAGAATAAACCAACTTAAAGACTTCGCCTCATGCTCTCGCGGTATTAACTAAAGTCATGTTCCCTAATCCCAAGATTTTGCTCTCGCTCACCCGGTAACTAGGAAATATATTTTGAAAGCCAATAATATCCTAAACGTATCTAAAGTGCTCTCACTGTATTTAGATATGTTGCCAAATTTCCACTATCCGGTTCGACCCCACGCTCTCGCAGTGCTGGCTCTAACCTTAATTAATTTCTCACTCTCGTGACAAAATCGTGTTAAATCACCTCTCACTCTCGTGACAAAGCTATTTAAATTAGACTTGGAAATTAAAACCAAAACATAATTTTAATCATACGTTCACACCTATTATTTTCTACCGAGTCCCGTCGGTAACAACGGTCCTCATACGCCGGACTCTAAACTATTTAGCCAAACATGGAATTAAATGAAAACAACATAAACATGGTAAATATAATCAATGACAACATGCTTAAACAATTATGAAATGCAATAACAATAATAATAATAATAAAGCGATAAAATAAAGAACCTATAAATACGATAAAATAAATGGAGACTTGAATTAAACGAAACTAGAAATAACTTCAATAAAATGATGGCAAGATTGTTGATCCAAGCAGTTACACAGATTACAGGCCTAAAAACTAATGAGGGGGTAATTCCTCGATGTGAGAAAATACTCATTTTACAATTGTAATTTTCTGCCTAAAACTACGATAACAGGTTGGAAGTTACTTCAGAATTCATGTGAAAAGTAGTGGAGATAATAGGGCGTTGGAGAAGTAGTGGAGATAATGGGAAGTTGGAGAAGTTGTGGCCGAAAATATCTGAAGCACTTCCTTGACTGGCTGAACGTGGTTTTGGTCTAGTTGATACCCATTGAAAAATCCACGTAGTTTAAAATTGGATTCTGAGAATTTCCCTCGTGCCGATCGCCATGGACCTGTGACGAGCGTCACACTTAAGAATGCATTACGGTCGCCACACTCCTTGTGACGGTCGCCACAGGCCTTAAGTGCAACTTCCTAATTTTGCTGTCAAAACATCTGGTTTTCTTCTATTTTCTTCTGTTTTCTTCTTCTTTCTTCTTACTGGTTGACTTAAAGAGAATTCTTGAAAGTGAACTTAATACTCGCGAATACAATGCTAACAAACGAAAATAACGAAATAAATCAATGAAATTCAGGGCAAAAAATACAATACATTTTCGAGTTATCAAACTCCCCCACACTTAAACCTTTGTTTGTCCTCAAGCAAACCATAGCTCACGAGAAAAATAGTGTATACGGATACTCATCCTAGGCTACCAACTCTACTTCGGTTAAGTTTGTATCGATAGGTACTTGCTCACACATTAAGGACATCGTAACAACACAATTCCGCTTTTGCGGTCATCAACCTCCATCCTATACAAACCAATCCGAATCATGTCATTATACTTAAGCCTAACTCACTCATCCTTCTTTTATCCCTTTTCAATCTGGCGCAATCACATTAAGCCCGTTATCCTTTCACATTCATGGTAGGATAGCCTGTTAATGACTATGATCTCATTATCATCTTTCATTTTTTTTCTTTTTGCACATTGGCTTAAATATCAATAAAATAAAGAAGTTTGCACCGTTGGGCTAAATGATCGGGTGAGGATCAACTAACTTAGAGGGAGCATTTCATTCATTTATTTTTTTCTTTCTTCTTAATTTACCTTTTAAGCCTGAGATCATACACTTATTTGCATCGGCTTCCTACTTAGTGCATGCTTAGGATGGTGCTGACTGCTAAATAAACTACTTAGGGACTAAAGCGTGAGGAATTAAGGCTATGGCATAACAAGTACTCAATTTTATTTCCATAATTGAGAGGCTCACGGTATTAAAACGATACCGATCTTGCAGAATTTTCCCAAGTCTCACAATCTAACCTCAATTTCGTCTGTAACCTAAGATTTTCAAAAGAAACCCTGTTTTTAACTCAAATTTTCAAAATATTTGGTATGGCTCAAGAAAATGGGGAAATTGATAAAATCAGCATAAAGACTCGACAACACATGCAAAGACGCAACGAAACATTAAAACAGAAAAATTTTAAAATCACACAAGAAAACAGTAAATTTAACTAGAAAACGGTAAAATGAAAGCGGTAAATGTTCCTCCCCCACACTTAAACCAAACATTGTCCTCAATGTTTTGATAAAAGGTGGTAGAGGAAAGATAGAACCTGTATGAATGCCATTGCATGCTACCACGGCCAAATTCTCCCTGATTCTTCCCTTGTTGTCCATGTCTTCACTGGCCACTTCTATTCCGGTGTCTTGCTCTACGAGTTATCTGAATTTGCTGAAACTTCATTTTCTTGAAGCCGCTCATTATATTGCCTATTTCCGAAGGAAGTACCTGTAAAAATTGTTAGAAAAATATGGTGCGGTGTGTGTGCAGGTGGAACCTGACCATGCAAAGAACAAGGAGGATGTAAGTTACGAACGGGAGAGACATGCTTTCTCCCATCATACTCATCATTGGTGTCACCACCAGCAGCGATATTCGTAGGAATGTGCGTGGGCACCAACTCATCTTAAGGGATTGTCACCTAGAGATTTTTCGCCTAAATATGGCTGAGACGTGACAAGCGATGCAATTCTTTATTTTCTGCAAGCACAAACAATAAAAGTAAAACATTAAATTAAAATCTCGTGGGTTGCCACCCACGCAGGGCTTTGTTTAACGTCGATAGCTCGACGGTTAGGAGTGTTAATCTTCGGTTGCCAAGGCCATTTATCAAGCCATCTCACATATCCCTCACCTTTTCTTTTCTTCCTTATGTGGGGTGGTTCATTCTTTTGAACTTGTGGTGGTGGTTCAGGATCTATCCTAACTATTAGTTTTTCAAGTTTGGGCTTAGTTATTTCATTCATCACCTCAAAGTCTAACCTTACCCTCTTAGCACTAATGATTTCCCCAGTTTCATAGTCCTCTAATTTTCTCTTTTTATGCAGGACCTCAGACAAAGGTGCGTTAGTGTGGATATTTTCCAATATCTCCACATATGTTTTGGATTGGGATTCTACCTTAGCTTCCACAAACCTTTGCGAGAAAGGAATTGGTGGGGTATATGGAGGAGAAACGACATTAGGTGCTTCCTTCGCTACCTCTTCGACAACCTCCCTTTCGGATGGTGTCGATGGATTTTTCTCAATCTCTACTCTCTTCTCACCAGAACTCTCCTCAACCTCATTATCACTCTCCTCACCCTCATTATCACTCTCCTCGGGATTCTTGATTTGTTTTTCATTAATGGTTGTTACAACATCCACATGCTCCTCAGGGGAGGGTCCTATAGGTGTCTGTGCAAGCAGGGAGATTTGAGTCTCCAATGCCTCAGTGTGAGTCGCGAGGAACTCGACCATAGTGTTTATCTGCCTAAAGGTTTCATGAATATCGAGATGTTGTCTACTAAACTCTTCATTATGGAGAGTTTGAGTCTCCACAAAGCGCTCCATCATAGATTCTAGCCTAGAATTAGTTGTTGTTTCAATGAAATCCTCCATTAGTGTTTCGAGGTTGGAATTAACGAATTCTTGTGGTTCCTCAAAATATTGGGAGTGGTAATCTGGGTGGAAATGAGTTAGTGTCGCGTTGAAATCCTCTATTAGTATTTCGAGATTGGAATTATGTGGTTCTTGCGGTTCCTTGAAATATTGGGAATGGTAATCATAGGGAAAATTTGGTTGCGGTTCCTCAAAATACTGGGAGTATTGCGGTTGGTAATTGCAGAGAAAATTTGGGTGCGGCTCCTCAAGATATTGTGAGTGGTTATCATAGAGAAAATTTGGGTGATACATAGCTTTTAATTTTTTAATTTTTTTAATTTTTTTAATTTTTTTAATTTTTTTAATGGGAGTGCCTTAGTCTATACGGTGCAACAACAGAATAACAATATTGACTGTTGGTCCCCGGCAACGGCGCCAAAAACTTGATGCTTCCGCAAGTGCACGGAAATATCGAAGTAATATAAAAGATTGTCGAACCCACAGAGACCAATGTCAACCTACCGTTATCTATTGCTGCGATGTAAAGCTAAGGCTAATGATATTAGATAAAAGGGAAACTAAGACTAAAACTAAAAATGAACTTAGAAAATATGATAAAGAGAGGCCGGAATATGGGTTCCGCGTTCCTAAAGGACTTTGTAAAATTCGGGTACTAATTACAACTATAACTTAGTTCCGTAGAATAAACTAACTTAAAGACTTCGCCTCACGCTCTCCTGGTATTAACTAAAGTCATGTTCCCTAATCCCAAGATTTTGCTCTCGCTCGCCCGGTAACTAGGAAATATATTTTGAAAGCCAATAATATCCTAAACGTATCTAAAGTGCTCTCGCTGTATTTAGATATGTTGCCTAATTTCCACTATCCGGTTCGATCCCCACGCTCTCGCAGTGTCAGATCTAACCTTAATTAATTTCTCACTCTCGTGACAAAACCGTGTTAAATCACCTCTCACTCTCGTGACAAAGCTATTTAAATTAAACTTGGAAATTAAAACCAAAACAGAATTTTAATCATACGTTCGCACCTATTATTTTCTACCGAGTCCCGTCGGTAACGACGGTCCTCATACGCCGAACTCTAAACTATTTAGCCAAACATGGAATTAAATGAAAACAACATAAACATGGTAAATATAATCAATGACAGCATGCTTAAACAATTATGAAATGCAATAACAATAATAATAATAATAAAGCGATAAAATAAAGAACCTGTAAATACGATAAAATAAATGGAGACTTGAATTAAACGAAACTGGAAATAACTTCAATAAAATGATGGCAAGATTGTTGATCCAAGCAGTTACACAGATTACATGCCTAAAAACTAATGAGGGAGTAATTCCTCGAAGTGAGAAAATACTCCTTTTACAATTGTAATTTTCTGCCTAAAACTACGAACAGCGCTTTCGCGCCCAAAACTTGGATCCCCCTAAAACTAAATGATAGGTCCTATATATAGTGATAACAGGTTGGAAGTTACTTCAGAATTCATGTGAAAAGTAGTGGAAATAATGGGGCGTTGGAGAAGTAGTGGAGATAATGGGAAGTTGGAGCCGAAAATATCTGAAGCACTTCCTTGACTTGCTGAACGTGGTTTTGGTCTAGTTGATACCCATTGAGAAGTCCACGTAGTTTAAAATTGGATTCTGAGAATTTCCCTTGTGTCGGTCGCCATGGACATGTGACGAGCGTCACACTTAAGAATGCATTACGGTCCCCACACTCCTTGTGACGGTCGCCACAGGCCTTAAGTGCAGCTTCCTAATTTTGCTGTCAAAACATCTGGTTTTCTTCTATTTTCTTCTATTTTCTTCTTCTTTCTTCTTGCTGGTTAACTTAAAGAGAATTCCTGAAAGTGAACTTAATACTCGCGAATACAATGCTAACAAACGAAAATAACGAAATAAATCAATGTAATTTAGGGCAAAAAATACGATACATTTACGAGTTATCAGCAAGTCTGAATGTTACTTCGCAAGTCAGAGTCTCTCAACGAACTCTGATGTTATCTTAGAGTCTTAAAGACGAGAAGCGAAAAGTTCTCAAAAGAGTAAATACACAATTCAAACCCCCCATTTCTTGTGTCTTTCTCGCACCTTCAGAAGAGGCTGCAGAGATCAAGGAGAGACGAGTCGAATGGACTTGACTGGCGCAGCTAACCCCTAGTGAAGAAGGGCAAACACTTAGGGCATCCTTCTTTGGCTTCATCAAGATGTTTTCCAAGCACTATGAATTCACACCAAGGATGGCCCCATTTGCTGAAAGAAAATATGGTCTTGAATGGTTTACCAGACCCTTTCCCCCTTCTTTCAAGAAGTATAAAGAAGAATCAAAGCGTGTTTGGGAGGCGTTCCTAATCCCTCGACTCATCACTCATCGACTCAACCTGCTGAAAGGCCAAACCGCTTTGATGGCTTACCAACCAAATCTTGTCTCTCGACAATTTGGTTTGGTCCAAACTCTACCCAAATGTCTGTACGAGAAAAAGGTCCATGTGATCCTTCCCCACACTATCTACGATGCCATAGAGAGTTCGACACACCTCGCTCGACATGCTCACATATCACTCCTTACTCCTGTCTACTTTGAGCCCTCTCATCTCTGCACTCAAGAGTTCCACAATAACGCTCCCGGGATTTTCATCCTAGTACAAACGCGAAAGTGGCACCGAAACAGAGTCGCCAGCAATGTGTATTTATCCCAAGAAAGGGAAAGGAAACACTGCATAAACCTGAAGGGAAGGAAAAGCATGGTCTTACGACCAAGAGAACTGGGTTCGGGAGTCGGTTACGCGAAGGGAAGGTATTAGCACCCCCACGCGTCCATCGTACCCGATGGGATCCACGCTTGCATGTCTCGATCAAAGGGTGTAAGAAAAGATACTGGAAAAAGAACTGCTAGAGAACTGGAAAAGGAAAGGAAAGAAAAATAGAAATAAATGTAGGGAAAATAAAAGAAGTGCTCGAATGGGCCCTACCCCACTGCCTATGTATCTCATCGGGAACATGAGAATCAGAGCGACGTAGTTCCCCTAACTAGGGATGGATTGTTTGTGTTTTTTAGGGAACGACTAATGTTCTAGCTCAGGTGTTGCAGCTCGCTGTATGGAGACTTAGGCGTTACCGTATTACAAGAGAACGAGGAGAAGCACGTTCGTACGTTGAGAATGAGTGAGATGAGAAAAGAAATCCCGAAGGAAAGACGTTATTATTTGTTTTTTGTCTTTTAAGCAAGAAGTGTTTTGATTGTTTTTGTAACTTGCATTGCACTCGAGTCCACAACATAGGAATGAATACGTCGCGTATCGTCCCCAACAAGACGTACACTAAGTACTCTAGAAGAATGAAGGGAGACCCCCCCCCCCCCCCCCATTATTCACTTCCCACATTTAAGGCTCATGCGCAATACACGTTTAACCTTTATTAAGTGTTTTTTACTTTTGTTTTGAGATGAGAAGAAGAGACTCGAAAGGAAGCAAAAGGTGAAAACTAATGAGGGAGACTAAGACTCAACCTAGTGTTATCATATATGGATGTTCCTATGGTTAATGTGGTCTAAGAAATCTAATCCTAAAAGAAAGGAGAATAAGAACAAAAGAAGCAACTTACTTCCAAGATGGAAGTTAAGTTGATCTTAAAGAGGGATAAAGAAGAAGTTATTCAAGGAAAGCATATAAAGGCTTATCATGATCACACATTGAATTATTAAAAGAAAAAATAGAAGATGAAGGAAAGAAGTGCATGTGGAAGCATATCCACACACTTACTTACCATTTGCACCTACATGAAAAGGTTAGTTCACAAAACATTTACAAGTAATGGAATGAAGAAAGAATACCAAACAATGATCAAACTAATTAAGAACCAATGAAATAGGATCCTAAGAGATGAAACGCACTTAAGGTCAGAACCTACATCTAAAGGTATTCTCTAATGTTAAGGTATCAAACACATACTAACTATGCACAATTAAATGTCCTAAACACCAAAGAAGTGAATCATGGAAGAAATAGATGAATAAAAAGTGAATATGCAAAGTAATCATGCATTAATGCTTCATGAAAGATTAAAGTCAGAACCATATTCAATTCATAAATGTCTTAAGATGCACATGAATCATCATACAAAACATGGATAAAAACATACAAGTAGAAGGAATAAGACGAAGTAGAAGTGAAACATGTTTCAATAAATGCACAAAATGCCATATTAATGATGCATATCATGTAAAATGCTTGATGAATGCACATGGGCAGTGGCATAACATTGATGAGATGTGAATGGAATGAGGGAGATGCCATATAAAATGCACACATAAAGCAATTAAAGCATAATAGGAGAAGATGCAAGAATTCATATCAAACTTCAAATTAGAAATCATAAACTCAAGTCAAAATGCAAACACATATCTAAATGACCTATAATAAATCAAATATGACCTCTAACATCATACAAATGACCTATAATATATGCACAAACAAACATCAAGTGGTGGCATAAATGCCTCATCAAAAACTAGAGCTTAGATGCTAGCAAGATTTCACAAAAATTCCTCTAATCTAACAAGCATACACAAATGGCAAATGAAATTGTAAAAATATTTAAAATAAAACACAAACCAAATAAGTCAGAATGAGATGACATATAAAAAGCATAGCAAAAAATTCAACAAGAAATGTGCTCAAATGAGCTCACAAAAGCCACCTTGAAACCCATCCAAAGAAGCCTCAAATATGCACAACAAAACACATGATAAAATGAGTTTAAAATTGTATAAAAAATATTTTTATATGCTTCAATATGTCCTTTAACCATTACAAAAATAATGGGTTGGAAATGTTGTGTGAGATGGGAGAAAGAAAATGTGTAAGTTGGATCATCAATGAAGAACTATATTCAAAAGAAATTAAAGGACAAATTTGGAATTATGCTCAAAAGTCCACAAAGTCAGAATTAAAAATTAGATAAAATTATTTAAATGCATTAAGAACACTCATGAATTTATTTAGGATTTTTAGAATTTATTTACTATTTTTAAAAAATGGAAAACCAAACAGATATGGAAAAGAAATAAAAATAATATAAAGAATGTAAAGGGGGTGCAGAGAAAGTAATTCGCCAGTTAAAAATGAAATGGGCCTAAAAAGGTGGTGTGTGAATAGAAATTAGAAACCCAATCCACTAAGCGTGTAAGTGTGTGATAGTGTGCATATGCAACCAAAGTAAGGATGTGATCATGGCCATTGGATCCAACAGTCAACCATCAAGGAGAAAAGTAAAACAATCCAATTAATGAGAACGCGCGTGCATGCTAGCCAGCCAACACACACGTACATGCAATCATCTGAAACAAAAAGGGAGAAAACGTGCAAGACCACACTTCATTAATGCGTTGGCAACACTTAAACCCTTAGATCCAAGTCAAAGCAAGATCATCAAAGAAGCATGCACATCAACTGAATCAGATCTAACGTCCACACTATGTAACATGCACACACACACACATATAATCAATCTGAAGTCAAAAATAATGCACGTGAGAGGGAGGATGGATTTTAATGCGTTGGCACTCTTATAACCACATGATGTAAGAGATCAAACGGTCACGATATAAAACTCAAAAACCCTAGCACATTAAAACCACCGGCCGGAGAAGGACCTCCGGTCATCTTCACCGGCGACACGCCACCGTGTGCAAACTTTCACATGTCCAGAAATGCACAGAAATGGTACCAATCGAAAGCTCAAGTTACGTACATCATGAATCCATGCATAGAATCAACATATCATGCACGCATAGCTAGAACAACATCAAAACATTTTGCCCTAAATTTCTGAAACTAAGCATTTAGCATGCCTATCATCTAGCCGGCTACTTCAGTGCTCCTAATGAGCTAAAATCAACATAAAAATAACAAAATCATCAAAAATGCGTGAGAAATGTTTGAGTGTTTTGGAACCTGAAACTTGCAGTTCCTTGAGATTTTTGAGAAAACCAGAGAAGCACTTGGTTTGGAGCTTGATTTGGCCAAATAAAGACTTTTGTTCTTGAAATTGTGAAGAAAACCAAACTGAAGATTCAACTGAATTGAAGTGGAACTTGATTAATTGAACTTATCCACTCTTTTTCTTGATCAAAAATGGAACAATGATGATGATGAAGATGAAATGTAGAAGGAGGTTGATGAATTCGTGTGGAGAAAAAGAGAGTTTAGAGAGAAAAACTTGAGAGTGATTTGAGAGAAAGAGTGAGAATGAAGTGTTGTTTTGGAATTGTGAGTGAAATTTCAACTTATATGTTGAGTTAAGTGTGCTAACTCATGGTTAATTGAGTTGACCAGGTGAAGTTAAGTGAGTGCACCCTAACTAACTGAGTCAAGTTAGTTAGGGGCAAGTGAATGAGGCTGTGATGTAGTGAGGTTGAGGTTTATGAAGTTTATGGTGAGGTTGATGAAGGTGAATAGTGGTGATGTATGATCAGTGGTGCAGAAGAAACTTGTTGAGCAAGTTTTAATTCATTTCCTCTTTGGTGCATGATAGCATGGTGAGTGTATGATGTAAGGAAATGTGTTTGACTAAAAGAAGTAATGTGGAGAGTGATGTTTGAAGCATTGTTGTGCAAGCTGGTGTGGATTAACAACAATAACAATGTTATTCTTATGATTTTGTAGCAGCAACAAACTTAATGCACCAATGGATGTTTGGTGATGAATTTCTTTGTGTTCATTGCATGGAATTGCATGGTTTTGGAGTCAATGGAAAGAGGGAACATAGTAGAACAAGATTGGTATGAAAATTATGTTGAATAGAGGTTCGTAAGATGATGTAAAATGGCTTAGAACATCAAGATTTGGGACTGCATCATGGGCGAGGAAAATGGTTGTTAGGCATGACAACATGACTTGCAACATTTCAGCATGATCACACCAACTTCGGACCACCATAACTATCTCATAACTTGCTCGAATAAAAAAATGTCCAACATGAACATTAAAGAGGGCATGGAAAGGAACAATTTTGATGTTGGAAATTTTTCCATTTGAAGCTTCCTTGATGGAGAAAAACGGCTGGACATTTGGCACACCATGTGTTTGTCAAAATTATGGCGCGTGGGCCTAGTCTTGCCTTGCCATGACTTGGTTTTGGACCTAGTTTTGCCAAACTTTGATCAACCATAACTCTCTCAATATTGATCCAATGGAGATGATCTTTATATGGATTTGAAGCTTAGAACATGAACTTTAATTGGCTCAACTTGGGCCTGAGGTTTGGAGCTTTTATCATGGAGAAAGAGAGCCTTAAAGTGTGGTGCAAAATGGTCCAAACTTGCCATTTTTGGAAACCCAAAATTTCCAAAAATGGAAACTTTGCACAATTCTTGATTTTTCATGATTCCTCCATCACTTCTTGATCAAATATTGTCCAATGAACATATATAACTTGAATTTTATGATTTTGACCTTAAAAAGTCAGGAGTTGACTTTTTTCACTGCACAGTTGACTTTTCCCCAATTCTCCTGATTTTGAATCTTCTGACCAATTGAAACCCTTCTGAAACCAATTGATGAGCAATTTTCCATCCATATACACTTAAGGACATAAGGAATACCATGAGATCAAGTTTTGTCCAAAAATCAGAAATAAACTGATTTTATGTCAAACCCTAATTTTGGCACCCTCTGGTTAGGAGGAGATAACACATCCTCCAAATCCAAATTCCTCTGAATATGATGTATATCCTATCTAACAAAGGTGAGATATGACATTTGGAGGTGATAAAAACTCAAAGAGCTTGCCCATTTGAGGGTCAGATCCCAATTTTAGACTGTCTTGTGTAGGAGATGATGCATTGCCCCATCTTCTTGATGAATTCTCCTCTTCCAATGCCTTGTAGGATCAATTGAGATGATATATGACACGAGAGACCCTTGAAGCTTGTTTGAAGACCCTTGGCTCTTGTTCCCTTACTTTGGATGATCAACACCTTTGAGAATCACCTGATCCCATGCCCTTATGCAAGATGCAATGCAATGCTTTATGTTTTATTTTTCTATGCTTGAATGCAATGCAATGAAATGAAAGCACATGCTAAATGATATGAAGAAAATGAGAGGGAAAATTTTAGGGTATGACAGCTGTCCCTATTCAATCACTGTAGACCTGAATGGATGATAGCGATTGCTGTCAGCCTTTCAAGGTATGGAGGATTGAATACCAAAAATAACCAGAAAATTTGCACTCTGTGGAGAAGAAGAAAAGGGATATAAACCCAACCAAATGAATTCTACTTGTAGAAAAACTCTGATGGGAAGAATAACATTGGAAAAATGTCTTTTGTACGACGCCAAACGACTACTGGCTTGCCACGCTGCTGGTGGACTTTAACAACGTCTTTTGTACGACGCCAGATGACTACTGGCTTGCCACGCTGCTGGTGGGCTTTAATAATGTCTTTTTGGAACGACGCTAGACGACTACTGGCTTGCCACGCTGCTGGTGGACTTTAACAAAGTCTTTTTGAACGACGCCAGACGACTACTGGCTTGCCACGCTGCTGGTGGACTTTAATGATGTCTTTTTTAACGACGCCAGACGACTACTGGCTTGCCACGCTGCTGGTGGACTTTAATAATGTCTTTTGGAATGACGCCAGACGACTACTGGCTTGCCACGTTGCTGGTGGACTTTAATGGTTTGCCATCCTAAGATGGACTTTTGCCAATCTGCTGTTGGACTTTAATGATTTACCACCCTAAGATGGACTTTTGCCAATTTGCTGTTAGACTTTAATGATTTGCCACCCTAAGATGGACTTTTTCCAATCTGCTGTTGGACTTTGCTGAAACATTCAACATTGGATCATGCTCTGCATACATATCAGACATCTCTGCTGACTCTGCTGAGGAACAATGATCAATGATTTGCTCTCAGAGACTCCTGAAAGGATAATATCTCTGCTGGAGAATGAATGAACAATCCGTCTGCTTCGAATCATCATGTTTGCCAAAAATAAATTGGACTTTGAGATATGAGGGGAGTGATGATTCTGCCAGAAATTACTTTCTCTGCTTGGGGATGAATTTTGGTCATATTAACTCCACGAGGGATGAGAATTTTTTGAATGACGTTCTGCTGGGGAAACAAGTCATTAAAACTCTGCTTGGAGCTCTACCAAACTCGAGATCCTTTGCGGGGATCATCAACCTTCTAACTCGGCTGGGAAAAGAATGTACTAACACTTTGCTGAGGAAGAGACTCTGTTGATCTTATAAACCTTTGCGGGGAGAACAACAACTCAGCTGGGGAGTATTGCTGACAAGATTCAATGCTGAACTATGTGGGGAATACAACTACCAGAGATACGATCTTGCTGGGGATCAGGGCTACTCCGTCGGGGACATGCAAATCCTAGTTGGAAAACATTCCGTTGCAATCATGCTGAGAAAAAGTCCCTAGAGATCGGCTGGGGAAACACAAAACAACTCCTCAATAGTCTACTGAGGAACAAAACTGTCGAGCTTAGGATAAGTGCCACAATGTCCTATGATAGGCGAACTTTCCATTTGACGACTCCGCTGGGGATAATGAGTTTACAACAAACTCTGCTGGGGAAAAATGCCTTAAAGCGTCTCGTGCTGGAGATGCCTTTTAAGAGGGTTTTACATAAGACAAGCGTCCTCAAACTCTACTGGGGATAATAGATCTGGAACATCTCCTGCCGGGGAAATTCAAAATGCCCCATGCTTAGGAAGGTCAATAACTTGCTTTTTGCCCCAGGATACAAGACTGATCTGAAGAAATCATCCCAAGAGGATTTTACAGAAGATTCGTCATCTTTCAACTCCTGGACATTCACTGAGTCTTGAACACTAGTTGTAAAGTCTGCGAAACGAGTCTACTGGGGAATTTTGCGACCGTTATCGACACAGAAAAGCTTGTAGCTGCTGGAAGTACTGAATGAGAGAATTGACTTAATAAGATACAACGATATCCAGTTGAACTCAATTCACCGGTATCGAATCGTCGTGACCGACCGCCGACCGAATGAAGGACTTAATCAGTAAACGTTGTGACAAAAGGGTGACCAGTGAACCCTTCCTTGAACATGATTGCCCCAGTACTCTGCATGGGAATAAGTAATTACTCGTCTAGGAGGAATGACTCTTGTGCTTGAAATCGTTCGGACCTGTTTACCTGCAACAACAGAATACACACACATGCCCCGGAATGTTGCGTGGTTTGAATCCACCATCCAGGATTATTCAACATTCAAAGTAATTTTAAATGTTTTTCTGCGCATGTTATTGTAAAGCCACCATGTTTTCAAATGCAATGTTTTATCAAAAATTCGGACTTTTTTTGCAAACAAAGCAGTAAAACAAAATAAGAAGCTTTTTACTGAAATTCAATTTATTGAAGAAAAGCCCAGAATAGGCAATTACATCAGGAAGCAATCCCTGTAAAGAGGCGATTGCTGAAAATTGAGAAAAGAAACTATCCTAATGGCAATGTGAAAACGGCATACCACTGAGTTTCAATTCTGCTATGGCTAGTATGTCTTCAAAAATCCCTGACCTTGCCTTCTGAGGAATGATTAGACCGATTCCTACCCTTTGGAATGTCAGTCGTTGAAACGGTGATGGAGTACAGACAACTCAGACCGTAATCGTTCGCTTAAAATCCCTCTTTTGCATGGACCGCCCTTCTGGGTTTTCAATCCATCGGGATACCCTTTTTTTCCTGAGTTATCCTTGCAGATTTTCAACTCACCGGGTGTACAATTTTTTTATTTTATATCCCTAATTTTTGCCCGAACCTTTTTATTCTGTTTTTGTGGTTCGCCGGGATGCCCTTTTTTGCCTGGACTTTTCTTTTTTTGTCCAGCGGGTCTATTTATACAAAGTATTTTTTGACTACGTCTGAGTTGACAGGGGATGAAAAGTCTTCGCCGTCCATGGTTGTAAGTAATAAGGCTCCGCCCGAGAAGACCTTCTTAACCACAAATGGACCTTCATAGTTGGGAGTCCATTTGCCCCTGTGATCTGTACTAGGAGGAAGGATCCTTTTGAGTACCACATCTCCCACTTTGTAAACCCGAGGACGCACCTTTTGATCGAATGCCTGCTTCATCCTCCGTTGGTATAACTGGCCATGACACACCGCTGCCAGTCGTTTCTCTTCAATAAGGCTCAACTGATTAAATCTGGCACGAACCCACTCAGCTTCATCTAACTTGACATCCATCATGACTCTGAGGGATGGAATTTCAACTTCGCCCGGTAGTACTGCCTCCATACCGTATACAAGTGAGAATGGTGTTGCCTCAGTGGACGTGCGTACTGATGTTCGGTACCCATGCAAAGCAAATGGTAACACCTCATGCCAATCTTTATATGTGACCACCATCTTCTGTACAATCTTCTTAATATTCTTGTTGGCCGCCTCCACAACGCCATTCATCTTCGGGCGATACGGAGAAGAATTGTGATGTTCGATTTTTAAGTCCCGGCACAGCTCAGCCATCATTTTGTTATTCAGATTAGAACCATTATCAGTAATGATTCTTTCGGGCACTCCATAGCGACAAATGATATCACGTTTCAGGAAATGAGCGACCACCTGCTTAGTGACGTTGGCATAAGATGCTGCTTTAACCCATTTAGTAAAATAATCAATGGCGACCAAGATGAAACGATGGCCGTTTGAAGCAGTAGGCTTAATCTTTCTGATCATGTCAATGCCCCACATTTCAAAGGGCCAAGGCGAGGACATGACACTCAACGGATTTGGAGGCACATGCACTTTGTCTGCATAAATTTGGCACTTGTGACATTTGCGGGCGTACTTGCAACAAGCTGCCTCAATTGTCAACCAATAATACCTCGACCTCAATAGTTTCTTTGCCATTGCATGTCCTCCGGCATGGGTACCGAAAGAGCCTTCATGTACTTCCTGCATTAACAAGTCTGCTTCGTGTCTATCCATGCATATGAGCAGAACCATGTCAAAATTCCGTTTGTACAGCACGTCATCTTGATTCAAAAAGAAGCTACCAGACAATCTTCTCAACGTCTTCTTATCTTTAGTAGATGCCCCAAGCGGGTACTCTTGACTTTTCAAGAAACACTTAATGTCGTGGAACCATGGCTTGTCATCAGACACCATATCAACCGCAAACACAAAAGCAGGTCTGTCAAGACGAGACACTTCAATCTTGGGTATGTGGTTCCACCTTTTCACTTTAATCATAGAAGACAATGTGGCCAAGGCATCAGCAAGCTTATTCTCATCTCAAGGAATATGGTACAGCTTCACTGTTGTGAAAAAGGTCAACAATCTCCTTGTATAATCTCTATACGGAACCAGATTTGCTTGGTGCGTATACCAACTCCCTTTCACTTGATTGATTACCAAAGCTGAATCACCAAAGATATCAAGGGTCTTAATTCGTAAATTAATCGCCTCCTCAATCCCCATTATACAAGCTTCATATTCTGCTTCATTGTTGGTGCATCCGAAAGTTATTCGGGCAGTGAAAGGCATATGAACACCTTCCGGCGTGATAAGAACTGCTCCAACTCCGCACCCATTCATGTTAACAGCCCCATCAAACATCAAACTCCATTTGGATTCAGGGTCTGTACCCTCCTCCGGGAGTGGTTCTTCGCAATCTTTAGCTTTGAGAAACATGATGTCCTCATCAGGGAAATCAAATTTCATGGGCTAGTAATCATCAATCGGCTGTTGCGCAAGATAGTTTGACAAGATACTTCCTATGATGGCCTTTTGAGAAGTATACTGGATATCATATTCTGTCAAAACCATTTGCCACCGTGCAACTCTTCCTGTTAGTGCTGGTTTCTCGAAGATGTATTTGATAGGATCCATTTTTGAAATCAACAGAGTCGTGTGCCTGATCATATACTGCCTCAATCGCTTAGCAGCCCATGCAAGTGCACAACATGTCTTTTCAAGCATTGAGTATCGGGATTCGCAATCATTGAACTTTTTGCTCAGGTAGTAGATAGCATGCTCCTTCCTACCGTCTCGTCATGTTGACCGAGAACACAACCCATGGAACCTTCAAGTACTGTCAAATACATTATCAAAGGTCTCCCTGAAACTGGAGGCATGAGAATCAGAGGTTCCTGCAAGTATTCTTTTATTTTATCGAACGTCAATTGGCAATCGTCATTCCACCTGACTATTTGATCTTTTCTTAGCATTTTGAATATTGGTTCGCATGTGGCTGTTAGGTGAGATATGAACCTTGCAATGTAGTTTAATCTACCCAGAAAACCAAGAACCTCTTTTTCTGTTCTTGGTTCAGGCATATCTTGTATTGCTTTAACCTTGGCAGGATCAACCTCAATTCCTTTTCACTTACAATGAAACCCAGCAGCTTTCTAGAACGCACCCCAAAAGTGCACTTGTTCAGATTCAACCTTAAACGAAACTTTCTCAACCTTTCAAACAACTTTTTCAAGTTAGTCAGATGTTCCTTTTCCGTTCGCGACTTGGCAATCATGTCATCCACATAACATTCAATCTCTTTGTGAATCAAGTCGTGAAATAAGGTTACCATTGCCCGCTCGTACGTTGCCCCTGCATTTTTCAACCCAAAAGGCATCACCTTTTAACAGTATGTACCCCATGGAGTAATGAACGTGGTCTTTTCCATATCTTCAGGCACCATCTTAATCTGGTTGTACCCGGAGAAACCGTCCATAAACGAGAACACTGAAAACTGAGCTGTATTGTCAACCAACACATCTATGTGAGGTAGTGGAAAATTATCTTTAGGACTAGCTTTGTTAAGATCTCGATAATCCACACACATTCTAACCTTTCCGTCTTTCTTTGGTACCGGCACGATGTTGGTAACCCATGGAGGATAATTAGTCACAGCAAGAAACCCTGCGTCCCACTGCTTCTGAACTTCTTCTTTGATTTTTATGGCCATATTGGGATGAGTCCGACGAAGTTTCTACTTGACTGGCGGGCATTCTTCTCTCAATGGCAGCCTATGTACAACAATATCGGTATCCAACCCTGGCATGTCCTGATACGACCAGGCGAAGATATCAACATATTCACACAACATTTCAGTCAAAGCTTTCTTCACATCTGCTTGCAGGCTGGCGCCAATCTTGATCTCTTTCTTGGCATCCTCGGTACCAATATTAATGATCTCTATGGTCTCTTGATGAGGCTGGATGGTCCTTTCCTCTTGTTTTAACAATCTGGCCAGTTCCTCAGGGAGTTCACAGCCATTCTCATCCCCTTCCTCGGCTTGATAAATTGGTTTGTCAAAGTCATGCATAGCCATAGCAGAACCGTTATCAATGAAATCCGGGGAATCAGGTCTCCACGAATGGGTTCATGCTTTATTTTAGAATTTATTTTAAAACAAAAAGAAATGAAACATTGCCATTTTAATTTTTTGTGCAAAAATAAAAATGAAAGACAGGGAACCAAAATTTGAGTGCAAAACGTCCTTTATTGATGATTAAAATTGCAAATGAAAATGGGTAGCCCTGCAAATGAATCTGAACGCCTTGGGCAGAGCGCCAGATTTTAACATGCATTATGGTTAAAGAAAAACAAAGAAAATTACTCTGTTTGAAGAGTAACTTGGATTATCTCTTCAACGGACCAGTTTTGCAATTGTTGTCCCGAGGCACGTGTAACGCCCCAGTTTTGTTAGATTTATTTAATAGAGTAGATTTAATTGGTTTTGGTTTTATATAATTTTATTATTGACTTTTAATTGACAAAATGTTATTTTTAATCATTGTTTATGTTTTATCGCGTTTTGAGAGCGTTTGCGAGATATTTGAGCGTAGGGGTATTTTGGTCATTTTACGTGGTTAGATATTTTTATAAATAGGAATAGAAAGAGAGAAAATAAAAGAAAAAGAAGAGAAAGAAAAGAGAAGGAAAGAAAGAAGAGGAGAGAAAGAGAAAAGAGGAAAATTGAAGATTCTCCGTTTCGAGCGCGAATAATCGGGTAAGGGTGAGAAGTTTCGATTATATCATGCTTGTATATGTATATGTATGTTTTGTTTGAATGTTTGGGTGAAAAATATATGTTTTTCTATTTGGTTGAATTTGTGAGCAATTGATAGAAATCGATGTTTTAACGGTTAGAATGTGGAATAGTTCGCGTAGAATAGTCGGGAAATGATAGGATTTAGTCGGGAATACTTGTCGGCATGATCGGGGGGTTTAAGGAGGAGTTTGAGGGGTTTTTGCATCATAAAAATCTGGTTTTTTTGCTTCTGCGAAGCAAGTAATCGATTAACGATATGTGAGTAATCGATTACCACTGTTAGTTGCAGAAAAATAATATTTTCAAAAATTCATAACTTTTGAACCGTAAGTCCGTTTTGGTCCCCGTTCGAAGCGTTGGAAAGCTTATGAAATGTTCTTTATTTTAAAAATGGGTTGGAGGTCAGTAGATGATTTATTTAGATCGTGGTTTTGGAAAAGTGTTGGGTGGTCGGGTTTTTATTGCGCTAAATGGGTGCGATTATTGTGTTATCATGCTATATGCTTTTAATATGTATCGTATGGCTTGTGTGCTGGTATATGATGTGAATATATATGATAAGTGTTGGTGATGATGGTTTGTGGTGTTATGGAGGAATAAATGTGTGTTTTGGGTTTTGATTTTAATGTGCGATAATGATGTGTTGTGAGTAGCATTTGATATGTGGATCCCTTGTGGAAGTGATTGTGATTGCATAATGTTGTGGTTTGTGGCTTGTAATGAAAATGCATGTGGTATGACTTATATGTCATTGTGATGATGATTTTTGGCCGAAAGGCAAGAAAATGCTAAGTGTGGTATTTGATGATATATGCATGATTATGGATGTGTATGTGGGTGCAATGTGAATGTCATGAGTCATTGTATGCCGAACATCATAATATGCATTGTTGAAACGTCCTGAGTGGCGGTTTGATTCCAGAGGGAATCTGTTAGATCATCGTGTGCCTCGAAAATATGAGGCGATGCCTGAGGACTGAAAGCGATGAATCTGCTATAACATCGTGTGCCTCGAAAATATGAGGCGATGCCTGAGGACCGAAAGCGATGGTTATAGACGATTGTGTGCTCCTTTGGAGACCTAAAGCAATCCATAACGTCGTGTGCCTCGAAAATATGAGGCGATGCCTGAGGGCCTAAAGCGACGGGTGAACATCGTAGGCCCGACGGGGTGTTACTTGAGATTCTCAGTAACGAGCGATGGTTCCAGTAGTTCCTGAGTGAACTGATGATGAGACATGTGACATTGGAAGTCGGTACCGCATGGCATGTGCATAGAGTCGTTGTGTCGATCTATGTGCATTTGCATAAATCATGAATTAATTGTGCATGGAAATGTGATTGTGATTGATGAGATGAAATATGTGCAATTGTATTAAATGGTATATGTTTGATTGACATATGTGATTGTGAATGGACGCATTATGTGTAGAAAATCATGATTTGATTGATTATGTGATTATGTGTGGGGAATTGTGAAATCATTGAATATGTGTTGAGATTTATGATTGGATTGGTAAATTGATGTGCCTATGTGATAAATGCATTGGCTGTGAATAATATGTTTTAGGCATAGACATATGCTATGTGATGTGTGATGTGTTTCCATATGTGATGACTTGGTATGCCTTATGTACAAATACGTGATTATGTTGGATAATTGATACAGGTTATGTATTTGTGACATGCTATATGTATTGGTATGTGATAAATGTGGTGAGAATAACTATGCACGTGAATTGTTATGTTTTTGCATATTATTATGTAATCTTAGTTTAGTTGTTATTTCTCACCCTTCTGCTGGAATATGCTTTTTATGGCATAGTGCAGATTGTCAGCTTTAGAGGCATGGAGGCAAGTGGAAGAGTTAGATCTTCGTTTGCTTAGGTCTTGGTGTCTGCTCTGATACGTAGCACGAGAGTCGGGGAACGATTATGTTGTATATGTATATAATTGTGGAATATATTTTGTATTACCTTGTATATATATTTGGATGTTATCAAACTATTTATTTTGTAAAACAAGTCGGTTATGGATCTTTCCGCTTTATTCCATAATTGATCATTCCTTTTATATGGAAAAAGTTTCCCTTTGAGGGTACTCTATTTTATGCTATGTATCAAATTTATGAGCAGGGATGATGTTTTGTTTATTTAAATGTGACATCCTTGTTTCTGTCGGAAAAATAAATTTTTAGTTACTCTGATTTTATTTATGTATTATTTATTCGCGATGGGAACTAGGGTGTTACATTAGTGGTATCAGAGCAGGTCGGTCCGTCCGGCCATGTTGTTGAGTCAGTTGGTGTGACAGTTGAATACTGTCGGTGTTGTTTGTCCCTTAGTACGTGATATGTGTGGAAGCACTGTCAGTACTTTCTGGTTTCTCTAATCTTTTGTCTTCAGGTGTGAGATTGAGATAAGTGGGGGAGAAGCTGGTACTTCTCCAAGTTGCTTCAGGTGTGGAGCTTTGGCTCAGTGTGTTATGAATTGCAAGATTGTAAGTGCTCTTTGGACAGTGTGGTTCCCGGTTCCGGAGGGAATGCGGAGGTAAGGTTTATGTCAAATAAGGATTTGTGCCTTAGGTAGTTTTGTGCACAAGATGCAAGAAGTGCTATTATAGTTTGGTAAAGACGGTTTGTGCCCCATCATGATTGTCGGCTGTCTATTGACAAATTAAGGAACTGATCACCCTTAATCTCTTGTTGATAGCAGATGGAAATTATGTTGGATGGAATAGACGTGTCTTTCCGGCTTTGATAGTGTGTGTAATGAATTGTTTGGAATTAAGGAAATTAGTACAAATTGTTTTGATGAGTCGAAGAAGATTCTAATGTGGGAAGAGGAGACGGATTCGGGGTTTCCGTATGTTGGTCAAGTTGGGAAGTTATTGAGAGAGAATGATTGGGCATCGTTAGTGGTTGTTCTCAGAGAGAAGAGTGTGAACTCAAATTGGACGAAGGTAAGGATTTGAGGTTTGGATCTGCTAAGTAAGTAGAAGAACTTTTAGGAAGTGATTTGGAGATGAAAAATGGAATTTTTGGGATATGGAGTAGTGTAAAACGAAGCAGAAATTCTGCTTCTGGTGTGAAGCGCCAGGCGGTAGGATCGTTTCGCCGGGCGATGCGTGCTTTCGCCGGGTGGTTTCGAGAGGCGCATAGGTGCCAAGTTTCTGACTCTTTGAGTCATTTTGGGGGATTAGTGTCGCCTGTGCTTCGCCGGGCGAAGCAGAGGCAAAGCGTGTTTCGCCGGGCGGTGGGCATGCTTCGCCGGGCGGTTGGAAGATTTACTGGAAAAAGGGATTTGTGAGACCAAGCGCGTCGTCTTAGAGAGCTCCAGTATTGATAGTAATACAAGGGAATGATGATTGAGCGGAATAACAAGCATGATGTGTTTAAGGGTATTGAGACTATGGAAAGTAAAACTTAAAATTCTGGTGAGGTTTGGAGTCTTTGGAGTTTTAGAGCATTAATGGAAATCTTGAGAAAACCCTTATGTGTGGATGTAATATTGATAGTAAGAGTTCCTTTGGGATGGTTGTTGCTACATGTTGGAATTTATGGAATTTGGACTGTTAAGAGAAGGAATTGTGTATGGATTACTAACAGTTGAATAAGGTAATGATTGAGAACAAGTGTCCACTTTCATGGTTAGATAACTGGAATGGTTTGGTTGAGTTGGAGTGAAATTACAATTGTTTGGCATGTTTGATAAGAGTAGTGAATTGTGTGAGTTGAGACTTTGATCGATTTAAGGTGACTGGTTATGGTTGTTAGCATCGGGATAGGCTATTATTTACTCGATTAAGCTTGTATGTAAGTCTGGACAAGTTTGGATGAGGGTTGGTTTGGTTGGGCATTACAATGCTCAGTGATGTTGTTTGGTGTTAGTAATGCGTCTGTAATGTTTGTGGAGTAGAGGAATCGTGTATTCCATATTTATTTGGATAAATTAGTAAGGGATTTGATTGAGAACGTTCAGATCTGTTGTAAACTCAAAGGAAGAACAGGTAGAGTGTTTGGGATTTGAATTACAAGTGTCAAAAAGAGACGAAGTTTTATGCTAAGTTATTCAAGTGAGAATTTGGGTTGAAGAAGGTTAGTTTTCTTGGATACATTATTTCGGATGAGAGTATGGTTATGGATCTATCGGAAGTAGATGCAGTTCTACATTGAGAGGCTCCTAAGTCGGTTAAGGAGATTAGAAGCTTTTTGGACTTTAGTTGGTTATTACCGGAGGTTATGAAAGGTTTTTCCAAGTTAGAATTTTCGTTACTTCAGTTGACTTGCAAAGGGTAAGTCGGTTGTTTTGAAGGTTAGTTGTGAGTAAGTTTTGGTGAGCTGAAGTAGAGGTGGTCTACGGCTCCAGTTTTGATTCTGTGTGATCCTAATGAACCGTTTGTGAGGTATTGGGATGCGTCCTTGATGAGTTTAGTCAGTGTGTTAATGCAAGAGGGTAAAGTCGTGGTTTATGCTTTACGCCAATTGAGGATTCATAAAAGGATCTATACTATTCAGGATTTGGAATTGGTTGCAGTCGTATTGTGTTGGAATATTTGGAGGTATTATTTTTTGGTTCTAGATTCGAAGGGTTTGGTAACCGCAAGAGTTTAGAGTACTCGTTTGGTCTGAAGGAATAGAGTATGAGGCAACGAGGAGAGTTATAATTCGTGACGAGTTATGACTTTGGCTCAAATTATCCTATTGGTTAAGTTTATGTCGTGCGTGATGAGTTAAGTCGAAAGTTTTACTTATGTCTGCTTTGATGGTTAAAGAGTGGGAACCTTTGGGAGAATTTAGAGATTTGGGTTGGCGTGTGAAATGACATCTGAGGGTGTGCGGTTGGGTATATTAACAGGGGACAGTGATTTTTGGTGAATATGAGAAAGAGTTAGACTTTGGACGTGAAATTGATAGTTTTGATGGTTACGAGTAATCAGAGTGTGCAACGGAAGCGTGACGTGGCATGATTCGTATATGCGTGTGGGACTGGTAAGAGTTCATAGGTTGAACATTGGGAACATGTAGGAGTGTTGAGACTATTGGACGTTTCAGAATGGAAGTGTTAGGTGAAAGGTTTAAATGTTATCCATGGGCTATTGTGTAGATGGATGTTTTGGTTATATGTTCGATTGGTGAATCGTAGCATTGTTGTAGTGTTGTTGTGTGACAAGGAGGTTGGTGTTCTGGTTTTGTTGATGTTGTTGAGACGATGTGGTGTCGTGGAACTTGTGTTCTTGTTTGTGTGGAACTTGTGTTCTTGTTTGTGTTGTTGCCTCGTTTCTATGGTGTTGGCTCTAAGGAGAGTAGCTAATTCCTTGTGGTGAATTAGAGGAGTGTTACCTATGGTAGGGTAACGATCTTGTTATGTTTTGGTTCTAAGGTGAACTTGTGTGTTGGTATCGTGGTTTTCTTTGAGTTGTGAGGTTGTCGTCAAGTGCATTGTATGGGCTTTGCATCTTGTCGTTGTCGTTGTCGTGTCGTTGTTGTATCTGCTGTTAGCAAGGTGGTTTGTCAGTTTGTGTTATTCGTGGTGTGCCTTTTGTTGGCATGTTGGTTTGCTAGCCGGATGCGAGAGTCGTGTCCGGAGTTGTTCGTATCGGTTATATTTTCGAGGACGAAAATGTCTAAGTGGGGGAGAATTGTAACGCCCCAGTTTTGTTAGATTTATTTAATAGAGTAGATTTAATTGGTTTTGGTTTTATATTATTTTATTATTGACTTTTAATTGACAAAATGTTATTTTTAATCATTGTTTATGTTTTATCGCGTTTTGAGAGCGTTTGCGAGATATTTGAGCATAGGGGTATTTTGGTCATTTTGCGTGGTTAGATATTTTTATAAATAGGAATAGAAAGAGAGAAAATAAAAGAAAAAGAAGAGAAAGAAAAGAGAAGGAAAGAAAGAAGAGGAGAGAAAGAGAAAAGAGGAAAATCGAAGATTCTCCGTTTCGAGCGCGAATAATCGGGTAAGGGTGAGAAGTTTCGATTATATCATGCTTGTATATGTATATGTATGTTTTGTTTGAATGTTTGGGTGAAAAATATATGTTTTTCTATTTGGTTGAATTTGTGAGCAATTGATAGAAATCGATGTTTTAACGGTTAGAATACGGAATAGTTCGCGTAGAATAGTCGGGAAATGATAGGATTTAGTCGGGAATACTTGTCGGCATGATCGGGGGGTTTAAGGAGGAGTTTGAGGGGTTTTTGCATCATAAAAATCTGGTTTTTTTTGCTTCTGCGAAGCAAGTAATCGATTAACGATATGTGAGTAATCGATTACCACTGTTAGTTGCAGAAAAATAATATTTTCAAAAATTCATAACTTTTGAACCGTAAGTCTGTTTTGGTCCCCGTTCGAAGCATTGGAAAACTTATGAAATGTTATTTCTTTTAAAAATGGGTTGGAGGTCAGTAGATGATTTATTTAGGTCGTGGTTTTGGAAAAGTGTTGGATGGTCGGGTTTTTATTGCGCTAAATGGGTGCGATTGTTGTGTTATCATGCTATATGCTTTTAATATGTATCGTATGGCTTGTGTGCTGGTATATGATGTGAATATATATGATAAGTGTTGGTGATGATGATTTGTGGTGTTATGGAGGAATAAATGTGTGTTTTGGGTTTTGATTTCAATGTGCGATAATGATGTGTTGTGAGTAGCATTTGATATGTGGATCCCTTGTGAAAGTGATTGTGATTGTATAATGTTGTGGTTTGTGGCTTGTAATGAAAATGCATGTGGTATGACTTATATGTCGTTGTGATGATGATTTTTGGCCGAAAGGCAAGAAAATTCTAAGTGTGGTATTTGATGATATATGCATGATTATGGATGTGTATGTGGGTGCAATGTGAATGTCATGAGTCATTGTATGCCAAACATCATAATATGCATTGTTGAAACGTCCTGAGTAGCGGTTTGATTCCAGAGGGAATCTGTTAGATCATCGTGTGCCTCGAAAATATGAGGCGATGCCTGAGGACTGAAAGCGATGAATCTGCTATAACATCGTGTGCCTCGAAAATATGAGGCGATGCCTGAGGACCGAAAGCGATGGTTATAGACGATTGTGTGCTCCTTTGGAGACCTAAAGCAATCCATAACGTCGTGTGCCTCGAAAATATGAGGCGATGCCTGAGGGCCTAAAGCGACGGGTGAACATCGTAGGCCCGACGGGGTGTTACTTGAGATTCTCAGTAACGAGCGATGGTTCCAGTAGTTCCTGAGTGAACTGATGATGAGACATGTGACATTGGAAGTCGGTACCGCATGGCATGTGCATAGAGTTGTTGTGTCGATCTATGTGCATTTGCATAAATCATGAATTAATTGTGCATGGAAATGTGATTGTGATTGATGAGATGAAATATGTGCAATTGTATTAAATGGTATATGTTTGATTGACATATGTGATTGTGAATGGACGCATTATGTGTAGAAAATCATGATTTGATTGATTATGTGATTATGTGTGGGGAATTGTGAAATCATTGAATATGTGTTGAGATTTATGATTGGATTGGTAAATTGATGTGCCTATGTGATAAATGCATTGGCTGTGAATAATATATTTTAGGCATAGACATATGCTATGTGATGTGTGATGTGTTTCCATATGTGATGACTTGGTATGCCTTATGTACAAATACGTGATTATGTTGGATAATTGATACAGGTTATGTATTTGTGACATGCTATATGTATTGGTATGTGATAAATGTGGTGAGAATAACTATGCACGTGAATTGTTATGTTTTTGCATATTATTATGCAATCTTGGTTTAGTTGTTATTTCTCACCCTTCTGCTGGAATATGCTTTTTATGGCATAGTGCAGATTGTCAGCTTTAGAGGCGTGGAGGCAAGTGGAAGAGTTAGATCTTCGTTTGCTTAGGTCTTGGTGTCTGCTCTGATACGTAGCACGGGAGTCGGGGAACGATTATGTTGTATATGTATATAATTGTGGAATATATTTTGTATTACCTTGTATATATATTTGGATGTTATCAAACTATTTATTTTGTAAAACAAGTCGGTTATGGATCTTTCCGCTTTATTCCATAATTGATCATTCCTTTTATATGGAAAAAGTTTCCCTTTGAGGGTACTCTATTTTATGCTATGTATCAAATTTATGAGCAGGGATGATGTTTTGTTTATTTAAATGTGACATCCTTGTTTCTGTCGGAAAAATAAATTTTTAGTTACTCTGATTTTATTTATGTATTATTTATTCGCGATGGGAACTAGGGTGTTACAGCACGTGGGCGTACCCAATTGTCTAAGTCACAGTCACTGTCAATGCCATCTTCTGTAGCTGCACAAGACTGGTCTGGGTAAATGATTCCCCCACTGCTGAAAGTGATGGGTCCACTGTATGTTGCAACTGAATCCATAGAGGGTTGATAGTCAATACCAAACTTGTCCTCCTTCATTGGTGTCTCTATAAGCTTGCCCCAGCCTTGGGCATTACCTGCTCTAACAACCTCGACCGCTTGTTTATAAGATGAAATAGACGTGTCGGCTCTATCTGGTGCAAGAGAAGATTCAGGCACGTTATCAATATTCACTGCTTCAAACGACTGGCAAAGCATTTCGTGAATTTCCCCATCCATCTCAACATACTTAAACGTGGACAAATGACTGACAAAAATGTCCTCTTCACCACACACTGTCACAACTTGTCCTTCGAACTCGTATTTCAGCTTCTGGTGTAATGTGGATGTAACAGCCCCGGCCGCATGAATCCAAGGGCGACCTAATAAACAGCTATAAGCAGGCTGTATATCCATCACGTGGAATGTAGATTTGAACACTTGAGGTCCAATTTGCACAGGTAATTCCACTTCACCAAATACAGATCTTTTCATCCCATCGAATGCTCTGACAACCAACTCATTTGGCCTTAAAATCAATCCATCCACTTCCAGCTTCATCAGCGCCTTCTTAGGCAAGACATTGAGTGAGGAACCAGTGTCTACCAACACGTGGGACAACACCGCACCCTTACACTCCATTGTAATGTGCAAAGCTTTATTGTGATTTCTTCCTTCAGAAGTCAAATCCCTGCTCATGAAACCCAATCTGTGGCTGACGTTGACATTAGAAATCACACCCTCAAGCTGATTGACGATAATTTCCTGTGGAACGTAGGCTCTCTTCAACACTTTCAACAAAGCCTCTCGGTGCGCATCAGAACACATCAACAATGACAATTAAAATCTTCGAGGGTATCTGGTTTAACTGATCGACGATCTTGTAATCACTTTTCTTTATTATTCTCATGAACTCTTCTACCTCGTTATCAAAGGTAATCTTGGTATCTGTTTCAGGCACGGGCACACTTTCAGCCACCTGTTTTCCTTTAGCTTTTGCCGTAGCCTAGACTTCTTTATCACTTCGAAGGGTTTGGGGAGCAAACAACCTTCCACTCCTTGTAAAGCCTCCTACACCACCCACGTTATCAATATTTGAACTGGCCGATGTCCCGACTTCCTGCTTTTTCCCTTCATAGTACATGTCTGCCCCATAATGCCATGGGATTGCCTTTGTAGAGGTAAACGGAACAGGTCCTGGCACCGTGATGGTAACAGGACTGGGTCTTTTTGGCACAACACTTGCTACAGGAGCTGCCCTTGCAGGTACCTGAATGTCAGCAGGAGTATAATAAATTGTCATAGTTGACACCTCATCAATGTCTTTCACAACCCGATCAAACTATAGACGGCCTTCATTGATCAGATTTTGCAAACCAACTTTCAACTTATCACAGCCATTCTCTTGACTCATACACTCAGAGCAATCTTGGTCACAACCTGGGAATACTTGTCCCTTCAACAGACGATATTTTACAATCAACAAGGAAGTCTTCACCTGATTGATATCTGCTACCAAGTTCAACCTCTTTCCATCTTCAATAGCATGCACATCTGCCACACCATGATTAGGCATGAGGTTCTGGAGAACATTAGGAGGCAGCGAGAAATTGATTGCTTTAGCATCGATCAAGTCTTGAACCTTATTCTGAAACGCCCAACATTTCTCAGTGGTATGCCCCTGAGCACCCGAATGGAAATCACAGTGAGCGTTGACATCAAAATTAGGTGGCAAGTTACCAGCAGTAGGAGGTTTCATAGTACGAAGCTCAACCAACTTTAATTTGAGTAACTAGGGTAACAGTGCTGAATAGGTCATAGGGAGAGGGTCAATTTTGCGGTCCCTCTACCTAGACCTCTGTTGGAAAGGAGGTTGCTGTTGTTGCTGAACCTACTATTGTGGTTGCTGTTGCTGAATGGCTGGTGCTGGGATCGTCACTGCACCTACTTGGTGATAAGCCTGAGAACGTCCTCTTCCCCGTCCTCTATACACAGCGTTTGTGTCACCTTCTCTCCTTTTCTGGCTATTAGCAAAAGGTTTCTTCATCCCAGAGGAACCAACACCACTTACATCTTGAATCTTTCCAAGTTTCAACAGACTCTAGATCCTTTCACCCGCAATCACAATGTCAAAAAATCCTGTTGATGGACAGGCAGCCAATCTATCCAGGAATGCCCCTTGCAGGGTGCCCATAAACATATCTGCCATTTCTCTTTCCAGCAAAGAGGGTTGAACCTGGGCAGCCATTTCTCTCCACCTTTGAGCGTATTCTTTGAAACTTTCCTTAGGATTCCGTGACAACCCTTGCAGCTGAGTGCGGTTGGGTGCCATATCGATATTGTACTGATATTGCTTTAGGAACGCTTCTGCCAGATCTTTCCAGCTTCTCACAGCAGCTCTGTTCAATTTCATATACCAGGTCAATGAAGCTCCAGCCAGACTGTCCTGAAAGTAATGCATCCATAACTTTTCGTCATCAGTGTGAGCTGAGATCCTCCCAAAATAAGCTTGAATATGTGTCTGGGGACATGTATTGCCATGATATTTGTCAAAAGTGGGCGGTTTGAATTTTGGAGGAATTCTGACCCCTGGTACTAGACCCAGATTGGTAACATCAATGCCCATAGAATTCTTGCACTCCATAGCCCTTATCTTCTCAGCCAACTCATCGTACCTTCTAACATTAGGATTACCCATATCAGCATCTAGCAGGGTAAACTGATCTTCCTGAACATCTTCCAGAATAACACCAGCATTTCTGACATTTCCATTACCCAAATTACCAACAGGAGGAGGGTTGCCAACAGGAGGAGGAGTGCTATGAGTCTGTGAATTGTCAACCTGATTACCTCCCGGCGTAGTCTCTGGACGCTCGACCAGAAGCCTCAATCTCTCGTGAGTTTGTGCCATGACAGTCATGAGAGTCATGAACTGGTCCATGCGTGCCCTCATTTCAGCCAAATCATTCTGCATTTGATCCATTATCCTTGCTTGATTTCTTCGAGTTGAGTATCGATGTACGTGATTCTCAGCTATAATGCCTGAAACCAAATAAAGGTTAGAAAGACCAGAGCAAGTACCTGTTATGCAAAAATGCTTATGATTATGAGGATGCAAATACAAATGCAAACAATCATATTTAAACATTTCCAGGGCATATCTGCTTTGATTCCAGCTTTGAAATCGGGCAAGGGATTGGACACAACATCGAAAAATAAATCTGAATCCAGAAATATTGCAGAATCAATCAAAGGAAGACCTATTTCAAACAACTGAGAGCTATTGAGACAACTACAGCTGAACCAAATATTGTAATATCATAGCATAAGAAGTCATACAAATAGGTTCGATACAATCAAAAGTGATTCCATCAACAATCCTGATGGTAATCATAGCAAAATACAAACAACAGAATTACTATAAGTCAATTCCAAATAAACTGGCTTCAATCTCCTCAAGAAGGTTCACAGTGTCTGGATGAGTAGGTCTTTCTAGCAACCCCTTGATCAGTCTGTTTCTCTTCTCGACGTCCTGATTCAGCCTAGCAATCTGCTCTTCAACATCATTGCCTTTGTGCTTTGACTTCTTGATTCCCGCTTGCAGTTTGAGCTCTTAAATTTCTTTCTGTGCTACTTTCCACTTACCAAAGAAGTGCTTCTTATCTTCCTTCATTCTTTGAAGTTCTTCTTTTAACTCCCCATTCTCAATCTTGAGCTCTTCCCATATCTCCTGATATGTGGCAAGCTCGTCTTTAGTTTTGGTTAAGAGCTTCTTGGTTTTCCTGTAGGCTTTGCCGGATGATTCAGCAGTCATACTGATCTTTCTACAGTGTTGAGCTCTGTCATCAAGATCCTTCTCCCTTTTTCCCAAACGCTCTGTCAGATATTGGACATTCCATTTCATCTCCAAGTTGTCATGTAAAGCGCCCTGAAGTTAACTACTCATACTAGCATTTTCCTCTCTCAAATCTTGCACCACTTTTCGCTGCTTAACGAATTCTTCAATTGGTACGGTGATTCTTTCCTCTATCATTTTGGGATACAAGGGAGGCGCCCAATCAAAAGGCAAATAGTACTCTTCGACTCTCTTCTTTATCCATTAATCATATGGAGGAAAAGTTTGATTGTTAGGCACACCCCAAATGGTTTTTCCTCTCTTCTGTTTACTGAGCCATGCTTTGGAAGCTTTCTGCGCCACATCTAATCCATCGTCAGCCATGTGAAAATACAGGGACTCTTCCAATTCCTTTTCAACTGGGGGACTTCTTAGAGCATACCCAAACTGCCGGATAGCCAAGGACGGGTTATAGTTAATACCTCCTTTTCTCCCTATCAACGGGACATTAGGGTATTCACCACAACTGTGCAAAATGTATTTACCCAGCACTCCGTGATTCACCCAAACAATATCCTTAGCGTCTAGACCCATCAGACGTTGGCTCCATTTCAGGGAACTCTTAGTGTCCTTGAAAGCACCTGACTGGGGTAAACGATTGGCAAACCACTTATAGAAAAGAGGTGCACAACAATGAACTATCCCACCTCGTTTCTTCTCGTTCCTGTTGTATAAAGCATAATGGAGATCTCCTAATAAGGTCGGCACCGGATTCTGAGTTACGAATATTTTGATAGCATCCGTGTCAACAAAATCAGGCTCGTTCGGGAACAAGACAATACCATACACACGAAGAGCCAACACTGTATTGAAGACATTCCACTTCTCCTCCTTTGCTGCCTCTTGAGCCTTGCTTGCCAAGTATGATAGGTGATAGCCACGAACCTTTCCCTTGCCAGAAATATCAGCTTCCAAAGTTGACCTGCTCAAATAAAGAGCACCAGCTACAGCTTGGAAATCAAGATCTGCCTTCGACTCACAGAAAGGAACACCTTCTTTGATGGAAATTCCCAGGATGTTAGAATACTCCTCCAGAGTGGGAACCAAAACATAATCTGTCAACACAAAGCATCTCAGGGACGGATCATAGAACTGCATCAAGGTGTGCAAGCCGTTATATTCATATTCACTGATGTTACGAACAAAGGATAGGATCCAACCATACTTCTCTCTGAACATTCCTAACACTTCTGGACTGGCCATCTCTTGTAATTTACAAATCTGACCCAGAATGAGCTTCAGGAACTTGTACACAATGATATTCTTCCTACCCTTCTTGGTGTCCATCCCTATGACTGCCCTTTGACTAGAATCAAAATCAGATACTACCTGGAAAATGAAAAATATGAATGTTAGAGAAAAAGATGCAAATGCAAGGCATGGGATCAAGGTGCCACGTGTTTGTGCTGGACTATAATAGTTGCATAAATTCAAGGCTCAAGTTCTCCAGAATTCCAGAACAACAGAGTAACCACACAAATAAACCATGCTGATAAGATATCCAGTGTACCAAGTATGTTGAAAGTCAAGGGTACCTGCAAACCTGCAAACAAACCGTCCCTCTCATATGTGGGTACTAGAAAGGTGAGGATCCTCAATATCACGGGCTCTCAGGTCGAGAAATAATGATACGTTCACCATTTCTGGTTTGGCATCATCATCAATCGGGGAGGCCTCAACTGATTCTCCTAAAAAAGGATATCCTATAGTAAGTTCCCAGCATTGGGTCCTCGGATTGAGAATGTGCAATGGGTTTGCCACAAAGTATGGTCTGCCACTGTCACAACTCGGGAGGAGTGCCGCAACTGAGTCCTCGGGAATGGTCACCAGAGTCGACGATTCCTCCAGAGAATATCTACTGGCCTGTATCAAACATACAGTAGCAGATAGCTCCGGATAGAACCTCGTCTGGTTGTAGGTCTCGTGAACACCCACACGTGGCCAAACACCACGGGAGCGACACATCCACCCACACTAATACCTATGTGTATGCTCAAGCCTGGGTAGTGGGCTTATCTCTCAGAACACCCTGCCCACCAAACAAAAAAACCAGAACAGTCCAGCATATAATGATATGTAAATGCAATAAATGCGGTAAAGTACGGTAATACAGTAAATAACTATAAAGTAAAACAGTAAAATACAACACAACAGTAAACACCCAATGAAAGAAAATAGACAAGTGCTAGGATTGACTCGCTAAGGAAACCAGAGATTCTGGTTAGCGTTCCCCAGCAGAGTCGCCAGCTGACGCTCCCAGGATTTTCATCCTAGTACAAACGCGAAAGTGGCACCGAAACAGAGTCGCCAACAATGTGTATTTATCCCAAGAGAGGGAAAGGAAACACTGCATAAACCTGAAGGGAAGGAAAAGCATGGTCTTGCGACCAAGTGAACTGGGTTCGGGAGTCGGTTACGCGAAGGGAAGGTATTAGCACCCCCACGCGTCCATCGTACCCGATGGGATCCACGCTTGCTTGTCTCGATCAAAGGGTGTAAGAAAAGATACTGGAAAAAGAACTGCTAGAGAACTGGAAAAGGAAAGGAAAGAGAAAGAGAAACAAATGTAGGGAAAATAAAAGAAGTGCTCGAATGGGCCCTACCCCACTGCCTACGTATCTCATCGGGAACATGAGAATCAGAGCGACGTAGTTTCCCTCACTAGGGATGGATTGTTTGTGTTTTTAAGGGAACGACTGATGTTCTAGCTCAGGTGTTGCAGCTCGCTGTATGGAGACTTAGGTGTTACCGTCTTGCAAGAGAGCGAGGAGAAGCACGTTCGTACGTTGAGAATGAGTGAGATGAGAAAAGAAATCCTGAAGGAAAGACGTTATTATTTGTTTTTTGTCTTTTAAGCAAGAAGTGTTTTGATTGTTTTTGTAACTTGCATTGCACCCGAGTCCACAACATAGGAACGAATACGTCGCGTATCGTCCCCAACAGGACGTACACTAAGTACTCTAGAAGAATGAAGGGAGACCCCCCCCCCCCCCCCATTATTCACTTCCCACATTTAAGGCTCATGCGCAATACACGTTTAACCTTTATTAAGTGTTTTTTACTTTTGTTTTGAGATGAGAAGAAGAGACTCGAAAGGAAGCAAAAGGTGAAAACTAATGAGGGAGACTAAGACTCACGCTAGTGTTATCATACATGGATGTTCCTATGGTTAATGTGGTTTAAGAAATCTAATCCTAAAAGAAAGGAGAAAAAGAACAAAAGAAGCAACTTACTTCCAAGATGGAAGTTAAGTTGATCTTAAAGAGGGATGAAGAAGAAGTTATTCAAGGAAAGCATATAAAGGCTTATCATGATCACACATTGAATTATTAAAAGAAAAAATAGAAGATGAAAGAAAGAAGTGCATGTAGAAGCATATCCATACACTTACTTACCATTTGCACCTACATGAAAAGGTTAGTTCACAAAACATTTACAAGTAATGGAATGAAGAAAGAATACCAAACAATGATCAAACTAATTAAGAACCAATGAAATAGGATCCTAAGAGATGAAACTCACTTAAGGTCAGAACCTACATCTAAAGGTATTCTCTAATGTTGAGGTATCAAACACATACTAACTATGCACAATTAAATGTCCTAAACACCAAAGAAGTGAATCATGGAAGAAATAGATGAATAAAAAGTGAATATGCAAAGTAATCATGCATTAATGCTTCATGAAAGATTAAAGTCAGAACCATATTCAATTCATAAATGTCTTAAGATGCACATGAATCATCATACAAAACATGGATAAAAACATACAAGTAGAAGGAATAAGATGAAGTAGAAGTGAAACATGTTTCAATAAATGCACAAAATGACATATTAATGATGCATATCATGTAAAATGCTTGATGAATGCACATGGGCAGTGGCATAACATTTATGATATGTGAATGGAATGAGGGAGATGCCATATAAAATGCACACATAAAGCAACTAAAGCATAATAGGAGAAGATACAAGAATTCATATCAAACTTCAAATTAGAAAGCATAAACTCAAGTCAAAATGCAAACACATATCTAAATGACCTATAATGAAACAAATATGACCTCTAAAATCATACAAATGACCTATAATAGATGCACAAACAAACATCAAGTGGTGGCATAAATGCCTCATCAAAAACTAGAGCTTAGATGCTAGCAAGATTTCACAAAAATTCCTCTAATCTAACAAGCATACACAAATGGCAAATGAAATTGTAAAAATCTTGAAAATAAAACACAAACCAACTAAGTCAGAATGAGATGACATATAAAAAGCATAGCACAAAATTCAACAAGAAATGTGCTCAAATGAGCTCACAAAAGCCACCTTGAAACCCATCCAAAGAAGCCTCAAATATGCACAACAAAACACATGATAAAATGAGTTTAAAATTGCACAAAAAATATTTTTATATGCTTCAATATGTCCTTTAACCGGTACAAAAAGAATGGGTTTGAAATGTTGTGTGAGATGGGAGAAAGAAAATGTGTAAGTTGGATCATCAATGAAGAACTATATTCAAAAGAAAGTAAAGGACAAATTTGGAATTATGCTCAAAAGTCCACAAAGTCAGAATTAAAAATAAGAGAAAATTATTTAAATGCATTAAGAACACTCATGAATTTATTTAGGATTTTTAGAATTTATTTACTATTTTTAAAAAATGGAAAACCAAACAAATATGGAAAAGAAATAAAAATAATATAAAGAATGTAAAGGGGGTGCAGAGAAAGTAATTCGCCAGTTAAAAAAGAAATGGGCCTGAAAAGGTGGTGTGTGAATAGAAATTAGAAACCCAACCCACTAAGCGTGTAAGTGTGTGATAGTGTGCATATGCAACCAAAGTAAGGATGTAATCATGGCCATTGGATCCAACAGTCAACCATCAAGGAGAAAAGTAAAACAATCCAATTAATGAGAATGCGCGTGCATGCTAGCCAGCCAACACACACGTACATGCAATCATCTGAAACAAAAAGGGAGAACACGTGCAAGACCATACTTCATTAATGTGTTGGCAACACTTAAACTCTTAGATCAAAGTCAAAGCAAGATCATCAAACAAGCATGCACATCAACTGAATCAGATCTAACGTCCACACTATGTAACATGCACACACACACATATAATCAATCTGAAGTAAAAAATAATGCACGTGAGAGGGAGGATGGATTTTAATGCGTTGGCACTCTTATAAACACACGATGCAAGAGATCAAACGGTCACGATATAAAACTCAAAAACCCTAGCACATTAAAACCACCGGCCGGAGAAGGACCTCCAGTCATCTTCTCCGGCGACACGCCACCGTCTGCAAACTTTCACATGTCCATAAATGCACAGAAATGGTACCAATCAAAAGCTCAAGTTACGTACATCATGAATCCAAGCATAGAATCAACATATCATGCACACATAGCTAGAACAGCATTCAAACATTTTGCCCTAAATTTCTGAAACTAAGCATCTAGCATGCCTATCATTTAGCCGGATACTTCAGTGCTCCTAATAAGCTAAAATCAACATAAAAATAACAAAATAATCAAAAATACGTGAGAAATGTTTGAGTGTTTTGGAACCTGAAACTTGCAGTTCCTTGAGATTTTTGAGAAAATTAGAGAAGCACTTGGTCTGGAGCTTGATTTGGCCAAATAAAGGCTTTTGTTCTTGAAATCGTGAAGAAAACCAAACTGAAGATTCAACTGAATTGAAGTGGAACTTGATTAACTGAACTTATCCACTCTTATTCTTGATCAAAAATGGAACAATGATGATGATGGAGATGAAATGTAGAAGGAGGTTGATGAATTCGTGTGGAGAAAAAGAGAGTTCAGAGAGAAAAACTTGAGAGTGATTTGAGAGAAAGAGTGAGAATGAAGTGTTGTTTTGGAATTGTGAGTGAAATTTCTACTTATATGTTGAGTTAAGTGTGCTAACTCATGGTTAATTGAGTTGACCAAGTGAGGTTAAGTGAGTGCACCTTAACTAACTGAGTCAAGTTAGTTAGGGGCGAGTGAATGAGGCTTTGATGTAGTGAGGTTGAGGTTTATGAAGTTTATGGTGAGGTTGATGAAGGTGAATGGTGGTGATGTGTGATCAGTGGTGCAGAAGAAACTTGCTGAGCAAGTTTTAATTCATTTCCTCTTTGGTGCATGATAGCATGGTGAGTGTATGATGTAAGGAAATGTGTTTGACTAAAAGAAGTAATGTGGAGAGTGATGTTTGAAGCATTGTCGTGCAAGCTGGTGTGGATTAACAACAATAACAATGTTATTCTTATGATTTTGTAGCAGCAACAAACTTAATGCACCAATGGATGTTTAGTGATGAATTTCTTTATGTTCATGGCATGGAATTGCATGGTTTTGGAGTCAATGGAAAGAGGAACATAGTAGAACAAGATTGGTATGAAAATCATGTTGAATAGAGGTTGGTAAGATGATGTAAAATGGCTTAGAACATCAAGATTTGGGACTGCATCATGGGCGAGGCAAATGGTTGGTAGACATGACAACATGACTTGCAACATTTCAGCATGATCACACCAACTTGGGACCACCATAACTATCTTATAACTTGCTCGAATAAAAAAAATGTCCAACATGAACATTAAAGAGGGCATGGAAAGGAACAACTTTGATGTTGGAAAGTTTTCCATTTGAAGCTTACTTGATGGAGAAAAATGGCTGGACATTTGGCACACCGTGTGTTTGTCAAAATTATGGCGCGTGGGCCTAGTCTTGCCTTGCCATGACTTGGTTTTGGACCTAGTTTTGGCAAACTTTGATCAACCATAACTCTCTCAATATTGATCCAATGGAGATGTTCTTTATATGGATTTGAAGCTTAGAACATTAAATTTAATTGGCTCAACTTGGGCCCGAGGTTTGGAGCTTTTATCATGGAGAAAGAGAGCCTCAAAGTGTGGTGCAAAATGGTCCAAACTTGCCATTTTTGGAAACCCTAAATTTCCAAAAATGGAAACTTTGCACAATTCTTGGTTTTCATGATTCCTCCATCACTTCTTGATCAAATCTTGTCCAATGTACATATATAACTTGAATTTTATGATTTTGACCTTAAAAAGTCAGGAGTTGACTTTTTTCACTGCACAGTTGACTTTTCCCCAATTCTCCTGATTTTGAATCTTCTGACCAATTGAAACCCTTCTGAAACCAATTGATGAGCAATTTTCCATCCATATACACTTAAGGACATAAGGAATACCATGAGATCAAGTTTTGTCCAAAAATCAGAAATAAACTGATTTTATGTCAAACCCTAATTTTGGCACCCTCTGGTTAGGAGGAGATAGCACATCCTCCAAATCCAAATTCCTCTGAATATGATGTATATCCTATCTAAAAAAGATGAGATATGACATTTGGAGGTGATAGAAACTCAAATAGCTTGCCCATTTGAGGGTCAGATCCCAATTTTAGACTGTCTTGTGTAGGAGATGATGCACTGCCCCATCTTATTAATGAATTCTCCTCTTCCAATGCCTTGTAGGATCAATTGAGATGGTATATGACATGAGAGACCCTTGAAGCTTGTTTGAAGACCCTTGGCTCTTGTTCCCTTACTTTGGATGATCAACACCTTTGAGAATCACCTGATCCCATGCCCTTATGCAAGATGCAATGTAATGCTTTATGTTTTATTTTTCTATGCTTGAATGCAATGCAATGAAATGAAAGCACATGCTAAATGATATGAAGAAAATGAGAGGGCAAATTTTAGGGTATGACACACGACTGGTGGTCGAAGCATTATACTGCAGAGTTCCTTGATGTCTCTAGCTTCGCTCAGTTGATTGACCAATCTTTTGTTGATGTGCAGGAGAAGATCAAGAAAGGTATATCCACTCATATCAAAGAGATTCAAGCCTTCCAGAAGTACTTTGAACCTATTTATCGACCAAATGATGTTAGTCGAACCGTCCGTGAAGCCGCAGTTACGCTGAAAGAGAAATTTTTAAAGAAAATGGAGAGTTTGAAACTCCTTTCATACATTCCTCCTGAGAAACGCTATGTAGTTGCTTTCACACTATTCCCTCCGAAGACTCCTCGACTGCCATCTGCTGATTTTGGAGTGGCTCTTGCCCCTCCATTTCCAGATTGGTTCATCTGTGGGGATTCTATAAAGATCCTTCGTCAGCAATCGAAACCCAAGGCTCAGCGGGTGGTTCCGACTAAGCATACGCTAGACAGTTTCAAAGAACACCTTCATATCGGTATCGAAGATGTTCGCATTGAATCCAAAATACATGAAGGTTTGGATTTTTCGATTTTATGTTCTTTCATTTGAACTTTATCATTACCAACTTGTGGTAACTTTGTTTGTTTTGCAGCTGTACCCAAGAAGAGCACACCTCAGCAGCTGGTCGAAACAAAGACTGAAGGCAGCAAGGTACGTCACATACCTTTTCCTTTCGTTGATTAGTCTTTCTTTCCCCTAATGTTTCTCATTACTTCAAGCTTCCCGCAAACTACATCCGACACCTCAGAGGAAGCCGAAAAGGGGCACTGCCCAAATTGTTATTGATTCGGAGGATGATAACCAATCTCCTCCTGAAGACTTAAAGATGAAGAAGAGGAAGAAACCCAGCCAAGAGATAGATGCTGCTGGTGGCCAATCTAAGCCTAAAACGGCTAAGATCTCCAGAAAGACAACCACTACCATTGGTGCTGCAAAAGCCTATTCTAGGGCTGCCTCTAAACCAGCCACAGATAATACTGAAAGCAATAATTCTAGCCCTAGTGATGAAAGTGTCAAGGTAACTTATAATTTCACTTTTTAAAGTGCCCATTTATTTACCTTGTTTCCTTTAGTTCTGATTTGCTTCGATTTGATTCAGGCTGATGCAAGTGGCTCAAAGCCACCAGTGGATAATCCCCCTTATCCAGCCACTATTCTGAATAGCCAAGGTGAGCCTACATACCATCCCACTTCTGACTTGGGCTCTGGAATGAGTTCACTAGGTGAAATTAACAAACCTGGCTTTGAAACAACTCCCCCTTCGCCAACAAAGACTACTACCCAGGAGTCTCAAAGAGATGGCTCCGACCACGAGAAAGACGATGGTCAGCAGAATCTTGAAACAGAAAATCCAAGAGACGTCACTATGGATGAAAATACAACCTTGGTTGATAAAGATGGCTCCCCAGTGGACGATACCCTTGGTGATAAAAATGCTGATCCAGAAGGGAGTGAGGAGATGGAGGAAGATGATAATGAGACAATGCACCAGTCTGAACTTGATGGCAACAGTGATGGAAATATTGATGACAAAATGGATGAAGATGAAGAAGATGAGGGCAAAAGTGAGGAGGAGAAAGCTGACAAAGGACCTATTTATGAGCCGACCCCTGTCGAAACCACCACTACTCTAGCAACTACTGCTGCTACTGAAGGCAAGGTAACCTCAACTGTGTATGGAGCGGGCCTTTCTGAAAAGGAACTTGATGCCTTGAAGGCCAGCAACCCTCAACAATACATAAAGATCCTTCTTGGCAGTCGAGGAAGTTCCTCTGACAAAACTCTTAGTGCTTCGGCTGCCTCTGGAGATCAGCCTTCAAGCAAGCCTGAGGACAACATCCTTCTGAAGATCAAAGATAAGATCTTTAAGGGTGACCTTTTCACACTCTTACAGATGGATCATGTCACTCACATCCCTCTGAAAAATCTCCTTCAACAAGTCGACATCCATGTTATTTCCCCTGAATCTGCCACCATCATTCTAGAGCTTGGCACTATGATTGACCAAGTTTATGGTGACCTCAAGCGCCTGCCTCAAATTGAGAAGGCAATTTCAACCAAATCTGGAAGAGAGGCTACCGCTTGGGCTTCTGCCACTGATTCTGAGAATAAGGTAGCAGAATTGGAGGAAACCAAAGAAAAGAACAAGCAGGAGATCACCTCTAATGAACAAAACATTGTTTCTTGGGAGCGAATGATCAAGAAGCTTCGAGCCAAGATCTCAAAGGCCAAAATGCGCAACGCTGATTTGTCTGCCTTTGATGATTCTGGCTTGTCAAAAGAACTTGACAATGCCATAACTTTTGCTGAGGAAGCTCGATAACTGGAGAAAGAGGTTGCACGTTTAAAATCTAACAAAACCCTGTGTGAAAGGCGTCTTGAACTCCAGAAGTCGAAGTACTTGAAGATGAAAGAGAATCTCCATTTTTAGCTTGTTACTTTCTTTGTAATGTTTTCCTTTAAGTACAATGTTCCATAGCCCTTTGAGGCTTTTTTATGTAATGAATTTAAGCCATTTTGGCACTCATGAATACCATTGTTGGCTTTGCCTTTTTACATAGAATTATTCTTTAGCAATTTTGATTTCTTGAAGTGCTGGTTTATATTTTTTCAAATACTTGCCATTTACTTTCAAGATCCTTTTATCCTCATTTAATTCTTCAACTTCATAGGCTCCATTAGAAAATACTTGCGTAATTTGAAGCGGGCCTTCCCATTTTGGGGACCATTTGCCCAAGGCTCTGACCTTTAGATCCATAAGTAGGATTACCTTCCAAACTAAATCTCCAGGCGAAAAGGTCTTAATCTTAACCTTTTTATTGTAAGACTTCTCTACTTTTTTCTTTTGTCTCTTCAAAAGTTCTAAAGCTTTAAGTCTTTCTTCGTCCAAATCTACCAATTCATCTAACATCATATTCCAATAAGACTCAGAAGGAATTTGATGATGTCTCTGAATCCTTGTCGACTAGAGGTAGATCTCAACGGGTAACACTGCATCATGACCAAAAGTCAATCGAAATGGAGTAGTGTTAGTTGCTTCTTTGGGAGAGGTTCGACATGCCCAGAGGATCTGGTCCAATGTCTTATGCCAATTTCTAGGCTTCTTTCCCACATGTTTTTTGATCAAACCAATCACCACTTTATTGGCTGCTTCGACCTGACCATTAGCCTGAGCATAATAAGGTGTAGAGGTTAAGAGTTTGAAACCTATCTCTTTAGCAAACTCCTGCATCTTTCGACCAGTAAAGACCGATCCTTGATCTGTTGTGATCGTTTCTAGAATTCCAAACCTATAAATGATATATTTTTGAATGAACTCGATCACATCCTCTTGATCCACATTTGGTAAAGGTATCGCTTCGATCCACTTCGTAAAGTAGTCTACTCCTACCAAAATGTATCTCTGATTCTTGGTGGATGCTGGTCGAATCTCTCCAATCAAATCCAAAGCCCAACCTCTAAAAGACCATGGTTTGACTATGGAATGCAACTCGCTTGCAGGGATATGTTGTATGCCAGCGTGAACTTAGCATTCCTGGTAGCCCTTGGCGAATTCAATACAATCCTTTAGCATGGTAGGGCAATACATGCCTTGTCGAAACAATAGCCATTTCATCTTATAGCCTACTTGATGTTCCCCACATGCCCCACTATGGACAGTCGAAAGGGCAAGATACGCCTCTGATTCACTAAGGCATTAAAGTAAGACTTCCTCAGGGGTCTTTTTAAATAATTCATTACCTAGAAGAACATAACTTAAAGCTTGATACCTGACCTTTCGCTCTGTGGACGCTGTTGGATTCTATAAATATTTGACTAAAGGCTTCCTCCAGTCTTTGTCCGTCAAGCTATCTATTGCAAAAATCTCGAAATTTTCTTCATCAACGTATCTAAGCTTCGTCACTTCTAGATCTGATGGGCATAATCCAACAGACACGACTTTACCTCTAACTTCGATTGCCTCTTGTAGATTTTCCTTCGAAACCTTATACCCAGAAGCAATTTGAGCCAAGTCATTGGCCACTTGATTCTCTAGTCGAGGTATGTGTCGAATGCTTACCACTTCGAATTTCTTCAGTAGTCTGTTGGCTATTACAAAGTACATGATAATATTTTTCTTAACACATTTATACTCCTTTGTAATTTGTTTATGACAAACTCTGAGTCTCCCATTATTTCGACTCGAATTGTCCCCAATTCTAACAAAATTTCAAGTCCAGCTATTAAGGCTTCATACTCAGCCTCGTTGTTGGAACAAAGTCCTTCGACCTTGTACTTGAATTTTGTTGGAATTTTTTCAGGCGAAATAATTAGCACGCCTATGCCTGTTCCATCTTTGTGGCTAGAGCCATCGAAGTATAACTTCCAAGGTTCCAGTTCGACGTAATTCAAAGTGCTTTCATTTATGGAGTGGTCGACTATAAAGTCTGCTACCACTTGTCCTTTAACTGCCTTTAAAGGCTTATATGTTAAAGAGTACTCCGTCAATGCTAGTGCCCATTTACCAATTCGACTATGCAAGATAGGTTTAGACAACATATGTTTAATAACATCAAAATGAGACGAAACATAAACATCAACTGGTTTTATATATTGCTTTAATTTTGTACAAGAGAAATACAAGCATAAGCATATTTCTATCATGCTATACCTAGTTTCTGCATCATTCAAAACTCTACTGAGGTAGTAGATGGCCCTTTCGACACCGTCCTCATCCTCTTGAGCCAACATGCTCCCTAAGGTTTTGTCTGACGCAGCTATGTACAATCTCATACTCCTATTTCTACAAGGTGGTGAAAGAATTGGAGGATGACTCAGGTATTCCTTGATCTTGTTGAAGGCTTCCTGTTGATCTTGCCCCCATTCGAACCCACCTTTGTTGAATCGAAGTAATGGTGATAAGGCCTGCATTTTTTCACTTAAGTTCGATATGAACCTTCTCAAGAAATTAATCTTGCCCAGCAGTGATTGTAACTCCTTGTTTGTTGATGACGCTTTTGCTTCCATGATGGCTTTAGTCTTATTCTGGTTGATCTCGATCCCCTTTTTGTAGACCACAAAGCATAGAAAATCCCCTGCCTGCACACAAAACGCACATTTAAGAGGACTCATCTTGAGACCATGTCTTCTCATCCTTTCAAAGGACTGTCGAAGATGGTCTAAGTGACTCTTCCCTAAAACAACTTAACCACGATATCATCAATATATATTTGCATGAAAGTCTCTATATAATCATGGAATATTGATTTCATTGCTCCTTGATATGTTGACCCAGCATTTTTGAGGTCAAAAGGCATTACTACCCACTCGTAGGTGCCTAAGGCTCCAGGATAAAGAAAAGCTATTTTGGGGACATCATCTTCAGCAATGAATATTTGGTTATATCCAGAGTACCCATCTAACATACTAAGATATTCATGTCCTGCGGCGGAATCGACTAACATTTCTGCCACAGGCATAGAATACTCATCCTTTGGAGTTGCATAATTTAGATCTCTAAAGTCTATGCAAACTCTTAAAGAACCATTCTTTTTAATAACATGTACAATGTTAGCTAACCATTCGACATACCTGGCAGTGCGGATGAATATGCATCGAAGTAGTCTTTCGACCTCCTCTTTTATCTTTGAGAGGATTTCTGGGGCAAACCGTCTTGGATTCTGTTTGACTGGCTTCTTCCTAGGCTTGATCGACAACTTATGTTCGACCAACTCTCTACTCAAACCATGCATCTCATCATAGTCCCAGGCGAAACAGTCTTTAAACTCCTGCAACAACCGGGTGACTTCGACCTTAAATTGTGGGTCAAAATTGGCGCTGACATATGTTGGCCTTCTAGTTGCCCATTCTCCTAGGTCGATTTCTTCTAACGGATCCTGCGCTAGCATCTTAATGTTATTTGCCAGCGAATCTTTTTCAAATCCCAAAGGCTCATCATCATAGATGGCATCAAGCCTCTGGCCTTGTTCTACACGCTGAACCTTATCAGGGGGCTCTGGGTTGAAGTCCTTACCAGGACCTTCTTGGTGGAATCCAGAATTGGCTTCGCCAGCCATGTATTCATTGGCAGCTTCCAAAGCCGCTTGTAGTTTAGTTTCAGCCACATAGGTCGAAATTTTTTTCAATGCTTCGAACTCAGTCATTGTCACTGAATTCACTTCCCCACTATATGGGGTCTACTGCAGGCTTGCCAAGGTATGAGAGCCTTTCTCCTGGCACCTCCTTATCCCAACGGAAACCATCGACGGGATGTAAGTACAATGAGCAAAATGTTTCATCATCTGGGACAAACTCAAAATCTGCTGGGCCATAAAGGGCAATGTGAGCCAAGTGTTTGTCGAACTGACGTCTGTCGAAATGATTTATTGGTGCTTTAAAATACCCCTGATCAGCTTCAATGTTCTCGACTATGCCATCTGGCTTCCAGATGGTGATTCGTTGATGCATCGAGGATGGCACTGCACCAATGCCATATATCCACTCTCGTCCTAAGAGCAGATTGTAGTTGGCTTTTGTTTCCACTACCATGAAGACAGTAGGCCTAGTGATTGTCCCAACTGTTAAGTTAACTTGTATCACACCCAGTGTAGAACTAACTTTTCCTTCGTAATTCGAAAGAACCATATTGTGTGGCTTAGTATCAGTATCATACTTGCCAATCTTGTTCAATAAGAAATGTGGCATCAGGTTTACTGTTGCGCCACAGTCAACTAATATCTTGTTTACTGGTATGTTCTCCACTTTTCCAATAATGTAGAGGGGCTTCAGGTGACCTTTTATCGCCTCTGTAGGTCGCTCGAAGAAGGCGTTCTTCTCTTTAACGCACTCATTATTCATAATATAGTAGCACACAGGCTTGTGTGCTGCCATCTCTGCTTCAGTGCAAGCATCTAAATCTTCGACCTCTGTAATTTGGTCGAACTCCTTAGGCATTATAGACACCACATTGACTATGATGTTGAGAGAAGCATCAAACTCAGAGTCGAAGTTGTCTGTCATTTCTTCATCATCTTCGACAATCTTTTCATGTTTGTCCTCTTGAGAGGAAAACAATTTCCGCCCCAGGGGAACTTTTTCAGCAATCTTCATTTGATTCCCTCCGTTATTATCAGTAGGGACATTAGTACTGGACTCTCCTTGGTCCTTCGACTGAGCCTCCCTGAGAGTCTTTCTTCTACGTTGTTCTCTCCTCCATTGAGATCGCGACATCGGGTTCTTCCTTTTATAGTTTTCAGAGACATAAGCCGACCTATCGGAAGTCTGAAACTCCTTTCGATACTCTATTGAAGAGCCTCTGTTCACATCAAACTTCTGCCTTTTTTTTTTACCTTTTTCCTTTCCTTCGACAGGTTTCATCCAACTTCCCACTGGCGCATTACTTGTTGGTTTGAAGGTGTTGGGTCTGGCCTCTGGGAACTGTGTTTTTCCTCCCACTTGTTTTGAAGAGGACATTCTAGGATCGAAACCCCTTTGACCATGAGATGTTTTCTGCTCCCTTCTTTCCTTAGCCTTCCTAATCCCCTCAAGATTGTGAGCAGCCTTTTGATCGAAGATTGCGCTGCATCTTGGGTATAGCATGACACCTGATCCCTTCTTTTGGCAGCGGTGAAGGAATTCAATGATAGTCTCTTTATGTTTTGGATACGCCACTTTGTTGCGCTCTTCTTGGCTTCTTACTTCATCAACCTCCATGGTCTTATGTTGTGTAATCTCGACCATATTTATGTCCATGTCGACATCAGCACTAAGATTTAGATTGCAGAAGTCTACATCAAGGACTTCAGCAACCTTGTCCATCTTAACGAAACTATCAGCAGTTTCTTTGGTAACCAGCATCATGTTGGAATCTTCAGTGATCCCGTCATCTAAGCCATCAGTAACTTTGTCGAAGCCATCAGCGGCCTCGCTCATGAGTTTCTCCATGGCTAAAACAGCATCATTGGCGAAATCTTCAGTAATTTTCACCATATTGATTGAACAGTCGAAGTCATCAGCAACTTCAACCATATGTACTTCTGTGGGCTCAGCATAATGGGCATCCACTGTCTGCAACGGGTCAGAGTCAATTTTCATTTGACTTTTGTTCTTTTCTCAGAAATTCAGCCTGCCCTCCTGGATAGCGTTTTGCCCCAAATCCCTTAAAAGAAAACAATGAGAAGTTTTATGACCCAGAAAATTATGGTACTTAAAAAACCCTCTCTTTTTTCTTTGTTCTAAAGGTGGCATTTTAGCGCCAGGAGGCACTAACATTTGTCCATCTTTAACTAACAAATAAAAAATTTCGTCACACTTAGTGATATCGAAAGTATTTGTTTTCTTTGGAAACCTATCATTCTTCTCAGATTCGGCAGGATTTTTTCCATTCGAAGGAGCTAACATTTTACAAGCATACGGAGGACCTTGCTTTAATTCAGCGACATCTATCTCATTTTCGTCGACATACAATGGTTCATCATATAAACCTTCGACATCCTCATTATATTCAACATAGGCTACCTTTTTACTCTTATTTGGCTTAGCCTTTTCGTCTTTCAGACGTTCTAACTGTCGAACCCTATCAGCCAGTTGGGTCATATCTCTAAGATACTGGGTATCCAACTTCTTTCTAATAGAGTAATCAAGGCCACCAGCGGCCATTTCGACTAATTCATGTTCTGGCACTTGTGTAAAACACCTAACCTTAAGTAATCGAAACCTATTTAGGTAATCTTCTATTGGCTCAGTAAACTTTCATTTTATGCTAGCCAATTCCTTCAAACTAATCTTAGTTTGTCCCATGTAGAATTATTCATGGAATAAACGTTCTAACTGAGTCCAATTACAGATTGAGTTAGGAGGTAGGGTCGTAAACCAAGTAAAAGGATTTTTTGTGAGAGAACGTGGAAAATATTTTATCCTAAGACTTTCGTCATTTGCAATCTCTCCAGCCTCAATCATATACCGGGCTATGTGTTCGACAGTAGATTCAGTGGTATCTCCTGAGAATTTAGTAAACTTTGGGACCTTCGTCCTAGGAGGTAATTCTGATTGGAGAATGTAATCTACTATCGGTGATGTATAGTTTGGCCTAGTAAAACCAAAATATACCCCATTTCGAGCCATTATCCTTTCGACCATGGTTGCTAGGTTGTTATCTGCTGCTATGTTGTTACGTCGAACCTGTTGTACAACATGGTCAACATCTTGGTTTCTATTTACTATAACTACCCCTTGTTCCCTCTCTACAGGAATTGGCACTTGGTTCCCAGGTGGTTCGACTCTAGGGGGTTTGATTCTAGGGGGTTCGACTCTCCCTTGGTTTTCTAGATTCGCCTCAGGTATGTTCCCTAGGTTCCACCGTGGAATATTCTCCACAACAGTCGCACCTCGAACAGGGGCTAGTACACCCATAAATTCTGCCATGCGTGTCAATTGCGCTGTTAATTGTTGGTTAGTTTGGGTAGTGTTCTGGATCAAGGGCTGGAAAATTTCCCCCATAGTTTGGGACAAGGTGTGTACCATTTGTAGGTTACTCTCATCCATTTGCTATCTTAAACATACTATAGAAGCATTTGTTAGACTAGGACCTTGAGTGGAATATCCCACACCTACACTTTGACTGTTCCGACCCACATTTATCCCAGATCCTGACCCTTGTAATGGCGAAGACATTACATTTTCTGAGAATAATGGGGGGCATTTTGGAGGCTTTGCATTTCTGACGTTGGCATTCCATAAGGTGGATTCCTTGGTAATAGTTGTGAAAACCCTGGAGGGGGAAAATGCCTAAACGTCGAAGTTCCTCCTGGTGGAGTTTGGGGATTAGATGCTTGTGGCCCAATGTACTCCAAAACAGGTTGAGTGTAAGCCCTTATATATGTCGACCCTGAACCTGCCATTGATGGCATTGGTTCAGACATAACAGGGGGCAGTATTGGCTCTCCTGTCGAAGGGACTGGGGGTGGCACTACATCGTTCCTAGACACATTTTGAGGGTTAGTGTTACTAGGCTGAGTATTTGAATTACTTGATTGAGGATTAGAACCACTCCCTCGAGGGTTTGGATTGTTTGGTTGACTAGTGTTCGTCGCCATTTTTCTTGTGTATCTTCTCCTTGGTTTCTCTTCGCTTGTAGTGGCTACCTTACCACTTCTCAATAACATGCAACGAAGTTTTTTAAGAAGGAAAAGATTGATGAATATAGATTTTCAAAATTTAGAAAGATCTTTATAAAGTTAGCACTGTCCCACTGGGCGTGCTAATTTGTTTACCGTGAAAATTGGTAAGCAACCGCTGATCTTCCAAATCTAACTTTGGTGACTCACATGATCGATCAGATTGATCCTAGGACATGTGCTAACAATTGATTTAAAGTAAATTCTAAAGATTAAACACTTCGACAATGTTCATAAAGAGAAGTTTATCTAAAAATGTGATTTTTAAAGGATGTGCAAGAACTTTAAGTCGAAAAAGGCTGAAAATATAAAAGTAAGACACAATATTGAAACGTAACTTGCAATAAAGTAAAAGATAAATTCTTGATAAAAGGCTGAAGTAAATTGCATTGAAGAAGAAAATGGTGTTTACATCACGTACATTCTCCCAAGACTTTTTTCTCTACACGCGAATACTTTGAGTAAATTTGGAGTAACTTGTACAAAGTGAGCACAACACACTGAATCCTATTGCTAGAACTCCTATTTATAATAATAAAACTAACTGTTGTTAACTTCCTAAAACAATTAACACATGACAAGTGTCGCGCTGCATGCTTTTGTCCCTTGGATGTATGCCACTTGTCTTTTTCAGGAGCGGACAAGAATAACTACTCCCTCCTTTATTTGAATTTGAATCCCTTAGCGTCGAACATCATCAGTAACATCGGTCGAAGGTTATTTCCAAACTCTTGGAAATATTTCTAAGTCCCAAGCTTACCCTTTCCTTATACAAGCATCTTCGACTTAAGTTCAACATGAAGATCCAGTCGAACACCCCATTGGACCTTTTCAAAGAGTTTTAACACCAATTAATTCCTCCAACTTAATACAGGCGTCGAATTTATGAACTAACACCCGATTTCAAATTGTCATACCCTAATTTATGACCATAAGATTCCACCTCTCTGTGCATCATTTTGCATATCTGCATGCTTTATCACTAACGGGTTTGTGCAGGAACTTTGGTTTCAAGTAGAGATAATTTCCTTTCTCATAGTCCTACACTTCAAGACGTAACTAATGGATTCATATTCAAAAGGGCGTGGTCATGTGAAAACTGGCTAGGGTTTTGTGGCAAGATGAATTTCAGGTTGTATCCTTATTTTCGCAAATCTCTCAAGGCATGGCTCTTGTATCAAGTTAAAGTTTTGGACCATAAGGATAATAAAAAATCCAGATTATTTCCAAAAGGACTTTGTTTGAACATGACTTGTTCTTTTTAATCTTCAAGGAGAGAAATTCATGAGTGTCTTTTGATTAGTTTATGAGCAACTTGCTTGGAGGTAACAAAGTTTAAGTAAAAGAAGATCTTTTGATCAAGTTTTAGAAAGGAATTATTAACTTGAAATTCAAGGACCATATTCTTGACATTTTTCAAAGTCAAATTACTTGATTTTCCACTTTTAAGTTTGGCAAATTCACCATGAATCCTGATAATGCGGACATAGGTGCTTTAGTGTTACATCCATGCCGGAATAACATATGCCCATGAGGGATAAAAAAGAGGGTCTCATTGTTTGTGGAGAACATAAAGTTTTAGACAAGCATGATTGTCATAAGTGAGAAAATAAAGCATCATTATAATTATTGCGGTGCATCTCAGTATGAAAAAAAAAACAGTCCCATTGCTATCAATGTCATGACACAAGGTTAAAAAAATACAAGCCAAGAACAATTCTTTCCATGCTGTCAAAAGAGAAAAAAAAATTAATTAATGAAACACAGCAAGTTCCATACGGTTCTGCATAAGATCAATTTTCAAACTGGATGTAATGGTTCTAAGGCAAATTGGAGCTGTAATCTTGTTTTACACCAATATGGTCTGCGACACTCTGAGCCAACTTCAACTCCACTTCCCTCATTCAAGACGACCTTAACGCCAAAGAATATTGAACCACCTATGCTCATCCAAAGTATCCTTGGCTCAACAGCTATGGGTCACGCTCTTTTTATGGAGGAGGATCGACTTCATGACTGCCTGTTCGTAACAAGAAAGCTAAGGTTGATGTTTCCAGAGAAGGAATTTGCAAGTGCAGCTAGCTGTTAAAACAATGCCCAAACCTGTCCAAATTTTCATGACAAACGGTCAATAAATGACTCCAAAAGGCACCATTGTAAAATATGGTGAAATCCACAAAAGATTAGAAAAGAATGGTGCAAGTTTCATCAAAGGAAAAAACCAACAAAAACAAATCAATGCATTCCAAACCTGATACTTTGTGCATTAGACCTTCATATATAAATCGAGAGGACTTCTTTAGCATTTTACATAACATTCTAGCTGACAGAAGTTACCGAACTTCAACCGGTTCCTGATACACATGTCCTAATTATGAAATTCAAGTTCCAGCAAACTTCTATAGAGTTGTTTTGCGCAAGTTGATCTATTTTGGTTGTGCCATAAGACTTGGATATCTCAGACGGGTCCATTCTGCTGTAGTACAAAGGAGTATTTTTCTGCACAAGTTGAAATCAACAGTAATTTCCCAACGAGGCAAAATCAAGATGGAGATCAAATTAAGAAGGGAAAGAAATCTGGCATATTCTAGACAAGTTTCAAATTCTTTCCATAACCTTCCTCAAACATGTCTTCCTACGAGAGGAAATATTCAATCAGCCACATATATTCTTTCCAAAACAGCTCCAGACACGATTAGACATGATATGCTGAAAAAGGATATGCAAGAATCATGATTTAATTCTTTCAGGCCTACAAATAGATGACAGACACAATGGAATGGGGGAGACAACAAGATTCACATCATCACAAATTCAAATTCATACAGAAATTCACAGCAAACCACAAACATTCCAAAGTTTCACAAACACACACCTGAAACAGCAAGAGACACGCCAGTAAAAAGCAGCATCAACACAGAACATAAGCACAAATACATACACGCAGTGGCAGACAGAATTGAAAGAGCATTATCACGACAACAGGAGCTATAGCGAACACGAAGAAGACGGAAATATAGAGGAAAATATTTACCTGCAATGCGTCGAAACTGAAAGCGAAGTCGGAGCCACGCGAACTCGATTAGCCCCGTTTTGATCCAACGTCGCCGCCGTAAATCATTCATCGATCTCAATCGAGGTAACTTCGTTTTGTGTTGATTGCGTCGAAATCGTTTTGTATTGATGATTATTGTTTCATTTCCATGGACATAGGAAGCTGTTGGTTGTTGTTTATCCGTTTTTTTAAGAAAATTGTTATGAAAGAGAGGCGAAGCGAAACTCGTGAGAGAGAAACAGTGGTGAGGGTGAGAGTTTGGAACGAGAGAGAATGAGTTGCTGAAGATCCATTTCCCTTTCTTTACATGTGTGGATCGGGTGGGCCTAGTTGCTCAGCCCGTTGATTCTTTTTCTTTTTAGCACCCTTTGAAACCCATCTACACCCCATTTCTTTTGGTTTCTAATTAATATATTTTTTTATTTTTTATTTTTATTTTAATTGCAATATTAGTTTATTTTACTGTTAATTTAAATATTATTTCTTCGAAATTATTTGTTAAATCTCATTTTAATTTTTATTTCAATATATTTTTGTTTAGGAATCACTTTTTAGTTTTTCTCAATTAGTTTGTTAATAATTAATTTTAATTAATCTATGTTTAATTTTATTAGTATTTTGATTAACTTATGATCGATTCCCGGTTATAAGTGGTGATTAATTTCTGGTTAAATTTGTGTTTAAATATGTAAGTACTTCTTAATTGAAATTTGCGATCAACTTCTTCCCTTAGACTATTAGTTTGACTTTATCACCTATGCATTGAATCAGTTTAAAACTATCATGATAACTTATAGGATGGTTTCCCTTTCAATCTTAACATTAGGTTAGCATGTTACCTTTAATTAATTCCAAAGGAAAGGGCTCCTTTCGTTAACTCCATGTCATATTTAGGTTAATTTCCCTACCCTCATCCTTGCCTTAGGATTAGAGTCGTCGTGCTCTATGTCTTGCTATAGACATTTCTTTCCTTCCTAACCTTAGGATCAGAGTCTCCGCACTCCATGTAAGTTCCTGCCATGGACACTTACTCATCTTACCCGTTTAACTTATTTAACCATAACTTTGGAGTCGCTGTACCATGTAAGCATCTTGTCATGGATACTTACCTCCCCTTTGGAACCTTGACCACAGTCAAGAGTTCCTCACCCTCATTTAGGGGAACTACGAATGCTCTAATTCTTTTATCAAGATACGTAGGCACGAGATGCGATGACATGACGAGCATATTTAGATACTAACCCCTAGGTCCTTACCTTAGCACATACCCTTAGCAAGCAAACAATAATATAACACAAATAAAACAAGAGGTTCATGTAGAGTATTATAGATACTTAGGATGCTAACACGTTCCCTAGGTATAACTAACCCTCGAACCTTAGATATCTAGCTGTGTTCTTGTATAACGCAATTAGGGTTTTCGATATTTACCTTTTCCTTTGGATATATCAAAGTTCGGTGGTGAATTAAGATGTGTGATTCAAGTTAATCTAATAGCTTGATATCCGATTCTCACCTCAACCCAAATAAACTTGAACTAAATGATGTGATTTTGACAGCCACCTAATACCCATAATACGATCATTTGGATTTTGAGGTGGGGCGGTGCGTAGTGGAAAAAAGATTTCTGAAAAATTGTATTGTGTAAGATCAACACACACTCTATCATATGCACATGTTATGAGGTGATCCATTTCAAGGAAGCACATCCATTTTGCCTCTGGTGCTGGTCCCTTACGGTAAGGAACAAGAGACTCATAAATTGCATCAAAAAAATTTTCTGTATAGTTGTGTGTATAATTCTTTATGAGTCCTCAATTCTTGGATAAGTTAATGCTGGACAAGTGTATAATTATCTTCTCCATTATCGAGTAAAGTCGAAACAACTCGATAACCGCAATTATCGTCCCCCTCAACATTAATAATCTGCTCGATGTATTTGTGCATAAAAACTGACACCTCGTCAATGAATGGAATCTTTGGTGAAGGCGGCGAAGGAGGTTGTTTGCTAATGCGAGCTCATTTGAAATTTTTTTTTTGTTGAGATTTTGGAGTTGGTGAGTTCGAAAAAACTTTGTCAACATGTTCAAAATACGAAGGAGACCACATCGTTGAATTATCACTCTGTGTAGGCTAGAGCTTCTTTGGAGCACCTTTTGTTTTTACTGGTTGAGAGAGTGGTTTCAAGTTTGTAGTTTTCGGATAAGCAATCTTTCTCAATTGTTCTTTGACGTGGAGTTTCATGTTGTCACTAACTTTCAAAAATCTCTCTTGTATTACTTACCATTCGGCCAAGATAGAGATATTCGATTTACTATCTTTCATGATACCATCATCATCAAACCTAAGCCTCTTCCAGTGAGTGCAAACCTAAGCCTCTTCAAGTGAGTGCAAACCTCATCCATTCTTATCGGGCTACCAAGTTTCACCTATTTTACAATAACACAAGAATATGGGAGACCATATGTTTTCACAATTGTGCATCCACACTTGACACTATTGTAGCCTACATTATCAGCTCGTTTAGCTTCGTGAAAAATATAATTCAAACCCGCTCGAGATATGTTATCGACCAATTGAGAATAAAGATTATTGTATTTAAATCTGTGTTCCAAAATTGTGATGCTCCGACCATATGATGTATGTATCTCATTATGATGGTTCATAATCATTTGGACCACGAAGTCTCAATCTTTACATAAATCACCCTTTCTATTTCCCAACCATTTCTTCAATGTAGCATGATCAGACTCAACTCGGTTAGTTTGTATTTCCAAGGTGTCTAACCTGATCGGGCTAAGCACAAATAATTTTCTCCTTCTCCAAATCAAGAATTGCGCTTTCAACATATTTCAACAAATCAGGATATTTTTTGCACACTTTCCTAAAATGCATAATAGAATTAACATATAATTCTTTGGTGGAATAATTTATTATATGATTCCATGCATCCATTGTTTTTTCCACAACCACACCTGCCTTCACCATTTTTCCATCTCTGGACTTTATTTTTTTTCATCCTTTACCGCGTGTTTAACCCAACTTCTCACATTCTTTGTTATGTGATACCTAAAGCAATGCATAAGAAGTAGGAAATACCTTTGCAACCAAATTCATTATCGTGGTATCACGGTCGATAATAATCACTTTAGGCATCTCTTCGTGGTCCTTCAACATTGCCCGACCCACCTCTAAGGTCCAAGTAATATTCTTCTCTTTCTCGCTCTCTAGAAATACAAACTCGGTAAAATAGGTCTTCTCAGTATAGGTAACACCAACAATCTCCAATAATGGAAGCATGTATTGGTCTTGCACGTTGAATTAATTATGAGAACGGTCGGAAACATGTTGAACAACTTGAGGGAATCAAGATGAGTCCAAAATATATCTCTAACAATTACTTCATCCTCGCAAGTTCGGTACCTACACACATAACTGTTATCATCCAACAGTTTTAAGAGTTGTTGCATTTCAGTTCTATCCCCCCTTAGCGCCTTGTCAGTTTGGTACCGTATATTGTACACTTGCTTGATATTTGAAATATTTTCGGGTCTTTTGCGTTTCAAAGTTTCAAGTTTATTTTTCGGTTGAACCAAATTCAATGTCATGTCAGCAACACATTCCTTCTCTTCCGGCAAGAGGCGACACACAATTGGATGACCGACTAACTTTTCACACAAGTCATGGTTATGCAAACCACATATGACATTAAATCTCCATTTTTTGTTTGCCAACATATAACCACACAACTTAAACGAACACTCGTATTTTCTTGAACCAGGGTCGTCTCGTTTAAAATTCCAGAGAGGAGGTCTTTATTTCTCGCTTATTTCACACGTCATTACCACAAAAGCACATATTCTATCCGAACCATTATCATACCTTCCGATTACCACACTAAATCCCATTTTGGAGGCCTCTGTACGAATTCATTGAAGCACGTGATCACGAAATTCAAACTCTTGCTCATTTCTAAATTGGCTGCGAACATCTACCGTCTTCACAACAACACCTTTAGCATCTGGAGACATAACATTTTTAGAGAAAACATCAGGGTGCACCATATCTATTGAAAACAGTTACCCTAAAACAGTAAATAAGTGCTAATTCTGTAAATAGAGCTGAAAAAATGAATACAGACTGATACCAGAAATGCATTTTCGAATGAGTTCATACTCGTTCCGAAGATGTATCTACGAATAAACACACTTTTTCAAACTGAAAATAAGCTTAATGTGAGCAATTAGGCTTGAAATAGATTATCTTTACTTGAAATTTCAACTTCTTTTGTTTCATTTGATGTGATGAAACACAATATTGAAGATTTGGAGTGAAAATGTGGATTGAGAATGAAATGGTTTTTGAAGATGGTTTTAAGTGAAAAACAAGTATGGTTGTGTGATCATGCTGCTCTGTGTTTAATCAAATTATTCTGGAGATGCATTTTCAGAAATATTTGACATGCAAATGTGACAACTACTTTCAAAACTCCGCTCCAAACTTTCGAAGATGCATCTCCGAAATGTCCACTGAACTTATCAACTATCATTATATTTGTTGAAATCACTCGGAGATGTATCTCTGAATTTTCTTAAGTATTCATCTTGGATGACACTCATTTTGTGCGCCATAACATTGATGCATGGGTCCGGAATGCATCTCAGAAATCTGAGGGGCAATTTTGTTTTTTCATAGGATGTTTTTCCACCCTATAAGGTGCCATAAGGAATTCCTTAAAAAAAATTATCCCGGCCCTAAAGACCCTGAGGCTCATCAGGACTAACCCATTTATGACTGAGTAGTCCATTTTGACATCTCTAGTTAAAAAGAAGGCAGAAAAAAGAAAGTTCGAAAAACAAATTGCTAGTCTACATTTTTATGTTAATTACCTAGAACAAAACAATTAAATCATTTAAAAAATACAGACAAAAAATTAAAATATAACATATGAAAAAATATTTATTTTTAAAAAAGTAAAAATTGATGATAATTATGGGCTGGAAATTAATTTAAAATCACTTTATAAAAAAAAACAAACTTTAAATCACTCCATTAAGAATAACAAAAGTATAGTTATTTCTTTGCTTATGCCTGCTATTAATATATTTCTTTGCTTTGGCCTTTAAAAAATAATAATAATAACCAAAGTTTGGTTATTTTTGTAGAGGCGCCCCATAGATGTCAAAGATAAAATTGAAATCTTATTTTTTTATGAAATAAAAGAATTAAATCTTTATAAAAATGAAACCTATAAATAAATAAGTAAATAAATAAATAAACACACATTCTAACGTTGTTACGGGAGAATTGACGACGGGACACGACAAACGCGAGAGAGAAAACCCATCGTCTTGTTGGCGCTACGAATCACTCACCATCTCCGTGCTCTACAATGCTTTACAGAGGGTAAACCTATTTTCTCTTTTTGCTTTCTTTTATACTCTTCCATTTTCTATACCCTCTCCTTCTGTTTCCCCCAATTCGGATTAGGGTTTAATTCATAATCTCGTTTAATTACGGGTTTTAATTCAGTATATCACCGCATAAAGCTAATTTTCGTTTTTGAATTTGTTAATTTTTCTACATCCTTGAACATGTTATTATTGTTTAGTTTCTTTTACGCAATTCAAAGAGAGTCTCAATTAGAGTGCATAGTGATAGGTAGTGATTGCCATGCTCGATGCATTCAGAACAGTACACCCTTCTGAGCTAGTCTTATTGTTTGTATTAACATGGTCTTGGTCAGTGTTATCAAATATCCGCCATGGTGGCTCTATGGCGGATATACATGGTGGTTTTTGGAGTTGGACTCCCCGCAATAGTAAATATCAGCTGATATTGCTTTTTTTTTGTTGCCATAATCCGCTATATAGGTGCTGCAAAGCGGCCAGTATGGCGGGGTTTTGGCCCTCTACCATCGACTGCCATCCGCCATTGACAACACTGGTCTTGGTTCGTTATGTTATCTTTCTAGTTTTGTAAGGAGGGACATATTTGATTATAAACTGTCCCTGATAAGTTCCTGAGGTATGCACATAGGCCATATGTCAATGGCCCACTTAGAGGGAGTGGTAGTTACAGGGAGAGAATAAAGTTGAGTCTGTTATGCAGGGGGAGGGGGAGAGTATCTGGGTATTTCATTCTCTATTTCTTAAAGCCTTTTAGTTTTATGAAAATCCCATTTTAAATGTGGACCTGGGACAGATTTTAAAAAACTTGTTGGTAAATTATGCAATGTTGAGTGATTATGCAAGTAGGACAAGCCTCTAGGAAAGGGAATTTTACCCTGCATGCATCCTCTCAAAACTTGACTTGGTCATATAGATGATTATGTTTGGCAGATGAAAATATTGCAACAAACACTGTTGTTGTCAATTCATCATTAAGCCAGTTTCATTAAACTGCTGCAACCATACTACCATTAGCTAGTTAGAAGTAAAGAAATCATTGAGGCTAACCGAGATTCAATATATAAAATTAAAACATTTCATATGCACCCAAATGTAAGTTATATTTTATACTTAACAAACTATGCTGCATTGAGGCCACTTGGGGTTGCTTTTTACTTTGTAGTTAAGTATTGAGATTTTTTAAACCAAACCTAGTTTTCAGTTTTATGCGATTTTTAAGAATCACGACCAGTTTTTAGTTGCCAACCTTATAATTCCTAAGTACTGCCACTGTTGATGGATCTCCCACCACCTCTTTTCATGACACTCTTCAACACCCTCACTGCTTCCAGATATACTCCACTGCTACATGAGTCCCTCCACTGCTGTTGCTGCCCCTTGGCACCCTCTGTTACCATTCTTTGGTACCTTCTAACGCTCTCACCATCACCCAACACCTTCCAGTGTAGTTGCTGTCACCATGGTTGTCAGGAGCGCGCGTTAACTCCTAAGATCGTACGATTTTGCGCTTCCTCAACCGGCCACCGAGTCGGATCGGTGCAAAGATCGCTGGATATTGGAGAGCGGTTGGCGCGCCGAGCTAGATCGTAAACGCGTGAAATCTGCGATCTATTTCGTTCCGGTTTGGCCAAAATCTGACCTGTTTGAACCTTTGACCCGGATTCACATCACTTAAACCGACCCGTTTGGCCAAGTTTTGACTCGGTTCTCTTTGAAATTAGGTTTAGCAGCAGCGCCGAAAGTTGTTTTGGGAACAGTTGCTTTTTTGTTTAGTACGTATTGGAAATATGAAAATTTATAATCATTTAATATTCATTAAATATGAATCAATTCCTCCCTTTTTTTTATCCCTTTTATAAATTTAAATTACTTTTTTCAATTATTACCACCTCTAATATTTCAATTCATCTTTGGTTTTTTAGTTTTTTAATCATGTTTGAAATGATTATGTTTTTAGTTTATGTTTGGGGGTTGAAAAATTATGTTTTTTTTAGAAGAATATTCTTTTACTTATGTTTTTTAATCATGTTTTTTTTTTTCTATTTATTTATTTATTTATTTAATTTTATCTATTATGTGGGATCTTACGATCCTGATTACGATCCTACGATTTACGATTTTTCTATACTCGAACGATCTTTAGTGGGATCCCGATTTTGACAACCATGGCTGTCACCCATCATCTTATGACACTGCCATCAGGCCTCCTTTGTCGTCATTGTATGGCACCCTTCATTGTGTTCACTGAAATGCAGCACCCTCTGTTGCCGTCATAGAAAGACCAGAATGGGTGTGTGTGTTTTTTTGTAATTTTTGAAAGTTGACAAAACTGCCATAAAAAATAACCTAACCCCATTTTATCCAAACACTTCGTTTCAAATTTGCATTTGAAAACCTAAAACTTAAAACCATCAAGCAAGCCCATAGTTGATGAATGCTTCATATTCAACGAAAATTAATGTGCAATTTATTAAGTTTTTGCTAGCTTTGGTCTTGGTCTTTGTTTGTAGATGCTTTCAATGTAGGATGTTTAATTAATTGATCAAGTTTATCTTTTAATTTAGATTGGATATGTACCTTAGAATAAAATTAGACCTACATTTGAGTGGATAATTATTGTTATGGTCACCATTGAGATTGAATTAAATGAGAGGCTACTCGAGTATTTTGCACTGTCATATGCTATTTAGTTTTTTATAAAGAGCATTGTTTTATATCTTTTTTTTTTTTAAATGCAATATATTTGATTTCATTGTCTGGTTAAAAAAATCCTTTGCACTAGTTGAAGATAGCAGGTTTTGGTGATCATTTTGTAATTGATATTCTTATAGTTGTTGGACTTCTTTAATTCCTCTCTTTGTTAAGTTTAATCGCTGTTATCTGTTTATCTAGTTGTTGGTGCAGAACAAAGGATAAAATAATTGATGTACTGTTTTTAGTTGTTACTAATCATAACTACTTTGAAGAAATCTAATTGTTTGTTTTGTGACATGTCTTACATATTTCTGCGGTGTGGATGGCAGAAGAAAAGATAACTCTAAATATGTCTTTATTCTTGTCCCTTGTCCAATTGTCAATGGTCATATGTTAACATTGCTTTTGATATTTCAGTTTCTCCTTTATTCTAGTTTCAATCTTCAATTGAATTGTGTGTCCTATTTCAAATTTCAAACCTGAGGTTTTTGTGACAGGATTCTTTTGCTGTCTCAGTTAATATGAATTGTGATGATTACTGAAATTTTACAAGACAATCTAGAGTACTTAAACTTTAATGTCTGTGGACTATAATGATAAACTTATTGACTTCAATTTTGGTTATTGATGAAAATTTCAGTAAATTTGTTGATGGTGGCGATGGAAGGGAAATGGCTTCAAAACGTCAGCGGACCGTTGATGCGGGATCTTCATTCTATGGTTCCCCAGGTTCCAGTTATATGTACAATCCATCTCCATATGGGTATGTGAGCCAACCTCCTCCTCCCCCGCCGTTCCCTGTTGTTCGACTGCGCGGCCTTCCCTTTGATTGTACTGAAACCGATGTGGCCGAGTTCTTCCATGGTCTAGACATAGTTGATGTTCTATTTGTTCATAAAGGTGGCAAGTTTTCTGGGGAAGGCTTTTGTGTTTTGGGGTATCCTCTTCAAGTCGATTTTGCTCTTCAAAGAAACAGGCAGAACATAGGTAGAAGATATGTTGAAGTTTTCAGAAGTAAGAGACAGGAATACTACAAGGCAATTGCAAACGAGGTTTCAGACGCTCGAGGTGGTTCACCTCGTCGAAGTGCTCCCCGGGCTAAATCATATGATGAAGGAAAAGATTCGGCTGAACACACAGGAGTGTTGCGACTGAGGGGATTACCATTTTCTGCAAATAAGGATGACATAATGGAGTTCTTCAAGGACTTTGCTCTGTCAGAGGATTCAATTCATATTGTAATGAATTCAGAGGGTAGACCTTCTGGGGAGGCTTATGTGGAATTTGAAAATGCTGAAGATTCAAAAGCTGCCATGGCAAAGGATAGAATGACACTTGGGAGTCGCTATATAGAGCTATTCCCTTCGTCACATGGTGAGATGGAAGATTCAATTTCAAGAGGAAGATGAATGCTTGGCTGGTTCTCTCACTCACTCTTTCATAGTTATAATTGTTTAGCTTGATCTGATAATAATCATGAAGATTTTGCTCAGAGATATTTTAATGCTTTATTTTAGGATCAATATATTTTTTAGGGTGGTGATAAATAGTATGAAGATCAGATTGAATTATATGGAACTTTGTTTTCTGTCGTTAAGTATTAAGTTCTCTGTTTCCCGTCGTTAATCATGTATGTAGGAAAATTGTTCAGATCGGCTTTGAGATGAATATTTGTTGATATGGCAATACGGTAGCTTTTACTCTTGCCTATTTTCATGCATTCTACCTACTAGCTAGCTGTGAAATGTTGATGGTGTAAACCAGATATTCAATCAAGTAGTAGGAATATTTTATCCTTTCAATAGGGTTTAAACCAAGTTTTATTTGTCTATGCAGTTGCAGTTTTATTTAGCCTTTTGAAATCTTAAAATAATGTTAAGAATTCTCTGCCTAAGGCGATTTTCTGAATGCAGATTCACGAGCCTTAATCTTAGAGGACTCTGAATGCAGGTTCACAGGCCTTAATCTTAAAGGACTGAAGTGGTGTTTCGGATAGAATTTAACCTATCATCCTCAAAATTATACTGGCATCCTCAAATTCAAATATTCATAATTTCTAAATTGTGTTTGAAAAAAATTTGAAACAAGTAAAAATTTTTTTATATTACCGGAAATTTTATTTTTTTTATCGGAAATTTTAAAATTTTCAGTAAAACATAAAAATTTTCAGAAACGAATATGTAGAATATCGGAAATTTCAAAATTTTCAATACTGTACCGGAAATTTTGAAATTTCTGAGAGTGAAAACTTTTTAATTTTTTTTTTACATTATTGGAAATTTTAAAATTTCTGGTACTGTGTCAGAAATTTTGAAATTTTCGATACTATATCAGAAATTTTGAAATTTTCGGCAGTGGAAAATTTTTTTTCTTCGAAAATTAGTATTCATCATATTTTTTCTGGAAATTTTTATTTTTTATTAGAAATTTTGAAATTTCTGATAAAAAAATAAAAAAATTTCAAAATTTCTGGTATATATCGTGAAATTTTCGGTATACCATCGTAAATTTCATAATTTTTGAAAATTTTTGAAGGGTAACATGGTAATTTCGTCATAATTGAGGGGTGCCAAGTCTAAGTGAGGCGGTGTCAGGTTAAATCTTCTATTTCGGAGGGATGATAAAATTCAAACTTATCCAAAAAAATCAAATAAAAAAGGGGGATATTTTTTAATCCACCATATATGTTACTTTCACACCACGTGAAAAATACTAAAATGTCTTTCAGATTCTGGATATGCATCTATGAACGCATCTAATACACACTCAAGTAGGCCATTCTGCGTGACATCCTATTAGTTGGGTTTTTTAACACCGAAGATGCATCTCCGGTATACTTTCATAGATGTAATTCCGTAACATTTACACACCAGTAGCAGAAGCAGAAACCAAAAACTTATAATTTGACAAAATAAAATTAACTTTCATAAAATAAAATAAGCATTATATAGATAATTTTAACATAAAATACAACATTACACTTCAATATCCATGTGGACGGTTCAACATCTTCACAATATCTTCGACCGATCTTGAAATCATCGCTTCCAACTTGAGTAAAACTTTTGTTTTGAAACAGAAATATGTATTTCACATAGCCCTTACATCTGCATCCGTCTTGAGCTCAAAGTTGCTGAACTCAATCTTTCATCCGTTGTCGATCGACGTTGAACAGTACTCGAGCTTCATAATTCTACGATTCTCTCCGTAAGGTTGGAGATTATGGATTTCGTATTTAATATCTGCAAGAAATGTATACTCGTTGAGTTTAAACTTTTTCCTGAGTGTCGGGTTGGAGAGGGAGACATTTGCGACATACCAGATGATGTTTATTTGTTACATTTGAGATATTTTTCAGTTTGTGTGAAGTAAAAAACAAGAGCACCTTAATTTATAGAAGTTGTAGACAAATGTGGACCATTCTCCGGTTCTGCATGCATCTTTAGAACCTCTACTGAATTGAACAGACAAAAAACAAAACCTTTGAAAACAGAAATTAAGTGAAGACATTTTTGACAAATGAACAAATGTTATGGGAAAGATAAAAAATGTATTAAAATATTAAGAAATTAAATATATTACACTTTATTAATATTGAGACACAATTACATATCCGGTTAAACGTGAAATTAAAACGAATTGAAACATTTGTCGTTGGCTAAATTTATAGGTGGTACCCTCTTTGACTTTTGTTCATTTGATTCTCTTTCAATGTTGCTCAATTTCTTGAACTCTTGCATCCTTTCCACAAAATGATTCAGCCAAGTCTTGACTTTTGTTGTTGAATGAGCCGTCCACTCCGATGATGTAAGTGGTATAAGGGATCCTGATTTCAAGTAAACTTGAATAAAGTATTGTGATTTTGAAAGCCACCCAATACACATAATATGATCATTTAGATTTTGAGGTGGGACAGTACGCAGTGGGAAAAAGGTTTCTGAAAAACCGTATTGTGTCAGATCAACACACGCTCTATCATACGCATATGCTATGAGGTGACCCATTTCAGGGAAGCACATCCATTTTGCCTCTGGTGCCGACTCATAAACCTCGTCAATTTTTTTTCTTTCTTTCCGTACAGCCGTGTGTATGATTCTTTATGAGTCCTCAACTCTTGGATAAGTTGATGGTCAACAAGGGTATGATTATATTCTCCTTTACCGAGTAAAAATGAAATAGCTCGATAACTGAAATTTCTGTCCCCCCAACATTGATGATCCACTCGATGTATTTGTGCATAAAAATCAGAATCTCGTCAATGAATGGAATCTTTGGCAGAGGAAGCGAAGGAGGTGGTTTGTTATTGCAAGCTCCTTTGATAACACTATATTTTTTTTTTTAGATTTTTGAGTTGGTGAGTCGGAAAAACAGTGTCAACATGTTCAAAATATAAAGGAGACCGTGTTGTCGAATTGTCATTCGATGTGGGCTTGGCTTTCTTAGGAGCACCTTTTGTTTTCACCGGTTGAGAGGGTGGTTTCAAGTTGGTGGTTTCTGGATAAGCAATCTTCCTCAATTTTTCTTTGATGTGGAGTTTCATGTTGTTATCAACTTTCGAAAACCTCTCTTGTATCACTTCCCATTTGGTCAAGATAGAGATATACAATTTTCCTTCTTTCATGACAACATCATCATCGAACAGAAGTCTCTTCTAGTGAGTGCAAACCTCATCCATTCTTATTGGACTACCAAGTTTCACCTTTTTTACAATTACACAAGCACATGGGAGACCATGTGTTTTCATAGTTGTGCATCCGCACTTTGCGCTATCTGAGCCTACATTATCAGCTCGTTTTGCCTCGTGAAAAATATAATTCAAACCCACTCGAGAAATGTTCCCGACCAAGTGAGAATAAAGATTGTTGCTTTAAATCTGTGTTCCAAAACTGTGATGCTCCGACCAAATGATGTTTGTATCTAATTATGTTGGTTCTGAATCATTTGGTTGACGGAGTCCCAATCTCTACACAAAATGCCCTTACTATTTCTTAACCAATTCTTCAAAGTTACAGGGGCATACTCAACTCTATTAGTTGTTGTATTTCCAAGGTGTCTAACCTGATCTATCCAAGCATAAATAATTTTCTCTTTCACCTGGTCAAGAATTATGCTTTCAACATATTTCAACAAATCAAGATACTTTTCACACACTTTCATGAAATGCATGACATAATTGACATATAATTCCTTAGTGCAAGAATTTACTATACAATTCCATGCATCCGTTATTTTTTCAACAACCACAACCGCCTTCACAATTTTTCCATATTCGGACTCTATCTATTTTGTCCCTACCACGAGTTTAACCCAACTTCTCACATTCTTTATTATGTGATACCTACAAAGTAATGTGTAAGAAGTAGGAAATACCTTTGCAATCAAATTCATCAAGTAGGTATCGTAGTCGCTAATAATCACTTTAGGCATCTCTTCTTGGTCCTTCAACATTGCCCGAAACACCTCTAAGGCCCAAGTAACATTCTCCTCTTTCTCGGTCTCTAGAAATGCAATGCCGACAAAATAGGGCTGCTCAGTAGAGGTAACCCCAACCATCTCCAATAATAGAAGTCTATACTTGTTGGTCTTGTACGTTGAATCAAGTATGAGCACAATAGGAAATGTGTTAAACAACTTTATGCAATTCCGATGAGCCCAAAATATATCTCTAATGACAACTCCATCCTCGCACGTTTGGTACCTAGACACATAATTGTTATCATCCAACAGTTTCAAGAGTTGCATTTCAGTTCTATTCCTCTAAGAGCCTTGTTAGTTTGGAATATTGTACACTTGCTTGATATTTGAGGTAACCGGTTACTTGAAGGAAAATTGAGGTTTTTACGTAAAAATGAATTGAATAACCGATTACTCATTCTGAGGTAACCGGTTACCAAAATGTGCCTCTAACTCTCAGTTTGGTTCTGTTTTGAACAGTGCAGCTTGAGTAACCGGTTACTCATTCTGAGGTTACTGGTTACTACTGTTATGATTTGTGAAAAATGTTTGAAAATTCATTTCTTTTGGATCGTAATTCCGATCGAGGCATGGTTATAGTCGATGGAAAGCTGCGAAAATATCCTACGGGATAAAAGTAAAAAATATTAATTTTGATACCCGATTAAATATATCGGAGGGAACCCAAGAATTATGTTAACTTTATGGTTGAGTGAAAATAATGTTATGTTATATGTTGTGATAAATGTTTACCTATATAAATTGTGTTATGCCATATTGTTGATGAGTATGAGTGAGAGATATGCATGTTTAAAATATGGAATAGGAAGAGTGAGGAAAACCTTAACATGAAACTATAGTGAAATCTAGTAATGTGACTAGAAATTGATAGAAACTCTAGATGGCGATGCTCGTGCATTTGATGTAGAAAGGTGCATCCTTGACGAGTAATGGTCTAGAGTAGATAACCTAGATAGCAATGCTCGTGCATGCGATGTAGAAAGGTGCATTCTTGACGAGTAATGGTCTAGGAGAGAGTGAAACACTAGTATGAAACATGTGTGTAAACCTTTCTATTTTATGAGAAAAGGCGAATGTGGCCTTAAGGCGAATGTGGCCTTGTGATTGTCGAATACAATCACGTTTGTGTATATGATCATGTAATCATAACCGTTTCCCTTGAGGTGCAGTTTCATGAGCTTCGGGTTCCTCTGGAACGTATGCATGATTACTTGGCAGGTTTGATTCCCGCGTGTAGTACGAATGGAGCCTACGAGTAAAAAGACTTGCGATGGTTAACTGGCTATGAGAAGTGACGGTTCACGGTTAACAGGCCGATGAACCCAAATCCATTTCGTATGTCAAGTAAATTACAAGGATCCATGACTCAAGTTGACTTCTAGACGTAGAAGCGGACGGGAAAAGGGGATGCCTTGGTAAGGTTATCGATTAGTGATAAATTTTGAGTTAACAGACTCATAAGCATGTTTCCATATAGTGTTAGATTATAAACTCAAGGTCATTTCCCTTCCCCTTGACTTGAGTTAGGATTTGGCTAGAACCCTGTAAAGCCGAGAGAATCCATAAGATAGGGAACTCACTGAGATTAATATCTCACCCCATTATTGTAGTTATTTTTCAGGCAGTGTTGCAGGTTTGATTTACAAGTGGAGCTATGCTTGGATGTTTCAAGAGAAGCTTAGCATTAGTTTTCCGTTGTGTATTTATTGTATACAATTGAGGATATTATATATTGATCTTAGTTTTTATTATTTTGGCTAGTTTCCATATCTTGTACCATAGATTGTATTATGTTTCTAGAATGGTCAAGTATGTGAATTACTCCATTAGGCACTTATGATGGTGTCAGTACCAAATAAAATGCTTGCATAGTATTATTCTAGGTATATATTATACAGGGCGTAACACACATTTTATTGAATCGGTGTCGTCTCGTTTAAAATTTTGGAGACGAGGTCTATATTTTCCGCTTCTTTCGTATATCATTGTCACAAAAGCACATCTTCTACCCGAACCATTATCGGACCTTCTGATAACCACACCGAATTCCAATTTTGAGGCCTCCATACGAATCCAATGAAACATGTGACCACGAGATTCAAACTTTTGCTCATTTTAAAATTGGTTTCCAACATCTATCGCCTTCACAACAACACCTTTTACATTCAGAGACACATCTTGTTAGGGGACAACATCGGGGTGCACCATATCTAATGAAAACAATTACCATATAACCGTAAATAAGCACTATTACTGTAAATAGAGCTGAAAAAATGAACACAGACTGATACCGAAATGTATTTTCAGAAAAGTTCATACTCGTTCCGGAGATACATTTCTGAAAAAATGCTACTTTTTTCAAACAGAAAAGAAGATTAATGTGAGCAATGAGGCTTGAAATAAATGATCTTTACATGGAATTCCAACTTCTTTTACTCTTTTTGATGTGATGAACCATAAGATTGGAGATTTGGAGTGAAAATATGGATTGAGAATGGAAGGATTTTTGGTAAGGGTTTTTAATGAATAACAAGTATGGTTGTGTGATCAGGCAACATTGTCTTTTATCAAATTATTTCGGAGATGCATCTCCGAAAATATCTGACGTGCAAAATTGAAAGTAGATTTCAAAATCCCGCCCCTAACTTCTGAAGATGCATCTCCAAAATCTCCACTGGGCTAATCAACTATGAATATATTTGTTGAAAATTCCGAAGATGCATCTACGGAATGTTTTTAAGTATTCATCTAGGACGACACTCATTTGGTGCACCACAATGTTGGTGTATGGTGTATCCGTAGATGCATCTCCGAAATCTTGAGGGAATTTAAGTATTTTCGTGTGGTGTGTAAGTAACATATAAGGTGAATTAAGAAATTCCCTAAAAAATAATTCTTATTCTACCCTTAGAAGTGTGCCACACCCTCCTGAAAACTCGAAAATGTCCTTCATGCGTTCAGACATGTATCTCCAGATGCATCCAAAATCACATCATATATCGTTTTTCTGAGATCCACCCTAAATTGAACAAAATATGTTCTGGAGATGCATCTACGTATTTAATTTGGGTGTATCCGGAGATGCATCTCTGAAATACCGCTTGTACTCATTAATGGTGTTTTTATTCACTGAGCTGATTTAATTAATGATTCAATGATATTTTTCAGAAATGCTATCCGGAAATGTCAAGCAGGAAATTTGATAAAACACCACCTTGCAAGTTCTTCATCTTCATGGTGAAAATAAACTCCATTTTTCAAAATCATTAAAAAAATTCTCTCATTCTCAATCAACTTTTAAATAACAAAACATCATTCTTGTACTTTATCACATCAAATGGAGTAAAAGAAACTGGAATTGTAGGAAAACTTCATTCATTTCATCCCTCATTATTTGCATTAATCTGGTTAACATTGAGTGTGGATATGCATCTCTGGACGAAGTTTGTTGTGGTCCAGATATGCATATCCGAATTGTCCTGATAGTTTGAGTTTTGAATTTGTTTTTCTTTTATAGGCATTATTAGATATGCTGAACTTTGATATGTTTCCCAAATCTATTGTGAGTGTGGATGTTAAATAGGTTGAAGTGAAGCATGATGTTAAACCAAATGAGGTGAATGATGATATTAAATCGAGTGATCGACCGGTCGATGTCGAGGTAGATGTTCGTGCACAATTTAAGAATAAACAAGATTTTATTCTTTGTGAACATATGTTACAATGGGTCTGCACGGAGGTTGGCAAATTGGAGTTTGGCGTTATAATCGGAAGGTCCAACAATGGTTCAGATAGAAGACAAACATTTGTAATAATGCAATGTGAAAGAAGAGGCACATGCCAATCACGAATTAGGAAGTTGAAATGAGATGACACGGGATCGAGAAAATGTGAGTGTCCTTATAAATTACGCGAATACCATATGGCAGATGAAACATGTAAATTTAATGTAATTTATGGTATAGATAATCATGCCTGGACTGACAAGCTATCTGATCATCCCATTGGATGTGGACTTGTTCCAGAGGAGAGGGAATTTGTTTCAGACATAACATTAAACATGGTGGCGCCAAAAAAATATACTCTCATCTTTGAAACAAAATAGACCTCTAAATGTTTCAAATATCAAGCAAATATATAACATGCGTGATCAAAACAACAAGGCCGTTAGAGGACCAAAATCTGAGATGCAATAATTATTGAAGCTTTTGGAAGATGATGCATATGTTTATAGGTATAGAGTTTGTGAGGAAAAAGTCAATTTTCGAGATATATTTTGGAGTCATCCCAATTCCATCAAGTTGTTCAACACATTTTCTACTGTGCTCATAAATGATTAAACATATAAACCAAACAAGTAAAGACTTCAACTCCTAAAATTTGTTGGTGTTACTTCTACGAATATGACATATTAAGTCGGTTTTGGATTTTTGGAATCCGAAAAAGAGGACAATGTTATGTGGACTTTGGAAATGTGCAAGACTATGTTGAAAGACCAAGAGAACATGTTGCAAGTAATAATCACTTATAGCAACACCGCCCTGATGAATTAGACAGCAACTGTGTTTCCTACATCGTCAGCATTACTTTGTAAGTATCACATAACTAAAAATGTGAGAAGTCGAATAAAACCTGCGGTAGACACCAAACATGTCATACTTAAAGATGGAAAAATGGTCAAACCTGTTGTGGTGGTGGAAAATATAATGGATGCATGAAATGGTATAGTAAATTCTTTCACGAAAGAATTATATGTCAAATCTGTAATACCTTTCAGGAGTGTGTGTGCGAGATATCCAGATTTGCTAAAATATTTTGAGGGAATTATTTTGGATAAGGTTAAAGAAAAAAATTATTTTTGCCTGGATCGATAAGGTTCGATACTTTGGCAATACAACAACTAACAAAGCCGAATCTACACATGCCAGACTAAAGAATTGGTTGGGAAATAGTAAAAGTGATTTTTGTATAGATTGGGATGTTGTGAACCAAATTATCAGAAACCAACACAATGAGATACATACAACTTTTGGTCGGAGCATTACTGTGCTAGAACACCGATTCAAAAATACCATCCTTTATTTATAGTTGGTTGGGAACATATCTTGTGTGGCGTTGAATTTTATTTTCACGAAGCCAAGTGACCAGATAAAATAAGTTTAGATAGCTCAGAGTGTGGTTGTACACTTAGGAATACATACGGTATTCCATGTGCTTGTTTAATTTCAAAGAAGATGAAATTTGAAATATCTACACATATGGATGAAGTTTGCAGTCACTGGAAAAGGCTCTGTTTTGATGATGATGGTATGCTGAAGGATGATAAATCAAACACACATACACACACATACACATACACACAAACACACACACACACACACACGCACGCGCACACACACACACACACAAATACACAAACACACACACATATATATACATATATATTATATGATCGAGTGAAAAGTGATCCAAGAGAGATTCATGAAAACTGATGACATCATGAAATTGCACGTCAAAGAGCAATTGAGGAAGATTACCTATCCAAAAAAAATAGATTTAAAATCATTATAGAACTCGATTAAAATAGAGGGCGCCCCTAAAAATGTCAAACCGACACAAAGTAACAACTCTACATAACGGTCTCCTTCATACTATGAACACATTGACTCGCATTTTTCGGATTCTCCGAATCCAAAATCCTAAAAGTAGTGTTTGCAAGGGTGCTCGCATTAGAAAACCATATCCTCCACCGCCTTTACCAAAAATCAAACACATTGAAGAGATGTCACTTTTTATGCACAAATACATTGAGAAAATTGTAAATGTTGAAGGTGACGACAATTGTGTTTTTCGAGTTGTTTCGGGTTTGCTCGTTAAAGAAGATGATGATTAACAATTTGTCTACCAATATCTTATACAAGAGATAATGATCCATAGGGAATCGTACACAAAGCTATACGGGAACAAAGAAAATTACAATGCAATTCCCAATGCTATTGTTCCTTCTCTTAGTGGTCCGACACCGTTTGAAAAATGGATATGCTTCCCGGAAATGGAACATCTTATATCAAGGGCTTATGATAGGGTGTGTATTCATTTAACACAACATGATTTCTCAGAAACAATCTTTCTACTTTGGAATAAGCCAACTCTAAATCCATCCAAACACATCATGTATATTAGTTAGCTATTAAAAAAACAACATTTTTTCAGGTTTATTTGAAACTGGGATATCCTATACCAAAGACATCACCTGAGTGAATGACACATTTCACACAAGATGCGAAAACTTGGTCGGATCACTTTCTGAAAATGATGAAAGAGTTCACCAAGTTGAGCGACATTGAAAGAGAAACAAAATAAGAAAATGTGAGATAAGGAACCACCAATAGATTTAGGCAGTGACATATCTTTTAATGCATTTTAGTTTTAATCTAACAATGTAACTCTTTTTTAGTATGTAACGTACCGCATAATGTTATAAATTTTAGTGGTAATTTTTTGACATTTTTTGTGCTTCTAATGTCTCTACTTCATAATACACTAATTTTATGTGAACAATGGGTTGGGTGGGCCCGAAAATGAATCTCCGTAAATTCCCCTATTTCTAAAAAAAATAGGACGTATCCAGAGATGTATCTCCGGACCCACCTTTAAATTATAGAAAAAACAAAATAAAGGACTATACAAAAGTACATCTCCGTAAAGCCCCATATGATATGACAAGGTTTGTAAGATCCTTATTGAACAACAAATTTTATAAACAGAGTCTTTCATTTCATTTTCTTTATACAAACCAAAATTAATACATATCCCAATCTTGCATCTGTGTATTTCGATGACACAAAATCCCTTATTCAATTTTGGATCTCCGATGACATAATTCTTGTTGATATGAATCCAAACTGAATACTCTCCTGCGATATCCAGAAAATTGGAGAGTTGTCAAGTTCGAGTACCGTTCACCCTCGACTGACAACAAAGTGAAGATACGATTCACCATGCTTGAACTGAAGGTGAATAGTGATTTAAAGATTATGTGGAGTACCTTTTACCATTACTCAACAAAGGGTTCGATTGAAGTGAACAAAATGATTGCAAGATCGACTGACGATATTCTAAGGATGTTGTAACATCCTGAACCACTAGTTTATAATTAAATGTAATGTTAAAGTTATGTTAACGTTAACTTTTATCTATGTAATGTTTATTTAGAAGTTAATTTATGTTGTTGTTCCATTATTTTGCCATTGTTTCTGGTTATTTTTTGTTTGAATTAACAGGGTATATTTCGGAGATGCATCTCTGAAAAACTCACTGAATATTCAACTAAGAGACGTTATGGAGATGCATCTTCGAATTAACCTTTTATGCATACGGAGAAACATATCTGGATTAAATTTTAACAGAATAAGGGTTTCTTAGCAATTTCATCTAAGGTGTGTGGAAAATATGCGTCCCGAGATGCATCTCCAGACGCTTAGGGCACTTGTGACTTTTCACGGTGGCGGAGAGCACATATAAAGGTGGAAAGAGCATTTCTCAAATAAAATCGGTAAAAATATTAAAAAAAACCAAAAATTATAAAAAAAATTGAATATTATTAAGTGTGTTTGAATGTTATTTTGTAAACGAGATGGTTTGGATTGAATTTCAAATTGATTTTTGAAAATCGACACTGAACTACATGTATATATTTTTTATTTATTTATTTTTATACTTATTTATGATATGTGTTGCGTTACTTTATTATTCATTGATATTTTTTTTAAATATTATTATTCATTTATGTTAACATTAACTTTTATCTATGTAATGTTTATTTTTAAGTTAATTTATGTTGTTGTTCTATTATTTTGCCATTGTTCCAGGTTGTTTTTGGTTTGAATTAACAGGGCATGTTCCAGAGATACATCTCTAAAAAACTCACTGAATATTCAACTAAGAGAATACGGAGATTCATCTCAAAATTAACCTTTTATGCATACTGAGATGCATCTCTAGATTAAATTTTAACAAAATAAGAGTTTCTTAATAATTTTATCTGAGATGCGTGTGAAAAATGTGTGTCCGGAGATGCATCTCCAGACGTTAGGGGCACTTGTGACTTTTCACGGTGGTGAAGGAGCACATATAAGGATGGAAAGAGCATTTCTCAAATAAAATTGGTAAAAAAAATTAAAAAACCAAAAATTATTAAACAAAATTGAATATTATTAAGCGTGTTTGAATGTTATTTTGTAAACCAAATTGCTTGCATGTGTATTTTCTATGTTTTCTTAAAATCACACTTTTGGATTTCAATCTCATTATTAATTTCATGACAACATTTTACACCCTTAAACATTAAGTTAGAATTTTTTTTGTTGATATTTTTAATAAACCTTACATTATAAGTCATTTATAAATCAGTCTCACAATAAATCATACACATTTATTATTTAATAGTAAGATTAAAATAGAAGAACTACCGCGTATATTTGAATGCCAAAATTTCAAAATGTCAAAATGTCATAATCACTCTCAATACAAATCATAGTACAAAAATGTCAAAATATACAAAATTTAATCCCACTACTATGTATATTTGACGCCCCTGTTCCTTCTATGTCGCTGGTACTGCAACACATGTTATGCCTATGCTAAGATGACATTTAGAGCGGCCATCGAGGAGTTTCTTCCTCAAACTCGCCCCTAGATATGACTTATATCGACAACACATTAGTGACATGGTCTACCCTTGCTTGTTTCTCCTCTAAGATCTCTTGATGAGTTGGCCTCAAAGGATCTCCTTCTACATTTGGTGTCATGTATGTATGTGACACTGTATAAAAGCATTAGATACAACCATATAATGTACTCAATGGATGAGGAGCTTGCATGCAATGTACATCCTCTTAAACTAGAAGATCATAGTACACTGCAAAATATCATAAACATATTTGCAGAGGACAATGACAGGAGCAACAACAGTGGGGTCTCTGGGTATTCCTTGCATATACCCGAGCTAACACATGACTCACTCAGGTAAATATGGGAATATAAGTTGAGACCCACATGCCTACTATCTAGAGTATATGGTTATCGCCTCCAAGATTCATGTCTCACGGTGATCGGCATACAACATAAAACATATATCATCTGACACGATGTAGTCAATAACAACTTGGAATGGATTGGTCGCTGATTCCCTCTGAGCTGCATGATCGAGCACGTACATGTCAAGCCTCAGAGTAGCCATCCACATATGCCCAGCCGACGAGACGTGGAAGATATTGGTGGATCCATGCCTAAAATTGGAAAAATATGAAATATTAATAACAATGTAGTACTAGTATTATGACATTAATATTAGTAAAAGTGCAAAAAATTACCATAAATAGACAGTTGTTTCCTATCAACTGTCGACTCTTTCATAAATTTTACTCAACTAGTTTGGAGTAAAGGTACACCAGACGAGAAACTCCCCAATTGTACTTGTGAACCCTCTCCAAGTTAATGAAATATCTGAGGTAGATAACATCGACATATGTCACACTTTTGTCCATAAAAATGGACATTTCGACCAAGATCAAAATGTGTGACTTTAATGCACACACTCTCTAGTATGTATCAACATCCACAACTACAAGGAATTGGTGTTCATACAGATTAACCAAGAATGTAAACCTAGCATGACATCCTCTGGTGTCATCTATCTCTATTGTGTTTTTCTTAGGCCAACTCCTAAATATGTCACCATCATATCCAGTGCCTCAAATTTGTTGGTTCTAAAGTAGTTTAATAATTATTTCGTGATCGAAAGATGTAGAAGGAATAAAAAATCATCAATTGTGACAAACATTTCATCAATCAGAAGATGAAATAACAATGTCTCAGTGTGCCATCTCTCTACAAAAGCAAACAATAAGCCATAATTAATATAACCATATTCTGTACTGCATAAATCCCGCAACTTAGGTAGCTACATGACATCCTCAAACCATGAGTTATCATGTTACGCCAACTTTGAAACCTTCTTACCATTGCTGATATATTTTAAAATATCATGATACTGCAAAAAGTAAACACATCATCACACATTTCAAATATTATAATACAAATGTTTAAAATATTAATTAAAAGATTTATGCTACCTATCTTTTCCCCACATGTCTAGTAGCATGATTTGGTTACATCGGAAGCAATGAAAGGTCTGAGGGACCTCTTAGGAAACATTAAAAGGCAACAGGGGCTTCTAGAGCAGTAATGGATACATGAATATAAAAAAGGATGATCCAAGAGACACATAAACTCAGGAACACAATCAGTCGCTAGCAAAAGAAGTCTCTCCAACTACACATCGCGAGGTTCTAGCTTTCTCCTTACGAACGGAAGCGTGTTGGCCCACTCCACCATGTCCCAATCTTTCCTGGTTGTCATACATTTTTATACAATCAAATAAGCACAACAAATAGATGTCATAACATAAAAACAAAAACAAGCACAGAAAGAAACAAAAAAAAACAGATAATAGGCTATTATGGATTCCAATCTCTGGACAAAGGGTCTAGATTTTGAAATTCAGACTCTATTGAAACAAAAATATGAACCAAAGAACACAAAATTCACGAACCCCTAAGCTTTAGTGTAAAAAAAACTGAAAGCAATGTATTTCAAGACAAACATAAATGACATATCTATTACATTTAAGCCTAAAGTTTCATACATATAAACTATTTAGGTAATGCATGCATGTGAAATAAAAAAAATGAAATGAAATGAGCATCTTACCAAAGCATTGGAGTAAAACTTCAAATACTGTGAAGAAGAGTTCTCTTGTCCTTGGTTATAGTTTTGATGAAGACAAACACATCAACAAAAAAAAGTCAAAGCTTGAAGACTAGAGCAATCAAGTTCAAATGATCATAAGCTTTGGAAAGTCAATGGAAGAATCAAGATGGTTGAGTATATTTTACAATTCAAGTATATATATATATATATATATATATATATATATATATATATATATATATATATATATATCTTAGTTCACTATAACAAATAACACTTTTCATGACGAAACTTTCACCTCAAACAATAGAAAACTAAGGTATAAAGTCAAGACGCGCTAATTTTCATTATTTAAAAAATTAAAAAAAAAACATAAATTTCCTCGTTTTTCATAAAACCGAGGTGAAAAAACTACTAAGTACAAGTTTCGATTCTCAGCTATCGCGATTTATGATTCTATTTGTTTATAAGTGTAACAAAATGTTCTAACCCTTCAGTTTTCTATTTAACCGAGGTATAAATTAATTAGATTTTACTATAAAAGCACTCATAATCCTTACTAATATAAAGTCGCCCTAAGCATCATTCTTTGGGATGGATTGCAAGACAGAAAAAATCTTTAATGTTCTCCTATCTTGAACAAAATATTTTTTCTGCCCTTGCTATCCATCCCAGCATAATGGTGTTAATATTGTCGTTGTTTTATTTTTTGGAATAACCCTCAGTTAAAGAAGGATACGCAGTTGATAGATTGCAAGTGCAGAAAATCATTATTGCTTTAAGTTAATTAAAAAATGGAGCTTAACCAACAACGAAGGGAGCTCAACCTTTGAAAAGAACTCAGTTGATAGATTGCAAGTGTAAAAAATCATTCTTGCTTCAAGTTAAACAAAGAATAGAGCTTAACCAACAAACAAGGGAGCTCAACGTTTGAATAGTACTCAGTTGATAGACTGCAAGTGCAGAAAATCATTCTTGTTTTAAAAAATTATTTTAATGGGTATGCAACAAAATTTGGATATCACCGAAGATTTGTTGTAAATAATGTTTTTTAATATTCTGTGTAAACAATGTATTTAAAAAAAATAAAAGGAATAATCACCTCGATTTTCTTTAAAATCGAGGTGGTAACTAATATAAAACCTCGGTTTTGTTACAAAATCGAGGTGGTTAGTAATCATATTTTACTATAAAAGCACTCCTTAAACATATTTTACCCTAGTACTAAATTATATGTAGCTGCCCCAAAGATGGGAAATATTCACCACCATCCATATCTATCATGAGTTACTATTACAGATCTCTGGGATGAATTACAAGTGCAGTAAATAAAAATTCTCATTGGGAAACAGATCGCTAGTATCTTGCATGTGACCTGGACACGTAAAATAATTTTTTTCATTAGAAAACAGATTTTACAATGTATTTTTTAATATTCTTTGTAAACAATGTATTTAAAAAAATGCTTATTCACCTCAGTTTTCTTCTTGACCGAGAGGATAGTTAAACATTTTTTTACTATATTCAACGCCCTTAAACAAATCTTTGCCGTCCATTTAATGTTTATCAACGCTCATGAATCTGCCATTAGTGATCCGCGTGAAACATAAGGGACATCCGTTATAAAAGCATGCTGAATATTGAAAATCTAACCTAAATGAAACACGAAGCGCTTAAAACATAAATACGTTTGGAAAAGTTCTCTAAGATGGATTGCAAGAGCATAAAATTATTTGGGTTTAAGGTTTATTTTCTTAAATATTTATTTGAGCACAAAATCATATATTTAAACATTCATTTTATTTAGCTAACCCTTATTTTAGTTTGCTTTAGAATCAAATGCATGCAAGATCCGTAGAGAATAATCTTGCACCCAACATTTGATCTTCCCCAGTATTCAATCACTCGAAGATTTAAAATCTATATTTTCAGGGAATTTGGTTTTTACCTAGATCCCTATGGAATTTGATTTTTATTTTAATATTCTGTGTAAACAATGTAATATTCTGGGTAAACAATATCATATTCTAGGTAAATAATGTAATATTTAAAACAAAAAGAAATAATTTTACCCCTTGGTTTTCAAGATAAAACGAGATGAAAGATACGCTAGTTTTGAAAATAGTAAAAGTACTGTTGATGGGGTTCGAATCCATGTGCATTTAACTTTACCTCTCAGTTTTAATATCATAGGGTGATAAGTGGCGAATTTTCATTTCGCCCTTCGTTACCTCGCTTTTATAGCCGATGTATTATGCATTTTGCGTCCGAGGTAAAAAGCGCTTTTTGTAGTAGTGGTTGTTCATAATTATCATAATCATTTCATCTTAGTTCATGCACTCATTTTAACATCATGTGAGACTGATTTGAAACATAATTTTAAAGTATTTTTCACTTTCATAGCAGGTGTAACTAGTAACACCAAATAGTTAACTGGTTACATAAACGTAAAAATGGTTTTTCAGAAGATTGTTTCAAACATTCTGTTTTTGGCCAATTGTGGCATTTGAAACCACCATAACAGCACTTTAAAACATCCACAATTTACTCCGGTTAGATAAACGTAATAATACCTTAGTTTTTGAAAAAGTGTCAGGTGTAACCGGTTACACATTCAAAAATTTCAAATTTTACATACCTTTTCCTGAAAAAGCTGATTCCAACATTTTGCAACTTTCATACATCAAACATGACAATGTTTCATGAATATACACTCTTTTAGAATCGTATATTGCATGTATATATACCAGTGGTTTCAGGTTTAAAAAAAGAGTCTCTTAGACACAAAACTTTCATATTTCAAAAGAGATTCTTTGATATACAACTTTCACGTCTCATAATTCAAACAAGTTTCTAAACTTTCAAATATGAAACTTTTTGCATGAATTTTCATACATTTTGATTAAAGTTTCATTCATATTATTCTGAGCACTAAGGTGTATATGTTTGGATTTTGATCAATACAAAGAGGAAATCAATCAATACATAATTGATTCAAGAGCTATAACTTCAGTTACAAACTCAGATTTGTGTATACCTTGTTGTCCAAGATTGTTGAAAACAAGAAAGTGGAAAATAAAGGATTATTTTCTTTTTTCACTTGTGTTACTTATGTTAGAAGATTATAGGATATGTCTTGGTGGAAGACTTGTACAAAGATCTAATATAGTGCAAAATCTCTCACAGGGAGTGAGGGGATTGAAGTACTCTCGAATTGTGAGGGGAACAAGGATATATTGTTGCGTCCTTTACTTTCTGCATTTATTTTTCAGCATATTTATTTTCATATCAATTCTGAAAAATAACAAAAACAATGTTAACGCTTCAAATTGAGAAAAGTCCAATAAATTTAATTAAGCCCTCTTAGAGAGCGCGCATAAAATTACAGATACGTCCAATGCAGTGGAGTAGAGACGTGATAAGTTTCATTTCAATAGATAAAAACTCTAAGAATGCTTGAAAATGAGGACGAGAAAATCTGTAAACGCAAATGAGGATAATCCATTTGTTTCTCTGTTTTTTCTCTTTTGCATAAATGAAAATGAAAAAAGAGAGGAAAATGCGCGAATTTACTTAAACAAAAGCTTCTGGATTCTAATCTCCGTACGAAATTTGGACTTTGAAATCTATAGTAATTTTAAATTGTATGGTCTTAGGGTTCGCCATGGGTTGTTTGTTAGGCATGTCCAGATTTTAATCTCTATAATGTATAGGGATTTTAATGTTCAGAGTTTTTAAATATGTAACTTTAGTGTGCTCTAAAGATGGACAGTTGTATATTAAGTGCATCTAAATTTTAAAATCCAAATTTAAAAATTATTTTTAGAATTTCATTAGGACATGGTAATAATTCATGGAGTACATTGAACAATTCTCAAAATGTTTATAGCAATCATAATATTTCATAAAGTTTACTTAATTTACAATCTCATCCAATGTTCCGGTTAAAAACATTTCAATTACTTTTCATTTTAAAAAAGTCATTTTAAAGTAAAAAATAAAAAATATATGTATTTAAATTAATTTATAATTTATTTGAGTAAGCTATACGTTATTTGATCGAAATTGAGATGTTAGGAATCAAACTTATATATATATATATATATATATATATATATATATATATATATATATATATATATATATATATATATATATATATATTTGATTGACTTTGTTCATGTTACTCTAACATTGTTTTGATATATTTTATAAATCTGACAAAATGAATATTGTCACTATTTTCTAAATCATTATTGTTTTAGAAAAATGAAATACAATTTAAATTGATAATCGTTTTTGTTTTTTCAAGAGTGAAATTGTTTTTCTAATTTTCCATTCAAATTAATATTGTATGCACCATTATTGGGAATGGGTTCGATCGCTCTTTGCTTGGACCAATCACCCAATCTTCCATCCATCATCCATGACGTGATTGGATTGGGTCAACTATCAATACCTAGGAAGTCGTGAGATCTAACTATTTTTCTGAATTTCTAGGTATCAGCCGACCACCCACTTACTAAGATTGCAATATTTTAGGGAGACTGGGCTCATTTGATGGTAAACATTCAACAGACCCAAAACTCATGACAACCCTAACATATGGAGAAATAACCCAAACAGAGTTTCTCATACCGTCGCGTATGAGCTAGCACTAACCCTCAACAAACCCAAAACTCATTACAACCCTAACCCATTTGGGTTTGTTACGCTCATTGTACTTTTATCCAGTGCACGATCTTCTTATCTTCCTTCAGAGGGAACACAACCAATTTTCTAAAGAACAAACCTCAATGAAAGCATGATCTAAACTGCCCTTGTAACACTTTTAGTAATTAATTATTTATATTAATTAATTGATTGATTTTATGAATTAATTAATTTATGTGATTTATTTGAATTAGTTGATTTATATGAATTATTGGATTTATATAAATTAATTGGTTTATTTAATTTATATGAGTTAATTGATTTAATTGATTTATTTTATTTGGTAGAATAAAATATTGAAATTAGTATAATTTAGTTGGGCTTAATTAGGTGAATGAATAGTAAGTGGAAGTGGGTTGAGTTAGGCCCAATTGATTAAAGACAAATGTTAGAGTTTAACAAAATAGTAGAAAGAGAATAGAAACAGAGAAAAAATTGGAAAGAAGGCAAGAGGGAAAGAAGAGTGGAGAAGAAGATAACTCAAGAATTCATCAAATCAAGATAATGGTGAGTTTTTACAAATTTATTGAGATTATTTGATAATGATTATTTGGTAGAAACATGTTTAAGATAAACCCTTAATTTTTTTATGAGATTGAAAATTGTTAGATTTTAATATTAATATTTGAAATGTGTTAATTTTATTGTGTTTGAAATTGATATTTAGTATAGTATAGAGACCCCTTTAATATTTGGAGTAATCCATTAGAAATTTGGAATATTATATAATTGATGTTACTCTAGTATGAATACCTTCCAATTTTTCTCTTATACTGTAGAGCACTATTAATGTTTGGAAATTGAAATGTAGTAACTCTTTTGATCCTTTTTCATTTAATGCTGCGCCGGAAATGCTATATATATTAAGGTAGTAATGAACGTAATAATTCACTTTCCTGTGTATCCTGTAGCCGAGAAAGTACTGTAATGTAAATGAATTCTTGTAGTGATAAGCTAAGACTGCTAAGTCTTCAAATGACTGTATTAGAATAGAATTGAGAAATTAAATGTAACTCTTTGTTGTACTGTAGCCTTTTCTTTTCTTTTTTACTGTAGCACACGATAGTATTAGGCCATGATAATTCCTGTAGCGCAGGGAAATTAGATTGGTAGGAACAATAATATTATCTAGGGGTGTTCGCGGTGCAGTTTGGGCGGTTTTGACGCTAAAAATCATCTGAACCGCAAAGAAAAACTCATACGTTTTTTTTTTATTTGCTTGACTTTTAAAAAAAATCTGAATCAAACCAAACCAATGCGGTTTGAATTGATTCAGTTAGTTCGGTTTTTTACAAGATTTTTATTGAGTGATATTTATATATATAGAGAATAACATAACTTTGTGTTTAGTCATTCATACATTGCCAAATAACAACAAAACTCATCATATTTAGATAAAAAATTCTCATTCAATATACAAAAATCAATTTAAACAAAAATGAACAAAAATAGTAGCATAAAACAATATCAAAATATTATAATAAAACAGAAAATATAAGAGAAGGGAGATTAGAGAAAATGAAAAAGAAAGAACATAACAGATGTGAGATTAGAGAAGAAAGATGCGATAAAAATATTAGAAGAGAAAATAGTAACATAAAAATGAGAAGATGAAAAAGAAAGAACATGTGAGATGAGAGATTAGTGTAAAAGAGGCGAGACGTACATGGTAAAGAAGATGAGAAGAATTCACAATACTATTAGGAGAGATTTGAGAAGATTAAAACTGAAAAGTTAAGTGTGAGTAAGAGAAAATATTTCGTAATTGTAAGGTTAAGGTATAATGGGTTTAAGTTTTGAGTTAGATATGAGATAAGTGAAGTTTGGGTTGTAACATAATGCGATTTGGTTTGGTTTAGTTTGGTTTGCAAAATACAAACCGCAAACCAAACCGAACCATACGGTTTTGTTAAAAGATGGCCCGAACAAATCCGAACCAACAACGGTTTTTTGCGATTTTGACTTGGTTTGGTTTGGTTTGCGGTTTTTTATTGGGTTGGTTCGGTTTTGAACACCCCTAATATCATATGTTTCTTTCCCATGGTGTCATTTGTTAGATTAACTATTTTAATTAATCAAATATGGGTTGACATAATTAACTATTAATTAATTATATTATGGTCTAATTGATAAGTTATAAAATAATCGGATAGACACAAATTATAGCATATTATAATATTATTGAATAATTAAGAACAATAAGAACGATGTACCTGATAGGATTTGAGAGAGGACTGTCGGATGAGTGATTATGAGAGAATTACTACCCTCATTGTCGTTTAGGATTTTCAGAGTATGTTAATTGTCTAATGGGGAGACACTTAAATAGTTAAACGACTGAGGGCAGGGACCTCTCATTGAGCTTAACTGAATGGTCCAAACCATCATGGTCCATTCAGGCACAAAATCTAATCAAACAATTCATCTATTTATGTTTAATAACAATAGACCATAATATAATTAATTAATAATTAATTATGTCAATCCATATTTGATTAATTCAAATAGTTAATCTAACAATCTCCCACTTGGATGACAATAATTAATTATTAAAAAATACTGGTTTTAATATTATAATATCAATAATGGTCAAAACACTAATCAATCAAAAGAAGTAAATTTCAACGCAGCAAAATTGTATCTGATAGGGAAGACAAATCATACATGTTAAAACTCACAACTTTACATAAAGAATGATGACTTTAGAGTAACATATTTAACTTCAGAGTAATATGTTATAAAGAATGGCCAAAGCATATGAAAATGCTATTGATAAATATTAGAATAATAATTTATATTTTATTTTATATTTACAAACTTGGTGACCAAGTTTGTTAGAGGGTATTTTAGTATTTTATTGTTGCTTTGTAGCCCTAGTTTTTAGCTTATAAATAGGGTAGTGTAGATGTCATTCCAATCATTGTATCTTTATCATTTGTAGCCGTCATTCTCAATATAATATATTCTCTTCTTTTCATCATTATTTCACCTTGTACACCAACAATTGGTATCTAGAGCTCCGGTTAGGATCAACGAGAAAACACGAGAAACACGAGTGGAACGTGAGGCTGTGTGATTGATTTTTTATTCTGGGTTCGTGTTGAATCTAGAACAAAATTCTGATCAGAATCATAATTTTTTGATTCTGTGGGTTGGGAAACACTGTGCGTGGTAAGTTCTGAGTGTACTGTACAAGGTTGAAGATGATGAACGACAACGACGGCATGAACACCAAGCTTCCAGTATTTGATGGCAAAAACTGGAATCGTTGGATGATTCAGATGCGTGTATTGTTCGCTGCTCAAGATGTTCTGGATCTTGTCACTGAAGGTTACGTTCCGGTAGCAGCAGATGCGACGGAGGAACAGAAGAACGCGCAGAAGGATACAAGGAAGAAAGATCAGAAATCATTGTTCTACATCCATCAGTGTGTGGATCCGAATGTGTTTGAGAAGATTGCAGATTCAACGACGGCAAAGGCGGCGTGGGACACACTGGTCAGATGTTACGGTGGTGACGCATCAGTGAAGAAGGTGAAGCTTCAGTCTCTACGTAAGCAGTACGAGAATCTCAACATGAAGAACAATGAGAAAGTTTCTGAGTACATCTCCAGAGTGATTCTGATCACTAATGAGATGAAGGCGTGTGGAGAAACTCTTTCTGAATAAGTAATCATTGAGAAGGTATTGAGATCCCTTACTCCTCAGTTTGATTACATTGTGGTAGCAATAGAACATTCTAAAGATCTGAGCACCATGAGAATTGAAGAGCTGCAAAGCAGTCTAGAAGCGCAAGAGTTGCGTCTGACTGGGAGAACTTCTGAAAGGGAAGTAGAGCAGCAGGCTTTGAAAGCAGTTTCTGATAAGAAGCATCAGAAACAGTCGTGGTCAGAAGCCAGGAGAAGATCTGATGGTAGTCAGAAGTCAGAAACCTCAACTTCTGATAGGCAAAAGAATGCTCTGAAGGGAAAAGAGAAGTATGACAAGAAGAAGATCCAATGTTACTGTTGCAAGAAGTTTGGTCACTTTGCTAGAGATTGTTGGTCAAACAAAGAAAGGAAGTCAGAAGAAGAAAATATAGCCAGAAGTTCTGATGATGAATCTGTGCTACTGATGGCTTCTAAATCTGATGATACGAATTTGACAGACTGGTGGTATATGGACACTGGCTGCTCAAATCATCTTACTGGAAATAAGAAATGGCTGGTTGATTTTGATTCTGAAAAGAGGACAAAGATCAGATGTGCTGATGATAAATATCTTAACGCTGAAGGTATGGGAGATGTCAGAGTCGTTCTGAACAATGGGAAAACAACATTGATTCAGAAAGTGTGGTATGTACCTGGCATAAAAAGCAATCTGATGAGTGTGGGACAATTAATTGAGAAAGGTTTTTCAGTTACCATGAAGGACAATCTTCTGAAGCTGTATGACTGTAATCAGAAGTTGATTATAGAGTCAGAATAGGGAAGGAATAGAACATTCAAGATGAATGTCAGAACTTCTGAATCTGAATGTCTTAGTGCAACAAGTGTTGTGAAAGAAAGTGAGCTGTGGCACAGAAGATTTGGTCATCTGAATTTCAGAAGCTTAGAACATCTGAATTCGAAGTAGCTGGTACATGGAATTCCTACAATTAAGAAGCCTGAGAAGCCATGCAAAGTGTGCATGGAAGGAAAGCAACCAAGATTGCCATTTGCGTCAGAAGTTGCTCCAAGAGCAAAACATGCCTTGGGAGTAGTACATTCTGATGTGTGTGGTCCATTTCCAGTAGCATCGATCGGAGGGAATAAATACTTCGTGTCATTTGTTGATGAATTCACGAGAATGATATGGGTATCCCTTATTAAGTTCAAACACGAGGTGTTTGCTGAATTCAAGAAGTTCCGAATGAAGGTTCAAAATCAGAGTGGTCAGAATCTGAAGATTCTCATAACCGATGGTGGGGGTGAGTATAACTCCAAAGAGTTTTAGAAGTTCTGTGAGGAGAATGGAATTGAGCACGAGGTTACTGCTCCTTACACTCCTCAACACAATGGTCTTGCTGAAAGAAGAAATCGTACTTTGCTTGATATGGTGAGATGCATGCTGAAGGAGAAGAAGCTTCCTCAGAACTTGTGGGGAGAAGCTGTTGCCACCGCAGCATATGTGTTCAATAGATGTCCAACGAAGAAGATGAAGGAAATAGTTCCTATTCAGAAGTGGACTGGAGAAAAGCAAAGTGTTAGTCATCTGAAGGTGTTTGGTTCTGTTTGTTACAAATATGATCCAGAAGCTAGAAGACAGAAGTTGGATGATAGAAGCAAAGTAATGTTACTGGTGGGGTACCACAGTACAGGTGCATACAAGCTTTATTGTCCAGAAACTAATAAAGTTGAGTTCAGCAGAGACGTTATTGTGAAGGAATCAGAAGTTTGGAATTGGGACAAGTCTCAATCTGATTCTGATGTGAGAACTTCTGAAGAAAGGTCAGAAATAAGAGTTTCTGAAACTGATGGTGATTCTGATTCTAAAGGAGACTCAGAAGATGAAGGTGATTCTGATGATCCAGATTTTGATGATGATCCAGATTCTGGTGGTGATTCAGACTCTGGGAATATGCCAGACTCTGAAGATGGTCAAGGTTCTGAAGGAAGTCAACCTTCTGAAGCAAGAGCTTCTGAAGGAGAAACTTCTGAGGACAGAACTTCTGGGGTTCAAGCATCTGAAGAAGATTCTGAACAAGGTCAGAGGCCACAGAGAATCAGAAACATTCCAAGAAGATTTGAAGAGTTTGACATGTTGCAAGACACTAAAGTAGATTCTGAAGGAGAAATTATTCAGTGTGCCATGTTAGTAGACTCTGAACCCGTAAGTATGGAAGAGGCTCTCAAGCAGAAGTTCTGGCTAAAGGCCATGAAAGAAGAACTTGAGGCCATAGAAAGAAACAAGACTTGGAAGCTGACAGAACTTCCAAAGGACAAGAAAGCCATCAGCGTCAGATGGGTTTTCAAACATAAGCTAAAGCCAGATGGATCAATTGGCAAACACAAAGCGAGGTTGGTAGCAAGAGGATTTCTGCAGAAACCTGGGCTGGATTATTCTGAAGTGTTTGCACCTGTAGCGAGACATGAAACAATCAGATTGGTGATTGCAATAGCTGTGTAGCGAGCGATTTTGGACGCGGTTCTTAAGCGCTGGTCGCTCTCTGCGGTTTGAGCTTAAACTACAGGTCGATTCATTTTTTATCCTATTGTGAGCTGAATAAGGAAGGGAAATAGATGTCTCCAATTAACCCTGCTTGCATATTGAGTTTAAACAGCGGTCTGTTAGGTTATGGATGCTATCAATGTGGGGGGCCTTTGTACTGGTTATTTGTATTTTCGCCAATACTGGTTTCTTTCTTTCGTTTTTTACAGAAGGTTTCTGGCGGGGAACAAGGATTAGGATGTTAGGACTGATGCTTTTTGAATTACTGCTTTTGATTGATGGAGATATGGGATTTGGGTTTTTTGTTTAGTGTGCTCGCTAAGATTTTTCTTTCAATCTTATGCCTACGTATTCCCGTTTACCGAAACAGGGAAATCAGAGCGTTCGTAGTTCCTCCTATTCTATGGGAGGAAATTGGTTGTTTTTGGTGTCTTGTTCAAAGCCCAAGACGTGAAGCGAAAGGTGATTTGTATCTTGTTCAAAGCCCAAGATATGAAGCTAAAAAGTGTGTTTGTATCTTGTTCAAAGCCCAAGATGTGAAGCTGAAGGTCTCAACTTTAGAGAGAATTTGTCATCTCTAAAGAGGGGGTTGTATGTCACAACTGTTTTATAAAGGAGAATTACTTTAACCGGGATGTGTGAATCCGGCAATGCCATAATTTCCTTTAAAGGGGATTTTAACCTGAAGGAGAAGACTTTAACTCAGTGTAGAGCAATGTTATCTTTCCTTAGGAATTTCTCATGCTAAAAGAGGGACAGTGGCATGGATGTAGATGATCCAGAGGCTTGCCGCTTACAGCGATTAGATGAAGGGGAATGAGTTGTTGATGTTTATGTACTGTGAACGAGGCACAACTTTGATGCTAAAAGGTTGATTGGATCAACCAGTGGTTTTCTTATACAAAGCCTAAGAGGAGGCTAATATGTGTCTCGTACAAAGCCCGAGAGAGAGGCGAAAAGGTTTTGACCCGACGATGGAGTCTTTTGGTATCTCGTATAAAGCCCGAGATGGAGGCTATTGTTTGTTTGGCTCAATAAGAACCCTTTTGTATCTCGTACAAAGCCCGAGATGGAGGCGAAAGGGGTGATTGACTCAACGAGGGAGTCTCTTATGTGTCTCGTACAAAGCCCGAGAGAGAGGATAAACGTTGTTTGACTCCGCTGGGGAGAATCATTGTACAAAGCCCAAGAGAAGGCTAACTTCACTGAAGAAGGATCATTATACAAAGCCTAAGAGGAGGCTATGGTAACTGTTTAAGTGACAGGTCCAGTATACTGATTTTGAAAGAGAAAACTAGTTCTTATATGAGCAACACTGTACTCATGGATTTGATTCAAGGATCCGGGTTATTCCTGTTCTTTAAGGAAGCGGGAAATCCGAAGGGTATTGAGACTGTCCGAGTCTACGGGTTTCCTTCCTATTTAACGAAGGGGTCACTTGAGAATGTCTTTGAGACTCAAGGATATTAGACTGTCCAAGTCTAGAGTTTTATCTTTTGTACTATGCTTTAAGAAACAGTAGTAGACTCTTTGACAGGATTGTTCTATAAAGATGACTAGGTTCTGTTCCTATACCTCTAGGAGGTCATCGGGACTATTTATATGAAGCCCAAGAGGAGGCGGGAAACTTTTAAGAAGCCGACGGGTCCTTGTACTAAGCCCAAGAGGAGGCTATCATTCCCGGAGGAAGAGATCATTATACGAAGCCTAAGAGGAGGCTGTGAATACTTCTAAGAAGTAGTAGGGTCCTTGTACTAAGCCCAAGAGGAGGCGGGGTTGCTTTTAGGAAGCCTGTGGGTCCTTGTACGATGCCCAAGAGGAGGTCGATTGCTTTTAAGAAGCCGATGGGTCCCCAAACCCCGAGAAATTCAAGGCAAGCTATTCGCAAGGAATAGATCAAGTCAGGAAAGTTCGAGAATTTGGAAGAAACTCAAGAGATGCCATTCACGGAGAAATGATCATCTCTGGGGAGTAGAGTCTCTTGACAAGTGCTTTTAAGAAGCCCGTGGGTCCCCAAACCCCGAGAAATTCAAGGCAATGCTATTCACCGAGAATAGATCAAAGTCAGGAAAGTTCGAGAATTTGGAAGAAACTCAAGAGATGCAATTCACAGAGAAGAGATCATCTCTGGGGAATATAGTTTCTTTGACAACTTCTATGAGTGACAGTCTATGAAAGGGTTCACAGAGAATGTTGCCTTTCATATCTCCATATTGTTTAACCCCAAGAGGAGGGAAGACTGTGTCTGGTAATCCTATGGGGATCTAGTTTAGACTATTTCTAAGAGTGATCAACGGGCTTAATGCTAGACGTAGTTGCCGGGGAAACTCTAAATATCTATACTATTATTACACAGTTGATATGAGTTTATGAAAGAAGACTTACAGTGAAACAGCCCCACAATACAGTTATATGTATATGAAAGCGGTAAATGAAAACGTATAAACACTTACTCGGTTGTAGAGCTTCTATGCTGTTTGGTTAGTTGTTCAACAAAGAAAGATTGAAAACAACAGTATATTCAAAATCAAAGGAGAAAGTGCTTTGAAAAAGAAAGATTTGAGGCTTACAGCTCAAGGAGAGGCCCAGGGTTTTATCAGTGAGCGCACTGTTGTTTGAATTTGTACAGAGGGACTTATACAAGTGACTGTGGCCCAAAAAGGTTTTCTGTACAAAGGGATGGGTCTTACACTCTCTCAAGAGGTCCAAAAAGTTTAAAGAAAAAGAGTGGGGCTTATAACACGAGGGTAGACCCAATTGATTTTTCGTTAAAAATGGCAATCGCGCCGAGGTTTTCTTTTAACGCAGAGGGACTTATACAATAAGTGAGACCCAAAAATGTTTTTGGTTAAAAGGGGGTTGGGTCTTACACTCTATTAGAGGCCCAAAAGTTTTGAATTTGAAAGATTATTTTTAAAAGGGCGACGATCGCGCCGTTTGTTTTTGACGGTATCGGGACTTATACAATACACTGAGGCCCAAAAATGAGTTGGTCAAAAAAAAGATTGGGTCTTACACTCTATTAGAGGCCTAAAAGTTTTGAATGGGTCTTATAGCTCGAAGAGAGGCCCAAAAATTGTTTTTCAAAAGGCGACGATCGCGCCGTTCGTTTTTTACGGTATCAGGACTTATACAATACACTGAGGCCCAAAAATGATTTGGTCAAAAAAGGATTGGGTCTTACACTCTATTAGAGGCCCAAGTTTATGAATGGGTCTTATAGCTCAAGGAGAGGCCCAATTGGTTTTTCAACGGATGATGATCGCGTCGAACTTTTTGAAATACAACGAGACTTATACCATAAGTGAGGCCCAAAGTGGGTTGTATTTACAAAGGGTTGGGTCTTACACTCTATTAGAGGCCCATGAGTGTTTGAAAAAGTTTGATGAGGGTTGAATTAATCAAAAATCCTAATTTCATTTTTTAAAGAGCATTTTTCAAAGAAAAATCAAGTAAAAAATGATAAAAAAAATCAAATAAAATCATTAATCATGTTATAAACAGTGATTAAGGTTTATGAAAAAGTATTTTATCCACATGAATATTTAAAATCATTTTGGTTTTAAAAATCAAGAAAAAGAAATCATTTTAAAAGCATTTAAAATAATTTAAAACAATATTTTTGAATATATTAAAAATATATCAAATAATAATATTTTTTGTGATTTTTTGGTGGATTAAAATATTATGGAGTATGAATAAAAAGTGTGTAAAACAGATTTGGAAAATGATAATTTTTGCTATGTGAAAGAATTGGTTGAGTTTTGAAGATAAACTAAGAAAAAGAGGAAAGATGTCACAACATCTCATTCGACATCTTTCATGAGTTTTCAACATCTTTTTTATCAAACTTCCAACACCCATAACTTTCTCAAATCTCAATGGTTTGAGACAAAATTTATATGCATCTGGCCCAGAATTTCACAAGGAATCCAATGGTGGTGGTAGTTTTTTCAGATCACACTCCCTCCTCAAAACCCGATAGTGGTTTTGAAAAGGACCTATAATTGCATTTTCTGTGCTACACTTTGATACAGGCATGGATTACATGGTGAATTAGCCCAAACGCAACATATACAACATGTATGAGACGTGTATGATCAGTGGACTTCAAAGCAATGCATGATTTCAAGGATTCCAAGTTGTGATGCTTACCTCTTTTTGAGCTTTTTGGAGTTTTTGTGCAATCTGTCAAGCCTCTTGTTCCAGAAATGATTTGATGCTTTAGACACACTCAAATAATCCCTTAGAAGGTTTTAGTATGATTGGAATCAACTGGTACCTACAAAAACACAAATTGTCCCTTTCTTGCAAAAGGGGTTAAAAGTGACCAAAATAGCAACTCTCTCAAATGGTGTTCCAGATGTTGGGAACCATTTGGGACAGTTCAAGGATGATATTTGGAGTGTGTTTGAGGTTTTATCTGGTTTGGAAAGTGACTGAATCAAGACATGGCTTGAAAAATGCAAAAAAGTTCCATTTTGAGGTTTTGAGAAGTGACTTTGTGATTTTGTGATTACAGGTCACTTGTGATAGTTTGCACAGCTTACATATGATATATATGAGGTGTGTGTGTGTGATTGATTGTGATGGAAAAACTCTCAAGCTCAAAAACTCAGAATTACTTGCTTTGGAAGGCAAATTTGAGGTGAAAGAAGAGATTTTGAGGAAAGCATCTGTTTGATGGCTTTGGTGTACTCAAACTGAACACAAATGAGCTCTATTTATAGTAGATCAAGTTTGTTTTTGCAGCAATAGTGAATGGTGGCTGCAGCAGAGGTTTGACCAATGTTGTCCAATGAAAATCCAAGTCACCTCTAGCCATTGACTAGAGGTTAGAGCACAGAGCTTTGGTTCCCTACTTGTTGGAGGAATCTTGACTGAATTTAGTTACAAATGTGTCAGTCTATGCCACCTCTAAGCATCTATTAAATGCTCCAATCCAAAATTGGAGTCTTGTCCCTCTTTTAGGGATTTTTAGGAATAACATGCTACTTCTTGTTCCAAGGACTTTGGAGGCTTGGCTCAGTGATTGTCCCCTTTAGATTTGATCCTCAGAGGTGCCCAAAGTGATGACAGGGCTTGGAAATTCGTGTGGCACAAGAAGTGTGCAAATATGTCTTGAAACATGTCTTAAAAATCAGCTGCAGCAAGCCCTGTTGTAAAATTCATAACTCTCTGCTCGAGTATGCTACATGGACGTTCTAGGACTTTCTGGAAAGCTTAGATGACGTACTTCAACTTTGATGTTTGACTTTGGTCTTGGTTCAGCTTGAAAAGTCATCAAAAATGGTCTTGAACTTGTGTAGTCAAATCTGTCCTAAAAGCTGTCATGAAAATTCTGCTTTATCAATGCTTTTTGCGAAAATCATATCTCCCTGCTCGAGTATGCTACAAGGATGTTCTATAACTTTTTGGAAAGCTGAGACAACGCACTTCAACTTTTATGTTCAAGGTTTGGCTTGAATCAACTTGGATCATGAAGAAAAACATCCTTGAAGTTGGGACATTCTTGCTGGAAAAATATTAATGATGTCCTATGAAATGTTGAAACATTTGACAACTTTAATCATTAATAATTCCAAACTTTAATCACTTGTATATTTTAATCCACTATGATATTTTGAATTGAAGTGAATTGCATCTTTGATGCTTGTCTTGCATGGTGACAAAGCTTGAAAATTGGGTGGCACAAGAAAAGTGCACAAAATCTGTCCTAAAAAATCAGCTCGAGCAAGGCCTGTTGTGAGGTTCATAACTCCTTGCTCAAGTTGAATTAATGGGAGTTCTAATACATTTTGGAAAGCCCTAATGACATACTTTAACTTTGATGTTTGACTTTGGTCTTGGTTCAGCTTGCAAAGTCATCAAAAATGGTCTTGAACTTGTGTAGTCAAATCTGTCCTAAAAGCTGTCATGAAAATTCTGCTTTATCAATGCTTCTTACGAAAATCATATCTCCCTGCTCGAGTATGCTACAAGGATGTTCTGGGACTTTCTGGAAACCTGAGATGACGTACTTCAACTTTCATGTTTGACTCCAGACCTGGTTCAACTTGGATCATGGAGAAAAACGTCCTTGAAGTTGGGGCATTCTTGCTAAAAAAATATTAATGATGTCCTATGCAATGTCAGAACATTGGACATTAAGAATTCCCAACTTTGATCACTTATATCTTTCAATCCTTATGATATTTTGAGTTGATTCCCTCTACAATGTTGAAGTATCAAATACCCTTTTTGAAAGTAGCTCTTACTCAAAATCAATGGATGTTTGGATCAATGGTTACAACCTTGAAAAGTTGTGCACTTGAACATGATTTTAACTTAGAAAAAATTTCTAAGTTTCTTTCAATTTGATCAATTTTGCAATTTTGCGTGATTTCTTGATTTAAATTTGATCAAATTAAATCATCCATCATATTTTCTTGAGTAATGGCTTGTGAAGCCCATAGTTGACCAAAAAGTCAAACTTTGACTTTCTGCGTCAGTTGACTTTGTATTAGATGAACTTGAGGCTTGATCCACTTGAAATGTTGCACTCTTGTGCTTAATTCTTGAGGTGGGAGTCCTCTTGATCCTTTATGGATGTTTAAGAGGTTAGACAAGTTAAAGATCATGTCATTCCTTGATTGATTATTTGTCTAAAAGCTCTGAGAGGGCTTGAAACCCTAAGCTTGATTATAGTAAATGCTCAACAATTCCTTGAGGAGATTGATGAGGCACAAAGGTACATCCATATTGTGCTGATGATTTGCACCATGATGGGAAATCTTAGTGGTCAAAATTTGGGGTATGACAGATGCCCCTATTTAATCTTCTTGGACCCGAAGGTGTGAATGGCGAAAGTATTCGGGCATTCGGGGTGCAAGAGGATTAAATATCGGAATACCCGAAATTTTGATGGTGGTTATGAATGGTAGCTTACGCATTCATCTTCTTTAGCTAAGCGAAGATGCTTAGAAAAGGTAAACTTCCCCTCGATCCTGGTCTTCAGCCAAGGAGCTGGTCTCAGTTTTCTTTTGAAATAAACTTCCCCTCGATCCTGGTTTCCTACCAAGGAACTGGTCTTAGTTTCTTTTGTCAACTTCCCCTCGATCCTGGTTTCCTACCAAGGAACTGGTTTTAGTTTCTGAAATAAACTTCCCCTCGATCCTGGTTTCCTACCAAGGAACTGGTCTTAGTTTCTGATTTAAACTTCCCCTCGGTCCTGGTTTCCTACCAAGGAACTGGTCTTAGTTTCTGATTTAAACTTCCCCTCGATCCTGGTTTCCTACCAAGGAACTGGTCTAAGTTTCTGATATAAACTTCCCCTCGATCCTGGTTTTCTACCAAGAAACTGGTCTTAGTTTCTTTTGTCAATAAACTTTCTTGACAAGGGACGCTATTTGTAGCGGTTTTCCTCAAACTTCTCGCCGAATTTTCCTGGGGAGATGCCATTTGAGTGGAAAAAGTTTTGATGTCAGACTTGCTGGGGAACCCATTCGTCTGAATTGTAGAGGTACACAAACATCTCTGTATTGGAGACGCGATTTGTCGATTCTACTGGGGAAAGCGAGTCTCTTGAGAGACTGTTTTCGTTTGGGGGCTTACATCATACTTTTCTCGGGATCTTTCCAGAGAAATGCCATATGATGGGATCCAATTTTGAGGTGCCGATGACCTTTTCATCAGTGTTTTTTTCGGAGAAAAACTGCCGTACCGCCGAATCTCTGATTAAGAGGTTTTCTCTGGGGATTTTCCTTAATCCGGGAAAGCAAGGATATCATCTTCAATGGCGAAGAGTGATATTTGATTGAAGGTTCTCTGGTTTTTCAGAGGTCCAAGTTATCAAAGTGGTCAAGGACCGTCTCTAATCTAGAAATAAACGGGAGAGAGATTGCTTAGATGATTCACTTCCTAACGAGGAAAGGTCTGACAACTCGATTGAGAGGACTTTTATCACTAGGGGATAAGACCGACTAGAGTGATAGCGATGCAATATGAATGCGAATGCAAATAAAATGCATGATGTATGTATGTATATGCGGACAAAACTGACGCAACATACAGACTAAAAGATGAACATGACTGGATACTCGGCCATCGCGGGGCGTGTAAAAATATCGCTGGTTCCAGATAGCAATTCTACCTTGCTTAGGAGAAATGGTCCCTGTTGGGAGCGACGCTGGTCGGGCTTAGGAGATGAGAACTCGACCGAGGGTATCAGATGGAATAGTTGCATCCGACAATGTTGATCCTTCATTTAGGCACACTGGCATAGAAGGAGTACTTTGATTCTGCACTTTGAAGTTTGCTTACTTCCGGAGAAGCGGTTGATGCTCTTTTGATGTTCAACGGTCAAAAGAAATTGCCATCTTTATTTTAAAGCAGAAAAAGTTTTAACAAGTAAATTCATTTTTGTTTTATTTCAAGAATCATTAATCATGTTAAAAAAACGTCATTCTGTAAAGCTAAAACAAATGAAAATTACAAACAAAAGCACAAAGGCTCAAATTTTATTTATAAGAAGGAAATCAGCCAAACACGTGATTCCAAAGAGTATATACAAAGTTTGAAAATGGTAATTTACAGGGAAAAGGGCTACGTTGAAACATAACGACCACTATCCTTCTACCAACTTTGAATTCTGGGCATCCTGAGCTTCTGTCGAAGATGACCTTGACTGGAATTTTCCTCCGATGGATGGTATAACTGCTGCTGCTGAGAGACTTGCCTCTGTTGAACATAGTTACTTGCCATTATCCCTAATTTTTGCCTGGATTGTACTTTGATGTTTCCAATCCACCGGGATATTTTTTTTCATGTCTCTAACTTTTGCCTGGACCGCCCTTTCGGGTTTTCAATCCACCGAGACTTTTTTTTTTGAATTTTAGGCGAAGTATTTCTTGACTACATCAACATTTGTGGGGTAGGCAAATTCCTCTCCGTCCATGGTTGTGAGTCTCAAGGCGCCGCCTGAGAAAGCTTTCGTGACCACATAGGGGCCATCATAATTTGGGGTCCACTTGCCCCGAGAATCAGTGAGAAATGATTGTATCTTCTTGAGCAGTTTGAAGATCAGCGAGCAGGTTGCGGTCATGAGGAATGTGAATCTGGAGATGTAGTTCAAACGTCCCAGGAATCCTCTGACTTGTTTTTCAGTTTTTGGAGAAGGAATTTCTTGAATGGCCTTGACCTTGTCAGGATCAACCTCAATTCCTTTCTGGCTGACGATGAACCCTAAGAGTTTCCCTGAACGGACACCGAAGGTGAACTTGTTGGGATTCAAGGGGAGCTTGAATTTTCTTAAACGTTCGAACAATTTTGACAGATGTTCAATGTGCTCACTCTCTGTTTTTGATTTTGCAATCATATCATCAACATATACCTCGATTTCTTTGTATATCATGTCATGAAACAGAGTCGTCATGGCCCTTTGATAGGTTGCCCCGGCGTTCTTCAAACCGAACGGCATTACCTTGTAACAAAAGGTGCCCCATGGGGTAATGAATGAAGTTTTCTCCATGTCTTTCGGCGCCATTTTAATCTGGTTATAGCCCGAGAATCCATCCATGAAGGAGAATACTTTGAACTTTGTTGTACTGTCTACCAGCATATCAATGTGTGGTAAAGGAAAGTCGTTCTTTGGACTAGCCTTATTTAGATCCTTGTAGTCGACACACATTCTGACCTTTCCGTCCTTTTTGGGAACGGGTACGATGTTGGCTAACCATTGAGGATATTCAGACGTAGCGAGGAAACCCGTGTCAATCTGTTTCTGTACTTCCTCCTTGATTTTGATGGCCATGTCCGGGTGAGTGCGTCTCAACCTTTGCTTTACTGGCGGATATTCCGATCTCAACGCTAAGTGATGTTCCACGATGCTGGTATCCAACCCTGGCATATCCTGATAGGACCAAGCGAATACATCGGGGAATTCTTTGAGAAGCTTTATCAAACCCTCTCTGGCAGTTGGACTGAGCAGTGCCCCAATCCTGATTTCTTTTCTCTCTTGCTCTGAACCCAAGTTTACCGTTTCCAACGGTTCTTTGTGAGGTTCAATGGACCTTTCCTCTTGTCTGAGCAGTCGGGAGATCTCTTCTGGAATTTCGTTGTCATTTTCTTCTCCAGCCTCGAATACCGGGAACTCAAACTTGGGAGAAGGCATCGGATCGTATGTTTCAACGGGGTTTAAAACAAGCAATCTGCATGATGGTATGATTCGCGTTTAGAAGAGATAGAGAAAATGCAAGTGTGTGCAGTGTATTATTTTTTTTACTGCTTGTTTTTATTTTTAATTGTTTTTTAGGATTACCATTTTCTGAAAAAGCAAAAAGAGAAAACAGCAATTAATGCGAAAATTACAGAACGACGTTATTTTATTAATGAACAAGTCGAATCTTGAAACTACAGCCCTATAAAACAAAACTCTGTCGCTTTGGGTGAAGCGAAGAGGGATATTTACAGAAAGCGAGCCCTATCAAAACATCCGTTTCACCTGGGCAGGGTGAAAGGTTAAAAGATGGTAATTACTTTGACTGATGAACGATCTTCAGAACCTCGACGGCAACCCATTGGCGGCGAACTCCTCGGTGAATCACAAAGTCTGGCACCTTCCTTGATTTGTCTTCAGAAATGACGCTGATTTCTGGTGGAGCAGGATCATCGGAATCTGTTTCCCAGGCAGAATTGTCGTAGGAGAATTCCTCAGTTGTATTTTGCATAGCATTTGTGCTCTCAGCTGTATCTCCCCATCCAGTAGGCTGGATATCTTCGAGCCTGATACGAGAGCTTTCGGGCGCAGTGTACTTAACCATATAGTCGTATTTTCCACTCGGTTGTCCCAGGGTGTCCCATATTTCTTTGGAACTGGAGGGGTCATCTCTCTCGATGACGTTGACCTCGGGAAAAGCATAGTTGATGAATTCAAGTCCTGCAAACATTGAAAATTCATCTTCATGTTGAGTAGTTTCTGAATGACCTGAATGTTGATCCCATGACATGGTGGGGAGACAGGTATTCTGTTCAATGACGGTCAACTGATTTTCATTGTTCGACTGACTCTCTTGCCCCAAGTTTCCTGGGTAAGGCTGCCACATTGGCAGACCATCCATTGGGCCATAGTAATTGTGGTCAAAGTTGTCCTTCATCGGAGTGTCTTCCTCTAATGAATTTGGCGGAGCACGGCATCCTTCCGGATCACAATCCCCGTAGATCATTTTGACATTTGATCTTGGTATAAATCTCGGACTTTCTGTAGGAAAGCAAAAAGGCATAGGCACCTCTTCCTGAGACATATAACCGTCCTTGTTAAGGTAGGATTTCCACTCTTCCTCTGTGTCAGAGGGATCTTCCTCATTGATAGCATGAACTGTCTGAGACACTGGGTGAAGAAAACCTCCACTGTGGAAGAAGTTCTGAATGGGATGAAGACTTTCATCGTTGACAGCTGTCTGGGTACAGGTTGCAGAAAAACCAAGACCCTTCTTTGTTTTATTGTCAATAGGAATGACAAGCTGTCCCCATCAGGTTGTATCGGTACTCTCGACCGCTTTGATAGCATCTTTGTATGAAGAAATCGAGGTTCCTTCTTTGAATTGATTGTCCTTGCTCACCGATAGTGCTTGGAACTGCGTTCCAATAACCTCCTCGGGTTCTACACAAGTAGATGATGATAAGTTGCTTACAAGCAAGGCTTGTTCTCCACAGACTATGACAAGTTGATTGTTCTTGACGAACTTTAGCTTTTGGTGGAGGGTCGAAGTAACCGCTCCAGCCTGATGTATCCAAGGTCTTCCTAATAAACAACTGTATGTTACCCGGATGTCTATGACCTGGAAAGTGACTTGGAAAGTGTGAGGACCGATAGTTATGGGAAGATCAACTTCGCCGATAACTGTTTTTCTAGATCCGTCGAATGCTTTGATGACGACCTCGCTGATTCTCACTGGAGGGTCCTTGAATGATAATTGCATCAAAGTGGACTTCGGCATAACATTCAGGGCTGACCCTGTGTCTACCAGTACGCTGGATAAAGCATCGTCCTGGCAGTTAACTGTAATGTTGAGTGCCATGTTATGACGGCGACCCTCTTCGGGTAATTCCTCATCACTAAATCCCAAATTATTGCAGGAAGTGATGTTAGAGACAATACTATCGAACTGTCTGATTGTTACATCCTGTTCCACAAAGGCTTGCTCCAAGACTTTCTGTAGAGCCTCCATGTGGACTTCTGAACTGAGTAACAATGATAATACCGAGATCTTTGAAGGAGTCTGTAACAGTTGATCGACAATGTTGTATTCACTCCTTTGGATGAGCTTCAGCATCTCATCATTATTTTTCGAAAGGTCGGGATTACTGGATTGACCGACTGATAGATCAGGAGCTTCTGTCTGAAGTTCCTTTTCCTTGTTAACTTCCCCAACCCCTCGGTTGAAGATTCTACCACTCCGTGTTACTCGACTGATGTCTGCAATGTTCACAATGGAGGGTAATGGAATTTACTTTCCATTTTCAATTCTTGTTGCACCGTTTTGTAAGGGATAGCCTTAGTTGATTCATACGGTAGTGGTCCCGGTAGATAGATGACTATGGGAGCCCTCTGATTTTTCTGACCATCGTAAGTAATCTCGATCCGTTCCTGGTTGGGAACTTTAGATTCGTCAAGTAGAGGGATGATGGAAAAAACATCCCTGGTCCTATGATGACCAGAGATTGTGACAACATCCTCGACTTGATTGGCAAGGTAGTTCGGTGTCCAGTTGATGGGTCCAGAACCTGGATATGGGCGAATCTATCCATGATCCACCTGCCCCTGGAGAGTTGCCCGCACAAGGTAGCACCCTTGGTTACTTTCCGATCAAACGCTACAACGATCGTAATTGTGTGGTGGCACCTAGCCACGCCCACTTTGAATACAATGTAACCTCACTAGGTTGGCTTCCACAGTGTAGCGGCAAAATCGTGAGTATAAGCTATTGATTAACTTAACTCGAAAAGCAAGAGTCGCCACCGCACTTTTATTTTATCCAAAAAGGAAAGGAAAAAGAGCGAACAAAACCTAAAGAGTTCTAAAAAAAACAAGAACAAACAGAGAATGGGTAAGGGGGTTGGTTACGCAATGGGAAGGTGTTAGCACCCAAAACGTCTATAGTACTCTATAGGAGCCCTTTGAAATATCTACCGCTTTTGGTATGAAAAAGGTTTGCTTGAAAAGAGATTGAGGAGATGAGAAGAGAAATTGTTTTTTTAAGATTTTTGTGTTTGGAGAGACTTGTCGCCGGTTTGTGTGTGGCGTGAGCTTGAAGGCTGGCTGGAAGTTTGTGTGGGGAACGGCTGGAATTTTGTAGCTGAAGTTTGGTTTTGGAATGTGGGGTATTGAAATGTGAAGAAAGAAAAAAAAAGCAAGTGGGCCGGGTTTAGTAGTAATAGGAGGTGTGGGTAGAAAATAGAAAATGGGCCGTGCATTTGTGCCTCTTTTTTTTTGTAAAATTTTTTTTGTATACATGGATTTTGGAGACAAGAATTGGTAAATGGGCCTAGAATTGATATGGATAAAATGGATAATTGGATTTAAAAAAAAAAAGGTAAATGGATTAAAAGAAAAATGAGTGACTAAAGTGGAGAATAGAAATGTCTAGAATTGATTATTCAAAAGTATGGATAATTGGAATTTGGATATAAATGGATTTTTATGAATTGGATATGAATTGGGATATGAAAAATTTAGTTTAGAAAATGGGTAATTGGATTTGAGAAATGGATAAGTGAATTTGGATATTTGAAATGTGAAATGATAAATATGGATATTTGGTTTAGGAAATGGATTAGGGGAAACATATGGTTTAGATAGCAAAAAGAGGAATATGGAAAATTTGGTTAAAAATGTGGATAATGGATAGCAAGTCTCTTTTTTTTAGCCCAAAACCAAACTTGAATTTTTTCACAAGCCTCTGATAAACATACAGCTACCACTGAACAAGCCACAACCGAACAATAGCCATTTGAATCTGACTTTCTGAACCCAAAACTCATACGAGCCACTGCTTGATAAACTGAAGAATCTCAGCACAAGACATCTTGCTTTTGAACAAACACCTGTGACTTGGAATCACTTCATTATCTTTGACGAACCTGCACAACACACAGAGAGAAACTGCAACATTTTTGGTATTTTGGTTAGAGGTTAGATAAACAGAAACAAGTAAGAAAAAAGAGAATCACACAGGTGCTTAGGAGGAACACAATCTGCGATCTTGTTTGTGGTTATGAGATGCAAATGAAATGTGTGAAATCTTAGGGGTAAAAATTAGGGTCTTACAGCTGCCCCTATTTAAGTTTCTACAATCAGGAGATATGAAGGTTGAAAACTTCGTCTCGACATGATTGGAGATACTTAAATACAGAAAACCGAATTTTTAACCATAAGATGTCACAAGATGATATGAATGCAAAGGATGAAACAGACTGCAGGGAAACTTGAAATAAAGGATAAGGTAAAATTGAGAGAGAATACGCGAAGAGACACGTCGGGGAACACAAGCTATTTTTGGAGATCTGTCAAGGCGACAAGAAGTATCCATCAATAGTTGGAAAGACAGGGACAAGACCCTAGAAGACGAGTAGTAATATCCAAGAATAACATTGGACATAAACTACAAACGAGACAAAAGAGATGTCAAAGGACGTCCAAGAATGGTATTTGACAGCAACACGAAAGTTTCTAGCAACAACAACATCATCCAAGAATAACATTGGATAGAGGTATAAAATACTCTATTGGGGATAAGATATCCAAGAATGGCATTGGATAAAGGAACTGCAACATTCAAGAATGGCATTGAATGAGGCAACAACAAGCATCAGAGACATCCAAGAATAGCATTGGACTCAGCTGAGAAAAAGATATCCAAGAATGGCATTGGACTTAGCTGGGGAAAAGTTGTCCAAGAATGGCATTGGACTCTGTTGAGGAAATCGTATCCAAGAATGGCATTGGACAGAAGAAATCACAACATCCAAGAATGGCATTGAATGTAGTGAGAAAAGTTCTAGAAAATATATCAGAATTATTCAAGAATGGCATTGGATAAAAGGTTCACAATATCCAAGAATGGTATTGAATAAAGTGAGCAGGGACCTTCAGGAATGACACTGAAAGGTAAAGATAAACTCATTCAGGAATGGCACTGAATGAACGATACAACTTTCAGGAATGGCACTGAAAGGTAAAGGTAAACACACTCAGGAATGGCACTGAATGAACAGATACAACTTTCAGGAATGGCACTGAAAGGTAAAGGTAAATCACTTCATTCAAGAATGGCATTGAATGACAGTGAAAAAGACATCCAGGAATAACACTGAATGCAAAGGAGAAAACTCATCCAAGAATGACACTGAATGAACAGGTAAAACTTTCAGGAATGGCACTGAAAGTAAAGGTAAAAACTCATCCAGGAATGACACTGAATGAACAGGTAAAACTTTCAGGAATGGCACTGAAAGTAAAGGTAAAAACTCATCCAGGAATGGCACTGAATGAACAGGTAAAACTTTCAGGAATGGAACTGAAAGTAAAGGTAAAAACTCATCCAGGAATGGCACTGAATGAACAGGTAAAACTTTCAGGAATGGCACTGAAAGTAAAGGTAAAAACTCATCCAGGAATGGCACTGAATGAACAGGTAAAACTTTCAGGAATGGCACTGAAAGTAAAGGTAAAAACTCATCCAGGAATGGCACTGAATGAACAGGTAAAACTTTCAGGAATGACACTGAAAGATATCCAAGCAGACCTGTTGGGGATTATAGAGGAGAGAAAAGACTTCCAAGAATAGCACTGGGAGAAACAAGAGGAACAAGGTATCCAGGAATGGCACTGGAGATCAAAAGAGACAGACATCCAGAAATGGCACTGGAGTGAAAGAATACCAAGATCCAGGAAAGCATGACATCCAGGAATAACACTGGGTGAAAAGACAGGTAAACGACAACATTCAGGAATGACACTGAATGAAAAGGCAGGTAAAAGTTTTGGTAGGCCAAGTAAGTTGGACTTTAGTCACAAGGTAAGATGTTGAAAGCAACAGGACCTCGGAAAAATGCATATGAGCACGAAGCACACTTCGAGCTATGAAAATATTTCTATGCAATGATATGTAAATGATTTATGTATGCGATGCAGATGATAGAGACAACTGAGATAGACTCTTTTGTGAGGGTAGAATGGAACTCTGATTCCTCAACACAGGGAACACTGCCCACTCTGCTTGGAGAGAAGATGTTGAACACATCTCTGTCACTTATGAATTGTATTTAGCTAATGGTCTTTTGAGGAAAGACATCTTGAGGATTCTTGAAGAAGATTGCCCCAAATTGATTGACTGATGAGGATAAACTGATCATAGCTTCAGTTTGACTCTTGCAGAGGAAAAATGAACTGATCATGGCTTCAATTCTTGAAATGACTGCTGAGGATAAACTAATCATGGCTTCAGTTGCTGGGGATGAACTGATCATGGCTTCAGCTCTTGAAAAGACTATTGAGAAGGCTAAACTCAACATGAATCTTGAAAGAGATCTTCTGGTTAACCAAATCTGAGAGTAACTTGCACTGAGCAAATCTTAAACTGATTCACAACAGGATATGGAAGTAATGTGCCCCTGATTGGATCACTGACCAAGTTTCTCAACTGTTTGAAAATTCTTGACGAGGAAAGTTTGCCTGCAAATGAGATCATTCAAACAAACATGGTAATTTTAATGCAAATCTCAATGCAATTTTGAAATCAAAAATCATTTTTGGAATGATATTATTGATGTAAAGCAAAATGAATCAATTGTCAAAACACGACGGTTTAGACATTCAAAAATGAAAGAGAAAGCAAAGGTATAACATCAAAGCAAATGATTGGCAACAAACTTAGAAGTCAATTTACGCAACCTTGCTGTAGTATGCTTTCAAAAGAAACCTGGCTTCAATTAGGTCTTCTGAATGTTGTAACATGGTCTGGTTCACGGTTTTTCGAAACAAAGGATATAGGCTCAAAGTTTATTTGTACCCAACCCATTCTTCATGATGACCTTCGGTCTTATGCTCAGTTAATTCAAACTATGCATTCAGGTTCCAAGTGATTTTGGAATTGCAACATTGTTATGATGATGGTTCAAGGGATTTTTGAGATGGTAGTCACTCTTTCTTACAACATTTTATTGTTTTTGATGAGGACCTCAGTCAACTTGTTTTGTCTATAAGGATTTTGGCAACCTCTTGATTTTTCTTTTGTTATCCCTAACTTTTCCCTGAACTGTGTCATTTGAGCTTACAATCAGCGGGATGCCCCAATTTTTGCCTAAGTCTCTTTCATAGGTTTTGACTTAGCGAACTTTTCATTTGATTTTTTTTTCAATTTTTTTTTGAAAGATAGTGACTGCCTGGCTTAATGATTACGGTGAACCATCATTGGCTTTGGATTTGAAAGACATCTTCGACACTTTTTTGATGTGTGCGAAGGAAAGCTTGTGATTGCAACCTTTATTGGAAAGTGTTTTGCATGCACAGTCAAATTAACTGAGAACTACCCATCCCCAGGTTAAAATTATGGGTTTTTTCGTACAGAAAGAAACTCCAACTTCTAGGCTCGAAGGGGTTGACAAGGGATTAACTTCCTTATTTCTCCAGTGTTTGGGAGTTGAAACAATGCCTGTACATCCTCAGCCAAGTTTCAATTGAAAGCATACAGTTCAGCAATTTTAGGTATTTCGCTTTCGTCATTCTCCCTCCAATCTTTGCATAAATAAAAGCTCAATAAAGAAAGTGAACAGGAGATATATTTTTTTTTGTGAAAATGAAAGCATAAAGATGCACACAGTGGATATAAATGAATTGAATCAAAAGTTGCAATGCTCATTTCATTGAAATTACCATGAAAGTACAAATAAAATTTGAAAGCAAACAGTCAATACAATCTAAGGAAAATGCAAACAGAAAGAAACAAGGCCTAGTGACTAATCAGTAACAAGGATGAGCTGTCCCGTCTGACACACTGGCTTTAGGAGATGATCCGTCTGTACTGACTCAAACTTCACTTGGCATGCTCTGGCAAAGGGTTGTTGACAACATTGGGGTTATTATCAACAAAGTCCAGAATTTTTAAGTTCACCAATTCTTGTACTCTAGCTTTCAATGCAAAGCAACCTTCCAAGTTATGGCCTGCCCCACCTTGATGGAACTCACAGTGAAGATCAGCCTTATAGCCGGCTGGAAGAGGGTTTGGAGGAGGAGGTAGAGTCCTTGTTGTAATCAAAACTTTCTTTACAAGACATGGATACAGCTCAGTATAGGACATCGGGGTAGGATCAAAGTTAACCCTATTGCGAGTCTGATTCTGTCTGACAGCCTGACGAGGAGCTTGAGCTGGTTGAGTATTAACAACTGGAGCAACTGCAGCTACATATTGTTGTCTCTGACGAGGTTTCCTCTCAACTGAAACAGCATGGGTATCACCATCCTTTTTCTTTTGAAAATTCCCAGCATACTTTTTAGCACCACTGAAGCCTTCAGCATTAGTAATCCTTCCTTTCTTGATACCTTCTTCTAGTCTCTCTCCAATAGTGACTAGGTCAGCAAAACTGGATGATACACTGCCTATCATCTTTTTCCAATAGAGTGGCTGAAGAGTGTCCATGAACAATCCAGTCAATTCTTTTTCTGCTAAGGGTGGCTCCACTTGAGCAGCTAGCTCTCTCCATCGCTGAGTGTACTCTTTGAAGGATTCTTTTTCTTTCTGAGACATATTCTGCAATTGACGGCGGTCAGGTGCCATGTCCAAGTTGTACTTATATTGCTTTAAGAAAGCATCAGACAAGTCCATCCAGCTTTGGATACGGTTCTTATCAAGTCCCATATACCATTTCATTGAAGCCCCACTCAAGCTATCTTGGAAACAGTGAATGAACAGTTTGTCATCTTTTGCGTGAGCATCCATCTTGCGGCAGTACATCACCAAGTGAGTTCTGGGACAGGTGTGCCCCTGGTATTTCTCAAAATTAGGAGTTTTGAATTTTGGAGGAATAACCAAGTCGAAAACCAGACACATGTCCATTGCAGCAGCATTAAAGATATCACTTTCTTCCACGGCTCTTATCCTTTTGTCAAGAGTCTGCCATTGCTCTCTGACTTCTTCAATGTATCCAGGTTCTCCCTGACTTTCAGATTGTGGACCAGCAGCATGGTACACGAAAGGATTCTCAGGAGCAGCTTGAGCAACAGAATGCACAACAGGCTGAGGTTCAGTGAACCAAGGAGCTGAAGATACTGGCGAGACAAACACAGGAGTAGTTGCAAAGGGTGGCGAGTAATTCGGAGGTAACCCAAATTCTGGCCAAGTAGAAGCTGGTTGCTGAGTCAGTGGAGGGTCAACAGCAGCAGGTGAAGTTTCAACAATCACGGTCCTCTGAGGTGGTTCACCTCTAGCAATCAGAACTTGCAGCATTTCTGTGAGCTTGGTCATACCGGCCTTCAACTCATCAATTTCCATTCTGACTTCGGCGTTGTGTTGTTCTTGATTTTCCATTCTCAATCTGACAGCAGCTCTAGTTCTGTAGTTGTGTTGAGGAAACAGCTTGACGGTGAACAGATAACTGGAGAAGGAGACAGTTAAAATGAGTTTCTGGGACAACTCGGAAGAATGCATATGTATGCTCATGGATGCAAGAATGCATGAATGCAACAACCACAAACAAGATCACTTAAAGCACACAGGTTCAAAGGTTCACTCTGAAGAGAAAACCGGAATACCAAGTTGGTAAGTCCACACTGATAAGAAATCCAAAGTACCGGGCATGTTGGAAGTCAGGGTTTCCTGCAAACCTGTAAACACCCGCCCATTCTCACATGTGGGTACTAAAAAGCCGGGATCCTCAATTTCAGATTCTCGATTTGAGAAGCAATAGTACATTCATCCCTCGGGGTACAATACTATCGCCAAACAAAGAGGTCGTCCACTGATTCCTCCAAAAAGGATATCCTATAGCAAGTTCCCAGCATTGGGTCCTCGGATCGAGACTGTACAATGGGTTTGCCACCGAACGTGGTCTGCCACTATCACATCCCAGGAGGAGTGCCGTTACTGAGTCCTCGGGAATGGTCATCAGAGTCGACAATTCCTCAAGAGAATAACTACTGGCCTGTATCAACATATAGTAGCAGAAAGCTCCTGATAGAACCTCGTCTGATTGTAGGGATCGTGATCACCCACACGTGGCCAACACCACGAGAGCGTCACGCCTGCCCACACTAAAACCTATGTGTATGCTCAAGACTGGGTAGTGGGCTTATCTCTCAGAACATCCCAACCAGAACAAACAGATAACAAGCAAGTCAGACAGAAAGCAGTAAATAAATCAAAGTAGGCTAAACCCCTCAAGGGATGGACCAGCAAGAGGTCAATCTATCCCCAGCAGAGTCGCCACTTTCCTGTAGCGGCAAAATCGTGAGTATAAGCTATTGATTAACTTAACTCGAAAAGCAAGAGTCGCCACCACACTTTTATTTTATCCAAAAAGGAAAGGAAAAAGAGCGAACAAAACCTAAAGAGTTCTAAAAAAAACAAGAACAAACAGAGAATGGGTAAGGGGGTTGGTTACGCAATGGGAAGGTGTTAGCACCCAAAACGTCTATAGTACTCTATAGGAGCCCTTTGAAATATCTACCGCTTTTGGTCTGAAAAAGGTTTGCTTGAAAAGAGATTGAGGAGATGAGAAGAGAAATTGTTTTTTTAAGATTTTTGTGTTTGGAGAGACTTGTCGCCGGTTTATGTGTGGCGTGAGCTTGAAGGCTGGCTGGAAGTTTGTGTGGGGAACGGCTGGAATTTTGTAGCTGAAGTTTGGTTTTGGAACGTGGGCTATTGAAATGTGAAGAAAGAAAAAAAAAGCAAGTGGGCCGGGTTTAGTAGTAATAGGAGGTGTGGGTAGAAAATAGAAAATGGGCCGTGCATTTGTGCCTCTTTTTTTTTGTAAAATTTTTTTTGTATACATGGATTTTGGAGTCAAGAATTGGTAAATGGGCCTAGAATTGATATGGATAAAATGGATATATAATGGATAATTGGATTTAAAAAAAAAAGGTAAATGGATTAAAAGAAAAATGAGTGACTAAAGTGGAGAATAGAAATGGCTAAAATTGATTATTCAAAAGTATGGATAATTGGAATTTGGATATAAATGGATTTTTATGAATTGGATATGAATTGGGATATGAAAAATTTGGTTTAGAAAATGGGTAATTGGATTTGAGAAATGGATAAGTGAATTTGGATATTTGAAATGTAAAATGATAAATGTGGATATTTGGTTTAGGAAATGGATTAGGGGAAAAAAAATGGTTTAGATAGCAAAAAGTGGAATATGGAAAATTTGGTTAAAAATGTGGATAATGGATAGCAAGTCTCTTTTTTTTAGCCCAAAACCAAACTTGAATTTTTTCACAAGCCTCTGATAAACATACAGCTACCACTGAACAAGCCACAACCGAACAATAGCCATTTGAATATGACTTTCTGAACCCAAAACTCATACGAGCCACTGCTTGATAAACTGAAAAATCTCAGCACAAGACATCTTGCTTTTGAACAAAGACCTGTGACTTGGAATCACTTCATTATCTTTGACGAACCTGCACAACACACAGAGAGAAACTGCAACATTTTTGGTATTTTGGTTAGAGGTTAGATAAACAGAAACAAGTAAGAAAAAAGAGAATCACACAGGTGCTTAGGAGGAACACAAACTGCGATCTTGTTTGTGGTTATGAGATGCAAATGAAATGTGTGGAATCTTAGGGGTAAAAATTAGGGTCTTACACACAGATCGGACATCCTGACTTTGACGACGAGTAGGATTCCTGTTACTGATACTAATTTGCTGAGTATCTTCATCCATGTAGATTGGCATCCACCAATGATTTAACAAGTGCTGAAGTGCCTCCTGGACAAGGGTACAACCTCGATCATTTTCGCAACCCGCTTTACAACTTTGATAGTCATGTGATATTAAGAATCCGAGTCGGACCTGCTCAGCATGTAACTCTACCAGGTTGGTATTCATCACGCGAATATCAAAGATCTGAACCATGTTGATCTGATAAGGGTTCCTATCATGGTAGTCTTGGATCCATCCAAGATCCATCTGACTCTGGAGGGCCTCTTGTATGAAAGAGCATCCCTGTTTGTTTACCGAGCAAGTCAGACAGGAACTGTAATCGTGTCACGGCAGATTATGATACTGGCTTTGCCTTGAGTGCATCACCACCAAGTTGGCATTCATCGCACGGATGTCGTGGTTTTGAATGACGTTAGAATTCGTATAGACCATGTTAACTCCACGAACTCGGTGCTCTTGGATCCATCCGAGATCCATTTGTTCCTGTAGAGCTGCTTGCACCACAGAACATCCTTGGTTGTCTTTAGAGCAGATATCACACTGGTGATAATTATGAGGTGGCACATGGCCATATCCACTCTATCTACAATGCGTCTTAACCAGATTGGTCTTTAACAAGAGTACATCGTGAATTTGATATACATTGTTAGTCTCTTTCTCAATCAGATTGACTGCAGCTTTCTCATGTTGAGGCAGTGGGTTCGTGAGAACATTGGGATTCGTATCTTTGAAAGATAAGAGCCCGCTTCTAACAAGCTTTTGCACGTTAGATTTGAAATTGAGACAATTCTCAATGTTATGCCCTGATCCTCCTTGATGATAAGGGCATGTCTGATCCACCTTAAACCAAAAAGGCGGATTTTCTGGTACTGTAAGAGGAGACTTAGTCTGAATGTGCCCCTTAGCCAGTAGTACCAGAAATAGTTCTGCGTACAACATGGGTATAGGATCAAACCCTGATGGTCGTGTTGTATGGTTGTTATTGTATGGAGGACGAGCCTGCTTAAGAGGCTATTGTGTCCTTTGCTGGTCAGGTTGGCTCTGCGCAACCTGAGGTTGATACGTAGGAATAGGCGCAGGGCTGATAGCAGGAGTCACAGTTGCTATCGGTTGATAACGTCGTCTTTGCTTTCCGAGAGAGATATTCCCAATATCTTGCTCTTTTTTCTTAGGGAGAGCACTACCGTATTTTTTAGTACCGTTCGTCGATCCAGCATCTTTTACCAAACGTCCTTCTCGGACGGCTTCTTTAAGACGAACTCCCATGCCCACCATCTCGGTGAAGTCACTGGGTGCACTGGCAACCTTTCGGTCATAGTAAAATGAGCTTAAGGTCTTTAAGAAGATCTTTGTCATCTCTTTTTCCTCAAGAGGTGGACAAATTTGAGCGGCAATTTCACGCCACCTCTGAGCATACTCCTTAAAGGTTTCCTTGTCCTTTTACGACATTGATCTGAGTTGATCTCTGTCGGGTGCCATGTCCAAATTGTATTGGTATTGTTGGACGAAGGCAGTACCAAGATCTCTGAATGTGCTAATCGTAGCACGGTTTAAACCCATGTACCATTTTAATGCGGCACCGGTTAAACTATCCTGGAAGTAGTGAATCAGTAGGTCCTGATTCTCCGTCTGAGCTGACATTCTCCGAGCGTACATCACCAGATGGCTCTGAGGGCAAGAGTTACCCTTGTATTTTTCAAAGTCGGGCACTTGGAATTTGTGCGGGACTTTCACATTGGGGACCAAGTAGAGGTCTGCGGCGTCCTTTCCAAATAGACCCTGACCGCGAATGGCTTGCAGTTCTTTCTGCATTTCCAAGAACTGTTCCTGGAATTCATCCATTCTATCGAACATAGTTTCCTTCTTACCAGGAGGTGTCTGTGGAATCTGTCCTTCCGGGATAGTGTGCACCACAAGGGGTCGTACCGTGACTACGGTAGTGAATCTTGGTGTTTCCCGAAGTTTGTAACCTTCAGGAGTCTTCAGTATGCCCCTGGCATCTTCGCTTTCTCGAAGTTTGTAACCTTCAGGCCCAGCAGCTTCTGTTGTGATTCCCTGATCCTTAGTGATCGGCGGAACATATCCTCCCGGGATACAGTTGACAAGCATGCCCAGGGACGATCTTTCGGCATCTGATACCTAGGATCATTCTTCTCCACTATGGGCATTGAGGTGATCTCTGAGATCACAGTTCTTTGTAGCTGAGCTTCTGCCATGGCTTGCATGTCGTTACGAAGCTTTCTCATATCCTCTCTTAGAGCGTCGATCTCTTCTTTCAACTCTCTGTTTTCTTCCTCAAGATCATCCATCTTTTTCTGACGATTGGCCTGAGTATTGTACGAATAAGATAGTTTGACTCTAGAATCGATACACAAACATGAGATTCGTAGGTAAGAAGAATACGCGATGTGAGAATGATGAATGCAATGATTATATTAATTATTTTTTTGGTTTAATCAAAATAAACTTCGACAATTAGATTGCAAATATCAAACAGTGGGGAAACCCCTTTTTATTGAATTCAAAGGATTACAGAAATGGAAATACAGTAGATTACAAAGTGCAGAAACAAAAACCTAAGCTAATGGGTCTCGAGTCCTCTCTGAGGAGAAATCGGGTGCTGATTCTGGTATCTTCCTTTTCTTTGACCGGGGCTCTTGAGCCGTTGTCGGGTTGTCATTCCTTTGCCAAGTGAAAGGAGTGAGCAAATTCCTTTGGTCATCTTGATTCTCTACAACATGCTGCTCCAAAATTTCAATCAGAGCATCTTTCTCTTTCAGTAATTGCTGTATTTTGATGCACTCTATGTCGAGGGTGCGGTACTTGTCCTTCCAAGACCTTCTTTCCCGTTGAACTTTGTTAAGAGTAATCTGAAGCTTTTCAGTTTCCTACATGAAGTACATGACAGATTCCCTCGGTGGAAGAATTTCGTAACGAGGATAAGGCATCTTTAGCTTGAGAGCTCTAGTTTGTACCCAATGGAGATAAGGCTCCACCGAGACACAATCCGGTTTTCCCAGAGACTCCCGTCCTTTCTTATGAACATGCTTCCAAGCGTGCACTATTTCCGTCTTTAGTACTCTGTCATTTTCTCCTTCCTTGAAGAAAAGACCTTCCAGATGAACACCCAGTGGGATGTGTCTCATCGGGTATCCAAATTGACGAAGAACCAATACCGGATGGTAGTTGATTCCTCCTTTAGTTCCTATGAGGGGTACGTTGGGGAAGTTTCCACAACGGTCAATGATTCTGATTCCATCATAAATTCTATTACACTAATCTATATCAGAGTTGGTAAGAGACATGATCTTCTGCGATCAATGTAAAACACTCTTGCAATCCCAAAAAGCAGCAGACCTGGGCAAGTGAGAGATAAACCATTTATAAAGCAGAGGTACACAACATGTGATCTCCCCTCCGCTGTACAAATTCCCCAAGTGTACAGAATGATACGCATCTGCGAGCAAAGTCGGCACAGGGTTTCCAATGAGAAAAACCTTAATGGAGTTAATATCGACGAAGTTATTGATGTTGGGAAACAAAAATAACCCGTAGGTGAGCAAGACAAAGATGCTTTCAAAAGCAGTCACGTTCCCTATACTAGCGAAATACAGGGCTTTCTTCGTCAAGAACTGGGCTGGCAAGCCTTGGATGCCACCCTTAGCGGTCATGTGAGTCCTGACCTCAGACTCGTCCAAATGAATTGCGCTTGCAATGGTCTGATTCTTTGGAATTTCTTCCAGTCCAGAAAATGGAGCTCGATCTGTGATATGTAGATCAGTCAGATGAGAATATTCCTCCAGCGTTGTGCTAGCTGGTAATCCGGGAATGTGAAACAGTGATAAACCGGATCGTAGAACTGAATGAGTGCATCCATGATTCCCTCAATCACATGGACTCTTAACAGTGGTAACAGACCTCCGTGCTTGGCTCTGAAGGCCTCAGGGTTAGTGATCATCCTTGCTAACCTTCTCAAATCCTCTAGCTTTGGAACCTTGAAGGTGTACGTACGAGTTCTCCTTCTACCGAAATCCATTAGCGTAATCCTCTTCTCTGATATTTGCAATCACATTCTTAGTTTAATTTGAAAAACAGAGAGACTAGAAGAGAAGTTTTTTGAATGTTTTAATGTTTTATTAAATGAATGCATGAATGCAGCACACAAAAACATAGAAAAAACATGGGGTCAAAGGGTCGTTGTCATGAAGTCAAGGCTCTACCCATCCCCAAAGGTTTATACTAGGGTGATTTTTGTACCTGTACTCATTATCATCAGCTCCTCCCAGGAAAGCAAAACAACAAGCGGATCGCCAGCGAGTTGTCGAGCAATCTTAGAGTAAGTTCCATTCACCAAGAATAGATCATCAGCCTCAAATAAGGGTAGTATCGCGTAACAACTATTCCCGATAGTTTCCGCACTACGAAAGGGTTTGGCTCCTCAGCTTCTCAGGCATCACAACCGACCCATTGTCTAGGTGAGAGAATGGTTACATTAGTCAGCCTTCACTGAGGTTAATGGTCGACCCTGTCGCCATCACTTATCTTAAGTGTATACTCAATCTTTCGACATACAGCATCACCCGCATTCCCATTAGCAGAAAAATAAACACGTATAGCAATTAGGAAAAGCAGTATATATATTTGTCCTAATGTCCTAAACTTTTAAAGCTATGAATCCTAAGTTCCTGACAGAAATGGCTCCCCGGCTGAGTTACCACTCTGTAGTTTCTACACAAGGAAAACAGAAAGAAAGAAAGACATGCCCCACGGTGGGCGCCATTTTTCTGTAGCGAGCGATTTTGTACGTGGTTCTTAAGCACTGGTCGCTCTCTGTTTTTCAAATTAAACTAAGACTGTGATTGTAAATATCAGAGAAGGAACTTCTGAATCTGAATGTCTTAGTGCAACAAGTGTTGTGAAAGAAAGTGAGCTGTGGCACAGAAGATTTGGTCATCTGAATTTCAGAAGCTTAGAACATCTAAATTCGAAGAAGCTGGTACATGGAATTCCTACAATTAAGAAGCCTGAGAAGCCATGCAAAGTGTGCATGGAAGAAAAGCAACCAAGATTTCCATTTGTGTCAGAAGTTGCTCCAAGAGCAAAACATGCCTTGGGAGTAGTACATTCTGATGTGTGTGGTCCATTTCCAGTAGCATCGATCGGAGGGAATAAATACTTCGTGTCATTTGTTGATGAATTCACGAGAATGATATGGGTATCCCTTATTAAGTTCAAACACGAGGTGTTTGCTGAATTCAAGAAGTTCCGAATGAAGGTTCAGAATCAGAGTGGTCAGAATCTGAAGATTCTCAGAACCGATGGTGGGGGTGAGTATAACTCCAAAGAGTTTCAAAAGTTCTGTGAGGAGAATGGAATTGAGCATGAGGTTACTGATCCTTACACTCCTCAACACAATGGTCTTGCTGAAAGAAGAAATCGTACTTTGCTTGATATGGTGAGATGCATGCTGAAGGAGAAGAAGCTTCCTCAGAACTTGTGGGGAGAAGTTGTTGCCACCGCAGCATATGTGCTCAATAGATGTCCAACGAAGAAGCTGAAGGAAATAGTTCCTATTTAGAAGTGGACTGGAGAAAAGCAAAGTGTTAGTCATCTGAAGGTGTTTGGTTCTGTTTGTTACAAACATGATCCAGAAGCTAGAAGACAAAAGTTGGATGATAGAAGCAAAGTAATGTTACTGGTGGGGTACCACAGTACAGGTGCATACAAGATTTATTGTCCAGAAACTAATAAAGTTGAGTTCAACAGAGACGTTATTGTGAAGGAATCAGAAGTTTGGAATTGGGACAAGTCTCAATCTGATTCTGATGTGAGAACTTCTGAAGAAAGGTCAGAAATAAGAGTTTCTGAAACTGATGGTGATTCTGATTCTGAAGGAGACTCAGAAGATGAAGGTGATTCTGATGATCCAGATTCTGATGATGATCCAGATTCTGGTGGTGATTCAGACTCTGGGAATATGCCAGACTCTGAAGATGGTCAAGGTTCTGGAGGAAGTCAACCTTCTGAAGGAGAAACTTCTGAGGACAGAACTTCTGGGGTTCAAGCATCTGAAGAAGATTCTGAACGAGGTCAGAGGCCACAGAGAATCAGAAACATTCCAAGAAGATTTGAAGAGTTTGACATGTTGCAAGACACTGAAGTAGATTCTGAAGGAGAAATTATTCAGTGTGCCATGTTAGTAGACTTTGAACCCGTAAGTATGGAAGAGGCTCTCAAGCAGAAGTTCTGGCTAAAGGCCATGAAAGAAGAACTTGAGGCCATAGAAAGAAACAAGACTTGGAAGCTGACAGAACTTCCAAAGGACAAGAAAGCCATCAGTGTCAGATGGGTTTTCAAGCAGAAGCTAAAGCCAGATGGATCAATTGGCAAACACAAAGCGAGGTTGGTAGCAAGAGGATTTCTGCAGAAACCTGGGCTGGATTATTCTGAAGTGTTTTCACCTGTAGCAAGACATGAAACAATCAGATTGGTGATTGTAATAGCTGTGTAGCGAGCGATTTTGGACGCGGTTCTTAAGCGCTGGTCGCTCTCTGCGGTTTGAGCTTAAACTACAGGTCGATTCATTTTTTATCCTATTGTGAGCTGAATAAGGAAGGGAAATAGATGTCTCCAATTAACCCTGCTTGCATACTGAGTTTAAACAGCGGTCTGTTAGGTTACGGATGCTATCAATGTGGGGGGGGCATTTGTACTGGTTATTTGTATTTTCGCCAATACTGGTTTCTTTCTTTCATTTTTGACAGAAGGTTTCTGGCGGGGAACAAGGATTAGGATGTTAGTACTGATGATTTTTGAATTACTGCTTTTGATTGATGGAGATATGGGATTTGGGTTTTTTGTTTAGTGTGCTCGCTAAGATTTTTCTTTCAATCTTATGCCTACGTATTCCCGTTTACCGAAAAAGGGAAATCAGAGCGTTTGTAGTTCCTCCTATTCTATGGGAGGAAATTGGTTGTTTTTGGTGTCTTGTTCAAAGCCCAAGACGTGAAGCGAAAGGTGATTTGTATCTTGTTCAAAGCCCAAGATATGAAGCTAAAAAGTCTGTTTGTATCTTGTTCAAAGCCCAAGATGTGAAGCTGAAGGTCTCAACTTTAGAGAGAATTTGTCATCTCTAAAGAGGGGGTTGTATGTCACAACTGTTTTATAAAGGAGAATTACTTTAACCGGGATGTGTGAATCCGACAATGCCATAATTTCCTTTAAAGGGGATTTTAACCTGAAGGAGAAGACTTTAACTCAGTGTAGAGCAATGCTATCTTTCCTTAGGAATTTCTCATGCTAAAAGAGGGACACTTGCATGGATGTAGATGATCCAGAGGCTTGCCGCTTACAGCGATTAGATGAAGGGGAAGGAGTTGTTGATGTTTGTGTACTGTGAATGAGGCACAGCTTTGATGCTAAAAGGTTGATTGGATCAACCAGTGGTTTTCTTATACAAAGCCTAAGAGGAGGCTAATATGTGTCTCGTACAAAGCCCGAGAGAGAGGTGAAAAGGTTTTGACCCGACGATGGAGTCTTTTGGTATCTCGTATAAAGCCCGAGATGGAGGCTATTGTTTGTTTGGCTCAATAAGAACCCTTTTGTATCTCGTACAAAGCCCGAGATGGAGGCAAAATGGGTGATTGACTCAACGAGGGAGTCTCTTATGTGTCTCGTACAAAGCCCGAGAGAGAGGCTAAACGTTGTTTGACTCCACTGGGGAGAATCATTGTACAAAGCCCAGGAGAAGGCTAACTTCACTAAAGAAGGATCATTATACAAAGCCTAAGAGGAGGCTATGGTAACTGTTTAAGTGACAGGTCCAGTATACTGATTTTGAAAGAGAAAATCAGTTCTTATATGAGCAACACTGTACTCATGGATTTGATTCAAGAATCTGGGTTATTCCTGCTCTTTAAGGAAGCGAGAAATCAAAAGGGTATTGAGACTGTCCGAGTCTACGGGTTTCCTTCCTATTTAACGAAGGGGTCACTTGAGAATGTCTTTGAGACTCAAGGATATTAGACTGTCCAAGTCTAGAGTTTTATCTTTTGTACTATGCTTTGAGAAACAGTAGTAGACTCTTTGACAGAACTGTTCTATGAAGATGACTAGGTTCTGTTCCTATACCTCTAGGAGGTCGTCGGGACTATTTATATGAAGCCCAAGAGGAGGCGGGAAACTTTTAAGAAACCGACGGGTCCTTGTACTAAGCCCAAGAGGAGGCTATCATTCCCGGAGGAAGAGATCATTATACGAAGCCTAAGAGGAGGCTGTGAATACTTCTAAGAAGCCGTAGGGTCCTTGTACTAAGCCCAAGAGGAGGCGGGGTTGCTTTTAGGAAGCTTGTGGGTCCTTGTACGATGCCCAAGAAGAGGCCGATTGCTTTTAAGAAGCCGATGGATCCCCAAACCCCGAGAAATTCAAGGCAAGCTATTCGCAAGGAATATATCAAGTCAGGAAAGTTTGAGAATTTGGAAGAAACTCAAGAGATGCCATTCACGGAGAAAAGATCATCTCTGGGGAGTAGAGTCTCTTGACAAGTGCTTTTAAGAAGCCCGTGGGTCCCCAAACTCGGAGAAATTCAAGGCAATGCTATTCACCGAGAATAGATCAAAGTCAGGAAAGTTCGAGAATTTGGAAGAAACTCAAGAGATGCAATTCACGGAGAAGAGATCATCTCTGGGGAATAGAGTTTCTTTGACAACTTCTATGAGTGACACTCTATGAAATGGTTCACAGAGAATGCTGCCTTTCATATCTCCATATTGTTTAACCCCAAGAGGAGGGAAGACTGTGTCTGGTAATCCTATGGGGATCTAGTTTAGACTATTTCTAAGAGTGATCAACGGGCTTAATGCTAGACGTAGTTGCTGGGGAAACTCTAAATATCTATACTATTATTACACAGTTGATATGAGTTTACGAAAGAAGACTTACAGTGAAACAGCCCCACAATACAGTTATATGTATATGAAAGCGGTAAATGAAAGCGTATAAACACTTACTCGGTTGTAGAGCTTCTATGCTGTTTGGTTAGTTGTTCAACAAAGAAAGATTGAAAACAACAGTATATTCAAAATCAAAGGAGAAAGTGCTTTGAAAAGAAAGATTTGGAGCTTACAGCTCAAGGAGAGGCCCAGGGTTTTATCAGTGAGCGCACTGTTGTTTGAATTTGTACAGAGGGACTTATACAAGTGACTGTGGCCCAAAAAGGTTTTCTGTACAAAGGGATGGGTCTTACACTCTCTCAAGAGGCCCAAAAAGTTTAAAGAAAAAGAGTGGGGCTTATAACACGAGGGTAGGCCCAATTGATTTTTCGTTAAAAATGGCAATCGCGCCGAGGTTTTATTTTAACGCAGAGGGACTTATACAATAAGTGAGACCCAAAAATGTTTTTGGTTAAAAGGGGGTTGGGTCTTACACTCTATTAGAGGCCCAAAAGTTTTGAATTAGAAAGATTGTTTTTAAAAGGGCGATGATCGCGCCGTTTGTTTTTGACGGTATCGGGACTTATACAATACACTGAGGCCCAAAAATGAGTTGGTCAAAAAAAAGATTGGGTCTTACACTCTATTAGAGGCCCAAGAGTTTTGAATGGGTCTTATAGCTCGAAGAGAGGCCCAAAAATTGTTTTTCAAAAGGCGACGATCGCGTTGTTCATTTTTTACGGTATCAGGACTTATACAATACACTGAGGCTCAAAAATGATTTGGTCAAAAAAGGATTGGGTCTTACACTCTATTAGAGGCCCAAGTTTATGAATGGGTCTTATAGCTCAAGGAGAGGCCCAATTGGTTTTTCAACGGATGATGATCGCGTCGAACTTTTTGAAATACAACGGGACTTATACCATAAGTGAGGCCCAAAGTGGGTTGTATTTACAAAGGGTTGGGTCTTACACTCTATTAGAGGCCCATGAGTGTTTGAAAAAGTTTGATGAGGGTTGAATTAATCAAAAACCCTAATTTCATTTTTTAAAGAGCATTTTTCAAAGAAAAATCAAGTAAAAAATGATAAAAAAATATCAAATAAAATCATTAATCATGTTATAAACAGTGATTAAGGTTTATGAAAAAGTATTTTATCCACATGAATATTTAAAATCATTTTGGTTTTAAAAATCAAGAAAAAGAAATCATTTTAAAAGCATTTAAAACAATTTAAAACAATATTTTTGAATATATTAAAAATATATCAAATAATAATATTTTTTGTGATTTTTTGGTGGATTAAAATATTATGGAGTATGAATAAAAAGTGTGTAAAACAGATTTGGAAAATGATAATTTTTGCTATGTGAAAGAATTGGTTGAGTTTTGAAGATAAACTAAGAAAAAGAGGAAAGATGTCACAACATCTCATTCGACATCTTTCATGAGTTTTCAACATCTTTTTTATCAAACTTCCAACACCCATAACTTTCTCAAATCTCAATGGTTTGAGACAAAATTTATATGCATCTGGCCCAGAATTTCACAAGGAATCCAATGGTGGTGGTAGTTTTTTCAGATCACACTCCCTCCTCAAAACCCGATAGTGGTTTTGAAAAGGACCTATAATTGCATTTTCTGTGCTACACTTTGATACAGGCATGGATTACATGGTGAATTAGCCCAAACGCAACATATACAACATGTATGAGATGTGTATGATCAGTGGACTTCAAAGCAATGCATAATTTCAAGGATTCCAAGTTGTGATGCTTACCTCTTTTTGAGCTTTTTGGAGTTTTTGTGCAATCTGTCAAGCCTCTTGTTCCAGAAATGATTTGATGCTTTAGAAACACTCAAATGATCCCTTAGAAGCTTTTAGGATGATTGGAATCAACTGGTACTTGCAAAAACACAACCTGTCCCTTTCTTGCAAAAGGGGTTAAAAGTGACCAAAATAGCAACTCTCTCAAATGGTGTTCCAGATGTTGGGAACCATTTGGGACAATTCAAGGATGATATTTGGAGTGTGTTTGAGGTTTTATCTGGTTTGGAAAGTGACTGAATCAAGACATGGATTGAAAAATGCAAAAAAGTGCCATTTTGAGGTTTTGAGAAGTGACTTTGTGATTTTGTGATTACAGGTCACTTGTGATAGTTTGCACAGCTTACATATGATATATATGAGGTGTGTGTGTGATTGATTGTGATGGAAAAGCTCTCAAGCTCAAAAACTCAGAATTACTTGCTTTGGAAGGCAAATTTGAGGTGAAAGAAGAGATTTTGAGGAAAGCATCTGTTTGATGGCTTCGGTGTACTCAAACTGAACACAAATGAGCTCTATTTATAGTAGAGCAAGTTTGTTTTCACAACAATAGTGAATGGTGGCTGCAGCAGAGGTTTGGCCAATGTTGTCCAATGAAAATCCAAGTCTCCTCTAGCCATTGACTAGAGGTTAGAGCACAGAGCTTTGGTTCCCTACTTGTTGGAGGAATCTTGACTGAATTCAGTTGCAAATGTGTCAGTCCATGCCACCTCTAAGCATCTATTAAATGCTCCAATCCAAAATTGGAGTCTTGTCCCTCTTTTAGGGATTTTTAGGAATAGCATGCTACTTCTTGTTCCAAGGACTTTGGAGGCTTGGCTCAGTAATTGTCCCCTTTAGATTTGATCCTCAGAGGTGTCCAAAGTGATGACAAGGCTTGGAAATTCGTGTGGCACAAGAAGTGTGCAAATCTGTCCTAAAACATGTCTTAAAAATCAGCTGCAGCAAGCCCTGTTGTAAAATTCATAACTCTCTGCTCGAGTATGCTACATGGACGTTCTAGGACTTTCTGGAAAGCTTAGATGACGTACTTCAACTTTGATGTTTGACTTTGGTCTTGGTTCAGCTTGAAAAGTCATAAAAAATGGTCTTGAACTTGTGTAGTCAAATCTGTCCTAAAAGCTGTCATGAAAATTCTGCTTTATCAATGCTTTTTGTGAAAATCATATCTCCCTACTCGAGTATGCTACAAGGACGTTTTAAAACTTTCTGGAAAGCTGAGACAATGTACTTCAACTTTGATGTTCAAGGTTTGGCTTGAATCAACTTGGATCATGGAGAAAAATATCCTTGAAGTTGGGACATTCTTGCTGGAAAAATGTTAATGATGTCCTATGAAATGTTGAAACATTTGACAACTTTAATCATTAATAATTCCAAACTTTAATCACTTGTATATTTTAATCCACTATGATATTTTGAATTGAAGTGAATTGCATCTTTGATGCTTGTCTTGCATGGTGACAAAGCTTGAAAATTGGGTGGCACAAGAAAAGTGCACAAAATCTGTCCTAAAAAATCAGCTCGAGCAAGGCCTGTTGTGAGGTTCATAACTCCTTGCTCAAGTTGAATTAATGGGAGTTCTAATACATTTTGGAAAGACCTAATGACATAATTTAACTTTGATGTTTGACTTTGGTCTTGGTTCAGCTTGCAAAGTCATCAAAAATGGTCTTGAACTTGTGTAGTCAAATCTGTCCTAAAAGCTGTCATGAAAATTCTGCTTTATCAATGCTTCTTGCGAAAATCATATCTCCCTGCTCGAGTATGCTACAAGGACGTTCTAGGACTTTCTGGAAACCTGAGATGACGTACTTCAACTTTCATGTTTGACTCCAGACCTGGTTCAACTTGGATCATGGAGAAAAACGTCCTTGAAGTTGGGGCATTCTTGCTGAAAAAATATTAATGATGTCCTATGCAATGTCAGAACATTGGACATTAAGAATTCCCAACTTTGATCACTTATACCTTTCAATCCTTATGATATTTTGAGTTGATTCCCTCTACAATGTTGAAGTATCAAATACCCTTTTTAAAAGTAGCTTTTACTCAAAATCAATGGATGTTTGGATCAATAGTTACAACCTTGAAAAGTTGTGCACTTGAACATGATTTTAACTTAGAAAAAATTTCTAAGTTTCTTTCAATTTGATCAATTTTGCAATTTTGCGTGATTTCTTGATTTAAATTTGATCAAATTAAATCATCCATCATATTTTCTTGAGTAATGGCTTGTGAAGCCCATAGTTGACCAAAAAGTCAAACTTTGACTTTCTGCGTCAGTTGACTTTGTATTAGATGAACTTGAGGCTTGATCCACATGAAATGTTGCACTCTTGTGCTTAATTCTTGAGGTGGGAGTCCTCTTGATCCTTTATGGATGTTTAAGAGGTTAGACAAGTTGAAGATCATGTCATTCCTTGATTGATCATTTGTCTAAAAGCTCTGAGAGGGCTTGAAACCCTAAGCTTGATTGTAGTGAATGCTCAATAATTCCTTGAGGAGATTGATGAGGCACAAAGGTACATCCATGTTGTGCTGATGATTTGCACCATGATGGGAAATCTTAGTGGTCAAAATTTGGGGTATGACAAGCTGCTAACAGGAATTGGCCTCTGATGCATTTAGATGTGAAATCTGCATTTCTGAACGGTCCATTAGAAGAAGAAGTTTATGTGTCACAACCTCCTGGATTTGTGAAAAAGAATCAGGAAGGGATGGTGTACAGATTACATAAAGCTTTGTATGGATTGAAGCAAGCGCCCAGAGCTTGGAATCAGAAGATTGATTCATTTTTCAAGAAGCAGGGTTTTAAGAAATGTGAGATGGAATACAGTGTTTATGTTCAGCATATTTCTGAAGGAAATATGATTATGGTGTGTTTGTACGTTGATGACATACTGCTGACCGGAAGTTCTGAACAAGAATTAGCTAAGTTCAAGAAGGTGCTGATGAATGAGTTTGAAATGACTGATCTCGGGAAAGTGACATACTTTCTAGGGATGGAGTTCAGATATTCTGAGAAAGGTATCATTTTGCATCAGCTGAAGTATGAACGAGAACTTCTGAAGAGATTTAAGCTGCAAAATTGTAAGGCTGCTATCACACCTGCAGATACGAATCAGAAACTAGATTCTGATTCTGATGGTGAGGATGTGGACGCTACAACCTTCAAACATTTGGTTGGTTCTCTGAGGTATTTGTGTAATACCAGACCTGATATTTGCTATGCAGTTGGAATGGTTAGCAGATTCATGAGTAAACCCAAGTGGTCCCATTACCAAGCTGCTATCAGGATTCTGAGGTATATCAAGGGAACTCTGAAGTATGGAGTGCTATTTCCTTCTGGAAGAAAGAGTGAATCAGAACTTCTGAGTTATTCAGATTCTGATTGGTGTGGAGACAGAGTTGACAGAAAAAGTACTTCTGGATACTTGTTTAAGTTTCTGGGAGGTCATATTTCTAGGAGTTCTAAGAAGCAACCTGTTGTTGCAATGTCAACCTGTGAAGCTGAATATATTGCAGGTGCTGTTACTGCATGCCAAGCTGTGTGGATTCTGAACTTGTTGGAGGATCTGAAGATCAAAGTTGACAAACCTCTGAAGATGATGATTGATAACAAGTCTGCAATCAATCTTGCCAGAAACCCAGTGTTGCATGGGAGAAGCAAGCATATTGAGACCAAGTATCACTATCTGAGAAGTCAAGTTCAGAGTGGAGTGTTAGAAGTTCTGCACTGTAGCACCCAGAAACAGTTGGCAGATGTTCTGACGAAGGCTATCAAAACTGATCAATTCCTTCGCTTAAGGGATGGAATTGGAGTTGTTAGTTTTGAGGAAATATAAATTAAGGGATGGTATTAGAATAATAATTTATATTTTATTTTATATTTACAAACTTGGTGACCAAGTTTGTTAGAGGGTATTTTAGTATTTTATTGTTGCTTTGTAGCCCTAGTTTTTAGCTTATAAATAAGGTAGTGTAGATGTCATTCCAATCATTGTATTTTTATCATTTATAGTCGTCATTCTCAATATAATATATTCTCTTCTTTTCATCATTATTTCACCTTGTACACCAACAATAAACTCCCACTAACCCATAGTATCATAAGACTTACACATGTGTATAAGTCTATGGTTAGTGATTATACTAATGATTTTTAAATTATAGGTCATAGAATATCCACATAGGTCTAAGAATAGTAATTACATATAGGGATACCCTATTACGAGAGTAATTACATTTAATCATAAGTACCTTCATAGCACAATACCATACTCGATAGGAGTATTGTTATTTACTTTTACTTTCATATTATGACATGACAAATGTGTACTATTGAAGATATAATAACACAATATTATTGCATGCTAAAGAATTATTGTATCTTTCAATATCGACCTAAACATCAAATTATGATGTTTCCTGAGATTAAGAAAATAATATATATCTCAGTATAATAGAATAAGACTTCTTATAGTTATTTAATAATTTGAAGTCTTATTAGAATATGTCATATCTATAATGCACACAAAATAATTTATGACAATACAAGAATAATAATATAAAATTTTAGGATATATAATTATGTATACATGCACCCCCACATATCCAATAGAATAAGGATTTATCAAAGTCCACTAATATTAACCACTCTTATTATACAATGAGATACTAATTTTATTTTTAGTGCAAAACTATACAAAGAAGTGGTTCTATAAAATATCATCATTAGAGTTTTACAAACTCAACTACATATTTTGCACGTAAATAGAATATTATTATTTAAATAATTTCACATGAAAGAATATGATGGTCATATAAAACATTTACCATCATTTGAGTGAGATCAAATCCTTAAAATTTTAAATATAGGAATATATACAATATCTTAATAACTCACTCAAAACTCAAATGCTACAATTATAATCACACACATTTGAGAAACATATTATGTTATACGCGGCGGAAAAAAATATGATACTTAATTTATTTAATATTGAGGATATAACAAAAGTAGTCATAATTTTTCATCAATAACATAAGACTATAATATCCTCAATATAAGTCTTCATAAGATAATATTATATATTAAATAAATGATATTTGATTCTCATTATATAAAATTGACATGTTAAATTCTCCCACTTGATAGAGAATAATAGTTGAGCTATTAATTCAAGAGTTTTAAAAATATTTAAACAAATACTCAAATATTTTCTCTATCATACAATGATCATGTCAAATAACGTCAAATCGATAGGGTATATTCATCACTTACATAATATATAGAGAATAGAAATCCATTGAAATACTAAAAGAAAGATTTAAAATAAATTATTGGATATCATTTAATTAAAATAACTTTACATGTATTTAAAAGAAAATTTCATTTATCTCCCAAATGAGAATATCAATAGTAATTAATAAGAAGTATAACAACAATGTACAAATAGTATGCCATTAAAAAATTCTAATACCGATAAGGTATTCGAACCATAATTGACATAAGTCTAAAATCAGAAATACAATGAACAACAATTATATTAATAATAACACATCGATAGGGTATAATTATTATTAATATAATATTTATTATAATTAAAATAAATTTAATTATTTTATTAAACAAAATTTTTATAATTGTACCCACGATATGTGAGTTACAATCATACAAATTAGGATTTATTATATTTTATTCAAAATAGAAAATTTTGTTTAATAAAATAATTGGATAGACACAAATTATATTATATTATGATATTATTGAATAATTAAAAACAATAAGAACGATGTACCTGATAGAATTTGAGATACGATTGTCGGAAGAGTGAGTATATGAGAGAATTACTACCTTTCTTGCCGTTTAGGATTTTTAGAGTATGTTAATTGTCTAATAGGGAGACACTTAAATTTAAACAATTGAGAGCAGAAACCTCTTATTGAGCTTAACTGAATGATTCAACTCATCATGGTCCATTCAAGCACAAAACTCAATCAAATAATTCATCTATTTAGTGTTTAATAATAATAAACCATAATATAATTAATTAATAATTAATTATGTCTTAAAATAGTTAATCTAACACCATTTTCGGTAGCTGTAATATTAAATTGGCAATGAAAAGTACCCTCTTTGTTTTATATCTGAAGCAGAATTAATATATATATATATATATATATATATATATATATATATATATGATAGAAAATCGAATAATAAGATTAATATGTGACTCTTTCACTTTAATACTGTAGTATTTCTTTTCTTTTATGTGTAGTTCCTGTAGCGTAACTGTTAAGGTGGTAGGAAATGAAAATATATATATATATTGCTTTTCCTGTAGCGTACCAATATATGAATATACACTAGGATATGAATTAGTAGCATGATATATAAATATATGTAGAGCAAGGCGAATGAGGTATATACATATTATGAGACAATGTGTTTTCTCACTCTCATTTCCCTGTGGCGAGATTACTAGGAGCACTATTGAATCTTTTTTTCTTATTAATTCACATGTGCTGTAGCATTATGTATAACATATATAATTAGATTTACTAATTAATAAATTAAGTATTAATTAATGAATTCTCTTGTTTATTAATATAATTATTTCAATAGCATAAATAATAATATTAATAATACATTTTATTTAATTATTGATAATTCTTTATAATTATCATATGAATATTTGATTTCATTAATGATGATGAATTAGATATTTTATAATTAATTGGTGATGTGTGATTTGTGAATTGAGATGAAATTGTATTGATACTTGCTGATTACTTGCTAATCGTAGTGACGATGTTTGAAGTAAGAATGTCTTGATTATGAAAATGTGATTGTGTGTGCAATTGTGTGGTAATTCAAGTGTGATGAATTATTGAAGATATGCATGATTGTTAATATTAGGGAATGATATTAATTGCATATGGTTGTTGAATTTGCACACGCATCATTTGTGTCAAGAGGCAATGCTTGTCAGTTCCGTAGGAGTTAGTGACTTGTCCCAAACTTAGAGCGGAGTTTAAAAGCTTAGAGAACAGGTTTTTGTGTATTATTGGTCTAGAGAATGGACCCGGTTTAATGTAAAAACCGAAAAATAATAACAAGTGTTGGTACCACATTGCATGAGTTGCATTTGAGTCTTGCATTGAGTCTCATCGTTTATATGTTTGTGTGATATGATATTATGTGTATTATGTGAATTGTTGAATTGGTAAAATTGTGGATTGTGAGTATATACTTGTGAATAGTATGAATACTTGAGTGATATGATGTTGATGAAACTTTTGAAGTGTGAGAATAATTGTGCTTATGCTTGTATGCTTTAAATTATATATTATCTTAGGATTTCGATAATTATATGAATTCTCACCCTTCTGTTTGAATGATGTTTTGTACGACATCGCTCAGGTACCGAGAAGTAGAGTTGCTTCTAGCGCAAGGTAGTCGTTGGTGTAGCTTGTTTAGTTTCTTTATTTATTTTGGATCGAGTCGTGCTCTGATTATGTAACACTGGGGAATGTTTCGATTCATGTCTTGAGAGATACTTTATGACTCTACTTTATTTTGCTATTGTTATTTGAATTATGTGGAATATTGGCCTTTATACCTAAGTGATGATTATGAATGAGATGAGCATGAGACTTTCATTATGTCTACTATGATTTGAAGTAAATCAGTTGCTACATGCTAATGTGAAAGTATATGGAAAGCATGAATTTATTTTAAGTGTTATTGAGCATGACAGGTGTATGTGTGATGTTTTGAAAACATATGTGACACCCTTTTGTGAGATGCATGATAACTTACTCTGATTATATATATATATATATATATATTTTTCGCGGGGTTTAGAAGGGTGTTACATTAGTGGTATCAGAGCAAGGTCGGTCAGTTGACCAAGTCGTTAGTGTGTTTATTTTCTTTTGTACTTGATATGTGTGTAGCACTATCGGTATTGTTGGTTCTAACGAGGATTTGTTGTTGGAATTTAGAACGGTGGTTGCAGGTAGGAATGATGAAGCAATTGTCGTAGCTTTGGAGATGTTGGCTGGAGCGATTGGGCAAAATCACCAAGGCAACGTGAATGTTAGAAACATCACTGATGATGAGTTTTGTGCTTTGGGGAAGTTTCAGAGGAACAATCCACTAATCTTCAAGGGAACACATAAACCTGACAAAGCACAAGTATGACTGAAAGTGATTGAGAAGATCTTTCAAGTCATGAACTGTTCAGATGCGCAGAGGGTGCAATTTGGCACTCATATGCTTGAAGAGGAAGCTGAGGACTGGTGGGATAATACTCGTAAGAGGTTCGAAGAAGATGATATTGAGGTTACTTGGGACGTTTTTAGAGAAGCATTTCTGGAGAAGTATTTTCCAGAAGATGTTCGTGGGAATAAGGAAATTAAGTTCCTTGAGCTGAAGCAGGGTAACTCAACTGTGGCCGAGTATGTAGCAAGATTTGAGGAGTTGATTAAGTTTTATCCTCATTACAACACTGCTAATGCTAAGAGATCCAAGTGTCTTAAGTTTGTGAATGGTTTGAGGCTTGAAATCAAGCAAGCCATTGGTTATTAGGAGATTAGGCGATTTTCTTAGTCGGTGAACAAGAGTAGGATTTATGATGAAGATAGTAGAGCTCGGTCCGCTCACTACAAGAGTTTGAATGATAAGAAGGGAAAAGGTCAATTTAGAGGAAAACCATATGTGGCTCCTGTTGATAAGGGGAAACAGAAAGCTGGTAATGGCAAGAAGTCGAGTGGGGGAGGAGCTTCCACTCCGGTGAAGTATTTTCAGTGCGGTGGTGAAGGACGTCGTACTCTTGAGTGCACAAGTATTGAGCGGAAATGTTTCAAGTGTGGCAAGCCAAGCCACAAGGCTTCTGAGTGCAGAAGTGGTGTGAATGTGACTTGCTACAACTGTGGTGAGCAAGGGCATATTAGTACTCAGTGTGACAAACTGAAGAAGGCTCAAGCGAAAGGGAAGGTGTTTCCTCTATCAAGATCTGAGACTACTAGTGAAGATCGATTGATCCGAGGTACGTGCTTCATTAATGGTATACCTTTTGTTGCTATAACTGATATTGGAGCTACACATTCTTTTATTTATTTGGATTGTGTTAAAAGATTAAACCTTGAATTATCTGTTATGAGTGGAGGTATGGTTATTGATACTCTTGCCATGGGTTCAGTAACTATCCTATATGTGTGTTTGAATTGTCCATTGAGTATTTTCGGTAAAGACTTTGGAGTTGATTTAGTGTGTCTTCAATTATATCAACTTGATGTTATTCTTGGGATGAATTGGTTGGAATTCAACCATGTTTATATTAACTGTTTTGATAAGACGGTTATTTTTCTTGAACCTGAGAATGAAGAAGACTTGTTTATGTCTGCTAAGTAATTGAATGAGTCGGTGCAAGATGGTGTCGAGATGTTTATGTTGATGGCAACTTTGAGTATTGGTGAAAGTGGAGAAGTTGGTGCTTTGCCAATTGTTTGTGATTTTCCAGTAGTTTTTCCTGATGAGATAAGTGATTTACCGCCGGAACGTGAAGTAGAGCTTTCGATCGACTTAGTTCCTAGAACTAGTCCGGTATCGATGGCTCCATATCATATGTCCGCATCGAAATTGAAAGAGTTGAAGAGCCAACTTGAAGATCTGCTTGAGAAGAGGTTTATTTGTTCGAGTGTGTCACCGTGGGGTGCACCAGTTTTGTTGGTTAAGAAGAAAGAAGGTTCTATGAGGCTTTGTGTGTATTACAGACAATTGAACAAGGTGACTATCAATAACAAACATCCACTTTTGAGGATTGATGATTTAATGGATCAGTTGGTTGATACAAGTGTGTTTAGTAAGATATATTCGAGATATGGGTATCATCAGATTCGTGTGAAGGCTGAAGATATTCAGAAGTCTGCTTTTAGAATAAGGTATGATTATTATGAGTATTCCGTGACGCCATTTGGTGTGACTAATGCACCAGGTGTATTTATGGAGTACATGAACGGGATTTTCCATCCTTATTTGGACAAGTTTTTGGTTGTGTTCATTGATGATATTTTGATTTATTCGAAGAGTGAAGAGGATCATGCTGAGCATTTGAGGATTGTGTTATCTGTGTTGAAAGAGAAGCAGTTGTATGCTAAACTTTATAAGTGCGAGTTTTGGTTGAAGGAAGTGAGTTTCCTTGGCCATGTGATTTCAAGTAAAGGTATTGTAGTTGATCCATTGAAGGTTGAAGTTGTATCACAATGGGAAGCTCCGAAATTAGTTTTGGAGATTAGAAGTTTTCTTGGTTGGCCAGTTTATTATCGGAAATTCATTGAAGGATTTTCCAAGTTATTTTTGTCGTTGACGCAGTTGACTCGGAAGGGTCAAGCTTTTGTTTGGGATGCAAAGTGTGAAGAAAGTTTCCAAGAGCTTAAGAGAAGATTGACGACAACTCCTGTTTTAATTTTGCCAAATCCGACAGAACCTTTTGTTGTGTATTGTGATGCTTCATTGATGGGTTTGAGAGGTGTGTTGATGCAACATCTTTTTACTAGGAGCATCATTGAATCTTTTTTTCTTATTAATTCACATGTGCTGTAGCATTATGTATAACATATAGAATTAGGTTTACTAATTAATAAATTAAGTATTAATTAATGAATTCTCTTGTTTATTAATATAATTATTTCAATAGCATAGATAATAATATTAATAATACATTTTATTTAATTATTGATAATTCTTTATAATTATCATATGAATATTTGATTTCATTAATGATGATGAATTAGATATTTTATAATTAATTGGTGATGTGTGATTTGTGAATTGAGATGGAATTGTAGTGATACTTATGGATTACTTGCTAATCGTAGTGACGATGTTTGAAGTAAGAATGTCTTGATTATAAAAATGTGATTCTGTGTGCAATTGTGTGGTAATTCAAGTGCGATGAATTATTGAAGATATGCATGATTGTTAAGATTAGAGAATGTTCTTAATTGCATATGGTTGTTGAATTTGCACACGCATCATTTGTGTCAAGAGGCAATGTTTGTTAGTTACATGGGAGCTAGTGACTTGTCCCAAACCTAGAGCGGGGTTTGAAAGCTTAGAGAACGGACTTTTGTGTGTTATTGGTCTAGAGAATGGACCCGGTTTAATGTAAAAACCGAAAAATAATAACAAGTGTTGGTACCACATTGCATGAGTTGTATTTGAATCATGCATTGAGTTTCATTGTGTATATGTTTGTGTGATATGAGATTATGTGTATTATGTGAATTTTTGAATTGGTGAAATTGTGGATTGTGAGTATATACTTGTGAATAGTATGACTACTTGAGTGATATGATGTTAATGAAACTTTTGAAGTGTGAGAATAATTGTGATTATGCTTGTATGCCTTAAATTATATATTATCTTAGGATTTCGATAGTTATATGAATTCTCACCCTTCTGTTGGAATGATGTTTTGTACGACATCACTCAGGTACCGAGGAGTAGAGTTGCTTTTAGCGTAAGGTAGCCGTTGGAGTAGCTTATTTAGTTTCTTTATTTATTTTGGGTCGAGTCGTGCTCTGATTATGTAACACTGGGGAACGTTCTGATTCATGTCTTGAGAGATACTTTATGTACTCTACTTTATTTTGCTATTGTTATTTAAATTATGTGGAATATTGACCTTTATGCCTAAGTGATGATTATGTATGAGATGAGCATGAGACTTTCATTATGTCTATTGTAATTTGAAGTAAATCCGCTGCTATATGCTAATGTGAAAGTATATGAAAAACATGAATTTATTTTAAGTGTTATTGAGCATGACAGGTGTATGTGTGATGTTTTGAAAATATATGTGACATCCTTTTGTGAGATGCATGATAACTTACTCTAATTATATATACTTTTCCCTCGGGGTTTAGAAGGGTGTTACAGTCCTCATCATCAATGGCAGAAATAACGTTCAATGTCTTTAGGTTTACCAAGTACGCCGAGATGTCCCTCTTTACCTTCCGGATTCTGGTTCGAACGTCTTCCATTACAAAAAATCTTTCCAATACAAAAAGAATGATGATAAGTAAGCAGTGCACAACAGGTTGAAATTAAAGTCAATACCAAAGTTTGCCAATGACCAAGAAGTTCGTTGGAGGCTAAACATAAGTGGTAGAAACCCTAACATCTTTTAAAAATGCATGTCATCACCTAAATAAATCAACATTAACGATGATTTCATCCCTCGGACCCCAAGACCCCATTTTCTAGAAAACCTAATGAAGAAAGTGATAATGAAAGAGAGGAAAATATGGGTGTTAACTTAAAGTGAAGAATATGAAAGTCTGCGTACTGAAAGGAGTGGCTCGAACAAGTCAGAGATGAAGATCTATGTAGAAAGACAAGCAGCCACAAAAGAAATTGCAGACGAAGAAGAAAAAGGGTTCCCCAAATCCATAAGTGATGAAAAGAGTGAAAGTAGCAAGTGGGAAAGTTTTATGGCCACCCCAACAGTATTGACTAGTATGATCCACTCTAGTGAGAAACATGAACTACATCATCAACGATCAGGATCTCCTCGTGAATTGTTCAAGACACTTAAGTATCCTAGGATAAAGGGAATACCAATGAAATAGCTAGAGCCATGTGTCAGTAGTTCTCCGCGAAATGTTTCCATTCCAAAGAAAGGTATTTAATGCACCAGTTTCCAATGATAGTAACGTCCCATCAGGAATTTCCACTTACTTCTGCCAATTATATGTCTAGAAATGTACGCGTGAAAACGTCCATTATGTAGAGTGGGTAAACCTATTTTCTCTTTTTCTCTTCACTTTTCCATACCTAATATATATTACGGCTTATTTTCTTGTATTTCGATTCAAGGCTTTAATTTTATAATTTGTCTAATTACATGTTTCAATTCTCTGAATTTTTTTTTCTGAATTTGTCAATTTTCTACACCCATTTCTTTAGTTTCTTAAGTAATTCTCTGCATATGTGCTCATTTCAGAAGGGTTGAATTTTCAATAAGTAATGCTAGATATAATTATATGCATGATCAGAAATATCCCTCTCAAAATGTCGACATACACCATATAGTTCTCGGGAGGACTGCTGCAAAATATTTTTTTGTGCATTCCTCTGCATTTTAGAAAGGGTTTAATTGTTATACGTGTAAAAATATTTTACAGTGTCATCCAATTGGAATATATCATTCTGCCATGTCATATAATAAGTTTAAAATTTTCAATATGACTTAGCGGGATGCATGGTTGTCATTGATTCACCCTTTTTTTTTCTTTCAGAAATACCCCTCTCATCTGATGCTTTGTTCCCATTGACAAGATTCTAAAACCTGTTTTATTAGAATGTGTGACTCCAGTGACTTGCTATTGGACTCTATCCTTGATTGTTCACGAGGAATCAGAAATGGTGTTAGTTTACAAGGTAAGGTTGAATTTTGGTTTGCACTAGGTTTCGTTCTTAAAGACTTTTTTACTTGGCACTCAAAAACTACTTTTTTTTGGCTGGCTAAACATATACGTTTTAAAGCACTAACGAAGAATCGCCAAATTTGTTTTGCTAGAACTTGCGACCGTCTGTTAAAATGCTAGTCTATGTCTGGAAGGCTTTGTGTGCTGCAACAGATAATAAAGAGGCTTGTACACGTACATAGTGAGTGATTGAATAGCTATGAGTTTCTAATAGTTATACTCGTGAATTCACATGAAAAAATGATCATTATAACCATATAATGATTTAGGTTATAGTTTTGAATAGGACTGTTAGAGCAAGTGTCTTCCCACTATCATGTCTGAATTGAACCTGTGTTATATGCTATTAAGAAAAATGTAACAAGGCCTTGAAAATTGGCATACGAAATCAGCATAAGCATAGAAGTTTAAGAAACTATGCTAAAACAATTCATTGTCTCTTTGCAGTTTAATCTTCATTAGAACATATGATCTATTCTTTTTATGTTGTTTTTGATAAAACAGAAGCAGTACTTTGCACAAGTATTCTATATTGATCTTGTTCTTGTGAAAATGAAAATACAATCAAGTCTTTATATTGACTCAAGTTTCTACTATTCTAGGAATTCTAAAGAGTGCAATAAAATCTATTAATAGGCCACTAACATCTTGGCCCTACCACTAACCTCTTGACCTTTCAAACTTCTAAATTAAAACACACTTAGCATAACATTTAATGTTTATTCAACAAAACTCCCCTGTAAACTTAAATGTTTCTACCATCCATCAAGCCTATCATTTTCTTGCCTCTGTTGAAAAGTTCTTTCGACAATGGTTTTGTAAAGATGTATGTTGCTTGATCCTTGCTAGCTACATGCTTCAGTTCGACACTATCTTCCTTCACATGTTCTCGAATGAAATGGAAACGAACATCAATGTGTTTGCTTCTTTCATGATTCACTGGATTCTTTGCTAGCTCAATTGCAGATTTGTTGTCCACTTGAATTACTGTTGCACCATCCTATTTTTGCTCCATTTTACTCAACAATCTTCTCAGCCATATTGCATGACAAACGCACCAAGATGCTGCCACATATTCAGCTTCACATGTCGAAAACGTTACTATTGGTTACTTCTTGGAGAGCCAAGTAAAAGCAGTATTTCCCATGAAAAACACATATCCTGAAGTGCTTTTTCGATCATCAATATCACCGCACCAATCGCTGTCGGAATAACCAATCAACCTGTAATCTTCTGCTTTTGAATAAAACATTCCAAACGACACAGTTCCTTGAATGTATCGAAGGATTCTTTTCAATGCCTTCCAATGTGAATGTACTGGCTCCTCCATGAATCGACTTACAATGCTGACACTTAACGAAATGTCCGGCCTTGTACATGTGAGATAGCGAAGACTTCCCACCAAGCTTCAAAATTTACTTGTTTTGACACGATCTCCCCCATCAAATTTCGACAGCTTGGAACCTGGTTCCATTGGCGTCGAAATCGGATTACAACTTTCCATCTTATATTTCTTCAAGATTTATCTTGCATATTTTTCCTGTGAAATAAAAATTCCTGATTCTTCTTGTCGAACCTCCAGACCAAGAAAGAATCTCATCAGACCTTAGTCTGTCATCTCGAATTCTCGTGTCATTGTGCCTTTGAATTCTTCTATCATTTGATCATTACTACCCATAAAAATGAGATCGTCGACATAAAGAGCAACAAGTAACATATTACCTCCATTCTTCTTTACATAGAGAACATGCTCATAAGGACATTGCTTGAACCCATTTTCCTTGAAATATGTGTCGATACGTGTATTCCATGCTCGTGGTGCTTGTTTTAGCCCATAAAGTGCTTTCTTCAATTTTAACACCTTCTTCTCTTCTCCAGCTTTCATATACCCTGGTGGTTGTTCAACATAGACTTCTTCTTCGAGCACACCATTCAGAAATGCTGACTTGACATCCATTTGAAATATTGGCCATTTGAATTGAGCAGCTTGTGAGATGAGTAGTCGAATTGTCTCCATTCTGGCAACGGGAGCAAATATTTCGTCATAGTCAATTCCTTCCTTCTACTTGTATCCCTTTGCTACAAGTCATGCCTTATATTATTCCACTTCGCCTTCAACATTCATATTTTTCTTGAATACCCACTTCACACCAATGTGTTGACTTCCTTTTGGCATTTCGACTAGCTCCCAAGTGTTGTTGTGATTAATCGCCTTAATCTCTTAGGTAATGGCAGTTTTCCACTTCTTATCTCGCAACGCCTCTTCAAAACTAATGTTTTCAGCATCTGCCAAAAGACATACAAGATGTACCTCACTTGTCGAATCATACAAATCTTGTAGACTTCGTATTCTGGGTTGTCGAGGTTCATCTTCATTGTCAGAATCTTCAAGATCTGTCGAAATGCTTGTTGGTACAGCGACTGATCCAGCTTCGACAGTTACTTCTGTCGAATTGTTCCAGTCCCATTTGCTCGCTTCGTTTATTCGAACGTCCCTACTCACTATCACCTTCTTGTTTATGGGATCGAATAACCTGTACCCTTTTGTCTTCTCATCATACCCAATGAATATGTACTTCTGACTTTTGTCTTCAAGCTTCGTTCTTCGTTGATCTGGTACGTGTGCATAAGCCACACTACCAAATACTTTGAGATAAGAAACTGTTGGTTTCTGTCCGCTCCATGCTTCTTGTGGTGTTTGATCTTCTAACTTCGAATGTGGACATCGATTCTGAACATAAACAGTATATTGTATTGCTTCTGCCCAGAATTCCTTCGACATGTTCTTGCTTTTAAGCATTGATCGAACCATGTCGAGAACTGTTCGATTCTTCCTTTCAGCAACACCGTTTTGTTGAGGTGAATATGGTGCAGTTAGAAATCTCCTTATGCCATGCTCTTCACAATACTTCGTAAAGGCTGTCGAAGTATACTCACCACCTCTGTCAGATCGAACTGCTTTAATGTGTCTGTCAGTTGCCTTCTCCACCATCACTTTGAACCTTTTGAACACCTCGAATGCTTCAGATTTTTCTCTCAAGAAATAAACCCAGGTTTTTCATGAGAAACCGTCGATGAAGGAAATGAAGTACCTTTTACCACTAAAAGATTCTGGGGTAATTGGACCACAAATGTCAGTATGGATCAATTCGAGAATCTGTTTAGCTTGATATTCTGCATTCTTTTGGAATGAGGTTCTTGTTTGTTTGCTAAGTACACACTCTTCACAAAACTTCTCTTCATAATCCATGTCTGGTAGCCCATACACCATGTTCTTCTTCGCTAACCTTCTCAGACCAGCATGATGTAAATGACCAAAGCGTAGATGCCACAGTAACGCTCTGTCTTCGACATTGACTTGCAAACATTTTCCTCGAACACTCCTCAAGTTCAACTTGTACATTCGATTTCTCCCCTTTTCGACTTGAGCAATCAGATGCCCTAACTTGTCCTTCAAGTGTAATATTCTATCTTTCATGAATATCGAATAACCTTTTTCCATAAGTTGTCCCAAACTCAAAATGTTTATCTTGAGATCTGGTACATAATAAACATCTTGGATTGACCCAGTCAAGTCATCCTTCTGCAAGTAGCAAATCGTGCCTTTGCCTTCGACCTTCACCTTCGATGCATCTCCAAAAGATACATGACCATCTTCAATCTTTTGCATTTCTTTAAACAAGTGTTTGTAACCACACATATGATTACTTGCTCCAGAGTCGAGATACCACATAGTGTCATTTTCCGCGTCTTCTTCCTTTTGAGTCATCAACAAAAAACCATCATTTGCTTCGATTTCGAAAGCTAGATTGGTTGTTTCTTCTACTTTCTTTTCGATTCGACAATCTTTTGCAAGGTGTCCCACTTTACCACAGTTATAACATTTGAAGGAGTTGCAATCCTTCGCATAATGACCATGCTTGTTACATTTGTAACATTCAACGTTGGAGTAGTTCGACCGACCACCTCTTTGACCACGTCCTCTGCCACGCCAATTTTGCTGGCTCGACTGTCCTCTGTCGAAGTTGCTGCTTCGACCACCTCGACCATTGTCATGACCTCCATAGCCACGTCCTCTTCCTCGAGAGTTTTGAGAATAGAGTACCTTTTCGTCTTTGGCTGACTTCTTCGTTTGATTTGCTTCTTCGACTGCTTCCTCCTTCTTCTTCATCTTTTGTTGTTCGTGTGCCTCGAGAGAACCAACGAGCTCTTCGACTGAGAGCGTCGAAAGGTCCTTCGATTCTTCTATTGCACACACAATATTCTCAAATTTATCTGTTAAAGATCTCAGAATCTTCTCAACAACTCGTGCATCAGTCACTGCTTCATCATTCCTAGTGAGTTGATTCACCATTATTTGTACACGCGTGATGTAGTCAGATACAGTTTCTGACTCCTTCATTTGCATCCTCTCCAATTCTTCACGAAGAGTTTGAAGTCGAACTTGCTTCACTCGATCTGCTCCTCTGAACACTTTTTCTAACGTCTCCCATGTTTCTTTTGACGTAGTCGAACCGATAATTTTTTCAAAGCCAGATTCGTCAACTGCTCGGAACAGCGTATACAATGTCGTCTTATCCTTTGAATGCGTCTCTTTCACGCCGTATATTCCGTAGTATCTGCTGGTTCTGCGAAACCATCCCTGGTCACCTCCCACGCATCTAGAGATCCAAGAAGAGCTTTCATTTGGATACTCCAGTTCTCGTAATTCGCCTCCGTTAAACGCGGCAACGACATTTGACTCATCGTATTTGCCATTAGCTCTGATGTTAATTTGATAAAACAGAAGTAGTACTTTGCACAAGTATTCTATATTGATCTTGTTCTTGTTAAAATGAAAATACAAGCAAGTCTTTATATAGACTCAAGTTTCTACTATTCTAGGAATTCTAAAGAGTGCAATAAAATCTATTAATAGACCACTAACATCTTGGCCCTACCACTAACCTCTTGACCTTTCAAACTTCTAAATTAAAACACACTTAGCATAACATTTAATGTTTATTCAATAGTTTTAAAGGTGGTTGTTTATTCTGTCTAAGAAAAAAAATTATCCTTATCGACACCAAAATTCGATTTAAAATAGCACATTGACATTAAAAAACTAAACCAAATATTTCATAATGATCAATTGATATCAAAATAATTAAATTTATCGTTTAATTAAAATTTACTATCTTATAAATTATATTTAGCCCTCAGTGCACACAGTCAGCAAAATCTGTTACGTGACGCAGCTTTGTTGAACATATGACCTTTGTCTTCCAAATAAACAACTCTTCCACTAGGCTATAATGTTTTTGTTGTATATTTATTTGCTTCAATTATATATATTACATAAATACATAAATGGCTTAAATATTAAATGATAATATTTTTTAAATTTTAATTAATATTTATATCATTAATATTAACATATATTAAAAAACATTAAATATAACAATAAATAACAATAAAAATAAATATTTAAAAATGTTAAATAACTAAAAATAATAATTTAATATTTAAAACTGTTAAATAATTAAAAAAACAAAAATTTATATAAAAAAATTAAAATTTATATTCAAATAATTAAAAAATGACATTACTAATATATTATAACAATAAATAATTAATATTAATTAAAAATTATATTTTAAACTAAATTATAAAATATAAATTATAATAAATATATATATATATTAACGTTTGTATAAAATATAAAATAAATTATTTTAAACTAAATTAATTAAATATAAATTATAAATATAACAAATATTAAATGAAATTAAATGAAATAAATAAATAAAATATTTATTTAAACATATTATTAACATATTATAATATTAATATTAATATTTTATAATATGTTAATTATTTCAGTTTATTTCATCACAATACGTTAATATTAATTTATTATAGTTTTGTTAAAATGATAATGTTAATTTAGTTTACTTTTTTATTAATAATAATTTATTTAAAATGTTAAAAAACATTAGTTTAGTTTAATTTAATTTATATTAATATTATTTTAGTTTAATTTAATTTAGTTTATGAAACGTTAATATTAATTTATAAATAAAATACTAAAATAAAATTTAATTTATTAAAACATTTGAAATGTTGTAATTAAATAAATTTTAATTTATTTTATATAAAATATTAAATTTTAAATAATATAAACTGAAAATATTAAATATTAAATATTAATTATGTATATTAAATAAATAAACTGGAAGTATTAAATATTAAATATAGTATTAAATATTTAAATATTAAATAATAAATAAACTGAAAGTATTAAATATTAAATATAAATTTTATTTTTTAATTATTTAATGTTTTTAATATATTTTAACATTTTTAAAATAATTTATTTTAAATATATTAAATATTAAACAAAATGCTGAACTAATATTAAATGCTGAACTAGTATTAAATGCTGAAGTTATTTTGGAAGAATTTATTTAACGTTTTTAATATATTTTAACATTTTTGAAAGAATTTATTTAACATATTAAATATTCATTATATGTTATGTAATATATATATTTGAAGTAAATTAATTGATATGAAAGGAATGCTAGCCTAGTGGAAGAGGTATCTCTTTGTAAATTAATTGATTCTGCTGACTGTGTGCACTAAGGGGTTAAAATGAAAGAATCTTCAAATGACAGAGACGAAATCTGTGTTTTTTTACGGGGTCCTTTTTCGAATTCGCATCAAATGGCAGAGGCTAAAATGTGTATTAACCTTTATATTTATAAAATTTTACATTAATTTAAAATAATTTGATATGTCAATGAAATAAGTCAAAATTAACATATTTGATAAAATTTTATCATACAACTAATTTTGATGTATTTTATGATGTATTGGGTCAGTTTGTTTTAGCTTAAAAAAATAGATTTTTTCTTTGTATTTTTTAAAATAGATTCTACCAAAATGTTTTTTTTTTAAATATTAAAAAAATATATAAATTTATTTTTTATAAATTAAAAGACTAATTTTGACATACTATAACATAAACATACATTATTGAAGATCAAAACATAGTCAAAATCATAGTTTTTCAAAAACTTGTATCTCAAAAATGATTTTTATGAAAAGCTATTTGAAATAGCTTCAAAATTAATTGAATTTTTAAATTTTTGATATCCAAAAAAATTTCAATAAAATGATGAAATACATAAAATAACATTAAAGAATAACTATTCAAACAAAAATTTTATTTGAAACTTTTATGAAAAGTTTCTTTGTAAAATTTTTTTACACTAAAATATGTTACACTATAAAAATCAGTTTTATTAAAGACAAAACAAACGGGCCCATATTTTACTGGTGTTTTTGGTAAACAATCACGAGTTTAAAAGTTTATGAGATTAACTCGAAACTTCAAAGCAATTTGTGCAAATAATTTGTGTGAACATACGTGCATGTGAATTGAGTGTAGCGTAGTAAAAAGACTTTAAATGAAGTCGAGTCATGATAAATGATAATGTAAAATGCATTCAACAAAGCAAAATAAGTACAATGTTATGTTTAAGGAAGCAAAAAGACTAAGAAAAAAGGGTGGACGTAGACACATACATGTTTCTTGCTCAACTGTTTAGCACTTTGACTTAGGTACTACAATGTATGGAGAGTATGTATGAAATTTTGCGACCTATGATCCCATGTATGAGTATGATATTTATTCTATCTACAAAGTAGTCGTTGACGACAGTTATGACCACTGAGGGACTACTGCATTTGCTCCACTTTCAATCCTTCAATTTCCCACTAGTCCGCTTACGTGTCTTCCAAGATGATATCTGCTTGCAATCCACATTGAGTGATATCTGCTTTCCACTTCTTTACAATCATTTAACAGCAACTGCTCCAACGCACTGTTGACGCTGTCTTGTCAAGGCTCCAAAACTTGATAGTAAATTTACTAAGTCTTTTATACCAAGTCATTTGGTCGGTTGGTTCTGTTTGAAATGAGGGTTTCGACCAACTGTCCTTCTCGAGATTCTGGACATGTTTCTATTGACTGCCCGTTTCGATATTTTGGACATATTTCGCAGTGATCTGGGTCTTAAAGATTTATCCATGAGAGACCTCCAAACCATGTCTTGCTGTGTCGACGTTTCGGTCGACCCTTCGTCGTTGTTTTGTCGATGAATTTCCATTAATGTTTCTTCAAAGATACTTCATTAATGTTCTCGCATAGTAAACATCTTTTCATTGACATTCTTTGTTGACTTTCTAGTAGTTGAAAATCCAAGTGTAACAAATGACCCCCAAAAAAATGTCATTGTCGACTCGTATCTGAGGGGAGAAAAATGGAATTGTTTGTAACTACTTTAACACTGTTCATATTTCGTGCCACATCACCTCAATCATGCTTGTTGTCAATCATTATGAATAACTTTTCTACCAATACACATGTCACGGACGTGCGTGCAAATTCGCTACGATTACCTTCTATTCCCTAGGAAGACTAAATGAACTGGATATGTTCTAACTTCCATTTCGGGTTCCCCATGGCTTTTATATGCCATTTCTCGAATCAACCACCACGTGGTCGGTCTTTTCTCAAACAAAAATTGAAGTGTTTCTTCGTCCGCTATTTAAACGTGTCTATTCAAACACTTCATACCTTCCTGTTTATGAGCGCTTTACATGGTAACCATCGTTTGGTCTCTGATTCTTGCACTCTCATTGCAGGGTTAGAGGAAAAGGTCAAAGCGAAACAAAAATTGACCACTTTGGATGCCGACATCCTCTCCTGGACTCAACAAATGAACTGGCTATAATTGAAGTTAGAAACGGGGCAGGAAGAGAGGGCAAAATTGGCAACCCCTGACTTAGACTCTATAAAGCACGATTTGGACGAATCTGCTGGTACTGGCTTGGAACGATTCAAGGCTGCTAAGCAGTTAGAGGTTGACGTAGCCAAATTGAAAACCTTGGACCAACAAATCGATCAAAAACTCGATCGTACCCAAGATTATTTTGAGGAATTACGTGAGAAGATGAACTCTATAGTTTGAAGCTTTGTTTTAGGTTTAAACTTGTAATATCCATTTCTTTTGGCTTTGTATTATCTTGTCGATTTCCGGCATTTTTGTAATATCTCTGTTTGGCTAAATTTATGATATTTGAAGTATTATTTTCTTTTTGTGATATTAACTTTCTGAAGCATATGTCCATACTTTTTAAGTATTTCCCATTTATTCGCAACACTTGATCATCAGAGCCAACGCGTATGACTCAATCATGATCTCCACTAGATTCAGACCATCAGTTATATCCTCTGACAGTTTCGTACTCCCAGGTAAACCTGTATTGAGGGTGTAAGTTCACCGCATAAGATACCTCAAGTACTTCGAAGTTATACCCTCCCTCGGCAGGCTTACATGGCGAAATGTTTGCCAATTTTCGGTCAAAGTTGAGTATGTCAATGTGATTGACATTTGCTCTAAAAAAACTCTAATCCGCTTTGATGATTTTGACAATCCCATCAGGCTTCCAGATGGTGATCCTCTGATGTATCGACGAGGGTACGCATCCTACTCCATGTAATCATTCTCTACCTAGTAGCATGTTATAACTTGCTTTAGTCGGCACCACTACAAAAATTGTTGGCCTTATGGTGGTTCCCACCACTACGTCGACTTGGATGACCCCTAAGGGTTTTCTGTTCTTGCCCTCATAATTGGATAATACCATGTTGTTACATGCTAAATCCATGGTAAATTTGCTTATTTTACCATGAGGGACTGAGGCATAACTTTGACACATGCTCCACAGTCGATCAAGACTTTGTTAATCCCATGTTATTTACCTTGGCCCTTATATACAAAGGCTTCAGGTTTTGTTGCATGGCCCTATCTGGCCTTTCAAAAATGGCACGATCTTCATTCATCGAGTCATCATTAATAACATAATAGCACAAAGGCTTTTGAGTGTCAAGTTCTTCATCAAGCCCTTCCGCCTCAATCACCTCTGTAATTGTGTCGTACTTTAAAGGCAGCACATATATCATATTACACATGATATCTAACTCCGACTCAGATCCTGAATTGAAATTATTTGTCTCCATATCGGCATCTTTGATTGCCTTGTCTTTTGTTGCCTTCTCCTCTTTTATGGTTGATAGATGGGGAAACAACCTTTGTTTGATTGACCGTCGAATGTTTCGACCTTCATCAACAAATCAAATGCTATCACTTATGCTGGAGCTTCCAACCTCTCGTGCAACTTTCTTGTTTCTCTGGTGTCTCCTCCACTGAGTCATGGTCATGGGATTTTTCCCATTTAGTTCTGCGAGACATATGAATATTTATTCAAAACCTGAGAGTTGTCTCTTTATGAGGAACCATAATCAACATTCAAAACTTTCCATTTGGCCCCACCAGATTTTGATTTTCGAGCAGGGCATAACCATTCTCTGTGAGGTGTGTCTATAGTAGGGACATAGTGTTAGTTAATGAAAAGCGGCAAGCAGCAAAAATAATTTATTTTTGGAAGAATTCCCTCTGGGATTTATGTCGTGTCCACAGAGATCGGTTCGAGGGAAAGAATGTCGTTAGACAATCTCTCGCGTTTATGAGTTTGGATTAAAATGGGTTTAAACATAGAAACAGAAAAGTAAACATTAAAACAAAAAAAAACTCATTAGTCAGAGAGACGAACTTATCCGGTCATGCACATAATCTACTCCTCACAAACTTAAAATTACGGACCAGTTATACTCAATCTACAATACTCCTCAATATCACCCAGCATCGCTCACAACAGTGTTCATCTCTGACACACTGAGCTGAGAGAACAACCGTGCTACCATCGTCGACACTCTCGCACTCGACTCAAGACACAGATGCCATTAAGCTTCGACGCCTATTGAAGATTGTTAGCTCTAAATCTATCTCTAGCATCCAGAAACTAACAGATAATCATCCCTAATCAAAGTTCGTGATGTTTATCTCTAACACAACACAAACTCCAGGCATAAAGCAAAAATCAGAGACAATCACCAATAGAGATTTGTAAAGCAGATTTCATACAACGCCATGGGCGTCAAATATACATGAGTTCAAAGTAAATACATATACACAACCCAACAAAGAAGAAAAACACAAAGAAGAAGAGAAATGAACCAAACATCTCGCAGTTTGTCAGCACCGATCGACGATCAATCCACCCCGGTTCATCCGTATGCAAGCTTCCATGTTGTTTTCTAGCTACCTCTACTGAAAAATGAGGTTGATGAAGTTGGGAGAGCAAAAATCACCCCCAAACAACATCCTTAACAAAAATAAAGTAAAATGAAACATATACAAATTTCTGTTTCAGACGCTTCGACCGGCGGAAGAATTGCCCGGCGGAGCTCTTTATTACACTCACATCAGCTGCGTACTTAAACAGTCTGGCAACAAATATCTACTTTCGCCTGGCAGAAAAAGCTTGGCCTGACGAAATATCAAAAACATGGAATGCTACTGGAATTTCCTTATTTCCTCATGCCGCTGCATCGCCCAGCGAAAGGCAGTTTCGCCCGGCGGAAGGAATCTTCGCCCGGCGGAAGGCAGTATCGACCAACGACACTAGCTTCGTCCAGCGAAATCTGGCTGACTGCACCTCTTTATTTTGGCTTTTAGCTTCTCTACAATGGCTTTCTCTCTTTACCTTCTTCCTTTTATTGATCCAAATGGTACATCTTGGAGCTTTTATTACTCATTGCTCCAACAATGCTTAATTACCTACCAAATGAATGGAAAACTATTAATCGTTACATAAATGAATAAAAAACACAAGTGTACACTAAAATGTAAAGTAAACATATTTATAAACAAATTGGGGTTTATTTGAATGATATTAACCAAAAAGTATCGATAAGTGCAACAAAATTTATATACAAAAATAGTTACATTTTGCACTTATCAAACTCTCCTCAACTTAAACTTGTTTGTCCTCAAACAAGAATCAAACAACTCAAAGAAACAGAGTGACAAACAAAAAATCACGAATCAACATGTTTTGAAAAACGAAAACAAATGTATGGTTCAAATGAAAAACGGTACACACAAAGTAAATACTTACCACTAAACTACGACGATAACATAGTCACGAAACAAATGCAAAAGACAAAAATCATGCCAAACCATCCTAAAACAACACAAGTTCAAATGTGAATCACACCTAGCAAAAACAATCATCGGTAGATAAAAAACACAAAATAAGGTACTTATCACTCACACAACTATCATGCAAACAATAGACTAAATTATGCAACCATCTAAAAATCATATTGAACATATAAAGGCAAGAATCACAAGGACTTTCAAGGTTGTAGTGTGGTCGGGTAAACAAACAAGGGGCAATTTCTAAAGGTAATTGAAACAAAAACTTGCCTAAACCTAAGGAAGTGATCAACCCACAAAGACTTAAACACAAAATTCCAATCAACTTCTTCCAAAATCCCAAGTGTTACACAAAACACAATACTTATTTAGCACAATTATTTGAACTCTTTTTGCTTCCTTTCTCTAGGATTTTCTTTTTCTTCCTTTTTTTCTTTTCTTTTCTTTATCATCTTTTTTTCTCTTTTTTTCTTTTCTTTTTCAACCTCATAGTAACCAACCAATGAGTAAACAATCATTCTCTCCCCAACTTGAATTCAACCACATCATCATGTGAATACTCCCTACTTTCTAAGACAAGGCAAAAATTCATACAACAACACAAAGTTGAGGGTCCAAGAAAAAACAAAATCCATTCAAAAATAAGTGAACAAAATACTCATAGACAAGCATTAAGTTCAAATAAAACATGGATCAAAAAGCTCAAAGGGGTTACAAATGATCACACGATCACAAGGTGAATAACTATTTGGCTAGGTAGTTGTGCTCAAAATGAGACAAAATGCCTCGATCCTTTTCATGCTTTCATATAATCAACACAAACAAAAGATTAAGCATAATAAAATCCAGTTAGAACAAGAATGTTGGTACTTCGCGCATATATGAACAATGGAAAGCCACCTCACAAAAAGGTTGGGAACTAAAGTGGTTCACACAAGAACAAGTATATAAAAGAATGAATGGCATGGAAGTTTGTAAAATGCCTAAGTGTCATGAATATGCTAAAGTCTAGAAAGCGATAAACACATACCTTGGACGTGTACAAAACTTAACAATATCACTACCATACATCCGCAAGTTGAAACGAACAAACTTGGAAAATCACCTTAAATTTCCTCAAGCTACTCAAAACAAGCTCATTGACAAACACGAAAACTATTAATATACACAAACTAAACGAACGAAAGAAAATTCATTAAACAAGTTGTAAGTGAAGATTTGAGAATTTTACAAAAAATCCGAGTACAACTTGTTTAATGAATGTTCACCACACTACCTAAGCTAGAATGAAAAAGTAATAACAAAACAAAAAATGATAAAACATGCTTGTTTTACATCGTAAGCTCGACGCCTTTACAATGCTTAGCTAGTAACTTCCTTCCTTCATGCCATAGTGATGCCTCACCGCGCAAATCAAAAGCAAGTGTCCTAACCAAACACTTAAACAAACGTTGATCTACAAGTATCAGTATAACAAGTGAAAATATACAATATATACGATATCTAAAAAACTCAAAAACAAAGAAACTATCGCAATGCGATTCAATATCAAAACCAATCCTCGGCAACGACGTCATTTTGTTGGTTGCGGAATAGCGGCAAGCAGCAAAAATAATTTATTTTCGAAAGAATTCCCTCCGGGATTTATGTCGTGTCCACAGAGATTGGTTCGAGGGAAAGAATGTCGTTCGACAATCTCTCGCGTTTATGACTTTGGATTAAAATGGGTTTAAACATAGAAACAGAAAAGTAAACATTAAAACAAAAAGAACTCATTAATCAGAGAGACGAACTTATCCGGTCATGCACATAATCGAATCCTCACAAACTTAAACTTACCGACCAGTTATACTCAACCTACAATACTCCTCAATATCACCCAACATCACTCACAACAGTGTTCATCTCTGACACACTGAGCTAAGAGAACAACCGTTCTACCATCGTCGACACTCTCGCATTCGACTCAAGACACGGATGGCATTAAGCTTCGATTCCTATTGAAGATTGTTAGCTCTAAATCTATCTCTAGCATCCAGAAACTAACAGATAATCATCCCTAATCAAAGTTCGCGATGTTTATCTCTAACACATCACAAACTCCGGGCATAAAACAAAATTCAGAGATAATTACCAATAGAGATTTGTAAAGCAGATTTCATACAACGCCATACGCGACAAATATACATGAGTTCAAAGTAAATACATATACACAACCCAACAAAGAAGAAAAACACAAAGAAGAAGAGAAATGAACCAAACATCTCGCAGTTTGTCAGCACCGATCAACGATCAATCCACCCTGGTTCATCCGTATGCAAGCTTCCATATTGTTTTCTAGCTACCTCTAATGAAAAATGAGGTTGATGAAGTTGGGAGAGCAAAAATCACCCCCAAACAACATCTTTAACAAAAATGAAGTAAAATGAAATATATACAAAATTATGTTTTAGACGCTTCGCCCGGCGGAAGAATTGCTTCGCCTGGCGGAGCTCTTTATTACACTCACATCAGCTGCGTACTTAAACAGCCTGGCAACAAATATATACTTTCGCCCGGCAGAAAAAGCTTCGCCCGACGAAAGCTCAAAAACATGGAATGCTACTGGAATTTCCTTATTTCCTCACGCCGCTGCATCGCCCAGCGAAAGGCAGTTTTGCCCGGCGGAAGGAATCTTCGCCCCGCGGAGCATGACAGTCAACAAATCTTCTGGTGTAATTCGCCTGGCGAAAGGCAGTATCGCCCAGCAACACTAGCTTCGCCCAGCGAAATCTGGCTTACTGCACCTCTTTATTTTGGCTTACAGCTTCTCTATAATGGCTTTCTTTCTTTGCCTTCTTCCTTTTATTGATCCAAATAGTACATCTTGGAGCTTTTATTACTCATTGCTCCAACAATGCTTAATTACCTACAAAATGAATGGAAAACTATTAATCGTTACATAAATGAATCAAAAACACAAGTATACACTAAAATGTAAAGCAAACGTATTTATAAACAAATCGGGGTTTATTCGAACTATATTAAGCAAAAAGTATCGATAAGTGCAACAAAATTTATATACAAAAATAGTTACATTTTGCACTTATCAAACTCTCCCCAACTTAAACTTGTTTGTCCTCAAACAAGAATCAAACAACTTAAAGAAACAGAGTGACAACCAAATAATGACGAATCAACAAGTTTTGAAAAACGGAAACAAATGTATGGTTCAAATGAAAAACGGTACACACAAAGTAAATAATTACCACTAAACTACGACGATAACATAGTCACGAAACAAATGCAAAAGACAAAAATCATGCCAAACCATCCTAAAACAACACAAGTTCAAATGTGAATCACACCTAGCAAAAACAATCATCGGTAGATGAAAAACACAAAATAAGGTACTTATCACTCACACAACTATCATGCAAACAATAGACTAAATTATGCAACCATCCAAAAATCATATTGAACATATAAAGGCAAGAATCACAAGGACTTTCAAGGTTATAGCATGGTCGGGTAAACAAACAAGGGACAATTTCTAAAGGTAATTGAAACAAAAACTTGCCTAAACCTAAGAAAATTCCAATCAACTTCTTCCAAAATCCCAAGTGTTACACAAAACACAATACTTATTTGGTACAATTATTTGAACTCTTTTTGTTTCCTTTCTCAAGGATTTTCTTTTTCTTTCTTTTTTTCTTTTCTTTTCTTTATCATCTTTTTTTCTCTTTTTTTTCTTTTCATTTTCATCCTCATAGAAACCAACCAATGAGTAAACAATCATTCTCTCCCCAACTTGAATTCAACCACATCATCATGTGAATACTCTCTACTTTTTAAGGCAAGACAAAAATTCATACAACAACACAAAGTTGAGGGTCCAAGAAAAAACAAAATCCATTCAAAAATAAGTGAACTAAATACTCATAGACAAGCATTAAGTTCAAATAAAACATGGATCAAAAAGCTCAAAGGGGTTACGAATGATCACACGCTCACAAGGTGAATGACTATTTGGCTAGGTAGTTGTGCTCAAAATGAAACAAAATGTCTTGATCCTTTTCATGCTTTCATATAATCAACACAAATAAAAGATTAAGCATAATAAAATCCAGTTAGAACAAGAATGTTGGTACTCCGCGCATATATGAACAATGGAAAGCCACCTCACAAAAAGGTTGAGAACTAAAGTGATTCACACAAGAACAAGTATACAAAAGAATGAATGGCATGGAAGTTTGTAAAATGCCTAAGTATCATGAATATGCTAAAGTCTAGAAAGCGATAAACACATACCTTGGACGTGTACAAAACTTAACAATATCACAACCATACATCCACAAGTTGAAACGAACAAACTTGGAAAATCACCTTAAATTTCCTCAAGCTACTCAAAACAAGCTCATTGACAAACACGAAAACTATTAATATACACAAACTAAACGAACGGCAGAAAATTCATTAAACTAGTTGTAAAGTGAAATTTGAGAATTTTACGAAAAATCTGAGTACAACTTGTTTAATGAATGTTCACCACACTACCTAAGCTAGAATGAAAAAGTAATAACAAAACAAAAAATGATAAAACATGTTTGTTTTACGTCGTAAGCTCGACGCATTTACAATGCTTAGCTAGTAACTTCCTTCCTTCATGCCATAGTGATGCCTCACCGCGCAAACCAAAAGCAAGTGTCCTAACCAAACACTTAAACAAACGTTAATCTACAAGTATCAGTATAACAAGTGAAAATATACAATATATACGATATCTACAAAACTCAAAAACAAAGAAACTATCGCAATGCGATTCAATATCAAAACCAATCCTTAGCAAAGCCGCCATTTTGTTGGTTGCGGAATAGCGGCAAGCAGCAAAAATAATTTATTTTTGGAAGAATTCGCTCCGTGATTTATGTCGTGTCCACAGAGATCGGTTCGAGGGAAAGAATGTCGTTCGACAATCTCTCGCGTTTATGACTTTGGATTAAAATGGGTTTAAACATAGAAACAGAAAAGTAAACATTAAAACAAAAAGAACTCATTAATCAGAGAGACGAACTTATCCGGTCATGCACATAATCGACTCCTCACAAACTTAAACTTACCGACCAGTTATACTCAACCTACAATACTCCTCAATATCACCCAGTATCGCTCACAATAGTGTTCATCTCTGACACACTGAGTTGAGAGAACAACCATGTTACCATCGTCGACACTCTCGCACTCGACTGAAGACACGGATGATATTAAGCTTCGACGCCTATTGAAGATTGTTAGCTCTAAATCTATCTCTAGCATCCAGAAACTAACAGATAATCATCCCTAATCAAAGTTCGCGATGTTTATCTCTAACACAACACAAACTCCGGGCATAAAGCAAAAATCAGAGAAAATCACCAATAGAGATTTGTAAAGCAGATTTCATACAACGCCATGGGCGACAAATATACATGAGTTCAAAGTAATTACATATACACAACCCAACAAAGAAGAAAAGCACAAAGAAGAAGAGAAATGAACCAAACATCTCGCGGTTTGTCAGCATCGATCGACGATCAATCCACCCCGGTTCATCCGTATGCAAGCTTCCATGTTGTTTTCTAGCTACCTCTACTGAAAAATGAGGTTGATGAAGTTGGGAGAGCAAAAATCACCCCCAAACAACATCCTTAACAAAAATGAAGTAAAATGAAATATATACAAAATTCTGTTTCGTACGCTTTCCCCGACAGAAGAATTGCTTCACCCGACGGAGCTCTTTATTACACTCACATCAGCTGCGTACTTAAACAGCCTGGCAACAAATATCTACTTTCGCCCGGAGGAAAAAGCTTCGCCCGACGAAAGCTCAAAAACATGGAATGCTACTGAAATTTCCTTATTTCCTCACGCCGCTGCATCGTCCAGGGAAAGGCAGTTTCGCCCGGCAGAAGGAATCTTCGCCCGGCGGAGCATGACAGTCAGCAAATCTTCTGGTGTAATTCGCCCGGCGAAAGGTAGTATCGCCCAGCGACACTAGCTTCGCCCAACGAAATCTGGCTGACTGCACCTCTTTATTTTGGCTTCCAGCTTCTCTACAATGGCTTTCTTTCTTTGCCTTCTTCCTTTTATTGATCCAAATGGTACATCTTGGAGCTTTTATTACTCATTGCTCCAACAATGCTTAATTACCTACAAAATGAATGGAAAACTATTAATCGTTACATAAATGAATAAAAAAAACAAGTATACACTAAAATGTAAAGTAAACGTATTTATAAACAAATCGAGGTTTATTCGAACGATATTAACCAAAAAGTATCGATAAATGCAACAAAACTTATATAAATAAATAGTTACATTTTGAACTTATCACATAGGTCCTACCTTGGAATTTGTTTGGACCCTTTTCTTGATTGGAGAAAGGTTCCTTGGATCTGTCCTGTCGGACAAACATTTTGGCTAGGTAAGGGTTTATCCTCTCCAACTATTTAGCAGTTCCTTTGTCAAACACAGCTACACCTGGGACACAACATTACCTTAGAATATTTTAACCTGCAGCGATTTAGAAAATCGACCAGCTCCTCTTCAGATTTGGGGTATGCCTTTTTTGTTTGATCCTCGTGATTTGGTTTGTTGTCTTCAGCTCCAGCACTGTCGACAATGTCGACGACCATGATGTACACTGGCTCGATAAAGAGAGCTTCTGCTTTTGTTTTAGTTTCCCCTTGTGGGCGTGGTTTCTGCTTGTCAGAAAACTTGAGTCTGCCATCCTTGAGAGCATTTTGCACCAGGTCCCTGAAAAGTACACATTGAGAAGTGTTATGACCCAAAAAGTTATGAAATTTACAAAAACCCTTTTTCTTTCTCTATTCCAATGGTGAGAGTTAAGTCCCATTAGGAGAAACGATTTGTTTGTCAGTAACTAACACATCAAAGGTTTTGTCACACTTAGTAACGTTGAAGGTATATGTTCTGGAGACAAATTTTTCATTTTTAGGATCTACATGATTCTTATTGTTTGAAGGTTTTAGCAACTTGCATGTATAAGGAGGTCCATGCTTTAGCTCGGTTACATTGACCTCATTATCCTCCACATATTCATACTCTGAGTCAGATGAATTTTCTACGTTGTCAACTTCGACATAAGCTAATTTCTTTTTACTGAACTTGGAAGTTCCAGCTTTTTCAGCCTTTAAACGTTCGACTTGTCGAACTCTATCGGCCAACTTGGCCATGTCTCTCAAGTATTGGGTGTCTAACTTCTTCCTAATGGAGTAGTCAAGACCCCCTGCTGCAAGTTCAACAAACTCATGTTCTGGAATCTGTGTGAGAAAAGAGTGATAGGATTGTGTGTGTTAAAAGTTGTACAAAATCTCTAAATTACTCAAAGTACCCGTGTGCAGAGAAAAGAGTGTGTTGAAAAAATGTACGTTTGATGTAAACACCATATTTTTACATTTTTATTCAAGTTTATCTTCTTTATTGCCAAAGTTATTTTTAGCACATTTACTTGCTTTTCGATTAAGTTCTGCAATTTACTTTCTTTAACATTCTCAAAGTTGTTAACCTTTAAATCTTAAATGCTGTCGAAGTATTCGCCATTTTTCAAAACTTTATTTAAATTATTAGCACATGTCCTAGGATTTAGTATGGTCGATCCTACAAGTGACCTAATATCTTATTAATTTGGAAGCCCAGTGGTTGTTTACTAACTTTCATAGTAAACAGCGACATGTTCGAAGGTGTACTCATTAGTGTCGCCAGCGAACTTGGTAAATTTTGGGACTTTTCAGCCTCTAAGCAATTCGGTTTGCCTTACATACTCAGACAACGGAGATGTATAGTTTGGTCTGTGGAGGCCAACATAGGCCATTCTGGACCAAAACACGTTTGATGACGTTGGTGATATTATCTTGTACCCCTATGTTGTCTTGTCGGGCTTGTCTCAGGACTTGGTCGACATATTGGTTACGTTGCACTAGGACCATGTCGAGACCTTCTGCCATTTGATTGTTTTTGACAACCCTATTCTCTGGGGGGATTAGCCCCCTGAAGAATGTTAGGCACAAGAGTTGGTGGAGCTGGTAGTGCCCAAAAAAAATCAACAATCCTACCCATTTGGTGGGTTAACTATAGATAAGTCCTAATCCTGTTTTCTATAAGTGGGGTAAACACATTGCCTATCTGTTATGTTATCGTGTGAACTATATCGTGGTTACTTTCATCTATTAACTGTCTCATAACTTGGAGAGAGTTATTGGTTAAGGACAAAGCACCACATGGAGGAAAATACCCCATATCCCCTAGTGGTTGTCCTAATTGGCCAAACTTACCCATGGTGGACGCTGAGGCTAAATATGGATTAAATGGAAATGACGTTGCCATCACGTTCTCCGAATATATTGTCGTACTAAGGTGTAGGTTGCCATCATTGCAGTTGGCATGCCATACAATTGTTCCTTTTGAGGCAACGAGAAGCCCAGACAAGGATGCCTATGGTCTCCAGGATTCCGCAATTCCCAAGAAATGGTTGGTGCGCTTGACACTTGTGGTGATGAAATTTCCACATCTAGAAGTATAAAATACACCACTTTTTGGCTTATGGCAATAGGCATCTCCTTGACTGAGGTTTAAGCCTTAAAACGGCTAACATTAGCAACCGCTGTAACACCCTAAATTCCCCCGCATAATTTAATCGAAAAATCAGAGTAAAATCAATACTCTTCAGAAATAAAGGGCATTACTTTTCGACGACAACTTGCTCTTTTTAAAGACATGTAACATATAAATAGAAACAATGGAACAAATTCGAATCCAACAAAAGAATCCTTACTACGCAGTGGAAAATTATTCATTTCAAACATAAAATGTAACGGTTCCAAATAACCAAAATATTAGTTTTCGAAAATGTAAAGACAACTGTAATTCTTTAACAAATTAAAATCAAGCATAAAAGCGTTCCCAACTCCTAACGCTACATATCAGAGCAGACGTCAACTAAAGTGAAGCACCTCGTCTTCACCGATCACGACTTCCACATTACTCCTGATTATCTGCACGTTACCCACGTGGAGGCAACATTCAAACAAAAGGGGTGAGATTCTCAAATCAACAAAAGAAAAAGATAATATAAATATAAGAGTATAAATCATCAAGTAATTTATCCAATCACAGCTTCCAACAAGAATCACACACACTTCAACATAAACACAGATAATCATACAAAGCATAATGCAACACAACTAACAACGAATGCAATGAGACACCAACTAGACTCAATGCATGTGGTACCAATATCGATCCCTGTTTCATGATCACAATTCCCGTCAGAACGTCTATTTAGATCGCTGACACCCCACATGGGCACACGACCTCCGTGATTGCTCACACCCCACATGGGCACACAATCACCTCAACAACAATAACATTGACTCCATCAAGGAATCCGGATAAACACTCACACTCCACATGGGCACACGTCATCCCACTACTCATGCAACATGAATGCATATCTACAATAACATACAATGACTCTCACGAAATCAATGTATCACGCCACTATAGGCCACAACACAACATGCCATAACAACTCAACCACATCATCATACCACATCATAAGCAACAACTAATGCATTTACAAGTTATGCCACAACAACTCAACAACAACATCCTACTACATCATAAGCAACAACTAATGCATTTACAAGTTATGCCACAACAACTCAACAACAACATCCTACTACATCATAAGCAACAACTAATGCATTTACAAGTTATGCCACAACAACTAACACGAACACATGGCATACCATTATTACATCACATCATCCATCAACAACCAACACGCACTTATCGAACATACCTCATTTTGCCTTACAACCACTACACACCTTTGCATCATGCAATCATGCATTTCATATTATCACATCAACATCAACAAAACAAGCATATAATACTTCAATATATGCTCACGACATCACAACAACAAAACAACATTGTATAATATAAAATATACGATTTCCACTAATTTTAAGCTAAAAAAATAATGTTTTTTAGTCCCAGGCCGTGCTAAGCGCGCACCTATCCGCGCTAAGCGCGCTACTCACTGCCTCGAGGAGGCGAAATTCCTCCAGACCACGCTAAGCGTGCTAGACCGCGCTAAGTGGGCTCTGCGATTTTGGCAGAAAAACCCTGCGATAACAACATCTCCCAACTGCGATTTTCTGCACTCAAACTGACTTTTAACACACTTTTTCCACAGATTATGCCATTATATCCTATATCTAACATATGCGTTTCAACCAAACAATCAAAACACAATAATTGCATCAATTTCAATCCCTTAATCATGGATTCTCCCCCAAAACCCCAATCACCAACAATCACCATTCTCATGGATTCAACCTAATAATTTCTACCCAAATACATACATCATCAACCCCTTAAGAGATTAAAGAACCCCACCCTTACCTTATATCGATGAGCTTTCATCTTCTCCAATGGGTTCTTCCTCTCTTCTTGCCCTAGCCTCATTTCCCCTCTTTTTCCTTCTTCTCTCATTTTACGTAGAATGAATCTGACTTCTCATTCCCTAACTCCTTACATAACCCCCAACTATAGTTTGCCTCATTTGCCCTCACTCATCCTTCTACAATTACCACAATGTCCTTCACACCTTTACACATCTAACTATCTCATTATATTATCCCATTATATTATTATTAATATTTTTTATCCATATTATCAAATAATAATAATAACTCACATTACTCACATAATTCCACTAACATCCAACTTTACACCATTCTGATTAATTAAAAATAGATTTATTAATCTTACACTCTACACCACCAATTCTCTACGCTTTTAGTCGTACACCCCCTACTAACCCCAAGACTCATCCTTAAGGTCGCTACCCCTACTACGGGTACTTAAACGAAATTAAAACACACCAAAACACACAATCAAACACAACAACTCATAATTATATTCGCAAATAATAATTAAATAAAATTGGGGCGTTACAACTCTCCCCCACTTGGAATATTTTCTTCCTCAAAAATTTACCTGACGCGGACAACTCAGGATACGCCTCACGCATCCCGCTCTCCCACTCCCCAATCACGAAAGACAACACCACGAATAACACAAAACAACGAACCACCTTATCAATAACATCAACTAGATGCAATGTCCACCCAATGTACTCGACCACCAACTCAAGACGCAACGAATAACCGAGTCACACACACAGGTTCACTCTAGAACCAGAACATAACACGATCGTTACAATCACCACAAGTAACATTTCCTTAATTCCCCATATCCGGGATTAGATACCCGCACTGGACCACCACCATAGGAACCGAGGCAACCACTGGGTTATGAACATAAAGTTGACAACACAACGTCATCCTAACCACTTCAACATAACCAAACACCAACTTCGTAGTCACCCCATCATCAAGACAACAATTCTACGATTCAACAATCGAGCATGTAACTAGTAGTACACGATTAATATCGAAACCTTTCACCATATCACTTCCATTCCTGCAGGTCATAACATTCAACCTTTAAACTCTTACCGTTCACGCACGCATATCCGAACTGCGCTACACCATGATTCTGCTGCGCCACTCTGATTACTCGTAACTATCAAATCCACAATTTCCCATTCAACTTCTGACTCTCTCCAACATCCATCAAGAGGTCATCATTCCCCTTTAATATACTCAACCTCTCACTCTACTGCATCAACTCACACACACTAGATATAAGCCTTTGGACCGCTACTCAATTCTAATCCTCTGACCATTAAGCAGACTTATGAAAAGACTTTCAACTTAATCTATCTTGCACGACATTAACTTTATCAATAGGATCATTCGAGCCACGATCATAACTCATCAGGAATTCCGACCATCCTCGTCGTCTCATACGCTATTCCTTCTGACCAAACCAGAGTGCTACACTCTTGTGATCACTAAACACTTCGAATCTAGATCCATAAAATAATACCTCCAGATCCTCAACACAATTGCAACCTCAGCCAATCCCAAATCTCGAACAGGGTAAACCCTTTCATGAATCCTCAATTGTCGTAAAGCATAAGCTACGACTTCGCCATCTTACATTAGCACACTGCCTAAACTCATCACAACCACATCCCAATGTCCCACAAACGGTTATTAGGATCAGGCAAAATCAAAACTGGAGCCGTAGTCAACTTCTACTTCAGCTATTTGAAACTTTCCTCACAACAAACATCTCCACACAATTGACTTACTCTTCGCAAGTCAACTGAGATAAAATGCTAACTTGGAAGAACCTTCTATAATCTGTGGTAATTACCCATTGAGTCCAAAAATCCTCTAATTTCCTTATCCAATTTCGGAGCTTTCTCATTGTAGAACTGTATCTACTTTGGACGGATCCACAACAACACTCTTATCTGAAATACATAACCAAGAAACTCATCCTCATCAACCAAAAATCATGCTTTGATAACTTAGCATAAAACTTCATCTCTCTCTTCAATACTGGTAACTCAATTCTAAATTACTCTACACGTCCTTCTTCTGACTTTATAGTAGATCCACATACACCAACGAACACCACTTCGAACTTATCAGATTAGGTATAGAAGATACGATTCGTACTCCCGACACACACCCCAAGTGTATTACAAGCACCGAACAACATCATCCCCATGTTGCAATACTCCAAACCAAGTTCCAAAGATTCCAAGTCATCTATTCCTGAAAGTGGACACTTATCCTTAAGCACTTTGGATAATTATCAATCTGCATCAAAAACACACTCATCCACTGGAGTGCCTACTCATCAAATAGTACACAATCTCTTTCATGTCCATCAATAGGATAACTTTTCCCTCCACAAACAATCGCTTAATATAGGTCTAACACTCTCCAACAATAGAGATGCAAGAGTACTACTACTATAACCATAACATATGCAACATTCGAAACTCATCCTGAGTTCGAAACAATTTATCCAAAACAGCTTAACAACCTCTGGTTCTGGTTACCACATTCCCCCTCAATTCTTCTTACGGGGTTTCGACCCACTCAAAGTTTCTATTGGCACGAGATTTCAACCCACAACAGGGTAATACCATCAAGGAACTTCAAATCACCCATGATTCATCACAATTCAAAACTCAAGCTATCTAGGATACCACTGTGGTTTCCATACTACTCAACGATTAGCACATAACTTCATACTACTATCCATTTGACTACTAACAACACTGAAGCTCTCTAAGGCGACGCCCTCGGTCTCACAAATCCTCTTTCTAATAAATATTCCACTTACTTAGTAGGTATAACCTTAACTCTTCACTTCCGTCAAAGTTAAGTCCTCTCTTTACTCTCTAAAAAGCAAACATCCACAATACCAGATCACTCTCTCTTACAGACACCCTAACTTGGCCGACATCCAAAACCTCGAGTTTGTCTCATCTTTAGATACACCCGAATCTGCATTGACCCATCAAAACCATAGGTAAGCACTTTGCTTAACTCCGAACAATTCACCGAACACACTGTCTAAGCCGACAAAATACGTCAATTCCGTCCCGCATGATCCCGTCCATTATCAATAAGAGATTGAGGGTGATCAGTTCCTCAATTTGTCAATAGACAGCCGATAATCATGATGGAGGCATAGACCATCCTTACCAAACTATGATAGCGTTCCTTGCATTTTGTTCACAAACCATCTAAGGTACAATCCTTAGTTAACACAAGCCTTCCCTCTATGCTTCCTTCCGTTTTAGAAACAACACCCTCTCACAACTCCTACATTCTTGATATCAGCAGCACACTACCTTACTTATCCAAATGATTGGTAACTACAGAGTTTAGCTCCTACCAACGTGTCTCAAGAATAACATCATCTTGTTCCAACTGAAGACAAACTGTGCCCATCCTTAGGAAACACGCCGGGGTACTCCACACATCACCGATCAATCTCTAGCCAAAACATCGCCTTCCCCCTCACAAGGAAGCGAACAACGAGGACACCTGACCGTCTTCCCTTAAGGGTCCCACCTTTCTCAACAGATGGACAATCCAAAACTGCACTCCCTCATACAGTAACATGATACCCGATCTCTTCAACAACGGAAACAACATTGTCCCAATCAACAATTTCACTCTTGCCACCAACGACACTAAGCCAACACTCACGCCTGAAGCATCTCAGAGAAACACAAGCTTCTCCCCCACTTGTCTCCCTCTCATCCTATAGACAAGGGATTAGAACCCAAGAAAGTACTGATAGTGTTTCATACACATATCACGTACTAAGGAACAAACAACATCGACAGTATTCAACTGTCACACGACAACGACTCGACAACTTGGCCGACCCGCTCTGATACCACTTTGCAACACCCTAAATTCCCCTGCATAATTTAATCGAAAAATCAGAGTAAAATCAATACACTTCAAAAATAAAGGGCATTACTTTTCGACGACCACTTGCTCTTTTTAAAGACATGTAACATATAAATAGAAACAATGGAACAAATTCTAATCCAACAAAAGATCCATACTACGTAGCGAAAAATTATTCATTTCAAACATAAAATGTAACGGTTCCAAATAACCAAAATATTAGATTTTGAAAATGTAAAGACAACTTTAATTCTTTAACAAAGTAAAATCAAGCATAAAAGTGTTCCCGACTCCTAACATTACATATCAGAGCAGACGCCAACTAAAGTGAAGCACCTCGTCTTCACCGACCACGACTTCCACCTTACTCCTGATTATCTGCACGTTACCCACGTGGAGGCAGCATTCAAACAGAAGGGGTGAGATTCTCAAATCAACAAAAGAAGAAGATGATATAAATATAAGAGCATAAATCATCAATTAACTCATCCAATCACAGCTTCCAACAAGAATCACACACACTTCAACATAAACACAGATAATCATACAAAGCATAATGCAATACAACTAACAACGAATGCAATGAGACGCCAACTAGACTCAATGCATGTGGTACCAATATTGATCCCTGTTTCATGATCACAGTTCCCGTCGGAACGCCTATTTAGATCGCTCACACCCCACATGGGCACACGACCTCCGTGATTGCTCATACCCCACATGGGCACACAATCACCTCAACAACAACAACATTTACTCCATCAAGGAATCTGGATAAACGCTCACACCCCACATGGGCACACGTCATCCCACTACTCATGCAACATGAATGCATATCAACAATAACATACAATGACTCTCACGAAATCAATGTATCACGCCACTGTAGGCCACAACACAACATGCTATAACAACTCAACCACATCATCATACCACATCATAAGCAACAACTAATGCATTTACAAGTTATACCAAAAAAACTCAACAACAACATCATACTACATCATAAGCAACAACTAATGCATTTGCAAGTTATGCCACAACAACTCAACAACAACATCCTACTACATCATAAGCAACAACTAATGCATTTACAAGTTATGCCACAACAACTCAACAACAACATCCTACTACATCATAAGCAACAACTAATGCATTTACAAGTTATGCCACAATAACTAACACGGACACATGGCATACCATTATTACATCACATCATCCATCAACAACCAACACACACTTATCGAACATACTTCATTATGCCCTACAACCACTACACACCTTTGCATCATTTAATCATGCATTTCATATTATCATATCAACATCAACAAAACAAGCATATAATACTTCAATATATGCTCACGACATCACAGCAACAAAACAACATTTGTATAATATAAAATATACGATTTCACTAATTTTCAGCTAAAAAAAATAATGTTTTTCAGTCCCAGGCCGCGCTAAGTGCTCCCCTATCCGCGCTAAGCACGCTACTCACTGCCTCGAGGAGGCGAAATTCCTCCAGACCGCGCTAAGCGCACTAGACCGCGCTAAGCGGGCTCTGCGATTTTGGCAGAAAAACCCTGCGATAACAACATCTCCCAACTGCGATTTTCTGCACTCAAACTGACTTTTAACACACTTTTTCCACATATTACGCCATTATATCCTATATCTAACATATGCGTTTCAACCAAATAATCAAAACACAACAATTGCATCAATTTCAATCCCTTAATCATGGATTCTCCCCAAAACCCCAATCACCAACAATCACCATTCTCATGGATTCAACCTAATAATTTCTACCCAAATACATACATCATCAACCCCTTAAGAGATTAAAGAACCCCACCCTTACCTTGTATCGATGAGCTTTACTCTTCTCCAATGGGTTCTTCCTCTCTTCTTGCCCTTGCCTCCTTTCCCCTCTTTTTCCTTCTTCTCTCCTTTTACGTAGAATGAATCTGACTTCTCAATCCCTAACGCCTTACATAACCCCCAACTATGGTTTGCCTCATTTGCCCTTACTCATCCTTCTACAATTACCACAATGTCCTTCACACCTTTACACATCTAACTATCTCATTATATTATTATTGATATTTTTTATCCATATTATCAAATAATAATAATAATAATAATTCACATTACTCACATAATTCCACTAACATCCAACTTTACACCATTCTAATTAATTAAAAATAGATTAATTAATCTGACACTCTACACCACCAATTCTCTACGCTTTTAGTCGTACACCCCCTACTAACCCCAAGACTCATCCTTAAGGCCACTACCCCTACTACGGGTACTTAAACGAAATTAAAACACACCAAAACACACAATCAAACACAATAACTCATAATTATATTCGCAAATAATAATTAAATAAAATTGGGGCGTTACAACCGCTGGTTGTCCTCATGGGTTTGGAGTATTACCTTGAGAAGGGGTTTGGTTTTTTTTAGACATACTGAAAAGACGCTTACCACTCCTCAAGTGCATACAACAAAAAAGACCACAGAAACGGAAGACACAAAAACAAAACGTAAGACATTACTTTTCTACAAGTATATTCACACAAAAAGGGTCTCACTGGGCGTGCCAATTTGTTTACCGGTGTTTTTGGTAAACAATCACAAGTTTGAAAGTTTATGAGATTAACTCGAAAAATCTCTAAAGCAATTTGTGCAAATAATTTGTGTGAACACACATGCGTGTGAATTGAATGTAGCGCTGTAAAAGACTTTAAATGAAGTGAAGTTATGATAAATGATAAGGTAAAATGCATTAAACAAAGCAAAAAGAAAAGTACAATGTTCCGTTTAAGGAAGCAAAAGGACTAAGAAAAGAGAGTGGACGCAGACACATACATGTTTCTCGCTCAACTGTTTCGCTTTTGACCTGGGTACTCCAGTGGTATGGAGAGTATGTATGAAATTTTGCAATCTCCGATTCCATGTATGAGTTTGCTATTTATTCTATTTACAAAGTAACCGTCGACGACAGTTATGACCATTGAAGGACTACTACATTTGCTCAACGTTCAATCCTTCAATTTCCCACTAGTTCACTTACGTGTCTTCCAAAACGGTATCTGCTCGTAATTCAGATTGAGTTGTAACAGCTTACCACTTCTTCCACTTCTTTACAATCCTTCGACAGTAACTACTCCAACGCACTGTTGACATTGTCTTGTCAAGGTCCTAAGACTTGTAAGTAAATTTACTAAGTCTTTTATACCAAGTCGTTCGATCCACTGGTTCTGTTTGAAATGAGGTTTTCAACCAACTGTCCTTTTCGAGATTCTGGACATGTTTCTATCTACTGTCCTTTTTGAGATTTTGGACATATTTTCTAGTGATTGGGTCTTAAGGATTCATCTCTGAGAGTCCTCCAAATCATGTCTTGCTATGTCGACTATTCGATCAACCATTCGTCGTTGTTCTGTCGACGACTTGCCATTAATGCTTCTTCAAAGATACTTCCTTAATATTCTCTCATAGTAAACATATTTTCATTAACATAGTAACCGAAAATCTAAGTATAACACATGAAATCATTATTGTTATAGTTATGATCTATGGTATTATTTAATTTAACATATATCTAGATAAAAATAATAAAATATATCATATATTATATTTAACAGTGTGGTATTAATTCATTCTAGCTCTACTATAATATAATAATATTTTAATAAAAATTTCTTCTCTTTATTATTTATAAATTTTTTTTATGAATTGTTAGTGAATTATGTTGGAACATATGAAATATTAAATGTAGTGTTGTTAAAAAACTTATGAAATGAATAGTCAGTTTGAATCGTAATAAAAATCGAACTAAATCATAAAAAAAAATTGAACTGTTATATTTGATTAATGAATCAAACCATATTGCATAAAACAGTTTTAGAATAGTCTTAAAACTAAAATCAAATAGAATGATACTGAAACTAAACTTAATCGAAACTGAAAATAAAAAATATTAAAAGTAAGATTTAAAATTGTTTTTCAAAAAAATATTAAAAAATAATTTAATGGTTCAATTCTTAAATAAATAATTCACCGTTCAAAATTTTTAAGCAGTATACTAAATCAACAACTTTAATTTGATTTAGAGTTATGAATAAATTGAAAGAATTCACTACAATTAGAGTGGATTTTTATATAACTAGTATGATACCCGTGCGTTCGCACGGGTACACGTCCGTGACGCGCATTTTTTTTTCAAGTGTATTTTTTTATAATGTTTTCTTGTGTAGAATATATTTGTTCTTATAATATATTTATTAATAATTAAAATATGGGCAAACAAATTAAATATAATAAAATTGAGTAAATTTGTTGTTTACGAAAAATATGATATTCGTGCATTTATACGCGTATTCGTCGATACGCAATTGTTTTTATTGAAAATTTAGGGAAAAACATAATTAATAAAAATTAGTAAATATACCAAAAAAGATATATATTTTTAAAAAAATAGAACTTTTATGAAAATTTCGTATGTTCAAGAATATAATTTAGATAAGGTTGTATTGAAAAAAAGATAATATTTGATATAACAATTAATTTACATTTTGTAATACCATTTAAAAAATAAATCAATTTAATTTGCTTCAAAACCTTTTTGCCCACAAAATTAACAGGAACAACGGGAATTAATTTGGGGTAAAATTGAGGAACATTAGAAATTATTGTAAATGGGGAAAGAAGGGAAAGCGTAAAGGGAATTGGTAAAATCTCAGGGCCTGTATTGCGAAACTTCAGCAACCGGAGGAGACGAGGCGAATCCGAAATGGAACGGAAAGGCAATGATGGGGGAGAGGTGGTGAGAGGTTTGAAGGAGGAAGCAGTGTTGAAAAGTGGTGGTTTGCAGACAGAGGGGAAAAGGTAAAGCATACATTTGATGTTGTCTATTAAGGTTTTAGGGTGAAAATGGTTTTGCATGTTTGTTAAACAGTGTTGCAGATGTTTGGAAACTGATTTATTCTTTTGCTTGTATGTTATAGTAATGCGTTCAAGTCTTTGAAAAAATGTTTTATAATTAATAGTTAGGTTTGTTGTATGGTATAAGGACATACAGTGTGCGAAGACTGCAAAAAGGAATGTGATGGTAAGTATGTGATTAAGACATATTATTTGTAAAGTTCATAAAGAAATATATATGGTATAATAGGGTTTTTTGGTTGTGATTGTCCAGCAAATTCCGCAACACGTGATTAAGGAATGTGTGGGGCTGGAATCCGATCGAGTTTTGATGTATGACTGTGATATGAAAAAGATTTACAATTGTGAACTCCATATTCGTGACAGAGGGTACCATGTGGAGAAGTTTGTTGGGCATGGTTGGTATGAGTATTCAAAGGAAAGAGATTTGAAGGATAAGGATAGACTTGGATTCTGCACTCGCAAGCCTCCTGGGAACAGAATGATGGTTAAGCTATTAAATCGTAAATAAGATGAAAGTATGTATGAAGATTTTAGTTTTAGGTTTAAGTATGTATGATGGTGTAACGATTTCACACAGAATTATGATAAATCTGTAATGGAAATCTTTAAATATAAATTCAGTATTTTGGTCACTTATATCAGTTGAAGTTGAGGTCATGTTGTGGTTTTGAGGGGGTCTCAAGTTTGTGTTTATTTTAATCGTGTTTAACAGATTTATGTAAGCTTTGTGATTGAATAAGTGTATGTTTGGATGTTTGATTCTGGTGGAAATAATTGATATTGAGTGAAATGGTTGAGAAACATTGGTAATCGTGGAAAATCAAAAGAGTTATTTGTTGAAATTAGTAATCTATTGTTAATTTTCTGTTAACTTTCATGTTTAAGATTAATGGCAGTTTCTGTTAATTTTCTGTTCAGTTTTTCGATTGGTTAGGCTGAGTTTATTTATTAGTTTTTAATTTTAATTATGTTTGTTGTGTAATGAAACAGGCGCTATGATAGCAATGGTTCCTAATAGACTTCTTATTGTTGGTTTGAGGTGATGCTTTTTGACAAATTTACATGAAAAATTTGCATATTTAAGATGTTTAGTGTGCTTAGTTTGGAAGGTATGAGAAATTTGCAGAGTTAATATGTTTAGTGTGCTTAGGTTGGAACCAATGTAAAATTTGCAGGTTGTAGATGTGTAGTGTACTTAGTTCGGAACCTATGAACATGTGTTAAAAATTCTGTTCATGAGTGTTGGGTAAGGGATGATTAGTTGTTAATTAATTTCTGCTGCATTAATTTGTGCTATAAGTAATTATGGTTGCGTTTGAATTTGGCAGCTTTGTGATTTAAATGGAAATGATTGGATTTTTTATAAGTTTGAGTGTTGTCTGAGCAGGGATGGAGTGCGGGTTGCAACTGGTTCTTATAGGTCAGTGATACAAACTTAATCTATAGTTTAATTGTCTTTGAAATTGTGGAATAGGTTAGCTAATGAGATCGGAAATTTAGTTGGCATATAAATGGAAATGATGTTTGTTTTGACTGTAGTTCTGAGGAATTGTTGTTTTGACTGTAGTTGGCATACAAATTTACTATTTTACAGTCACGGTTTTTTCCATATTTTAATTTGTAGTTGTTCTTGTTGTTTGGTTAATTATGATGATATGATTGATTTTACTGTTTTTGGTTATCAGTAGATGGATTTATAGAATTGGAATACATTGGGATTTCAAAATACGTTTGAAGCAAAAATATAATTGGGTTTTAATGCCAAATTATAACCCACTTCTCATTAATCTTCCTTATGGGTACTTATTATTTTGCCTCAGTATCTTCCAGTAATACATTTTCCAAACTAATTAATGGTTTTGCATTACCAATGCAGGGAGAAGATTAAGAGTGTTAGGCTAAAGTTCATATACAACCTTCCTTCTGTTATCCACACAAACTATAATTTCGAAAGTTAGCACTGCTTCTATGGCCACCAATGATGGAAAGCAGGTTTCACAGCCTACACCAGTGCATGGTGCGGCTGTAATGCAGCCATTGACAACATTACAACAGCCATCTGATGTCCATCAAGCAGAGGAGGTTTAATTTCGTAAATGGCATACTTTTTTTTTGAAATACTATATATAGTTCTGCATTTGTCTTTCTTCCCCTTTTGACATTTTTTTTGTTATTTAATCAATAGGCGCAACAACAACTTCATGTGGCTGTTCAGGTAACATCAGAGTTTGACATCGAACGACTTCCAGAGAATGAACCACATGCTGACAACACCCGACCACTGCACCACCGCCATCGTGCTGATGTTGAACATCGCGTGAGTTCTAACCGGTATGGTTCTGTTGAATACTGTGTCATTTTGGGGTTTCTTGAACATATCCATCGTTGTGATTTATTGTTTGTCTTTATGTCACATGAAATATTATGTTGTTCTTCTTCACAATAATCAGTTACTGGTTTTTTCCATCAGGCACGTCGGCCTACTGCTGCGCGACAAAGACAGAAGAGGAAAAGATTAAGTAAATCAGGAACAGTGGGTAGGAGGTTTAACAAATTCCATGCAACAGATGATGATGAACTGGAGGTTGATATATTTGATTCTGATGACGATGATGAACATGACTACAACTGGGAGAACTTTATGACATCGAGTGGTTTTCGAGTCCGTGACTAACGTTTCAAATTATGGTTATGTGCTTCATGTACTGGTCTACTAAAGTTTCTTAATTTCAATTCGTTGTTTGTTGATCCATTATTTCAAGTTTGTTTTCTAATTTAGTTGAACTGTTATGCTATATTGATGTTTGTTTTTAAAATATGACGAGTTTGTTTGAGTTGTTATGTTTGTGGACAAACATTAATGCTGGTTATTTTAAAGATGGTCTTATGAAGTTATTTTATTTGATTATTGATCAATATATTCTAATTTATTGTTTGATCTTCTACCATGAAATTTTGTTATATTCTCTGTATTTCATTTTACTTTTTATTGAGATTAGAAGTTGATTAAGGATGTTTAAACGTTTCAAATCTATTTTAAGATTTATTATTATTATGTTATAAATTATTTTGACTATTTTTTGTTACACTTTAATGATTTCCACAAAACTTGAATTATAGTTATTAAAAAGAGGTGCAATTCAATGATTGGTCAAAATCTTTAAATAACTTGATTCAACAACTAAATATGTATAATTAATTTAATTTTATGAAAGCACTATTTTTCAAGTTATTTAATATTACTGAATAAAATGCATTTTTTGTCAGTATTTGTTTTTAGAATGTATTTATTTATATTTAAAATTTGGAAAAATAACAAAATATAAATAATTTAGTTTTATAAATATCACTCCCTGCCCATGCCTCATGTGGCAGGCGCCACACTTAAGGTGGGGTGGCGGGCGCCACGTTATTTTTTTTATTTGTTTTTTTCTTTTTCTTAAATAACGACTTTTATTGTTAGAAGTAATTCAAGTTCTCTGTCGAAGTCGAAGTCTTTATAGGTTTTTGTCGAAGTCGAATTAGTTGTAGTGTTGTGTAGTCAGCTGTATTCGACAGAGTCGAATATAGCTGTTAAGGAGTTAGTCGAAATGTTTGTTTGGGCCTGGGCTTTGATAGCCTATATAAAGGGCTTTGTAATTTGTAATTACATAATATACAGCATTTTTAACACAATAAAGTTTAGAGAGTTTTGCAAACCCTAATTCCTTTTCTTCTCTCTCTCATTCTTCTTCTTCTTTCTCTTAAACATTCATCTTTCTTGGAACATAGTTCCAACAATTGGTATAACAGAGTATGGTTGCGATTCAGAGAGAATCTAATGGCAAACGGAACAACAACGTCCACACAATTCCCAGCAAATCTACCGGTTTTCAAAGGGAAAACTACCAACGGTGGGTTGCGCAGATGAGGGTTATTTTCAGATTTCAAGATGTGGTTGAAATCGTGAATGATGGTGTAACTGAATTGGGGGCGAATGCGACTGATGAGCAGAAAGCTGTGTACAAGGATCAACGGAAGAAAGATGGCAAAGCGTTGTTCTTGATTCACCAGTGTGTGGATCCGAATGTGTTTGAGAAAATTATTGAAGAAGAATCTGCAAAAAGAGTGTGGGACAAGTTAAAGAACTTGTATGGAGGTGATGAGAAACTGAAGAGGGTGAAGTTGTAAACCTTGAGAAAGCAATACGAAATGATTCAAATGAAGGAAGATGAATCAGTTTCGGAGTTCTTTTCAAGATTGGTGATGCTGTCAAACCAAATGAAGTCTTGTGGAGAAAGAATCACAGATTTGCAGAAAATTGAGAAGGCACTAAGATCTCTAACTGCAAATTTTGATTATAGTGTCCATTGAAGAGTCCAAGAATCTTGCTTAGATGAAGGTTGAAGAGCTACAGGCTTCTTTAGAAGCTCATGAGATAAGATTGAAGCAAAGAGATTCAGAAAGAGAAAAGGTATCGGACCAAGCACTACAAGCGAAATTCACCAAGAAGTCTGGGAAGGTGAAGCAGGGAAGGAGTCTTGCTAGTGATGCGAAGTCAAGCAAGAGTTCAAAGAATCATGATGATTCAATAAGGAAAAGCATGGGCAACAAGTATTCTGGGAAGAAAGTTGACATGAAAGACGTGCAGTGTTACAATTGTCAAGGTTTTGGTCACTATGCTCGAGACTGTCGAAAGAAGAAGGAAGCACGAGCAAAAGAAAGTGACAAAACGCAGTATGCACAAGCAGAAGATAGTGATTCTGATGATGTGCTACTAATGGCAGATACTCAGTCAAACGCTGATGAAACAGATTTGTGGTATCTTGATTCAGGTTGCAGCAACCACATGATCGGTAACAAGAACTGGTTCACCAAGCTTGATGAATCAGTTAAGAAGGTGATAAAGTTTGCAGATGGTAGACATATCACATCAGGTGAAAGAGGAAACATATCTGTAATGAGAAGAGATGGTAGAAAAGCCAACATTACTGATGTGTTGTATGTGCCTTCTATGACAAGTAACTTGATAAGTATAGGTTAATTACTTGCCAAAGGACATAATATGAAGCTGGAGAAGAACCAAATGAAGGTGTATCATGCTGATGGTAGGTTGGTACTGAAAGCACCACTGGCTGATAACAAGACTTTTAAAGTTCAGATTAACATGATTGATCATCAATGTCTTACGTCAACTACAGAAGAGGAAAAGAATTGGCTATGGTATCATAGATATGGGCATCTAAACTTCAGGAGTTTGGGTATGCTCAATCAGAAGAAGATGGTTTATGGTTTAACTCAGGTGAAGGAACCAAATCATGTGTGTGAAGAATGCTGTAAAGCAAAGCAGGCTAGAAAAGTATTCAAGAATGATCTGCCAATTAAGTCAAAAGGAAAGTTGGAGCTTGTTCATTCTGACGTATGTGGACCTTTTGAAGTTAGGTCGAATGGTGGCAAGCGTTACTTCTTAACTTTTATCGATGAGTTCACCAGATATATGTGGATTTATATGATCGAAAGTAAGAGTGAAGTATTCACAAAGTTCAAGAAGTTTAAGTTGCTTGTCGAAAAGCAAAGTGGCTGAAAGCTAAAGAAACTGAGAACTGATGGTGGTGGTGAATACATCTCTCGAGAGTTTGCTAGATTTTGTGAAGAGGAAGGTATAGAGCATGAGATTATTGCACCCTATACACCTCAACATAATGGAATAGCTGAGAGGAAGAATAAAAGTATACTGAATATGACGAGAAGTATATTGAAGGCTAAAGAGGTGACAAAGAGATTTTGGGCTGAAGCAGCTTTGACAGCAGTATACATTCTGAATAGATGTCCAATGAAGAAGCTAGTCAAGAAGACTCCTTATGAAGCATGGACAGGTGAGAAGCCAAATGTAAGTCATCTTAGAGTTTTTGGATCAATATGTTTTAGGCATGTTTATGAGAAATTGAGAACAAAACTAGATGATCAAAGTCAAACCATGGTGCTCATAGGTTATCATTCAACTGGTGCATATCGACTATATTCACCAGAAGATGATAAAGCTGCGATCAGTCGAGATGTTCTGGTAGATGAAAATAAAAAATGGGAGTGGAGTCATGGGTCAATTCGACAGGAAACTGGTCGACAGATGGAAAAGACAGTTCTGATGGTATTTGAAGAAGACCGACAAACTGAGGCCACGATAATTCGAAATGAAGAACCTCCTGAGCAGAATGTCAGAAGATCAACTAGAACAAGAGCTGAGTCGACAAGGTTAGATGGATATGAGAGATTTCCAGATAATGCAATCGATGCAGATGGTGACTTAATAGAAGAAGTAATGATGATGGCTGAAGCAGAACCAATTAACTTGGATGAAGCCATGAATGATTCGAATTGTGTGAAGCCATGATGGAAGAACTCAGGGCAATCGAGAAGAACAATACCTGGGAACTTGTCGAAAAAGCCAGCAAGAAGCCTATTGATGTGAAATGGGTTTACAAGCTGAAACGAAGGCCAAATGGTGAAATTGCCAAGCATAAGGCAAGACTAGTGGCAAGAGGTTTTCTGCAGAAACCTGGTATTAATTTTGACGAAGTCTATGCGCCAGTGGCTAGGTTGGAAACAATCAGGATTGTTGTTTCGACAGCAGTATATAGAGGATGGAAGATACATCAGTTGGATGTAAAATCAGCATTTTTGAATGGACCTTTGGAGGAAGAAGTTTATGTCAGTCAACCACTAGGATTTGAGATCAAAGGGCATGAGTCGAAGGTGTACAGATTGAGGAAGGCTCTCTATGGATTGAAGCAAGCCCCGAGGGCTTAGAACAAAAGAATAGATAGTTTCCTAATCGAAGCAGGTTTCATAAAGTGTGTGTCTGAGCATGGAGTTTATGTAAATGATGTCGACAATGATAGTCGAATCATTTTATACCTGTACATCGATGATTTGCTAATTACAGGTGCAAATGAAGCTGAGATAAGAAAAGTTAAGTCGAAGCTAATGCAAGAGTTTGAAATGTCCGACCTAGGGAATTTATCATATTTCTTAGGGATGGAATTCAAAGACACAGCTGAAGGTGTGTTCCTGCACCAGAAGAAGTATGCTCAAGACATCTTGAAGAGGTTCAAGATGACTGACTGTAAAGCTGCAACAACTCCATTGGAAACAAGAGCAAAGTTGAAGAAGGTAACTGATGATGAGTTTGTAAGGTCGACACTGTACAAACAAATTATTGGGTCCTTGAGGTATCTTTGCAATACAAGGCCGGACATTTGTCAGAGTGTCAGATTGTTAAGTCGATTCATGGAGAAACCCCAAGAATGTCATCTCATTGCAGTAAAGAGAGTACTGAGATACATTAAGGGTACGATTGATCATGGTGTACTGATGCCATGTCGAAATAGGTCTAAGTCGAAATATGCGGAGGTATATGGTTACACTGATTCAGATTTCAGTGGAGACCAAGATGAGAAGAAGAGTATTGCAGGCTACATTTCCATGATAGAAGGAGCTCCAATCTCTTGGAGTTCGAGAAAACAAAGCATTGTGGCTTTGTTATCATGTGAAGCTGAGTACGTAGCTGCATCGTATGTAGCATGTCAGACAGCATGGATAGATATGTTGCTCGAAGAACTCAAGATCAAGGAACCTGGGAAGATGAAGTTGTTTGTAGACAACAAGTCAGCTATTGATCTTGCCAATCATCCTATGTGTCATGGTCAAAGTAAGCACATAGAAAGAAGGTATCATTTTCTCAGGGATCAAGTGAACAGAGGGAAGCGTGATCTTGAATATTGCAAGACTGAATTTCAACTAGCCGACATACTTACCAAACCTTTGAAGAAAGTCAGATTCAACAAGTTAAAGAAGAGCATTGGGATGAGAAGTCTCGAGAACATGAATTAGGTGGTGTGATAGAAGTAATTCAAGTTCTCTGTCGAAGTCGAAGTCTTTATAGGTTTTTGTCGAAGTCGAATTAGTTGTAGTGTTGTGTAGTCAGCTGTATTTGACAGAGTCGAATATAGCTGTTAAGGAGTTAGTCGAAATGTTTGTTTAGGCCTGGGCTTTGATAGCCTATATAAAGGGCTTTGTAATTTGTAATTACATAATATACATCATTTTTAACACAATAAAGTTTAGAGAGTTTTGCAAACCCTAATTCCTTTTCTTCTCTCTCTCATTCTTCTTCTTCTTTCTCTTAAACATTCATCTTTCTTGGAACATAGTTCCAACATTTATGAAATCACAATAAAATTATATAACATTTAAATTAGGAAAAAATTGAAACATTGTTGATAATAAAAATAGTGATAATAATAAAATTTATAAGTTTTTAAAAAGTTTATAGTCAATAAATTTTTGATTTATAAGAATTAAAATATTGGTTATAAAATTTGTATTACATAGAGTTATTTAACTATAGGTTTATATTTAAAAGGAGAAAATTTTATAAAGTGTAAAATATGCTATGACATTTATAAAATTGATAAAAATGAGATTTCATTAAAAGTAAAAGGAATTTAATAGGGAGGCAAGAAATACTATTTAGAATAGACTTTAATAATAAATCAATTATTTTTGGGAAAAAAACATTTTGGAAAAGATATTAATGATATAGAGATCATCAGAAAGCTGTTGCAGAGATTTGCAAGATTTGTTTTCTCACTTAAATAGATCTGCCTAAGTCAAATTGGATATTTTAATACAGTGAATTGATATGATATTGGTGCCACCTGGGTTGTTTATTGTTTTTTTATAAAGGAATAAAAAAAGAATTTAAAAGTTAAATTTTCAAATAAAATCTCTAAATAGGGTAAAAATTATAAAAATAGAATTTAATAATAAATAAAATCATTGGTTTGGGAAATAACATTAATAGGATTTGAAGAGTTGTGCATAAGAATTTAAAATTATACCAAATTTCTAAATATAAGAAAAATGAGTATATTTGTTATTTACTAAAAATTAATATGATAAGTTTTTGTGTTGAATGATAAGTTATTTAGTAAAAGAAAGTGCAAAGATCAAAGCTTAGTACAGATATGTAATATATCTGATAGTATCCAACATATGTAACAAAATAACATGTCTTGTTGAAAAGGTGAAAATTAAAAAGTTAAGGCAATATTAATTATAACATAACATTCCACAAAAAACATCAAAAACAGACATTGAGTTGGATATTTGTTGAATTAGCTTCAGGTTCCAAACATAGAATAGTTCGACGACACAAAGTGGCAACATGTCGTTCACAATCTAAGGGTGTTCATGTCATCTAACAACGGAGACATAGAGACTTTGGGGAGGAATTGTTATTGTGAATTGAAGCGTGTCACCCCTACCAAGCCTCTTATTCACAACAAACTGGTACCAACCATTTGTCATGAACTTCTCCATGTTGTTGATTTTCCCGTTATGCCTTGCAGAATGCACATCATCCTGATAAATCCTGCCGTCGTCTACATCGACCAACTCAATAGCTGCCTGGTTGACTCGTAAAATTTCACGCATAACCGTGTTTGGAAAATGTTGGCCAAATGGTACAATAAGACTGAGTTATACAATTTGTCTGCAGTAACTCTATTATGTTCAAGGACTATGTAATTCGGAACTTACCATGACATTCTTTGTAGCCTTATATCCAAAAGTGATTGTCTTTTCCCAGTAGAATTCATTGTTGCATTGTTGATCATCCAACATCTGCCCATCAGATTGTTGGTTATCAGATGTTTGCTTGGCACCCTGTTTGTGTGTTGAAGAGCTGTAATGAATGTTGAAGAGATAGTCATTAGTATAAAGGGAAAATGACGATGACAGATTGAGAGTGTAATATCAATTCCATGCGGACTGAGTTATAGTATTTATAGAAAGCCAAAGGTCTGTTTGATAGTAGACAGCGGTGGTCTTTCGCCGCAATGGAGCATATATGTTTAGTTATGTTACTGATTACCTGTTGTTGGTTGGAATGTCAGTCTTATTCTAGATTTTCTCAGCGGTGTTGCTCCCTTGCATTATGTCTCGTAGTTGGTCGTCAATCTCCTTTCTCTGTCTCAACCATGATTCCACGTTTCTAGCATGACATGAAAAACCCAGAATCAGTAGTAGTAAGAAATTAATGCAGGATGAAGTTAGTTTTGCCAATACATGGAAGTGTCATATGTGAGGTATACCTTGCCCTACGGGCCCTTAGTGTATCTGGTTCATTAAAAGTAGCCCAGAATTTAGGTGACCTGTGGGAGGGGCTTCCTGCAAGCTATAGAAATGGAATATATATTTTTAGTAAAATATCATAAGAACATTAACAGTGTACTATGTCATGGATTCTAGTGATTATTTCAGGTGCATTTGATTGTGATGTAAAATTTGTTAGTATGCAGAAACAATGTTATAAACTAATTTTGTAAGGTATATGTATTCAAATTTGTCATTGCAACATAAGTCATTAGCTGAGTTATGGGAGATTATACCCGGGACGCATTGGGAGTGCAGATGTTTGTGGTTGATTGATTACAACCTGGGGAGGTGAAGAAACCTGTATAGGATCTGCAGTAAATGAGACCCTTTTTTCTGGTAGTGGCTGGTCCGTATTCGGCTGTAGGCGATCCAACTCTCCACCTATGTCGCTGCAATGAAAGGATAGGGAAATTAGTTAGGTTTTGATAAGGCATTGGTTAAACATGCATGCAGGGAAAATAGCACAACCGTACCAGGAGTCCAAGGTTCCATCTTGCGACCTACTGTTTCCTTCTTCCGAATCCGTTCCCAGACATAGTTTGAGATAGTCTTCCTTAGTAAGGACGCCCTTAAGGCGCCAGCGGGCCTCATTAGTTGTTGCGACTTCAACAATCAATTTTTTCACGGTTGATTCAACATCTTGCATGTGGGTGTTGCTGTAAATAGGAATGCGAATCATTGGAAGCCGATTAAGAAAGGCTACAACAATTAATGGGAAATGGTAAAAAAGATGAAATTCGTTTGCGTACCCTTGAGGAAGACGGTGCGGTCGTTCTGCAGCCATGGGTGCGTTGCTTTAGGAAGTGTGGTTGGCAACGGTGGTTTCAGGCTTTGGAACATATATAATAGGATTTGGAACATATATAACAGTGGTTCCCTCTTTTGGGTCGTTGGATCAATAAGAATCGTAGTGAAAACAACCGATATATTTATTTATAGATTGTATTTTAAAAATACAGGGAATAAAATAAAGGAAATTATTTATCTAAAAGTAGAATAAATAGAATTATGTTATGTTGAAAACTGGAATTATTTATCCAAAGTAATAAGTTATCAGCATGAAAAAGCTTAGACAATCATTGTTTTTAAAATTGAGTTTATTTTTTTTATAACAAATATTAATAAATAAAGTAAGTTAATTAAATAATAAAAAAAAGGCATTAGTAGAATGTGAAGGGGTGGGTATGGACCGACATAGTTTGGGGAACGATGTGGGGTGTGGCTACTATTTGTATCACATTGAATACTAAAAATTTAACGTTATTGTTTTTGCAAGCAGGGCAACGGATCGCGTAGCATTCCATTCTGGTAGTGCCGAGGACAGAGCAAGAGTGTGGGATGGGACCGAGAAGGGAATGGGATAAGCTTAGCAGAGAGATGTTGGTTCGTCAGGGTATGGAACAACGTCAGGTTATTAGGACATGGAGGAAGAAGTTCGTGATAGAGTCAGAAAGCGCGGGACTTGCTGGGAGGTTGGAACGGAATATATGTATCTGTAGTAGTTGCATGCAACTCATTGTGTCTATTTTTTTGAAGATATAATTTGCATGATAGTGTTTTTCATAGCATATCTATTTTGTGATGTGTATGTTTAGTGTTGGATTCATGTCACTGATTATATTTAGAGGATAGATTTTGTTTGGATATTTGGATATTTGTCTTCCGAAAATGGGAAAGTCATGATTCACTCAGGGTTATCGTTATTTGCATTGTCTATTCTATAAAACTGAAGCAAAAACATATTTGGTATTCAATGGGTCAATCTAAGTAACTAACAAACTGTTGTGTGTCTGCAGTTTTGATGGAAAGGAAAAAGAAGAGAATGTGGGGTCTGTTAAAGAAGCAGGAAATTGGTCCCAAAAAAGGAAAAGGTACTTTTAAGATTCTTATAATGTAAAGAAGTCATATTTAATGTTTGTTTTGTTGGATGGGTGCTGAATGGAAAAACTTGTCATCTTGTTGTCTCAATTTTAATAATCTGGAAACTCTGTTGTGTCTGCAGTGCTGATGTAAAGATCAAACAAAAGGCTTCAGTGTCTGGCATAGGAGCAGGATGCTGTCTTGGAAAAACGGGAAGGTAATCGCAATGAATCATACACATATATAATTAATTGTATATTGGAGGGTATGTAAGATTACGTATTACCGAAAATGAAGTAATCTAATTCCGGTGATATATTGGAGGGGAACTGCTGTTATGTTTGGGCATGAAGCAAATTGGACAATGGTGGTAAAGAATGCAAAGAAGTTGAAGAAAAATGTGCTTGTAAGTAATGCAGAATTCCATTGATAAGTTTAGGTTTATATTATTAAGAGATAAATGCATTGCTAATATTTGTGTATATGTGCAGAAAATTCCTACCGATGTTATCAGGAAATGCCTCCGTGGACCCATTGACTATGTTCGTCTGTGGGATTCGGACGAATCAGTTGCATACTATTGCGATATGAAGAAGAAACCGAAGAAATTAGAGAAATATCTATTAGGGAGCTAGTATCGTTTTCCAAAAGATCGAGATATAAAAGATGGGGACCGTCTGCATTTTCAGTATCCGCCTATAGAAGAAATTATGGTTTCAGTTGAGCGCGGGGATGGAAGCTGAAGGCCGGCATGCTTGTATGCTGGTGTTGAATTTGTTGGGAATTAAAGAATCATTTTGTTTAGAGTTGGTTTTTGTTATAGTTTTTGTTTTGAATGTTATGAATGTGTTAAAAGTTTAAACTTTGTCTTTGTTTGTTCAATATGATTACAAATTATGTTTTAATAATATTTTTGTGATGATGGGTTTTCTCAAAACTATGCCTCATGTTTCACCTAAATCTCTTGATCCATCCATGAAAAGAGATAATTCGTCAATGTAATTTTGAAAGTTGAGTTAGTCGATGATGTCTTGTCCTTATGCCAGAGTGGCAGAGATGAAGACTGATAAAATTTGGTTACCATAAACTAATGATAGCATACAAAATTTGGTTTTCTCAGTGGTGTAATCAAAATGATGAAATACTGAGTCGAGCAAGATTTGCAAAGGTTCTTCAAGTTTCAAACTGCAGCTGTTGTTCTGTAACAAAGTTAAGATGCAAAGACAATATGAATTAATTAAATTGACCAAATTATTTCTAAAAAGAATAGGAACATAAATCGTCGGAATTCGCAATTATGGTCTTGGCTCTGTTGACATTTAAGTTTGTGCAAAACATTCTGACATCACCTTAAGTCCATCACCAATATTTTCTTCAATACAGTTCACATGAAAATGGAGTCCAACAATACAAAATAGTATTAAACATTGTAAATGAAAGTGTGTTGATTAGATGAATATGGTGACTTGAGAAACAACATAACGATTATTTATTTACGTTACCTGCTGGTGTTTTTTTGAACAATGAAAATATATGCTCAATGAATTTTGGTCAAGCTCTTCAAACAAGCCACCAGATTTTGCTTAGGTCCTATAGTTCCATGCCCTGTTATTTTGTTCCAAATCAAGTTCACCCCACCAATTTAGTACCAAGCCTGCATCAAGCAAATCCGCATTTTAGTATCTGCATCTCACGTAATAAAAGCATGAACATATGATACAATCATGTATGGTTCACTACTCCATTAACTGACTAACAATAAGCATGTATTAATTTCCTTGAGGTTTAATGTGTAGAAGAATAATTCAGTTACAGTAAAGTATATAATTTGAGGTCACAGTACATACACATCCCTAACTTTTAAATGCCACATTTCCCATTACCTTTTTAGAATGTTCAGAGTAGGATCATCATAAATGCCGTAACAGGAGGTTGTGAAAATCTGTGAACATACGAAATGGATGGTAATGAACAATATGTGCAGAATGCTGATATTGAGTAGACTCCTGATATTGAGTACATTGAAATTGCCTTGCAGGCCAAACAGCTGTGAAAAGCAGAGTGAGTCCTGTACCATTAATGTGCAACGTCATTGGCGTAAATGTGGTAGCATTGGTGCGAATGTGTTGGAAAATGTTGATATTGATTATATTCATATGCAAAAGGAAAGATGTAAGTAATAAATATGATACAGTTCAACCTAGATATTATTGAAAACTTCTTTATATACAACATTTGTTGTTGAGTTTTTGGGTTTATTATCTTCACCGTGTATCAATATTTTGATTGCGTTTTTGTTGGTGGCTCTCGATAGTGCAACGTAGATTTGACCATGTGTAAAAACATCCTTTGGCAAGTAAAGTCCAACATGATTTTGAGATTGGCCTTGTGATTTATTTATTGTCATCGCAAAGGAAACAACAATTGGGAATTGGCGCCTATTTAGTTTAAAAGGCCAAAGGGATTGTGATGGGGACATATCCATTCTTGGTATATAAACCAAGTTGCCAAAATTTGTTTCATCCATTATAGATGCCTCGAGAACATGATTTGCCATCCTTGTTATGATGAGTCTTGTGTCGTTGCATAACCCGGCTGCCTGATCAATATTGCGCATAAGCATGATAGGCGTTCCAATCTTCAATTTAATGTGATGGTTAGGCAATCTTGAGGTAGCAAGGGAACTAAGGAATTCGGGTGTTAGAATATCAACGACGCTACTATCATGAATTTCATATCTATCGACAGAATTTGAGCTGTAATAGTTATGTATGTTGCCTGTAGACAAAATGAAACTGTGAGGTGAATAAAAAAAAACATGGTTGTAGGCAATGAAATGGATACGGTATAAAATTGGAACCTAACATTATTGTGAGGACTCGATCATTAATTTGATCAACCACCTCTAAGGTTGAAGCCAGTATAGCTCTACCCTTAAAGTAGTCATTCAATTGAAAGTTAGACAGGAACTGTGGGTATGTGCTCTCAATTATGGCATCAATAGGGTCGGTGTAATCGGTAATAAATAGTTCATTTGGAATTTCAATGTTGGCATATCCGTTGTTTGGTTCAGAAACTCTGCCCTCACCTATTTTTAAGAGCCAATTTGAGAATTCAAGCATTTCCTTTCTTTCATGTTGATCATGGCCGCAGTGTAGTCGCATATTCTTAGTCAAAGTTAACACCTTTACAGAATGCCATATATACGACGCATTTATCGCATAATGGACTATATCAGAACGACTTCCCCTAGGAACAACTGGTAAAATCTGTCTAAAATCCCCACCGAAGACAACAACTTTTCCCCCAAAGGCACTATCAGAATTGCTGTAACTGCTCATTACATCTTACAATGTCTGGTCAAGCGCCTCAATAGCATGTCTCTGTGCCATTGGTACCTCATCCCAAATAATTAATTTTGTTTGCCTTAGTAACTCAGTAACTTCATCACCATAATTAATCTTACAAGTTGAATTCTCTAATGTGGGGACTGGTATTTTAAACTTTGAATGTGCGGTTCGGCCACCGGGCAATAATAGAGCAGCTATACCACTTGTTGCAACTGTTAAACATATATTATGCCTCGACCTCAAAGCAGCTGCTAATGTTCTCCACATGTATGTTTTTCCTGTACCACCATAGCCATGCAAAAAGAAAACCTGGCCTTTTTGATCCGAAACAACAATCATAATTTGTTCATAGATCAGCTTATGTTCATCTAAGAAGATAAAATCAGATATGTAAGAAGCACACATGTAATACACAAAGTGTAATTAAAAACATTTGCACACACGTGTCATTGCCGCAAACAGACTCGCAAATTCAGATTTCATTGTAGGGATATCATAATTTCTTTCATCATATATAAACCCATTTCCTAGTTGCCGCAGGACATAATCATCTGGATATGGAATAGGTTTAAAATCTTTGAGAGTGCTCCGATTTGCCTGTAGTTTTTTTTCGATTTCAGTTAATGTCAAATTCTGCAATTGGTATTCTGATAACACAAAATCTGCAATACAGAAGAGAAATGTTGTTAAATATAATAATCAATCACTGAGACTGGGATGCACAAAACCTGGAAACAATGAGATTAAATATGCTGTCACCTGAATTATTAGCCAAAATCCTCTGTTTATATAAGATTCCATCAGATAAAAATTGAAAGGATTCTTTCCAAACATGAACCGGCCTATTCACAGCTCCAGACAGGAGCATGACAACAAAAAGTCTCCTTAGAAAATCCCCTGAATCCTATCCACTTGCCTCTCTAATGGCACCAATATACTCTCTATCGTCTTGAAGGAAGCCCATTACAAAACAGACATCCCGAAAAGAATGAAATTGAGTGTCTCTGATCTTGCGTATTTCCTCATATGAGGTTGATCCCGTGACCACTGTCAACATCATCCGCAAGTAATACAGTTCTCCAGTAGTTGGCGGAACCCATATCAAACGTCCGATTGTGAAACCTTTTTTCCGAGGCTTCCATAAACGTTTTGTCTTGACATAAACAAATCTGGAGACAAATTGTGCATATGTTAATAACTTGGCTTCTTCATATTTGCCGTTAGCAACTAACCATGCAGTGAACATTGATTCGGTGACACTTGCTTTTTCTAAAATATCTTCCATGCGAGCAAAATTAGTGTAGTAAATTGGTTTCTCGCGTATCAAATGATAAAACATCCTTTCCATAGATGGTTTCTGACCATGGATATTATATGAAAAAATTTGCCAGCACGCTTCACTTGGCAAAACATACCTGTAATCCAAATATTGTTTTATCTCATCAACCGGTTCCGTTCCAGGTTGGGAATCTGACTGGGAATTAACTATTGTAGCTGTTATTCTATCATATCCTTTATGTATGTATTTGAAAAGATATTTGATGGAAGTGCTCTGGTTGCACTATTCCATATTGATATGCGCACAGTATTTCAAAAGTAGGCCAGCATTGTATGGTACAACATGGCGGTTGTCCAATGATATTCCGTATTTGAGAATTGTGTGTGTTTTTAATCTCCTTCTATATAGTGAATAGCCCTCTGAATCAATTATGGTGACCTCATTGAATTTCTTTGGGAAATTTTTTGAACATCTTCGATTCTTCATACACGGAGAAGCGATCCGGGCAAGACCGCTTGGACTATGCATCATGTTCTGTTTGACCAGACAATATAAATCAGGATACTGAACTGGGTTTTGAATTTCAGCGCATATGATAGCATCAATGTCACATGGCGTGGGATATTTGCTCTGAGGATGCAAGAACAACAGAATATGTGTGTGCGGCAGTCCTCGCTTCTGAAATTCAATTGTGTACAAAACTGAAATAATCAAGAAACTGCATAGTTTAGAAAAAAAATTTCAATGTAGTCAAGACATAGAAATAGAATAAATAATTCCATAAGAGACACACATGCTAATACCCTGCCCAGGACATGTTTTTTGGTTAAATCTATCATCAATTCGTTGAATTTGATTTTGAAGATCCTGGAAATTATATCGGGCCTGTCATGTGGCTTCAAACCAGTCCCCGTCAAAACTTGCAAAATTTCAGGCCAAGTCGGATTGTATGTGAACGTCACAAATAAGTCTGGGAATCCTAGTTTGCTGGAAATTGCCATGCCATCAAAATATAGTCGGTCCATATATCTCTTGCTTCCGACATAAGATGATGGGAGCACAACTCTTTTTCCTTTCTTACCTGTTACGTCCTGGGAAGCATTGCCATACTGGTCATTCAATTGCTTGTATTTTCCAACTCGCAATTTAGACTGATTCATGCGCAACCAATTCAGTCTCTTTGACTCCATCATTGCATATCCATCCACCAAAAATTGCTGAAAAAGTCTACGTGAGTGGAGTAGAGTCTTAGCCTCTGTATCACATTGTTGCAATCTAAAACACAACCAATCTTTAATGGTTTGTCGATTTTGCTTCGTAACTGATCTTAGAGGACCAGAAGGAGATCGTCGCGGCCTTCGTGTAGGGCAAGAGTTGATGCTCGTAGGAGAGGAAAAAGGGGTGGAGGTACCTGCAAGGTACTCCGATGCCAAAGTAAGTGTTTGGTCAAAAAGGGGAAAAGCAAGTAAGAGATGTCAAGTATTGGATATTTGATACCTGCCCCTCTCAAGCGAGGGGATATTTATAGGTGGATTTCTGGCGAGCAAAGCGCCTGGTCTGCCAATGAGGGATTTCCAAATGGAAGGCGAGGCGCGTGGCCTTTTGACTTGGATTAACCATTTCTGTGATATCCGGGGAGGCAGTTGGTCGTGTGAACTACTCTGCGCGTGAAGGGGACATGCCCAACGGCTACTTTCTGCCCAACGACTATATTGTGCTTATTGGGCCTGATCGCCAACTATAATGGATTGGGCCTGATCCTTAAGGGCAGGAAGCCCTGCCCGGTCGAAAACAGGAGCCCCCCAAGTCGTTGCTCTGCTGGAGAGTAATGACTTAAGACAGTTGTGACTACGACCGTACTGTCGGGGACGTGGTCGCTCGCGTGGAGTGTCCCATTCGTGTCCCAACCAGATGTGGTCGTTAGATGATTACACTGAGTGTCGGCCAAGATTCGTTACGTGCTCACAGAAATTTGTGTTTTTCGCCGAGCAACCCTGCACGGATGCGTTCATTTTTTACGAGGAGATTTGCTCGTGGGAGCCAAGGACTTGGGTGTATTTTCTGCAATAAGCCAGGCGAAGAGTTTTTGTGACACGTGGTGAGCATTTATGGATTTTGCCAGTCCTAGGGCCGCATAGGCTATGATGACCTTCACGATCCCCCACGATCAAATGGTTATAAAAAGGTGGAGGAAGGTTTTATTTCCACAATTCTCACAAGTTCTTACTCCTTGCTCTTATTTGCTCTGCAACTAGTCCTCCCGCCGGAGTTCCTCTTCGCCACCGTTGATCCTCCTCTTCTCCGTCAACTTCTTATTCTTCTTGTAAGTTTGTTCTTCCCTTTTCGTATTTTTTTATGAACCTTCGAGTTTTCTGGGTGTTGTTCATGGATTCTCCGGTGGGTTCATGAATTTTCCGGTTGAACTTCATGTGTTCTTTGATGAACATATGAGTTTCTGGAAAATCCATGAAGAACATGAAGATTTCTAGGATAATTGTAGAGAATGTTTTGATGTAGATCTTTGTAGATTCTGGTTAGGCGTGTAGTTTAGGTTTGTAGTCAGGCACTAGGCCTGTTCGGTTCTTTGTCGTGATTTTGGGGCGCGACGAGTCAGTGTCCTCGTTTAGATCCTTGCTATATTAAGTCGCGGGGACTTGCCCTGCTGGTCGTTAGACAGATGAGTTAGAACGGGCTCGAGGTTGTCCTCGGCTTCATCCTTGCCCTTTCACTTGACTAGTGGTGGAAGGATGGATTTGATCTCCGATGTCGAATTCACTTATCTTCCTCTGCTTTTCAGGTGAAAATGACTGATCCTCGGGATGAAGTTATGCCCGACCTTCAAGAGACACGAGGGGAGCCGGATGTGCCCGCCGATTATTCCAACATCAAGGTCGTAGAGGGGGACCTGGACTGGATAGCTCACGAACCTCGGTCGTTCCGATCGACTTTCACCGAAGAGGAGATTCGAGAGTTTTCTCTGTTGGAGAACCGGGCAAGGGAGGCTCCTCGGCAATGGAAAGCATTTCGTCCCGGGGAGAATGATAGAATTTGCTCTGGATATTCGGGATTGCGTTTCCCAATGTACGAGTTTGCTTTTATGGAGGCCAAGATGCGTCTCCCATTCACTGATTTTCAAGTGGCCCTCTTCACCCATTTGGCATTGTGCCCGTCGCAGCTTCACCCTAATGCTCTGGCCTTCATCCGGGCATTTGAATTAGTCTGTCGTCATCTTAATGTCGGGACGATCGTGGATCTCTTCTTTTGTCTCTTTCAACTTCAAAGGAGTACCACGGGGACAAAACAAAGTTGGGTTTCGTTCAAACAGCAGAGCAGGCTATTCTGGTCGTACTCTGACTCGATTCGCAACTTCAAAGATAGGTTTCTGATCGTGAAGCCTCTTTTCGAGGAGGCGAAAAAATCTATCTCGACTATCGAAAAGGTGATGGTTGATGGTCGGGAGGTGGATGGAGTTGTGTCCGTGTTTCCTCTGGAATGGGTTTACTCTCATTTTAAGCGTAGGATCGACCAATTCTTGGTGAAACACGAACAACTCTGCGAGGCCAACAAGGAGTCGTACAGGATCCTCCATGCTTATGTAGAGAGTTTTTCCCTGGCCTTCGTAGTTGATCGGGACGGGAAAGAGCTGATCGGGGATGATGGGGAGCCCGTCTAAGCAGCTAGATATATTAACATCAAAGCTCTCCTCGAATGCGATAATGATGATGATGCGGTCCAATTACTTGGTATGGTCCGCTGTTTATTTTTTATTTGTTCGAATTTCTGAGTTCTGACTTGTTTTGTGTGTTCGCAGGTATAATGACAGACATGAGGGAACGCCTGATGAGATCTCAAGCGGCGAAAGTTCACAAGAAGTCGACCGCGGGTGCCAAGGTCGGGGTGCCTAATCAGGCTGTTCTGGAAAATTTTGTCGTTGGTCCTACCCCTGTCCCGAAGAGAGCCTCAATGCCGCTGACCCCAGACACCACCCATAAAAGGAAGAGAGATGTCGCAGGGACTTCTGTGGCCGCTGGTCCGGGAGGTTCTGGCGCCGACCCGTATGTTTTGCCCCCGTGTTATTCGCGTGGAAGTATGTTTAATGAGGGGAACTCAATTGCCGTCCAGGATTTTGAAGTCGAGGCCATTGTGGGCGCCAATCCTCAAGCGAGGAGGAAACAACTCTGCCAGGACACTGCGGGCATGTTCAGGGTGCTCGAAGCGGCTCTTTCCCTAGGGGACGATGAGGCGGCTTCCCGTGTTAACCTTCGCACGGCCAAGGCGAGAATTGCCAAGTTGGAGATTAACAACAATAAGTTGTACAATGATCTAAAGCAATTCGAAGGTCACGAGGAGGCCAAAGTAATGCTTCAGCAGGAAGTTACTCAGTTGAAGTTGCAGATGACCGCAGCCGACGAGGAGAAGGCGCGCTTGCAGGCCAGGATAGCTGAACTGGAGGGTTTGTCAGCGGCCGTCGAGGGTGAGAATGATGATGAGAAATCCTTGAGGACCAGAGCTGAGCTGATCGGAAGGATTCGGATCCTTGGCGAGGATAACTTGAAGGCGGCTGAGTTTAGTTTTAATGCTGCTACAGAGCAGATGAGAGCCCTTAACTCAGACGTGCAGCTTCTGACCGACGGGATGGGTCTGTTCAACAGGGTGTTGCACCCCAAAATTTGCCCTCCTTACTGTAGTACTAACTAGCTTGTGTTTCATTTCAAGAGGAGAAGATGTTCTTCAAAGGGTCAAGCAAGAGAGTTCAAGTGGATCACTTTCTCCTAACCAGTGGAGAAATTAGGGTTTTGAGATTCTTGGGTTTATTGCTCCAATGGGCAAGCTCCTTGGGTTTTTATCATCACCAAATGGCATATCTTATCTTTGTTGGAGAGGATACACATCATATTCAGAGGAATTTGGATTTGGAGACTGTGTTATTTCCTCATAGACTGAGGGTACCAAAACTAGGGTTTGCTATAAAGTCAGTTTATTTCTGATTTTTTGGGCAAGACTTGATTCCATGGTATTCCTTGGGTCCCTAAGTATCTAGGAATGGAAGTTTGTCCATCAGTTTGGTTCAGGAGGAGTTCAATTGGCCAATGGATTAGGAATTAGGAGAATTGGGGAAAAGTCAACAATGAGAGGGGAAGTCAACTGTGAAATTTTGAGGTTCTCTTCAAGGTTTTCAAGGTCTCACATCCTCATATGGCCTTCAAGATTCAAGTTTCATACCATTCATCAAGAATCAAGGGTGGGTGCAAAAGTTACTAAATATGGAAATGACCTATAATTTGAAAGTTTCCTTTTTGGGCAAGTTCCTACACTACATTCAACTTGACTTTTCATCATCAAAGAAGCTTCAAATGAATTTTCCTCAAACATGAAAGTTGAATATCTTTTTCTCCTCTTTCCAACAAGTACTAGTGGGCCTCCATATCATTTGTGAAACTCAAGTTATGATCAAAAGAAGGCAAAGTGGTTTTTAGGGTTCCATTTTCACAACTTTTGCATTTTGGGACATATGGACCTATAATTGACTCCATTGCTTCATGTCATATTCTAACCTCAAAATATAATCCCCAAGTAGCATTGTTGGCCTTTAAATCAAGAGGATCCATGGTTTATTCATTATTTATTTTTTATTATGCAAAATTGCCAAATTATTGAAATCTCATGAACCAAGACATCTTAAGGCCCAAATCAAATTCAGGTGTGATTAGCAATTGGAAATTAAGTGATCCATCATAGAATGTTTGGATATCCATGCATGGAGGAGGGTGTATTTCACATTATTCAAATTTCTAAAATCACCCAAAACTCTTTAAACAAAGAATTACCAAGGCCCAATTGCTGATCAGTGGTTTAACCTAGCCTATTTAAGATTACTCATGCTAGGGTTGGAAAGGATTACACGTGCCTTTGTGGAGAATTCAAGTGTGAGCCCTAAAAGATCATTCCTTCGTATCTCTCAAGTAAGAAGAGTTTTTCAAGAACTTCTTCCACAAACTTCCTCCTTGTGATCCATAGAGTACAAACCATCCCCCATTCGCAGCCAACAGCAAGGATTACGAGTCCTTGGCCTCAGGTTGGTAACATTTTTTATGATCCCAAAACTCTTTTTTTAAACGTGCATAATGTTGTATGGCATCTATGGATCATCCTAATATATTTATTTTTGAAATTGGACGTATGGTTTGGTTGCTGCGTGAATTCTAAGTTTTAAACCCTAACCTTTTTCCTTTCGAATCTCCTTATGCATTGATTATTTATGGTTTTTGATTGGATATTTGAGATCCTGACGAAATTCTGGTCAGAATGGTGTACCCCTTTGCGTTTTCTGGAAAAAAATTTGTTGCAGGTGGCCGTGGGTGGCGGCCGGAGCTAGGGCTCCGGCGACTGGTGGAAGCTCCGGCCAGATTAGGGTTTCAACGAAGAAGATGACCCCCAGCCGTTGATCTGCGTGATCGTGTGGCTCTCACGCTGCCACGCATTTTATTTTTTATGTTTTTTATCTTTGATTACGTGTTTGCCCACCCAGGATTGTTACCGTGTGCTTTAAGATCATATGCCCTCATCTCAATTACTTTATATTGTGTTGACTTAATTCCATGCGTACGATGCATCTGATGGCCTTCATTATGCTAGCCAATTAAAAAAACCACGCGCAGCTCACGTGGGATCATATGGTATACTGAATAGCTATGTGTGTGCGTGCGTATCATAATTGTGGTGTGCTTCTTAATCATGGCTGCTCATCTTACATAATACGTGTTTTGTTTGACTTGATTAAGACGCAGGATTGATGTAACACCCCCTTTCTATACCCCAAAATAATCACAAATTAATCATTTAGGCACTTATTAAAAATTTCGTCAGAGTATAATTATAACATAGTATAAAAGAGGTATGTCACATTATACATTAAATTAAAACATACAACATCTGCTCAACCATTGATATGCAACAGTGGGGTAACTTTGCAACAGAGGAACTTAGTCCTTACACCCACGTCTCAATATTTAGAATAAAAACGAAAAATCTAAACATTGAATAACAACAGCCATATATACATATATACATGAATCATCAAGTATTATCCACCAGCATAATACATGTTCACATAAACATTCATCAACAAGATACATATACAAATGTATCACAAAAGAATCACAGCCATCCTAGCTACCCGGTGCTACATATCAGAGACGACCGACCAAAAGAATGAAGACACGCTCCACAAAAGACCACCAGCATACCTACTCTGCAATACCTCATAGAGCATTATAAAACAGCAGAAGGGTGAGAAATATTATCATAATAACAATGCATAAAATTATATATATTAGCATAAAAATACACATATCCCACATTCTCCCCACAATTCATCACAACTCACTCATATACATCACAATGTATATATATATATATATATATATATATATTCACAACCAAGCATATACATCATGCATACTTTCTCAATTCCTATCGTTCCACATAAACATGCACATTTATGTTTATTCATCAATGCCCATTATAAAGATGATAAATGCAAATCATAGAGACCGACTCACGACTCTATGCAAATGCAATGCGGTACCGACTCAATCATCTCAAGTTCACTCAGGAACTCTACTGGAACCATCGCTCGTTACATCACTGTAACTCCCCGTCGGGCCTACGATGTTCCCCATCGCTCACACCTCTTATTTTTAAGGCACACGATCCAATCTGATCGTTCACACCTCTTATTTTTAAGGCACACAACGTTTATGGATCGCTCACACCTCTTTATATAAGGCACACGACCCGATCGCTCACACCTCTTTGTATAAGGCACAGGATCCTCTATACCCATCGCTCACACCTCTTATTTATAAGGCACACGATCCATCCGATCGCTCACACCTCTTATTTTTAAGGCACACGAGGTTATATCGGGTTCTCATAAGAATCCCTCAACACAAGAATGCACATCATTATGCTTCACATGCAAATGACTCAAGACATTCTTGAAATGCATACATATTCACAATATATTCATGCTTTCTTCTCATACCATCACATACAATCTATATACATTCACACCAACGCACTATTGCATGATTCACATCCAAACACACATTCAAAACGGTAAAAGTCGCTAAATAACACTATTCCCGACTTTCCTGACTTATTTAATCGGCTAACAATTTCCAATTCATCATAATAAGAAAGAACACTCCATAAGCTTTCTAATGCATCCAACCACGCCTCAAACCGAACCACAGATCAAAAGTTATGCCGAAAAACAAAATTACACAAACAGCACTGTTCGCTAGGCGAACCATCTCGCGAGAATTCGCTAGCACCTTCGCTAGGCGAATGTCCCAGCGAACCAACTGCTAGCTAAAAACAGACCCAAAGTTCGCTAGGCGAACTCTTGGCGAACCAAGTCAGAACCAAACAGAATCAAAAACACCTAAAGTTCGCTAGGCGAACAACTCAGCGAACCTTCGCTGACCTTCGCTAACTGATTCGCTAGGCGAACCCGCGAAAACCTCACTCGCTGCCACCTTCGCCCCAGGTTCGTTAGGCGAACCTACGAAAACTCAGAATTTTCCTGCGCTGTTTGAAACCCCAAAATCCACATTTTTCAACCCAAAACATTTTCAAACCCATATGTATCAATCAAAACTCAATCCAATCATGGCAATAAGCATTCTACCACATTTACGTCGATTTCCAACCGCGAAAACATCGATTTCTCAAAATCGACCTAGAATAGAAAACTTTGAAAAACACAACAACAATCCAATACACACATACATAATCATACATAATGATATACATTATTAAGATAACAAGATTTCACACCCTTACCCGATTAAACCGATTCCGAGAAATTGATTTTCTTGATTTTCCTCTTTTCCTTCTCTTTTCTCCTCTTCCTCTTTCTTTCTCTCCTCCTTCTTTCTATCTTTCCTTTTCTATTTCTATTTTTATCTTCCACTCCAAATTAATTAATTCATTTTCTCACAAAATTCTACACTTAATCATTTTTCTAACAATTTTTACTAAATCTCTAACTTACCAATAATTGAGAAATGTCCAAAATACCCTTCATAATAATTTCCCCGAAAACTCTCAAAACGGTCAAATATCATAACACGTCAACATAGCATATTAACACACCAATTTCACAAATAAAATAATTTATCACCCAAATTAAATAAAAGACTCAACAAAATGGGAATAATTGGAATCGGGGCGTTACAACTCTCCCCCACTTTAGAAATTTTCGTCCTCGAAAATATTACCTGATTCAAACAACTCCGGATACGACTCTCGCATCCTACTCTCTAGCTCCCAAGTCATATCGCCTTCCGCAGCGCCTCCCCACGCTACTTTCACGAGTGCAATATCTTTGCCTCTTAGTTTCTTAACTTCACGGTCCAAAATCCTATTCGGTAAGGTTTCAACCGTAAGGTTATCCCTCACTTCAACCTCGTCCATAGGAATAACATGTGACGGATCCGGAACATACTTCCGAAGTTGCAAAACATGGAATACATCATGCAAATTCGAAAGATTCGGAGGCAACGCCACACGGTAAGCCACAACACCAACTCGTGCAGAAATCTGATACGGACCAATAAAACGAGAAGTCAACTTCCTCGACTTCAAAGCACGACCCACACCCGTAACCGGCGTAACTCTCAAAAACACATGGTCGCCTTCTTGAAACTCAAGATCTTTTCTTCTCTTGTCATGATAGCTCTTTTGTCTACTTTGAGAAGCTTTCATCTTCTCACGGATAAACTTCACTTTCTCCGTCGTTTGTTGTACCATCTCCGGCCCAACTATTGTCCTCTCACCGGTTTCATGCCAACACAAAGGTGTTCGACATCTCCGACCATACAAAGCCTCAAATGGTGCCATACTTATACTTGAATGAAAACTGTTATTATAGGTAAACTCAATCAATGCCAAATAACTATCCCAAGCACCACCTTGCTCGAGCACACAAGCACGCAATAAATCCTCCAATGATTGAATTGTCCTCTTGGTTTGACCATCCGTTTGCGGATGATAAGCCGAACTCAATCTTAGCTTAGAACCCAAAGCCTTTTGTAAACTCTCCCAAAACCTCGATGTGAATCTAGGATCTCTATCCGATACAATACTCTTAGGAACTCCATGTAACTTCACAACTGCAAGAATATAAATCTCGGCTAACCTCTCCAAAGGATAGCTAATATCAATTGGAATGAAGTGAGCAGATTTAGTAAGCCTATCAACGATTACCCAAATGGCATTATGACCTCTTTGCGTACTCGGCAATCCCGTAACAAAATCCATCGATATACTATCCCATTTCCACTCCGGAATGTCCAACGGTTGCATCAATCCACTAGGCTTTTGATGTTCCACCTTCGACTTTTGACAAGTTAAGCACGATACACAAATTGAGCCACATCTCTCTTTAATCCGGACCACCAAAAGATTTTCTTCAAATCTTGATACATTTTATTCGCTCCCGGATGAATACTTAAGTTACTTCGGTGCCCTTCTTCTAGTATCATCTTTTTCAACTCCGCATCATCGGGAATACAAATACGACCACGGAATCTCAAAACTCCAAAATGATTAACCTTGAAATCCTCATTCTCATTCATCATCAAATCAACGAACTTCAAATCCAACTTTTGCTTTTCACACACGGTTACAAGAAAGTCATTCGTAACATGTAGCATACCAAGTCTCACACTTCTTGGCGTCATTTCACAAACCAAACTCAAGTCTCTAAAATTCTCCAAAAGTTCCCATTCTCTCATCATCAATGAGGACATATGTAACGACTTCTGACTCAAAGCATCGGCCACCACGTTTGCCTTACCCGGATGGTAATTCAAACCAAAATCATAATCCTTCAAAAGCTCTAACCACCTTCTCTGTCTCATATTCAATTCATTTTTATCAAATAAATATTTCAAGCTCTTGTGATCACTAAAAACTTCAAATCTTGCACCATAAAGATAGTGCCTCCAAATTTTCAAAACAAACACCACGGCCGCTAACTCCAAGTCATGTGTAGGATAATTCTTTTCACGCACTCTCAATTGTCTTGAAGCCTAAGCCACAACTTTTCCATCTTGCATCAAAACACCACCTAAACCAACCAAAGAAGCATCACAATACATAACAAATGGTTCTGTCGGATTTGGCAACATCAAGATCGGAGCCGTTGTCAACCTTCTTTTTAGCTCATTGAAACTCTCTTCACAATGAATATCCCAAATGAAAGCCTTTCCTTTACAAGTCAATTGCGTTAACGGAAGTGCCAACTTCGAAAATCCCTCAATAAACCTCCGATAATAACCCGCCAAGCCTAAAAAGCTTCGAATCTCCGTAACCTATCTAGGAGCCTCCCATTGCATCACCGCATCAATCTTGGATGGATCAACACTAATACCACTACCGAAAATAACATGCCCAAGAAAACTTACTTCCGATAACCAAAACTCACATTTCGACAACTTAGCATACAATTGTTTCTCCTTCAAAATTTGTAACACAATCCTCAAATGCTCTTCATGCTCCTCTTGAGACTTAGAGTAAATCAAAATATCGTCGATGAACACAACCACAAAACGATCTAACTGCTCATGAAAAATACGATTCATGTATTCCATAAACACACCCGGCGCATTAGAAACCCCGAATGGCATCACGGAATATTCGTAATGACCATACCGTGTCCTAAAGGCCGTTTTTTTAATATCCTTTTCTTTCACACGAATCTGGTGATATCCCGATCTCAAATCAATCTTGCTAAAAACACGCGCACCAACCAATTGGTCCAACAAATCATCGATCCTTGGAAGCAGATACTTGTTCTTAATTGTCACCTTGTTCAATTGTCGATAATCAATGCATAACCGCATACTTCCATCCTTCTTCTTCACCAACAATACCGGAGCACCCTAAGGAGAAACACTTGGTATTACAAATTTCTTGTCCAATAAGTCATTCAATTGCTTCTTCAATTCTACCAACTCCGATGCTGACATACGATACGGTGCCATCGAAACCGGTCTAGTACCCGGAACTAGATCAATAGAAAACTCAACTTCTCTTTCCGGCGGTACGTCAGTAATATCCTCAGGAAACACCTCAGGAAAATCACACACAACAGGAAACACATCAAGTGACACTTGACTATCCACAGACAATGATGCAAACAACCCGAACAATTGAGCTTCGTCCGCTAAAAGTCTCTTCAACTCTTTAGTGGATAAGAAACTCTCTTCTTCATCCTCTTCCAAAGAAGGAAACCTCACTAACTTGTGATAGCAATTAATATGAACCTTATTAAATTGCAACCAATTCATACCCAAGACCACATCCAACCCTTCCAACGGCAAACACACCAAATCCATTTCAAAGTCTTTACCATAAATGGTTAAAGGACAACTCAAACAAACCATAGAAGTAGTTACTGACCCCATTGCTGGAGTATCAATAACCATCTTACCATCCATCAGAGACAACACAAGATTCAAACGATTCGCGCACTCAGACGAAATAAACGAATGAGTCGCTCCTGTATCAATAATAGCAACTAAAGGTGTACTATTAATAAAGCAAGTACCTTTAATCAGACGGTCTGCACTGGAAGTTTGAGTTCCTGCCAAAGAAAATACTTTCCCACCAGTTGGAGCTTTCTTCGGATTCGGACACTTCGCGCTAATGTGACCAGGTTCCCCACAATTAAAACATTTCACCACATTCCTTCTACAATCATTAGTAGCATACCCAAGGCCTCCACAGTTAGAACATTTCACCACAGTCTTCCCACACTCAAATGATTTATGACCCATTTCACCACACTTGTAACACTTAATGGAATCGGAACCTCCTCCTCCAGATCTCTTCTCAAAGTTTCCCCTATGCTTGCCCCTATCAGCGGGTGTCACATAAGGTCCACTTCTAGCTTGTTGCTTTCCCTTCCTCTCATTCAAACTTTTATAATGTGTAGAACGAGCCTTGCTATCTTCCTCGAAGATTCTACAACATTCCGTCAAATTCGAAAATCTTCTTATCCTTTGATATCCCACAACTTGTTTAATCTCAGGACGCAGACCATTCTCATAAGAACTCAGCAGTAATCACGGCATAATGAGGATGGAATTGAACCAACTCCACAAACTTAGCAGTATAGTCCACCACGGACATACTACCTTGTTTCAATTCAAGGAACTCCATCTCCTTCTTCCCTTTCACACTTTCAGGGTAATACTTCCTCAAGAACTCAGTATGAAATAAATCCCAAGTTATCTCTTCATCATCCACCTCAAGAATTTGACGCATACCGACCCACCAATCGTCGGCTTCATCCTTCAGCATGTGAGACCCAAGCCTCACCTTATTCTCCTCTGCATAGTCCATGACTCTGAAGATCCTTTCAATCTCTTTCAACCAAAGTTGAGCACCATCGGGATCAAATCTTCCTTTGAAGACCGGTGGTTGATTCTTCCTGAACTCGTCATTAGCATTCACATTCGGCGCACCTTGCACCGCCCTAGCCATTGCTTCCAAAGCAGTAGCCATCGCATTGTCGTTTCTACCAACCATATTCTGATCATTCCCAAAAATGACAACAAAGTTAAACAATAGTTCAACCAACACAACAACAAGACAGACACAACTGACTCAACTCTGGCTCTGATACCAATTAATGTAACACCCCCTTTCTATACCCCCAAATAATCACAAATTAATCATTTAGGCACTTATTAAAAATTTCGTCAGAGTATAATTATAACATAGTATAAAAGAGGTATGTCACATTATACATTAAATTAAAACATACAACACCTGCTCAACCATTGATATGCAACAGTGGGGTAACTTTGCAACAGAGGAACTTAGTCCTTACACCCACGTCTCAATATTTAGAATAAAAGCGGAAAATCTAAACATTGAATAACAACAGCCATATATACATATATACATGAATCATCAAGTATTATCCACCAGCATAATACATGTTCACATAAACATTCATCAACAAGATACATATACAAATGTATCACAAAAGAATCACAGCCATCCTAGCTACCCGGTGCTACATATCAGAGCCAACCGACCAAAAGAATGAAGACACGCTACACAAAAGACCACCAGCATACCTACTCTGCAATGCCTCATAGAGCATTATAAAACAGCAGAAGGGTGAGAAATATTATCATAATAACAATGCATAAAATTATATATATTAGCATAAAAATACACATATCCCACATTCTCCCCACAATTCATCACAACTCACTCATATACATCACAATATATATATATATATATTCACAACCAAGCATATACATCATGCATACTTTCTCAATTCCTATCGTTCCACATAAACATGTACATTTATGTTTATTCATCAATGCCCATTATAAAGATGATAAATGCAAATCATAGAGACCGACTCACGACTCTATGTAAATGCAATGCGGTACCGACTCAATCATCTCAAGTTCACTCAGGAACTCTGCTGGAACCATCGCTCGTTACATCACTGTAACTCCCCGTCGGGCCTACGATGTTCCCCATCGCTCACACCTCTTATTTTTAAGGCACACGATCCAATCTGATCGCTCACACCTCTTATTTTTAATGCACACGACGTTTATGGATCGCTCACACCTCTTTGTATAAGGCACACGATCCTCTATACCCATCACTCACACCTCTTATTTTTAAGGCACACGATCCATCCGATCGCTCACACCTCATATTTTTAAGGCACACGAGGTTATATCGGGTTCTCATAAGAATCCCTCAACACAAGAATGCACATCATTATGCTTCACAAGCAAATGACTCAAGACATTCTTGAAATGCATACATATTCACAATATATTCATGCATTCTTCTCATACCATCACATACAATCTATATACATTCACACCAACACACTATTGTATGATTCACATCCAAACACACATTCAAAACGGTAAAAGTCGCTAAATAACACTATTACTGACTTATTTAATCGGCTAACAATTTCCAATTCATCATAATAAGAAAGAACACTCCATAAGCTTTCTAATGCATCCAACCACGCCTCAAACCGAACCACAGATCAAAAGTTATGCCGAAAAACAAAATTACACAAACAGCACTGTTCGCTGGGCGAACCATCTCGCGAGAATTCGCTAGCACCTTCGCTAGGCGAATGTCCCAGCGAACCAACTGCTAGCTAAAAACAGACCCAAAGTTCGCTAGGCGAACTCTTGGCGAACCAAGTCAGAACCAAACAGAACCAAAAACACCTAAAGTTCGCTAGGCGAACAACTCAGCGAACCTTCATTGACCTTCGTTAACTGGTTCGCTAGGCGAACCCGCGAAAACCTCACTCGCCGCCACCTTCGCCCCAGGTTCGCTAGGCGAACCTACGAAAACTCAGAATTTTCCTGCGCTGTTTGAAACCCCAAAATCCACATTTTTCAACCCAAAACATTTTCAAACCCACATGTATCAATCAAAACTCAATCCAATCATGGCAATAAGCATTCTACCACATTTACGTCGATTTCCAACCGCGAAAACATCGATTTCTCAAAATCGACCTAGAATAGAAAACTTTGAAAAACACAACAACAATCCAATACACACATACATAATCATACATAATGATATACATTATTAAGATAACAAGATTTCACACCCTTACCCGATTAAACCGATTCCTAGAAATTGATTTTCTTGATTTTCCTCTTTTCTTTCTCTTTTCTCCTCTTCCTCTTTCTTTCTCTCCTCCTTCTTTCTATCTTTCCTTTTCTATTTCTATTTCTATCTTCCACTCCAAATTAATTAATTCATTTTCTCACAAAATTCTACACTTAATCATTTTTCTAACAATTTTTACTAAATCTCTAACTTACCAATAATTTAGAAATGTCCAAAATACCCTTCATAATAATTTCCCCGAAAACTCTCAAAACGGTCAAATATCATAACACGTCAACATAGCATATTAACACACCAATTTCACAAATAAAATAATTTATCACCCAAATTAAATAAAAGACTCAACAAAATGGGAATAATTGGAATCGGGGCGTTACAATTGATCCAATGGTGATGGTAAGTCAAGTGGGTTGACTGAAAGCCCACGTGCGCCTTTTTTGTTTTGTTTTATTTTCTGCTGGATTTTAAGATTGGGCCTGCTATTTGCACACCCCCTTCAGCCCATTTCAATATCCCAACGCATTTCTTTTACTTTCCACACCCCCTTGCATTTTTCTTCATTTTTAATTTTATTAAATTTGCATTAATTCATTTTTAATTTTTAAAAATATATAATTGCATCCAAAAAATCCCAAAAAAATTCATGAGTCACTTTTAGCATTTTATAAAATTTTCACAAATTTTATTTTATTATTTTATTTTATTTTTATCATCTGAATTGATTATTTTAATAATTTCTTTCTTGTATTTGTTTCATCATGCATACTATGTCTTGTCTATTTTATTTCTCATTACCCATAAATTATTTAGAACTCATTCTTTTTGCATTCATTCATCAATACATTGAATTGCATTAAAATATTTTTCTCTCATTTTTTTAAATCATTTCATATTGCATTTTAGTCCTTTCCTTTAGCACATTGAACCATGTTTCTCATCTATCTTTGCATAATTGTTTGAGTGACTTACATTTTGAATTTTTGCAGGAGTTTTTGATATGTTGTTTGTTTCTGGTTGAGCAATATTGATAATTAATTTGGAAATTTTAGAAGTTGTTTCTCTAATTATGTGATTGCTCTTTGTTTGAGGCTTTCTTGTATGCACATTTTGACCATGTCTGATTATTTGTTTGAGAAGGCACTTGTGCCATTGCTTTGGGGTGTGTTTCTTTGACTTAATAATGCATGTTTAGGTCATCCATATTCTGTCTTGATTGATTTCATTTGGTTTATAATCATTTCTCTTTGGTTTCTGGTTTGGTTGAGTTCATTTGGTTTATTGTTACGTATGTCTGTTTCGTACTAACCTTTTGTGCAGGGGCTGAGGTAAGTTATTTGAGGGTGTGGATAATCATCCATATTCACCCTTGCTCTTTCTTTCTCTCATATTTTCTTTTCTTTAGGCTTAGGCTGTCGTCAAACCTCACTAACCGTAGGTCACCCATGCATGATAACATTAGGACTCTTAGTTTCCCTTTAGAGTTTCCTTTGTGTCTTCTCTCTTCTCATCTCAAAACTTCTTGAAAACACTTAATAAGGATAAAGTGTATTGCGCACGAGCCTTAAGCGTGGGGAATGAGAAATGAGGGTCTTCCTCTCATCTTTCTAGAGTGCTTAGCGAGCGTCATGTCTTGGGACGATGCGTTAAGTATTCGCCCCTGTGCCCTAGACTTTGGTGCAATGCAAGTTATGAATTAACTTAAGTCACTTCTGTCTTAAAAAATACAAACAAACTTCAAACCTTTTTGTCCTTCGGGATTGTCAAACTAAAGGCTATTTTCAAAAAGGGCATGTTACTTTCTGTCTGAGTCGCAAACAAGCATCGACCCTAACTGCCGGAAGCGAACTTAACGTCGCTTATAAAAAACACAAAAAGAACTTGGTCCGAACTATGTTGACTCTGAATTCCCCATTACACAAAAGGGGTACGTAGGCCTAGGACGTCGACGTCCTACCGAGTCTGTCTTTGTTTCCCCCCGTCTTAGCACAGCCATAAATGATAGGATAACTCACCCTTAGATTAGACAACAAGCGTGGATCCCATCGAGTACGATGGAAGCGTGGGGTGCTAGCACCTTCCCCTCGCGTAACCGACTCTCGAACCCAGGCTATGGTTGCGATGACCATTCCTTTCCCTCTTCCTCAGGTTTATGCGGTGTTCCCTTTCCCTCTCTTGGGATAAATTTACACGGCTGGCGACTCTGTTTTCCGCGCCACTGTCGCGTTTGTACCTGGATGAAAATCCAGGGAACGACAGCTGGCGACTCTACTGGGGAATCTGGTTGACCTATGCTGGTCCATCCCTAAGCGAGTCAATCCTAGCGTTTGCTTGTTTTTGTTCTCTTTGGGTGTTTTTGTTTTTGTTTTGCTTTATTTGTTGTATTTTATTTTTACCGCATTTTCTGCATTGCATTTCATTTTTACTACTGTCATACTGGATATTGCTGTGTTGTGCTGGCTGTTGCTGTTTTGCAGGTTGGGTTGTTTTGAGAGATAAGCCCAATACCCAGGCTTGAGTACACCCTAGGACTAGAGTGGAGAGTAGTGGGACATACGTGCCCGCTTGGTACGTTTGTGTGTTCACGAAATTCACAACCAGACGAGGCTATCTTGGGATGCATTCTAACGTGTGTGTCTTGCGCATGTTGGGGTGTTGATCTAGAGAGCTGTTGACTCTGGTGACTGATCATCGAGGACCTTAGTGGAAACATCCCTCTTTAGTGGTGACAGTGGCAGACCACATCCTGTGCCAAACCCATTCGCACCCGAGGGCCCACTTTGGAACTCACATAGGATGACCCCTATCTTTTGAAGAGAATCAGTGGAGGCACTCCTCGATTGACGATAGTACTGTACCCCGAGGGATAAATGTACTATTATTTCTCGACCTTAGTGCCGGAAGCTGAGGACCTTCCGTTTTGGAGAATCAGTTGAGGCCTCCTCGATTGATGATGATGCCAAACCAGAAATGGTGAACGTATCATCATTTCTTAACCTGAGATCCCGGGATACTGAACATCCTAGTACCCACACGTGAGAGGGGATGGGCGTTTGCAGATTTGCAGGTAACCGAAACCTTCAACCTACCCGGTTTTTCTGGATTTCTCATCAATGTTCGATTATCTGGGTTCCTGGTTATCTCAGTGGTTCGGTATTTTGGAATTCTGGTTTTCTGGGTTGTGGTTCTCGTTCAGTTAACAGCACAGCACATCCAGCAGTGTTGCCTTGATCCCATGTTCGCATGAGCATATCATGTTTCTTGCATTCTGGCATGTTTGACATTTCTCAGGGCTTGCATCTTACTCTTGATTCCGGTTTTCTGAGGTTACCTTGGCATGGATGTCCAGAGAAAGAAGACTGTTGCCTATTCGTTCCCAGATCCGACCTTGACATTGATTCACAAGCTGATTAGTATGGCTGGTCCCGGAGTTCGTACAGAGTTCAGTGGAGGGTATAAGAGACTTCTGAAGTTTGTCTACAATATCTCCAAGTATGAGAAGGATGCCATTCATACACTTCTTCAATTTTATGATCCGTCTTTGCGTTGCTTCACTTTCCCAGACTACATCTTGGCCCCAACATTGGAGGAGTTCTCATTTATTTTGGGAATCCCCATCAGGCATGACATAGTATTCTTTTCTGAAGAACACCCCGGGATAAAAGAGATGGCTATTTCTCTTCATATTGGTGAATCTGTTCTGAGCATTAATATTGAGGAAAAACAAGGAGCTAAGGGTTTCTTATTGAAGTTCTTGTTTGATCAAGCTTGCATACATGTTAAAGAGAAGAATTGGACTGCTTTCCAAGCTATTCTGGCTATGTGCATCTATGGGATTGTCCTGTTTCCCAATGTTCCTGATCTGGTAGATATGCATGCTGTCAGAATCTTTATTTCGAAGAATCCTATACCTACCTTGCTAGGTGATGTGTATCACTCAGTCCACTACAAGAATGAAAATAGACGGGGAAAAACCGTGAGTTGTTGTCCACCACTCTTATCTACTTGGTTTCTGAGCCATCTCCCCGAAACTGGCACCTTTGTTGATACGAAAGATTCTCTGAAGTGGTCAAAGAGGTTAATGGGCTTGACTACTGACAACATTGTCTGGTTCAACCGTGATTTGCTAGGAATAGAGATTATTTGCAAGTGCGGAGAATTCGCTAATGTACCCTTGATAGGGAGAAGAGGTGGAATTAACTATAATTCTTCCCTTGTTATCAGGCAGTTTGGTTATCCTTTGAAAAGTCCACCTGAAGTGCGAGATGTCAGAGAGTCCTTATTCTTCAATGGTACTGAGGATCAAGAGATGATAAGGAAGATTGTGAATGCTTGGAAATAGGCGACCAAGAGGGGTAAAACTTCATTCGGGAAATGTAATAACTGAGCTTTTCCTTCCTATGAAAAGTGGATTAAGAAAAGAGCAGAAGAGGAGCTTATTCCCTTCCCGGTGGAACCACCTTTGTATCCTTTGATGATCGAGCCTCCTACCACAGTTGAGATAGAAAAGTTTAACAAGTTGTGGGCTGAAAAAGAAAAGCTGCGAGAAGAAAACAGTGAGCTACAAAGAGAGATTTCTCAGTTGAAACATGAGTGGGTGAAGCTGTTCATATCGCCAAGTTGAAGACAGAGCTTCTTGCTGAAGCAGAAAAGGAGCTAGCTGACAAGGTCGCGGCCAGACAAAGGATGAAACAAGCTTTGGATGGAATCAGTAAGGTTCTCGAGTCTAAGAAGGAGGAATTGGACAAGGCTTTGTTAAAAATTCACAGGTTCGATGCTCACCGAGAAACTGCAATGGCTGAGAATAAGCAAAAGGAAGACGGTTATCTAGCTCAGATTGATCAATTGAGGTCGCAGCTCAAGAAGAAAGACGCTGAGATCTTATCAGGGGTATTCCAGACACAAGCAGTCGAGGGTCAACTCAATGAAGCCATAGCCTCCATAGAGGAGCTGAAGGTCCAAGCTGAAGTGAAGAGATCTAGACATGAGGGACCTAGCATGGATGGTGTTTCTGGAGAAGACGCTTGGGAGTTACATTGCCGATACTTGGAAGGGATCATGCATAGGAGAGACATTCTCATTCAAGAGCTAATTCAGAGACCGAAGCATCCCGACACCAGAAAGTTGTTCAAGGAAATTCAAGACTGGAGCAAGAAGCATAATGGATGGGGGGATTGACACTTATAGACTTTGATGACATGCCGTAGTTTTCTATTTTCTTTCATTATTTGGACCACCGCCAGGCTTGTTGGCTGGGATTTATGATTGTTGTGTTCAGACTTGTTACCTTGGATTTGTGATTGTTGACATTTGGTTTTCCTCTGGTTTTCTTAATATATGAGCAGAAGTTTCGTTCTATCTTGTTGTTAAACTGGAATCAAGGGGTGGATCGCCCTGCGAATTTTTTAAACATGTTCATTTGCATTTGCATATTCATAATCATTTTGCATAATCATTGTGCATAACAAGTGTTCAAGGCTGGTTATTCTTATTTTGATCTGGTTTTCTTCAGAATTGCAGACTTAACTCCTCGGGCCATTCAAGAGTTGATCATGGAGCAAGTTCAAGCTGAGTTGAGGGAGATGCGAGGCCAGATCGGGCAGCTTATGGGGAATATGCAAACTCTCATGCAAGACCAAAAGATGCTAAGGGAGGAGGTCAATCAGATGAAGACTCAGATGGGTTTGGCCATGGAAATTTTGAATATGGTGTTGAAGAAGGAAGACAGTCTTATGCCCGCTTCCACAACAGAGATCCTTACTCCTCCCATCTCTTTGGAATTTGACTTAAATCGTGGATTACCTCGTGAATCTTTTCCACAAGCGGAAGTTCCAGAACTTTTCCAACAACAGCTAGGTCTTGGCTCCCAGGAGAAACCCAAGGGCAAAAAGTGTACACAGAGACAGAAGAAGTCTGAAAGAGTTTTTCATCCGCTCCCTATGCCATATTCTCAACTATTGCAGCATCTCCTTCAGTTGCAACTGGTACAGAAAAGAACTTTGGCTCCTCTCACTGGTAATCCTCCACAGGCTATGATGCAAGAGCCCATTGTGACTTCCATTCTGGGGCACCAGGGCATACTGTGGAGAAATGTAGGGCCTTTCAGCACCAAGTCTAGGATTTGATTGATGCAGGGGCAATTGAGTTCACGTCGGGCGGCGTGAATATACAACGTGATTTTACCCCAATGGTTGCAAAAGAAGTGGAGACTCCTCCCCTCTTTGCAGGATCCACCTCAGGTCATGGACTTTCTCCACAACCTTTTGCTGCAGAAGCTCTACGTCAGCAACCTTTGTTTGTGCCTCAGCCAAATATGGAAAGGAAAGTGCAAGCGCAGGTGAGGCGCCCAAATCAGCACCGACGGCAGAATTATCAGCAACAGGGCAACCGAGACCAAGGAGGCCCGAGAGGATATTTGATCCTATTCCTATCCCTTATAGTCAGTTGTTTGCTCGTCTGCTCAAGAACTCTCTGATTCAAACGAGGAGTACCACGCCGGTACCGTACCCTATTCCTCCGGATTATGACATGACTGCTAGGTGCGAGTTCCACTCAGGAACGTTTGGGCATATAATTGATAAGTGTAATGCATTCCAGCACAAGGTGCAAGACCTGATAGACTCAGAGATCATTGTATTCACTGAAGATGATATGTACATCAATGGAAGCCTCCTTTCTCAAATGAACACTCAGTCTGCAAGTACGTCCGGACAGAATTAAGCTTCCTCAGCAATGGCAATCTTCAGCTTCTTTATTGCATTTTCATTTGTAGTTTTTCATTTCTTGTTAAAGCATCGTATGCATGTAAGACTTGTTTATTTTTTTATGATGATATTAATGCAATGAGTATGTTTTTCTTGAAGTAACCCATTCGTGTTCACTCTTAAATGTTTATATGCACTGCAATACCAATTTTCTTGTTTAGAACTCTTGAGGGAGGATGATGAGACGAAAACGCAAAAACTCTGGTTGTATGTTCAAGGATAGAACCCTGTTGAGGATGTACAGGCATTGTTTCAAACCCCTAAACACTGGAGATATAAGGGAGATAGACCCTCGTTAACCCCTTTGAGCCTTGAAGTAGGGGTTTCTTTCGTACGAAAAAACCCTCATACTTAACCCAGGGGCAGGGTAGGCGTCAGTTAGTTTGACCGAGCGTTCAAATTCCAAGGAGAGTGTGCATCCGAGGATCCATTACCTTCTATTCCACTAGCAAGAGGTGAAACCACAATGGTTATCCTTCAACGATCAAGGAGTGAGGCAGTCACAACCCTTTCAAGCAAGTAAGATAACTAGTGTCACACGCTTTGTTCAAAGAGGGGAGTAAAAAAGAAGGCCCACTAAGTTGAAACTTGTAAACAAGTGACTTAGGCAAAAGTCATGGCATCCCGCTGGACTTCAAAATCGAAAAACTCAAAACAGTCAGTCCAGGCAAAAATTAGGGACCAAAAAAGCAAAAGAAAGAAAAAGCGAAAAGCATCACAAGAGAAAATCCTCGATAAGAACAAATTCGTGTGATCACAGACACAAAAGGGATGACTGTCACTCCAAAGCCTCCTTAGGTGTCAAACCATTAGTTGCATGGGTTCCTTAAAGATCGTAAACCTTTTGAGAGATGAGCGTTTGTGTCAGATTAGCTGAATATAGGACTGGAGGACATCACGAAGAGTGGGTGGCCACCGATAAATTTTGAGCCATAAATCCTTTTTCTAAAACCGTGAACTAGACCACGTTACAACACTTAAAAGTCCTAATTGAAACAGGGTTTATTCCGAAGGATAGCGTTCCTGACTCCTACGAGTTGTGCTAATAAGATTTGTTGGTATTGCATGTGCGCATTGTTTTGCCATTCAAAAATCAAAGTCGCATCCCAGCAAGTGATTCGTTCACAAGGCTTAGCGACGCATTTTCAATAAAAACTTAAAGGTTAACATGAGTGTTGCATTAGAATTGTCATTCTCATAATAAACATTTTATGTTTGCATATATGTGCCTAAGCATCAATGCAGCTTACACAGTGACAGTCAGTCAAGAAGCTTGATCCTGCCAAGTTGGGATGCTGAAAACTCCGAAGGACAATCATATGAAAGGGCATGCTGCCAAGAGACTCAATGTAGAGCGGGCTCTCCCCAGTAAGTCGTGTTAAGATGTAGCTAATCTGGGGCAGTCACGTCGAGAAATCTCTCTGAAATTCAGATTATAAAGACTGAGGCAGTTATGTCGAGATATGATAAATCTCTCCAAGAGTTTGAAGACCCTGGGGCAGTGCGAACGCTCGATCTTCTATAAAATCCTCTTGAAATGATTTCCTCCATTAGACCTGGTGGTCTGGGGCAAGTGAAAAGTTCAAAGAGCCGCTTATGACCATAAAGACAAGTCAGGTTGCAGGGCAACAGGATTGTACATCCCCAGCAGTCTGCTTTGCCCAGCATTGAGATTGCACCTTTCCTCAGCAGAGCAGACCTTCCCCAGCAGGAGACTTGGGAAGTATTTTCTCTGAATTAAGACGTTATCTCCCCACAGAATCGGGGTTTTCACTTCCCCCATCCAGTCAGGAAGTGTGCTTTCACCGACAACGTTATGTTCTAATCCCCAGCAAGGTGGGAGTAAAGTCATTCTCCCCATCAGCAGGCTAAGTTCAGCAGTATCCCCAAGCAGGATGGTATTATGGATTATTTTTCCCCAAGCAGGATGGTATTATGGGCTGGCATCCCCCTGCAGGTCCTGAGCCCAATTGGATATTAGCAATCTTCAGTAACAGACTTCCGGTTCCGTTATTGGCATTCATTCTCAACTCCCCCAGCAGAGGAGAAATCTCAGGTTTCGGACGTTACCTTCAGTAAAGGACAGATGTAATCCACGGTAGTGTGGATGTTCTTTCGGGATTTCATCCCCAGCAGAAGTTGTTGATCCAAAGAGTCGGTCAGTGTGACCCTTCTCAGCAGAGTTCCTGGATTCAGAGGACAAATTATTTTTGTCATCCCTAGCTGAATTGGTCTTTTCTCTCCAGCATTTATTTTGTTGGAGGGACCCTTTTTGCATACCATAGGCATTTGCATTGCATCCTCAAACGCGTAGCATTTCCATTTCGTATGGAGCATTACGCCACTATTCAAACATTTGCATTCGAAGCATAAGCCAGGTTTGATACTTTCTTTGCCAGTTCTCTTTCTCAGCAGAGATGGCATAACTCAGGAGATTTTGGAGGGATACGTTCCTCATACTTGTGCTCCCCGGCAGAGTCTTTTATTTAGACTTCTCCTTTCCCCAGCGGACTCATCTTATCTGTGGATCGTGGGTCCATTAGAAGTTTGGCCTTTCTCTTTAGTGAAATCCGGTTCTCGCTTGATATTCAGTTCTTGCTCGACAGATTTTCTTTCGTCAGTTCCCTTTATCAGCAGGGATGGCATTTATTTTGCTAGTTCTCTTTATCAGCAGAGATAGCAATCCTTTGAAGATTTTCTTTCGTCAGTTCCCTTTATCAGCAGGGATGGCATTTGTTTTGCTAGTTCTCTTTATCAGCAGAGATAGCAATCCTTTGAAGATTTTCTTTCGTCAGTTCCCTTTATCAGCAGGGATGGCATTTGTTTTGCTAGTTCTCTTTATCAGCAGAGATAGCAACCTTTTGGATATATTTTTTTCGTCAGTTCCCTTTATCAGCAGGGATGGCATATTTCGAGATTTCTTTCGTCAGTTCCCTTTATCAGCAGGGATGACTTTTATTTTGCTAGTTCTCTTTATCAGCAGAGATAGCAATCTTTTGAAGATTCTTTCGTCAGTTCCCTTTATCAGCAAGGATGGCATTTATGTTGCTAGTTCTCTTTATCAGCAGAGATAGCAATCTTTTGAAGATTTTTCGTCAGTTCCCTTTATCAGCAGGGATGGCATTTATTTTGGTAGTTCTCTTTATCAACAGAGATATCAATCCTTTGAAGATTCTTTCGTCAGTTCCCTTTATCAGCAGGGATGGCATTTATGTTGCTAGTTCTCTTTATCAGCAGAGATAACAATCTTTTGAAGATTTTCTTTCGTCAGTTCCCTTTATCAGCAGGGATGGCATTTATTTTGCTAGTTCTCTTTATCAGCAGAGATAACAATCCTTTGAAGATTCTTTCGTCAGTTCCCTTTATCAGCAGGGATGGCATTTATGTTGCTAGTTCTCTTTATCAGCAGAGATAACAATCTTTTGAAGATTTTCTTTCGTCAGTTCCCTTTATCAGCAGGGATGGCATTTATTTTGCTAGTTCTCTTTATCAGCAGAGATAGCAATCCATTGAAGATTCTTTCGTCAGTTCCCTTTATCAGCAGGGATGGCATTTATGTTGTTAGTTCTCTTTATCAGCAGAGATAACAATCTTTTGAAGATTTTCTTTCGTCAGTTCCCTTTATCAGCAGGGATGGCATTTGTTTTGCTAGTTCTCTTTATCAGCAGAGATAGAAATCCTTTGAAGATTTTCTTTCGTCAGTTCCCTTTATCAGCAGGGATGGCATTTGTTTTGCTAGTTCTCTTTATCAGCAGAGATAGCAATCCTTTGAAGATTTTCTTTCATCAGTTCCCTTTATCAGCAGGGATGGCATTTGTTTTGCTAGTTCTCTTTATCAGCAGAGATAGCAACCTTTTGGATATTTTTTCTCGTCAGTTCTCTTTATCAGCAGAGATGGCAATCTTTTGGAGATTTTCTTCGTCAGTTCCCTTTATCAGCAGGGATGGCATTTATGTTGCTAGTTCTCTTTATCAGCAGAGGTAGCAATCTTTCGGATATTTTCTTTCGTCAGCTCCCTTTATCAGCAGGGATGGCATTTGTTTTGCTAGTTCTCTTTATCAGCAGAGATAGCAACCCTTTGAAGTTTCTTTCGTCAGTTCCCTTTATCAGCAGGGATGGCATTTATTTTGCTAGTTCTCTCTATCAGCAGAGATATCAATCCTTTGAAGTTTCTTTCGTCAGTTCCCTTTATCAGCAGGGACGGCATTTGTGTTGCTAGTTCTCTTTATCAGCAGAGATAGTAATCTTTCGGATATTTTCTTTCATCAGCTCCCTTTATCAGCAGGGATGGCATTTGTTTTGCTAGTTCTCTTTATCAGCAGAGATAACAATCCTTTGAAGTTTCTTTCGTCAGTTCCCTTTATTAGCAGGGATGGCATTTATTTTGCTAGTTCTCACTATCAGCAGAGATAGCAATCCTTTGAAGTTTCTTTCGTCAGTTCCCTTTATCAGCAGGGATGACATTTGTTTTGCTAGTTCTCTTTATCAGCAGGGATATCAATCTTTTGAAGATTCTTTTCGTCAGTTCCCTTTATCAGCAGGGATGGCATATTTCGAGACTCCTTTGTCAGTTCTCTTTATCAGCAGAGATGACGTAACTTGGGAGAGTTTGTTTCATTTTATACCCAGCATAGCTGACACTCGTCCGTATTGTGACAGTACAACATTTATGGCTAATTCTCCAGTGGAGGATTGCAAATTTCTGGGTTCTTTGGTATTCAATCTCCATGCATCCTGATTGTTTGAAAGTCGTCGCTATCATACCCTCAGGACCAAGTTGATTGAATAGGGGCAGCTGTTGCACCCCGAAATTTGCCCTCTTTACTGTAGTACTAACTGGTTTGTGTTTCATTTCATTTTTGCATTATCATGTGTGCATATCATTGGTTCTTAGCATGGGGTCAAGGTGCCTGAGGCAAGTTCAAGAGGACAATATGTTCTTCAAAGGGTTAAGCAAGAGAGTTCAAGTGGATCACTTTCTCCTAACCAGTGCAGAAATTAGGGTTTTGAGATTCTTGGGTTTATTGCTCCAATGGAGAGGATACACATCATATTCAGAGGAATTTGGATTTGGAGACTGTGTTATTTCCTCCTAGACTGAGGGTACCAAAACTAGGGTTTGCTATAAAGTTAGTTTATTTCTGATTTTTTGGGCAAGACTTGATTCCATAGTATTCCTTGGGTCCCTAAGTATCTAGGAATGGAAGTTTGTCCATCAGTTTGGTTCAGGAGGAGTTCAATTGGCCAATGGATTAGGAATCAGGAGAATTGGGGAAAAGTCAACAGTGAGAGGGGGAGTCAACTGTGAAATTTTGAGGTTCTCTTCAAGGTTTTCAAGGTCTCACATCCTCATATGGCCTTCAAGAGTCAAGTTTCATACCATTCATCAAGAATCAAGGGTGGGTGCAAAAGTTACTAAATATGGAAATGACCTATAATTTGAAAGTTTCCTTTTTGGGCAAGTTCCTACACTACATTCAACTTGACTTTTCATCATCAAATAAGCTTCAAATGAATTTTCCTCAAACATGAAAGTTGAAGATCTTTTTCTCCTCTTTCCAACAAGTACTAGTGGGCCTTCATTTGTGAAACTCAAGTTATGATCAAAAGAAGGCAAAGTGGTTTTTAGGGTTCCATTTTCACAACTTTTGCATTTTGGGACATATGGACCTATAATTGACTCCATTGCTTCATGTCATATTCTAACCTCAAAATACAATCCCCAAGGAGCATTGTTGGCCTTTAAATCAAGAGGATCCATGGTTTATTCATTATTTATTTTTTATTATGCAAAATTGCCAAATTATTGAAATCTCATGAACCAAGACATCTTAAGGCCCAAATCAAATTCAGGTGTGATTAGCAATTGGAAATTAAGTGATCCATCATAGAATGTTTGGATATCCATGCATGGAGGAGGGTGTATTTCACATTATTCAAATTTCTACAATCACCCAAAACTCTTTAAACAAAGAATTACCAAGGCCCAATTGCTGATCAGTGGTTTAACCTAGCCTATTTAAGATTACTCATGCTAGGGTTGGAAAGGATTACACGTGCATTTGTGGAGAATTCAAGTGTGAGCCCTAAAAGATCATTCCTTCGTATCTCTCAAGTAAGAAGAGTTTTTCAAGAACTTCTTCCACAAACTTCCTCCTTGTGATCCATAGAGTACAAACCATCCCCCATTCGCAGCCAACAACAAGGATTACGAGTGCTTGACCTCAGGTTGGTAACATTTTTTATGATCCCAAAACTCTTTTTTTAAACGTGCATAATGTTGTGTGGCATCTATGGATCATCCTGATATATTTATTTTTGAAATTGGACGTGTGGTTTGGTTGCTGCGTGAATTCTAAGTTTTGAACCCTAACCTTTTTCCTTTCGAATCTCCTTATGCATTGATTATTTATGGTTTTTGATTGGATATTTGAGATCCTGACGAAATTCTGGTTAGAATGGTGTACCCCTTTATGTTTTCTGGAAAAAATTTTGTTGCAGGTGGCCGTGGGTGGCGGCCGGAGCTAGGGCTCCGGCGACTGGTGGAAGCTCCGGCCAGATTAGGGTTTCAACGAAGAAGATGACCCCCAGCCGTTGATCTGCGTGATGGTGTGGCTCTCACGCTGCCACGCGTTTTATTTTTTATGTTTTTTATCTTTGATTACGTGTTTGCCCACCCAGGATTGTTACCGTGTGCTTTCAGATCATATGCCCTCATCTCAATTACTTTATATTGTGTTGACTTAATTCCATGCGTACGATGCATCTGATGGCCTTCATTATGCCAACCAATTAAAAAAACCACGTGCAGCTCACGTGGGATCATATGGTATGCTGAATAGCTATGTGTGTGCGTGGGTATCATAATTGTGGTGTGCTTCTTAATCATGGCCGCTCATCTTACATAATACGTGTTTTGTTTGACTTGATATAAGACGCATGATTGATCCAATGGTGATGGTAAGTCAAGTGGGTTGACTGAAAGCCCATGTGCGCCTTTTTTTGTTTTGTTTTATTTTCTGATGGATTTTAAGATTGGGCCTGCTATTTGCACACCCCCTTCAGCCCATTTCAATATCCCAACGCATTTCTTTTACTTTCCACACCCCCTTGCATTTTTCTTCATTTTTAATTTTATTAAATTTGCATTAATTCATTTTTAATTTTTAAAAATATATAATTGCATCCAAAAAATCCCAAAAAAATTCATGAGTCACTTTTAGCATTTTATAAAATTTTCACAAATTTTATTTTATTTTTATCATCTGAATTGATTATTTTAATAATTTCTTTCTTGTATTTGTTTCATCATGCATACTATGTCTTGTCTATTTTATTTCTCATTACCCATAAATTATTTATAACTCATTCTTTTTTCATTCATTCATCAATACATTGAATTGCATTAAAATATTTTTCTCTCATTTTTTTAAATCATTTCATATTGCATTTTAGTCCTTTCCTTTAGCACATTGAACCATGTTTCTCATCTGTCTTTGCATAATTGTTTGAGTGACTTACATTTTGAATTTTTGCAGGAGTTTTTGATATGGTGTTTATTTCTGGTTGACCAATATTGATAATTAATTTGGAAATTTTAGAAGTTGTTTCTCTAATTATGTGATTGCTCTTTGTTTGAGGCTTTCTTGTATGCACATTTTAACCATGTCTGATTATTTGTTTGAGAAGGCACTTGTGCCATTGCTTTGGGGTGTGTTTCTTTGACTTAATAATGCAAGTTTAGGTCATCCATATTCTATCTTGATTGATTTCATTTGGTTTATAATCATTTCTCTTTGGTTTGTGGTTTGGTTGAGTTCATTTGGTTTATTGTTATGTATGTCTGTTTCGTACTAACCTTTCGTGCAGGGGCTGAGGTAAGTTATTTGAGAGTGTGGATAATCATCCATATACACCCTTACTCTTTCCTTCTCTCATCTTTTCTTTTCTTTAGGCTTAGGCTGTCGTCAAACCTCACTAACCGTAGGTCATCCATGCATGGTGCGATGTCACAACAACACACTCTGCACAATGGACAGTAATAATAGTAACAAAGCAACACAAAGAATTGTTCACCCAGTTTGGTCTAACTACCTACGTCTGGGGGCTACCAAGCTAGGGATGGAATTCACTACTTGTAGATATAATTTACAGACTCAACAACCCGTTGACAATCTCCTAAACTTATACTCTACTAACGACTTCCTACCTAAGAAACCACCTAGGTATGAGAACACCACTCAATCCCTTACAAACACTCAAAGAAACCTCTTTGAGTACCCTTGATCTTGCTTCCTAGCTCCGATCAAGCAACCACTCCCTATTGCTTCACAGCTTCTAGAGAGAACAGAAACACAACACCTATTCAAACCCTATAATAGTGTAAATATAAGCACTCTAAACAAACTCTAGATACTAAGCCTCCAGCTCCTGATCTTCTGAATGTTTTCTGTCACTTTTTCCTTTGGTCTTGTGTGCTTTATATAGCTCCTTGAATTGGTCTTGGACTCCCTACAATATCTCTCCAGATTTGTTATTTAAAACTGAATATTTAAAACAGATTTTCTCCTAAAATCTTTTTAAATCTTCAACCTTTTAAATCTCCTACAAATCAGCACCAGATCTCCTATGCAGCAGAAAATATCTATCCCAAGATATTCACATCCAATGAGAGAGCTTGCTCTCCACAATTCCAGCTAACACGCAACCCTAACAACATCACAACCTGATGTTATTAATTCTGCAGATCTGATGTTACAACATCGCCTATGTGACATCAGACATCCAACTTCAGCAATTTAATACTTAACACAGCCCAGTGTTAAATCTCAATGTTACAGCATCACCACCTTGACATCAACATTGAATATACTTTGTTTTACCAAAATTCCAGCCAATCCAAGAACTAGCAATCTCCCCCTTTGGCTAATTTTGGCTAAAACAAACTCTGCACTCTGCAAACAAACTATGCACTCTGCACCTTCGGAGACTTTAGCAGGGGAATAAAACTTCAATCAATAATTTGTACCTCCAGGCAGCAGCATCAGTAACATCTTCAATTCACAAAACTCTGCTGCTCACATAAAAACTTCAACATATATCATTATGCTTTAAAACAGCTACAGTCTTCAAGCAGCTGCACATATTTCATTATTAGCAGCAATGAGCACTCCCCCTCAATGCAACAACCTGCATAACAGCTGTCAATTACTCCCCCTTTTATCAATCTCCCCCTTTTTAGCCACAATTAGACAAGCTACAACCAGAAGCCCTATTAACTACAGTCAGTACACCCTAGCTCTCATTGTTAGCCTCACAGTTAGCAACCAGGCAAAACAAATCATAGAAAACCATAACCAGTGCATATAACAGCACAATATTCATATTACACAACTAAGCACACAAAGTGCTGACACAAACAACATTGCAGAACCAAAAACTAAAACTACTAGACGCAAAAACAAATAAGCTAGTCTTCTTCTAAACTTGCATCATCTGCATTATCTTGTCCTTCATCTTCAGAGTCAGCATGATCATCTTGTTCCAAACTTTGGATCATTTTCTCAATCTTTTCTTTTCTAGCCAGACTGGTATTAATCACAACATCCAAGTCTTTGCGGGTTGCCTTCAGCTCTGCTAGCAAATCAGCCTTGGAAGTTTTCTTCTTGATACCTGCATTTGATGTTGACACAATATCTGCAACATGGCTTCCCATAAACAATTTCTGATGCAAGGATAATGGAGACTCCCTCTTGCATGCTTTATCTGCACAAGTCAATATTCCTGGTTGTTGACTCAGAACGACTCCACTAATGAGAGAAGGAAATGCTATTGGCATTTTAATAGCATTTGTTGTTGCATGTTTTACAGTCTGATCAAATATGTATGTGTCATAGTCAAACTTTTTTTGTGTACCAACAACATAGATAAGGCTTCCTAATCCCACAGCTGTGGTGGTTTTGTGATTCGTGGGCACCCAGTTTGCAGCTCCAATTCTGTGTAGTATAGCATACTTCACACTCAGTTTGCTAGTTGGTAGCTTTTCTTTTAATGGCCATACTCCAACCTGTCCAGCAGTAATTTCCTTGCACACTTCATTATCTGTATCCTCTAGTTCTGTATACTCGACATCCTCTCTTCCTAAGTAGCTGTTGACAATCTTAGGTGAGAAATCAACACACTTTCCTCTGACAAAGACCCTCATATAATCTGGACTGCTCTTGTCAGAGATATTTATAGGAAGATTTACTATGAATTCCTTTACCAGGCCATCATAGCACCTTGAAAATCCACACACAATTTTCATTAACCCAGCAGCTTTAATTCCTTCCATCACTTCTTTAATCTCCGTGGCTTCTTTGCCAATCTCTCTCTCAAGAGCAATTCTCCTTTGGCAAATGAACTTCCACATATAGGCATTGCTTGCACGGTGGAAGGAGATGTTATCCACAGGCACATCTGGGACTTTGTCTGCAATCCTTTTTGCAATAGATTTTCTGACATGAGTGATGTTCTGAACATCATCCTCATCATCATACTCAGACTCAGATTGTTCCACAATCTTTCTCTTTCTTGGAGTCACCTCGACCTTGCTTCAATCTTTTGTTGGCCCAACAACAGTCTTTTTCTTCTTATCATCAGAAGACTTCTTTGGAGACGATTCACCCTGCTTTTCTTTCCTTGTCCTTAGTCTCTTAGCCAGACTAGGCACTGCTCTTCCAATGACTTCATCATCAGATAAGTCATCAACATTAATCACATCAGTACTCTTTTCTCCTCCAGGAGTAGTCTCAGCATCCCTACTAGGCGATGTTCTGATATCCCCTTCAACATGAGTATCATCTGCTTCAGCATTAACTTCAACTTCCTTCTCAGCATCTTCGATCGCGGAGATAGCTAATCTGTGAAGATTTGTATCAGTAGATTGCATGTCACTCTTTTCTATTGTACCCTGATCAGCAGCCATTTGTCTCAGGGGTCTAGATATAGCCTTAATAAGAAGTCCTTTCTCAAGAATTTTGTCAACGATCTCCCTCATGCACTTGTCAACATCTACCCTTTCCTCAGCAGTTTATGGACGCGGGTTGGTAGTTCTAGGTTTGTCTCCAAATAACACACTAGTAATAACTTTCTTTGTTTCAGGATTCTTAAAGACAGTAGCAGGTCTCTTGGGAGTTAGTTTAGTGGGTCTCGTAGTACCTGATTCAGGAAGAATGGTTGAGAGGGGTTCAATGTCCATAGGATCGGATGCTGAACCTTCGTTAGTGGAAACCCTAGCTCTTCCTTTTGTGGAACTCTGACACTCAGATTTCTTGGAAGGAGACACCATGAATCCTTTCAGTGAGGGTTGATTCTTAAAGGCGAAGAAGTTAATTCGTTGCGAGACCAGGGCTTTGAAGAAGCGTGATGTTGCAGTACCAGGAAATAGGGGTCTGAGGTAAGGTGCTTGATTTTGTGTAATTTTTAAAGACCAATTACTAATTTTCTCCCTCCATAAAGACTTTCCTTTTAAAAAATTCACATCAGGACTCATTAACTCTGAGTGACCTTTCAGCATCCTGACGTCATAGTCTGATGTTATAACATCGACCTGAACATCATTAGTTGAACTACCTTCAAGGGAAATCCAATGATAGCAGTTATCTGTGGTTCTCGCACCCTTCATAACGACCTGTTTATGCTCGTCAGATACCACACACTCATCCTTAGTGTAGTTTACCTTGTAACCTTCATCACACAATTGGCTTATGCTGATCAAATTTGCATTTAAACCACTAACAAATAGAACATTGTCAAGTTCAGGTCTACCATCACCTTTCACTTTCCCAACTCCTGCAACAACACCTTTTTCTCCATTGCCAAACATAACCTCATGAGAGGGACAATGACTGACTTCAGCAAACATGGATCTACATCCAGACATGTGTTTGGAACACCCACTGTCAAGATACCATGTTCCTTCTTTAAACTCTTTGTCAGCCATGTGAGCCAATAAGCACTTCACCTTCTCCTTAGGTACCCATTGTTTAACAACTTTGGGCCTGTACTCTCTCCATCTGTTTTGAGGCTGAGGGTATCCATGCAGCTTGTAGCAAGAGTATTGCATATGTCCAAACCTTCCACAATAAAAGCATCTCACCCTTTCATCTCTGAATCTTCTGCCATGATGAGATTGCTTAGGTTGCCATCCATAATGTGGTCCCCTCCTACCATAACTGGCATGCCTTCTATTATGCTGGTATCTTCTTCCATAAAAAGGCTGAGAATGCTGTTTCCTGGATTGTCTCCTATGATGGTGTGGCTTTCTTCTTCCATAGATATGAGGAACAACATTGGTGTAACCATATTCATATCCATACCAGTTTCCTTGATGTTGAGACAACTGATGAGACATGTTCTGCTTGAACCTGGCAGCTTGCATGCTCTGGTGATATTGGGGAGGCATATACTGACTAGCTCCATGAGGCTGCATCTTCCTCTGATGGGGACTATCCTTTTTCTCAACATTCTGAGGCTGAACAGCCTTCTTAGGGGTAGAATCCTGTCTCTTTGTTTGAGACATTGGTTGGGACACCTCCTCTTTTGCTCCTGAAGTGCTTGCCACATATCCTATACCAGACTTATCACCAACAACCTTTTCTGTCTGAAGGATTTTATCAAGTGTGTCTGTCCCACAGCTCAGCATCCTAACAGACTTGGCCATTTGATCAAGGTGAGCTCTAACTAGAACAAATTCATTTTCCAGGTCAGCTTTTTCATTCTCTAGCTGAGCAATCTGTTGCTTGTGGCACTTGTTTTCTTGACAAATCTCAGCACTTTTTAAACACAGCTCTTGATAGGTAGATGCTAACTCCTCATAATTTATTTCTCCATCACTAGAATCATTATCAGAACCAACAGCTCCTGTTAATGCTCTAACATGCTTTGCTGAATCACCTTCACTTTCACTATCATAGTCAGACCAGGAAACTGTCATGCCCTTCTTCTGCTTTTTCAAGAAGGTGGGACATTCTTTCTTGACATGTCCATACCCTTCACACTCAAAGCACTGAACTCCTTTATCTTGGGCAGTTTTCTCTTCATCCTTTTCTTTTGACTTCCTGGTGTCAGAAGATATGTTCTTGACATTAGGCTTGGAGTTGTTATTCATTCTCTTGAATACTTTGTTGAACTGTCTTCCCAACATAACTATGGCCTGAGATAGATCCTCCTGGGATTCAGAACTCTTTCCTTTTTCTTCTTCATCATTTGACACCAAGGCTATACTCTTTGGCTTCTTTTCTGGTTCTTCTTCATTCAAACCAAGCTCAAAAGTTTGAAGAGATCCAATGAGCTCATCAACTCTCATCTTGCTGATGTCTTGTGATTCTTCAATAGCAGTCACCTTCATCTTGTACCTCTTAGGAAGTGACCTAAGAATCTTCCTTACAAGCTTTTCATCTGACATATTTTCACCAAGAGCACTGGAAGCATTAGCCAGCTCCAGAACATTCATGTGGAAGTCATGAATAGTCTCATCGTCCTTCATCTTCAGGCTTTCAAATTTTGATGTTAAAATCTGAAGTCTTGACATCTTAACTCTAGATGTTCCTTCATGTGTAGCCTGCAAAATATCCCATGCTTCCTTAGCAACTTCACAGGTATTGATTAACCTGAATATATTCTTATCCACTCCATTGAAGATTGCATTTAGAGCTTTGGAATTTCCAAGGGCAAGCTCATCTTCTTCCTTGGTCCATTCTTCTTCAGCCTTTGGCTTTGAGGTGCCTTCCTTATCTTTGCCAGCATCATCTTTCTCACACACAACAAGAGCTTTCCATTCTTTATTAATGGCCTTCCATGCCCTGCTGTCCAAGGATTTTAAGAAGGTAGTCATCCTTGGCTTCCAATAATCATAATTGGATCCATCCAAAATAGGGGGTCTGTTGACGAATCCTCCAACTTCTTTCTCCATCTATACACCAGAAAGTAACTTCCCTAGATCTCACCCAGAGACAGACAGGATGCCTGCTCTGATACCAATTGAAATTATGGTATCAGACGTGTGATGTTAAGGTGCGATGTCACAACAACACACTTTGCACAATGGACAGCAATAATAGTAACAAAGCAACACAAAGAATTGTTCACCCAGTTCGGTCTAACTACCTACGTCTGGGGGATACCAAGCCAGGGATGGAATTCACTACTTGTAGATATAATTTACAGACTCAACAACCCGTTGACAATCTCCTAAACTTATACTCTACTAATGACTTCCTACCTAAGAAACCACCTAGGTATGAGAACACCACTCAATCCCTTACAAACACTCAAAGAAACCTCTTTGAGTACCCTTGATCTTGCTTCCTAGCTCCGATCAAGCAACCACTCCCTATTGCTTCACAGCTTCTAGAGAGGACAGAAACACAACACCTATTCAAACCCTAGAATAGTGTAAATATAAGCACTCTAAACAAACTCTAGATACTAAGCCTCCAGCTCCTGATCTTCTGAATGTTTTCTGTCGCTTTTTCCTTTGGTCTTGTGCGCTTTATATAGCTCCTTGAATTGGTCTTGGACTCCCTACAATATCTCGCCAGATTTGTTATTTAAAACTGAATATTTAAAACAGATTTTCTCCTAAAATCTTTTTAAATCTTCAACCTTTAAATCTCCTACAAATCTGCACCAGATCTCCTATGCAGCAGAAAATATCTATCCCAAGATATTCGCATCCAATGAGACAGCTTGCTCTCCACAATTCCAGCTAACACGTAACCCTAACAACATCACAACCTGATGTTATTAATTCTGCAGATCTGATGTTACAACATCGCCTATGTGACATCAGACATCCAACTTCAGCAATTTAATACTTAACATAACCCAGTGTTAAATCTCAATGTTGCAGCATCACCACCTTGACATCAACATTGAATATACTTTGTTTTACTAAAATTCCAGCCAATCCAAGAACTAACAATAACATTAAGACTCTTAGTTTCCCTTTAGAGTTTCCTTTGTGTCTTCTCTCTTCTCATCTCAAAACTTCTTGAAAACACTTAATAAGGATAAAGTGTATTGCGCACGAGCCTTAAGCGTGGGGAATGAGAAATGAGGGGCTTCCTCTCATCTTTCTAGAGTGCTTAGCGAGCGTCCTGTCTTGGGACGATGCGTTAAGTATTCGACCCTGTGCCCTAGACTTTGGTGCAATGCAAGTTATGAATTAACTTAAGTCACTTATGTCTTAAAAAATACAAACAAACTTCAAACCTTTTTGTCCTTCGGGATTGTCAAACTAAAGGCTATTTTCAAAAAGGGCACGTTACTTTCCGTTTGAGTCGCAAACAGGCATCGACCCTAACTGTCGGACGCGAACTTAACGTCGCTCATAAAAAACACAAAAAGAACTTGGTCCGAACTACGTTGACTCTTAATTCCCCATTGCTCAAAGGGGGTACGTAGGCCTAGGACGTCGACGTCCTACCGAGTCTGTCTTTGTTTCCCCCCGTCTTAGCACAACCATAAATGATAGGATAACTCACCCTTAGATTAGACAACAAGCGTGGATCCCATCGAGTACGATGGACGCGTGGGGTGCTAGCACCTTCACCTCGCGTAACCGACTCCCAAACCCAGGTTATGGTTGCGATGACCATTCCTTTCCCTCTTCCTCAGGTTTATGCGGTGTTCCCTTTCCCTCTATTGGGATAAATTTACACGGCTGGCGACTCTATTTTCCGCGCCACTCTCGCGTTTGTACCTGGATGAAAATCCTGGGAGCGACACAGGGTTGTTAATGGTCAGGTTGTTCCCCCCGAGGATGGAAGCGAAGTTTAGGACTTTGTTGTTTTTAACATGTTTTGCGGGCCTGCGTGCCCTTATCATTTTGTATGGGTGCTGCCCTTTTTGTACTTATAACATTACCCGGTCATGACCGGTGTTTTAATATACTTGGATTTTGTGAAAATGTTTTATCTTGGACGTTTGCTCTGTTTATTTATATGTGCGTGCTCGGCGAGTTGTGAAACCTACCGAGGAGGGCGATGTGGTTTTGCCCATGATGAGGCTAGGACTTTGTTTGAGGTACTAATCTCATAGGCTTGGACTATTCCCATCGCGAGCTGGGTGTCCTGCCTGAATGGTGCGGCAACGACGGAGCTCGGTCGAGCTATCCCCGTTGTGCACAGGATCTGCTCGTACAACGAGCAGAAGCTGGCCGGCGTTGTAATGTGTGTCATGCTTTACCAGGGCATGATACGATGGCCGCGCAACTCTCCCCGTTTTGGGTGATTACGTCAGCAATTTGTCTATCCTTGTGGTTAAGGACATAGCTATAGTACTGTTTGAGTTTTTCAGCATTCCATGGTCGAGCAAGTTGTTTTTCGTCCAATGTTTCCAAGTAGTATGCTCCTGTGCCCATTTTGGACTTGACCCTATAAGGTCCTTCCCAGTTCGCTGCCAGTTTCCCTTCGCGCGAATCCTTCTGGTTTCTACGGAGGACCAGACTGTCCACGGGGAAGTCACGTTTTATGACCCTGGCGTCATGTCGCAACGTTATCTGTTGTTTTAATGTGGCCTCGTGGAGTGCAGCTCCTGATCTTATTTCTTCGACCAGGTCGAGCTCCTCGCGTAGAGCCACGTCGTTCATTTCTTCGTCGAGGGGAGCTTCTGTCCTTCTGGAGGGTTCCCTAATCTCCACTGGTATTACCGCCTCTGTTCCATATGCTAGTCGGAAGGGAGTTTCCCCGGTGGTGGAGTGTGGTGTTGTTCTATACGCCCAAAGGACGTTGTGGAGCTCCTCGACCCATCTTTTCTTGGCCTCGCCTAGCCTTCGTTTTAGCCCGCGGAGTATCACCCTGTTCGCGGCCTCCGCTTGCCTGTTAGTCTGGGGGTGCTCGACGGAAGTGAAATGTTGTTTTGTCCCTAGTTTGACGACGAAATCTTGGAAGTGTTTGTCCGTGAATTGGGTTCCGTTGTCGGTCACAAGGGCCTAAGGTACCCCAAATCTTACGAGGACGTTCCTTTTGTAGAAACGCAGTATGTTGAAGGTTGTGATCTTGGCGAGCGCTTCGGCTTCAATCCATTTTGTAAAATAATCGACGGCTATGATTAGGAACTTGTTTTGATAAGATCTCATTGTAAAGGGGCCTAGAATGTCCATCCCTTACCAGGCGAAGGGCCACGACGAGGAGAGAGTCTTCAACTCGTTGGGGGGTGCTAAGTGCATGTCCCCGTGGCGTTGGCAATGGTCGCACTTTCGTACGTGTTCTTTGGCGTCGTGTTGCATGGTTGGCCAGTAATATCCTACTCGCAAAGCTTTCCGGTCCAGGGATCTCCCCCCTAAGTGTTGTGCGTTGATGCCCTCGTGAATCTCTTGTAAGATTTCGGGGACATGGGCCTCGTCGACACATTTCAACAGGGGGATGGAATATCCTCGTCGATACAATTTGTCCTCGACTAGTACGTACGAACAGGCTCGTCGTTTAGTTACGCTGGCCTCCTTGCTGTCCTCGGGGAGTTCCCTCTTGGTGAGATAATTGTACACAGGGGTCATCCAACAAAGGGGATCTCCGATGACGTTAATATCTAGCAGGTCGGGTTTTACAATGCTCGGGCAGGCCAGCATTTCTTGTATGATGGATTTGTTCCCACCTTTTTTCCTGGTGCTGGCTAGTTTAGAGAGGATGTCTGCTCGGGTGTTTTGCTCGCGCGGGACGTGCTGAACTTCCCATGCTTCAAACTCCGCTATTTTTTCTTTTACCATTGCCAAATATTCGGCTAGTTGGTCGTTCTTTGCTTGGAACTCTCCCCGTACTTGGGATGCTACGAGCTGGGAATCAATGCAAATTTTTATTTCTTTCGCGCCGACGTCTTTGGCTAATCGTAATCCTGCGAGGAAGGCTTCATACTCGGCTTGATTGTTGGATGTTTTGAAGGAGAGGACCAGGGATACTTCGATCAGGGTCCCTTCCTCGTTCTCGAGGATAATTCCTGCTCCGCTGCCTGAGGGGCTTGATGCGCCATCCACGTAAATGATCCACTTCCGTGTCCCTCCTGGAGGGGATAGTTCCGGAGTCATTTCTACCACGAAGTCGGCCAGGACCTGTGCCTTGAGGGATTTCCTCCCCTCGTAGTGAACGTCGAACTCGGCCAATTCAAGGGACCATTTTAGCATCCTGCCTGCCATATCTGGTCGGCTTAACAGTTGCCTAATAGGCTGGTCGGTTCTGACCACGATGGTGTGCGCCGGGAAGTAATATCTGAGTCTCCTCGCGGCGACTATGAGAGCAAGGGCCACTCGTTCTATTTGCGTGTACCTGACTTCAGGTCCCTGCAGGGCTTTGCTGGTGAAATAGATGGGTTTCTTCCCGTCAGTCGTCTCGCGAATAAGTGTTGCGCTTACTGCTTCGTTGGCCACGGAGAGGTACAGGTATATGGTTTCCCCGCGGTCTGGTTGGGACAATACTGGTGGCTCGGACAAAGCTTGTTTGAAATGGGCAAGGGCCCGCTCGCACTCGTCCGTCCATTCGAAATTGGCTTCCTTCCGGAGTATTTTGAAGAAAGGCAGAGCGTGTTGGGCGGATTTACTCACGAAGCGAGCAAGGGACGCGAGCATCCCGTTGAGGGATTGTATCGCCTTCTTCGACCGTGGAGTGGGGAAATCCACGAGTGCTCGGCATTTATCTGGGTTTGCTTTTATTCCTCTTTCAGTGAGGTAAAACCCGAGGAATTTCCCTACTCGTACACCGAAGGTGCATTTTTCTGGATTGAAACGCATTTTACACTTTCGAGCTTAGTCAAACACCTTTTGTACGTGGGTGGTATGGTCGGATTCCTCTTGGGATTTTACGATCATATCATCCATATATACTTCGAGCATGTCCCCGATTTCTGATCGGAAGACTTTATTCATCATGCGCTGGTACGTGGCCCCGACATTCTTTAGTCCAAAGGGCATTACGTTATAGTAATAGTTCCCCGAGGAGGTCATGAACGCCGTATACCTCTTATCCTCGTCCGCCATTGGGATTTGGTTGTATCCCGAATAAGCGTCCATGAAGGACAAGAGCTTGAAACCTGCGGAATTATCTACGATTTTATCTATGCTCGGTAGCGGATAAGCGTCTTTCGGGCAAGCCCGATTGAGATCAGTGTAATCAATGCACATGAGCCATTTTCCATTACTTTTCTTTACAAGTACAATGTTTGAGAGCTAGGTCGTATACCTGGCCTCGAAAATAAATTTTGCCTCTAAGAGGTCTTGTACTAGTTTCTCGGCAGCTTGTGCCTTTTCCTCGGATTGCTTTCTTCTTCGTTGGGCAATGGCGCGAGCAGCTGGATTGATTGTCAAGTGGTGACATGCAGTTTCTGGATCAAGGCCGGGCATATCCGCCACACTCCAGGCGAACAGATCGACGTTGTCGTCAAGACATTTCTTCAACTCCTTCTTTATCTCTTCGGGGAGACCAACGCCTATCTTCACTCCCCTGTTGGGATTATTGCTGAAGGTGATGATCTCGAATTCCCCATCTGGAACTGGTCGCAAAAGTGAAGAAGCCGGGGAGCTCGTTGCTCCAGACGGTTTGTCTTCGTCACGATCCTCTTTACCCTCTTCAGGAAGCCTGCTGTTGAGATCGATGATATGCACGGGAAGCGTGGGCTTTTTGTCTGGCTGGCCACTTTCAGCTGGAACCTCATCCTCTCTTGGGCGCTTTGCTGATTTTGCCGTCGTCGCGATCTGGTTCTGCCCTTTTGTTGCAGCCTCAAAACATCTGCGAGCAGCCTCGATGTCGCCATGCAGAGTTGCGACGTGCCCTTTCTCCGTATAGTACTTGAGTTTGAGGTGGACCGTAGAGGGGACAGCAATGAGTTCTGCAAGAGCTGGCCTGCCGAGGATGCACTGATAAAGCGATGGGCAATCAATGACTAAGAATTGCGTTTTGATTGTCTGAGATGCCTCTTCCTTGCCAAAAGTGACTGGTATCTCCACGTAACCCCAAGGTCGGGCTGTTGCCCCGTTGAATCCTTGGAGATCCGATCCCACGTATGGTGAGAGGTTGGACTTATTCAGTTTCAATGCGCGGAATAGGTTGGTATACATGATGTCCACGGAACTGCCCTGGTAGACCAGGATTCTCCGAACATCGGTAGAGGACAATTTGGCCCTGATCAGCAGAGGTATATGGGAGTTTGGTGATCCTCCAGGCAGTTCTTCTCGGTAAAACGTGATCGACTGCGAACGCCCTTTACCCTTTCCGATCGTGGACAACTGATCGGGGCTACTGTTTATCAGCTGTTCAAACTTTCATTTGATGGACCCTATTATAAACTCGTGGTACCCCCCACATGAGATGACCATGGCCGTAGGAAAGGCTTACCAGGTGCTGTGTATGAATACCTGGGAAGTCGGGTCGAGGTGGTCAGGAACGAAGAAGTCCTCTGGTCGACTGATGGCCATTGCGACCTGCGGGGGAGGACTGGATTGGACTGATTCTGCCTCTTTCTTTGGATCGGATGTGTCTCGTCGGGAGAACTCTCCCTTCTTCACGTATTGCTTTAGGTGACCCTCTTTGATGAGGATCTCTATTGCGTCCTTAAGATGCACGCAATCTTCCGTCACGTGACTGTGACTACGATGGAAACGACAGTATTTGCTTTTGTCAACGTTCCCTTTGGATGTGGTCGGTTTAGGGAACCTGACACCCCCTTGTTTAAATTCTGTGTTGATGCATTCGGAGAGAATGCGCTCGCGCGAGGTCGTGAGCATGGTGTACTCCGTGAACCGGCCAGCTGGCCCTTTGCTTTCGCGAGGATGCTCGTCGCGCCTTTTCTCTTTCCCTTGCCGAGATGATTCCGACTCGTCTTTTTTTGATGCCCGGGGTGCTTCGCGATCTCTTAAGTCCCGGGCATGGAATGCAGCTTCTTTTTCCTTGTAACGGATGTAGTCCTCAGCTTTACGAAGGAGTTCTGTCAGTGTCCGGGGAGCTTCAATCCCCACTGCCTTACGGAAATCGCTTTTGGGTCGGAGTCCCTTTTCGAGGAGGTACTTTTTCATGTGATCCGTTGTTCGGACTTCCACCGTTTCTTTGTTGAATCTTTCAATGTATGCCCGCAGGGATTCATCCCTGCCTTGGATAATGGCCTCCAGTGTAGCCTCCGACTTAGGATGTCGTTGGGAAGCTGTGAAATGGCAGGCAAACTGGCTCTTTAACTCTCTCCATGAAGAGATGGATCCGCGAGAAAGTTGTTTAAACCATGTCATCGCTCCCTTTCTCAAGGTGATGGGGAACATTTTGCATCTGATAGCCCCGGAGACACCGTGATATTGGAGCATAGCTTCTATATTTTCGATATGCTCGCGGGGATCAGACGTCCCGTCATAGGTTGTCAACGCGGGTGGTTTCTCCAATCCGCGGGGGATTCGAGTGTCCAGGATGTCTCTTATGAACGGGCCGTGGACATCATCGTCACTGCTGGAACTATGAGAGAGCGAATGGGAACGGCTATGACCGCGGCTTTGACTTCGGCGAGGAGAACGTCCGCGGGTGTGTCGGTGATCGTACTTATCCGAGTGTCGAGACCTCTTGGAAACCGAGGAGTGCCTGGATCTCCGTGGGGGAGACTGATGGCGTCGTCGTGCTAGATCGGGTGTAAGGTTCCTCGATCTTGAGTGTTTCCTCTCTGGGGAGAGGCTGTCGTGTCTTCGCTTCGAGGGAGTCCATGGACGTGGGGAAAGACTCGTCAGTTTTTCTGAAGCAAGGCGTTCCTGAAGGATATGCTCGAGAGCATTGAGCTTCTCCCCCTGCTGGAGGATTAGGAGGTTCGAGTTGTTAAGAGAGGCGATGAGCACTGCGGTGCTCGATTCAGCGTCCCGGGGAACCGGGATGGGATCGAAGGTGAGCTCCACAGCTGGTGCCCGTTGCTTTGGTTCGTCGGGTTTCGGGGAAGCAGGCCTTCCGTCTCTTCGGTCACTTTCCTGCGGGATATGCCCGACGAAAGCGTGGTCATTGTTGTTGGCCGCAGAGGCCACAAAGTCTTAGTGAACATCGTTCTTGATGAAAGCCATGTCGATTTGAGATTTGAAAGGATAAAGCTTTAGTCTTTGTTGAGCAAGAGAGAATCTTGGTTAAAGACGGAGAAGCTGGTATTTCCCACAGACGGCGCCACTGATCGTAGAGGACTAGAAGGAGATCGTCGCAACCTTCGTATAGGGCAAGAGTTGACGCTCGTAGGAGAGGAAAAAGGGGTGGAGGTACCTGCAAGGTACTCCGATGCCAAAGTAAGTGTTTGGTCAAAAAGGGGAAAAACAAGTAAGAGATGTCAAGTATTGGATATTTGATACCTGCCCCTCTCAAGCGAGGGGATATTTATAGGTGGATTTCTGGCGAGCAAAGCGCCTGGTTTGCCAATGAGGGATTGCCAAATGGAGGGCGAGGCGCATGGCCTTTTGACTTGGATTAACCGTTTCCGTGATATCCGGGGAGGCAGTTGGTCGCGTGAACTACTCTGCGCGTGAAAGGGACATGCCCAACGGCTATTTTCTGCCCAACGGCTATATTGTGCTTATTGGGCCAGATCGCCAACCATAATGGATTGGGCCTGATCCTTAAGGGCAGGAAGCCCTGCCCGGTCCAGAACAGTAACCAAATGCTTATGTTGGTACTTGTGTAGTATATTATTTCTATAACCATCCTCACCGTACACAAAAATAAGAGGGTACTGGTATGCAAGGTATGCTGGGTGGAACTCATCTATCCTTTGTAATTCTCCATCCGTTGCTTGCACAATAATGTCCCTTTTAGACGTCGAATCAACATCACCGACAATTAGCGCTGCTACTTCCGAAACAGTAGAAGTATTGTAGAGTCTACCGTCATGTTGACGATCATAAATGAGCTTTAACTTCAAGTTTAAGAATGAATTAACTTCCAACAAATCCCTTGCCATCCTAAAAACTTTTGCATGAACATTACAGTCATCTAACATAATTTTTAATTTCGCAACAATATCTCTCATAATCCCTTTGTTATCCTTGTTTGAAGTGAGATAATAGTTTTTTATGAGACAGAATAGAATGCAAAATAAAAATACAAAATTGAAAAGAGTAAAATTACCTAAAATAGTCTATCCTGTTTTCAATTTCATTATTGGTGTCATAGATATAGAGTTGGGCATACTGTGGTGGATGACCGATCGCCGGTAGCAAACCACCAATTCTGTGACATGTTTACCCGTGAAGCCTCAAAGTTGGTGGCCCTGTTCCATTGGAGCATGTTTTGTCTAATTTCATACCCGGTGATGTGAAAGAAAACATTGCATTGTAGGTTCTGATATTGTTTTGGTAGTTGTTACTTTCAGGTGAGCTTTGTTTGCAGTACAGGAGGCTCTGTATAAGAAGTGGTGGTTCTTTGAGAATAGGCAGTACAATTTTCCCTCCCTTGCAACAGATGCTAAACTTAGGATTTGCAGTGTGGCGTGATTTTCCCTTCCGTTCTTGGTACCACATTGATGCGCCACAGAACTGGCATTTATACATAGGGTTGCCAATATCAAAATATCCTGCTTTGAATGATAGACTGTGTCAGATAATTATAATGCAGGGAAAAAGCAAGAACTGTTAAATTGATGTAAGGAAACATACGCCGACGATTCAAATCAATGACCGATCCATCGGTGGAGTCACCATTTGAATTGGAATTGTCTGTCGTAGTCTGATGATCATCAGAATCAGAGGGACGTTCATCAGACTAATAAGCAGGACCATTTATATGGTGAGTTATATTCTCCGTATTGACAACATTTGATGACCGAGGATCATGATTTATGGCATTGTGGATTGGTGTAGCAATACCAGTTGACGATTGAGTATCATTCCTCAGAGGAGTGGAAATTTTGCGTATATCAGGCACATCCTGTGTTGGAGTGAGGATTAGTTTGTTATGATCCGAATTGTGCAATGTATCCCGTTGCATCGGCGTAGGACGAGTGAAGTCATTTGTATTCTTGTAAATCCACATAACCGAATGGTGCAATACATTTGTATTTATTCCAACATTATTGTGGTGCGATGTTGGGATAGTTCCCGAGTAGGGATGGATATGTGAATTGAGCCTGGCATTTAAAATCAACCTCCTCCTCTTTCTTGCAATGAAAGCAGCAGCAGACTTAGAACCAGAAACAGACGCATATACATCAGTTGACTGAAAAACATCAGGGACAACATTGATAGGCCTTGGTAGGTTTGCTGCCTCCATATCAGCTACATTAAAGAAATCAGTGGCACCATAGCCATGTGTATGTGAGTTTTTCTTAAAATTCATTATCAGCTTTCGTCTTTTCCTTGCATCAGAACATTTCCTGTTACCAATCGGTAATCCAACAGCATCCATAGAATGAATCAGTTTTATCAACGTTCTAAGAAAGTGCATTTCAAATTCAATCAGACTACCTGTGTTAACAGAACCAATGTGGCGGAATAAAGGATTTCCAAAAATATATATTAATTGATGTCTTAGAATTTGGCATTGTGACCATGTAAGAAATACACACATTATTAAAGAAACAAATTCTGGAAGCCACATGTGTTCCAGATTATGCTGTGTGACGAAGGAGAACCCAAGGAAACAGGAAAATATCCATGTAAAGGCATGGGAAAATATCCACACCAGATTTGTGTGGCATGTGGAATCAGCAGGGGCCCCAGAAAATAGTCCCACGATGTGAAGTGCTATATTTATAGTCCACACAGATGAGTTGCTTTATATAGATGAATCATAGTTTTTCCATTGTTTTGAATATATATATTATATGATGTGATTAATATGTTGCATAGCATACAATTGGTACTGTTGCCACGTGAAACAAAACCTGTCAAGTGTTATATTTGTAGTCCACAATGATGGCTTGCTTTATATAGATGAATCATAGTTTTCCCATTGTTTTGAATACATATATTATATGATGTGATTATGAGATTGCATAGCACACAATTGGGACTGTTGCCACGTGAAACCAAAGGTAAACTTAAATAAGGTGGACCCGTCTTTTTGGTTGTAAAATGGTATAATACAATTAAGACAAAATGCATGTGATGCTGAATATATTGGAATAAATAGAAAGGTTTGGCATACCAAATAAGGAATTAGATCTGGTGTGAATAACCATAACTGTTGTTACTACTTGCTAAGTTGGGCTATTTGGTTCCGTGTTCAAAATCAATGGCAACAGGGACAGTGATGGGAGCTGCAGATGTGGTGAATACTTTTGAAATTGCAAAGTTGGGCATCCAAGTAAGTTTGCTAGTAATTAAATTAATTCTTATTTGTTTTTCAATTTCATTTTCAAGACACTATTTGCCCTTGCTACAAATCGCAAAAAACAGCAGACAAATTCATTATGGTAATATATGTGATGCAGCCGTTTCTGGAGATTGACCCAACATTTATTAGAAGTCAAATAACAGATCTAGCAAAGACATGGACGATAATAAACAATGATGGAAATGTTTTTGAAATTATATTTAACGCAAATGAAGATGTCCCTCTGGTTGTCGCCGGTTGGACGGAGCTGCAACAACTGTATGAACTACAAATGATGTGGCTGTAGTTGTTGCTTTTTATGGGAATAACAAATTTGAAGTTGCTTCAAAGAGGTAACCGGGTTCGAGGATCTACCAATGTTTCATAGTAGGTACATAAACCAGAAAGGAATATATGCATTTGATGTTGAGCTTTCAGAGGAAATAGTCTCCAGACCAAAATTAGTTGAGTTAGAACTTTGACGAATCTTTATTATACATTAATTTGTTTACTTTGAACTGATTTACCATTTTAAACCATTATGTATGATAGAAATTGCAGCCAAAATTCGGAACCATTCTGAAAGACTATGATTATGAGGTTGTTACATTGTGCGGCGACAATGGCTGGACTCAAATGCTATTGATTTTGAACATAGATGATCCACAGCGCACAAAGATAGGATATGAATGGAATTTATTCTGTGAGTCAAACCAGCTAAGGGCAGGAGATAGAATCAGATTCAGATTGGATGTAAACGACGCAAACAAAAGATGCAACATATTTAAGGTTTCTAATTTCTAAGTTTCATGCAAAATATGTATTTCGTAGTCAATGTTTGTAATTAGTAGTTAAGTGTTTAATTCACCGCTATCTTTTATGTGAATGGTTAAGATGTATTGATTTTCAAGGAATGTGTGTTTTTCGCTGGCTGTTAGTGTAATTGTGATTTCAAAACTAAATTATCAACCTTTTTATTATAAAGTTGGCAACAACCTGGCTATGATAGGTGATGATTGAAAGCAAAAAATAAAAGTATATATGACAAGAAACAATTAAAAGATTGGATGCAAACATGTTTGATTGAATAGCCTACAACATGATTTAGTTGCCACTCTGTTGGGAATTTTGTAAAGGTGAACCTGTTAACACAAAAAGAGTTATATCACAAAACATCATGTATAAAAGGGTTAACTCAAGATCTTGGAAGACATAAAAACATGAAATACAATATGACACATTAGGTGTTGTAGGCAGAGAGAATTACATTTTCTGTAATTTACATGTAGCATCCAAGATAACTACGAAAATCAAAAGGTAATATACAATGTTACATATTTGGTGTTGTCGCCAGAGGAAATTACATTGTCTATAATTTAGATGCAGCATCCTAGATAACTACCAAAATCAAAAGAGAAACCTGAAATAAGTCAGAGAGTATCACATGAGTTGTCATTTACATATAGCATTCTACATGCCGACCAAGATAAAAAGGCAATTCCAAAATACAGCATTACAATAGCGAAATGAAAACAAACATCTAGTCCAGCTTCTCCAACTTAATAATCTTCTTGAGTTTCTTGTGAGTTTTGGTAAAATCACAGGCAGGCTGCCTCTTTGAAGTTTGTGCGACAGGTTCAGGTTCACAAATGGATGTAATTTCCATGTCCTGGAACCACAGAAAAAGTGTGAACACAAAAGAAATCGTCGTGCCCTTAAATATTTTTGTAATTTAGTCGCACACTATATATACATACCATATCTATGCCTGGGTCCTCTAAGGAATCAGAGTCACCATCATCCACGGGATCTGCATCATCACTCTAAAATTGGCAGGACAGGTTAACGGTTAAACTATATAAATAAAAACAGGAATAGACCAGGTTCACTTTGTAATACATTTGAACACGACAGTTGATATGCATACCAGAGACATGGCAGAATCGTCCAACGAATCAGATCCAACCTCATCAACAGGAGCAGGGTTTTCCATCTTTGAAATTCTGATTTTGGGTCCAGCAGCACAGACAGATCGGACCTCGACAATCTTGCACGTTAAAAAAATTGAGATGAAATAAAAATGTAGTTGAGAATAAGTTCATAATCAAATTGAGTGGTCTAATTGTGATGTATACCACATGCACGTTAGGGGCATCCACCGAACTGAAGTTTATGTCATCAATACAATCTGTGATCCCCCTCTTTGAAGTTGGCATAACAGGTTCATCGTCACACCCAGATGCAATCTCTATTTCCTGTCACCCAAAAAAATGGTTAAAACAATAGAAAGCTGAGTGGCAATAAGTTTGTAACAAATCGGCGGAACCGAATCATCTAAACAATCGCATCGGACCTCATTAAGAGCCTCAACATTCTTCATCTTTGATATCGAGAATTTGGGTTCAGTGTCATAAACAGATTGGATCTCGACATCCTGACCGGGGGGAAAAATTAGAGAAGAAACAAAAATAGGTTCATACTGAAATTCTGTGTGCTAATTGGCATGCATACCGCATGCAGCGAACCAAACTTAAGGTCATCAACCAAATCTCCATTCTTCCTCTTTGAAGTTGGCGTAACAGGTTCAGCATCACACCTCAGAACAGATTGGATCTCGACATCCTGACCGGGGAGAAAAATTAGAGAAGAAATGAAAATAGGTTCATACTGAAATTCTGTGTGGTAATTGGCATGCATACCGCATGCAGCGAACCAAACTTAAGGTCATCAACCAAATCTCCATTCTTCCTCTTTGAAGTTGGCGTAACAGGTTCAGCATCACACCTCAGTGCAATAACCATTTGCTGGTTTGTTGATATACATACCACAGGCACACCCGAGGTATCAACACCCGAGGCGTTGACCTTTTCAAACCTGTCTGCGCTCTACACATTTGAACCAATATAAGTGCGAAAAAAGAAAAAAACTGTAAAGGCCACAATAAAAAACATCTAATGACACAGATAGAAAGACACCAAACCTGTGACAGATGCGATGTAGCTGCTGGGGAAGAATTTGTAGATAGTTGTGACACGGCGTGCGGATGAGGTGCTGCGGTTTGGTCAGATGTTGTTGTTTTGCACATAATAAAGAGAAAATAAAAATTTGTTTAACAAAGGCAAACAGAACATTTAGAGTCAACTACAATGAGGTATAACTGAGTTATCTCCACAGAGCCTTGAGCTGTTTGACAACAGCTTCATCTCTAAGAAGCATGACAACAGAGCAATTTTCCCATTCAGGCTGCCACTTAACTCTAAAAGCCATCTCCAATTCCAACACGGCATCGAGTCCTAATGGGAACTCTAGAGGATTGGTGATTCCTTTCTGCATTTTTGCCTCTGAATCAGGACCGACAGAAGAACCCAAGACGTGTTATTTAGAATGAAATATAAATATAAATAGAAAATTACACCTTCGCAAGCGAATCACGCATTTGAATAGCTGTGACCCCCAACAGTTGATTGCATTCTCTATCCCAGAAAAAAAATTTACAACGCCTCTTAGAATAAATAACCTCTATCTCAATCTTGAACCTGACAAAACACAATAAACAGCATAAAAAGTTAATTAGAAATTTAACGATTGAGACATGCCGTAATCCAATAGACTTTAAGCTAATAGCACCTTAAAATCTCAGTCTCTGTAATATGTCCAGCCTCACATATAAAAAGCGGGCCATCCCCACGAGAAACTTTTGGACACTCATGGCATGCATGATAATATCAGCCATGCTGTGAGGCAAGAATTTTTTACGTTGTCGCAACAGTTGCACAGAAGGTAACCTATGTAAAAAAAAGCAAAACCATAAACAAACTATCAAGATCATTTATATTTAGAAACAGAGACACAACATACCTTTGAAAGTTTATAGATTTCATCAAGAGGAAGCACAATTGCCTTTGAGACGATTTTTTCAAACAGAGTTGGCGGTGAACCACCTGTGTTCTGGGAATAATGGGAAGATGTGCCTTCGAAGAGTGTAACAACAGACGCAGCAGAAATGCTGAGTTGCAACACAATTTTTTTGTTTGAAACTCAACATAAACAGAAAAGCGCAGAATTTAAAGATGCGACATACATACAACCTTTTAATAAAGTCGTTGATTGGTGAAACATCAGCATTAATCAATAATGCAGTGACATTAAATGTATTGGAAACGGATAGAGGGTATTTCCCTACATTAGATGCATTCAAAACAGATAAGATCCAAGTTAAGAAAACAATTTAAACCCAGTATGCCAAGACGACAATAAAATTAATAACCTTCTTCCTTGACTTTAGCATATTGCAGGAGAATAACGGTTGGTCCAGATTGACCAACATGTTCCCTGTGGAATTTCATAAACTGATCCGCATATGCCTCCCACAAAGTACAGTTAATCACATTGTTCCTGCAAATCCAGGGAAAATTTAACACCAGCGACAAATACAGCAAAGAACCGGGGCATAAATAATATACAACAAAACCCACGCATTATCCCTGAGCATCAAATTAATCTGTTGTTTCCTTCATCCACCATAGTTTTGGGTGAAACCTATACTTTCCACCATACCAACAATATCTGCGACCGAAACAAACAATAAACAGGGATATAACAAACAGGACAGTAGATAAATAATAACGTGAGTAAAAAAACATTATAACTTATCAGCATATCCTTTTTGAAGTTGTCAGTAATGATATCACCAAAACTGGTAAACGAAAGCAGCACCGCCGGTATATTATGCTTCCCAACATCGGCAACAGAGGTTCCACCGGTAAATTTGGCCATAAACCGGTGTGACGAAGACTTGAATACCAAATTATTTTGAACAACCTGGAAATTTGATATAGTGTATGTAGTGCCAACCTCCAAGATGGAACCAAAAGCCTTTTCCACCACCGCTGGCACAACCATATGCATGTCACCACCCTTACAAATGTAAAAACAGTAAATAATGTCAAAAGAGGTACTAACAACATAATCAAGAACAACATACACCACCCAAACAACAAACATGGTTGTAAAAGTCAAGCTACAAACTATAATATAAAAACAGGAAATAACAACATAATACTAAAAGAAACAAACTCACAACATCATCAACCACAAGCATTTCAAAGTGGCGTTTGCTATTGGTGACGACGGACCACAAATGCTGCACGCGGACCGCCACCTTCCAAAGGTCCTTCGTATCGTTAATGTCACCCAAACATGTGAAAGGACGGGTCATTGGAGCCGAAAATGCGAAATGGTATTAAAGCAGAGAACGAAAGAAGGAATAGGTGTTGTAGTGGAAGAAGAGGACAACGAAGAATAAGCAGAAAGATAAAGCCAGAATGCAACGGATAAGGGAGGGGAAATTGGGAAACGAGATATAAACAGTAGAGCATTAAATGCAGCATGGCATGGTAAGATATTTAGGAGTTAGTATGAAGAGGCATAGAAGGAAGTTGAGAAATATAGCAGAATTTTCCAAAGACCAGAACCAATGCTCAGAAGCAGCCACGTCGAGAAACACCACGTGGAGGAGAAGTAGGCATACAAGTGGAAGGGTGGGGAAGTAGAAGGGCATCCTGGTCTTTTACCTAGCCATTCAAGTTCTTATATATAAAATTTACTTCGGTTGAATTCGATTGTACCCTTAAGAGTCCTAATTAAATGTATTCATTTTAGTAGTTTATTCTTCAATTATCGACTGGTACTAACCTAAATACCAGTCCCCATTAGCGGCTCTCATCAAACTCTTTAGACTTTGTATTTATCCAAATTATAATACAATATTTCCAACTTCGAAAAATTCTTTGATGCTACTCATGTGTAATGAAATTTATTTATTGCATTACATGAATGAATAACCGAGCAATCGAATATAATGCAGGTGGTATAGAAAACACCCTCCTAGGATCCTATGACAAAATAATAGAAAAACAATTACAGTAGTCTCATTCTGATAAGGTTAAGCTATGATTTAGGGCTAAAAGACAAAATAATGCAACTACTAGAAGACAACACTCTGTGGCCCTCTTATTTTTCAACCCATAAATTAAATATAAATATTACTACTAGTAGTACCAGACAAACATATACTATCAATTAGTGGCTACACAAATAAAATATTACTAAAGGATCAATAAGAAAAAAAGTAAAAATCTTAACTAGTAATGTTAATTCCTCGGTTAACGTTCATCTTATCCTCCAACGTACGACAATTATATGTAACCAAATAATTAGACTTTTTATATGCAATTTATCTAATTTTAAATATAGTTAGTGCTCATCCGTGTACATTCTATGTAAATAAACAAAGTAAAAAAATAAACCTATTGTGCCGTGGAGTGATAGAATGCAAACTAGACATGTTGGTTTGGTGTGATAGATTGGACTTCTGGTGTGGCGGAGAGAGATGACCTTCATATTACTATTCCAACATTCAAGTTAATAATAAAATGAAACGTAATTAATAAGAAAATAAATTAAATATATAAAATGATGTATTCAGTTTTTATATAATATGGATGGTTAAAAAAATCGTCTAAGTGTAACTCTCTGTCTTATGTGAGTTGCAGTTCGATTAGATTCAATGGCGAGAGATATGACAAATAGTGTGATTGTGTGTCCTCGGTAGGGAAGAAGATCCACATGTTCAGTGAACTTCTTCTTTAATACTTGTTATTAGATCTTCTTTATGGGCCTTAGAGACTTCACAAAACAGTTGCCCTAAGCCCTTGTTTCTACATTATAGAATGAAGATATTATCAGATTCGTCTTTTATTCGGCGTTTGGTATAAGAGAACAAAAGAGCATTAATGGGACATTTATGTCTTTGAGAATAAGGGAATGCATTTCCCTTGTCTCTAGCAACGCTTTGTAAGTACAGTTGAACACGTGTCCTTACGTCAACCGTAATGATTCTTTCTAGTACTAAGACATTTAAGTGTTCTTGAATAGAGCGCAATGGAATCCCGACCATCGGTGATCTGGTTCGTGTTTCCTGACGCTGAGGATCATATGTTTCGAATTCCTTAGCATTTATATAAGAAGTTTTTGGGTTTCCATGTTCCTCTTTTTATTTCATTTGACGATCTTTGAGAGCTCTTCTCTCGCGTCTGCAATCTTTTTTGCCTTTGTCATTCTTCTTCCATTAGCTATTAATTGTGACGTACTCGTGCCACCTTTTCTGGTATAGTATACGACACATGTGCTATTGAAGTTTTCGTTTTTCCTGTTTCGTACTTTGGTGAACTCTTTTGTTATAGATGACTTTGATAGGGCACAAAGTTTGTCTTTGTATTGACCATGTGCTTTTCTTATGATAGGTTGTTTTTTGTGTTGACAACCACTGTTTACATGGACACTCTCAATTTAGAGTTCGAAGAGCAACGAAAGACCATTATATTGTGTGAGTGAATAAAGACACACTAGATATTGTTTCTGCCTTCGTTCGTGAAGGCATATTAGATCATGCCTTTAATGAAGTGGGTCCTTCATCATAATGGAGAGTGCTTCCTCCCAATTGATTAAAAGAATTTGTAGAAATTATGATGGATGTTTCATTCCTCTTTATGAATGCTTGGTTCTTTATGGATTTTCATCTTTCTTACAATGACTTTGAAGTAGGAGTTCTAAACCATCTTGTAACTCCATCTTCACAATTGGACTCGATTGGGGGAAATCAAACCTGATTCTCATAGATGGCGCCATTGTTCCGCTCATAGAATTAGAGATAAGTGATGAAATGGTAAAATAGGGCTCAAACACATTGGATCAGACTTCTGGTGCACCAGATCAAACTTCTGTGCGATAGAAATGATGTGTACCTGAAAGGTTAACACTCAAATGTCTTTATATGATATTGGATTAAAAATAATGAGTGAGTAAAAATAATTAATGAGTGAGAATAAAGTGAATACCTGACATGATGTGATCTCATCTTTATATGATAAAAGAGGCTAAAAATATTTATGTGTAATTTAACATTGTGGGCTTGTTCGCTTATATTCAACTGTGAGAAATGTAACATAATAAAAAAGATCCACCTATTTCATGTATTTTCTTAACCCTTATTATTGTATTAAATCTCACAGACAATTGAGATACTTGAACATTCTATATAAATAAATATCTATATAAATAAATGAAGTAAAAAAATTGTTTAAACAACAATTTATTAAACAATTTTTAACGCGTAATTTTTGAGGAAAAATAACACATACTCCCTCCGTTTTTTTTATAAGTCGTTTTTTACTTTTCACATATATTAAGAAATGTAATAAAATTAGTATGGAAAAGAGAAATTATGAATGGTTTTATAAAATTGTCCTCTATTAATGATATTGGAAAGACAAATTTACATAATTGAAAGGAGAGAGAATAATAAATATTTAAGAATATAGTAGAAAAAATAACATTAATGATTTATTAGTATTATAAAACGATTTATATTATGGTACAAATTTTTTTCCCAAAACGACTTATAAAAAAAAAAGAGAAGTAGTATTAAATAGCATAACAACATGTTTGGAAATATAGCAACTTGGCGATGAAAGTCCAGTAGATAACACACGCAACAAATAATGTTTTCAAACACACGCAAGTCATGCATGTCTTTGTGTTTAATTATAGTGACATTAATATTTAATAAATAATTAAAGTACTAAAGATTTCAATAATTAAAAATAAATATCTGTAATTAAATAGCACCGAAATTTGAATGTAAGATAACCCACCACACATTGCTTTTGAATGTAAGGTAGTATAAATAACCCATAAAATACTCTATGATTAAATTAAATTAAATTAAAACTCAAAAGAAAAAAAGATTCTGAATCATTTAATTACCAACTCTTAAATGCTTTTATTACTTAAAAAAATTCAAAAAAATTTCAATTAATCATATCATACATAAAAAAAGTTCAATAGGGTCCCCAATATTTGAATGAAATTTTCTCCCTCTCTCTAGGGCAGCTCTGCCCGCTGCCCGCAACATTTATAAGCCTTAAAATAACCATTAAAAAGTACTCAAAAAATGTCAAAAATCTCTACCCTCCCTTAAATCAATGCACTTTTTCATTTTCCTAAAGTATTAAAATTTAGTATATAAAACCCACCACTTCATAAGCCTCAACAATCCCTTTCATGATTTTGTTTTCATAGTGTTATTAATGTCATCATTATTAACATTTTCTTATTTTGTGCTTAAGGTGTTTGCTGAAAGTTCCCAGTGAAAATCATTATCATTACTTAAAAAAAACCTCTCTACAAAATTGATTATTCCAAAGCACTCTTCTATTGGATAAGCTTGTGACATTAGAAGTTTCAATCTTCTTGTTATTGCAGCTTATTGCAGCTTTTTTTGTAACCCACTTTTACTGAGTTCTTTTAACCAAAACCAAACCTTTCCCACTCTGTTGTCTCAAAAAAAAATGGCCCCTTCTGGAAGAACAACAAAAGGAAGAACAACAAACAAAACATCAGGGACCACTAAAACTTCAACAGGAAGAAGAACAAGAACAAGACAACCAAAAAGAACATGCTCCAAGAAGAACAAAAAACAAGAGGTGATTAACAAGGTTTTGCCTTCTAGCTGTTTGAGAAAAAACCCAGAAGAATCTTCAAAGGAAGAAAGAGAAGAGAACAATGAAATTTCTGAGGTAATTGATGTTTCTGTTAGTAACAGTGCATGTTCAACACCAAAAGGTCAGAAATTTAGGATACCAGAGATTTCTACGTGTCCTCCAGCACCAAAGAAGCAAAGGGTAGTTTCAAATTGTTCTTTGAGAAGGTCACCACTTTCATTCTTTGTACCTCCTGATTTGGATAACTTTTTCTTGGTGACACTTCCTGATGTTTCTGTTTGATTATTGTTGTGTGTATGTTAATAGCAAGATACATATAAAATAATCACACTTTTGAAGATGGACTTTTGAAGTGGTTTTCATAGGAAATCAGAGGCATAAATGCTTTAGGAAGTTTTTTTTTTTGTTTAGATTTTGGTGTGTTGAGGTTAGGAAACACTTAGTGTGTGTCTGTTTGGACGAGCAGCGAGTTTGATAAAATCTCAGTGTCTCGCTGCGATTTTCTTCAATTCTCGCTGCGATTTCAAACATGCAATTAGCTTGCTCTTTTGTTAATTTATGCTAATTTTAGGTTTTGTAACAACTTGTAGTTGTAGGGTTTATTAGCTACTGAATTTAGATGGAAGGGTTCTCCAGCTAAATTTATATTTGTAAGCTTACTTTGTTTTTTTTTTACTTCTCATAGAAGGTATGTACTGACTTTTATACTTAAGTGTGATGAGTGCAAATGTAATGGTTTGGTTTTGAGGATTTGTGAGTGTTTCAATTCAAAGTTTGAAACTCAACAAAGCTTAATTCAGTTGTTAGTTAGTCAGCTTGAGATAAAGCAAAGGCATATAGTATCTTTTGTGTGGACAAATCTCTTTATTTTTCTCTTGTTGTTGTTGAAGTTCCTTACTAAAGCAAGCATATTATTATCTATGTAGCACCGGTACCTCTGAAAAAGATGCGTCGGTGTCTGAAACTATCATTGACATTTGTTATTTCATTTAATTTGTTTATTTTTTCAAAGATGCGTCCTGTACATGTGATTCATGATGGCTTTAGCTAGGCTTCTTTTGTTTCTGTGCAACTTTCATGACTGCAACTAATTATGTTAGGAGTAGACAGTGTCTCCATACTTAGCAGCAGAACAAATTAATTCAGAAGATGTACTCTGTACTCTGCTATCCCATGTATGCAAAATTGTACAAGAGCACCTTCACAATGCAATCCATTATAGGTGTATCGGGTGGGATCCATACTGATATTATCACTTTGAAGGGAATCTTAAAAATTTATTATAGGTCTCACAACTTTTCCCTGATATTAATATTTTTTGTGTTTCATTTTATTTCAATTTAAAATTTAAAATATTGATTGAATATTTTTAGTTAATATTGATATGCAAAAAAATAATAAATCTTTTTAATGTCTCAATGGTTATCAATCAATGTCTTTAATTAGTTGCTCTCTCAATTTTGAACATAATTCCAACCTATAAATTATATAAAAGTCATATGAAATCGGTGATTCACTGACGGTGAACAATCTATTTTAGAGTTAGTTGATGGTTTCGATTGAGGCAAAGTAAGGTGTGTCAATCTTTTTCAAAATTATTGGAATTTATCGTGATCCTCGGGCTAGGTTTAGTTAAAATTTCAGGAAGATTAGATGATTGAACTTTATGATTACATTTCGTATTTGTAGCACCACTTATTGAGGAAGACGAAAATGATGAAAACACGATATGAGAATGTTGTACACCTTTACATAGAGTCGACGAAATATGTTGAAGAATAGAATTCACTTGCCAAATGTGTATCCCAAAAATCAAGAGAACATCACGCCCTGCTTGCATAAATAATCGAATGAAACGATATTTTATAGAAGTCACTACTATGTATGTTTAGGGCTGTTTTCGGTCCGGTCCGGACCGGGTAACTAAGGAACCGGATGTTGGACCGATACCCCTATCGGGTAAAACCGGACCGGTCCGAAACAGTGATGGACCAAATTACAGAACCGTTACTGGTCCAGAATTTTCGGGTAAACTGAAACGGGACCGGTTAACCAGTTATTTGGAAGTGCAAACCGGAACCGAACCAGTGTTTTCGGTTCGGGTATCCGGACCATCCAATAAAAATGCAAATTTTGGATTTTTTTTTTTCAAAAAAAACATAAGTTTTTTTAACAAGATTACAAACTTTACAAATACATTTGTTCAAAGTTATAATTACAAACTTCATCAAACACTAAGTTTACAACAAAATTACAACAAAAACATAAATTTTTTTAACAAGCATTACAAACTTCTCAAATCATCATATTCATAACAAGATTACAACAAAACAACATCACAAATACATTTGTGAATGATATATGCCTCAGAATAATTTCATCATTGGCAAATGGCAAGTAACTATAAAATAAAAAAGAGGCGACATGCGGATCTTATTCCTGACCAAAGTCATATGTTAGAGGTTCATCTTGAGGTTCTTCAAGCTACAAAATAAAAAATATAAGTTAAACAAGGCAACTTAAATGTAATACTCAATATAAATACAACATAAACCAAGAGATACTTACAATACTTGCAGTGTAGCCCTTTTTAATACCATATTTCTCCTTCACCCAATCACCCCCACAAAGTACCATTTCAACTGTCTTAGTTTTCATAGAAGATCGTTTCGGATCGATAACCCTTTTACCAGCACTAAAAGTTGCTTCTGAAGCAACAGTTGTAATTGGAACAGTTAGGATATCCTTTGCTAATTTACTAAGAACAGGATACTTAGCTTCATTCCCCATCCACCAAGTTAAAACATCAAACTTAGTGTTTGGGGGGACCTTCAAGGGAGACTCCTCAAGATATAATTCAAGATCAGATTTTGAATTAGAACTACCAACAACAGTTTCTAAAAACATCTCAAAACTCCTCCTTCCCAACCCAGAACTAATTCCTATTTCAGGAGTTTCAGTTACAGGGGCATCATTAACTCCATAAGTATCTTGATACACTTGGAATAAAGTTTTTAAGTTGGTTGTCAACTCTTGTTCATAGGCAGTGGCTTGAGTAGGATTTGGATACAAGAAGGGATATACCCATTTGATGAAGATCATTTTATACCTATTTGAACAAGAAGAGTTGTCAACCAACTAAAGTATTTGCAAGCCTCAGAATCTGAGACAAGTAATGTCACACAAAGAGGTAACATAATTGGACTCAGAGACAACAACTAATGTCACACTCACACAAAGAGGTAACAGAATGCAGACTCAGAGACAGCTAATGTCACACAAAGAGGTAACATAATTGGACTCAGACAGATTCATCATAGGAAAGCCTTACTAGCCTTACAAGCATTACAAGCCTCAAATTCATCATAGGCAAAGGCAAGTAACTATAAAATGAGGCAACAGCAGGGTATCATATAAACCAGACAGAGCATACAAGCATTACAAGCCTCAAATTCATCATAGGCAAGTAACTATAAAATGAGGCAACAACAGGGTATCATATAAACCAGACAGAGCATACAAGCATTACAAGCCTCAAATTCATCATAGGCAAGTAACTATAAAATGAGGCAACAACAGGGTATCATATAAACCAGACAGAGCATACAAGCATTACAAGCCTCAAATTCATCATAGGCAAGTAACTATAAAATGAGGCAACAGCAGGGTATCATATAAACCAGACAGAGCATACAAGCATTACAAGCCTCAAATTCATCATAGACAAGTAACTATAAAATGAGGCAACAACAGGGTATCATATAAACCAGACAGAGCATACAAGCATTACAAGCCTCAAATTCATCATAGGCAAGTAACTATAAAATGAGGCAACAACAGGGTATCATATAAACCAGACAGAGCATACAAGCATTACAAGCCTCAAATTCATCATAGGCAACACCAATTAATCAAAAGGCAACAACAATTAATCACAAGGCAACACAAAGCAGAATAGTAGCTACCTAAAGTATAAACATTGGCAACTTATTTAACTACTTGGAAGATGTACATACCTTGGATCAAGAACTGCACCAATAGAAATCAATGTATTAGACTCTGACCAATACTTGTCATACTTCAACTTCATTTCATTAGCAAGGGCCTGCACCTGAGGATTATTTGAGATGCTTGAGGGTTTATCAAGTAAAACCTTCACCCTGTAAAGCTCAGACAAAAACAAATTAGCAGTAGGGTAAGATGTGCCACTGATAATTGATGTTACATCAGCAAAAACCTCCAAGAATTTGCAAATGTCATGAACATCTTCCCAATCATTTGCATCAGGCAAATAACTGAGAAAGACTCCATTTTCTTCAGCATATCTAGGCCATACTTCTCTGTAATAGTAAGCAGTGGACAACATCAACCAAGTTGAGTTCCATCTTGTCTTAGTATCCAACACTTGCATTCTGCCTTCAAGTTGCATCTCATCAACAAATTTCTTGAATGCCTTGCACCTAGTTTCAGAATTCAGCAAATATTTGACACCATTCCTAATCTTATCAACAGTCACCTTAATCATATCAAGGCCATCCTGAACCAACAAATTTAAGATGTGTGCACAACATCTAACATGAAACAGTTTACCATCCAATGGTAGATTTCTCCTACCAGAATAATCCATCTTCAATCTAGAGATGCAGTTATCATTGGCACTAGCATTGTCAACTGAAATAGAAACAACATTATCCCTTATTCCCCAATCATCCATCACCTTAATCAATTCCCTACACAAAACTTCACCAGAATGTGGTGGTGGCACATTTTTAAAAGATAAAACTCTTTTGTGAAGCTGCCATTTTGAATCAATGAAATGGCCAGTCACAGTCATACAACCAATTTTTTGTTCACCAGACCACCACAGGTCAGTTGTAAGACTGATCCTGTTAATTATAGACATAGACCTTTTCATCTTAACTCTCTCAGCCTCATAAAATGTCTCACAATCCAACTTAACCTGTTGTCTACTAATCTTTTTGCACCATGGATAAATTTCTTTAAGAAATTCATTAAAAATAACACCTTCCATAACAGAAAAAGGAAATTCATGACCTAGAATCATATGAGCTGCAACTTCTCTAACCCTAGCATGGTTATATGTCCAAGTTGCCAAACTAGGAGTACTATCAGATTCAGCACCTACATTTAACCTAGACTGTGCAACTTCTTTGTCAGTATTACCTCTCAACCTCAGCTTTCTTTGCATACAATTTTCTAAATGTTTTTTTACCATTAGAAGTACTTTTCCATTTCACATCATAAGTATAAAGCTTACCACACCATTTGCATTTCCATTTCTTGGCACCATTAGGCATCTCAATAAGCACCATCTCAGTATGAACAGCAGATTTCTTGGGACGAGGAGCTTTACCAAAAGCATTAATCTGGCTCTGTGAACTCTGAGCTGGGTCAACTGGAGGGGTTGGCTCATCAGCAGAAGTTGTATTGTGAGTTATATTTGTATTTTGTGTGGTAGATGTATTTTGAGTGGTTGCATCAGTTGGAATTGAAACTGGAACTCCCAAGTCAATCATCTCACCAATCTCTATATTGCCTCCATCCATTGTCTCCTCTTCCCCATCAAGCAACATGTTGATATCAATCAGATCATCCATGGTTGGAGTCAATGAAGAATCTTGAAAAGACATTACAAGAAAAAATATATCAATCAAACAATAATAGAATACGAAACAAAACAAAACTAAGTCACTTAATACAACCTCAGCTCAGCCCTATCAGCAACACAATTTATTATTATGCCAAGTTACCAACATAGAACCACAACAACAAATCAAAACCCTAGACCGAAAATACAACCTCAGCTCAGCCTCAAAATTTTCAAAACAAACCCTCAAATAAAAACCCTAGGTCAAAATTTTGTTTCAAATCTACGCATTTTAGGTCAAAATTTATACAAGTTGTATAACAATACTTCATACCTCAAACAGTCAAACATGCAAACTATGTATTGAAACAGAACAACATAAAACAAAATAATGTGTATAGAGTTTGGATACATTACACAAGTTAAATATTTGTCTTGAATGCTTTCCACGGTTCACCAACAATCACAACATAACGGAATGATGATCAAACTTGAAGCCCTAGGAGAGAGAGACGAATGGAAGAGAAATAACAGAGCATGTGAGGTGGGTGAGAGTGAGACTCGCGAGAGAGTGAGAGACGAGAGAGAGAGACTGAGAGCGTCTGGGAAAAGAGAGAGGAAAAAAAATGAGAAAACCCTAAAATTTTAGAATTTATATGCATAGTGAACCGGATACTCGTTGGATACATGGATACGGTTATTTCTGCTGGATACGGATACAAATAATATCCAATACCATACCAAGGGCCATTTCGGCCGGGTCTTTGGGCCGGCTCTACCGGACCGGTTCTCGGACCGGTTCCCGGTTTTAGAGGCCCACACACAACCCTATGTATGTTATAGCCAATAAAATAGTTTTTCCCCCCTATAAATACTAAATTCTTAAAATTTTAAACAAAATTCAATCAACTTACGTATTTTATCTCTATTTTAATTTTATATATTTTTGAAGTTAATAATTCACCTTTTTTATACATGTAGTTAACACTCTTTAAAATAATGTATAGTTAAGAGACAAAGTTCTTCTATAATTGTTTGAAAGAAAGATTATATTTGTAAGTTGAGTTTTGGAGGCATCGATTTAAAAAGTGGTTAATATATGAGTTGTTTTGAAAAGGAAGGAATGTTATATAGATGATCCTATAAGATTTTAATAATTCTTTTACTTAATTTTAAAAGTTTATATTTTTTCAATTTAAAAATAAAGAATATTCTCCTTTCGAAAAATCAAGTTTTTCTCACCTTTTCCTCCAAACACGCCTATGTAAATTTCATTACTTTAATGAATTAGTTACATATACCTAATTAAAAGTATAATTTAGAGTTTGATTTTTAATTTGTAGTTGGTAGGGCAAAACCCTACTAATCATAATCTTGCGGCACTCTTGTTTGTCTACAACATTTAATTAAATTAAATTGAACAACTATAGTTTCTTCAGAAAAACAAAAGTGTCTATAGTCAAACTTAGGTCCACCATGGACGCCTTAACGCGAAATGGTATAGTGCTATTTTTTTAAATATTTTTTTATGAATACTAAAATTGGTATAGTCCTACCAATGTCATCTCACAAAAGAACACTTCCATTTTCGTACAAGTCTACAAGGTCTTGTTTTGTTGAACATAATACAAGTGAGAATTGAGTGATATAAAGTTTGTGTTGCTACTAAAGAATTTTCTTGTTGGTGGAGGTGAGGAGAAGGCTCTTTGTCCGAGAGAAAGAGTTAGATGAAGAATGTTGTGTGTTGTTGGTAAATTTATTATACACTTGAGTGTTTGTAACAAATGGTTAAGGCGTCTTGATGATAAAAGAAAGTATTTGTTAGAGTATATCAATGTTTTATTTAGAATGTGACATTCGATTTAGTAGATTTCAAAAAATTAGTTTGAAATAAAGTGGTTCTTGTAAGAACGTTCCTTTTTTCCTAACCATTGCTGAAAAAAATAGGTTTTCTATTAAATTTAATTTTACTCACCAAGGTATTCATAACTTTAAATCCTTAGTGTTGTGGCGGGTGTGAAAATGAGGAGAACTCACGCCATTGCAATCAATCCCTAAATAAATAACACCATGGCTATTATTAAGGTGGTTGATTCGCTAAAGTGGAAGTTTATGGCCGATACGTTGAAGGAAGACGCCCTCTAGATGTATATAAGCCTTCAAAGATTATCGGTGTCGAGTTAACATAATCTGACAAGAAAAATGGTCCACCATTTCTTGGCCTGCAAGCATCCGCCAACCATGTTTCAAAAACATTGGCTCCAACCAACACACTTTTTGTGAAAATTAACCTTCAGCACTAAAATCAGTTCAAACATGATCAAAATCGTCTTAATAGATTTGATATTATAACAAATCTTTTGACAATAATTAAACTATCATCTGAAAATGGGAAGTAAAAGATACATATATGCCCTTTATAACTCATCACCAACACTATAACCCTTGACAAAGCACAATCCATTGATGCCTACAACATAACGTTCAATCCTTCATATGCCAATAAGAACAAAAACATAGACATATGGACTCCTATCTTAAATTCATCAGTAGGACTACTGTTAACCCTTTCATGATCATTTTCCTCAATTTTATTCGAAATCCCATTTTAGACATAAATGCATCCAAATAATTCTAATCCGCTAAATCATACACTTTTTTAAGTCCACTTAAAACATAATCAACTCCTTCTTTTGTCTTTTAGCTTCACCCACAACTTCATTTGCAAGAAGAATTTCATCCAAAATTTGCATACCATTCACAAAAGCGGATTACGCCTCTGAGATGACTTAAAGACTATTTTAACGTGTATGCCATCATTTTTGCCAAAACTTTATACATACACCTGTTGGAGTTCAACGGTGAACCTCCATTAATAATGCACAAAAATTAAAGAAGGTGAATATATATATATATATATATATATATATATATATATATATATATATATATATATATAGAGAGAGAGAGAGAGAGAGAGAGAGAGAGAGAGAGAGGAAAATTTCTAACTAACTTTCTCAATTTAGAAGTGTGTAAGATTCTGTTACAAATTCACTTTCATTTGATTTTTATACAAAGACTGAAATGAAACTAAAATTCAAATGCAAAACTAAATGCAAATGAAACTATTCTTGAATGTTGAATTACATTCAGCACCATCCCTTAATTCACACTCAAGTTAAAAATCTACAACACTAATTCCATCCCTCAAATTGGTGAAATGTTCAATTTTGATTGTCTTGGTTAGCACATTTGCAAGTTACTTCAAAGTGCTGACATGAACAACCTCAAATACTCCATTCTGAACCTGATTGCGCGGAAAATTTTACTTAGTATCAATGTGCTTGCTTCTTCCAAGTAGCACTGGATTCTTAGCAAGACTTATGGCAGATTTGTTGTCTATAAAAAACTTGACTACTTTGCTCACCTTGAACTTCAGTTTCTGCAGCAAATTCATCAGTCAAATAGCCTGACAAAACACTGGCTATGTATTCAGCTTCATAGGTTGACCATGCAACCACTGATTGCTTATTGGAACACCATGAAATAAGGGCTCCAAGATACATAACTATGTATATTGTAGTGCTTCTTCTGTCTACTCTGTCTCCACACCAGTCAATGTCTGAGTAGCATATTAGCTCAGCATCATCTGATACTCCAGATGGAAACAAAATTCGATGCCTCAAAGTCCCTTTTATATTCCTCTGAATCCTGACTGCAGTTTGGTAATGTGACCACTTTAGTTTACTTATAAAACTACTCACTATTCCAACTATATAATAGATGTCAGATCTGGTGTTACATAGATATCTCAGACAACCAAGAAATGATTTGAAGGTTGTAACATCTACAACCCCGCCATCATCATCAGAGTCCATGTTATGATTTATCTCAGCATGTGTTATTGGTAACTTACACTTTATTAGCTTAAATCTCTTCAGCAGCTCAAGTTCATACTTTAGTTGGTGCACAATGATTCCCTTTTCAAAGTTCAAAATATCCATCCCTAAAAAATATGCCAAATTTCTAAGGTCAGTCATATAAAATGCATTCATCAATACCTCTTTAAACTTGTTTATCTCAGAAGTACAACTCGCTGTCATAGGTATGTCATCCACATAAAGACACACCAGAATCACATTGCCTTCAAACGTATGTTGCACATACACACCATACTCAATTTCACATTTCTTGAATCCCAGATGCTTGAAAAATGAATCAGTTTTCTGATTCCAAACCCTTGGAGCTTGTTTTAGCCCGTACAAGACTTTATGAAGCTTGTACACCATTCCTTCTTTGTTCTCTTTTAAAAACCCAGGAGGTTGTAACACATAAACTTATTCTTGCAATGGACCATTTAGAAAAGCTGACTTTACATCTAAATGTATAAAAAGCCAATTCCTTTTTGCAGCTATAGTAATAACCAACCTTACGGTTTCATGTCTAGCTACAGGTGCAAACACTTCAAAGTAGTCTAAACCATACTTTTGTAGGAATCATCTAGCTATTAGCCTTGCTTTATGCTTGGTAACTAAACCATTTGGCTTCAGCTTTATCTTGAAAACTCATCTCGCACCGATGACTTTCTTGTTTTGAGGTAGATCAGTCGATTCCCATGTCTTGTTTCTTTCAATGGTTTCAAGCTCTTCCTTCGTGGTGTTCGCCCACACCTTCTTCTTGATAGCCTCATTGATGTTGACAAGTTCAGAGTCCACCATCATAGAACTATGTATGACTTCCCCTTCAGAGTTAATCTCAGTGTATTGGAGCAGCTCAAAGTCGGCAAGTCTCCTTGGTATCTATCTAACTCTCTGTGGTATCTGAAAACCTTCAGAAACATGGCCACCTTCAGAAGCTCCACCTTTAGAAGTTCCACCTTCAGAGATTGGATCACCTTCAGAGTCAGGCCCACCATCAGATCCAGATTCACCTTCAGAGTTAAAGTCACCTTCAGAGTCAGACTCACTTTCAGAGTTATAGTCATCTTCAGATTCAGACTCTCCTTGAGAGTCAAAATCAGCTTCAGAGGCAGAATATCCTTTAAAGGTAGAATCAGACTCTAGTGTTGACACTACAGTAGAGTTGGATTGAGACTTACTCTAATCACATGTTTCTGATTCTTTCACTATGACATCTCTGATGACTTCAACTTTGTTGTGACTGGACAATAGAGCTTATAAGCACTTGTACTGTGGTAACTGATAAGCAATGTGGTTTTGCTTCTTTCATCCAATTTCCTTCTAGTAGAATCTGGTATATATAACATAGTGAACCAAATACCTTGAAATGACTAACACTTTGCTTTCTTCCAGTCCACTTCTCAGTAGGTACTAATTCTTTTAACTTCTTTGTTTGACATCTTTTGAGCACATATGCTGATGTGGCAATTGCTTCACCCCACAATTGCTTAGGCAGATTCTTCTCCTTCAGCATGCTCCTTGTCATGTCAAGCAAAGTTCTATTTCTCTTTTCAGCAAGACTATTATGTTATGGAGTGTATGGAGAAATCACCTCATGCTCAATACCATGTTTCTCATAGAACTTCTTGAACTCCGTTGAGTTGAACTCACCTTCACCTTCAGTTATGAGGATCTTTAACCTTTGTCCACTTTGATTTTCAGCCTTCACTTTGAACTTCTTGAACTTAAAAAACATCTCATGTTCGAACTTAATGAGTTCTTACCATGTCATTCTTGTGAACTCATCCACAAATGACACAAAGTACTTGTTCTCTCCAAGTGAAGTTACCTCAAATGGTCCACATACATCAAAATGCACCACACCTAAAGCATGAGTTGCTCTTGGAGGCATTTCTGATGAGAATGGTAATCTTGGTTGCTTGCCTCTCATGCATATATCACATGATTTCTCTATTACCACAATTTTTGGAATCCCATGTACCAGTTTCTTTGAACTCAGATGCCCTAAGCTTTTGTAGTCCAGATGCCCTAATGTCTTGGGCCACATCTCACTTTCCCCTTCAGAAATTCTTGCATTAAGGCATTGAGTGTCTCTTATTGCAACATTCACCTTGAATGTTCAATTTCTTCCTAGTTCAGATTGCATAATCAACTTTTGATTATAGTCATACTACTTTTAGAGATTGTCGTTCATGGTTACTTAAAGTCTTTTTTAATCAGCTGAGCTACACTCATTAGATTTCTATTCATGCCAGGAACATACCATACATCCTTAATCAATACAGCTTTGTCATTATTCAATTTCACTCTGACATTTCCCATTCCTTTAGCATTCAGATACTCATCATTACCATATCTGATCTTGGTCCTTTTACTAAAGTAAAAATTAACCAGTTATTACTTGTTTCCAGTTAGGTGATTTGAGTATATAGTGTCCATATATCACCAGTATACCATTGATTCACCTACACTCTTTGATGCCATCAATAACACCAGTTCATCATCAGAATCTCCTCTGGCTATGTTGGCTTCTTCAACTTTGCTAACCTTGTTTGACCAGCAATCAACAACAAAATGGCCAAACTTGTTGCAACTGTAGCACTGAACATTTCTCTTGTCAAACTTCTCATTTCCCTTCTAAACATTATGATATTTCTTATAAGAGTTGGAGAGTTCCGACTTTTAAACACCACCAACATACTTCTTCTTGTTCTCTAGCCGTGTTTGCTTCTGGTTTTTCTTGCCATAAGAAGCTTTCAGAGTCTAAGCTTTCAGAGTTTGTTCTAACTCTTTTTCAGAGTTTCTTTCAATCAGATGCAACTCTTGTGCCTCTGAACTAGTGTAAAGCTCTTCAACTCTCATGGTGTTGGTGTGTTTAGAGTGTTCTATGACTACAACTATGTAATCAAACTGAGGAGTAAGTGATCTCAGTACATTTTTAATGGTCACTTGTTCAGATAGCGTTTCTCCACAAGACTTCATCTCATTAGTGACCATAATCACTCTGGAGATGTAATCAGGTACCTTCTCATTGTTCTTCATGCATAGATTCTCATATTGCCTGCGTAGGGACTACAAATTGACATTCTTCATTGATGTATCACCACCATAGCACCATACCAGTGTATCCCATGCTGCATTTGTCGTTGTCGAATCAATAATTTTCTCAAACACCTTTATATCTACATAATGATGGATATAGAACAACGTGTTCTGATCCTTCCTCGTTTCATGTTGCGTAGTTTTTTTGCATTTTTGTTGCATTTTCTACAACCGGCCTGTAACCGTCATTGACGGGATCAAGAACATCTTGAGCTCCAAACAACACACACATTTGAATCGACCACTGATTCCAGTTCGTTCCGTCAAATACTGGAAGCTTTGTGTTCAAGCTATCATTTTCGTTGTTCATCTTCGTTCTTATGCAAATTACTCAATTCTCACCAACACTCGTGTTTCCCAAACCCTGAGAATCAAGATTTGTGATTCTCTCCGATTTCGAACTTCAATTCAATGCAAATTTCATAACCAAAATAAACCACACACCTCACTACACTCGTGTTTCCCTTTGAATTGAACAGGGGTTCTGGATACCAACTATTGAAGTTCAACAATGAACCTCCATTAACAATGCACAAGAATTGGAGAAGATGAAGAGAGAGAGAGAGAGAGAGAGAGAGAGAGAGAGAGAGAGAGAGATAAATATTTCTAACTAACTTTCTCAATTTGAAAATGTGTAAGTTTCTGTTACTGATAGAATTAGAGTTTGACATAATTCAACCCTACAAAACTGGTTGGTAAGGTGAGAGGTGTCACTCTATATAAACCCTTTATGAGTCATATCTTTAGCCAATGTGGGGCTTGGGTTTTTTTCCTAATACATCCCCTCACGCCCAACACTATTGGGTTTGGTGCGTGGATATAAACGGTGGGTGGCCCGAACTATCTTTAGTTATAACTTCACTTTCATTTAAGTTTTATACTAATACTGAAATAAAACTCTGTTGGGGGAGTTCACTAGGGAGCATTGATACATAGTGGAGGATTATGCACTTTTGTGAGAGACACACCACTTGTCCACCTAAAACTTTAAGGTGATAGGTGAATGTGTTCTCTCACTTATAAATGCTCAAGTCACCACATTCTTATCTAATGTAAGACTATTTATCCGCTTACTCACACTTGCTTATATTATTCCAATAAACTCAAATTCAAATACAAAATTAAATTCAAATAAAACTATTCTTAAATGTTGAATTACATTCAACAACATCTAACTAGTGATATACGTTTAAAATCGATTATCATCTAGAGATTTATAAACTTAAAAATTTAAGAAATGAAAGTACAATTCGATCATTTCACCAGTCCGTAGTGTGAGTAAAACTCCAACAAAAACCTTAGGAAGTTACTTTTTAAAATGTACCAAAAATCCTCGACGAACTCAAAGTTGACACCATCATAACCATAATTCTTAAAGTTACTACAATACCATAGTGCATGTTTCACCTCCTCCTTATTAAAACGTGTTTTTTTGATCATATGGGCATAATCAAAGCTAATAGAGTTAAAATAAAGGTTCTCCTTCTCCATATCAGATCTGTCAATACTTATAGCTCATAAATGCTTTTCAAAATGATTGAACATTGCATAAGAAATTCCCGTAACATCTTCACTAGCGAACCATTCATCAAAATGTTGTGGTTATAGTTTATTCTTTTCCTACGAGACATCAATCCATGAAAAAATTTCGAATTAGAGCATTTTTTAATACGTCACCCATGTTTCTAAGCTATCACGTGAATTTTTATTTTTGCCCCTGATTTAGGATGTGCACATTCGGACGCACCAATTTTTTAAAAAACGTTGATGTGTTCCGGACATGCACATCCGAAAAAATTTCGGATTTGCAGATCTGAAAAAAAATAAAACTTAAATTTTTTTTTAAAAATCGGTTTTGTTGGTTGGTCGCATATGTTAATATATCGTCGCAACTTATTATACATTCGACAACATCCATATAAAATAAAATTATATATATATATATATATATATATATATATATATATATATATAGAGAGAGAGAGAGAGAGAGAGAACGTATCATATGAGAATGAATCTGAACCATTAGATTTTAAAATAAATGGTGGAGATTTTGTGTCAGTTTTTTTTCTCTCTCCTTCATCATTTATTTTAATAATGGAGGAGAGAGAAAAATAAAAACCACACATAATCTCCACCATTTATTTTAAAATCTAATGATTCAGATTCATTCTCGTGTTCTTACCTAAAAATGACATTCTCATAGGATATGAACCCTATATATATATATATATATATATATATATATATATATATATATATAAACCTCTGTCAAAATACAGTACATACATGTAATAAAAATAGAATACATAAAAAAAACTACTGCGTATGGCGAAGGATCTCTCCTGGCTCCCCTGCTCATTTGCCCTGATCCGCTGTCTTGGCTCGATGTCTGTGGTACTGAAGCGCCCCCCGAGCAATCTCAATAATCCTATCCACGACACGTCTGCCACCAGAGCCCTCAGGGAGGTGACCGTCCGCAATGGCCGCCCGCGCTATTTGCTCTATCTCACGACAGCGAGGTAGGACATCCTGAGTATGGTCCAGCTGAGACTGTCGCTCCTCTAATATCTCCTGATGAGCAAGTCTGGGTGGCGATCCCTCAACATTGGGCACCATGCATGGGTGTGAGACGGTGTAGAACCACATGATGTACCCGGCAGCAACGCTCCAATCTCTCGGCGCTCTGGTCGCCCGAGTCTCTTCCGGTACCAAGTGGGACTGGAAGTCAGCATATATCTCATATATCTGCACGCAGGTCAAGCCAATAGAAGCAGACTCATGAGGCATCCCGGGGATCGTCTGCGTGTAACCGAACTGGCGCAAGACGCGCTCCGGCAGGTATCGAGCAGTAATGGTCGAACTGCATGCCAACCATCCTGAGAACAACGAAACCTCATCGAACGGGCGCGTCACACGGTGATCGGCATAGGGGTGATAAAAAACGTCCTCAGCAGCCATCCGATCAAGATACACTCTGTAGGGGTCGGGCGCCTGGTTCCCTCTGAGCAGGAGAAATGCAGCAACACGTGACATATCCTCAGTGTATCCGTCGACACTCCCCCAACTAGTAATCTTGGGAAAGTGTTGTAATATCCACGCCTGAAATGGAAAACATAACATCGGTGTCAAATATTATAATGAGTATAGAATGAAAAGAAATGAAAAAATGACTTGGAATATTAGATTGTTACTACGTATAACGTACACCTGCCTGCCATAGTCTTGGCTGCCCAACAGTAACCATCTGAGAGCCTGGAATAGGTGAATGCCAGCGCAGCCGCCCCCAGTTGTACCCATGGATCTCTATGGGATCCAAAAGGTACCTGAGGTAAACGACATCAACATAACGGGCGCTGGTGTCCACAAACACCTGCATGCCAAGCAAAAGCAGGTAGTACCATCGTAGGGCACGCTGCCTGTGGATCGCCACCTCAGCTGGATCACCTGCTGCTCGTCCTGCCTCTGCAAGCGCCGCACTAAATCTGCGTGTCAGAAAAGAGAACCGGACATGGGCGCCTCTCAACTGGGTCACCTCCGCAAGTGCCTCCTTTGGGGTAGCCCCAAGCTCCTCAATCAGCATCTCCATCGCTTCCCCCTTCGACATCCTACCGTGACGGAGAAGGGTACCCGTGATCGGTAGATGTAAAAGGAACGAGATGTCGTCGAGTGTGATCATGATCTCGCCGTACGGTAGATGAAATGAGGATGTATCAGGGTGCCATCTCTCAACAAAGGCCATCGAAATACCGTACATGATCTGGGGATACCCAATCCTAGACAGGCCTCCAAGACCAGAGGTAGCAAGTGCAGACGTGAACCACTCATCCCCTGGCAGCGCCGCAAGCATGTCCATAACCTTACCCCCATGGTTATAGAACTTCTGTGAATCCTTCTCCTGAAAATTTCCAAATAAAACAATGTTACAAATGAACATATTTTCAACGAAAACAATTCTATAAATAAACCGAGAAATGTTACCTCTCCTAGCCAGACATATCTGGCAGTATGCTCAGAGTACCCCACGAGTAGGGATATATCAGACGGTCCCCCGGGGTAAATGTCCAGCTCATCGACATCGTCATCGGCGTCACCACCCTCATGTGTTGGGTGATCACCCTCAGGAACAGGAACAGGAACAGGGGATGAAATAGGAGCAGATGATGGAACTGGAGTCTCCCGACCCCGCCTGCGTGGGGGCTGGGAACCTGATGAACCAGCAGTAGAAGCCTGACGCCTCCGAGATGTAGAATCGGCGGCTGACGGGAGAGTGGCCTGAACCTGTGATGTGGAAGTGGCCTGAACCTGTGATGTGGATGACTGTGGTGTAGGATGTGGTGTAGGATGTCCCTCAGCTGTAGGGGCTACCCCAACTCCCTCTGCGCCGGAAGCCTCGGCTGTAGACTGCATCCGCTCACGTCGGACAGATGCGTGCTGAGATGTCTGTCCATGTATGATACGATCGTCTCTGATAGCCATGTAATCTGCAAAGCATAATAAATAAATTAGAATTTTTTAAAAATAATTAAAAAAAAATAGAGACCTTCCGGATTTGCACATCCGAAAGTACTCAGAATATTTAACGTTGGGTTTTTTCGGATGTGCACATCCGGAAGCACTCAGAATATTTAACCTTAAAATCCTTTCGGATCTGCACATCCGGTACATATTTTTAAGTTCAAATATTGCAGCCATGGCTGCTGCACTATGGAATAAGGCATTTTAATGTCCTGATCGTCCGTTTGACGCAGCAAACAATACCTACATTGTCTCTAACCTATGTCATTCATACTACCTAACAATTTCTACACCTAAATATCTACTCTAAATCGATTACTCGAAAATAACTCCGAAACTCTAAAATTTGAAAACTTACCGATTAAATTGAGATACAGAGGATTTGGAGTGTCTTGATCATTGTAGAAGTTGCTCTGCGCCAAACTCGAGTGAAAAAAGTCAAAATTTGTGTGATTGAGAATTTGAGAGTTTGAGAGAGTTTGGTGTTTGGAAAATGAAAATGTGAAGAATGAGGGGGAGGAAGAAGGTCTGGCGCGAATTAATAAGAAATTGTTCCGGATCTGCAGATCCGGAATTTTTCCGGATATGCATATCCGGAACACATCAACGTTTTTTAAAAAATTGGTGCGTCCGGATGTGCACATCCGAAATCAGGGGGCAAAAATGAAATTTCACGTGGTGCCTAAAAAACTTGGGTGGTGTATTAAGAAATGCCCTCGAATTAGTGCCACAATTTTTAACCAAACCAAACGAGTCTTCTACCGCTAAACATTAAAGAGAACAATTTTAAAAATTGAAACTTAATCTTTGCCCTTTCCAATTTAGATTATGTTGATGAAACATCTCTTAAGTCTAAAAAAGAGACATATAAGAATTTAAGTCTAAAAAACTAAATAAGAGAAGTTAATGACAAAATTTTTACCAAAATAACCCAGTTTTTAAAAAAAATTCCCAAAATACTTCACCTTTCAAATTATTTTTCAAAATACCCCACTTTGGGGTGGACTTGAGAGGTGTCGCCATTTGAATTAGAGACACCTCATGGTGTCTACAATCCAATTGGCGACTGGGTGTTAAACTTACAAGAGTGTCTCCGTCTTAATTGGCGACATCCTTGTAAGTTTAACACATAGTCGCCAATTGAATTGGAGACACCATGAAGTATCTCCAATCCAATTAGCAGCACCTCTCAACCCCACCCCAAAGTGGAGTACTTTGGAAAATAATTTGAAATGTAGAGTATTTTGAGAATTTTTTTAAAAAACTGAGTTATTTTAGTAAAAATTTCGTTAATAACTCTAAGATTATTGTTAATTGGAACAATTATTTTGAAATCAATTTTGTAATGATGAGTTAGACAAAACTCTAATTTTATAATGATATTGTTCTGGACTGGACCAATGGCTAGAATTGGCCCAATCCACCTCTGCTCCAGAGCGGCCCAAATTGCCTAAGCCCAATCCACAAAGGGGGCAAAAGTGACATTTCTGCCCCTCCAACCGGGCAAGGAACGCAACGTTCCTCCTCGGCTTCTATGCCCGTCACACACGGCTTCCTCGCTGCCTGAACAGCAAAGGACAGGTGCCCGGAACCGCATTTATGCCCGACATAACGGCTAGTTTCTGACACCCTGCCCGACATAACGGCTAGTTTGGGCAGTTACCTATTCTTTGGGGAAAACGGTTATTTCGCCCCGAAAATAGGACCGTTAGCCACGCGCTGGGGGCTCTATATAAACCCTCTCGCTTGAGAGGGTCAGGTATCACACTTTCACCCTAAGAATACACTTTGTACTTGCCCCTTTTCTCTAACCCTTTCTTACTTGAGCGTCGGAGTGCCTTGCAAGTACACCCCCTCCTCTCCTCATTCATGAGCCGAACACTTTGCACGCCTGACGACCAGCTTCCATCCGAGCATCTCGCCATCTGACGACCAGCTTACGTGGACCAGTTCGAATACTTCGGATCAGTGGCGCCGTCTGTGGGAAATCCTTGTTCTCCCCTTCTTTCTTTCCTCCTCGGAAACTAAAAGATCAAAACATACTTTCTTGATCCGCCCACATATGGCCTCTCAGAACTCCATGAAAGGTGCTGACGCTACGGTTCTCATTCCCGTCAACAAGATGGACGCCGACGGCAGTTCGTTGCTACTTTCTGATCCCCGTTTCCTTCGGGACGGGGCCACAGCGTCTCCAACTCCTCCTCCCACCGAGCAAGGAGGCAAACAACTACCGTTGGGGGAACGACCAATTCCTGGCCCTCCCAGTGCTGACCTGGCCATTGCAGCTCTCCTGGAAGCTGTCAACCACACGAACCTCCTTATCTTGCAGCAAGGAGAAAGGATAGGAGCTCTCGAGGAAGCATCTCTTCCAAGATCATCTCCTCCCAAGAGTAAACACCAGAGATCAAGAAGCCCGCCACCTAGGCGCGGGGAAGACCGTCCGACGAGGCGTGAGCCTGAACCACGACGCGTTCGCAAGCGCGACCAGATTTCCCCGCGGGATCGGTCACCACCAAGACACAAGAGAACGAGGCAGGACAGGCATTCTCCACCGGTCAGACCTCGCAACTGGCCACGATCACCCTCACCTCGCAGAGACCGCCGCTGCGAGCACAGACAACGATCACCATCAACTTCAAGTTCGGACAGCGACGACGAGCCTCGCGGCCCGTTGTCCCGCAGGATCCTGGCCACTCGTCTCCCTAAAGGACTAGAGAAGCCTCCGTCTCTAGGGACTTATGATGGAACCACGGACCCAGACGAGCACATAGAAAACATAGATGCTCTTTTGGACTACAGAGGTGTACGAGGAGCCGTCAAATGCCGCCTGTTCCCAACCACGCTCCGGAAGGGAGCAATGACCTGGTACAAACAACTGCCTGAGGAATCCATCACATCCTGGAGGCAGCTTGGGAGGATTTTCTCCCGTCACTTTACCGCATCACGACGCCATCCAAAGACTGAGGCGTCCCTCGGAGCTGTCGTGCAGGGAAGAGATGAACCTCTTCGGGACTACATTGAGCGGTTCAACAAGGAGGCCGTCCAAGTTCCAACGACCGACGAGATGAAGAAATTCCTACTCGAGCAGGGATTATGTCCCGGTTCAGACTTCGCGAAAGCCATCGGCCTCGATCCGCCGAGGAACCTCAACGCTCTCCTCCACCAAGCCCAGTCGCATATACAGTACGAGGAGAAGGTCGCTGCCCACTCTGTCCGGGCTTCCCGTCACCAAGAAGGTGCCCGATCATCCAGAGCTGAAGAGCCCTCGACATCCCGTCGAGGAGATAAAAGACGCGACGATCGGCCTCGCGACGCACGCGAACAGAAGGGACCTTCTGGGCGGTTCCATGACTATACCCCCCTCACTACCCCGAGGGAGAAAATCTTGTCCGAATGTGCCAACTCAGAGTTCAAGCAGGCGGGAGTCCGTTTCCCCAAACAGCTGCCGGCCAGGCCGGGTGTAGATAAATCCAAGTATTGCCGCTTCCACAAGAGCCACGGCTATACGACGGAAGAATGCATCCACCTCAGAGATGCCATAGAGATCCTCATTCATGACGGCCACCTGAAGCAGTTCGCGAAGAAGAAAGAAGCTCCCCGGCAAGAAACCCAGGAGAGCAAGAAAGCTGCAGAAGAGACTCTGCCCTCCGAGGACACCAACGTACAGATCGCCATGTCTATAACTCGGCCAGAAGACTTCTGTATCCCTGATAGTCTGCCCGCCTCCACGTTCCTCGGCGCTCACAGCCCGTGGAAGGCCTTCCCGTCGGCCATGGTCATCTCTGGTGGTGGATTCAACAAAATCACGGTCGGTTCAGTCAAAAGGAAATTCAATCAACTGATCAGTAAAAGCTCCAATGAAGTCACCACGCTGGATACCACTCACAAAGGATCCTCTCCCATTTCCTTCTACAAGGAGGAGCTCCTCGGTGGGTCACCGAACTCAAGCATCCCGCTTCTCATCCGGGCAAGGATGGCGAACTTCGACATTCGCAGGATACTCGTGGACCAGGGCAGTTCAGTTGATATCATGTACAACCATTTGTTCGAAACACTGCAGCTGGACGACTCTCACCTTACTCCATACATTGGATCCGACCTGTAGGGATTCAACGGAGCAGTAACAAGGCCCCGAGGTTACGTACAGCTCATCGTGACCTTCGGTTCAGGAAAGACAACCCGAGCAATCAAAGCACAGTTTCTGGTAATTGAATGCCCGTCACTATATCAGTGCATTTTTGGAAGGCCAACCCTGGCAGAGTTGATTGCAGTGCCTTCCACCGTACATCTCAAGATGAAGTACTACACTTCTGAAGGGATGGTCGCCACCCTCCACGGCGACATCGAAGCTGCCCATCGATGCTTTGAAGCACCATCAAAAGGACTAAGTACCATCTTAGCAAGGCCGAGGACCTCTGGTCGTCCTCCTTTGCCCAGCAGCTTCGAGCAGCCAAAACCACTCCCCCAGGTCGAATCCATCGACTTGGACAGCCGTTTCAGCAAGGAGGATCACACCAAAGACCTGACGACTTCGGGCAGCCAGTCTAACAACAGCGTCCATCTCCTACGCCCTATCCCAGATGGCAACTTCGAGATCGTTCCGTTCGGAGAAGACCCCCAACGGGGAGTGAAGATCGGAGAAGACCTCCCCGACCTGGCCAAGAGACAACTGAAAGCGTGCCTCCGGGAGAACGCAGAATTGTTCGCATGGAGCGCCGCTGAAATGCCAGGATTAGACCCTTCCGTCGCTTGTCACCAGCTTACGATTGATCTGGCCGTCAAAGCCGTTGCCCAGCGCAGAAGAAAACAGTCCCCGGAGAAGATGGAAGCCGCGGAGAAAGCCGTCAAAGACCTTTTAAAAGCTAGGTTTATTTCTGAGGCCAAATACACTACATGGCTCTCAAATGTTGTACTTGTAAGAAAAAATAATGGCAAATGGAGGATGTGCATTGATTATACCGATGTTAATAAGGCCTGTCCGAAGGACGCCTACCCCCTCCCCAATATAGATAAGCTCGTAGATAACTCCGCAGGTTTTAAACTTTTATCGTTCCTCGACGCCTACTCGGGCTATAACCAAATCCCAATGGCCGCGAGCGATAAAACTTACACGGCCTTCATGACTGAATCGGGCAACTATTACTACAACGTAATGCCCTTCGGACTGAAGAACGTCGGCGCTACGTACCAACGAATGATGAATAAAGTCTACCAAGGACAAATAGGCGACATGCTTGAGGTATACATGGACGACATGATCGTCAAGTCCCACGAGGAACTAGACCATGTCGCCCATCTTCGCAAAATTTTCGAGCAAGCGAGAAAGTATCAAATGCGTTTTAACCCAGAGAAGTGCACGTTCGGCGTACGGGCAGGAAAATTCCTTGGCTTCTACCTAACGGAATGAGGAATAGAAGCTAACCCCGACAAATGTCGGGAATTCTCTGAGTTCCCAACGCCCACGTCTAAGAAGAACATCCAGTCTCTCAACGGGGTACTCACCTCGTTGTCCCGCTTCGTCCCGAAATCCGCCCAACACGCTCTTCCTTTCTTCAAGCTCTTGAGAAAAGAAGCAGCGTTTGAATGGACCGAAGAGTGTGAGGCGTCCCTCCTTCACTTGAAGTAAGCTCTTTCGAAACCGCCCGTGTTATCACGGCCAGATACCGGGGAAATCTTATTCCTATACCTCCCCGTCACTGCCGAGGCCGTCAGCGCCGTTCTCATTCGCGAGAATCCTGGCGGGCAAAAGCCAGTATACTTCACGAGCAAAGCGTTACAGGACGCGGAGTTGCGATATCAGCAGATAGAGAAGGTAGCATTGGCCCTCGTTAACGCTGCCAGACGACTGAGACACTATTTCTTGGCCCACACGATCGTAGTAAGGACGGATCAGCCCATCAAGCAATTGCTGGGCCGACCTGACATGGCCGGTCGAATGCTCAAGTGGTCGTTGGAGCTGTCCGAATTCGACGTCCGGTATGAAAGCAGAAAAGCTCTTAAAGCACAAGCCCTGGCCGACTTCGTGGCGGAAGTAACCTTCTCAGACTTCTCACCCCACATAGCGAATAGATGGACCGTCTACGTGGACGAAGCATCCAGCTCGAGCGGCAGCGGGGCAGGAGTAATTCTGGAGAACGACGAAGGGACCATAGTCGAGGCTTCTCTCACATTGTCCTTTCCCACGTCGAACAACCAGGCCAAGTATGAGGCCTTCCTCGCCGGGTTGCGCCTAGCCGAAGACCTAGGGGCTGAAGAAATCGTCATCTGCACGGACTCCCAGCTCGTAGCCCACTAGATATCCGGGGAGTATCAGGCCAAAAACGACAGTCTCTCTGAATACCTCACCCTGGTCAAGGAAAAAATGTCGAAGTTCAGAACGGTAGAAGTGAGACATGTTCCACGCGAACACAATGTACGAGCAGACGTCTTATCCAAACTAGCGAGCACCAAGAGGAAAGGAGGAAACAGGTCAGTCATCCAAGAGATACTTCCCCGGTCCAACATCAATAAAGGGTCCTCGACCCTACACGTACACGCGATCGGGGATAGCGACTGCTGGATGACGCCCGTGTACAACTACCTCACCAGGGACGAACTTCCGGACGACCCCAAGGAAGCCAACACCATTAGACGAAGAGCTTGCTCGTACGTCATCCTCGAAAACAAACTCTACCGAAGGGGCTTCTCTATCCCACTACTCAAGTGCATAGAGGAGGAGGTTGTCCCCCACGTATTACGAGAAATCCACGAAGGCATTAACGCCCAGCACCTGGGAGGAAGGTCCCTTGCCCGCAAGGCACTCCGGGCAGGGTATTACTGGCCAACCATGCAGCAAGACGCCAAGGAGCATGTAAAGAAATGCGACAAATGCCAACGGCACGGGGATATGCACCTAGCTCCACCTAACGAACTGAAGAGCTTGACCTCCCCGTGGCCATTTGCCTGGTGGGGCCTGGACATCCTAGGACCCTTCGTGACGGGGTCTAGCCAAAACAAATACCTGATAGTGGGCGTAGATTATTTCACAAAATGGATAGAAGCAGAAGCCTTAGCAAAGATAACGGCCCTCAACATTCTACGCTTCTACAAGTGGAATATCCTTGCCGGTTTTGGGATTCCCCAAGCAATCGTCACGGACAATGGAACACAATTCACGGACAAGAAGTTCCAAGACTTTGTCGCCCATCTCGGAACAAAGCAACACTTCGTGTCGGTAGAGCACCCCCAGACCAACGGGCAGGCGGAAGCGGCCAATCGCGTCATCCTTCGTGGCCTCAAACGAAGACTGGATGAAACGAAGAAAGCCTGGGTCGAGGAGCTCCACAGTGTCTTATGGGCATATCGCACTACTCCCCAGTCCACCACCGGGGAAACGCCTTTTCGCTTAGCATATGGCATGGAGGCTGTCTTACCCATCGAAATCCACGTACCGTTCAGAAGGACCGAATCACCTCTAGACGAGGAAATGAATAACGAAGCGATGAGAGAAGAGCTCGACCTCATCGAGGAAATCCGGACAGGAGCAGCCCTCCGCGAAGCATCTCTTAAGCAAAAAATAGCAATCAGGCACAACGCCAAAGTCTTACGACGAGAGTTCGATGTGGGCAGCCTTGTCCTGCGAAGAAACCACAAGGACTCTCGCGAAGGCAAACTAGCAGCCAACTGGGAAGGGCCATACAGAGTCTGTGCCAAAATGGGAAATGGTGCATACTTCCTCGAAAACCTTAACGGGGATGCGCTCCCTCGACCTTGGAACGCTGAGAAACTTAAGCAATACTACAGCTAAAGTAACCATGGGCTTCCTCGCATCAAAGGACCACCTAACGGTTATCATGCTCGTCCAGGTACAAACGACGCATGCACACAAAGTAGAATCCCGCTCAAACAAATAAGCCGGAACTCTGCTCGTCGGCGGTCCTCAACCGAGCACCGCCTTCGCCCACGTACCATGATTGGCAGAACCCCAGCTCGCGATGGGACGTTCACGCCGCGACCTCATGCCTCAATCGCGACCTGAGATCCGCAACCTCGCCAGGACTTTCCCCGGCTATTCGACCAGTTCCCCGCACTGGCGAATTCACACACAACGAGCTTTCTTTCAAAAGAAAGCTCCACTAACGGACACACCCTCCGACGGGCAGCCACACATGCACAACTAATATAAAGTACAACAATAATGAAGTACAACAAAAATTGTAACACTAACCGAGCATTAAATAAAAAGGCCACAAGGGCCAAAGATTGTGCATATTACATTAAAAAGGGGGCCATGCCCCCCCCAAAAATCAAATAAGTTACAAATTAATCAGCGGCACGCAGGCCGGACAAAATACCACAACAGAATAACCAAAGCTCCTCACTCGTCCGCTTGCTCGGCTGTTTCCGGCTCGGGTCTCTGCTACTCCTCGGGCTGAACCTCAGGGGTGTCAAGAACAAGGCCTGCGGGCAGGACGATGCGATCATCCTCCACTCGTGCAAGGTAGTGGATACCATTGGTCGAAATGTCGAGCCCAGGGTTCACCACCCGCAACTGGGCCACGACACTTTCGAAGGACTCCGATGCCACGACAATGCCGTCCTCCTCGGCCTGCAGTATGCTGGCGACCAGCTCAGCCCGAGTTTTCAACACTTTTATCTCGTCCGGTTCATCAGCACCCGGGGCATTGGCTGCCATCAGCTCCTTGTTCAACTCCTCGGCCGTCTTCCTCTCCGCCTTCAGCTTGGCGACCTCCTCTTTCAGCTTGGTCGCCTCCTCTTCAGCCTTCTTCCTAGCCTCACGAGCACCCTTGACTTCTTCCTTTAGGGACGCCTCGGAGGCCCGGGCAGTAGTGAGTTCAGCCTCAAGCACAGAGTCCCCTTCCGCATAAACAGCCGCCATTTCCAGCATCCTCACCATGGCAGAAGCATCCTGGGCCACCATCGCCCTCTTGCTCGCTCGGTCCATGCTTCCGAGGTTGAGTGACTCTGCCTGCGGAACGACCAAAGTGTTGCCCTCAAAGAACCTCCGGTCAAGGACGCACGGAGGGAGCTCAAACTTCCCTTTCTCAGGCGCCCGAGTCAGGTCCACGGCATCCGACGACCTTTGCCGCTTCGCTCGCCCAGCCAGAGCCAGTGGAGAGTCCCGGGGAGCTGGAGTAGGAGAAGCAGAGGTCCCCACCACATCTTGAGCAAGAGCGCGAGCACCACTAACTGGACGGGCCTTGGGAGGAGCCGCTCCAGCCTTGCCCCTCGCCGGCGTTCCTCACCACACGATCACGAGCTTGAGGCATCTCACCTGCACGAATAAAAACAAGCACGTTAGTTACGGGGAAAGGAAATAACACAAACAAAATCTAAGTAACTATGACTACCGAGCAGCTTTTCAGCATCCGCAGGAGTCCTGCACTCCAGCAGTGCCTTCACGTTGATAAACCTGCGCTCAACCCTCTGGCTACCATCCTCCTCAAAGATGGGGTTACCCTTGCTCGTCCAACAGCTCGCGAGCTGAAAAGAGTTGACCCAGTTCACAACCTCTCATAAGACGCGGCATCCTGCCCGCGTAGCGCGCTCGGCTCAAAGACATAAGCACTAGGCTTCTTTGAGAAGTGGTCAGGTGTCCAGCGGATCGGGAACTTGTACACTCTCTCCCCGATATACTTCCCTTCCTCGTTGATCAACTCCTCTCCGTTCTCATCCACCTCCACCTCCCAGACGTACACGCTGTCCTGGGCAGCCTCAGACAACGGCTCGACGATGAAGTACCGTCCCTTGAACGTCCGGATGGACTCCGAGAACGGCTTGAACAACTTTTTGGGCTGCTTCAAAGAGACCCATCCGTACCTTTTCCCCGCCAGCTGCCGCTGTAGGTGGAAAATAGCAAAGAACAGAGGAATGGTGGTCCCCAGAGCAAGGTGCTCGCACACCAACTCAAAAGCCCATATAAAGGCCAGCGAATTGGGGTGGAGTTGGGAAGGCGCCAACTTCAGATGCACAAACACCGACCGCTGGAAGTCAGTGAAGGGCAACCTCAGCCCCAATTCCTTGAAAGCATATTCATACATCGCGAAGCAGTCCCCGAAGCTCGAGCAGACCCGCTCATCCGAATTAGGCAAAAGCACTCTCCATTCACCCGCTGGCCCCACCTCGGTAAAGGCGTCCGCCGCAGACCTAGCAAACGTGGAGATATGTTCGGAAGGCTCGACCACCTCCCACTCTTCCGGGCAGAACACGTCCACATCCTCTTCCATTACATCCTCTTCCTCGACCTCCAAATCCTCTCACTCCTCAGCTTCGCTCGCTCCCCCCTCGACTTCGCTCGAGGAGTTCGAAGCCGATGAGCTCGAGGACGCAGAACTCGAGGCCGTTGCACTACTGCTCTCCTCGGAGACAGTTTCCTCCTCGGATATAACGGGGATAACTTCCTTCTCTGGCTCCATCGCCACTACGATCACCTGAAAAAGCAGAGAAAGACAGTGAATTCGACAGGAAATCAAATCCACCCTTCCATCGCTAAGCAAGTGAAAGGGTGCGCAGAAGGCTAAGGACAACGTCCCCCGCCTAAGCCCTAACATCAAAACGAAGAAGGAAAAACCTCCCCGCGAGGAGATGCCCGAGACAAACCAACTTCCCACGAGGAACCTCCCCGCGTTCGTGCCCAGATTCCGTTTAAAGCTCCGCCGGAAACTGCAAAGCTCCACCGAAATCTGGAAACGTTCTACCAGGGAATTCACCAATACATCAGAGGATGATAAGACGCGGTGGTCACGACTCGTAACCACGACGTGAACCACCACGCCCACTGAACGCGCTACCTACTCCGACGAGATGCTTGATGCAGCAGAAGGGCAGAACCACCGCCCACCACCAACATTCGCCGGAAATCTACCTAGTTTGTCACCTAAAACTAACCCTAGCCGCATGCAATCTACCACTAACAATGAGAATAAGTAAAACAAGCTGGAAATCAGAGAACTTACTTGATTTGAGTAGGAGAGAAAGGCTGCTCAAAACTTGGCACGGTGGTCGGTTGCTCCGAATACGGCGACGGGCAAGAACGCTGATGACGACGAAGAAAAATCAAAAGGGAAAAAGTGCAAAATGGGACAACCTTCCCCCTTTTATACTGAGGGGCACGTGCACACACGCGCCCGTAGGTAATAATGATTGTCCACTAGCCATAATTACCTATTAACTGCTACGCAGGGCTCGATGCACACGTGGCAGCCCAACGTTTCCCATTCTGCCTGACGCTTTATCTTCCCGAATACCGGGCAATAGGTTCACGACCACAAACTTCACGGGCACAGAGGGCCACAGGCACCTCGAGACAATCTTCCACGAGCTGTCCTTAAGTCATCACCCCCATGCTCGGGAGCAACGACTTGGGGGGCTCCTGTTCTGGACTGGACCAATGGCTAGAATTGGCCCAATCCACCTCTGCTCCAGAGCGGCCCAAATTGCCTAAGCCCAATCCACAAAGGGGGCAAAAGTGACATTTCTGCCCCTCCAACCGGGCAAGGAACGCAACGTTCCTCCTCGGCTTCTATGCCCGTCACGCACGGCTTCCTCGCTGCCCGAACAGCAAAGGACAGGTGCCCGAAACCGCATTTATGCCCGACATAACGGCTAGTTTCTGACACCCTGCCCGACATAACGGCTAGTTTGGGCAATTACCTATTCTTTGGGGAAAACAGTTATTTCGCCCCGAAAATAGGACCGTTAGCCACGCGCTGGGGGCTCTATATAAACCCTCTCGCTTGAGAGGGTCAGGTATCACACTTTCACCCTAAGAATACACTTTGTACTTGCCCCTTTTCTCTTACCCTTTCTTACTTGAGCGTCGGAGTGCCTTGCAGGTACACCCCCTCCTCTCCTCATTCACGAGCCGAACACTTTGCACGCCTGACGACCAACTTCCATCCGAGCATCTCGCCATCTGACGACCAGCTTACGTGGACCAGTTCGAATACTTCGGATCAGATATCAAGAATTTATCGATTCAGATATCAACCGTTTATATGCATGCAAAGTCTGTATTGGACGCAAGAGGATGTATTGAAAAAATCAAGTCTTACATATCGATAATTTGGATCACTCATCATTTATGTTTACGCACAAATCCTAATAGTGCTAATCGTGAGGGGTGTATTATATAAAACTCAACTTTCATGTTTTTTAGTTTATTAAAGATAGAACTATAAATGATTTATATAAAGAAACACTCATTACTTTACAAGAAAAAATATATATAATTAAAATATGTTTTTAACATAAAAGTGATATAAATAGTTTTTCATAAAAAATAATTTAATATTTTTTCTATGAATTTTTTACATGTCAATATATTAAAAGAGTTTAATTGTTATGCAATTATCAGAGTAAATTTCTTTATATGATCAATTATGTTATTTTATAGATAATTAAAATAAAAGAAAATTAGATATACACTGACACTGACAGTGTACAATAATTTTATACTGTCAACCAATCACATCATGTATTTCACTACATCATACTGTAAATTTTAAATTAATTGTATGATATGACAAATTGATGAATTCCTATTAGATGACAGTGAAAAATTATTTTACACTGTCACTGCATATCAATTAAACTCTTAAAATAAATCTTAAACTTTAATAAAAATTTAACTGCTACGATTAAATGATAGTGTAAAATCTGTTTACACTATTAATGCATATCAATTAAATTTATCATAAAAAATTATATAAAATTTAAAATTATTTTAAATAAAATTTTATTAAAATTACTTTTGAAATATATATTTTTAAAAATATATTATTTTTAATATGGTATTTAAATTTTTGGATATTAATTTTTTTTAAATTATAAAAAATAAAATTGAAATAAGTTTTGCTATTTTTGATAAAGGTTTCATGAAATATCATTTTTAAAATATAAAATATATATATTTTAAATATATTAAAAAAAACAAAGGCTAAAATACAGTTTTGGTCCACCTGTTTGTCAAAATTCACGGTTTTGGTCCCCCTGTTTTTTTTTTAACAGTTTTGGTCCCGCACCCCTCACTGTTCATGTACGGATGTGTACTGTTCATGTACGGACATGTACGGACAAGTTACTGTTCATCACTTTTTTTGGGCCAAAATTGGGGTGAGGGACCAAAACTGTTAAAAAAAAAAAATAGGGAGACCAAAACCGTAAGTTTTGACAAACAGAAAAACCAAAACTGTATTTTAGCCAAAAACAAACCATTTGTTTCTTAATCTTTCGACACACAATTTATTAAATATGATACTATTAAAAATATTATATAATTATAATTATAAAGAGAGTATATAATAAAGATAAATATATCAAACTATAATTATCCTAATTATAATAATAAGTCCATTAATATCATCTACTCCCATCCGTTTCAAATTATAAGTTACTTTGTCAAAAAAATTTGTTCCAAATTATAAGTCACCTTACATTTCCAATGCAATATAAATGACATCTTCTCCAATATACCCTCAAATATTTATTATTATTTATTCTTTCAACTCTTTTAATTTCTCTCTCTTATATAATTATGAGGGGCATTACTGTAAAGTTATACATAATTTGTCTTTTCCATAAAGTAATAATTAAGTTTCTTAATTTGTGTGAAAAATCTAAAACGTCTTATAATTTGAGACGGAGGGAGTAACAATTATAACATGAATCTCCATTAAATATATTTTTTATTGAAAAAAACTTATTAAAAACCTCAAAAAAGAAAGCAAAATACTCAGTACATTCCAATTTATATGATATTAGACACATGACATGGTCACATGAGGCTAGCCGGAATATTATTGTATAATATTCCTCAACAAGAGTGTGGTTAGAGAATAGTGGCTACAAATATTTTTGTTTTTAACCCTGATGACAATTTACAAGTGGATGTAGCGAAGACATAATCACAGAAAGATTTTCATGACAGTTTTAACCTTATGTGTCCAAGTGTGAACATAAGGACTTGAAGGGTATATTTGGTACTTTAATTATTAAGATAGAGATAAGTGAGGTTATTAAGAATGTGAAATGATTGTGTCAGATTTGTGGTTCTGATGTGTCTGAGCATCTCAAAGAGAATCCAATGAAAAAACTCTCGTGCGGGTCTGTCACTATCATGTTTGAGAATCTCAAGATGTTTCATCATTTTTTTTCTCACTTACTTTTGTGACTTTAATTTCATGTTTCATATGATGGCTTATATTTAAGCTTTCGCAGAAAATATAATTTCACACGTACGGATTACATTAATTTTAAAGAATTATTTTACCAATAATAACAATTATTTTAAAATAAATTTTATTTATTAAAGTGATATTTATTTAAAAAAAAATTTTAATTGATATGCCCTGATAGTGTAGAATTATTTTACACTATCAACCAATTATCCTCATGTATTCCACCACATCAGATTGTAATTTTTAAGTTAACGGTATGAATTCTTTATTATATTTAATTGATATGCCCTCCTACTCATCGGTATGAATTCTTTATTGTCAAAATAGTTTTCTCCCTTACTCACTCTTTATTATATTTATATTATATGTATCAATTCTTCTCGTCGAGGCTCTGATACCAAACTGTCTGAAAGTCTCACATATTATGAAACAAACCTTAACTGTTTAGTCAAGTGAAACAACAAACAACCAATCATAGGCATAACAAAGTTTCAAACGCAAACTAACAATTAAAACTAACATTCCATAATAGTGAGGACCATTGTATAGATTGATGGTCAAATATTTTCTGATACACAAAATTCTCATTTTGAGACAAGTGTAGAGCATACTTGTATCTCTATAAAAAAATTATGATATGAACATAATAACTAAGTTTTTAGAGAGAAAAGAAAGATTTTTAGAACATGTTTATGTTTTAACACACAAGATTTATTTCTTATTGCTTCTTTGAATTAACCACGAGCATGACCACAATAATAGTTTATCCCCATCAACTTCTTCTATTAAGATTGCTACCCAATAATGATCATTGACATTAGTTTGTAAGATTATTTTACCATTCTCCGAGATTTTCAGGGCAGGTGGAGTTTGTACGATCTTTTTCAAAGTCTTTACTGCTTCAGTTTGCTTTGTTCCCCATGGTGGTAGTAAATCTCTTATATAATTAATTATACCAAAAAATTGCTGAATTTGCTTAACAGTGAGATTTTCATAAGGAAAATTTAACAATTCTTTAGCAATATGGGGTTGAGGCTGATATTTCTCTTGGGAGAAATGCATCCCTAGAAAACCAATTTATGTTTGGCCCAATTGATTTTTCTTTTCATAGAGCACTATTCCATGCTGTTGGGTTATTTGAAGGAATTAGCCAAATAATTGTTTATGAGCTTTTTTTTAGAATAATAGCACATCATCAATACAAATGAGGATACTATTGAGAATGGGCTCAAAAATTTTAGTCATGGCCTTTTGAAAAAGCGATAGAGCTACCTTAAGCCCAAATGATAATATTGTCCATTGGTACTGGGCGTTAGGAATGCATAACTCTCTCTTGTAACGGTCCTTAGGGTCGATATCCAATTGCCAAAACCTTGACTTAAGATCGAACTTGGAATAAATTTGGGCATCGTTGATGAAAACATTTAAGGACGAGGTCTTTCAAATGGGAAATTGATCATATTTGAGAAAATGATTTAGAGGTTTGTAGTCAATTACTAGCCTCTTTTTCCCTCTCATCTTTTTAGATCTTTTTTCTACATAAAATGCTTGGCAAGCCCACTCCGATTTAGTGGGTTATATCAGACCTCGTCTGAGCAGTTAGTTGCATTCTTCCATAGCAAATGTATAATCTGATGGACACATTCCTGGATGAGTGAATTTGGTTGGATTAACATCCTCATTGAGCTTAAAAGGAAGTTGGACAAAAAAGTCTTCATTTCTCCATAGAGGTTTTGATTAGAGGAATTTTCCATGGCTGTCTGCACAGATTTTGAGTAGGCGTGACTTGATTTCTTCATACCTAGTATGGGCTTTAGAAAGGGAATATAGTTTCAATATTCCAGAATAGGGTTTGAATTCTTTTTTGAATTTGATTCATGTGGGGAGAATTTGAAGCCTATTTGCTGCTGAATAGACATTTATTCCTATAACAATATCTTTATTTGGAAGATTACAATCAATGACCTTAGTCCAGACTATTCAGTATGGGAAGAATTTGGTTCCTATCTTCCCCTTGGTCATTAAATATGTCCTGAAAACTTTTCCATCTGCTGCTACAATGTATGCAACATGTGTCGCACATGATTCTGTTGGGAGAATGCTAGGATTCATCATTGTAATATGGGCCCCAGTATTCATATAAGCCATAACTTTCTTGGGATGGGAAAACTTTGATGCAAGGACATGAATTTCAACACAAGAGAGAAGAGGAGTAGGAAAAGAACTCCCTATTTCGTTGAAGGGGTAAACCTGTAAATATTTGTCATTTCATGATTCTTAAGACGAAGAGTTTTTTAGGGCAAAAATTATTTCTTCATCTGCACAACTTTGTTTAGAATACAAAGATTCGAGGTCTCCTTCTAGAGTTTGAAGAGAGTTGATTAGCTTTGCGACTTTGTTGTTATTATTAGGGCATTCTTTAGAAAAGTGTCCCTTTTCCCACAAACAAATCATCTTTGATTTTTCCTTTTTCCTCTGAAAGGTTCTCTTTTAAAGAACTTCATAGCTTTATTTTTCTTTCCTTTGAAGATCCTACGAGATTTGGTGTATTTTTCCTGATAATGTTTCTTTTTTGTTGCACAACTACATCTTTTATCTTTACACTTGATCTTTAGGTAAGGCTTCTTGCATGCCTGGGTGAGCTTTGACTTTTGTTCTACAACCTTTGAGAAATGCTGATGCAGCCTACATAGCTTTTCAAGTGCTTGTAAAGTAACTTGATGAATTTGGCCGAGGCTCATGGGATCAATATCCTTTTGGGTTGTTGCTAACATTTTGTGAATTTCTGGCTGAATTTCTTGAGGCAGAGAGGAGACATATGTATTTTTGAGACTAGGGTCACTAATTCCATTGAAGACATAATACCTTTGTGTCATTCTATGATAATGTTTGTCGAGGTCTTTTGTTTTGAGGGAATAACACTTCAGCTCAAAGAATTATTGTTTTCTTTTCTTATCAAATATCTCCATATCACCAATAAATTCATGGTGAAGGACTCCAAGGATACTAGCAGTATTTTCTGGTCTGTGGAACTCATCCTGTTTAAATGCTCCAAGATTATGATACCACTCTTTCATAGTGTCTGTCATTCTGCAGCAAAATTCTTCAATGGCTTTATAACTATATGCACTTGTTTTCATTATCCGAGTGTCAAGCCAAGCCCCAGATTTGAGAATTATTTTTCTCCAACGACTAGGTGGGATATCATCAAGCGTGAACCAATGACCACTACTTACTTTTGTCCTTTCAGTGACTGGAGTCTTTTCAAGTGTTTCTTCATAAAAATATTCTTCTTCTTTTATATTTACTATGAAGAGCCTATGAAAAAAATTCTCTTGAGATTCTGACTTCGATGAAAAGGATCCCAGTGTTTCATCAGTGGATGTATCTTAATAAGAATCATTGTTATCAACTGAGGAGGAATCTTCACCCTTTTGTGTCGAGGATTCAGTGGGAAAGTGATTTTCTTGGGGGAATTCATAATTTCCTGCGATTTCCAGGGCTTAGAAACTTTTATCAAGAATTTCTTCTTTTTTTTTGGAATTTTGGAGGAATCTTCACCCTTTTCTCGAGGGAATTCATAATTTTGTATGATTGCCATGGCTTGGTTATGTCAGATTTGGGTTTGTGAGTTGTGGGTATGTATTTGACATAATCTGGTGGAGAAGAGGCATAGGTAGGGTAAAAAGAAGAAGGCATTTCTAGTCGTGTGAAATATGTAGGTAAAATATAAGGGTTAAAGAACAAGTTTTCAACGGGCTTGAGTTTCCTTTCATGAGAAGCCTTCAATAAATCATCCATCTCTTTTACTTGACCTTTAAGATTTATAATTTCCCTTTCCTTTTGGTCAAAAGTCTTGCCAAAAGTTCTCTCTTCTAACATCTGTCTTAAGTCATGGTCTAGCTATAAGATTTAAGCTTTTAAGCTTCTATAATGCTTCTGAATTTTTTGAGATAAAGCCTTGAGATAATCATTTGTTTCGTCTATTTTCTAAGTAATTTTATCTACCTTTTTGTCAAGGTTTCGGAGGATATCGTTTTGAGCAACCATGTCTTATGATTTCCAATTTAGAACCTCCTCAGCTTGAGTCAAAGGTTTAAGTTTTCCATCAGGCTGGACTTCATTAGGGTGAATGAAAGGTTTAGATGTTCTGCCTGTGATTGGGTCCATTTTCTTTTCTAGAGTTGGAAAATGTTGGCTATAGTACAATGTTGTAGTTGAGCACATAAAACAAGTGATTGACTCAATATTCTTTGGAGGATCCAATGGTTTACAGTAGTCTGAAGGTGACCATGTAACAAGAGTAGGGTAATTAGGTGGCAACAAATTTTCTTTCCTGAGGATATTAAGAGCTTTCTCATAGATAGAGAGAGATTTCTTTTTTTCATGGACTCCTACCCATGGGCCATTATCCGGATCAGATCTTTTTTTAGGAGGAGGAGATGATTTGAACATCCCTTTGTTCTTTCTTTTAGGGAGGATCATTTCTCTATCAATATCATTATCGTGCATCCAGCAGTCACATTCTGAGTCGTATTTTTTAGGATCAACGTCCCAAATAAAATGACCATCTATCTTGTCAGTATAGATGGATTTTCCTTCTGCTGTGACAACTTGAACTGGACACCAATCCTCTTTAAGTATTGGTTAGATCATCATGGTTTAAAAAATAGGAGATACCGTACTTGACCCTTCATTTGGCTTTTTGAAAATCGTTTTGATAGTTTTGTCAATGAATCTTATAAAGTTTGCCTCTTGAGATTGTATTGGTCTTCTATCAAAATGGATTTTTTATATAATTTTTTATCCATACAAGGGAAGAATTAAATATATTGTTCAGATACCAAGAAGGATCACAAGGGAATAATTAACTTAGCTAATTCCCCATGAATGGATAATAAATTATGAAAAAATCCATCTTGATAGAAGACCAATACAATCTCAAGAGGCATCCTTTAGAAGATCCATTACAAAACTGTATTTTCAATAATTCATAATTATGCTTTGACTCATGCTAGCATTTTAAATGTATTATTAAAGAATATGTAAAACTTAAAAAAAAAACATGTCAATGATTGTTTACGTTTCAACAGATAAGATAATTACCAAACTACTTAGAGAAATTTTATAGAAGGAATTTCAAAAATACTTAGAGAATGGTTAAGGTAAAATACATTGTATGTCTTTGATTGGATGTTTTTTTATTAAATATATTTTTTTCTCTTTATTATTGACTTGTGATGCAGTTCAATTACTTAATTTTTAAAAATACCATTTTATTTTTTAATTATGTAAATTGGATCACGTTAGTCATTTCCATCTATTATGTTCGTTAAAATCAATCCATAGGACTATGTTCACGTGGAATAGTTACTTAGACTAATTTTGTGATTGATTTAGTGACAGAAAAATCTGTCACTAAAATATTTTCTAAATTTTAATTATTGTTTTTCATCTGCTTCCCCAAATATTGCTTTCTAAATTAGAATCATCAAAACACTAGCACTACTTTTGCCACTGTAGAGAGTATAAAAATAGCACAAACCCTAAAAACATGATATCTTCTCTTCTCATTTTCTATAATAGATAACACAAACCCTAAAAAAACAATGAAGAAGCACCACTTATATCACATAATCTGTCTTCTTCACTAGTCACTAATTTTTCACTCTTAACTTCTTCATAAAAAAGTCCATACCTAGTAGTTTAGTTTTGATTTATGATTTTTCAAAGTTTGTATGTTTGTTTCATGCTATAATAATATTTATCGTGTGATTATGTTCTTATTATTTTTCCAGTGTCGTTGATTTTGTTATAGTTGCAACTTTCAAGAAATGTATTTGATTGATCTAAATTGTTTAATCAACAAGTTGTCGAGAAGCTGCTTCTTAAGTTTAGAAGGAGATTTGGGTTAGCTACATTGTACCGACATCTTTTGGGTTTTGTTTTATTTGAGTTTCAGATTTCTAATCAGGGGCGGAGACAAGGGGGGAAAGGGTATTCCCTGGAATACCCTTTTTTTTCATTTTTACTAATATACCCTCTCTCCTATTTTAACTCTTTTTTTATTACTATTATTATTTTTAGGTTAACAAAGAAACATCTAGAGAGCACCCAAATTCAGAAGCAGCCGCAAGACACCAGCTAGAGAGCATCCAACATCAGAAATTCCCATTTCTTGTAGAGAGCACCCAACATCTCAATCTCAAATTTCCATTTCTTGTAAGTTCATATTGCATTTTCAATTATAATACTGTTATTATTACTATTATAAAATTTTCAATTATAATTTTCAAATCAACTTCAACTTACTGTAATTGAAAATTGGATTTGATTTTGTGATTTTCATTCCAATTTCTTCTATTAATTTTCAACTTCAACTTTAATTTTCAATTGGATGAATTAAACTTACTGCTATTGTAAAATTGGATTTGTGATTCTCATTCCAATTTATTTTTTGTTACTTACTGTAATTATAATTGTGAATTTGTGATTTGAAATTTTGAATAGTAACATTAATTGGATTTTGATTGTTATTGTAGAATGTTGCTCAAATACTTTATACCCGAACCGAGATTTCCAGAGCCAAAGAAGCTTGCTCCTTCAAATGTGCAGCCCGAATAACCTCATTCTTCATATAAGGTGTTTAAAAAGGGGGATTTTTTGGAGACGGATCCTAGAAAAAGAAGTCAAATTCTTGAGTATCATCCAAATGATCAAGATGAGGTAAGAAGAGCTTACCTTATGAATGGGCCATGTAAAATAAAATTAACTGAATATGAATCCACAGATATTGGGGGAAAGGATCGTTCTTTTCAATATAGTTGGCTTGAAGAGTATGATTGGTTGGAATATAGCGTAGAAAAAGATGTTGTTTTTTGTTTGCCTTGTTATGTGTGCTACAAAGGTACTAGTAATTCTGCATTTGTGGTGACTGGTTTTAAAGGTTGGAATCTAAAGCATAAGTTGAATAAAAAGCAGAGTATTGAGTTTTCGTATGCAAAATATAGTTCAAAAGAAGTAGATTATCTTGTTCGTTTAAAAGCATCACTTGAGGCTGTCAAATATCTTGTTAGAGGCGGATTGGCATTTAGGGCACATAATGAGGGTGAAAATTCTGTTTATAAGGGTCATTTTCTAGAATTTGTAGAAGCCTTGGGGAGAAATAGTGAGAAAATAGCTGCAGCAATAACAAGTGGTGGGAGAAATTGTAAGATGACTTCTCCTGATATTAAAAAAGAACTTGTAAATGCATGTGCGGTTGAAACTATTAAAAAGATAGTTGGAGAAATTGGAGATGGTTTCTTTTGTATTCTTGTTGATGAATATGGTGATTGCTCTGGTAAATAACAAATGGCTGTTGTAGTGCGGTTTGTTGATGTTAGAGGGTTTGTTGTAGAAAGGTTTATTGGCATTGTTCATATTGAGGATACAAGTGCAATAGCGCTTAAAGGGGCTCTTGACTGTTTGTTGTCGGGGTTTGGGTTGTGTATATCTAAAATTCGAGGTCAAAGGTATGATAGAGCAAGTAATATGCGTGGTCAATTTGGAGGTTTGAAGACTTTGATTCAAAAGCAAAATCCGCAAGCCTATTATGTTCACTGTTTTGCTCATCAACTTCAATTGGCTCTTGTTTCAATGGCGAGAAAGCATGAAGATGTTGATTGGTTTTTTTGTTAAGTGTCTCATATTTTTACTTTCTTACGCTCATCTAACAAAAGACAAGCTCTACTTCGGAATAAACAAGTTGCTCATTTTGCAAATCTAATTGAAAAAGAATTGGTGCAAACTGGTACTGGTTTAAATCAAGAGTTGTCCATTGCAAGAGCAGGTGATACACGTTGGGGATCTCATTTTCGAACTCTTAATAGGTTGGTTGATTTGTTTACTCATATTATTGAAGTGTTCGAAGATTTGAAAAGTGATAGTCATTGTAAGGGTGAACCAAAAAGTTTGTTACTTGTTATGCAAACTTTTGGTTTTGTGTTTATGTTGCACTTAATGGTTGAGATTTTATCTTTGACAAATAATTTGTCACAATCATTGCAAAAAGGGGATCAAGATATTGTGCATGCTATGGAACTTGTCCAAATATGCAAGAAAAAGTTGCAAGAATTTAGAGATGGTGGATGGGAAAGACTTTATGAGCAAGTTGTGGCTTCTTGTGGTAATGTTGAAATTGATGTTCCTGACATGGAGTCTCGGTATGTGAAAGATAAGAAATCCAAACGACTTGCTCCTTTTGTTACAAATTTTCATTATTTCAAGAATGATTGCTTCTTACATGTCATAGATGTGGTATTGAAAGAGTTGAATGATCGGTTTACACCTGAAAATACTGAGTTGATCAATTGTGTTGCTTGCTTGAGTCCTTGTTATTCATTTGAAGCATTTGACATTAAATCACTTGTGAGATTGGTAAGATTGTACCCAAATGACTTTGAGGATCTTACAGATAAGGAATTGTCTAGTGAGTTGGAGACTTATATTGAGAGTGTCAAGATGGACGATCACTTTTCTAATTTGTCTGGCATCTCAGAACTTTGTAGGACTCTTGTTCGAACAAAGAAGCATAAGACATTTAAGTTTGTGTACACACTTGTCAAACTAGCTTTGTCCTTACCGGTGGCCACTGCAAGTGTTGAGCGAGTATTCTCAGGGATGAAATATGTTAAGAATGAGTTGAGAAGTAGAATGGCTAATCCATGGCTAAATGATTGCTTAGTGACATTTGTGGAGAAAGAGGTGTTTAATACAATCGATGATATGGATATCATCAAGCGTTTCCAAGGAATGAACAAGAGAAGAATGCATTTACGGTTAGACTAGAATGTTTTCTATTTTTGAGTTATAATTGAAATACTAGTGCATTTTTATGAAGTAATATTATCATATTTCTTATAATTAATTTTTTCATACATTTTTTTATATATTTTACTCATTATGGGAATCCCCTGAATTTTGATCCTGGCTCCGCCCCTGTTTCTAATACCTTGTAATTGGCTTTAGAAGTGAGATCTATAATTTTATTTTGTGAAGTTAAAGTTTTTGTTGCCAAATGGAGACACTTGTTTTTGTAGTTCAAAATAGGAACCAATGATATGGTGGATCTAAATCACCACGATTTGGTTATTTTCACCTTCAAGTAACTTTAGGGGTATTAATTGTAGAACTTTTCAAAATAGGTATGGTATTCTACCTTTTGCTATCTCTGCACCTTGTTCCCCTCATTAGTAGGATTTCTCTTTTGCTAAAGATTTCTTTTTTAATGATAATTTTGTGACTAAGACTCTGTGTCACATTCTCAATAATAATAATAATAATAATAATAATAGTAATAATAATAATAATAATAATAATAATAATAATAATAATAATAATAATAATAATCTATACAATATATAAAGACAAAACTTCTTTTTGGTGTAGCCTATTTTATTTTCTCTTTTACCCTTCAAAACTACTTAAAATTTACACAAACAAAAAATAACTACTCCCCCTATTTTATATTTGAACTTTATACACAATTAAAAGTAATTAGTTATTTGAAAAAAAAAACTGATTTTAACTTCCGATTAAAAATTATATTTAAATACACATAATTTTAATTAAAATCAAAATTTTAAAAAAATCATCATATATATTTTTATGCGTATGTATATCTAGAATTATATATCTATAACTATATATAATGGAGATATACTATTTTAGTCTGACCTATTTTTATTCTATTTTTGCCCGTCATTTTCATTTTTGTGGTTCATTTTTTTTATTGCCAAAGAAATTAAAAATAATATTGTGAACTTCCAATGTGCGGTTATTAACTGCATGACAATATATAATAACGTCTTAACTTTTAGACCCATTCAAATCAATCAGTTATAAATTACAATAATTTCTTGATTTATGTGTTAGAAATATAACTTCTATAATTTGTTTACTCTCTTCAATTTGAAATCTTTCTTTGAAATTAATGCAACCAAAAATTATTTGAAGGTGTACATCTGCATATAGAAAGAAAGAAGAATGAAGAATCATGGAAAAAAGAGATGTCCCCACTTTGGCATAGCAACTCCATCCCACTTTGGCATAGCAACTCCATCGCCTTCTACAAAATGAAAAAGAAAATGAGGCATTGGATGAAAGAGAGCAAATCTTGAAGAAATGTAATAAGCCTCCCTATGTTCTCCTTCTAATTCTTCTGCTTTCTTTTTTATTACTTTATATTTTTTGAGTGGACAGAACACAAACTACCCATTTTAAAAAGATGCACACATTGGTCACACCAAGTAAGATTGATTTATTGAAACATATTTGTTTCAGTTTTATTTTTTTAATACCATTTTATTCATATTTATTAGATTATTTGTTTAAATATCTTCTCTTAATTTTGAATGACTATTTTTATTGTTATCTATTTATTGTTTGAAAGAATAAAGTATGTATTTTAAACTGAATATCAATTATTTTAATGTTATTTTTTTAATAACATTATTTATTAGATTATTTGTTTAAATATTTTCTCTTAATTTTGAATGACTATTTTTATTGTTATCTATTTATTGTTGAATGACTATTTTTATTGTTATCTATTTATTGTTTGAAAGAATAAAGTATGTATTTTAAATTGAATATCAATTATTTTAATGTTATTCTCTTAATAATGTTGGTTTTTAAATCAATTATTTTAATGATTATGAATACAAAGTTTGATGTGCTGTTTTTTATTTGGAGTCCGGTTGATTTTCATATTCTATACTCTCTATGTAGTTCTCAATTTGTAAAATATAATATGTTTTAAGAAATATATAATCATATTTAATTCTATTAAATCTTTATAGTGAACAGTATAATGTTTAAATCTTTAGATTAAAATTTAAGTTAAATAAAAAATATTTATTTATATTATAACCCGTTAGATAGGAAGTTAATAGTAGAAGTTGTTGTGTAAGTTATATTTATAACCCGTTAACTTAATATCTCTGTTAATATTTATGTTTATTTGCTTGAAAAAACTGGTTGAATAAAGTCACGTTACAATGCGATTTTCTGAATTCAAACAAAATTTAATGCGTGAATATTACATATTGCAAACAATACTTAATATGTATCTGAATAAATACACCAATAATAAATGTATTTGTATTCAATAAGTACATTAATATGCACACGTATATGTTGTCTAAAAAATATTATTTTTAATATAAAGTACGATAAAAACCTCATATATAATATACACACGTTTATTTTTCTCCGCTGTGCGCATCAAAAAAAGCGGACAAACGGACACGGGAGTGTCCGTTTGGACGCTAGTAGTAATAGTAATAATAATAGTAATAATAATAATAATAATAGTAGTAGTAGTAGTAGTAGTAGTAATAATAATAATAATAATAATAGTAGTAGTAGTAATAGTAATAATAATAATAATAATAATAATAATAATAATAATAATAATAATAATAATAATAATAATAATAATAATAATAATAATAATAATAATAGTAATAATAATAATAATAATAATAATAATAATACTAATAATAGTAATAATAATAATAATAATAATAATAATAATAATAATAATAATAATAATAATAATAATAATAATAATAATAATAATAATAATAATAATAATAATAATAATAATAATAATAATAATAATAATAATAATAATAATAATAATAATAATAATAATAATAATAATAATAATAATAATAATAATAATAATAATAATAATAATAATAATAATAATAATAATAATAATAATAATAATAATAATAATAATAATAATAATAATAATAATAATAATAATAATAATAATAATAATAATAATAATAATAATAATAATAATAATAATAATAATAATAATAATAATAATAATAATAATAATAATAATAATAATAATAATAATAATAATAATAATAATAATAATAATAATAATAATAATAATAATAATAATAATAATAATAATAATAATAATAATAATAATAATAATAATAATAATAATAATAATAATAATAATAATAATAATAATAATAATAATAATAATAATAATAATAATAATAATAATAATAATAATAATAATAATAATAATAATAATAATAATAATAATAATAATAATAATAATAATAATAATAATAATAATAATAATAATAATAATAATAATAATAATAATAATAATAATAATAATAATAATAATAATAATAATAATAATAATAATAATAATAATAATAATAATAATAATAATAATAATAATAATAATAATAATAATAATAATAATAATAATAATAATAATAATAATAATAATAATAATAATAATAATAATAATAATAATAATAATAATAATAATAATAATAATAATAATAATAATAATAATAATAATAATAATAATAATAATAATAATAATAATAATAATAATAATAATAATAATAATAATAATAATAATAATAATAATAATAATAATAATAATAATAATAATAATAATAATAATAATAATAATAATAATAATAATAATAATAATAATAATAATAATAATAATAATAATAATAATAATAATAATAATAATAATAATAATAATAATAATAATAATAATAATAATAATAATAATAATAATAATAATAATAATAATAATAATAATAATAATAATAATAATAATAATAATAATAATAATAATAATAATAATAATAATAATAATAATAATAATAATAATAATAATAATAATAATAATAATAATAATAATAATAATAATAATAATAATAATAATAATAATAATAATAATAATAATAATAATAATAATAATAATAATAATAATAATAATAATAATAATAATAATAATAATAATAATAATAATAATAATAATAATAATAATAATAATAATAATAATAATAATAATAATAATAATAATAATAATAATAATAATAATAATAATAATAATAATAATAATAATAATAATAATAATAATAATAATAATAATAATAATAATAATAATAATAATAATAATAATAATAATAATAATAATAATAATAATAATAATAATAATAATAATAATAATAATAATAATAATAATAATAATAATAATAATAATAATAATAATAATAATAATAATAATAATAATAATAATAATAATAATAATAATAATAATAATAATAATAATAATAATAATAATAATAATAATAATAATAATAATAATAATAATAATAATAATAATAATAATAATAATAATAATAATAATAATAATAATAATAATAATAATAATAATAATAATAATAATAATAATAATAATAATAATAATAATAATAATAATAATAATAATAATAATAATAATAATAATAATAATAATAATAAGAAGAAGAAGAAGAAGAAGAAGAAGAAGAAGAAGAAGAAGAAGAAGAAGAAGAAGAAGGTCCAACCTTGCCTTCTATATGTTTAAAAAATCAAATTTAGAATTAGATAAGAAAACGATTTATGTGGTATTTTGGATCGAACTCTAGTGTCGACAAAGATAGCTTCATGGTTTGACAGAAGGTTTAGTATAAAGTCGAAGCCTATTCGCATACTGATCTTGTATGCTGTAGTCGAAGTATGCTCAAGCGTGCAGTAGTCGAAATGCTATGATTGTTAGCATGTCGAATTGGTCCTTGCTAGTAAGTCCAATTGTTAAGTTAGCTTAGTAGTCTATAAATAGACTAGTTCTCTCGGGTTATTGGGAGAGGTTAATTGTTGGCATTCACTTGTAATCTTTGAACCCTCATTGGAAAAGTGAATAGTAAAATAGATTTAACCAATTCTCTATTCTTCTTCCTTCTTCTCTTTTCCTATGTGAAACCTAATAGGGTTTCTTGTGTTTGTTCAAGAAACTCTATTTTTATCTCATAACTATGTTATTGACGACATCAATTCATAACAAACTGGTGCGATGAGCGTGGAGGAGAAGAAGTCGTCAACAAATTATGAGATTGAGAAATTCACCGACGTGAATGATTTCGGTTTGTGGCGCTTGAAGATACATGCCTTTTTTATTTTTTTTATGGAAACCATTGCCGGTTTCAGGTATTTGCTTCCAAATCCAATAAATGACATGTATAAAGACGGAATAAAATACAACTAATGTAACGCCCCGATTTTGATTATTTCCCAATTAGGTGGAGTCTTTTTATTTTAATTGGATGATAAATTATTTTAATTGTGAATTTGGTGTGTTAAATGTTATTTTGCCGTTTTGAGAGTTGTCGGGGAAATTAGAATGGAGAGTATTTTAGACTTTTCTCAATTAATGATAAATTAGAAATTAAGTGGAATTAGAATTTGTGAGAAAGATGAATTAATTGATTGTTTGGAAAATGAGAGAAAGAAATAGAATAGAATAGAAATAGAAAGAAAAGAGATTGAGAGAGAAAAAGAAGAAGAGAAAGAAAGAGGAGGAAGAGAAAAGAAGAGGAAAAAAGGAAAACTTAGAAATTCATCAAGATCAATCATAGAGCAAGTTTGGAATCCGGGTAAGGGTGTGAAATGTTGTTATCTTAGCAATGTGTATGATTATGTATGATTGTATTGTGGATTTTGTTGATTTTCATGAGTTTTGGAACTAAACCCATTTGTGTAGAAAATGGTAGAAATCGATGTTTTCGCGGATAGAAATCGATATAATTGGTGTTGTATAATCTCCCTAGGTTGATGAATCATTGCTATGAATTGTTTTGCTGTTGGAAGTGATTTGGGGGAGAAAATGGAGATTTGGGGGTTTTTGGAACAGTGAAAACGAAGCAGAAATTCTGCTTCTGGTGTGAAGCGCCGGGCGAAATGCCCAGAGCGCCGGGCGATGCGTGCTTTCGCCGGGCGGTTTTGAGAGGCGTGGAGGTGCCAAGTTACTGACTCTTTGAGTCATTTTTGTGGGATTGGTGTCGCCTGTGCTTCGCCGGGCGAAGCAGAGGCGAAGCGTGTTTCGCCGGGCGGTGGGCATGCTTCGTCGGGCGGTTGGGAGTTTTTGTTTAATTTTCTTTTCTTTTAAAAATTCATATCTTTTGAACCGTAACTCCGATTTAGGCGTTCTTTATATCGTTGGAAAGCTATTGAGCTGTACTTTATGATTATGATGGTGTGGAAACTGTTGGCCGATTTTATTATGTCGGAAAGTCAGGAATAGTGCTATTTAGCGACTTTTACCGTTTTGATGGTGTATTTGAATGTGAATTATACAATAGTGCATTGATGTGAATGTACATAGATTGTATGTGATTGTATGAGATGAATGCATGAATATATTGTGAATATATATGCATTTCAAGAATGTCTTGTGTCATTTTGCATGTGAAGCATCATGAAATACATTCTTGTGTTGAGCGATTCTAAGGAGAATCCATGGTAACATCGTGTGCCTATGTGAGGTGTGAGCGATGATTACGAACGATTGTGTGCCTATGTGAGGTGTGAGCAATCGGATTGTGTGCCTAGGTGAGGTGTGAGCAATCGGATCGTGTGCCCATGTGGGGTGTGAGCGATCGGGTCGTGTGCCCAGGTGGGGTGTGAGCGATCCATAAACATTGTGTGCCCATGTGGGGTGTGAGCAATGGGTGAACATCGTAGGCCCGACGGGGAGTTACTTTGGTAACGAGCGATGGTTCCAGTAGAAGTTCCTGAGTGAACTTGAGATGATTGAGTCGGTACCGCATTGCATTTGCATAGAGTCGTGAGTCGGTCTCTATGATTTGCATTTATCATCTTTATAATGATGTGTTGTTGAGTAAACATAATTGTGTATGTTTATGTGGAATGATTGGGAATTTTGAAATTATGCATGATGAATATGCTTGGTTGATATGTAGAAATACATTGTGATGTATATGGAGGAAATTGTGATGGATTATGGTGAGAATGTGGAATATGTGTACTTTTATGTTTATATATATAATTATATACATTGTTATTATGATAATATTTCTCACCCTTCTGCTGTTTTATAATGCTCTATGAGGCATTGCAGAGTAGGTATGCTGGTGGTCTTTTTGTGGAGCGTGTCTTCGTACTTTTGGTCGGTCGGCTCTGATATGTAGCACCGGGTAGCTAGGATGGCTGTGATTCTTTTGTGATACATATGTATATATATCTTGCTAATGAATGTTTATGTGAACATGTATGATGTTGGTGGAGAATATTTGATGATTCATGTATATATGTATATATGTTTGTTGTTATTCAATGTTTAGATTTTCCGCTTTTATTCTAAATATTGAGACGTGGGTGTAAGGACTAAGTTCCTCTGTTGCAAGTTACCCCACTGTTGCATATCAATATTGAGCAGGTGTTGTATGTTGTATAATTGGGTAAGATGTGACATGCCTCTTTTATACTATGTTTATAATTATACTCTGACGAAAATTTAACTATGTGCCTAAATGATTATGTGATTATTTGGGGGTATAGAAAGGGGGTGTTACATTAAGTGGTATCAGAGCCAGAGTTGAGTCAGTTGTGTCTGTCTTGTTGTCGTATTGTTTGAATTGTTGTTTAACCTTGTTGTTATTTTTGGGAATGATTAAAATATGGCTGGTAGAAACGACAATGCGATGGCTGCTGCTTTGGAAGCAATGGCTAGGGCGGTGCAAGGTGCGCCGAATGTGAATGCTAATGACGAGTTCAGGAAGAATCAACCACTGGTTTTCAAAGGAAGATTTGATCCCGATGGTGCTCAACTTTGGTTGAAAGAGATTGAAAGGATCTTCAGAGTCATGGACTGTGCGGAAGAGAATAAAGTGAGGCTTGGGTCTCACATGCTGAAGGAAGAAGCCGACGATTGGTGGGTCGGTATGCGTGAAGTTCTTGAGGTGGATGACGAAGAAGTAACTTGGGATTTATTTCGTACTGAATTCTTAAGGAAGTATTACCCTGAAAGTGTGAAAGGGAAGAAGGAGATGGAGTTCCTTGAATTGAAACAAGGTAGTATGTCAGTGGTGGACTATACTGCTAAATTTGTGGAGTTGGTTCAATTCCATCCTCATTATGCTGCGATTACTGCTGAGTTCTCAAAGTGTATTAAATATGAGAATGGTTTGCGTCCTGAGATTAAACAGGCTGTGGGATATCAAAGGATAAGAAGGTTTTCGGACTTGACGGAATGTTGTAGAATCTTCGAGGAAGATAGCAAGGCTCGTTCTACACATTATAAAAGTTTGAATGAGAGGAAGGGAAAGCAACAAGCTAGAAGTGGACCTTATGTGACACCTGTGGATAAGGGCAAGCATAGGGGAAACTTTGAGAAGAGATCTGGAGGAGGAGGTTCCGGTCCCATTAAGTGTTATAAGTGTGGTGAATTAGGTCATAAATCGTTTGAGTGTGGGAAGACTGTGTTGAAATGTTCCAACTGTGGAGGCCTTGGGCATGCTGCTACAGATTGTAGAAGGAACATGGTGAAGTGCTATAATTGTGGAGAAGTTGGTCACATTAGTACTAAGTGTACTAAGCCGAAACAAGCTCAAGCGGGCGGAAAGGTGTTTGCATTGGCGGGGATTCAAACTACTAGTGCAGACCGTTTGATTAAAGGTACATGCTTTATTAATAGTACGCCTTTAGTTGCTATTATTGATACGGGAGCGACTCATTCGTTTGTTTCGTCTGAGTGCGCGAAGCGTTTGAATCTTGTGTTGTCTCTGATGGATGGTAAGATGGTTATTGATACTCCAGCAATGGGGTCAGTAACTACTTCGTTGGTTTGTTTAAGTTGTCCTTTGACCATTTATGGTAAAGACTTCGAGATGGATTTAGTGTGTTTGCCGTTGGAAGGTTTAGACGTAATCTTGGGTATGAACTGGTTGCGATTTAATCGAGTTCATATAGATTGCTATCACAAGTTGGTAAGGTTTCCTTCTTTGGAAGATGATGAAGATGAGAGTGTCCTATCCACTAAAGAATTGAAGAAACTTTTAGCGAACGAAGCTCAATTGTTCGGGTTGTTTGCGTCATTGTCTGTGGATGGTCAAGTGTCACTTGATGTGTTTCCTGTTGTTTGTGATTTTCCTGAGGTGTTTCCTGAGGATATTAAGGATGTACCGCCGGAAAGAGAAGTTGAGTTTTCTATTGATCTAGTTCCGGGTACTAGACCGGTTTCGATGGCACCGTATCGTATGTCGGCGTCGGAATTGGTAGAATTGAAGAAGCAATTGAATGACTTGTTGGACAAGAGATTTGTAAGACCAAGTGTTTCTCCTTGGGGTGCTCCGGTATTGTTGGTAAAGAAAAAGGATGGGAGTATGCGGTTATGCATTGATTATCGACAATTGAACAAGGTGACAATTAAGAACAAGTATCCGTTTCCAAGGATCGATGATTTGATGGACCAATTGGTTGGTGCGCGTGTTTTTAGCAAGATTGATTTGAGATCGGGATATCACCAGATTCGTGTGAAAGAAGAGGATATTCAAAAGACGGCCTTTAGGACACGGTATGGCCATTACGAATATTCCGTGATGCCATTCGGGGTTTCTAATGCGCCGGGTGTGTTCATGGAATACATGAATCGTATCTTTCATGAACAGTTAAATCGTTTTGTGGTTGTGTTCATCGATGATATTTTGATTTATTCTAAGTCTCAAGAGGAGCATGAAGAGCATTTGAGAATTGTGTTGCAAATCTTGAAAAAGAAACAATTGTATGCTAAGTTGTCAAAATGTGAATTTTGGTTGTCGGAAGTAAGTCTCCTCGGACATGTTATTTCCGGTAGTGGTATTAGTGTTGATCCATCCAAGATTGATGCGGTGACGCAATGGGAGGCTCCTAGATCGGTTACGGAGATTCGAAGCTTTTTAGGATTGGCGGGTTATTATCGGAGATTTATTGAGGGATTCTCGAAGTTGGCACTTCCGTTAACGCAATTGACTTGTAAGGAAAAGGCTTTCATTTGGGATATTCATTGTGAAGAGAGTTTCAATGAGTTAAAAAGAAGGTTGACAACGGCTCCGATCTTGATTTTGCCAAATCCTACGGAACCGTTTGATGTGTATTGTGATGCTTCCTTGGTTGGGTTAGGTGGTGTTTTGATGCAAGATGGAAAAGTTGTGGCTTATGCTTCAAGACAATTGAGAGTACATGAAAAGAATTATCCTACGCATGACTTGGAGTTGGCGGCCGTGGTGTTTGTTTTGAAAATTTGGAGACACTATCTTTATGGTGCAAGATTTGAAGTTTTTAGTGATCACAAGAGCTTGAAATATTTATTTGATAAAAAAGAGTTGAACATGAGACAAAGAAGGTGGTTGGAGCTTTTGAAGGATTATGATTTTGGTTTGAATTACCATCCGGGTAAGGCAAACGTGGTGGCCGATGCTTTGAGTCGGAAGTCGTTACATATGTCCGCATTGATGATGAGAGAATGGGAACTTTTGGAGAATTTTAGAGACTTGAGTTTGGTTTGTGAAATGACGCTGAGAAGTGTGAGACTTGGTATGCTACAAGTTACAAATGATTTTCTTGCAACCGTGTGTGAAAAGCAAAAGTTGGACTTGAAGTTTGTTGATTTGATAATGAATGAAAATGAGGATTTCAAGGTTGATAACTTTGGAGTTTTGAGATTTCGTGGTCGTATCTGTATTCCCGATGATGCGGAGTTGAAAAAGGTAATATTGGAAGAAGGACACCGAAGTAACTTAAGTATTCATCCGGGAGCGAATAAAATGTATCGAGATTTGAAGAAACTCTTTTGGTGTTCCGGATTAAAGAGAGATGTGGCTCAATTTGTGTATGCGTGCCTAACTTGTCAAAAGTCGAAGGTAGAACATCAAAAGCCTAGTGGATTGATGCAACCGTTGGACATTCCGGAGTGGAAATGGGATAGTATATCGATGGATTTTGTCACGGGATTGCCGAATGCGCAAAGAGGACATAATGCTATTTGGGTAATTGTTGATAGGCTTACTAAATCTGCTCATTTCATTCCAATTGATATTAGTTATCCTTTGGAGAGGTTAGCCGAGATTTATGTTCTTGTGGTTGTGAAGCTACATGGAGTTCCTAAGAGTATTGTATCGGATAGAGATCCTAGATTCACATCGAGGTTTTGGGAGAGTTTACAAAAGGCATTGGGTTCTAAGCTAAGATTGAGTTCGGCCTATCATCCGCAAACGGATGGTTAAACCGAGAGGACAATTCAATCGTTGGAGGATTTATTGCGTGCTTGTGTGCTCGAGCAAGGTGGTGCTTGGGATAGTTATTTGGCGTTGATTGAATTCACTTACAATAATAGTTTTCATTCAAGTATAGGTATGGCACCGTTCGAGGCTTTGTATGGTCGTAGATGTCGAACACCTTTGTGTTGGCATGAAACGGGTGAGAGGGCGATAGTTGGACCGGAGATGGTACAACAAACGACGGAGAAAGTGAAGTTTATCCGTGAGAAGATGAAAGCTTCTCAGAGTAGACAAAAGAGTTATCATGACAAGAGAAGAAAAGATCTTGAGTTTCAGGAAGGCGACCATGTATTTTTGAGAGTTACGCCAATTACGGGTGTGGGTCGTGCTTTGAAGTCGAAGAAGTTGACTTCTCGTTTTATTGGTCCGTATCAGATTTCTGCACGAGTTGCTGCTGTGGCTTACCGTGTGGCGTTGCCTCCAAATCTTTCTAATTTGCATGATGTATTCCATATTTCGCAACTTCGGAAGTATGTTTCGGATCCGTCACATGTTATTCCTATGGACGAGGTTGAAGTGAGAGATAATCTTACGGTGGAGGCTTTGCCGATTAGGATTCTGGATCGTGAAGTTAAGAAGCTCAGAGGCAAGGATATTGCGCTTGTAAAGGTAGCGTGGGGAGGTGCTGCAGAAGGTGATATGACTTGGGAACTAGAGAGTAGGATGCGAGAGTCGTATCCGGAGCTGTTTGAATCAGGTAATATTTTCGAGGACGAAAATTTCTAAAGTGGGGGAGAGTTGTAACGCCCCGATTTTGATTATTTCCCAATTAGGTGGAGTCTTTTATTTTAATTGGATGATAAATTATTTTAATTGTGAATTTGGTGTGTTAAATGTTATTTTTCCGTTTTGAGAGTTGTCGGGGAAATTAGAATGGAGAGTATTTTAGACTTTTCTCAATTAATGATAAATTAGAAATTAAGTGGAATTAGAATTTGTGAGAAAGATGAATTAATTGATTGTTTGGAAAATGAGAGAAAGAAATAGAATAGAATAGAAATAGAAAGAAAAGAGATTGAGAGAGAAAAAGAAGAAGAGAAAGAAAGAGGAGGAAGAGAAAAGAAGAGGAAAAGAGGAAAACTTAGAAATTCATCAAGATCAATCATAGAGCAAGTTTGGAATCCGGGTAAGGGTGTGAAGTGTTGTTATCTTAGCAATGTGTATGATTATGTATGATTGTATTGTGGATTTTGTTGATTTTCATGAGTTTTGGAACTAAACCCATTTGTGTAGAAAATGGTAGAAATCGATGTTTTCGCGGATAGAAATCGATATAATTGGTGTTGTATAATCTCCCTAGGTTGATGAATCATTGCTATGAATTGTTTTGCTGTTGGAAGTGATTTGGGGGAGAAAATGGAGATTTGGGGGTTTTGGAACAGTGAAAACGAAGCAGAAATTCTGCTTCTGGTGTGAAGCGCCGGGCGAAATGCCCAGAGCGCCGGGCGATGCGTGCTTTCGCCGGGCGGTTTTGAGAGGTGTGGAGGTGCCAAGTTACTGACTCTTTGAGTCATTTTTGTGGGATTGGTGTCGCCTGTGCTTCGCCGGGCGAAGCAGAGGCGAAGCGTGTTTCGCCGGGCGGTGGGCATGCTTCGCCGGGCGGTTGGGAGTTTTTGTTTAATTTTCTTTTCTTTTAAAAATTCATATCTTTTGAACCGTAACTCCGATTTAGGCGTTCTTTATATCGTTGGAAAGCTATTGAGCTGTACTTTATGATTATGATGGTGTGGAAACTGTTGGCCGATTTTATTATGTCGGAAAGTCGGGAATAGTGCTATTTAGCGACTTTTACCATTTTGATGGTGTATTTGAATGTGAATTATACAATAGTGCATTGATGTGAATGTACATAGATTGTATGTGATTGTATGAGATGAATGCATGAATATATTGTGAATATATATGCATTTCAAGAATGTCTTGTGTCATTTTGCATGTGAAGCATCATGAAATACATTCTTGTGTTGAGCGATTCTAAGGAGAATCCGTGGTAACATCGTGTGCCTATGTGAGGTGTTAGCGACGATTACGAACGATTGAGTGCCTATGTGAGGTGTGAGCAATCGGATTGTGTGCCTAGGTGAGGTGTGAGCAATCAGATCGTGTGCCCATGTGGGGTGTGAGCGATCGGGTCGTGTGCCCAGTTGGGGTGTGAGCGATCCATAAACATTGTGTGCCCATGTGGGGTGTGAGCAATGGGTGAACATCGTAGGCCCGACGGGGAGTTACTTTGGTAACCAGCGATGGTTCCAGTAGAAGTTCCTGAGTGAACTTGAGATGATTGAGTCGGTACCGCATTGCATTTGCATAGAGTCGTGAGTCGGTCTCTATGATTTGCATTTATCATCTTTATAATGATGTGTTGTTGAGTAAACATAATTGTGTATGTTTATGTGGAATGATTGGGAATTGTGAAATTATGCATGATGAATATGCTTGGTTGATATGTAGAAATACATTGTGATGTATATGGAGGAAATTGTGATGGACTGTGGTGAGAATGTGGAATATGTGTATTTTTATGTTTATATATATAATTATATACATTGTTATTATGATAATATTTCTCACCCTTCTGCTATTTTATAATGCTCTATGAGGCATTGCAGAGTAGGTATGCTGGTGGTCTTTTTGTGGAGCGTGTCTTCATTCTTTTGGTCGGTCGGCTCTGATATGTAGCACCGGGTAGCTAGGATGGCTGTGATTCTTTTGTGATACATATGTATATGTATCTTGCTGATGAATGTTTATGTGAACATGTATGATGTTGGTGGAGAATATTTGATGATTCATGTATATATGTATATATGTTTGTTGTTATTCAATGTTTAGATTTTCTGCTTTTATTCTAAATATTGAGACGTGGGTGTAAGGACTAAGTTCCTCTGTTGCAAGTTACCCCACTGTTGCATATCAATATTGAGCAGGTGTTGTATGTTGTATAATTGGGTAAGATGTGACATGCCTCTTTTATACTATGTTTATAATTATACTCTGACAAAAATTTAACTATGTGCCTAAATGATTATGTGATTATTTGGGGGTATAGAAAGGGGGTGTTACAACTAACCTTGTAACTACTCCGCGTTTGAGCTTACCGTTATGACTTTTATTTATCAATATTTGAGAAATGATATCTCGTAGGATATTGTTTAGGAATGAACGCTTTCTTTGAATCGGTTCTGTCTCATGTGGATCAATATTTTCCACTACATAATTAAAAAAATTATAATTAAAAAGTTCATGCAAAAATAATATATTAAGTTATAAATGAATACAGTAAGTAATAAAATGCCACCACCAATATCAACTCTCAACATACAGAATTAATAAAATTATTGTTTTTTTTATGAATAGTGTTATAAAATTATGGTATAAGTAACATTGTTATAATTATTGTAACACATGCATAAACATAACAATGTTTTAAATTGAAAATTATTCTGTGATAAAATTAACATTGCACGCGTTAACAATTATTGTTTGAAAAATTAACATTGCATACGTTAATTTTAGTAGAAGGTATTTTGTGATATATCGATAAAAAATTATTGCTTTTCGATGAACAGAGAATGTTTATTTATATATAAGTGGATTTATATACAAAGAATGGAATCATTTTTTATCTCCTTTCATGATTAATAATATGAGCACATAACAAATACCATCATCAACAATATATTATGACAAAAAAGCAACAACAAAAGTGATCAAAATTGCAGTACCTTCTCCGGTTAGTGTCTCAATGTCTTTCTCGACAAGTACATCAGCATTTTGATCATGTTGAACTTCTAAAATGGTTGTACCTTCTACTATGTTTTCATTAATTTCAAAGCAATTGATATTATATTGTCAAGAACTTTATAATCAATAAAAGACATGTTTGATAAAATTACATAAAAAAAACTTAAAAGCTCAACTTTTGTCATTGTAAAACTTTGAAGAAGTGTTTGAGTTTTAATTAATAAAATAGGAGAGGAATTGAAATATATTGGTGGCAAGTTTATATTGGTGGGTAATTGTTTTCATTATAATCATGAAAATTAATTGGCAGAAATGTTTATATTCACTCGTAATTATTTTCATTATAATCATGAAAATTAATTGGCGGAAATGTTTATACTGGACATTGGTGGTAATTGTTGAGAATAATAAGTCAAGTGTCAGTTGGAGTTCCACATTGGTTATAAATGTGGAAACTTGAGCATTTATAAGTGGAAAAGCCCACACACCTATCACCTTATGGTTTTGAGTGAATATGTCGTGTGTCTCTCACAAAGGTGTTGCTCTAAAAAGAAAATTCTGCAATGTTCAATGCTCCCTAGTGAAAAACTCCCCCAATAAATGGTATCAGATCATGGTTTGAGTAAAGAGATCGACTTACTCGTATTAAAATAATCAGGAAGAGGTGTCAACGGCAAAACTCCCCCCAATAAATGGTATCAGAACCTGGTTCGATTAAAGGGATTGACGTGTATCAGAACCTGGTTCGATTAAAGGGATTGACGTACTTGTATCGAAATAATCAGGAAAAGGTTCCAACGGCGGGGGAGTGTTGAGAATAATAAGTCAAGTATGAGTTCGAGTCCCACATTGGTTATAAATGTGGAGACTTGATTATTTATAAGTGGAATAACCCACCCACCTATCACCTTAAGGTTTTTGGTGAATATGTTGTGTGTCTCTCACAAAGGTGTTGATCTAAAAAGGAAGTCCCCGAATGTTCAATGTTCGCTAATGCAAAACTCCCCCAACAGTAATTAAAAAATTACAAGAAAATATAACATTTGGGTAGTTATTGAATCAATTAGAGAGAAAGGTTAGTGTATTAGAATAATATGGAATCAATCAGAGATAGAAGGGGTATAGTGAGACTAATCTGCTACAATAAATGAGAGAGAGGATAATGTGGGCCATGCAATTAATAAAAAAAATGAGAATAACGTAGCAACAGTGTAAGCTAGTTTTTTACATTAAAAGTTTATTAAATAATAAGAAGGATAATTTAGGAAGTACCAAGTAAATTTTTAGACTATTAAATGGTTTTCTTAATGAGTATGTTTTTATTTTTTTTTCTTATAATTTGGGACGAAGGGAGTATCTCATACCTTCTAGGCTTTCAAAATGCATGGGTCCCATGAGATCCATGTGGAATGGCTCAATAACTCTAGAGGTTGTAAGATGTTGAACCTTCTTGTATGACATATTAGTTTGCTTTCCTATTTTATATTCTCGACAAATCTTGCATTCTTCAATCTTGAGATTAGAAAGACCAATAATGTCCCTTTTAGAGACATTCTTTCTCATACTTCTGAGATTTAAATGACCAAGTTTTCTATTACATAACTTTGTTTTATAAAGCTTGGAGATCATGAAGGACTAAGATTGATTCTTTTCTTGTGGACACCATATGTATCAACTGTTCATTGATCTATATCCTTTAATTAGTTGAACATTATGTTTGTTAGTGACACTACTTTCAGAATGATTGAAATTGACACTCAGATCTTGATAAAAAATTTGAGTAATGTTGATGATACTGAAAGTGAGATTATCGACAAAAAGAAAATCATCCAGACTTGGGAGACAAAGGCAGTCTAACTTCCATTTCCTTGCGATTTTTCCTTTGTCTCAATCACCAAATGTGACATAGCTGTTGGAGTATGATTTTATGTCTTCCAGATAGTTCTTTTATCCTGTCGTGTGTCTGGAAGAGTCACGATCAAATTACCAATCTTCTTGAGAAGAAACTCTTAAGAAGGTATAGATTATATGACTTAGAGTTTCTGCCTTGGTTTTCCATATTTGTCAAGGTTGCACATTTTTTGTTGCATTTCAGGTATGATGAGACTGATAGCGTTATAAGGGCCTACCATATAATTTTAGAAATAAGGTCGTATATGACCTTATCAACCGTAATAGTGACATACTCAGGATGCTCTGACATATGCATTAGAGTATTGGCTACGATGTTTGACAGGATGTTGTAACTTGTAGTTTGACATGATGAACCCAATTTACTTGATAGGAGGAACAACCGGTTTTCGATTTTAATTAATCATAATCGAACCTAAATCCTTTCAAGTCTCTTGCCATCTTGCCCACCCCTAGAATTTCATCAAGGGTTTCTGTAACACCCTGGTTTTTAAATTTTTATTTTATGTGTTTATTCGTGATTTAATTTAGTTTAAATTTAATTAGTATGTACGATAGTTGAATTAATATGGGTGTTAGGGGTGTGTGACCTTGAGGTGGGAATGTGGAGAGTGATTAGAGATTGGTAAAGGTGGGATAGAATTATTAGAGTCTATTTTAAAAATAAAATAATAGTATTTTAATTGAACTATTTAATTAAATTAAGAAAATGGGGAGTTTGGGCTCAATTTGTAAATTAAGAGAAATAGAGGGGAGGAAGGAGTAAGAGTATTTGCTAGTGAGGGAGGAAATTATAATTATGAATAGATTACCTTAATTATATACGGTTAAGAGATAACCTAGGTTTGGATTTTTTCTGTCAGTACGTGAAAAGGGGATTAGAGGCACAAGGGAGATATTAGGTTAGAGCTTTGGAGAGGGAAGACCAATCAAAGACTAGAATTTTTGCTATTGTTGCTAGCAAAACCAGGTATAGAAGAGAATGGATTCAATAATGGGTATATGCTTAAGGGGTAGAGTTAAGAAGTCCTTAACCTCCAATAGGATTGAGTGTTCTAATACATGATTTTGATTTTTGTTGGTATAATTGTTGTTGTATGATGAATTTGGTATGAATTTAGTGTACCATTATATGTTCATAAATTATGTTTTAGAGTTGTTGATGAAAATATACCATTGTTGATGATTGATGGTTTATGCATAACTTGATATGAAATTTGTCATGTTGATTGTGTTAAATGGGTGAATTAACATGTAGTAATTAAGGCATGATTTACTTGGTTAATTTTCTGGACTGATTTAGGATGTTAGAGTAAAAAAGTGGAGTTCTGCATTGAGCTCTATTGAAAAAGATGAATTATACATTCTGCAGGTCGATGGCGGGCGCCATGGCCATGACAGGTAGCCCATCATGAAGCCCAGGCTCACTTTTAGAGTCAGTTGTTACCAAGTGACGTTTGAGTGTTTTGATGTCAATGGAGGGCGTCATGCCTATGGCGGGTAACCCGCCATGAGCTTTAATTGGGTGTGAATACTTGTTTTGACGATGATAAATGGAAGATTTCATTTTTTTGAGTTTCGTGGATGTTTTGCGTACTGTTAATACAATATTAAGTGTTGTTTGAATGATGTTGGCATTATTTTACGATTAAACATGATTTTAATCGAATTTATGAAATAGGTGATGAATGTTGGATATGTGCACAATCGGAGATAATGTTGTGTTACTTGCTGTGAATTATGATGATGATATGTTGCTGTATAAGCATGAATTATGTTGTTGAATTGTGATTATGTTGTTGCAGGATGATAGTTTGAGAGGGGAGTTATTATCGTTAAGTCAATGCTTGTTTTGTTTATTGTCGGGAGGGGACTTTAAACAACATTTTGTTGTTGTATAGACGTGTTGTAACATGCATTCATTATGTCATTGTCGTTGATGAAGAAGACAAGTTGCAATTCGATCAAGGTGGATTGGTGACTTGCCCCAAATCCGAGGAGAGTGGATTCGGGGTTCGAGCAGAGTGAACCCGGTTCCTGAGTGAACAAATTGATGATGATATGGTACCACCTGCATATGAGTCTAGTTGATGTCGTAAGTCTTATTGCATAATTTTAATGATGAATATGTGATTGCCTTGTGTATGTAGATGGAATGGGTGTGAGGATAATGTTGTGTGATTGATGTGGATTATGTAGATGTTTGAATTCTACCTTGCATCTTATGTCGTTAATTTAATGATGTGAATTCTCACCCATTTGCTTTGATGTTGTCCATGAAAAAAAACACTCTTTCCCATTGCTCTTAAAAAAGGTACTTGGTCTACCCGCAATCCACATCCTATTTATAACTTCTTAAGTTACCCTCATCTCTCTTCTTCTTATTATTCTTTTGTGTCATCTAAATATTCTATTCCATTCCTTAAACTGTTTTTGAAGCACTTTATCATCTAGGGTAGAGACAATCCATGATCGATGACATGCAAGAGATATAACATGATGGTTATATACTATCAAAGTTGGGGCCAATGGACAAATTTATTGTCTCAAATCCTAACTTGTAGCAAAAGTATATTTCAATATTTTATAGACTTGATTATGGAGATACTTTCTCCTCTGTGACCAAAATAATCTATTTTCGGTTATTTATTGTCATAGATGACATCCTCAATTGACCATTATATTGATTGGATATTAAAAAAGTGTTTCTTTATAGTGAGATAGAAGAAAAAATTTATATTGAGCAACCTCTTAGATTGTAGCTCAGGGGGGTTCTAGTTTGATTTGCAGACTATGGAAATCTCGCAATATGTCGAAACAATCTCCATAAGAATGGTTTGGGAAATTCATTTTAGTTATTAAAGCTTTTGGAATGAAACATAGTAAAGCAAATCACTTAGTATTATGTTGTCATACACGTCTAAATAAATGTGTTTACTTGGTGGTTTATGTAGACGATATAGTCATTATAGAGAATGACTAGGAGAAAATTTTCGGTTTAAGGAATTTTTATGTAGACTTTTACAAACCAGGGACTTGTGATAGCTGAAATATATTCTTGGGATTAAAGTTTCTCAATAAAAGGATGGTATTATCAGCTTGTAGAGGAAGTATGTTTTAGACTTACTTAAAGAAACTGGTACTAGTGGCGGAACTAGGATACTTTTATTGAGGGGGCCATAAAATTTGTTGAAATAATATCAATACTTTCATGTAAAATTAGAAAGTTCTTTCGTAGTACAGTGGAAAATGCTTGTTTAGTTTTAAGCAATTACTTGGGCTCGATTCTCAGTAGAGAAATTTTTTGAAATGAAATAATAAAATTACAAAAACGTGTCTATTAAGGATCGAACCTGAGTCCTTATATTAGCAAAATACACTGGTTACCGCTACGCCACAATTGATCAATTAATATTTATCGAAACAAAATATTTACATCATATACTTTATTAAAATTTATATTCCTCCACCTAAATTTTTTGATATTCTTGAAATGTTTGGGGTGGCCATGGCCACCCCCTGTCCAGCTGTAGGTCCGCCCCTGACTGGTACGTTGTAGAGTAAACCAGATGATAGTCCCATGGATCCAAATGTAAAATTACTTCCTCGTCATTGGGAGCCTTATTCTAATCCAGAAAGATATTAGTGTTTGGTTTGGAAACTCATTTATATTACTATAGCAAGACCAAATATTTCCTTTGCGGTTGGCGTAGTAAGTCAATCCATGTACTATTCGTATAATGATCATTGGGATGCATTAACCCAAATTCTATTGCACATTAAAATGGAACCACTAGAAAGACCAATTTATGAATACCGATGAGACACTTAAATCATTGGATTTTTTTGATGTAGATTAGGCAAGTTTGCATGTTGATAGGCATTCGACATCAAGATATTGCATTTCTATTGGTTGGAATATCGTTGCTTGGATGAGCAAGATAAAAAATAAGACTGCAAGGTGTAGTGCAGAGGAAGAATATAGAGCTATGGCTACAACCACTTGTAAAATTATCTAGATTAAACAAATTCTTTATGAGTTAAAGTTTGGAGACACTCAACCGATGAAACTATGTTGTAATAATAAGGCAACTCTACATTTAGCTTCCAATCCAATATTCCATGAGAACTAAGCATTTTAAAATTTATTTTCACTTTTCTAAGAGAGAGTTATTTCTAAAGAAATCATCACTGAATTTGTTACCTCAAATGACCAACTAGCAGACCTCTTCACAAAATTTCTAAGGATACTAAGAATTCAATATATTCCTTTCAAGCTTGGAGCATTTGACTTATATGTTCTGGCTTGATCGGAAGTATTGGAATTAATTTCAATTATGAAATGTTGGATTTAGAAGCAATTACTAGTACGAGAAGTTTTAACAATCTACTTGGTCTTGCATCTACAAAATAATACCCATGCACATAGGAAATAACTATTATTAATCTCATTGTAAATGCAAACTGCATTTATTTCAAGTAGTATATATAAATAATAGACTAGCTCAGTGAAAACCACTCAAGCATTTAAAAAATATCTTAGTTCTCTTTCAGAGTCTCTTGTCATGGTATCACGAGCATAGACAAAGGTCACCCACAATTTATATCCATACATCAAACTCAATAGTTTTAGGTGTAAGGGCATGTACTTGAAAAACCAAGTCACACATATCGATAATTCAGGCCACCTACCGTTTATATCCATACATCAAGCTTAATAATGATAGACGTGAGAGGGTGTATTGGGAAAAACTCAAGTTCCACATTGGTTAAAGATATAACATACAAAAGGTTTATATAGAGTGTCACCTCTAACCTTACAATAAAGTTTTGTAGGGATGTGTTAGGTCAAACTCTCATTATATCACCCCCAAAGCTGGAGACTTACGACAGGACTAAGGATCCTGATGAACACGTCGAGCATGTAGACACCGTACTTGATTATCACCAGGCCATAGATATATTGAAATGCAAACATTTTCTACTAAACCTTAAGGAAGAAGCTGTGACATGGTTCAAATCCATGGAATACAACCCCATCAACTTTTAGCGAAAATATTGTGATGAATTTAATTCATAGTTTATAACACGAAGACGTTTGCCAAAGACAATAGTCATTATCAGTGGGATTCATTAGATGAAGAAGGATACACTAAGAGAGTACATCAATAGATTCACCCTAAAGATATTCGAAGTAGGAGGAACTAATAAAAAGCTAATGTTTTGATTTTCTAGAAGGATTGAACTGGGATGCATATTTTTTAGAGAAAAATTGGTGTTGAAGGAACTAGAGAACAAGAGTGACCTCCTCCATTAAGCCCAATCGTACATCAACTACAAATAGAAAGTGCTAGGTAAAAATGTTTAGAAACTATTACACAATGGTCATCTTCAAGCTCTCATTTATTTTTAGTTCCATTATGGAATAGTGGTTTATTCAACCTCTCATTTATGTTCAGTTCCATCGAACTCCTCTCATCTTCTCTGTATCACTGCTGGAAGCGTCTTGGTTAACCACTCTAATTAGTGTAATTGTCTTAAACATGTTGTTCCTATTGTCTTCTCTGATGGCCCATTTGAAATGAAATCAAAATTTCAACACCATTCCTATTCTTGAGATCCAATCAATGATTCAAACTCTCCAACACAATGTGTCTCCTATTCCCACTCTCACGACCAACAAAACTTGTACAACATCAAGATGTCCAAGCTTCAATTATAAAGCCTCAATAGAATTTTCAAGAATCTCAATAGAATCCTAAATCTTAGTATCATCATCTTCCTTCTTCACTTGGAAATGGATTGTCACATTACATTCAACACTTACATACTTCATTAGAAATTTCCAAAGTAGTTGAATTCATGTTGAACATTATTATCCCAGACCAACGATAAAATGCGAGACTCCTCCACATTAAAGAGAGTCAACAAAAGATTCCGATGCAAATAAAAACTCAGCTAGAGGTATTACAACACTGCCAGTACATAGTTGCTTTGAGGAACACTCACGTCGATGTTGGGTCTAAACCTGCAAAGATGTAAAAGTTCCTAGAAATAATCACCATCATCATTTTGGTCTCAACTCACCTTCCATGACTCGGGGGTGGAGATGTCAGCCACCCACCATCTTAAGATAATCATTTTAGAAGATCTTCTTCCTATCGTTCTTAAAAGACTGTAACAATGATCATGCAACCGTGAACCGTAGAAGGAAACCCGCTCAACAAACAAAACATTGACTTTTAAATCCCCATTTTTTTTGGAGAATCCCCCAATGCTGGAGACTTAAGAGGGAACCAGATATTCCGATGAGCACGTCGAGTATGTAGAAGCCTTACTTGATTATCACTAGGCTAGAAGTGTAGTTAAATGTAAACTTTTGTACTAACTCTGAAAGGGCGACCATGACATGATTCAAAGCCCTAGAAGACAACTTTATCATCTCCTAAAAAAAAATTAGGCGATGAGTTCAATTCACAATATACAACAAAAAGACGTCAACCAAAGATAATAGTCGTTCTCAGTGGCATTCATCAGAGGTAGAAGGAGACGCTAAAAGTGTATATGAATAGATTTATCAAAACGAAATTCACTACAAGAAAACAAGTATTTTGCTGGGTGCTTTTCACCCCGCAAATAATTGTACTTGCTGGGTGTTATTCACCCCGCAACAAGGAAAATAAAAAAAAAATTAAATATTAATTTAGATCACGAAACTGTTGGAGGGAATTTCAAATTTTTTGAAATATACGTTGCGGGATGAAAAGCACGCCGCAACGTTTCTTAAAAAAATTTGGTGGGAAATTAAAAGCTCACTTAATGAGGAGCAGGTGACCGTTCTGAAAAGGTCTGACCGTTTCAGACTTGCGGGCTGCATATCACGCCGCAAAATAAAGTTCTGACACAAGACTTGCGGGGTGTTTCCCATGCCGCAAGCTTCAACGGTAATAAATGTTGCTGGGTGTTTTACACCCCGCAACCCTCCTTTATATTTCCAGCGCGTTTTCTTTCCCCAACACTCATAAATGCTTTCCCCAAATATTTTATTTTCCAAAACATTTTCTCACATATCTCTCATCCGTCTGTTTTCTCCTTCTCCTTCATTTCTCCCATTCTCCTTCATTTCTCTACTTCTCCTTCATTTTTCTCAATAATCTGTTAATGGTATGTCTCTCTTTCTCAATAATTTTTTTTTCTCTTCTTCAAATAATAAGAACTAACTTCTATTTTTTTTTTTTTATGTTTGAAGTTGTTGTTGTTGTTGTTAGAATCAGAAGCAAGTATTGTTGCTGTTAGTGGGTGAATCCGGAAATTTGTTCAAGAATCTCTTGTTGTTCTTGCTTGTAAGGTAAACATATTAGAGATTTAATTTTTGTTAATTTTTGTTGCTGGATTTAATTTTTTTTAGGTTGTTTGATAAATTTAGGGATGGATTTATTGTTGTTAAGTTGTTCTTATTTGAGAAAATTAGGGATGGATTTATGTATAACTTTTTATGTGATTTAAATTTTTTTATATCTTTTATTTTGTTTTTTTTTTGTATTTCCGTAAAACATAATTTTAAAAAAAAATAGATTTGTTATATTTCTTAGAAATAATTTATTATATATATATATATATTTTAAAACAGATTATTATTTTGATTTTAAAAACACATTATTATTATAAATAGATTGTTATTAAACACAGATTATTATTATTTTTTAAAAAACAGAATTATTATTATTATTTAAAAAAATGAATTATTATTATTTATTAAAAAAACGAAAAAAAAAAAACTGAATGTTATTTTATTTTAAAATATATTATTATTTTTTAAAAATATGATATTATTAGTATTATTATTAAAAACGAATTATTATTATTATTTTAAAAAACGAATTATTATTATATATTAAAAAATGAATTATTATTATTATTTAAAAAACAAATTATTATTATTTATTAAAAAAAGAATTAAATAAAAAACTGAATCTTATTTTATTTTAAAATATATTATTATTATTTTAAAATATGATATTATTAGTATTATTATTTAAAACGAATTATTATTATTAAATGTGATTAAATGTTGTTAAAAACATTTATAAATATGTGATTAAATGTGATAAAAAGTTAATAAAATATTTTATTAAATGTGATTAAAAACAGAATTAAAAATAATAATAGTATATGTATGTTTTTATGTGATTATTAAAAACAGAATTAAAAAAAAAACTGAATCTTATTTTATTTTAAAATAAATTATTATTATTTTAAAATATGATATTATTAGTATCATTATTAAAAACGAAATATTATTATTATTTAAAAAAATGAATTATTATTATTATTTATTTATTAAAAAACAGAATTAAAAAAAACTGAATCTTATTTTATTTTAAAATATATTATTATTATCATTTTAAAATATGATATTATTAGCATTATTATTAAAAACGAATTATTATTATTAAAAACTGAATCTTATTATTATTATTATTTTAAAAAACAGAATTATTATTATTATTTTAAAAAACGAAATATTATTATTAAATGTGATTAAATGTGATAAAATATGATATTAAATGTGATTAAAAACAGAATTAAAAATAATAATAATATATGTATGTTTTTATGTGATTATATATATATATATATATATATATATATATATATATATATGTGTGTGTGTGTGTGTGTGTGTGTGTGTGATATGTTATATATGAATGTTATATGTTATTATATTTTAATATATGTGTTATATGTTATTATAAATATGTTATAAATATGTTATAATATATGTGTTATATATATATAGTAAACATGTTATACATATGTTATATATGGATGTTATATGTTATCTATATAGTGTGCTTAGATATATAATTGAACAAAATTCCTAAATTGGTCTATTGATATATATATATATATATATATATATATATATATATATATAGTGTTCTTAGATATATAATTGACCAAAATTCTTAAATTGGTTAATTGATTTAATCATTTTAGTGATTATAATGGGATTGATGTTGTAAACGTGCAGAATAGAATATTATAAGTATTATCGTAGTTGGATGTACGATCATATGTATGTTGGAAGACGCGGACTTAAACCACATTTTGAGGAAGGAGTTAAAGCGTTTATTACATGGGCATTTGCTCAAGAATGTTGTCTGAGAGAAGGAGGAGTAAGATGCCCGTGTCTTAAATGTAGATGTAGACGTATACTAAGTAATCTAGAAGAAGTAGAGACTCATTTGAAGAGAAAGGGTTTTAGGGAAAATTATTGGGTTTGGACATCAAATGGTGAAGAAATGCCGATGAATGTGCCACAGACTAGTAATTTACAACAGGGTTCAAGCAGTCGTTCAAATATGGAATATGAAGAACAATTTAATCTAATCGATGACATGTATGGCGATGCTTTAGGGGTGAACTTGGCCTATGATGAACAACAAGATTCTAATGATGAAGAGTTGCCTAACGAGAAAGCTCAAAAATTTTATCAGTTGTTGAAAGAGATAAATACACCATTGTTTGAGGGTTCGTCTGACTCTAAATTATCTATGTGTGTTAGATTATTAGCCGCGAAGTCTAATTGGAATGTTCCTGATCAGTGTTTGGAATTCTTTTCTCAAATGATGTTGGATGCGACTCCTACGAAAGACAATTTGCCTACAAGTTATTATGATGCAAAGAAGTTGGTATCGAAGTTGGGTTTAGAAGTAAGAAAGATTGATTGTTGCATTAAAGGTTGCATGTTGTTCTATGACAACGAGTTTGGTACAAATAATGGAGCGTTAGAGGAATGCAAGTTTTGTAACAGTCCATGGTATGTAGTTCGCAGTAAAGCAGCTGATTGTAAGCAGAAACACATAGCCGTGAAATCAATGTTTTATCTGTCGATAATTCCAAGGTTGCAGAGATTGTTTTCTTCAATGCATAGTGCTAGTCAAATGACATGGCATCACACAAACAAAATTAGTTCAGGCATGATGCGATATCCATCTGATGGCGAGGCATGGAAACACTTTGATCGTATACATCCTGAATTTGCTGCAGAACCCAGAAATGTCAGACTCGGATTATGCTCTGATGGTTTTACTCCTTATGTCCAAGCGACGACAATTGGATATTCTTGTTGGTCGGTAATTGTTACCCCTTACAACCTCCCCCCTGAGATGTGCATGACAAAGCCTTATATGTTTTTGACTTGCCTCATTCCGGGGCCATCGAGTCCAAAAGCAGGGATTGATGTGTATTTACAACCTTTAATTGATGATTTAAAGAGGTTGTGGATTGGAGAATGTACTTATGACATATCTCGTAGGCAAAACATCAATATGCGAGTTGCTTTGATGTGAACTATTAACGACTTTCCTGCATATGCCATGTTGTCTGGTTGTGGTACACATGGTAAAATGAGATGTCCTCATTGCATGGGTGACACAAAGGCGTTTACATTGGAAAAAGGAGGGAAAAGTTCGTGGTTTGATTGTCACCGTAGATTCCTACCAGAAAATCATGGACTTAGAAGAAACAAGAATGATTTTAGAAAAGGTGTAAAAGTAACTGATCGGCCTCCCCCCCGTGTGTCATCGGTTGAAGTATGGAACATGGTTTGTGATCTACCAAAATTCACAGACTATGGAAAAGCAATCCCAATTCCAGGATATGGGGACAAACACAATTGGACAAAAAGAAGTATTTTTTGGGACCTCCCATATTGGAAAGATAATTTGTTGCGACATAATCTTGATGTTATGCACATAGAGAAGAATTTTTTTGATAATATATTTAACACAGTGATGGATATCCAAGGCAAGACAAAAGATAACGTGAAGGCTAGAAAAGACATGGAACTATTGTGTAATCGAAAAGATTTGGAGTTGAAGACTCTATCGAATGAGAAATTATTAAAACCCAAAGCTACTTATAGTTTAACTCCCCAAGAAGCCAAGCTTGTTTGCCGATGGTTAAATGAATTGAGAATGCCTGATGGTTATGCTTCTAACTTGGCTAGGTGTGCTAACTCCAACACTGGGAAGTTGCATGGAATGAAAAGTCATGATTGCCATGTTTTCATGGAACGGTTGCTTCCAATTGCCTTCAGCTCGTTGCCAACACAAGTGCTTAATCCACTAACTGAAATTAGTCAATTTTTTAGGGATATTTGTGCGTCAATTTTAAGAGTGGATGACCTAATTAAGTTGGACCAAAACATTCCTCTCATTCTCTGCAAGTTGGAACAAGTTTTTCTGCCTGGTTTTTTTGATTCGATGGAACATCTTCCCGTGCATATTGCATATGAAGCTTTGCTTGGCGGACCAGTTCAATATAGGTGGATGTATCCTTTCGAAAGATTCATGGGTGATTCAAAGTGATCAGTGAAAAATAAGGCTAAAGTAGAGGGTTCAATATGTGCACATTACTTGCATCGAGAAACATCACATTTTTGCTCTCATTATTTCAATCACATGATGTTAACTCCAAGAATCATAAGGAATGAAGTTAATGTTATAGAAAGAAGTCAATTCACCTTATCAGTCTTCGGTCATCCTGGTCAGCCTACGCCATCCGAATTTACATCCCCATCATTCCAGCCATACATGCAGCCTGTGGGATCTATGTCTCAGATGTACCCCCGCCCTCCATATGCCTCAGATATACCCCAGTCATCTCGCATCCCACATCCCACACATAGACCATCGTCATCACAGCCCGATCATGAGGAGGAGGAGGAGGAGGAGGAAGAGGAGGACATTGAAAACGTGGATGTGGCAGAGATGGAAATTCAACATCGGAAGCATAAGAGAAGATGGGTTATTAGGCCTGTTGGAAACATGTAAGTTTCTTCCTTATATTTTAATTAAGCATTTGTATATATTGTCATTTTTTTTATAAATTTTATTAATACTTATTCAAATTATTTTTATTTAGTTTCTTGCCAAGTAGGCCTGCTGCTGTTAGCATTAAAGAGGTAATTCAAGAGTTATATAAGAATTCTTGGAAGACCTTTGGAGAGCTTTACAGGAAAGATAAGGAATTGTATAAATTTTGGTTTGATAAATTTCGGGTAATGTTTTCTTCTTAATTACTATATTGGTCAAATTAATATACCGGTTTAATTATCTAATATATTTTTTTCAATATTGTAGGAGAAGTGTGTATGGAAGGTAATAGATGAAGATATGGTTGAGCGAAATTTTAGGAAGAGAGCATCAGCTCGACTTTCTGACATGCTTAGGCGTGCTAGATTTGGTTGGGAAAAGAGAAGGATCAGTCCTCCATGGATGGGGGAAGATGTATTTAAAGAGTTGATTGTTTACTGGAATTTTGATGAGTTTAAGAAAAAATCAGAAAAAGCAAAGAAACGTAGAGCATTTGAAAATGGAGCCGCCAACCATAGAGCTGGAAGCATTAGTATTGCCGAGCATGCTGATCGGATGGTAATTATATATTTTCATCTAATTAATTTTTTAAAATTATATTCTTATTTGTTAAATATTTTAACTTGAATTTCATTATATTAATTAGACTCATATTAAAGGAAGAACCCCAACAATGCAAGAGCTTCATGAGAGGACATATAGGGGAAGAGATGGAGAGTATGCCAATGAACGTGCTAAAAATACTCAGGTAAAAATATATTAATATTTCAATATTTTATTTAATTCTTTTATTTTAATAAAATGTATAAACTCTATTATTTAATATAAACTCTATTATTTAATTTAATTTTTTTATGTGTAGGAGGTGTACCGTAAAAAGAAGATTGAACTGTTAACTCAACATCCTGAGTTAGGTGATCCTACGGGTCAATATCCTTTGGATCCTGCAGTTGATTTTTATCTTTGGTTTAACTCAGCTGGTGGAAAGAAAAAAAATGGAAAAATTTATGCTACTGGACCTTTAGCCGGTAATTATAGAAAAGGGGATAACAGATCTTTATTTAGGAGAATTGCAGATGGGGAAGGTTCGTCACGTCCTCCGACATTAACCCCTGAAATGGCTGAAAATATTAGACAATTAGCTCAATCTGAAGCTACAAGAAAGGCTGAAATGGAAGAAATGAGAAAAAGACAATTTGACTTGGAAGAAGCATTGAGAGTTTCACAAGAGCAGATGAGAGCTACACAACAACAAATCCTAGAATTATTGCAGCGACAACAATCTGGTGGGGGTGGCGGATCGGTAGACGAAAATGAGGATGAAGAAAACGAGAATGACGACTTTATGGATGATTAAGAATATTTAATTAATATTTTAAATTTCTTATGGATTTATTTAATTATAACATGATTTAAATATGTTTAAATTTTAATATTTATGAATTTTAATGGTTTTAATTAATTCTGAAATTAATTTTTTTAATTAAAATTTTGTAATTATATTATTTATTATATTTATATTATTACAAATATGAATTTAATATTTGTAATAATATAAATATTATTTTTTTTAAAATACTAAACACACTCTGCGAAGTGCTTTTCACTCTGCTGTAAATAAAGTTGCGGGGTGGAAATCACCCAGCAAAATATCCTGACACGCACTGCAAAGCTGCGTGATAAAAGCAGACTGACACACTGCTGTACTTCTCTGATTTCTTAGAAAGTGAGTTGCGGGGTGTTTTGCACTTAGCAAAGTTGTGGGGTGCTTTTAACCCAGCAAAGTTGCGGCGTGATATACACTCTGCAAGAGTTGCGGCGTGCTTTTCACCCTGCAACTTTTTGCAACTACCGTTTTAGCGGGGCTCTTTGTTTACCCCGCAAAAGTGCTGTTGTAGGGTGTTTTTTTTACCTTTGCTGAGTGTTATTAAACCTGCAACTTGAGGTTTTTTTTGTAGTGATTTAAAGTAAAAAAAGATAATGACAAGTTGAAGTGTTAGATTTTCGAGAAAAAATTGAAATGGGACTGCATGTTTAGGGAAAAGTTAGGGCTGAAGGAACCCCATAACATGATTGCCCTCCTCGCTTGAGTCCAACCATACATCAACTACGAAAAAAATTGCAATGCCCATAATTATTTTAGGATGGTCATCTTCAACCTCTCATTTATATTTTGTTATAGTACGGAATAACTAAAATTAAATAAAAAAAAAAATCATAGTATTTTATCATAGACTCATAGTTACATTTAAGCTTATTTACACATACAATATTATAGTAAATTTGAATAACTTGTTCACTAGTGAATTTGACATAAATTATATATACTCAAAATTCAAAAATAATTATATATAACTATATATATGGTGCAGTCAATATATATTATGAAAAGGTTACAGCCAAATAGAAACTTTTTAGTACATGCAAAGTAATTAGATTAGAGCAGTTCAAAAGGTACCCCATGAGTCTCATATATGGTGCGGGTTTTAAAGAACTGATACATATGATGATGAGAGAACGAAAACATAAAGAGAAGGATAATTCAGTCGCTAAAGCATGCACCTTTGAATATTACAACTTTTGCACAATTTGGAATTATATATTGCAGATAGAATATGTGAAGGACGGTTCAATATTTGTGCTGTTCCCTTTCAAACTGCTGTGGTCCCTTATTTGTTGGGCATGATCATACAAGTATATACTTTATTGTATGCTTATTGATATAGATGGCCATCCCCATGCAAACAATATACATTACTGCAACACGTGCAAAGAAAATAAAAAATGTGCAGTACTTAATGTGCATTAAGTTACTTAAATTTTTGTTATAGTTTTCTGAATTTGTTTTAGAATATATTCTGCAAAATAATTATCTTTTGTTGTAACATGATGATTCCCAAACGCTTTTTTCATAGGCGATGTAGCAAATGAAACTGCCATTAAAATGTAACTTTTTTCATATCGGTTGAAAGGTGATTACACCTAAAATTATTTTAAATTGTTTGTTAAATCAGGTTAAGTGGAATATCACAGTCAAAAAAATCTTGTAGAATTGAAATAGATGAAAGCTAAGTAAAATCTTGTAGAATGAAAATATTTTGATTTCAAATGTGAGGTAAGGAATGACGTCATAAAAAGTGTTATTTTATCTTTTGATTTAAATTTCACTGATAAAAATTCTGAAACGTGTAATGAGTTCAATATTCGACAAATGCTTATTCAATTTTTTAAAGACGCAACTTTATCTCTCGATTATTAAAATAACCAAGGGAATATATATATATATATATATATATATATATATATATATATATATATATATATATATATATATGATCGTACCTGATAAAAAAGTATATCGGTGGCCAGCAAATGTCGTGAGCTTCGCTACTCTAGTGGGGGGTGTACCTGCAAGGTACTCCGATGCTAAAGTCAGGAACGGAGCAAGCAAGTACAGAAGGCAGTGAGAGTAAGAATTAGAATATCTGACCCTCTAGTGAAAGAGGATATTTATATTGTGCCCCAGCGCTGGGCCAACGGTCATCTGCACTGGGTTGGGTTGCTAAACCCAATGCAGATGACTGACAGGGCTTACGTGGCGTGGGGAAGACCAATACGTGGTCTTCGCCCTGGAGTAACTGCCCCGAGATCTCTGGAAAGTGGGTAGACCAACTCTTTCGGAGGTGGGTAGTCACCTGATGATGTGTCCTGGCGGGAGAAGCACGTGGGTGAAGAGGCGTGACCTCTCTCCGGGCCATGTAGTGTCTGCTCGGCGGTAATTTCATAGGGTGTGCCCGACGAGGAAGTGAATTGGGCCTTAATGGGCTGCTTAGTATGTCCTTGGGTTGGGCATGCCCGACTGATGGGCAGGCGCCGGTCCAGTCTAGAACAGGAGCCCCCCAAGTCGTTGCTCCGAAGAGTCGGAGTAATGACTTACGTGCCAGCCTATTCGCCGAGGACCTGTTTAGTAGGGCAACGTGCTCGAAGTGCCAAGCTGGCGTCCAAAAGGTCATTTCTGGTCGACGATGTGGGGAGATGAGAGGAGAAGGACGCGTTTATCACGCGGGCACAAAGGGAAATGAAAAGACGTACGCGGGGTCTTGAGTGCCACGTGTCATTAGCCATCAATGCCTAGGGCGGCTAGGATCCTAGGCACTTGAGTGCCTAGGGACGCCTCGAGTCCTATGACGGCTCTATAAATAGGAGTCGGGTTCGTGCCATTTGCACGTTTCCACTTTCTTTGCTCAAAGCTTTCTCTCCTTCTCATTAGCTTCCGTCGTCGTCCTTCCACCGTACGCCGCCGCATCGGAGATTCACAACCGCCATTTCAAGTAAGTTTCCAGCTACTTCTTTCTGTTTAATGCTTTCCACGGTGGTTTCTCCGGCGAATTGATGAAGTTCCCGGGGAGACCACGGAGTTTCCGGCGAAAACGGCGAGATTTCTTTAGATTTCCGGTGAATGTCCTGGGGAGCTGGGATGAATCTCTCGAGGACCTGATGAAGGTCCCGAGGACACAGGATGAATTCCCCGAGGTCATAGGATGAAGAACCTGGAGACCTGATGAAGGTCCCGGGGACGTTAGATGAACACCTCGAGGATGTCGGGTGAATGTCTCGGGGACGTGGGATTAAGGTCCCGAGCATACCTGCGGGTGACTTCGAGCTTCATGCCTCGGCTTCTTTCTAACGCGGGGAGGTCGAAGGACCGAGTACCCTCAGTAACCATGGTCGGAGGGATGTTCCCCCAGCGCGGGATTTTCCCAAGGAAGGCTCTGAGCGGGGATGTTTGCCGAGCAGTTCCTCGTATCCTTTCTTCTCCCTTTAACTTGATTTGCGGTGGAAGAGTAAATTTGATCTAGAATATCGAATTCACCAATTTCTTCTGCTTTTCAGGTAAAAATGGCGATAATGGTCGAGGGAATCATAGAGACCGGCGATGAGCCCGACTCCCCGTTGGCGTCGACCACTAGTGTTAGGGAGCAGACGCTTGAAGACTGGGCTAGCGAGGAGCCCTTGGGCATTCCGTCCCTGTTTGCTACGGAATTCGAGGATGCCTTCCCCACCGTCGAGAATCTCTGCGAGGGTTCCTCGAAGAACTGGTTGGTGTACAATCCTCGAGAACACCACCGCATCTGTTCGAGATTCAAAGGGATGAGATTCCCTATGTACGAGTTCACGTTCGACGAGGCGGGTTGGCGCCTTCCTTTCAGCGGTTTCCAACGAGAGGTGTTCACTTGGTTGCGTCTGGAACCTTCGTAGCTTCACCCCAACGCGCTCGCCTTCATACGCGCATACGAGCTCGACTGCCAGTACCTCGGCATCGGGGCTACTATACCCTTGTTCTTCCGTATTTTTCACCTACAGAGGCAGACGACTGATGGAAGGCACAGTTGGGTGTCTTTCAAATAACCAAGCAGGCTATTTCGGGCTTACATGGGCTCTGTCCGCCACTTTAAGTCCCTATATTATATCGTCAAACCCATCACATTCAAGGCTGCGGAGACAGTGTATAACCGGGTGTTCAAAGAAAAAGATGGGCAGCGGGTAGAAGTCCTCGAGGAGAAGTTCCCCCTGCAGTGGACGGAGGAGCACTTCAAGAAAGGCACGTACAACTATATATTCAGCCCGGGCGAGCTGGCTGAGGAGGACCGACTGACCTACCAGGAGATAGTCATGTTTGTTTCTGGTTTTAAACCTGCGCAGCTCTTGACTCCGGACGAGAAATTTATCTGCGACGACAACAGAAATATTTTAGAGGAGGCTCGGTTGATTAACACGAGGGCCCTCCTCGAGACAGCATTGGACGAGGATGCTCTCCTGGTGTTAGGTGGTGAGCACCTCCTTTACTTGGATCCCCTGTGTATTTTTATCGTTGGTCTACTGACGTGTTTACTTTTCTTTTGCAGGCAAGATGTCGAGCATGGAGGAGCGTGTTAAGAAGTTGGATGTTGCCCGAGACCCGAAGAAGGGTGGAAAAGGGCGAGTTGATCAGATCCGACAGCAGGGGCAAGGCCCTATCCCGACATCCAGGAACTCCTCCAGCTCCCCTAAGTGTAGCCCATCTCCAAATTCATAGGGGTCCCCGAAAAGGCAGCAAACCAGTGAACCGGCGCATGTCGACTCACAGAGAGCCCCCCCAACGAGAAGTTTGTGCTCCCGCCCTGCTACCTAAGGCCTAACTTCTTCTCAGGGGCCAACTCCCCGGCCGTTAGTACATCTTAATCCCATGCCATCTTGGGCGCTGATCGGGCTGCGAGGAGAAAAATCTTGGTGGAGGACAGGGTCGCGATGATATGGGCCTTTGCCACAACTATGGTCTTGAACGATGATACATATCAATCGGTTGAGCTGACCAAACTGCAGGACAGCTTCTCGTCAGTCGAGGCTGAGATGAAAAAGTTGGGCAAGGACCTCGCGGAGTGTAAGAAGCAGAATGAAGCCCATGTCGAGCTTCACGGAAAGATGGAGGATAAGCTGAAGAACGGCGCTGAGGATAGGAAAACTCTCCTGGCGAGAATTACTGAGCAAGAGCAGGCAGCCAGACCTGCGGAGGATGAAACCGATGAGAATAAGTTGCTGACTTCTCGGGCCGAACTGATATCAAAGATTAGGGTGCTCGAGCAAGATGTCCTCGGGGCTGTCGAGGTGGGCTTTGCTGCCTCCGTAAAGCAGCTTCAGATTGTGAATCTGGATGTTCAACTCATCACTGAGGGGACCGACCCTTACCATGAGGTGGTCGAAGGTCGGATTGTCACGCCGGAGACCGAGGAGGATTAGGGCGACCAGACCATGACAGATGGGCAGCCCGAAGAGAATGCAGCTGTTTAGTTTTTTTCTTGTCTAGTTTGCTTGGCCTGCGCGCCAGTTTTTTTTTACTTTGTTCAGTTCGGCCTTCGCGCCGTGATTTTGTATCAATTTCTGCCCGACCTGCGCACCATGGGCTTATGATATTTTTGCATGTACTTTTTGAACAATGGGCTTCTGCCCGATTTGAATGCGTTGTCTTTCCTTTTCTTGTGTGTGATGTTTGTATACTTGTGTGTAATGTTTGAATGTTGATTATATATCTGTTTTGATTTTGTCTAAATATTTTGGGGCCTTTGCTCGACTTCGTTAATTCTCGACAGTGTAGGGAACTGGCCGAGTGATCAGAACTGTATTCTGACCTTCGACGAGGCTAAGAGCTCGATCGAGGTCTTAGCTTCTTGGCGTCGGCTTCCCATCGCGAGCTGGGCTCCCTGCCTAGCTGGTACGACGACGGTGGAGCTCGTTTGAGGTGTCCCCGTTGGATCAAGGGTCCTCGCGCACACACAACACGGGCCCTTGTCTTCTTGTCTCGAGGAGGGGAGTCACGCTTGTACCTTAGTGCGTCCTCGTGGTCGCGACGCGGATGAGTTGTGGGCAGTGTTTAACTGTAGTACTGTTTAAACTTTTCAGCATTCCATGGTCGAGCAAGTTCCTCCCCTTGTAGATTTTCGAGGTAGTAGGCTCCTGTCCCCGTTTTCGCGTGGATGCGATAGGGTCCCTCCTAGTTTGCGGCGACCTTACCTTCGCGCGAATCTTGGTGGTTCCTTCGTAGAACGAGGGTGCCCACCTGAAATTTACGTTTGATAACTTTGTTGCTATGGCCTAAAGTTATCTTTTGTTTTTAACGAGGCCTCGCGGAGGGACGCGCCCGACCGTATCTCTTCGACAAGGTCGAGCTCCTCCCTGAGTGCCTCATCGTTCATCTCCTCGTCGAGGGGAGACTCAGTCCTTCTCGAGGGTTCCCTTATTACCACTGGGATTACCGCCTCAGTTTCGTAGGTCAGTCGGAACAGGGTTTCCCCGGTAGTGGAGTGTGGGGTTGTTTTGTAGGCCCAGGGGTCGTCCAGCCTTCGTTTCAGGCCCCGCAGGATTACCCTATTCGCGGCTTCGGCCTGCCCGTTTGTTTGCGGGTGTTCAACCGATGTGAAGTGTTGCTTCGTGCCAAGCTTGGTGATGAAGTCCTGAAAGTTTATGTCGGTGAGCTGTGTCCCGTTGTCGGCGACGATTTCCTGGGGCCTTCCGAACAGGGCAACTATATTCCTCTTGTAGAAACGTAGTATGTTATGGGCCGTGATTTTGGCCAGGGCTTCGACCTCGATCCAATTGGTAAAGTAGTCAACGCTGACGATTAGGTACTCGTTTTGATACGACTCCATGACGAAGGGTCTGAGGATGTCCACCCCCCACTAGGAAAACGGCCACGGGGAAAACAACGTTTTGAGGTCATTGGGCTGGGCCAAGTGCATGTCCCCGTGTCGTTGTCATTTGTTGCACTTCTTGACGTGCTCCTTGGTGTCCTGTTGCATGGTGGGCCATTAGTACGTCGCTCGCAACACTTTATGAACTAGGGATTGTCTGCTGAGGTGTTACGCGTTGATCCCCTCGTGGATCTCCTAGAGTATACCGGGGACCTTGGATTCCTCGACGCACCTGAGAAGGGGGATCGAGAAGCCACGCCAATATAACTTGTCCTCGACGATCGTATATGAGCAGACACGTCGCCTAACTGTTCCGGTGTCCTTGGGGTCGTCGGGCAACTTGCCCGCGCAGAGGTACTCGTATACCGGGGTCATCCAGCAGTGGCTATCTCCAATGGCGTTTATGTCAGTCGTGGGGATGGTTTTTTAGATGCTCGGATGCGGAAGGACCTTCTAAATGATGGACTTATTCCCGCCTTTTTTCTTTGTGCTCGCGAGCTTTAATAGGACATCTGCTCGAGTATTGTGTTCGCGCGGGGCGTGATTTACTTTCGCCGAGGTGGAATTCTTCATCCTTTCTTTCACCAGAGCCAAGTATTCGATGAGGTTGTCGTTCTTGGCTTGGTACTCTCCTTGCACTTGGGAGGCCATGAGCTGGGAGTCGGTGAATATTTTGACTTTTTTGGCGCCAAGATCCTCAGATAACCGTAACCCGGCGAGGAAAGCCTCGTATTTGGCTTGGTTGTTCGACGTCGGGAAGGATAACTTTAGAGAGACTCGATTAAGATACCTTCCTCATTTTCCAGGATGATGCCCGCTCCGCTACTTGTCGAGCTGGATGCCCCGTCGACGTAGATCGTCCACTTTTGGGATCCGTTGGTCAAAGGTTCTGGGAGGGTCATTTCTGCCACGAAGTCGGCCAGCACTTGAGCTTTCAGGGCTTTTCTCCCTTCATATTGGACGTCAAACTCGGCGAGTTCGAGGGACCACCTTATCATCCTCCCCACCATGTCTGGCCGACCGAGGAGTTATCTCACGGGTTGCTTGGTCCTCACCACGATCTTGTGGGCCAAGAAGTAGTGTCGCAGTCTTCTAGCCACGCTGACGAGGGCCCGAGCGACCTTTTCGATCTACTGGTATCTAAGTTCAGGACCTTTGAGGGCTTTGCTGGTGACTTAAATCGGCTTCTGCACGTCGGGGGTTTCCCGTATGAGAACCACGCTGACTGCTTCGCTCATGATGGCGAGGTATAGAAATAACGTCTCCCCGCCCTCTGGTCGCGAGAGAACTGGGGGTTGCGAAATGACTTGTTTGAGGTGGAGGAGCGCCTGCTCGGACTCCTCAGTCCATTTGAATGTGGCTTTCTGGCGTAGGAGTTTGAAAAATGGAAGTGCGTATTGTGCCGATTTGGCCACGAAGCGGGAAAGCGAGGTCAGCATCCCGTTTAGCGATTGTATCAATTTCTTTGAGTTCGGCGTCCGGAGTTCGGAGAATGCTCTACACTTGTCGGGGTTCTCCTCGATCCCTCGTTCTGTGAGGTAGAAACCGAGTAACTTGCCCGCCCGAACGCCGAAGGTACATTTTTCCAGGTTTAACCTCATCTTGCATTTCCTCGCCGTGTCGAAGACCCTCTTGAGGTGGGCAGCATGGTCAATTTTTTCTACAGACTTTATGATCATCTCGTCCATGTAGACCTCGAGCATGTCGCCGATCTCTCCCCGGAAGACTTTGTTCATCATCCGCTGGTAGGTCGCGCCGACGTTCTTCAGGCCGAAGGGCATTATGTTGTAGTAGTAATTGCCCGACTCGGTCATGAAGGCGGTGTGCTGCTTGTCGACCTTGGCCATGGGGATTTGATTATACCCCGAGTAGGTGTCCATGAAGGACAGTAACTTGAAACCTGCAGAATTCTCGACCAATTGGTCGATGTTAGGCAGTGGATAAGCATCTTTCGGGCATGCCCGGTTAAGATCAGTGTAATCAATGCACATCCTCTATTTTCCATTATTTTTCTTGACAAGTACAAGGTTGGACAGCCAGGTTGTGTACCTGGCCTCCGAAATGAAATTTGGCTCTAAGAGGTCTTTTACAGCTTTTTCAGCAATCTCCGTTTTCTCGGGAGACTGCCTACGCCTACGTTGCACTACAACCCTAGCGGCTGGATCTATAATAAGCTGGTGATAGGCCACCTATGGGTTGAGGTCGGGCATCTTCGACGCGCTCCACACGAACAAATCAGCATTCTCTTGGAGGCAGGCCGTCAATTGCTTCCTCGCCAGGTCGGGGAGCCCGGTACCAATCTTCACATTCTTGTCTGGATAGTCTCCGAGAGTGACGAGCTCGAAGTCTCCGTCTGGAATGGGGTGCGTTAATGCGCGGGAGTGGCTTCTACTCTGCGTCTGGGACTGGCTTCTCTCCGGTCTTGGGCTTGACGTTAATCGAGCTCAGACCCTTGGTTGAAGGTTCAAAGCATCTCATAGCAGCTTCAATATCCCCGTGGAGGGTGACGACCCGGCCTCTGGTTGTGTAGTACTTCATCTTCAGATGGCCTGTAGATGGTACCACCGTGAGTTCGGCCAGAGTTATTCTCCCCAGGATGCATTGGTACAGGGAATGACATTCCACCACCAGGAAGTGGGTCTTGACTTGTCGGGCAGTCTCGTCACTCCTGAAAGTAACCATCAGCTCGACATAGCCCCACGGTCTGGTGGTGGTGCCGTTGAAGCCCTGTAGATCTGAGCCCACGTAGGGGGTCAGATGTGTTTCATTGAGCTGGAGGGTTTCGAAGAGGTGGGTGTACATGATGTCCACTGAGCTCCCTTGGTCGACCAGGATTCGGCGGACATCAAAGTTCGCCATCTGCGCCCTGATCAGCTGAGGGATGGTGGAGTTGGGTGCGCCGCCCAGAAATTCCTTGAGGTAGAAGTTGATGGCGTTCGACTTCCCTTGTACCTTCTCGAAAGTGGTAGTCTATGTTGAGCTCGTGTCGATCAGCTCGTCGAACTTCCGCTTGATCGACCCCACGGAGACCTTGTTGAACCCCCTGCCAGATATAACCATTGTCGTGGGGAAAATTTCCCACGGGCTAGGAGCGGTTACAGGGTCCTCGGGGAGAAAACTCTCCCACGAGCCGCGAGTGGTCGCGGAGATCTTGGGCTCGTCGGGGACGTAGAAGTCCTCTAGTCTGGTGACACTCAGAGAGAATTGCAGCTTGTTTTCCCCAGTGGGAGGGGCCGTCTCCTCGACCCTTTGTGTCTCCCGGGCATCCTGTCTGGGGGCGTCGTTCCTCTTTGTGTACTACTTGAGGTGCCCCTCCTTGATCAAGATTTCTATCGCATCCTTGAGGTGGATGCAGTCTTCGGTGACATGCTCATGGCTCTTATGGAACCTGTATTACTTGGACTTGTCAACATTTGGTTTGAGTGGTGTCGGCTTCGGAAAGCGGACACCTCCTTTCTGGAATTCCGAGTTGATGCACTCGGCCAGAATTCGCTCGCGGGGAGCAGTGAGTAGCGTGTACTCTGTGAACAGGCCAACTGGACCTCTCGGCTCACGAGAGTCCCTGGGACGGTCCTCTCTTCTTCTTTCACCCCCTTGTCGGGGAGCGGTAGAGTCTTCGTGCCTGGAGCCTCGAGGGGTCTCTTGATGCTGCGAGTCGCGGGCTCAATGGGTAGCCTCCAGCTCCTCATACTGAGTGTGGAAGAGCTCTTCCAAGCTGCGGGGCCTTTGGATGCCCACAACCTTTGAGAACTCAGTACGAGGTCGTAATCCTCGCTCGATCAGAAACTTCTTCATGTCGTCTGTGGCGGCTACATGGACGGCTTCCCGATTGAATCTCTCGATGTAATCTCGGAGAGATTCGTCCTTTCCCTGGATGATCGCTTCTAGAGAGGCCACCGTCTTCGGGTGGCGTCGAGACGCAGTGAAATTCCTAGAGAACTGTCTCTTCAGTTACTTCTAGGCGGTGATGGACTCCGGTGCGAGGCTCTTGTACCACGCCATTGTACCCTTCTGGAGGGTGGTCAGGAAGAGCCTGCACTTGATAGCTCCTTGGAAGTTTCTGTAGTCGAGAATGGACTTGAAACTCTCGACGTGGTCGTCCGGATCGGCGGTGCCGTCGTACGTTTCCAAAGGTGGAGACTTCTTCATCCCTACTGGTAAAGGGGTCTCCATAATTTTCCTAGACAGTGGGGTACGCTGGTCGTCTTCGTCATTCCTAACTGGTGACTGTGAGGGGGAGTGGTCGCCACGACCGTGCCTATTTCGTCGAGCGGGACTTCTTGGTCGGCACTTTGGCTTCTCGCCGTAACCGCCAGCTTTGCTCCTCTTTTGGACAAGGGAAATTCATTGTTCCTTCTGAGCAGGGGACCGATTGCACTTCTGGGCGACCACAGGTTTGGGTCATTCCAGACGCGGGTGGCGTCCCGTAGGCTAGGGGGAAGGAGTCCAAAAGTTGTCTTGCCGTGTCCTCAATGGGGGAGGAGAAGGGCTGTGAGATATGGGGCTACGATGTCTCCACGGGGGAGTGCGTTGTTGTTGCTCCCTTTTGAGCGCTCCTATCCATACGTTCTGCTGGGAGATCAACAGGTTGGTCTGATTGATTAGTACAAACAGGGCCACCGTGTTCGGATCAACATTCGGTGGCGCAGGGATCGGCTGGTAGACAACTGGGCTGCTATCATGTTGGGCAACGTTGAAGGCTGCATTGTCATAGGAGGAGGAGGCAGTAAGCCCATCCCTCTGGTTGCCTTCTTCGACGTTAACGACCACATTGGGCTGGTGGTCGTCTTCTTTGTTGAATTGAACGAAGGCGGTGTCTGGAGTGTTGGCACCACTTCGATGACTGGCCATGATTGTCAGAGAATGAAAGTTGCTTTGGTTTTTATGGGGAGAAAAACGGGGAAGAAAAGTTTCCCACAGACGGTGCCACTGATCGTACCTGATCAGAAAGTATATCGGTGGCCAGTAAACGTCGCGAGCTCCGCTACTCCAGTGGTGGTGAGATGGTGGAGGGGTGTACCTGCAAGGTACTCTGATGCTAAAGTCAGGAACGGAGCAAGCAAGTACAGAGGGCAGTGAGAGTAAGAATTAGAATACCTGACCCTCTAGTGAAAGAGAGTATTTTTATTGTGCCCACAACACTGGGCAAACGGTCGTCTGCACTGGGTTGGGTTGCTAGGCCCAATGCAGATAACTGCTAGGGCTTACGTGGCGTAGGGAAGACCAGCACGTGGTATTCGCCCTGGAGTAACTCCTCCGAGATCTCCAAAAAGTGGGTAGACCAACTCTTTCGGAGGTGGGTAGTCACCTCATAACATGTCCCCGCGGGAGGAGCATGTGGAGTACGTGGGGGAAGATGCGTGACCTCTCCCCGGGCCATGTAGTGTCTGTTCGACGGTAATGTCATGGGGTGTACCCGACGAGGAAATTAATTGAGCCTTAATGGGCTGCTTAGTATCTCCTTGGGTTGGGCCTGCCCGACTGATGGGCAGGTGCCGGCCCAGTCCAGAACAATATTGTTTTAATTCCCAGTCCACGTTAATATTGTTTTAATTCCAAGTAAAAAATAATTTTTCTTAACAAAAAACCCATGGGAAAAACCCGCCCTTGGCCCATTTTAAAAGTGGGTTAGACGTGGTAGACCAACTTAAGACACCGAGTTGAAAACCTCACCCCGGCCCGCCAAAAATGGTGGGTTAAATAGGCAGGACCAACTTGTAAGCTGATTTAAAGAGAATGTAAAGAATAGTAGTTATAATCAATCCTTGTTGTTCTTTTTCTTTTACCATATTTTCTCTCCCTGTGTGTTTTTTGATCATAAAGAAACAGTTTATAATTTGTTTCCAAGGCATCGGATTTCACAACAAATTGGTGTGGTGAGCATGGAGAAAAATGCCTTCAACAAAGTATGAGATTGAAAAGTTCACCGGAGTGATCGATTTCGGTCTGTGGCACTTGAAGATGAAAGCCCGAGGGCATGGTATGGCTTTGTTCTTGGTGTTGTTTAATAGAATAGATGTCGAGTGCCGCTTTTCCCCGTCCGAGAATCTCCATCTGCTCTAACTGGGCGAGCTATAATCCTTATGTCAGGTTGGTTGTTCAAAAGATATTTTATCTTTACCCTTCTGGAAGCATTGAAGTGAGTTGCAGCCATGGACGATGCGTTAGTGGAAAAAGAAAGAACGAGTATGATAGAGAAAGCCCACAACGCCATCTTATTGAGCCTTGGTGATAAGGTTCTACGACAGGTTTTAAAGGAGATGACGACGTAAGGTTATGGGTGAAACTCGAAAGTTTGTACATGACCAAATCGTTGGTCAATCGCCTTGTGAGCCCGACACGCCTATGACCGCTCGCAGCCTATTGGAAAGCCTCCCTGCGGCCATGGTCATATCTGGCGGAGGGTTCAATAAAGTCTCGGTGGGGTCGATCAAGCGAAAGTTCGGCGATTTGATAAAGGCGAGCTCGGGGCAGAACGCCACCTTTGAGAAGGTTCAGGGAAGGTCGAACCCCAACATCTTCTACCTCGAAGAATTATCGGCCGACGCCCCCAACCCCAACATCCCTCTCCTGATTAGGGCACAGATGGCGAACTTTGATGTCTGTCGCATCCTGGTCGACCAAGGGAGCTCAGTGGACATAATGTATACCCACCTATTCACTACCCTCTAGCTCGATGAGACACAGCTGACCCCGTACATCGGCTCAGACCTGCAGGGTTTCAATGGAACCACCACCAGACCGCGGGGCTACGTCGAGCTAATGGTCACATTCGGGAACAATGATACTGCCTGACAAGTGAAGGTCCACTTCCTGGTAGTAGAGTGCCCCTCTCTATACCAGTGCATCCTGGGAAGGCCGACCATAGCCGAGCTCATAGTAGTACCATCTACAGTCCACCTGAAGATGAAGTACTACATGACCAGGGGCTGTGTCGTCACCCTCCACGGGGATATAGAGGCCGCCAGGAGATGTTTCAAGGCTGCAATCAATGGTTTGAACTTGATCAAAATCAAATCCAAGACTGATGGTAAGTTAGCCTAGGATGAAGAGCAGAAGCCACTCCCGCGCATCAACACGGTCAACCTCGACAGCCGCTTTCCCAGGAAGCAGGAGTAGAACGAGGTAGTAGATCATACCCCTCTAGCCGAAGGTAACGGGCAGCCTCTTCACCCCATGCGCCCCATTCCGGATTGGGATTTCGATCTCATCACCCTCAGCGATGACCCGGACAGGAACGTGAAGATTGGCACAGGCCTCCTCGACTTGGGGAAGAAGCAGCTGAATGCCTGCCTCAGGGAGAATGCTGACCTGTTTATGTGGAGCGCTGCTGAGATGCCCGACCTCGACCAGATGTGGCCTGCCACCAACTCACAATAGATCCGGCCGCTAGGGATGTAGTACTACGTAGGCGTAGGCAGTCTCTCGAGAAAGCGGAGGCTGCTGAAAAGGCTGTAAAAGACCTCTTAGAGGCGAACTTTATTTTGGAAGCCTAGTAAACAACCTGGCTATCCAATATTGTACTTGTTAAAAAGAATAATAGAAAGTGGAGAATGTGCATTGATTACACCGATCTTAACCGGGCATGCCCGAAAGATACATACACATTGCCTAACATCGACAAACTGGTCGATAATTCTGCAGGTTTTAAATTGTTGTCGTTCATGGACACGTACTCGAGATACAATCAAATCCCCATGGCAAAATCTGATAAACAGGACACGACTTTCATGACCGAGTCAGGCAACTATTACTACAACGTAATGCCCTTCGGCCTGAAGAACGCCGGTGCGACCTACCAACGGATGATGAACAAAGTCTTCCGCAGCGAGATCGGAGACACGCTCGAGGTCTACATGGACGACATGATTGTAAATTCACGAGAAGAGGTCGACCACATGTTAGATGTCAAACATGCTATATATTTGTATTTGATACTTGGCATTTTTCAACACTTTCATGTTTTAATTGTGGATTTTAATAGTGAATTGTTGTTGTTCTTCAAACATTGTTTACATACCTTTGGTGCTTGTAATATGTGTGTTATTGTGCAGGAAAGTGCACTAATTGATCAAAGAAAGAAGACACAAAAGAATTGATGCAAGCTGCCAAAGAATAGAGGAAAACATCAGCAAGTTCGCTTTGCGAACTTGCCAGCGAACGTTCGCTTTGCGAACACTGGCGAAGTCTCCAGCGAATGGTCCCAGAATTGGACAGTAGGAAAAGGTACCAAAGTTCGCTTTGCGAACTCCAGCGAATGTTCGCTGCTTAACTCGGTTTGCGAAGGACCTGGCAAATAACCCTTAGCTGAGGCAGTAAGAAAAGGAGCCTAAATTCGCTTTGTGAACGTTTTGGCGAGTAGTTCGCTTTGCGAATGAAAGTTCACATTGCGAACTTATGCAGACAAACAAAGGAGGTTTAACTTATCAGAAGGCCCTTCAGGTGCCATTTTCTTCATTCGCTAGGCGAACAGATTTTTTGCAGTGCGAATGCGTCAGATTCCAAGTGTACTATAAATATATTTTTGTACTTTATTGGGATCATAACTTCACCTTTTCACACCAAAACATATTTTTCTGAGTTTTCTTCATCTAAGAGAGATTTTTCACATAAAGAAGCTGGATTTGCATCCGATCTCGATTCTTCAATGCGGATGCTTTTTCATCTCCTCACGAAACTTATGAAGAAAGCTACCATGAATATGTGTAGCTAAACACATCTTGTGTCAAGATTAGTGGTAGGTAATCCATCATTTTGCATGTATTGATCTTGATTGTAAGTTTGTGAACTTTGTTGATGATAAATATAGAAGAAAAGCTTTGTTTACATGCTTTACATTGTGTTTTAGTTCATGATTGAGAGATATGTATTAAAACTTGACCTAAGTTTCAATCCATCAATAATCATAAGGCTAGAGATAGTATTGAAAGTTGATGTTCATAAATATTGAACTTGAAAGTTATCGTATTGGTAGTTTGAGTGAGAGATCATCAAAGGACCAATATGATAAATCTCACAACAAGTGTTCGAGAGAAACTTGTTGAGAGGATATGTGGTTATATTTATTGTTAATGAGTTCACCCGCTTTATCGAGTAGATACGTACGAAACGGATTATCGGACACTAATCTTGGCATGTTTTTACCAAACCCTAAAACCAATTTCTTTACCGTTAATTACTAAAGTTTATGCAAACGATACGAAAAACCAAACTCTTTGTTACTATAAAGTTTGAAACGCTTTTGACTATAGAATGACGTCAATATACATTCAATCCTTGTGGATACGATAAAACACCCTCGAAATACTTTTCAAAAAAATGGCGCCGTTGCCGGGGATTGTTGTTATATTGCATGCATTGCAATAGTTATTGAGTTTTAAACTTGTTTAACTTTTTCTTGTGCTTGTTAATTTGTTTGGTTAAGTGTGCAGACTCCGTTTTATGCGAGGGAAGTTACCTGCATACCAACTTCTTTTTGATCCTGAAATCGAAAGAATTGCGCATAAGTTAAATAGTAGAACAAGGCGGAGGAGGCAACTTGCTAAGGGAAGACGAGAACGAGACGAAAGTTCAACTTCAACACCAATATCACAATTACCGCAAACTATGGCTGTTCCACCACCACCACCACCACCACCTGTTTTAGTTCCTTGTACTAATAGTCCGAGGCATACTACGCAGTTCGCACGTAATGCTCGGAATGGTCGGCATTCTGAAATGAAAACGGGTATTCTCTCTCTTCTATATCAGAATCCATTCACTGGTATGGATCACGAGGATCCCTTTACTCACTTGACCAAGTTCTATCAGATTGCGGGCGCGATTGGTGCACCCGAAGCTGAAGAAAAGTATTTGTTTAAGAGACTATTCCCGCATTCCCTAATTGGGAAGGCTAAGGAATGGTACCTTGACCAATCTACGGCTATCATGAAGGACTGGAACATGCTTAAGGAAAAGTTTTTGGAACGATTTTTTCCTCATAATCGTTTCATGGAGGCTAAAACGACAATTGCAGTTTTCACTCAGGGTGGAAATGAGTCTCTCAACGAAGTTTGGGAGAGATTCAAGTCCATGCTGAGAAAGTGTAAAGGGCACGAGTTCGATGAGCTCACTCAAGTTCATATTTTTAGAAATGGTCTTCAATTGGTTCATAAAACATTGTTGGACACTACTGCTGGCGGATCTCTAATGAGCAAAAGTGCCGAAGAAGCCATTTCCATCATTGACAAGATGGCTCTAAACGACCATCAGGGGAACCATAACCGTGGCCCTTCTCAAAAGAAGTCGGGAGTACTTGATTTGGGAACAAATGATGCAATTCTTGCTCAGAACAAGTTATTATCTCAACAAGTTGAGTTGTTAACGCAACAAATGTCCAAGCTCCCTCAACAACTCAAAGAGATTCATAACTCACCGAGCAAGAGTGTGCAAGTAACTTGTTGTGAATTGTGTAGAGGGGATCATCCTACTGAGTATTGTCCTCCGGTAGTGGAACAAGTAAATTATGCTGGAAATCCAACTCAAGGTTATCAAGGAAGACCTCCTTACCAAAATGCTCAACAACCTTACCAAAATCAACAAGGCTACCAACCAAGAGGCAACTACCAAAATCAACAAGGATACCGACAAAATCCTTACCAACCACCCCAAGATCAAAGTGGAAGTTCAAAAATAGAGGAGACTTTCACACAATTCATGCAATTATCAATGGCAACTCAAAAGAGTACGGAAGCTTCGATTAAAAATCTTGAATATCAAGTAAAGCAACTTGCAAAGCAATTAGCCGAAAAGCAACCGGGGCCTTCCTTCTCTGCTATCACTCAAACAAATCCAAAGGAGCATTGTAAAGCCATTTTCACAAGAAGTGGAAGAACAATTGGAGGAGATGTTGAACATGAGGTGGTAGTCGAAAAGGAAAATGATATTGTATTGGAGGAAGTCGAAAAAAATGATGAAAATGGTGTAGTTGAAAAGAATGATGAAGAAGTAAGGAAGAAAAAAGAAAGAAAAAGAAAGGAGTATGAAAAGGAAGTTTTACAAAGAAGATTACCATATCCCCCTGCTCTTAAGAAAAAGAGAACGATAGGCATTACGCGAGATTCTTAGAATTGTTTAGTCGGTTGCAAGTAATCGTTTCTTTCTCTAAAGCTCTTGAACAAATGCCTAAGTATGTCAAATTCATGAAAGACATACTTATGAAAAAGAAGAGGTGCACGGACAAAGATAACATTAATCTCAATGTCGAGTGTAGTGTCGTCATTCAAAGTGTGCTTCCGTGGAAAGAGCAATATCCGGGAAGAGTAGCTTTACCTATTACTATAGGTAATGATTTTAAATGCAAAGCTTTGGTTGACATGGGTGCTAGTATCAATCTAATTCCTTTGTCCATGGTTAAAATACTTGATAATATGAACGTGAAATCAACAACCATGACATTGCAACTTGCGGATAAGTCAAGAACTCGACCGCATGGTGTTGTGGAGGATGTGCTTGTAAAAGTGGACAAATTCTTGTTTCCGGTTGATTTCGTGATCATTGACATGGATGAGGATAAAGATACACCAATTATTCTGGGAATACCGTTCATGAAAACCGCTAAACGGGTTGCTCACTTTGTTGTCCCGCTTCGTGGGCAAATCGACGTAACACGCACTTTTATTTTTCAAACTCTTGCGCAAGGAAGCCATATTCGAATGGACCGAGGAGTGCGAACAGACACTCCTCCACCTAAAACAAGTCCTCTCGCAGCCCCTGGTACTCTTGCGAACATAAATCGGGTAGACGTTGTACTTGTACCTCGCCGTCATGATCGAGGCGGTCAACGCGGCTCTTATCAAGGAAACCCTTGAAGGACAGAAACCGATATACTCCACTAGTAAAGCCCTCCAAGGCCCTGAGCTGAGGTACCAGCAGATCAAAAAGGTCACTCTGGCCCTCGTCACCGCGGCTAGAAGGCTACGACACTACTTCTTGGCCAACACGATCGTGGTAAGGACGAACCAACCCATGAGGCAGCTCCTCAGCCGACCCGACATGGCGGGCAGGATGCTCAAATGGTCGCTCGAACTCTCCCAGTTCGACGTCCAGTACGAGGGTATGAAGGCCCTGAAGGCTCAAGTACTAGCCGACTTCATCGCGGAGATGACCATCCCAGAACCCTCGACCGACGGATCCCAGAAGTGGACGATCTAAGTCGACGGGGCATCCAGTTCGACGGGAAGCGGAGCAAGCATCATCCTAGAAAACGAGGAAGGTATCTTGATCGAGGTCCCTCTCACATTATCCTTCTCGATATCAAACAACCAGTCCGAATATGAGGCTTTCCTCGCCTGACTATGCCTGGCCGAAGACCTTGGTGCGAAAGAGGTAAAAATATTTATCGACTCCCAGCTCGTGGCCTCCCAGGTGCGGGGAGAGTACCAGGCCAAGAACAATAGCCTCATTGAATACTTGGCTCTAGTAAAAGAGAGGATGAAAAAATTATTCTCAGCGGAAGTAAGCCACGTCGCGCACGAACACAATACCCGCGTAGGCATCCTGTCTAAGTCGGCGATCACGAAGAAAAAAGGCAGGAGCAAATCTGTCATCCAAGAGGTGCTTTCGCGGCCAAGTATCGAGAAACACACCTCGATCGCCGACATGAACGCCATCGGCGACGGCCACTGCTGGATAATCCCAGTATACAAATACCTCAGCACAGGGAAACTGCCCGACGACCCCAAGGATGCTAGCGTAGTCAGACGATGTGCTTGTTCGTATGCTATCGTCGAGGACAAGTTATACCGGCGGGGTTTCTCCACTCCCCTCCTCAAATGCGTTGAGGAGTCTAAGGTCCCCAATATACTCCAGGAGATCCACAAAGGGATCAATGTGCAGCACCTCGGCGGACGATCCCTAGCCCGCAAAGCATTGTCTGCGAGGTACTACTGGCCCACCATGTAGCAAGACACCAAAGAGCACATCAAGAAGTGCGACAAATGCCAACAATTCAGAGACATGTACCTAGCCCCGCCAAATGAGCTCAAAACACTCTCATTTCCATGGCCATTCGCCTGGTGGAGGATGGACATCCTCGGGCCATTTACCATAGGGTCATACCAAAACAAGTATTTGATAGTCGGCGTCGACAACTTCACTAAGTGGATAGAGGCCGAAGCCTTGTCCAAAATCACGGCCCACAACATACTCTGTTTCTATAAAAGGAATATTCTTGCTCGGTTCGGCGTACCATAAGCAAATCGTCACCGACAATGGGACACAGTTCACCGACAAGAACTTCCAGGACTTCATTACTAAGCTGGGCACGAAGCAACACTTCACATCGGTCGAGCACCAGCAAACGAACAGGCAAGCCGAAGCCGTGAACAGAGTGATCCGACAAGGCCTGAAACGAAGGTTGGGAGACGCCAAGAAAAGATGGGTCGAGGAGTTGCACAGCGTGCTTTAGGCCTACAGTGGAGACCCCGTTCCGACTGGCCTACGGAACCGAGGCAGTGATCCCGGTAGAAATAAGGGAACCCTCAAGGAGGACTGAATCCCTCCTCGACGAGGAGACCGACGACGAGGCCCTAAGGGAGGAGCTCGACCTAGTCGAAGAGATCCAGTAAGGGGCATCCCTCTGTGAAGCCTCACTCGAACAGAAGGTAACTTTGCGACATGATAGCAAAGTCATCAAACGCGAATTCAGGTGGGCACCCTAGTACTGTAAAGGAACCAGAAAGATTCGTGCGAAGGCGAGCTCCCCGCAAACTGGGAGAGCACCTATTGCGTCCGCGCAAAAACGAGGACTAAAGCCTACTACCTCAAAAACCTGCACGGGGAGGAACTGTTCAACCATGGAATGCTGAAAAGCTTAAACAATACTACAGTTAAACACTGCCCATGACCTATTCGCATCGCGACCACAGGAGCACACTAAGGTTCAAGCGCGACTCCTAAACTCGAAACAAGAAGACAACGGACTGCTCTGGTGTGTGCGAGCAAACTCTTGATCCAACGGGGACTCCTCCACCGAGCTCCATTGTTGTCGTACCGACTAGGCAGAACGCCCAGCTCACGATGGGAAGTTCACGCCTCGGAGCAAAGACCTCGATCTAGCTTCGTTGAAGGTCGGAGTCTGACTCTGACCACTCGACCAGTTCCCTACATTGTCGAGGACCGATAATGTCGAGCAAAGGCCCCAAATACTCAAACAAAAATATGCAAATATAAAATACATATTCGACATACAAACAACTTACACACAATATAAATATACCAAAAGACAAAGAAATAATGCATTAAAGCGGGCAAAACCCATTGTTCAAACAGTACAAACCCATGGCACGCAGGCCGGGCAAAGTCAATTTACAAAATTATGGCATGCAGGCTGAACAAAACAACTAAGCAAAGAACCAAGCAACCACCTCCTCCTCGAGCCGGGGTTCCCCGTCACGTCGACCAGCTCCATCGCCAATTTCCTCGGGGACGACCACACAGTCATCAACCACTTGGTGGAAAGGATTAATCCCTTCGAGGACAAGCTGAGCCCCCAGATTCACAATCTGGACCTGCCCCAAAGAATTGTTGAAGCCCACCTCGAGAGCCTCCATGCAGTTCTGCTCGAGCTCCCGGATCCGGGCGACCAGTGCACCACGGGCCGCGAGAGCCCTCTCTTCCTCTGTCTCGTCCTCGGCAGGCTTGGAGGTAGCCCCTAGCTCGACGAACTTGGTCAGGAGGCAATCTCGTCCCTCCTTGGTTCCCTTCAAATCTTCCTGAATTTTATTCATATCATGGAGGAGGCGCACATGGGCCTTATACCTCGTCTGAGCCTCTTGCAGATCGCTCTCCGCCTTGTTTTTCTCCGCCTCAAGGAAGGCGTTCTCATCTCATAGCTTTTTCAGCTCAGAGGTCGGGCTGGTTTCATCATTAAGGACCAAGGTCGTCTCGAAGATCCTCATCATGTCGGCCATATCCTCGGTCAATGCTTTCCTCCTGGACGCCCTGTCGACCCCCATGATCGCCTTGGTTTTAGCCTCGACCACAGTCGGGGAATTGGCTCCGGAAAAGAAATCCCGATGGAGGTGGCAGGGGAAGCACGAACATCTCCACAAGCGCATTCTCCTCGAGGTCGACAAGTATGGGCTCCTAGATTCACGGCCTCTTGGAAGGGGTCTCCTGCATGGGAGGAGACTGGATGCATTGGGAGGAAGAGGAGTCGCTTGCTCCGTCGCCGGGCTTCACCATCTGTTGGACCTGGGCGACTCTACCTTTGGGTTTTTTCGCACCCTTGGTGGTCGCGAGCTTCATGATGCGTTCGTGCACGTTCGACATCTGACCTGCGACACTGAACAGAGAAAGTGAGTCAGTACAAAAAAAAGAGAAAAGGGGCAGGCGCCCTGGCAAAGTAAGCGACCACTACCTAAAAACCTCAAAGCTTCCTCGTGGGACTCGCACTCGAGGAGGGCCTTAGTGTTAATAAATCGAGGCTCACTACAAACTTCCCCGCGGTCATCGAGGATGAAACTTCCATCCTTTTTAACACATTTGGTGGGAGTAAAGCGCAGACAAAGTCGACCATCATTTTGTATGACTCCTGGTCGTCAGCGTCCAGGTCGCCATGCTACACGATGTAGCTTTCCGTGTCCTTCTTGAAGTGTTCTTCCTCCAACTCGAGGGGACACTTCAACACCAATGTCTCATCGCCTTCCTCGTTGACCACAAGGTTGTATAGGGAGTCGACGGCCGCATGCGAGACGGGCCTGATGACGTAGAACCTATCCTTGAAGGTGAAGACAGAATCCAGATACGTTCGAAACAGTTTCCTCGGCTATTTCAAGGATACCCAGCTATGCCGACCAGTAACAGATGCCCGTTGTAGATGAAAGGTGTGGAAGAACAAAGGAAGCATGGCCCCAATACGGAGGTGTTCGTACACGAGCTCGAACACCCGCACGAACGCTATCGCATTGGGGTGAAGCTGCGAAGGCGCCTGACGCATCCAGTGGAACACCCCTTCTGAAAATCACTGAAGGGGAGACCGATGCCCGCGTCCCGAAACGCGAACTCATACACCGGGAACCTCATCCCCCTGAATCTCGAGCAAATATGATGTTGTTCTTTGGGCTTGTAGACCATATAGTTTGGAGAAAAGCCCACAGCGATATCATCGATGGTCGCGAAGGCATCCGTGTCGTCGACGGCAAAGCGCGAACCAACATTTAGAGGCTCGTGACCGGCCCAATCTTTGGGAGTGAAGACTCGTTTGGCTCTAGCTTATTGGACGGGTGCGTCGAGTTCGGGCTCGTCGTCGATATGAATGACCCCCTCGATCCTTACGGCCATTTTACCTGAAAAGTAGAGGAAAACGGTGAATTCGACTTCCGAGATCAAATCCACCCTTCCACCGCAGATCAAGTGAAAGGGCAAAGAGAGGGGTGAGGAGCCCCATACAAATTATCCCCAACACATAATTGCAAACCCCTCCTCGACGGAGAAGACTCGTCCACGGAAAAACTCCCATCGACAAGACGCGGCGAACCTCCTCGACAAAAAGGCTCCCCGCGCAAAAAGACCCCCAGAATGCGGGTGACTCTTCGACAGAGACCCCTCGCAATACTCGTACACTTGGAGGGAGCAAGGCTCCCCGAGACCTTCATCTCATCTCCCCGTGACCTTCATCGCAGGTCCTCGGGGCCTTCATCATGAAGTTCGTGAAATTCCAGGAATCCTCACGAAATTCCCAGCGACTTGGCCGGAAACTTCATGAGCACGGCCGAAAAACTCATAGTTCCGCCGAAAACATCATGAAACTCGCCGGAACATTCATACGTTCCCCCTAAAATTCTATGTGGTCCACAGAAAATCAATGGTAACTTCATAATACTAGAGTTGGGAGACGAAAATTTACTTGATGAAAGAAGAGCTGGACGACTGAGAGTGACGGACGATGGTGGCGACGATGGCGGTGACGGCTAACACGATCTGAAAAAACTTGGAGGGACTTGGAGAGAACTCTGAGAGGAATGAAGAGGAAGTGTGAAAATGAAGCGAGCTTTTCCCCTATTTATAATCCTAGCACGGGAAGCGAGGCAGCACTAGGCACTCAAGTGCCCCTACGCGTAGCCGCCCTAGGCAATAATTACGCGTGACATGTGGCGCGGGAAGATACCAGGCGTGTCCTCTCAGCTTCCCTTCGTGCCCGCAGACCGGGCATGCCGTTCCTTTCAGTCTCCCCCACATCGTCGGCCAAGGGACCAAACGGAGACATACCCAGAAGAAGGGCCAGCAGGACGTCTGGCGAAGAGACCTCTCCGCGAACTCTTATCTCGTGGAGCATCTCCTACTCCTGGCTACACATATGACCCCTAAGCTCGTCGTTTCAGACACCCTGACGCCCATCTGGACGGGTCCTCGATGTTTGGGGTGACTCTTAAGTCATTACTCCTACTTCGGAGCAACGACTTGAGGGGCTTCTGTTCTGGACTAGGCCTAAGCCTGACCCACCGTCGGGCACGACCCAACCCAAGTATTCGTCGAGGAGGGCCCAATTAATGTCCAGCCCATCTACACGCCCGGGGAGCTCTTACACGTCTACCCCACGGACTCCACGTGCCCCCCACGCGGGGACACGCCATCAGGCAACTACCCACTTCCGAAAGAACTGGTCAGCCCACCTTCTGAAGATCACAGGGCAGTTGATGCAGGGCGAAGACCATGTGCTGGTCTTCCTACGCCACGTAAGCCCTGGCAGTTACTCATGTTGGGCCTTGCGATCCAACCCAATGCAAATTAACCGTTGACCCTGCGCTGGGGGCACATTATAAATACCATCTTTCACTAGAGGGTCGGGTATTCTATTCTTGACACCTTTTCTCTGTACTTGCTTTGCTTACTCCGTCTCTGACTTTAGTATCGGAGTACCTTGCACGTACACCCCCTTCTCTTCACCACCACTGACGAATAAAGGAGCTCACGACGTGTTGTTGGCTGCTGATCCACTTTTTGATCCGGTAAGATCAGGTATGAATCCTTTCTTGGAATCACGCATATTAAAGCGTCTCGGCACTTTGTTTATCTGACTTAGGCCAAGGAGTTTTTGTGATCTATCTCTATAGATTCTAATTCCTAGTATATATGCTGCTTCACCCAGGTCCTTCATAGAAAAGCGTTTCCCTAGCCAAGTTTTTACTTGCTGCAAGGTATGCACACCGTTTCCTATAAGTATTATGTCATCTACATATCAGGAAGACCATCATGCTCCCACTAACCTTCTTATAGACATAAGGTTCATATTTGTTTTTGACGAATCCACATTATTTTACCGTCTTATCAAAACAAAGATTCCAACTTCTGGAAGCTTGCTTCAATCCATAGATTGATCGCTGGAACGTGCATATCTTTTGGCCTTCTTCTAGTATGTTAAATCCTTTAGGTTGTGTCATGTACGCATCCTCAAGAAGATTCTCATTAAGGAAAGCAGTCTTGACATCCATCTGCCATTTATGTAACCATGATATGCAGCGTTAGCAAGTAATATCCGAACAGATTTAAGCATAGCAACTGGTGAAAAAGTTACATCATAGTCTACACCATGAATCTGCTTATAGCCCTTAGCAACCAGTCTTGCCTTATAGGTATGTACCTTACCATCCATGCCAGTCTTCTTTTTAAAGACCCACTTGTATCCTATAGGATTAACTCCTATAGAAGGCTCTACCACGGTCTAAACCTGGTTTGTGTATATGGAATCCATTTCAGATTTCATGGCTTCTAGCCACTTCTCAAACTCGGGACTAGTGATAGTCTCTTAGTAGGTCACAAGCTCGCCTTGATAAATGAGTAGTACATCACCTTGATCAGTTACGAGATAACCATATCTCTCTGGTTGTTGGCGTATTTTTTTTGACCTACGCTGGTCTTGTTCTACTTGAGTAGGCTGCTCTTCCACAACTACTTGTGTTTCTTGCTCCAGTTCCTCCATAGGTGTATCAATGCTTTGTGATTCTTGAATTTCTTCAAGCTTTATTTTCGTCTCACTGATTCCTTTGGAAATAAAGTCCCTTTCTAGGAATACTTCAGTTCGAGCGACAAACACTTTGTCCTCAGAAGGATTGTAGAAGTAATCTCCTCTTGTTTTTTTAGAATACCCCACAAATAAACATTTGTCAAATCTGAGCCTAAGTTTAACTGAAATTTTTCGTTTCACATAAAGAATAAATCAAGAGCATTTCTTAATGCACCACCCAAGTTTCTTAGGCACCACGTAAAATTATTTTTTTGCCCCCTGATTCCGGATGTGCACATCCGGATGCACCGTATCCTTAAAAAATAAAAAGTTATTCCGGATGTGCATATCCGGAAGACCTCCGGATCTGTATATCCGGACGAAAAAATGTGATATATTTGAAGCTGCATGATCACTCCCCTCTTCTCATTCTCAACATTTCTCCTAATACTCTCACTTTCACCAACTAAACAAACCCTACTTAATCAATCCCATTTCTCACTCAAAAAGTTCAAGTTTTTGGTGCAACAAATCAAAGGGAGTAAGGAAAGACTAAATTTCAGGTAAACATTCAACTTCATCCACTACATTGCTCACATTATCAATCAACATTTTTGGGAAAACAAGTTACGCTACTTCCGGATCTGCACATCCGGAACGAATTGAGCATGAACATTTCTGGATGTGCACATCCGGAAAAATGCCTGAAGCTAATTAATTTATATTTTCAGCATTTTTGAATATATTTTATTTATACATATTAATTGTTCTATTCTTGTTTATAAATGGATATGGTGCACCCCGATTACATGACAAAAGAATTAGTTGTGCCGATTTCCCCGAAAGATGAAGGTATGCTCGCAAAGTCGGTTGATGTCGGCGGTGACTTTAACAACAAGAAAGACTTTGATGATCGTGAAAGCATGATCGCATATATTCGTAGGACGGCTATTGAGCTTGGCTTCGGTGTAAATATCGAGAGGTCGGATAATGGGTTGGATAGAAGAAAAGCTTTTGTAATTTTGGGTTGCGAAAGAAGCGGCAAATATCAGGCATCTCTACGGAAGTTAAAGAAAGACGAGACCAGTACTAGAAGATGTGAGTGCCCTTTTAAGATTGGTGGTTACATGTTAGTTTCCAAGAAATGGAGATTTACCGTTCGTTGTGGTATACATAACCACGAAATGTGTTCAAAGCTTCAAGGCCATCCAAGTGTATGTCGGCTCAAGGCGGAAGAGAAGACATGTATAGCCGACATGACCTTGAACCTTGTCCAACCGAAGAATATACCTGCGACGTTGAAACGGAAAGAACCCGAAAATGTTGTAAACGTAAAGCAAGTGTATAACATTCGGTATCAAACGAACAAGGCAATTAGGGGAGATAGGAGTGAGATGCAACAACTGTTCGAAAGATCGCACACAATTGAAAAGGCATCAAATGCGTAAAAATCGAAAGTTCTAGCTCCAATAGATTTAGACGGAGAATTTTGTTTTAACTCTTTTGTATAATCATACGACACAATGTACATTATTGAAGTGAAATATATTGTATTTTTATCCATATGTCTTTTTAATACACTTATGAATTTTATTGCACTGAAAGTATTCCAAGTGGCTGCATAAGCTGTTCAATTCTGTTTTAAAATTGTATCAGTAAAACATTCTGATTTGCACATCCGGACAATTTCTGGATTTGCACATTCGGAACCAATATTTGTAGGGTTTGTCCGGATCTGCACATCTAGAACGAACTTAGGCAGATATAACTTTACCCTAACTTTTCTATAAATTAGGGGTTTCATTTGATATCTTTCACACAAGCTTAAAATGTCTCAATTCTATCAAATCAAGGTCCGTTGGTATGCCGCTAGTGTCTCCTTCACCGACGGCAAAACACGCGGTCAAACGTTTACGCTAACGAGGGACATCTCCATCGGCCAGATCATTGACAACATCCAACTTCTCCTACCTTACGGAGACAAATGGAAGGTTGCGAAGCTTCAGTATCGTTCACCTTCGGTTGACAACGAAGGGAACGTCGCTTACACCCTTGTTGAGCTCAAGAATCAAGACGATGTTAGAGCGATGTGGCAAACTTTTTTGGGTTACGAAGAACAATTTCCGTTCGAGTTCGAGGCGACCGTCAAAATCCGAAGAACGGTCGATGAAATCTTAGAGATGTGCAAGCGTCCACCGGGCTATTGATCTTGTACTATTTAAATTTCTGTCGATGTAATGCCGAATTTCTGAATGTAATCCCGATTTAATTTTATGACTGTGAGAAACATTGCTGGATTTTTGGAGTTCTGTTTCAGGATTTAATCCGGATTTGCAAATACGAATTTATTCCGGATGTGCACATGTGGAAAAAACTAAAAAAAATTTAATAAGCAGTGCGTCCGGATGTGCATATCTGAAATGCAGGAGTATTTTCGTCAGCGTGCTAGATACCTAAGAAGGCTGGGTGGTGTGTTAAGAAATTTCCAAAATCAAACATAGAGTGCCATGTACTCCCAACAATAGGAAGGATCGTCCAATACCCGCACAAATAGCTGGAAAAATAAAAATACATTCTCTAGATCATAATGTTTTAGTTATTAAAACTAACATTAGTTTATAAATCCCACACTTATATATCTTTTCTTCTTCACAAAACACATAATCTATCAAACAATTATTTACACATGTTTATCTTTTTATCTTTTCGTTTTATTTTACATTTATGTATTTGTTTAATTTAATAGCTAAAAGACAATCAATACCATATTTATATTCTTTTTAGGAGGTAAAAACCCTATAATTGAGAGACAAAGTGTTTTCAATGTAATTGTTTGAAGTAAAAAAAAATTACAAATAAAAAGCTATTAGATAATAACTCAACTAACTTATAAGTTAATTTAAAAAAAAAAGTAAAAGTTATATATATTTGATAATTTGTACTTCTATAAGATTAAAAAATGTAAATCATATAGAGAATTATCAACTTTTACTAAATTCTTTATTAGCTATTTGAGAGAATAAAAACTTATACAATAATCAATTGTAAAACTGTCTTCAAAGGCGATACATAATTCAAAATTTATTATGATTAAACTGTATTTAGAAAGAATTTTATAAAACATTTTTTACACAAAATTGTAATTGAATACGATTTATTTTTTATTTTTTCATAATTAAACTTAGATTAATCTATCCATAACTTTCAAAAACTTAAGACATCTCTTATAAACATAACTGACAAATAATATGCATGAAGCTAGCGTATCCAAGTTGGTATTTGGTAATGCCTATATCAAAGACTGTACAATTATCAATGCTATAATATTAGTTTAATTCAACAGTGCATGTGGATTGAGACAGGGATTTATATGCATATTCTTAGGGTTATCTCACCATACTATTATTATTACACGAGTAAAGATAGAATCTAGATGCTTTTGCGTTTAAATAGAAGTAAAGTAAAAAGAAGACATGAAGAATCCATCGTGGTACATATATAATTTATTTTAGACCAAATTAAAGAATCACCAGAAAGATTGTGCCAACTTTTATCTAAACTTTTCTTCGGAAATTATGCCTACAATAGAAGCAAAATTATGTACGTAGGAAAACACTAATCTATCAAGAAACTTTAGACTGGAGATGCATTAAATTTAGAGCTAAACTTTTATTGACTCTTAAAGCTACATAGTAGAAGAATCTCACCAATTTTCACAAACCCCACCTAAAATGCAATGCCTGGTCTTTAGCCATGGCTTTAAATGTTCATACGTTGATTAATTAATATCAACTAATCTTCTAGAGATTTCAATTAAATTTTAATATATAGGTAAAAAAAACTAGCTAACATGTTCATATATATATATATATATATATATATATATATATATCCTATGAGAATACAATTTTTATATGAGAATGAATCTAAATCATTAAATTTTAAAATAAATGGTAGAAATTACGTGTAGTTTTTGTTTTTCTCTCTCCTCCATTATTAAAATAAATGATGGAGGAGAGAGAAAAAAACTGACACATAATTTTCATAATTTATTTTAAAATTTAGTAGTTCAGATTCATTTTTTTGTTCTTACTTAAAAATTACATTCTCGTATGATACATTCCATATATATATATATATATATATATATATATATATATATATATATATATATATATATATATAGAGAGAGAGAGAGAGAGAGAGAGAGAGAGAAATGCTAACATACACTCAAAATTGGTGGGCCCCACACAAAAATACACTACATATATTTTCTTTCTAATTTTTTTCTTCATTTTTTTAATGTGGATCCCATCCAAAATTGGTGAATCCCACACACAAAATACACTAAAGCTATGTTTGGTTTGGCGGTGGCTTTTCCAAAATCACGGTGGAAATCACATTTCACCAAAAGCTACCTTTTGTAGCTTCTCAAAATCACGGTGGAAATGGCATGTGGACGTACGTTTGGTGGCTGAAAAGTCAAACCAAATATGCACTAAGGTGTATGTTGCTAATGCACACCTACATGAATGTGCATTAGCATGACCTATATATATATATGACCACTCGACGCAGCAAAATAAAGAAGAATCTATAAAATTAACACTCTTATACACAAATTAATTAATGAGTTACTTTATATATATGGGAGATGGTTAGAATCATCCACTTTTTCTAGCATGGGACGTGGGAGTTTGTTGAATAATATATACTCGTGGATTGCATATGTGAAGTGGATTAAGTATGAGTTTAATATATAACAATAGATGCATTGAATTCTCAACCCTTTGAAATTTCGTATTTTCAACTATATAATTGGTTGGAGCTGTTAAAATGAGCTACTCGGCTCTAAACGTGTTGGTTTTGATGGGCGCGGGTTTTTTAAGTTCAAGATAAAAAAGTTTATTTTTAATATCGACTTAAAAATTACTACTTGAATATTTAACATAAGAGAAATTAATAGAATATAAAAATAGACTGTTTATTATATTAATTTATAATATTTAAAAAAGAAAAGATTGAATAGAATAGAGATAAAATTTAGTAAAATAAGAAAAATCAATGTATTATTTTAAAATAAGACAATATAAGTATTAATAAAAAATTTTAAAATTTATAACGATGTGGGTTGGATGGATTACCCACGGCTCATATAGGCTAACTCTAATGAGTAGCAAGCTTTTTAAGGCTAAGAAAGTCTTAAAAAATAAGATCGCTAATTTTAAGGACCAAACCTTAGTAATTATCAGACCTAACAAATCGATCCATATGAGTTAGTCCATTTTAACAGCTCTATTTTGATTTCTCCATAACAGAATTATATGATAATTAAAAACGTAACTTCAATTAACACGGTCGCTATATAAATTACTCTTTCTGTTCCAAATTATAAGACGTTTTGGGTTTTTCACACAAATTAAAAAACTTAATTATTACTTTATGGAAAAAACAAATTATGTATAACTTTACAGTAATGTCCCTCATAATCAGGGGCGGACCACTGTGGGGACTAGGGGGGACCACGGCCACCCCAATATATTTTTTAATTTTTTTTTCTATATTGAGAAAATACAGCATTACCCTTTATTAAAAAACAAAATTACACAACTCTCATTTACCCTACTTTAGTTTACTTACAGTAAAGTATGCGTAGGTTTTTAGAAAAGAAAATCCACACCCTTTTTCTTCTCTACGGCACTGTCGGTCTCCGCTTGTCGCTCTCTAAACTGTGTATCTTTCGGGTAAATGATTTTTTTTCTATTTATTTATTTATTTACATAATAAAATATTAGGTTTTTTCTTCAATTTCACAAATTGATAATACAATCAAATTGATAATATTGTGTTAATTTAAAGAATATTGTGTAAGATTGAATTGTGAATTTAGGGATTTTTGGGATTGTTTCTCTTTATAAGTTTTATTGTGAATTTAAAGAACATTGGGAATTTGTTGTGTTGTGCTTAAATTTTAATTGAAGTTGAACAATACTCAACTAAAGTGTATTTTTTTTGTTAATTTCTTCAATTGATTTTGCAGCATAACAGTGCTAATGAAGAGTAGAAAAATTGATTCTTTTTTCAAGAGGAAAGAAAGAGATGACGAAAATTTAACTTCTATGTCTGAACCTCAAAGAGTTCGTGAGAATCCAAGAATTGAAGAAAATGTTAATAGAGTTTGCCCGGATGACATTGAGAATTCTTTAGAACGCGATCCTGGAAAACGTCCTCCGATGTGGGAATATCCATTAAATCAAATGGATGAAATACGAAGAGCTTATTTGAAATGGGGTCCATATCAAATGCATTTAGAGCAATATCCATTGTCAGGTAAAGAAGAACATCAAAGAAGATTTCAACACACTTGATTTAGCCTTTTTCCTTCGTGGTTAGAGTATTCACCTTCAGAAGATGTTGCTTATTGTTTACCGTGTTATCTTTTTAGCAAAAGACCAGGTGGACGTCCTGGTTCAGATGTCTTCATTTCTAGAGGTTTTAGAGGTTGGAAGAAAGTTAGAAATGGAAAGAATTGTGCATTTCTTAAACACATAGGGAAGGATCCTTGTTCACCACACAATAATGTTATGAAAGCTTGTCAAGATCTATTAAATCAAGATGGGCACATTAGGAACATTATTGAAGCTCAAAGCTCGATTGAAATTATGAAGAATCGACTACGTCTCAAGACTTCAATTGACACAGTTCGTTGGTTAACTTTTCAAGCTTGTGCTTTTAGAGGTCATGATGAAAGTAAAGAATCATTAAACCAAGGTAATTTTCTTGAACTGATAAAACTCTTGGCATGTTATAATGATGAAGTTACAAAATTTGTGTTGGAAAATGCTCCATCTAATAGCAAGTATACTTCACATAAAATTCAAAAAGAGATCTTGCATATTCTTTCAAGTAGGGTGAAAAAGCATGTTCGTGAAGAAATTGGCGATTCCAAATTTTGTATAGTTGTAGATGAAGCTCGTGATGAATCTAAAAAAGAGCAAACGTCTCTTGTTTTGAGATTTGTTGATAAAGATGGTTTTATACAAGAGAGATTTTTTGGCCTTGCACGTGTTAATGACACTACATCTTCAACTCTTAAGCAAAAGGTATGTGATATACTTTCTCTACATAACCTTGATGTCTCTAACATTCGTGGTCAAGGGTATGATGGGGCTAGCAATATGAGAGGAGAATGGAACGGTTTACAAGCACTATTTATGAAGGATTGTCATTATGCATATTATGTTCATTGTTTTGCTCATCGATTGCAACTTGCCCTGGTTACCGCATCAAGAGAAGTTAAAACAATTCATCAATTCTTTGATAAGCTAACTCATATTGTAAATGTTGTTTGTTCTTCTACAAAGCGTCATGATGAGTTACAAGCTTCCCATTTGGATGAAATTGAACATTTGTTAGAGATTGGTGAGATTGTAACTGGTAAAGGTGAAAATCAAATTGGTACTTTGAGACGGGCTGGAGATACTCGTTGGAGATCACACTTCTCTTCTATTAGTAGCTTGATAAATATGTATGAAGCAACTTATATTGTTTCAAAAAAATTTGCAAAGGAAGGATTAAGTTATGCTTCACGTGGAGATGCTGATAGTGCTTACAATTACTTGAAATCATTTGATTTTATATTCATATTGCATCTGATGAAAGAAATTATGGGTGTCACAAATATGCTTTGCCAAGCCTTACAACAACAATCCCAGGATGTAGTTAATGCTATGCATTTGGTTTGTATAACAAAAGCTCTTATTCAAGAATTGAGAGAAGATGGTTGGGATAAATTGTTTACTTGTGTGAAGTCTTTTTGTGAAAAACATGATATTGAGGTTCCTGATCTTGATGATGTTCATTCAACAACAAGATTTGGATGCTCTCGTATTGAAGAGAACCAGTTAACCATTGAGCATTATTTTAGAGTTAAAATATTTTTTGCTACCATTGACAAACAATTACAAGAGTTGAATAGCAGATTTAGTGAGCAAGCGATTGATTTGTTAACTCTAAGTTGTGCTTTGGCTCCCAAGGATAACTACAAGGCTTTTAACTTTGATACTATTTGTACTCTAGTTGAAAAGTATTATCCTACGGACTTCAATGAGCAAGAGAGTATTAATTTACAATTTCAACTTCGACATTTTATTATTGATGCTCGCCAAGCATCGAGTTTGAATAATTTATCAACTATTTAAGACTTATGTTCATCTTTAGCTTCAACTGGAAAGAATGAAATTTATTATTTGATTGATAGACTGCTCCGTCTTGTTATGACTCTCCCTGTATCTACGGCCACTACTGAAAGATCTTTCTCAGTAATGAAAATTATCAAGACAAGATTGAGAAGTAAAATGGAAGCTGATTTTCTAGAAGATAGCATAACGGTTAACATTGAAAGAGAAATTGCTGCAAATATTGATTCTGAGACTATTATTGAGGATTTCAAGCAACTCAAAAATCGTAGAGCATTATTATAAGGTATTTTTAAGTAATATTTTTGTTGAGAATCAAGTGTGAGGAAAAAGTCCCACATTGATTAGAAAAAGGAAGATTGAACACTATAGAATTGAGAAAACCCACACACCAATCACCTTAAGGGTTTAGGTGAGTATGTGGTGTGTCTCTCACAAAGGTGTGTCCCAAATAAGAAATGTTCTCTCGTTGACGCCCCTAACAATGGTATCAGAGCCTGGTTCGAGAAAGGAACCGACTTACTTGTATCGAAACACTTCCCGCAGGTGTGGGTAGAAGGTGTTTCGTTGAGTTCAACGGTGATACAAGTATATGTGGAAGAGAGAGCTTCCACATGAGGGAGAGCATTGTGTATAAACTCACACTTGAGGGGGAGTGTTGAGAATCAAGTGTGAGGAAGAAGTCCCACATTGATTAGAAAAAGGAAGATTGAACACTATAGAATTGAGAGAACCCACACACCAATCACCTTAAGGTTTTAGGTGAGTATGTGGTGTGTCTCTCACAAAGGCGTGTCTCAAATAAGAAATGGTCCCTCGTTGACGCTCCTAACAATTTTTAAATCATTTTATGTTCAACTTTGTGTTTATTGCATTTTAAATATTTTATATACAATATGGTATGAATATTTTATTTATAAATTATAATTTAATTTTATGGCCACTCCAAACTTTATAGTCTAGTTCCGCCACTGCTCATAATTATATAGGAGAGAGAAATTAAAAATGTTGAAAGAATAAATAATAATAAATATTTGAGGAAATATTGAGGAAGATGTCATTTATATTGCATTGAAAATGTAAAGTATCTTATAATTTAGAACAAATTTTTTTAGCAAAATGACTTATAATTTGAGACAGAGATAATATCTTATGTTAGTAAACTTATTACCGATCGAGTAATTAACTTTTTTTGAGGTTGGAAGCATCAATATATCCAATCATCTGGGCACATCATAGTATTAGTATATGCCAGCAATTAACTTTTCTTCTTTTATGATTGACAACAAAAAGAAGTTGCACGAGAATTCATATGAATTTAAAAGAGATCAAATTGTAGAAATAAGTGCCATGCATTGCATATACTTTGGACATAATTAAGCCAGGTGTGTATGTATTTCTAAAGCAAAGCATGTTGGTCAGTATATTCATGTTCCATACTTACTTAGAAAAGAAGGCTTTAGTGCTTTAGACAAGAGCATCATACCCAAGCATTGCTCCAAGATTCTCTAGCCAAGATATTATTAAATTAGTATATCCCACTCTCAATAGCTAGGGTGTCCAAACACCTATATACACTTTAAGAAATTATGAATCTTAATAATGTCATATTATATTCTAGTACAACTTTAGTGTTTGTCCCAAACTCTAACATAATTTAAAAGTACTTATTTCATCGATATTAAAATCCAGATGCACAGTCGATTAAAAATCATACATGCAACAATCAAATAAGTACGTTTGAATTTTAAAATTCTAACACAATTTAGAAAATAATTTTAGAAATCCTCATTATATATGACTATATGACTCAATTGTAGTTTTTATATTTTGTTGACTGATGGCGCAGTTAAAGCAAGCATACTAAAACTTCATAATTGGCATTATTATCATAAATGCAAATGAAGACAAAAAAGGGAATCTAATTAATTCCAAAAATGTTTTTTAAGAGAAATTACACAATGCCTATATATTCAGCAAAGAGGTAACGGTCGAAAAAGAAAAAAAGGAAAAAAGAAGCAAAGCAAAAAAGGAAAGGAAAGGAAAAACTAAATTAGTTATGTTTGTTGACAGCCCCCCTCAAACTAGAGTGTATATTCAACAGTCCAAGTTTGGAAACACATTCTGCAAATGGACCAAGGTGAAGAGCTTTAGTGAACAAATCAGCAATTTGGTTGATTGTGTTTATTGGCATAAGGTGAATGGTCATGGATTGAATTTTATCACGAACAATGTGGCAGTCCATCTCGATATGCTTCGTGCGTTCGTGAAAAATAGGATTCGTAGCAATGTAGATCGCACTCTGATTGTCGTAATAAATAGTGACAGGATTAGGATGAGTGATGTTGAAGTCGTGAAGGAGATACAGGAGCCATTGGGCCTCACACGTGGTGTTGGCTAGGGCACGGTATTCCGCCTCAGAAGACGAGCGAGACACGACAACCAGTTTCTTTGTTTTTCAGCTAATCAAGTTATCTCCAAAGAAGAAGCAGAATCACGTGGTTGATCTGCGAGTTGTAGGACATGACCCCCAGTCTGAATCCGCAAAACCTGTGAGTTTGAATGAGGAACCGCGCTTGAAAAAGAGACCTAATGCTGGAGCATTTTTGAGGTAACGAAAGATACGTTGAGCAGCATTGAGATGAAGCTGAGTAGGCTTGGCAAGGTATTGACTCAATCTGCAAACAGCAAAAACAATGTCAGGTCGTGAGTGAGTTAAATATAACAGTTTGCCTATGAGTTTTCTGAACATAGTAGGATCTGTGAAGAGATGTTCGTCCGAATTGTCGAGTTTCTGCTTTGGATCCATTGGTGTGGAGGCAGGTTTGGCCCCTAAGAGACCATTCTCTTGCAGTAAGTCCAGAAAATACTTGCATTGGCAAAGCGTAAGCCCTGCAGAGGATTGAGCGATTTCAAAACCAAGGTAGTAACGCAGGCAACCAAGGTTCTTTATACTGAACTTTTTGTCCAGCAGTTGCTTAATATTGTTGATTTCAATGAGTGGTGTACCTGGAAGTATCAAGTCGTCAACGTACACAAGAACAGCAGTGAAACAGTGATCATCATGTTTTGTAAAAAGAGAATAGTCAGATTTGGATTGAGAAAATCTAATACTAGTAAGTGTGGAAGTTAATTTGTGATTCCATTAGCGACTGGCCTACTTAAGGCCATAAATAGACTTTTTAAGCTTACACACCATATTGGGAGGAACAGGTAGACCAGGAGGAGGTTTCATATAAACCTCTTCATCAAGGTCACCGTGTAGAAAAGCAGTGTTGATATCCAATTGGTGAAGGTGCCAGTTTGCAGAAACAACAATAGATAATAATAAACGAATGGTAGTCATTTTAATTACAAGACTAAAAGTCTCTAAATAATCAAGGCCTTCAGTTTGATTAAATCCTTTTGCAACAAGGCTGCCTTATATCTCTCAATAGTGTCATTTGGAAAATATTTGAGTTTGAAATCCACTTACATCCGATGGCACGTTTGTGTGGAGGTAAATGTGTGATTTCCCAAGTTTTGGTGCTAGTGAGAGATTGCAGTTCAGAGTCTATGGCCTGCTGCCAATTAGGATTAGTAATGGTAGAGGCATAGGAAGAAGGCTCTTTGATAGATGAAAATTTTAAATTAAAAGCTCTATGGGAATGAGACAAATTATCATAAGAAATATAATGAGAAAGAGAATAAAGCTGCATACCTGAGGCAGTGGATGATTCAGGAAGAGAATTACCTGTAAGGAGAGAACAATGATAGTCCTGCAAGTATGTTGGTTGTTTAGTATGTCTGGTGGATCTTCTAACAGTACTAGGAGGTTATGTAGGTGAAATAAGGTCAGAAGGTGGACTAGGGGGTTCATTGTGGGTTTTAATAGGTTATGAGATTGTTGGATAAGGAATAGTTATATCAGCTGGTTCTGAGGACTCTAAGATGGGGGGAAGGTAATCTAAAGAGTCATCTTGGTTGGGATGATGAATAAGTTGGGATGATGGAAGGGAGGTATTAATGGGAGATGTGTAGGGAAAAATGTCCTCATAAAAAATGTGTCACGAGAGATGAAGATGTTCCTGGTATGAAAATTGTAAAGGATGGAGCCTTTGACTCTATTTTTGAAGCCCAAGAATATGCATTTTTGGGCTCTAGTGTCAAGTTTAGTGCGTTGGACATTACTACTGCAAGCATAAACTAAACAGCCAAAAGTTTTAAGTGTGGTGTAATCAGGAACAGAAGCATATAGCATAGTGAAAGGACACTTATGGGAGAGAAGCCTAGTAGGTAAGTGATTTATGAGGTGGACAGCATAGAATAAGGCATATGACCAGAAGATTTTAGGAATATGGGAGTGAAACAGAAGGGCACTGGTGACATTCAGCAGATGCTGATGTTTACGTTCCACCAGGCCATTTTGTTGTAGGGTATACACACAAGAAGTTTGGTGAATAATGCCATGTGTGGAATAGAATTCTCTTAAGAGAAACCGAGGACCATTGTTAGATCTAATAGTTTTAATGGTAGTTTGAAATTGTGTTTCAATTAGTTTGACAAAAGATTTGACTAATAAGGATGTTTCAGATTTAGACTTCATTAAAAAAATCTAGCAATATCGACTATAATCATCAACCACTGTTAAAAAATACTTATGTCCATGGATAGAAGGGCACGATATGGGGCCCCAAATATCGATGTGAATGATATAAATTTTTTTAGAAGTGTTAGTAGTGCTATTGTGAAAAGGCAAACGTTTTTGTTTAGCTTTAAAACAAGTATCACAGAGAATATCAGTAGCATGTAAATTGTCTAAAGGAAAATTTTTATTGATTTGTATAAGAGTATCATGTGATGGGTGGCCAAGTCTGTTATGCCAACGGTTACAAGTGTGAATATTGGGGGAGGGAGAGGAATTAATGGAGATAGAAGGGGAAACCAAAGTGTAGGAGGCCTTGGTGTAACCTAGCTGCACTAATCTTCATCAGGGTATGAAGCCCCTGTATGAGACAGTGAGATGCAGTAAAAATGAAGGCACAATTTAAGGAGCTGGCAAGTTTAGAAACAAAGATAAGATTAGTGTAAAAAGAAGGAATGTACAAGACATCATGAAGATAAAAGGAATCATTAAAATGCACAGATCCTGAGAAATTAGTAGTAATGGAGGCTCCATTTGGAAGCCTTACTATGATGGGTTTGATAGGATTTAGGTTAGTAAACAATGTCCTATCATAGCAAACATGATTTGTTGCCCCTGTGTCTAGTAACCATTCTAAATTATTAACACCGTGAATATTATGGATGTAAGAAGAACCTGAGTCATGAGCTTGAGAAGTGTGAAAGTTCTGAATATTTGGTTTCGGAGACACATCAGTTTGTTGGAGAAGATCTATCAGAGCAAATTGTTGTTCAGTGGTGAGGGAAAGGTTGTCAGGAGCAACTTTAGTCTGGCTGGAAGGGGGAGTATAAGTTGAAGTTTCTTCTTGTGATGTGTGAGCCAAATTCGTCTTCTTGAGATAGGGGGTAAACCGTGTTTCTTGAAACACACCTCAATGGTGTGATCTGGTTTGTTGCAATAGGAACATATTTTTATTCCTTTCGACCTAGGTGGTGTGGAGAGTTTGGTGCCATGTTCATTAGAGCGACCCCCGGATGTAACGTTTGTTCACTTGAGCAATGAGCTTTTCTTCCACAATAGGCGATGACAATTGCCTTTCTTGTTGAATAAGAAGTGAGAAAACTCTGTTGACGGTAGGTAGAGGAGACATAAGCATAATCTGAGCACGAACCACATCGTATTGGTCATTAAGGCCTTTAAAAAACATAATGACATAATCATTGTCCCTGTATGTTTTGATGGTAGGGATGAGGTTACAGGTGCAAAGAGGATCGCAGGTACATGTTGAACGACGAAGGTGAAAGAAACAAGATTAGAAAGACGGATGAAAGAAAAAAAAACATAACGAGAAAAAAACCAAGAAGAAGATGTAGAAGACGAAGAGAAAGAAGAAAGAGAAACAACCAAAGAGTAGACGCGTGGGAAAAAGCCACGGAAGAGATAAGGAAAAAGATCAGAGCAATCTCATGCTCTTGATACCATGTTGACAGATGACGCAGTTAAAGCAAGCATATTGAAACTTCATAATTGGCATTATTATCATAAATGCAAATAAAGACAGAAAAGGGAATCTAATTAATTCCAAAAATGTTTTTAAGAGAAATTACACAATGCTTATATATACAGTAAGGAGGTAACGGTCGAAAAAGAAAAAAAGGAAAAAAGAAGTAAAGCAAAAAAGGAAAGGAATGGAAAAACTAAATTAGTTATGTTTGTTGACATATTTCACATTTACCCGATTATTCTACATTTTTATTGAAGAGCTAATGCCAATGTTGCTATTTCACAACATTACTCTAAATCTCACATCGGATAATTAAGTTTAAAAAATGAAAGGAATAAGTATCCAAGTAAATCTTATATTGCTATAACAACACTATAAGTTTCATATTGGATAAAGAACCGAATAATGAAATAAATGTGGAATATAAAAACTGCAGCGAGACAGATACTAAGAGGGCCTCTTAATATTACTCTTGGGAGGCTCTATTTAGATCTTAATATTCAAAGATATTCATTTGGTTATTTCATGATTCTTGATTGAGTCCATATCGATATCATTTCATGGAATTTGTCAGAATATTTACTATCCGAACATGATGAAAGATGTCATTTTAAACATTCGTAGGGTTTAGGAGAAACACAAAGTGTGTAATGAGCGATCCCCTTTGATATTAGAACTGGAGAAAATGAATTTGTCGTAAAAACAATCATAGAAATTTGACTAGAAAATATAGATTTGTATGTTATTTTAAAACTTTTTAATCTGTCTAGTTGAATTACAAACTTTAATCGAGCTAGCTCAAACATAATGTAGATAACTCAAAAATTTTATAGGCTTAATTATAAGTTTGATTCCCCTATTTTCATATTTTTGAAGTTTGATACATCCAATTTTAAATTTGGATTTTTAGTCCTTTCTATTTATTATTTTTTTTCAAGATTTTAGTCTCCCTTCTAATTTGAGGTAAAATTTTAATGACATGACAATTGAACTTCTGACTTTTGTATATTGGAGTTGAAGCTTGTCAACTAAGCCACTGTATTTACTTTCCAAATCTACGAAATAGAATGGTTTAACATAAAAAAACATGGTAGTAGTGGTTTTTTCATCCTATAATTCACAAGAAATTGCTGGAACATGATCTTCTTCTGTGAAAAATGGTTATGTGGGTTTGTGTTCAGAAGCTGTTAGAGACGAAGCTATTAGAGTGAAAAAGACATTTGCAATGGTAGAAGAAATTAAATCTCACATGTTGTGTCGTAGGATTAAATTGAATCCTGCAATTTGTCCTTTTCCCTCTATTTAATAAAACACTAAAATGATTTGATAGTTTAGGCGCATACTTATATTTGATATATTTTATGGTTACTATTATAAACAAATATTTTATTTTTAGAATTTTTTTTTGATACTCAATTGATTAAAAAAACTAGGACAAGAAATGGAGTCCCAAAACCAACTTGTACAACACTGTCAAAAGGCAGGAAAATAGCAAAAGCACAAATTAGGTAGACACTAGCCTACAAATAACCAACAAGTTATAAAAAATTCAATGGCATCTTGTGTCACTCATACAGATTACATTTAGCTTTCTTTTTGTTATCCAACTCCTTCCACCTCCAAGAAAAATGAATAACTCTATGGAATATATCTTTTGGAATAGTCATTAAATCGTTAAAGATAACCTGATTCCTACACCACCATATACACCAACAAGTTACAAGCCAAATCAAACCAGAGAAGGAGCAAAACAAAGAAGATTTTGCCCAACCTAAAAAAGAATCGACACAGTTGGTAGCTACTGGGATTTGTACACCAAGCCAAGATTTGACATCCCGCTAAACTAACTTAGACTTAGCGCAAGAGACAAAGAGATTATAAATATCTTCAACAAACTGAAAGCAAAGAGCACATACCATTTCGTGTGGATTAGATATAATTCCTCTCTTTACAAGATTTTCATGGGTAGGAAGTCGGTTTAAGATGAGTCTCTAACCAAAAATCTGAACTTTAAGTGGAATCCTTGAATTCCACAAGAAATTCAGAGCTTCTATCGATTATCCTTCCAATTCCTCCTCCTCCGATTCTAAAATAAAAGCCTCATAGCAGGATTTTACACTGAACATGTTATCTATACCTTTGGGCCACCGAACCGAGTCTTCCTCATGAGGGCATAAAGTAAAATCCAACAGAATATGCTGCAGTTCCAAGGAGGACTCCTCAAACTCATCAACCAATAATACATTATTTTCATATAACTCTCTGTTGGGAAATAAGTGTGAGTTGTGTGGAAAAACAAGTGTGAGTTCTAAGTCCCACATTGCTTAGAAAAGTGGAGGTTGAGGACTTTATAAGTGAGAGTACTCATACACCTATCACCTTAAGGTTTTGAGTGAATATGTGGTGTCTCTCTCACTTATTTGGGTGAGTCTTTGAACTTTAGGATAGTGTTTGACCCAATGTGTATGCTTCCCACTCATGATAACCCATCAGTGGTATCAGAGCCTGGTTCGAGTAAGGGACCGGCTCCTTGTGTCGAAAGTCTTCCTGACACTATGGTCAGGCGACGTGTTCTGTTGAAGTGCCCATGATGAGATAAGGAAGTCTCTCAACGGCGGTACAAGTATGTGGATGAAAGAGCTTCCGCTTTAGGGGGAGCATAGTGGATGAACTCACACTTGAGGGGGAGATTGTTGGGAAATAAGTGTGAGTTTTGTGGAAAAACAAGTGTGAGTTCTAAGTCCCACATTGCTTAGAAAAGTGGAGGTTGAGCACTTTATAAGTGAGAGTACCCATACACCTATCACCTTAAGGTTTTGGGTGAATATGTGGTGTCTCTCTCACTTATTTTGGTGAGTCTTTGACCATTAGGTTAGTGTTTGACCCAATGTGTATGCTTCCCCCTATGATGACCCATCACTCCCAAACCCATCTGTTCCCAACCCAGCTTCCATAATCCTTAACCAAAACATCTTGCCTTTGTGAAGCATCAAATAAACTAGGATACTGCAGCTTAAGCGCAGATGCTCGAAGCTAACGAGAATGCTAAAACAATGTATTTCCTCCATTCCCTACTTTCCAATTTAAAAGATTGAAGAAACCTCCTTCCTTGGAAGGATCAGCCAAGCTTAAAAGATCTTTCCACCACATGGACCAATGCATGGGACTGGGACTACTAGAATACTGTTTTGACAGGATATTTTTCTTCACACATCCATACTTAGCTTTCAGAATTCCACTCCATAAAGAATTTGGTTCATTGATCACCCTCCATAACCATTTTGCGACTAAAGCACGATTAAAACTGCCATGTCTTTAATGCCTAAACCACCTCTATTTTTTGGTTTGCACACTTGAGACCACTTCACCCAATACACACAATTCTTGTCGCAATCACCAGCCCATAAAAATTTACTTTGGATAACTTTAATCTCCCTCAATACTTTAACCGGATCCAAGTAGAAAGAGAGGTAATGTATTGGAAGATTGGATAAGACCGAGTTAATCAGCGTTACTCGACCACCAATTGACAGTAACCTTCCCCTCCAAGGCGAGAGTCGCGCTTTGAATGTCGCAACAATTGAATTCCAAAATGAAATACTTTTGTGTTTACCACCAACAATCAGCCCCAGGAATTTAAATGGAAAAATGCCTACTTTACAGCCAAGAAAGATGAAGCAGCTTCAAGCATTGTCTCATTTAGACCCAAGCCAATTAAGTTACTTTTGCTGAAATTTACCTTCAATCCGGATAGAACTTCGAAACCTTTAAGAATGGATTTGATTGCCCAGAGGTTTGTCCAAGAATCGTCACACATTATTAGAGTGTCATTCGCAAACTGTAGTAAGCTTACAGATGTATCATCATCAATCTTCAACCCTTCAAAATGTTGTTATTTACTGCATTTTTCATCAACAAAGCAAGGCATTCTGTAACGAGAATGAAAAGGAAAGGTGATAACGGGTTACCTTGTTTAAGGCCCCTATACACCTTAAAATCTTTTGACGAGCTTCCATTCACTAATATCAAATAGAAGCTACTACAGGTCAGCCCTTTAATCCAGTCCCTCCATTTAGTACCAAATTTCATTGCCTCTAATACTTTAAGAAGGAAACTCCAGCTCACGCAATCATACGCTTGCGAGAAATCAACTTTGAACAAATTTCCTCTTTTCCTTCTCTTAATTGCAAGGTCTAAATCTTCATTAGCTACAAGAACACCATCTAGCAACTGTCTACCCGGGATGAAGGCTGTTTGGGAAGATGATGCTAATTTCCCTATTACAAGGCTCAATCTAGCAGCCAAAATCTTAGACATAATTTTGTATAAACTACCAATCAAGGATATTGGTCTGAAGTCATTCAAGGTTTGAGGGTTGTCTTTCTTTGGAACCAAGGCTATAAAAGAAGAGTAGATTGCTTTAGGAAAATATGCCTTCTCATGAAACTCTGCTATACATTCGATAATATCACCACCAATAATCTCCCAAGTTTTCTTTATGAAATTCAAATTAAAACCATCGGGGCCAGAACTTTTATTGTTGTCACAAGAATTGATAGCCTCGAGAATATCTTTAACTGAAAAAGGCTCAGAAAGCATGGCATTATCCTCTTCAGAAATTTTTTCCAAATCACCTAAATCCATGCTAAAACCACCAAGGGACTGGTTCTGATATTTAGCAGCAAAATGATCAAGGACAACATGTTTTACACCCTCAACATTATCTTCCACATTCAAACTGACGTTCAAAGTTGAGACTGAATTTAACCTCCTTCTTGTGTTAATAATGGAATGGAAATACTTTGTATTATTATCACCTTCCGTTGCCCACTTTATTAATAATGGAATGGAAATACTTTGGAATAACTGGCACCTTAAATGTGCCAGTTATTCCAAATTCCTTCCTGAGCATCATTTCTATCTTTCAACATATTGTCCGACAATTCAATATCCGTCTCATCCATCAAGCCTTCAATTTGATTAAGTTTCTCTATGTCGCCCTCCACTTTAAGGTCTAATATCCCAAAGACATGAATATTCCACCATTTCAACTTAATTTTGAGAGCCTTCGGCTTTTGTAGAAGAATACTACATGCACTGCCAGAAGCTTCGAATGTTTCCCAAGATTCTTTGACAAACTTGAGAAAATCCAGATGTTCAAACCACACATTGAAGGTTTTAAACGGTTTTGGCCCCAATCCTTATTACTGAAAATAAGCGACACCGACCTGTGGTCCGAGACGTCCCTATCACCAACCTTCTGACTATCAACCTTCCAATCTCGACTTAATTCTTCCGAAATAAGAAACCGATCCAATCTACTCTTACAAGAGCCACTTGAGTTGAACCATGAAAATCTGTTACCCACAACTGGTAAATCCAATAGTTCCATTGCATCAATGAACAAACCAAACTCCTCCATCTCAACTAGGTTATATCGACCCATTCCTTTCCTTTCATTTCTAGATTTTACAGCATTAAAATCTCCCCCAAGAATCCATTGCCCCCGCGGAAAACTTGATTTCAGCCTAATAAGATCCTCCCACAATTTCCTTTTCTCAATCAATACACAAGAGGAATAAATATTAACAATGTAGACAAGCTTACCTCTACATATTCCATTTATCCCAAGGAATCCTTTCCCAGAAAAGCTGAAAACAGGGGAAAACGTATTCCTATTCCAAATGGATAACATACCTCCAGATTGGCCAATAGATCCAGTTCCAGACCAACCGAATTCATCACCACCCCATAAACATTTTACAAAGCTATCATCTATGATTTGGCGTTTCGTTTCCTGTAACAAGCAAAACTCAACATTTTCCTTCCATGTCAATTGTTTCACTCTCCTTTTTTTAATGGAAGAGTTGTTCCCTCGAATATTGAAGGTAATAATATTCATGGAATTCTGATTGTTGCCTCATTCATATCCTCATATTTGGCTTTGTCCCTCTTTTTCAAACCTCTTATAATACTTTCAAGAACTTCGTCATCCTCCTCACCCTCGATTCATATATCTTTCATCATCGCCCACACCTTTGTCGGAACATCTTCTAGTTTTCCCTTCACCCTCTTGTTTCCTTGCTCCACATCATTATCAGAGAGATACTTGCAACACATGGCTGAGCCATCGAAAAACCTTGATTCACTATCAACAATCATAGGGGAGATGGAAATAGGATCTTCAGATTGCCCAACAAAAGAGCTAATTAGTTTGATTTGCAGAGATGAGTGGATCAAAGCTGAATAGTAAGAAGGGGCAAAAGGGATCTTTATCTTTTCATAAATCTCATTCAAATATTTCTTCTTTCTAGAAAGAATGGCTGAAAGAGGCCAATTTAGTTTACTTGGAGAGACCGGAAATAGGTTGAGCCTTACCTCCACTTCAGAGATAGGGTCCAAACTATTCATATTAAGGCCCACATCAACACTAGCATCCAAAATTGTTCCACTAGTAACACGATTGTCCTTGTTTCTTGTTTCAAAACCAACAATCCTAGTATCCTCCAACCTACCAGACCTACCCACCACATCCTGTCCCATCTGTTCCCCATTCAATACGCAAACATTTAATGCACCCTTCTTTTTTGACATATCATCAATACCACAGTGTAGCGTGATTTTTTGTGTGGTTCCGAAGCACTATCGCTTTTGGGTACTACAACTCAATTCATTTTTTATCCTATTGAAGCTGATGAAGGAAGGGAAATAGATGTCTTCAATTAACCCTTCTTGCATACTGAGTTTAAACAGATGACTGTTGGTTTACAGATGCTACAAAGATTCTGGGTCTCTCTTAGGTTATGTTGTTAAGAACACAGGGTCTAGACTATTGGTAGGATGTTAGGACTGATGCTTTTCGATTGATTGATGGAGGTGCGGGAGTTTGGGTTTTTTGAGTAGTGTGCTCGCTAAGATTTTTCAATCTTATGCCTACGTATTCCCGTTTAACGAAACAGGGAAATCAGAGCGATCGTAGGAAAAAGGTTGTTTTGGTGTCTTGTTCAAAGCCCAAGACGTGAAGCTAAAGGTGGTTTGTATCTTGTTCAAAGCCTAAGATGTGAAGCTGAAGGGTCTATTTGTATCTTGTTCGAAGCCCAAGATGTGAAGCTAAAAGGTTTTGACTTTAGAGAGAATTTGTCATCTCTAAAGAGGAGTTGTTGACGTTTGTATGCTGTGAGCAAAGCATGTTTTGATGCTAAAAGGTTGATTGACTCAACCGGGGTTTCCTTATACAAAGCCTAAGAGGAGGCTATTGACCCAATAAGAGGGTGTTTTCATGTGTCTCATACGAAGCCCGAGAGAGAGGCTAAAAGAGAGATTGACTCAACAAGAGAGTCTTTTATACTCAATAAGAGAGTGTTTTGTATCTCGTACGAAGCCCGCGATGGAGGCTAAAAGTGGTTTGACTCAACAAGAAAGTCTGAAAAGGTTAGCTCCACTGGGGAGAATCATTGTACAAAGCCCAAGAGGAGGCTGAAAAGAGGTTGACTCAACAAGAGAATCTTTTATACTCAACAAAAGAGTGATTTGATGCCTCGTACAAAGCCCGAGGTAGAGGCTAAAAGGGAAGTGACTCAACAAGAGAGTCTTTTATACTCAACAAGAGAGTGATTTAGTATCTCGTACGAAGCCCGAGATGGAGGCTGAAAGAGGTTTTGACCCAACAAGAGGATCTTTTATACTCAACAAGAGAGTGTTTTCTATCTCGTACGAAGCCCGATATGGAGGCTAAAGGTTTGACTCAACAAGAGAGTCTTTTATACTCAATAAGAGAGTGTTGGGAGAATCATTGTACAAAGCCCAAGAGGAGGCTGTTTATGCTGGTAATTATTTCAGTTGAGTGACAGGTCCAGTGTGTTGGATAACAGAGAAAATCAGTTCTTATAAAGAGACTGATTAACAGTAAGGCTGTGCTTTGGGATTGATAAGAGGATCGGGGTTACTTCCTATTCTTTAAGGAAGCGGGAAATCCAAAGGGTATTGAGACCGTCCAAGTCTACTGGTGTTTTGAGAAATCGATTCTCAGATAGTGAACGATCTTTGTATAATGCCCAAGAGAAGGCTGGTCTGTTAAGGGATGAAGGTCAACCCATTAACTGGTCTGACACTTGACTTAGAAAGACAGCTCTAGCAAATTGATGACTAGGTTCTGTTCCTATACCTGTAGATGTCTCTGGGTCCTTGTACTAAGCCCAAGAGAAGGCATGAGAGCTTTTAAGAAGCCGAAGGGTCCTTGTACAACGCCCAAGAGGAGACGGGGATGCTTTTAGGAAGCCCGTGATCCCCAAACCCTGAGAAGTTCAAGACATGCCATTCACAGAGAATAGATCAAGCCAGGAAAGTTCGAGAATTTGGAAGAAACTCAAGAGATGCCTTTCACGGAGAAAAGATCATCTCTGGGGAGTAGAGTTTCTTTGACAATGTCTAAGGGTGACAGTCTGTGAAAGGGTTCACCGAGAATGCTGCCTTTCACGTCTCCATATTGTTTAACCCCAAGAGGAGGGAAGACTGTGTCTGGTAATCCTATGGGGATCAAGTTTTGTTTGTATTTAAGAGTGACCAACAGGGCTTTACCTAATGCTAGACGTAGTTGCCGGGGAAAACTCTAAATAACTATACTAGTATTACATAGTTGATATTTGACAAGTATATAAAAGTTTGTGAAAGAAGACTTACAGTGAGCAGCCCCACAATACAGTTATATATATATATATATATATATATGAAAGCGGATAAAGAAAGCGAGTAAACACTTACTTGGTTGTAGAGCTTCCATGCTGTTTTGTTAGTTGTTCAACAAAGAAAGCTTTGATAACAATATTATATTCAATATCAAAGGAGAAAGTGCTTTGAAAAGATTGTTGGGGCTTACAGCTCAAGGAGAGGCCCAAGGTTTTATCAGTGATTGCACTATTGTTTTGAATTTGTACAGGGACTTATACAAGTGACTGAGGCCCAAAAGGTTTTTTGTATAAAGGGATGGGTCTTACACTGTCTCAAGAGGCCCAAAGGGTTTAAAGAAAAAGAATGGGGCTTATAACACGAGGGTAGGCCCAAATGATTTGTTTTTGAATTCGCGATTGCGCCGAGATTTTTCTTTTAACGCAGAGGGACTTATACAATATCTGAGGACCCAAAATGTTTTGGTTAAAAGGGGGTTAGGTCTTACACTCTATTAGAGGCCCAAAATGGTTTTGGTTTTCAAAGGGTTTGGGTCTTACACTCTAATAGAGGCCCAAAATGGTTTTGAATGGGTCTTATAGCTCAAGGAGAGGCCCAGGGTTATTTTGAAAAGGCGACGACCGCGCCGAACGTTTGTAAATATACAGAGGGATTTATACAATGTGTGAGGCCCAAAAAGGTTTATTTACAAAGAGGGGTTAGGACTTACACTCTAATAGAGGCCCAATGATTTATTTTTGTACAAGTGTTGGGGCTTACAGCTCAAGGAGAGGCCCAAGGTGATTTTTGATTTGAAATGGCGATCGCGCCGAGATTTTTGAAAACGCATTGGGTCTTATACAATATCTGAGGCCCAAAATGGTTTTGCTTTTCAAAGGGTTTGGGTCTTACACTCTAATAGAGGCCCAGGAGTGTTTGAAAAAGTTTGATGAGGGTTGAATTAATCAAAAACCCTAATTTGTTTTCAAAATGTATTTTAATTGAATAAAAAATTCAATTAAAATGATCAAAATTGTTAAACATGTGAAAAACAAATTGTGATCTTGGATGAATGTTTCAAAAATTAGGTTTTGATCTACAAAATGTTTGGAAATCCCTAAAATTTGAAAGATCAAGATGGAAAAAATATTTTAAATGTTAAAAACAATTAAAATATTAATTCTTTACAAAAATATCAAGTATATGAAATAATTAATATTTTTGGGATTTTTTGGGAAAATAAAATATTTTAACATTTTTGTGAATTATTAAAAAAAGAATCAACTTAAAATCATTAAAACTCAGCGAGAAATTAATTTTTGAATCAATTAAATAAAATCACAAAATTCAAATATTCAAATTTTTGAAAAAGGGCGCCAAGAACATGGCAAGAACACGCGCCCTTCCTCTGTTTCTGCAGATTTGTGTTTTCTATCCAATCTCACTGAATACTTGATTATATCAAGCAATCTACATATAAATCTACTCGTTTCAACCTCACGATCATGTCTATGGTCTTTAATTTCATTTATTTTTAACATGGAATAAGAAATCAAAGAGAAACCTCAAGAGCCCTAGATTCTGCATGAAGGTTCAGAAATTCCATACACGATTCAAACAAAGCAATTGATTGAGGGAAAACACTCCATGCATGATTATGAACATATGGCCAAATTGTTGTGCAGCAAAAAATGCATGGATCATAGAGTTAGAAGAGTTCAGGATTACCTCTTGCAGCTGGTGATCGAGTTTTGTGTTAGAGGTGTTACAGCTTGGTTCCAAGGTTATGGATAGCTTACCTAGGTGTTATGGAGTGTGTCTGGGTGCTTGGAATGAATGGAAATGATCTGGAACTGAAGATGGTATCTCAACTGCAACTTAGTTAAAACCTTGAGCAGCTGACTGGTGATTCTGAGAAATCAGTGTTCCAGATGTTGTTTAAGTGTTTAGATCACTTCTATATGATGTTTATGAGGTGTGTGTGTGATTGGTTTGGTTGGAATTGCTCTCAAACTCAAAACCCGATAGTGACTTGCTTTGGAAGGCAAATTTGGAGTGAAGAAGGAGATTTTGAAGAAAGCATCTGTTAGATCGCTTTGGTGTACTCAAACTGATCATAAATGAGCTCTATTTATAGTAGAGCAAGTTTATTTTGCAAGGAATAATGAATGGCAACTGCTGCATAGGTTTGGCCAATGTTGAGCAACGAGAATCCAAGTCTCCTCTAGCCATTGACTAGAGGTTAGGGCAAAGGCTGCTGGTCCCCTTGGTCTTGGATAAGTCTTGACTGAATTCACTTGGAAATGGCTCAGCCCATGCCACCTTGGTGTCTGATTGAATGCTCCAATCCAAAATTGGAGTCTTGTCCCCTCTTTAGGGATTTCTAGGTTTAGCATGCTATTTTTGGTTCCAAAGACTTGGGAGGCTTGGGATCAGAGTTGGTTCCTCCTTGGTCCCCCCTTGAGGTGTTCAGATGGATAGAGTTGCTTCCCCTTTGCAAAATTTGAGCAAATCGAGCAAAACTCCAAAATATGCCTTGCTTGGACAGTTTCCAGCAAGGCATGTTGGTTTGTCATATCTCATGGCTCAAGTGGAATTTGATGGAGTTCTTGGCCATTTTGGAAAGCTCTTATATGATAAAACAACTGTTTGATCATAATTGGTTTTGATACTTTTTGGATCCAAGTGAAAAATGCCCCTACATTTGGAAAAAAGTAAGGCAGATTCTGACTTAGTGAAAATTTCACCAAGTGTTGGAAAAAAGTGACATTTTTACTTTTTGTGATTTTGATCATTCCATAACTCAAAATCCATAATGAATTGGAATGAGGTGTAGTTGAAGCTTTTGTAGAGGGCAATGAGAGCTACAAATCCAGCTTTGAATGGGGGAAAATAGTCTTGTGGTTTAGGAGTTATGATCCTCCAAAGTTGGTACCCTAGCCGCTTTGTTCCATAACTTAGAAAAATTTATAAGTTTTTATGATTACCCCTTTTACAAGTTATCCCACTTTTCTTGATTTTTCTTGATGAATGATGATTCCAATCACACATTAACATCATTTTAGGGTTAAAAAAATCATAATTGTGAAAAATCTCAAAAAGTCAAAGTTTGACTTTTGTGCACAGTTGACTTTTTGTCAGATGAATTCCAAACTGTGCGATCCTCTATGAAATCAAGTCCTTGACCTAAATCAAACTTGATGGATTGATTTCATAGGTGTTATAGGGTGTATTGAATCATGTCCTAGGGTTTGGGAGCATGTCGTGGTCAAAAGTCAAAGATACAGTTGACTTTTCTCGCGAAACCCTAACTGTGGTTCAGATGAAATTGAAGCTTGTTGCTCAAGCTTCTTGGCTCAATCCATTGTTACAAATGGACCAATTTGGTGTATTAGGGACCCTCAAATCATCTACGAGGTCTTGGCTCATGATTTGTCCCAAAAGTCAACTTAGGGTGAATTAGGTCAAGAAACCCTAATTCCTGATATTTTTGTAAATGCACCCCCTGAGGTTAAATTGACTTGATGATTGGGTCCATGATGTCCCTTGGAGCATCATAGGTTGGGCTTTGAAGCATTGGCTCATGCCCAGAGGAAAATTTCCATCTAGAGGCCCTGGTCGACCAAAACCCTAATTTGGTGACATTGTCGATCGTGAGGCTTAATCCACCTAGAAGGGAGCAGCCTTGTGCTTAATCCTTGTTGTGGGAGTCCTCTTGATCCATTTTGAGAGATTAGACAAGTTGAAGATTATGTCAATTCTTGATTGATCATTTGTCTAAGAACTCCGAGAGGGCTAGAAACCCTAATTTTTTATAGCGGTGAATGCTCACCCATCTTTGGGGAGACTGGTGAGGTATGATGGTTCATCCATATTGTGATGATGATTTGCCCAATGATGGGAAATCTTAGTGGTCAAAATTTGAGGTATGACAGATGCCTCTATTTAATCTTCTTGGACCCAAAGGTGTGAATGGCGAAGGTATTCGGGCATTCAGGGTGCAAGAGGATTAAATATCAGAATACCCGAAATTTTGATGGTGGTTAAGAATGGCAGCTTGCCCATTCTTACTCTTTTGCTAAGCAATGATGCTTAAAAAAGGTAAAAACTTCCCCACGATCCTGGTTTCCTACCAAGGAACTGGTCTAAGTTTCTGAAATAAACTTCCCCTCGATCCTGGTTTCTTACCAAGGAACTGGTCTCAGTTTCTGAAATAAACTTCCCCTCGACCCTGGTTTCTTACCAAGGAACTGGTCTCATTTTCTGAAATAAACTTCCCCTCGATCTTGGTTTCTTACCAAGGAACTGGTCTTAGTTTCTTTTGTCAACACACTTTATTGACAAGGGACGTTTTTTGTAGCGGTTTTCCACAAACTTCTCGCCGAATTTTCCTGGGGAGATGCCATTTGATAGAAAAAGTTTTGATGTCAGACTTGCTGGGGAAACCCGTCTGTCTGATCGGAAGAGGTGTACAAACTTCTCCGTTTAGAGACGCCATTTGTCAACTCTACTGGGAAAAACGAGTCTCTTTGAAAGTCTGTTTCTTGCTTGGGGTTATTGCATCATACTTTTCTCGGAGATCTTTTCGGAGAAATGCCATATGGTGTGATCCAATTTTGAGGTGCTGATGGCCTTTTCATCAGCGGATTTTTGGAGAAAAACGGTTGCATTTCCGAATCTCTGATTAAGAGGCTTTCTCTGGGGATTTTCCTTAATCTGGGAAAGCGAAGACATCATCTTCAATGGCGAAGAGTGATGTTGGCTGAAGGTTCTCTGGCCTTTCAGAGGTTCAAGTTATCAAAGTGGTCAAGGGCCGACTTCATTCCAGAAATAAAATGGAGGAGAGAGGTAGTTCAGATGCAACATTTCCTGACGAGGAAAGAATTGACAACTCGATTGAGAGGATTGTTATCACTAGGGGATAAGACCGACCAGAGTGATAGTGATGCAATATGAATGGGAATGTAAATTAATAATGCCTGATGTATGTATGTATATGCTGACAATACTGACGCGACACACAAACTGACGGATGAACACAACTGGATACTCGGCCACTGCTTGGGACGAAGAAGCACCATTTGTTCAAGATAGCAATTCTGCCTTGCTTAGGAGAGATAGTCCCTGTGGGGAACAACCGTTGGTCGGGCTTAGGAGATAAGAACTCTGTCGGGGGGTGTCAGATGGAGCACGGTCTCTGACACAGTTGATCCTTCGTTCAAGCGTACTGATTTAGAAGGAGTACCTTGATTCTTCACTTTGAAGCTCAACCATCTTTGGAGAAGCGATTGATGTTCTTTCGATGTTCAACAGTCAAAAGAAATTGCCATCTTTATTTTAAAAGCAGAAAAAATTTATCAAGTAAATTCATTTTTGTTTTATTTCAAGAATCGTTAATCATGCTAAAATGTCGTTATGTAAAGCTAAAACAAATAAGAATTGCAAACAAAAGCACAAGGGCTCAAATTTTATTGATAGGAGGGAAATCAGCCAAACGCGTGATCCCGTAGAGTATTTACAAAGTTAGAAAATGGTAATTTTAAGGGAAAAGGGCTACATTGAAACATGACGACCACTATCCTTCTACCAACTTTGAATTCGGGACATCCTGAGCTTCTGTCGAAGATGACCTTGACTGGAGTCTTTCTGATGGACGACGTAACTGTTGCTGAGGGACTTGCCTCTGTTGGACATAGTTACTTGCCATTATCCCTAACTTTTGCCTGGATTGTACTTTGAGATTTCCAACCCACCGGGATGATTTTTTATTATGTCTCTAATTTTTGCCTGGACTGCCCTTTCGGGTTTTCAATCCACCGAGACATTTTTTTTTTAGTTTAGGCAAAGTATTTCTTGACTACATCAACATTCATGGGGTAGGCAAATTCTTCTCCATCCATGGTTGCAAGTCTCAAGGCACCACCTGAGAAAGCTTTCTTGACCACATAGGGGCCGTCATAGTTCGGGGTCCATTTTCCCCGGGAATCAGTGAGAAAAGATTGTATCTTCTTGAGCAGTTTAAAGATTGGCGCGCATGTCACGGTCGTGAGGAATATGAATCTGGAGATGTAGTTCAAACGTCCCAGGAATCCTCTGACTTATTTTTTAGTTTTTGGAGAAGGCATTTCTCGAATGGCCTTGACCTTGTCAGGATCAACCTCAATTCCTTTTTGGCTGACGATGTACCCTAAAAGTTTCCCTGAACGGACACCGAAGGTGTACTTGCTGGGATTTAAGCGGAGTTTGTACTTTATCAGACGCTCGAATAGTTTTTACAGGTGGGTCACATGCTCCTCTTCTGTCTTATATTTTGCAATCATATCATCGACATATACCTCGATTTCTTTGTGTATCATGTCATGAAACAGAGTAGTCATGGCCCGTTGATAGGTTGCCCCAGCATTCTTCAAACCGAACGACATTACCTTGTAACAAAAGGTACCCCATGGGGTGATGAACGAAGTTTTCTCCATGTCTTTCGGCGCCATTTTGATCTGATTATAGCCCGAGAATCCATCCATGAAGGAAACAGTTTTGAACTTTGCTGTACTGTCTACCAGCATGTCAATGTGTGGTAAAGGAAAGTCGTCCTTTTGACTAGCCTTGTTTAGATCTCTGTAGTCTACACACATTCTGACCTTTCCGTCCTTTTTGGGAACGGGTACGATGTTGGCTAACCATTGAGGATATTCTGATGTGGCGAGGAAACCCGCGTCAATCTGTTTCTGTACTTCCTCTTTGATTTTGATGGCCATGTCCGGGTGAGTCCGTCTCAACCTCTGTTTTACTGGCGGACATTCCGATCTTAACGGTAGATGGTGTTCCACATGCTGGTATCCAACCCTGGCATATCCTAATAGGACCAAGCGAATACATCGGGGAACTCCTTGAGAAGCTTTGTCAAACTCTCTTTGGCAGTTGGACTGAGCAGTGCCCCAATCCTGATTTGTTTTCTCTCTTTTTCTGAACCCACGTTGATCGTTTCCAACGGCTCTTTATGAGGTTCAATGGACCTTTCCTCTTGTCGGAGTAATCGGGAGATCTCTTCTGGAGTTTCGTCATCAAATTCTTCTTCAGCCCCAAATACCGGGAACTCAAAGTTGGGAGAAGGCTTCGGATCGTATGTTTCAATGGGGTTTAAAACAAGCAATCTGCATGATGTGATGATTTGTGTTTAGAAGAGATAGAGAGAATGCAAGAGTGTGTTCAATGTTTTTCTTTGGAAAAACTGCTTGTTTTTATTATTAAGTTGTTTTTTAGGATTACCATTTTCTGAAAAGCGAAAAGAGAAAACAGCAATTAATGCGGAAATTACAGAACGACGTTATTTTATTAATGAACAAGTCGATTCTTGAAACTACAGCCCTATAAAACAAAACTCTGTCGCTTTGGGCGAAGCGAAGAGGGAAATTTACAGAAAGTGAGCCCTATCAAAACATTCGTTTCACCTGGGTAGGGCGAAAGGTTAAAGGCGTCAATTACTTTGACTGATGAATAATCTTCGAAACATCGACAGCAACCCATTGGCGGCGAACTCCTCAGTGAATCACAAAGGTTGGTACTTTCCTTGATTTGTCTTCAGAAATGACGCTGATTTCTGGCGGAGCAGGATCGTTGGAATCTGTCTCCCAGGCAGAGTTGTCGTAGGAGGATTCCTCAGTTGTATTTTGCATAGTATTTGTTCTCTCAGGCAAATCTCCCCATCCAGTTGGTTGGACGTCTTCAAGCCTGATATGAGAGCTCTCAAGAGCAATGTACTTGACCATATAGTCGTATTTTCCACTTGGTTGTCCTAAGGTGTCCCACACTTCTGTGGAACTGGAGGAGTCATCTCTCTCAACGATGTTGACCTCAGGAAAAGCATAGTTGATGAATTCTAGTCCTACAAGCTTTGCAAATTCATCGTCGTGCTGGATATTTTCTGAATGACCTGAGTGTTGATCCTATGACATGGTGGGGATGCAGGTATTCTGTTCAATGATGCTCAGCTGATTTTCATTGGTCGGCTGATTTTCTTGCCCCAAGTCTCCTGGATACGGTTGCCAGATAGGCAAACCATCCATTGGGCCATAATAGTCGTGGTCAAAGTTGTCCTTCATTATAGTATCTTCTGCTAATGAGTTTGGTGGAGCACGGTATTCTTCCGGATCACAATCTCCGTATATCATTTCAACTTCTGACCTGGGTATAAATCTCAGATTCTGTGCGGGATAGTAAAATGGCATAGGTACTTCTTCCTGAGACATATAGCCGTCCTCGTTAAGATAAGACTTCCATTCCTCGTCCGTATCGGAGGGATCCTCCTCATTAATAGTATGGACTGTTTGAGGCACTGGGTGAAGGAAACCTTCACTGTGGAAGAAGTCCCGAATGGGATGAAGACGTTCATCGTTAGCAGCTGTCTGGGTGCTGGTTGCAGAAAAACCAAGACCCTTCTTTGTTTTATTATCAGTAGGAATGACAAGTTGTCCCCATCCTTTTGCATTGTTATTCTTGATCGCCTCGAGAGCATCTCTGCACGAGGAAATCGAGGTTCCTTTCTCTGACTGATTCTCATTGCTCACTGACAGTGCTTAGAACTGAGTCCCAACAGCCTCCTCGGGTTCTACATAAGTAGATGATGACAATTTACTCACAAGCAAGGCTTGCTCTCCACAGACCGTGACGAGTTGATCGTTCTTAACGAACTTCAGTTTCTAGTGCAGCGTCGAAGTGACTGCCCTGGCCTGGTGTATCCAAGGTTTTCCTAATAAACAGCTGTATGTTGCCCGGACGTCCATGGCCTGGAAAGTGATTAGGAAAGTGTGAGGACCGATAGTTATGGGAAGGTCGACTTCGCCGATAACTGCTTTCCGTGACCCGTCAAATGCTTTGACGATGACCTCACTGCCCCTCATCGGGAATCCTTTGAATGATAGTCGCACTAAAGTGGACTTCGGCATAATGTTGATGGCCGATCCAGTGTCTACCAGTACGCTGGATAAAGCATCGTCCTGGCAGTTAACTGTGATATTGAGCGCCATGTTGTGACTTTTGCCTCCCTCTGGCAAATCCTTATCACTGAATCCTAAGTTGTTGCAGGAATGATGTTAGAGATGATGCTATCGAACTGTCGTATTGACACATCCTGTTCCACAAAGGCCTGCTCTAAGACTTTCTGTAGAGCCTCCCTGTGGGCTTCAAAACTGAGTAAAAGTGATAGCACAGAGATCTTTGAAGGAGTTTGTAACAGTTGATCAACAATGTTGTATTCACTCCTTTAGATGAGCTTCAGCATCTCATTGTCATTTTTTGAAAGGTCGGGATTACTGGATTAACCGACTGGTGGATCAGGAGCTTCTGCCTGAAGTTCCTTTTCTCTGTTAGGCTCTCCAACTCCTCGGTTGAAGATTCGACCGCTCCGTGTTACTCGACTGATGTCTGCAATATTCACAACGGAGGGTAATGGAATTTCCTTTCCATTCTCAATTGTTGTCGCACTGTATTTGTAAGGGATCGCCTTAGCTGATTCATACGGTAATGGTCCTGGTAGATAAATAACTACAGGAGCCTTCTGATTTTTCTGACTGTTGTAAGCAACTTCAATCAGTTCCTGGCTAAGAACCTTTTATTCGCCCAGTAGAGGGATGATAGTACAAACATCCTTGTTCTTCTCAGGGTCAGAGATTATAACCACGTCTCTGATTTGATCAGCGAAGTAGTCTTGCGTCCAGTCAACGGACCCCGAAGGTAGGTATGGGTGAATATCTTTGTGATCCAAATGACCTTGGAGAGCTGCTCGCACGAGGTAACATCCTTGGTCATTTTCTGAACAGACTCTACAACGTTCATAGTTATGTGGTGGCACCTAGCCACGCCCGCTTTGAATGCAGTGTAACCTCACCAGGTTGGTTTCTACAGATCGGACATCCTGACTTTGATGCCGAGTAGGGTTTCCATTAAGCACACTGATTTTTTGCGTGTCTTCATCCATATAGATCGGAAGCCACCAGTGGTTTAATAGGTGTTGTAAAGTTCTTTGAACAAGAGCGCACCCTTGGTTACTCTCACAACATCCTTTACAGTTTTGGTAATCATGCGACGTGAGAAAACCGAGTTGGACTTGCCTGGCATGTAACTCCACCAAGCTGGTATTCATCAGACGAATATCAAAGATTTGAATCATGTTGATCTGATAAGGATTTCTATCATGGTAGTCCTGGATCCATCCAAGATCCATCTGACGCTAGAGGGCCTCTTGTGTGAAAAAGCATCCCTGTTTGTTTACCGAGC